>OY856410.1:1098169334-1099569334 GCA_963693085.1 Alisma plantago-aquatica
AATTTATGGTAACCGTGCCCAAAATTTACGGTAACCATTATCCAAAGAGTGCGGTCAATTGACAAGAGATGGTCAAGGACGTGGTTAATGGGTTAGAGAAAAACTTATCGTTATGGAGGATTTACAGGAATTGGAATTTTCAAAGAAAGATAGTTTAGAATAAGACGAATAGGATGGCTGTTTCTTGGGAGGGATTAGTGGGAACAGGGATGTGATTACATGTTAGTTTTAATGTCTTTGTAAATCATTGAATAATACAAAGAGAGAAGAAAAAGGGTTATCACCAATTGTGCAGACTGAAATTCATGAATTCTGATTGGCTAAGCATCTAGTGGAATTTTTTTCCTAGTAGAATAGAATAATAACATTATTTATAGTTATTGATATTATTTATTTTCTAATATATGTAAGTATGTAGATAATTGTGGAATGGAAATGATAGACAACATAGTATCACATTTAAAAATAGTGGTAACGGTGAGAAATTGTATTAAAAGGAAATCATTAGAAGGTAGCAAATCACGAAAGAAATGTGGACTGGATGAGTTTGGGAAACCGTTATGGAAAGAGAAGAGCTACATTAAGAGGAGATAGTGGAGTAGCGGCTTAAATGACCAATATTATTTGAGAAGAGAAATGCACGGAGTGGGAAGGGGAGCGGAGAGAGTGGGGACATATTGTTTCAATGAGAGAACCAGTTACTTTGTTATGACGGTTAGAAAGAAGAGGTATAAGGGGGAATGAGAAAAAGTAAAAAAAATATTAATACTGTGATTGTATAGGAGAGAATGATATGGTTTTAAGAAATCAATATTATTTAACATTTTTGTAATAGTATAGATAGATAAATGATCTATTGGTTATAAAAATAAGGAAATGCAAAATTATTTGATCCGAATGTTGCTTTTGTCATCCGCATATTCATGGTGGTAGAATACGGGATGGAAAGTCATGGATCCATAAAAAACGGGATGGAGAGTCATGGAAGGCATTGAATAACGGTTTACAGAGGAGCAGGTGGGAGAGAACGGGGCACGCTCGCCAGAAACGATCCGGCAGCGGAACAGAGACGAAGGGGAGAAGACAGTTAAACGATCGGAAAACAAGGCGATTGAGTATACAACTGAACAATTGCTAGACATCTTTAAAGAAATGCCAATACCGGAGACAGTCCCAAGTAGCGATGAGGAGGATCGAACGGGGTCATCTGGAAATGATATTTCTGCAATGACGAAGACCATGATGAGTAGGCAAAAAGAAAGCAACGTGAGGGAGGAAATTGAGAAAACCACGAACACTCCAGTAGTCACAAGGGCACAAATGACAAGAACTCAAGCGGCAAAGCAAGGCCAGCCGAGGAAGCAGGGACGGCAAAAAGCAAAGCAGAAGCACCAAGTCTGGATTTATAAAATGAGCAGGGCAGCTAGACTTGGTATACCGGAGGAGGAGGAGGTTACCTGGGACATGAGCACAGGGAAAAGGCAGAGAAATGAGGAAACGCAGTACATGGATGTGGATGATCCGGCACAAGCAGAACAAGGAAAAAAGCGGAGGACAGAGAGCGAACAGATTCAAGATAATGAAGGGGTGCAAGGCGCTCAAGTAGCTGTGTCTGGCGAGGACCATCTCCGCGAACAACAATGAAAATCTTGAGCTGGAATTGTCAGGACTTGGGCCGCCCTGTGACAGTTCAAGCACTCCAGTTTTGGTGTTGGAGGGAAAGTCCAAATCTGGTTTTCTTAATGGAGACCATGATTCCTGCATCAAAGTTGGAAGAAGTAAAAGGGAAATGTGGGTTCATAGACGGAATTTGCTTATCTAGTCAGGGGAGAGCTGGCGGAATTGGTTTATGGTGGAGAGACATTGATGTCCAAGTTACCGAATACTCCCAGCATCATGTGGAATGTGTTGTGAGTAGTGGCAGTGAAGTTAGGCAGTGGAGGGCTGATGGCATATACGGGTGGGCGGACCAGGCGCAAAAATCAAGGACTTGGGAGCTCATGCGGAAAGTTACCATGCAATCTAGTCTTCCAAAAGTGTTTTTTGACGACTTTAACGAAATTTTGTCACACACATAGATTTCTTCAAAACTTTCGGAACACCATTAATGACCGTGAATTAATGGAGTTGGGCTACACGGGCGACCCGTTCACGTGGTGGAGAGGAACTACACTGGAGACACTACTAAAAGAGAGACTAGACAGGGCGCTGGAAAATGCAGATTGGCTCAACTCGTTTCCAGAAGGCAGAGTGCTACATCTACCGAGATATGCATCAGATCATGCTCCCATAGTTATTACGACAGAGGGGCACAACAGAAGGAAGCATCTAAAGCAAAGTTTTTTCCGTTTTGAGCCGACGTGGCTAAGCGAACCAAAATGTATTGAAACAGTGAAGACAAGTTGGGAGGACAGTTGCTACCCAAACGTCCCATACAAAATTAAGGCATGCGGGGAAAAACTAAACTTGTGGGATGATGAATACTTTGGGGACATCAAACGAAAGATTAAGGGTGGTGAAGAAAAACTCCAACACCTTCAACAACTGCCACCCGATAGTACCATGCTAGAGCAGTGCACACAGGTTGCAAAGGAGCTTCAATACTGGAATGGGAAAAATGAAGCGTATTGGTGCGCCCGGGCCAGAGTCAACGAGATGAAAGAGGGTGATAAAAATACAACATATTTTCACCATAAAGCATCTACGAGAAGAAAAAGAAACAAAATAATGGGGTTGAAAGACAGACATGGCACGTGGAAAGACAAAGAAGAAGACATTCAAAATATTGTGGTAGAATTCTTTGAAGAGTTGTTTATGACTTCCAACCCGACGGGTCTAGAGACAGCCACATTGGGGATTAAAAGGCTTTTTACTGATGATATGATGGACCAACTATAGGCGGACCTCACAGATGAGGAAATTTGGGAAGCTACTAAATCTATGCACCCAAACAAGGCACCAGGGCCGGATGGGATGAAGACTGTTTTCTTTCAGAAATATTGGCATATTGTGGAAAGCGATGTGGCAAGTTACATTAAAGGATGGTGGGAGGAGGACGGAAACATAGGAGAGGTAAATGATACATTGGTGGTAATGATTCCAAAAACGCAGGAGCCGAAAGTTCTGGGGGAGTACAGACCCATTAGTCTTTGCAATGTGGTCTACACAATCGCTTCTAAGGTGGTGGCAAACATGATCAAACCAATGATGAACAAAATTATTTCTGAGAACCAGAGTGCTTTTATCCCCGGAAGGTTGATCACAGATAACACCATTATTGCCTATGAACTATTTCATTCCATGAAGGGAGGAAAAGGGAAGAAGAGAGGTCATATTACTTTAAAGCTAGACATGTCAAAAGCATTTGATAGGGTGGAATGGAAGTTTGTGGATCATGTACAAATGAAGATGGGTTTAGGGGATTTATGGAGGAGGAAAATTTACCAGTGCATATCGTCGATCAGTCATTCTTTTGCTGTTAATGGAGACAGGACCAGAACAATCAAGCCATCCAGAGGTCTACGCCAGGGTGACCCACTCTCTCCCTACCTTTTCATTATATGCGCCGAGGCTTTTTCCATGGCTATTAATCTTGCTGTTGAAAATAAACTTATACATGGGATTAGAGCGTGCAGGAGGGGTCCAGATATTTCTCACCTTTTCTTTACAGATGATAGTATCCTCTTCGCTAGAGCTACGACTGCAGAATGTTTGAAGGTAGCTGAAATTATCAGCCAATATGAACAAGCATCGAGACAAAAAAATAAATTTAGACAAGACAGAAGTGGCTTTCTGCAAGGGGGTACCACACGGGCAAAGACATGTCATTAAGGAACTGCTGAAGGTTACGGAGGTAGATAGACACGCTAAATACTTGGGTCTCCCAACGACAATAGGAAGGTCAAAAAAGCAAGCTTTCAACTTTATTCAAGAGAGGGTCAGTAAGAAGTTACAAGGGTGGAAAGAAAAATTTCTATCCAAATCGGGAAAGGAAGTATTAATAAAGGCGGTGGCGCAAGCAATCCCCAACTATATGATGAGTGTCTTCCAACTTCCATGCGTGACAATTGATGCCATCAATAGCACCATAGCGAGATTCTAGTGGGGTGCAAAAAGGGGAGAGAGGAAGATGTCCTGGGTTAGTTGGCAGAACTTCTACAAACCAAAAAAACAAGGGGGCATGGGATTCAGGGACATCAATACTTTTAACCAAACACTCCTTGCAAAATAAATTTGGCGGCTCTACCCTTGCCAGGACACACTGGCACACCGGGTGCTAAAAGCCAAATACTTCCCACATACACCAATATTAGAGGCACGCAGAGGACATAATCCGAGCTATATGTGGAAGAGTCAGTGGGGGTCGAAGCCTCTTATTCTCGAAGGCATCAAGTGGGCGGTCGGAAATGGAAATAACATTAAACTGTGGACGCAACAGTGGGTTCCGGGTGAAAGGTCAACGTTGGAGATTTACAAGACCACGGAGGAACGCCAGCTAGAGAGGGTTAGCGATCTTATGAGCCCTTCCAGATAGAGTTGGAATAACGAGCTAATCTATCACCTTTTTCCCAGCCGCATTACAAAGACAATTTGCTGCATTCATTTGAGCCAGCGGAATACCCAAGATTCTATCTATTGGTGGCCCGCTCAAGACGGCACGTATAGCGTAAAGTCTGGATACTGGCTGGGTTCCTTGGATCCTAGGGGCATGGAGGAATACTTGACACAGGAGGGCAGGGAAACCTGGAGTATGATATGGAGAAGGGGGTGGACGCCAAAGGCTGCACATTTCCTCTGGAGGGCATGCACAGGCAGCCTAGGGACGCTGGGAAGACTGTTCGACCGCCACTGCCATCATGATGGTATGCGCAAGCTTTGTTGTCGTGGAAGGGAGTCGGTGCAACATATGCTTTTCGACTGTGACAATGCCAAACAGCTATGGAAGGAATGCTCGCGTGAAACTCAAACTTTAGTCGGCAACCTTCTACAGATGGATCCTGCTACAGCCATATGTGAACTGCTCGAAGGGAGGGACGAGAAGGAAGGGGGTGATCTAGTGGCAAAAATGTGGGCGATCTGGACTCACAAAAATAGACGCATTTTCGAACAGACTGAAAAAGACATTCGGTACACCTTCAGTACGACATTAGCTCTGATGAGAGACTTCGGGTGACACAGTCAAACAGCACACACTGATCCAGAAAAGCATATGCCCAGACAGCATGCATGGAGACCGCCAGAACCTGGGTGCATAAAGTTGAACTCAGATGCAGCTTGGAAGAAGGGCAGGAAGGCGGGGATTGGGCTGGCCTGGAGGAACTACAGGGGACAGCTGTTAGCGGTCGAAGGTGACAGAAGGGACGATGCCACAAGCGCCTTACAGGCTGAAGCACTGGCCATCCGTGAAGGGTTGGTAGCTAGCAGACGAATGGGCATTAATTTTCTACAGATCGAGATGGACTCAAGATCAATATGGAAGGACTTCCACGCTGCTACGGGGAGAGGAGACCAGTTGGGGATCATCATAGAGGATATCAAAACTCTCAGCCGAGAATTTAGCTCCTGTAGCCTGGAATATGTTAACAGGCAAGCTAATAAGGTGGCACATGAGGTGGCTTCCTTCGCTAGCAACAGAAGTAGTCATTTTTCATTTTCACAAAACTTCCCTCAGAACCTATGTTCCATAGCTGCCGCCGATTTGGCTTAATTAATGATAAGTTTTCTTTCAAAAAAAAAGGAAAGAGGGAAGAGAATTTATGTGACAGTTATACAGAGAGTGGGGTAGAATGGGCCGTTCGAGATAGTTGGTTTTAGGTTGAGGGAAAAGTACGTACCAAAATCCTTGAAAAAAGGAGAAAAAAGATAGAGTCAAGGACATGGCTTCATTTTAAAAATGGTGCAATGTGATTGGCTAGTGGCATTTTTTTGTAACATTTTTTTGTAATAAGTTAGAAGTATTCACTCTTTTTATAGTGTGTATGTGTGTGTGTGTCTGTATGTATGTATGTATGTGTGTGTATATATATATATATATATATATATATATAGATAGAGAGAGAGAGAGAGAGAGTCAGGCTAGAATGCACTCGAGTGTATTCAGAGCATAATACACTGAAGTTGTTTTTCATGATGCAATATTTTTTTTTCAAAAATCTAATCCATTGATCTTCTTAAACATGTTGTGAATAGCTCATACACAAAATTTGAGCACATTTGGACATTTATAGGTCATGTTATAAAGACCGCAAAAATTATACAATTCAAATATATATATATATATATATATATATATATATATATATATATATATAGAGAGAGAGAGAGAGAGAGAGTCAGGCTAGAATGCACTCGAGTGTATTCAGAGCATAATACACTCAAATAGTTTTTCATGATGCAATATTTTTTTCAAAAATGTAATCCATTGATCTTCTTACACATGTTGTGAATAGCTCATATACAAAATTTGAGCACATTTGGACATTTATAGGTCATGTTATAAAGACCGCAAAAATTATACATTTCAAATTAGTTTCGTGCATCGATTTTGTTGCCCTTGGATGAGTGACTTACACTCATCCAAATGGGCTCAAAATTTGTATATAGCCTAGTTATAGTATAACAATGAAGATAAATGGTTTACATTTTGCGAAAGATAGTCTTAATATGCAAACATACTTGAGTGTATTCTAGCCTGACCCTTTGTCTCTCTCTCTCTCTCTCTCTCTCGATATATATATATATATATATATATATATATATATATATATATATATATATATATATATATATACATATATATATAGAGTCAGGCTAGAATACACTCGAGTGTATCCGGAGCGAAATACACTCAAGTAGTTTTTCATGATGCAATATTTTTTTTGAAAATCTAATCCGTTGATCTTCTTAAAAATCTCGTGAACAACTCATACGCAAAATTTGAGCACATTTGGATATGTATAGCTCATGTTATGAAGACCGCAAAAATTATGCATTTCAAATTAGTTTCACGCGTTGATTTTGTTGCCCTTGGATGAGTGACTTACACTCATTCAAATGGGCTCAAAATTTGTATGTAGCTTAGTTATAGTATGACGGTGAAGATCAACGATTTACATTTTGCAAAAAAATAGTCTTGATATGCAAACACACTTGAGTGTATTCGTGCGATCCGTACACTTGAGTGTATTCTAGCCTAACTCTATATATATATATATATATATATATATATATATGTATGTATATATATATATATATATGTATATATATATGTATATATATACATATATATATACCTATATATACATATATATACATATATATATATATATATATATATATATATATATATATATATATATTGACAATGGTTTGCTTCTTTCTCTCTGTCTCTTCATGACCTCATGTTCCCATGTTTCCTCTTATTTATCCTTCCCTCAAATCTATGACTCTGGACCCTTACACAAACCTCATGTGATCCTAGATGTATCACGAGGAGGCTTTCCCCAATGTTGTCTTGACCAATCCCTTCCTTGGGTAGATTTCCTCAATTTTTTTCACATGTGTTGGAGAGTTTGAGTGTGGGTTTCTGACTCCGACCATGGCAGGGTATGGTAAAGGTCGAAGAGGTTCTAAAACTATTCATAGGGATCGGGACGGGGTTTCTGCCTTATCAAACTCCACTTTTAATGGGTAATTTCTATTCCCCTCTTTCATGCTCTGCTTTGTTGTAGATGTATGTTTTTAATTGATCACGCACACTTCGAATATTATATGTTTTGGGTTTTCCAAAGTATGACATCACAAGGACATTCTATATCATGTTTCCCCTTTTGCTACAAACCATGTACACCTACTTTTAAGTTCGTTGCCTTTGGCCTGCCATGGTGGCAGTCATATGGTTGAGGCCTAGTTTGGCTCTTAGATAAACTCTAGGCTCGAAAAGTCCAACAAAACATGGCGAAGCCAGTGGTGGTCTCTAGTGGTCATGCGTTCTGTTAAAACTGGGGTTTTGATTTCTATCCTCAAGTTTCTTGTAAGGTTTGATTTCAAAGGAATGGATCAATGAATGGTTGAAGATGACAATTTGAGTTTGATGATTTTCCCCGTGTTCGATTTGATATGGTCACGTTTTCACATGGGCATGTTTGTCTTTTGTACTCTTGATCAATGTTTGAAGCCACACTAGTTTTATTAGAACAAACAATTGAGATACCCAATCACACTTCAAAGTTTTGAATCATGGGGTGAGGGTATTTTAGTAATTTACAAAGTGTAACTTTAATAAATCAATAAATTGGTTAATTTTTAGAATTTCATATCTCAATATTGGTAACTTAGAAAAATAAAATAAAATATTTTCTGAAATAATGGGATTTGTCTCTATTCGTTGGTATTAGTTCTGCCACGTTATTCTAATATAATAATTATGTAGTTTTTAATATTTTCCTAATTGTATAGATTTCTAAAATTCTTATCTAATAATATATAATTCATAAAAATAAAATAAAGTATCATATGGATTCAAGAATACAATCTACAAGATGGAATGGTTTTGATAACCTAATTCATTAATATAAAAATCCAATTTTAAGGTTTTTGTAATAAATGCGTACATAGCCTTAATTTCATATATGCCTCTAATAGGTGTCTTATGGCCCACCATGGATCTAGGGTTTGACCATGACTTGATAATACACATATGAGGTATATTGCATCTCCCTAATCTCATTGAGCACTTAACATAATTTTACTCTCTCTTATTGTAAGTTGACTCTCCTTAATCTTATTGAGCAACTGACCTAACTTCTCTCTCACTCTCTCTCTCTTGGTCCTTTGGAACATCTTGCCTTGTACATTGCTTCTATTATGAAAGATTGACTTATGTTAATATTTATATATAAACTTGAATCTTGTAATCTTCTTATGTTTTACTATATGTTCGTTGGATCCTAATTTGTATCTTGTTCATCTTATTCAATTTCGAAACCCTAATTTTAGTACTTTAACTAAATGAAAACCTAACTTTTATGTGTGCACTTTTATGTTCGTGAGATGTATCTTACTTAAATAATTGGTTGAATACTTGTTTATGAGTCCTCTAATCCCACTTGATATCCGTTGGATATCCTCATCTCTTATTTGAGCATGGCTATACTTTATCTTTCCTGCTTTATGTGCATGTGTGATGGACTAGTCATAACTAGAAGTAGTGACACCATACTGGAACTGAGGTGTATTCCCCTACCATGTTTGACATCTTGGGGATTGGGGTTTATTTTCTTGCCATATATGATATTAGGCATTGGGTTTATTCCACAACAAAATCTAGATTTCTGTGGTACTATGTTTTTTTCCTCTTGTGATATATTATATTTTGGGGACTGGACTTTTAGTCCTCCTTCTAGGAACTGAGGTTTTAGTCCTCCTTCCATTGCACTGAGGTTTTAGTCCTCCTACAAAATATATATTAATTTGTCACTGAGGTTTAGTTCTCCTGCGCTTGGTATGGAATATGTGATTCCTCCCTACTTTTTAGCATATGCTAGTCTTCTTATTACTCACCATGGAACTTTTGTGTTTTGTGATGTTAATGATGTAACATTGTTTAAAAAGGCAAGTAATCTCTTATTGTTTATCTTTCAAAATATTCTTTTCATATCCACTTGGATGGTACTTTCCTCTTGGATGGAAAGTCTTGTCATTGTGGTCCTTTTTCTATAATGTTTGTCCAATCCCTATTAACATGCTTATACCATAATATTTCTGCTGAAAACAATTATTTTGTCTTCTATTGTGTGGTATGTTTATAACCTTTTAGCTAAAAAAACATGGAAGGGTGGACATGATGACATGGACATGGATTAGTGGAGCTGACTTGGGGAGATAAACTTGATATAACTGGATATCCCTCTACTTAGATCCTAAAGTTGTTGCTTTCATGTAAAGCCTAAGTGGTAGAATATTATGCAATCTTTTAAATTGAATAAAGTCATTTTATTGCACTGATATACTTTGGTCTTTGTGATAACTATTTATGGAAAATGAAATAAAAGTTATTCATCCAATTGTAAAAAATGTATACATATTTGACTTAGATGTTGACAGTTATTTTATTTAAGTGAGGAGTGGATCCCTTCTTGGGTCCCACTCCTTATGGGCTCCATGTACAATTGATTGTGTGATCATCAACCTTTTGGAATATGACCAAAGCTTCGCCAATCTTTTCAAAAATGACTGGATTATATAGATGCAAAGGCAATTCTATTATTCTAACCCAAGACACAATTTGAGACAAAATATCTGAGGAAGGAAAAAAGTTAGCACTCCATTTCCATACAATCAATATTTTGAACCAAAAATGAAACAAGGATCTGCCAACGTGTTCAAACAATAATTTTCACATGAAAATTGCATGACTAAATTATTCAAGATGATTTTGTGAATCCTCCATCGACCCACATGTTTCCAGATAAGATTCAGGAAGTTGCATAGGGTTATATACCCTATAGTTTTTCCAATCAATTTGACAATAATTGAAAATCTTCAATGCTCTCACATGCTTTTATGTTCCACTAAAGCAAGATAGATTGTATATTAATCTACTTTCTTGATTGCCACCCTTCACTCTATCATGCATGTAACTATCAATGTCACCATAGCGAGCCTCCTATCACAAAACCGTCACCTCGATTCCACACCCAAAATGATGCACAAGAAGTTAATTATCTTAGAGAAAGCAATTGACTCAGAAGATATGCAATTATGAGTAAATAGTCAACACATTTTCACTAAAAATACATTAAAAAGATGAATTATATATGTCTGCATCACTAGGGTATTTTTGTTTGGTTAAAATAGTACATAGAGTTAATGGAATTTATTTTGGATATAAGAAACTAAAACACCCATAATTTGTAAGCATATGACACCAGCTACATATATGAAAATAATTTTGTGCAAGCATTTTCTTATTAGGATATAACCTATTGATTATAAATTGTTCACTCTAAAGTAATTAAAAGATTGTATGAAAGAATCATATATACTTTAATTAAAATTACTTAGAGGGAAATTATTTTTTAGATGAAACAATATTTCTTTGAGTATGAGTAATATATTTGAGAGAAACTTTCTTGTATAATATTATCTTTACTAGAGAGGAAGCATTTATCTAGTGAAAGATAATTAGTTTATATGAAAATAGAACTTTAAATAAAAACCATAATTTTGGTACTAAATTTTCACTTGGAAGGAACAAGTCTCAACAAATACACATTTCAAGGGAACCACATCCATTTAAGACAATAGAATTCTAAATTTTATGGTAAAGGATTTTAACTAAAGGAAATCCTTTTAGATGAGAATATTGAATTAACAAAACCAAATAAAATTGTTAGATAGATATTATTTTTGAAAAAAGTAAGGAAATAAATAAATTATTCTTGAGAATCATATTCCTGATAGGAAAGTAATATTTATTGGTTTTAGATTTAGAAGGAAAATGTTCTTATGTGTGAAGTAAAAAAATAATAGAGAAGCTTTTTTTCTCTCAAAACAATTTTTTACCCCATAATAACCCATAGTTAACTGTGGGGATGAAACAGACTACATATCCCATTAGTTCCCCGTACCAAATAATTTCCACACTATAAAATTTTGTATTTAACAATACAAAATATAATCTAGAAATATACAAATTCACATTTGGACTATGCTCAAACAATGTTATACGTCAAACATATTATTTTTCTAGTTAACTTTAATTTTGTATCCATACAAAAACATAAAATGATGGACTAATTACTAAACATATAGTACTAAAATATCATAAAACTTTTTGTTTTGAAGCAAGGATAGTATTGAATGGTAATATTGATACTATAATATGTGTATTTTTTGACAAGGTAAAATATTACTATCTCAAAGGAGAAGTATAGAGGGAACACCAAAATAGTCTATATATTGTACAAGATGGTCTACTCAAACCCCACACTCTAAGGTTACTTGGATCCACAACATTGATGACCTTAGGATTTGCTTTAAAACCCCAAAATAAGCTATTAGAACTTTAACCAAAAACATTGTGGGTGACATAGTCCCTTTTTTATGGACTCTATTGTTTATCTCTCACCAAACATGTAAAAGAAGAACCGTAAGGACTAGTATACCCAACCTTCTCATTCTTGGATTATAGCCATATATGTCGAGCATCCATTGAAGTGTATCATTGAGAGATTGAGGTGCCAGTCCCCTTCACACTTTGACGCAGCCCTTGACAACATATACTTGGAGTAGTCACATTCAAAATAGTGATGATTATGTTTCTTTGGTTTCTTCATGAAAAATTAGGGAGTATTAATATTTAGACATTACTTAATCATTCTATCTAGAATAGGCAGTCTATTCATTGGCTGTCTATAAGAGTAGAAGCTCGACTAGAGAATATGAGATTTTCTCCACATAAGGGAATCCCAAAGAACTTGATTAACCACTCAATAATTCATGTCATGTATTGCAGACAAGATGCCCAAATTGTAATGATACTCCACCTTCAATTCTTTATAAGTTTTAACATATCCATCATACTCTAGACGACCCCAAACTAGCATTCTCTTCAAAATGCTCCCCATAGAGAAACGTCATCCAACTAAACCAAGGAGACATGGGGATGGTCAACTAATGGTTTATAATATAGCACTCCATCAAAAATACATAGCATTAGACATCTCAAGCCCACAACCATGATATGCTTGCCCCATTGTAAACTAAACTATAGTGTTCCTACCACTTGCCCAAAGGAATCCCACTAAAATGGCCTTGAACTTACAAAAAATACAGTAGGGCAAATTATCTTTTTGCACCATAATTGAGTTTTAATTTTTAGAAGAAAACAAATGAGGACATCTCAAGTCACCATGGAACTTCAAATATTGTTCCACTTTTCTACTACATTTTAAATATTGTCTATGCACTCCTTGTAATCCAAACATATTCCTTTATTTCCTATAAGTGAGATTCCCATGTCCCTTGTTGGGAAGGAACCTTTTTACAACCCAATATCCTATTTGAGCTAGCCCATTCCAGAGTCACATGTCCAGAGAACATGCTACATTATTTAAGATTAGAGATGTACAGTATAGTAAGATACCCAACTTCTCTTGGATGAATCAAATGCCTTTCATGCATTTAACATGTCATGCAATAAAGAACATAACGTCATCCACAAAAATCATATGAAATTTCACTTTAGTGCGAAGAACTTTGAAAGGTTCTAGTATCTCCTCGTCTTCAGCCCTTTCTATCAAATTGGTGAGTTTATCCATGACCAAGGTCAACAGTATGGGAGAAAGAGGATTTCCATGCCTTAAACCATTGTTAGCACTAAAAATCCATTGGGGACACCATTTATCATCATATATAAAGATATCACACACTATTTTCCATAGTCCCAATTCATTTCAAGGATAATCCCGTCTCCTACATTATAGCCCACAAAGTGTCACACATGATATGGTCATAAGACATCAAGTGTCCATTTTCACACTTGCCATTATAGCCCACAAAGTGTCATTGCATGAAAGAAGATTGTATATTAAACAATCTGTGGAAAAATTGTCTTAAGCCTACTTGAAAACAACTTAGATATCATTTTATATATTACCAAATGACACATAGTATGATAGAAATAGTCCATTTTTCTAGCTTCCCTTTTCTTTAGGATAATCCAAACAAACATGGGATTAGCTTGTCTCACCATACTGTCTCTGACAATGAACCAACGAACCTCTCAACATATATCAGTTCCCACTATAACCCAACACACACAAACAAAGTTGACACTAAAATCATCTGGACTTGGAGCCTTGGAAGTATCCAAATCAATAGTGTATCCCTTTTAATTTCCACATATGTAGCAATATTTAGAAGATCCTTTATCATCTCCTCCACGAATATAAGGTTTGTAAGGTTGGACACATCACCAATGTTTACTTCTTGACTATAAAGAATCAATAAATTATCACCTCCACCTTCACCACATTATTTTCCTTTTAAACGAGAGCACCATTTGCATCAATAAGGTTATGGATGTGTTCATGCATATTATTACTCTTAATAGTTGTGTGGTAAATTTTTTAATTAATATCCCCATCTCTTGGCCATTTCACACCGAGGTATTTCAAAAAAATAACCTCTTTCACCTTTTCAAGATGTCAAACTCTCTTCACATCACCTTCCTCTTTCTGTATAAGAACATAGGATGTTTGAGAAGATGTTAGTTCTCTAGTAGCCTTGTCAAAGACACATCTTGCCTCCCTATTGAGCTTAGGTAGATTTGAGAGACCTTTAGACTAGAACCTTTATGTAGTCTTAGTTCTCCTTGACTTCTCCATTATGACAGATAATGTATTACCCCTAATATTACAATCTCAAGCCTCCTTGATAGTATCTTCAAAACTCTCCCACATGAACCAATGGTTGAGGAATTCAAAAGATATACTTCGAGGCTTCTTGGAATTCATATAAACATAGCTCAAAAAATGATTGCTTCTAGGATGAGCATCCAACAAATTAGATGCCTCTGGTAAGTATCTAGTCGAGCTTTATTTAAAAGTCCCCAATTCAAGTTAGTGGAGATTCTGCAAACTATAATTCTTTTTTTGTGACATGAAGTAGTTTTGCCTCTCATATATTGCTCCATCAAATTAGTTGCATCCACTACATAATTTAATATTCTTACAAACTACTTCTGGGATGGGAAGAACCCCACCTTTTCTTTAGCATGTCTGACATGGTTGAAGTCACCTATGACCAACTATGGAATATCTTGTTTCATGGTGCACGTCAAGGTATCTCAAAGTCTTCTTCTGTCCATCTCTACATTAGATCCATACACCACAGAAAAAATCCAGTGAAAACCTATTTAATTGATGCAATTGAGGTTACCATTTCGTCAATGCTATGTATCATTTGAAGATCTCACATCCCAAGATTCCATACCACCTCAATTCTTTCTCCACTCACTTGGTCCATGTTGGAGGTGGATCCCCAAACAACTAGAAACAACCCTCTAACTCTATGTACAAGGTCCCTCTTTATTTTAGTATCCAGGAAAAGCACAAGGGATGCCTTCCTTTCCTCAATGATATGTCAAATTGTTCTAGTTTTTATTAGAAAAGAAGAACCTTGAATATTCCACGTGAGGATGGCCAACTTGTACTTCTATATTGTGTCACCTACCCTACGTGGAACCCCCTCTCACTACTCTTCCTTGATTGAACAATTCACCACTCAAGTCCATCCTGGTCGAATTATGACAAACACTTGTGAGAATAACCACATCCCCTTCCTCCTGATCTTCTAGTATTTGGAAGAGCTTCTCTGACCCTTCATTTTCACCTTTAATTTCCACACTATACACATAAGAATTATTGATAGTTCCTATAGAAACTATCCCTTGGAAAAAAAACTCTAGTTCTAACATCGTTCTTTAGAAAAATCTCACTCTCTTCATTTTTGATAAACACCATGTTGATAAGATCATCTACATCCATAACTGGACTCTTCTCTTGACCCTTGTTGATCAACCCTTATACCAACCTTGCTATCATTCTACTGGTTGAGAGTCAGGCTGTTGGATTCCACTCTCTTCTCCCTGACGTGTTTTGGTCTTTTTCTTTGAAAAATACACTATCCATTGGCGTCTGAACAAAAACCTCAAGACTATTAGGACATTAGATAGGATAATGCCCAAATACCTTACATGCATGGCATTGTTCCGTCAATCCATCATACTTCACCCATATCTACAATTCTTTATCATCTGGTAGCTTGATCATCACCTTGGGTGTTGGTTTCTTGTTAGATTTGATCACCATTGCAAGATGTGGCACACTCACTTCCTTTCCTTTAGAGAAAAATACAACCACTTTAGGGTTCCAAAGCCAATGATTGTCAATGCTCTTCTAGTCTACTGTCTCCCCAGATCGGGTAAATTAATCTAGACATGAGAAGAGTTTATGTAAAGGGTTCAAATATCCATTCTAAGAGACCACTTTTTTAATAAGGACCAATTGGTTCTAAAAAAACCACAATCCTTTCTCCAAGAAAATCTTCATGCCATTCTAAGCATGTTGAAAAATACCATCATTAATAATAGAGAGATGTAGCTCACCATTGGAATGCCAAGACCTCAACATCCACCCATATAATTGTTGATTGAAGCATCTCTTGCACAATATTTTTATAATGATTTAGCACTTATGGAACTCATACTTCACAATCACAACTACTTGGGAGAACTTCATCTACGTTCAACCATCCTTGCATCTAAATGATCAATCCTTTAGATCCTCAGGCAGGACCACATGTCAGCAATTTCTCTGATCCAACATAGGCTTAGCAAAAGCATCTACCCAGGCTCTGCTAATCATCATATCTACCTACAAATCAAACCAATCTTGCAAACAAGGGATGTCACATGGAAATGGGGAATTGGTGGTGGTGGAAGATATAGAATTGAAGAGGTGGATATGGAGATGGAAGAGATGGTGAGGATTTTAGAGGATGAGTTGGAGAAAGGTAGAGGTTGTAGCAGACACGTCCCCACCTTCTAGACCAACACCCTCCATTACCTGCGACCAATCACCCTTCTCTAGAGATGGAACAAATCTCCACTAGTAAAAGAATATTAGATTATGATAATTGAACTAAATAATAACAATGTGAATTGTGCATTCAATACATTGGCAATTAGTATACAAATATAAGATCTACTAGATTAAAGAACAATTCTTTACAACAAAAAAAGTAGTTTGACTAAAATTTACTACAATGATAAGAATTTTTAATCTCATGGAAACTATGGGCCACTATTAGACCTTATGTGTAACATTATATTGAGTTTGAAAATCAGATACTTTTTTATTTATTGGTATCTGCTAAAATAGTTTGACTTTATCACTACTATTCTTGTAATTAATATTCAATACTATCATATCAGTATGGATGGCATGATTAAAATGTTGTCTACTACTTCGAATTTTTTTATAAATTGGTATTGTGATAGTAGGAATGGATATATAATCTTCACATTATTTGTAAATGATTACATTTTGTTTGCACAAAAATGCATTGAAATTTGTGTTTCACATGTCAACACAATGTAAAGTATGGGGTTCCCAAAGAACCGCTGTGTAAATGGGTATACATATTATGGTGTGAAGAATTTACAATGAGACACTCTCCATGGTCATGGAAGGAAATTCATCCATTTGCCAATAGTGAACCCAAGATCCACTAAAAAATCAATTCTCAAATTCATGATATAGCTTCAGAAATGTATAGGTTATTACATAATTGTAAGATTAGTGTAACTAGGGATATAATTAAGATGTGAAATTGAGTAGAGGTAATAAATTCAAAGGAAATGAATAATGTTTAAAGCATGCACGTGATGATACACAAGCATTTTTTGCAACATAATCCTTTTCCTTCAAAATTATTCCAACGCAAATCTCTTGAGATAAGGACCATATTAGGCTAGTCAGTACATGTAACATCCCAAGATTTGAGGCCTCAGAGAAAATGATCTTAAAAGGAATGATTGGACTACCAATATTACGAAGGTGCACCTCCTTTTATGAGAGTCCATCACTAAAGAACTTTGCAGTTATGCACGCTCAGCTCAGAGTACTACTAGGATGGGTGACCAGTTGGGAAGTTGACCCCGACTTGCACGTGAGTGAGGACAAAGCACACAGTTAAGGTTAGTGGTGGTCTGTGGGGCTAGCCGTCATTCCTGAAACTCTACTAGAGCCTTGGGCAGTGGGCCTGGGTGTTACAAATGGTATTAGAGCCAAAACCCCTCCACTAGGTGGGGCCCACATGGGCATATGACATGCCAGTCTTGAGCCGTGCGGTCTAGATATATTTGAAAGGAATGTCCATGGTGACATAGCCACCCTTGCACTAGGCATCCTTGATTGGGAGTTGGGTGTCCATTGGCCATTGTGGGTCTGCATTGAAATGGAGTCAAATTGAGGCCATATAGTTAATCCTTGACAAGGACATCAAGAGTCTAAGTGGGGGAGATTGTAACATCCCATGATTTTAGGCCTCAGATAAAATGATCTTAAAAGGAATGATTAGACTACCCATATTACCAAGGTGTACATCCTTTTCCTAGAGCCCATCACTAAAGAACTCCATAGTTAAGCATGCTCATCTTGGAGTAGTACTAGGATGGGTGACCAATTGGAAAGCTCACCCCAACTTGTCTGTGAGTGAGGGAAAAGCACACAATTAAGGCTAGTGGTGGTATGTGGGGCTAGTTGTCATTCTTGAAACTCTACTAGAGCCTTGGCTTGTGGGCTTGAGTATTACAACACACCAAGTATCACAACAAAGAAATGTGTGGTAGCATAGAATTCAATGTCGAGATAAGATAAATTTTCTAAGAGATAAACATGCTAGAGTGAACATAAGGATGCGAAGTAAAGAACCAGAAAAGCCTTCTGGATTCTTTTGTTTTTTTTGTTTAAGCCCAACATCTTTTGATAACTAGTCAAAAAGAAATATATTGAATTCTTATTTTGATATCCAAAAATTACTTTTGTATAAAGATCAATATATAATTCATGGGTCTTTACTGAGGAAGTGTTTCTCATTGTTGAGTCAACAACTCCCATAAGAACCCATTAGTCCAAGAAAATGGTGTCAAACATCATGTTAAATAAATATTTTGAAAATAAATTAAAATAATATTAATTCTAGTTTAATGCATAGTATAACTTATGAAAAAGACCAAAATGTCACGTTTTAGGGACAACAAATCTCCACGAGGTTTCACTGTCTGTCATCGGGCCAATGTGTCATTATACACTAGGGCCAATACCTCCGGGGAGGGACACATTGCCTAATGTGGGCCCAATCATCTCTTACTAGCTTATGTTGACCCCAACATGGAGCAATATGTCACAAGTGGTGATACATTATCTATCCTCACCCAAGGTCTTCACAACAACTATTTTTCTTTTTTTTTGCAAGGACTACAATATTGACGTGTGGGGATCCTATATAGGGGGCAACTTCATTGAACTCAACTCAAACAAAAATAATTTCCAAACTTGTTTTTTCTTGTTCCTGAGTTTTACACTACTCTAGATTGTATGATATTCCTAGCAGAAAACTTTAGTTATTGAGAGTCCAATACCAGTTATCAGATTAAGTTCTTCTACTTCATCTATGTCATTATTTTATAAATTAGAACTGGTGTTGGTGGTGGAATTTTTCTTCTTCTACGATGTTTCTTCTTCTACTTCTCTTCTCTTGATTTCTATCACAAATATTATTCCTGGGTAGCTATGAGAATTATTTTTCTAAAATAATTTTTGTTTGTATTTATCGAATGTCAATAACTTCATATATGTACATGACATTGTTTATTTGTTTTTATCAATTTGACAAACTACTTCCATATATATTGCACATAAAAGTATACTTCATGAGTAATATAGATAATTTAATACATTTAACATTTAGTAGAATATTTTATAATGTTTATAAAATATAGTTTATAGATAACTTAACCAAGTTGCATTAATTTTTCTGTTGACTTGAAAATTTTGTCATTGTGAATCTTTATATCATTTAGAAAAGCAACATTGTGCTAGAATAAAAATAATGAGTAATTTCAAATACTAAATGTAAAATCTAATTTACTTCATAATCAAAATTAAAATATTAACAACTTTGCAACAAAAAAATTAGTTACTCATGAACACATGAAAACTATTATAACAAATAAATTGCTTTTAAATAGTATTTGGTGAATAAATTTAATATATATATATACATATATATATACATATATATATACATATATATATGCATATATATATATATTGATGAACCTAGTGAGCAATTTAATATATATAATTAATATATATATCAAATATTGTAAGACCTTGAAATTTGTTTTCCTTTAATATTGCCATGTTCATGTCTAGTATATTATTTATCTAATTTATTTTAATTTCTTTAATACCAAAAAGTATATGTTGCATTTTGTGTGCACCTGTTTAACATTTTACAAGCATACATGCTTAATTGTGTTGATGTAAACTTCATAAAGGTGCACACTTAAAATAATTCCTTGGTGCACTTGCATTGGTCAATGGGATCAAGTGACACAAGTGGATCAATTTGTGGACTCATTCTAGCCTTAGGCGAGCAGCTTCAGGCAAGTTTACATGGCAAAGTAGTTGCATCTGGTCGAGTTGGTTACCCAATGCAGGGCCTTCATATCACAAGTTGGTTCAAAGAAACTTCTTTCAGCCATCAGTATCCTGATGTGTGTTTCTAGTTCATGATTCATGTTAAGGGTGTGACTTATGTGGCTATTTCATGCCTTAGTGGAGGTCAATATACATTTTAACTAGGCCAATACATATTTTAGAGGTTGAAGTGGGTGCTTCAGGCCGTATAGTTTAGTGCTTCGATCCATGAGTGGCAGACCATAAGTGCATTGTTCATTTGTTGAAATGTATTTTCTTCAATTGAGATTATGAATACATCATCAATTGAGTCACTGGGATCATTTCAGTCCTGATGTAGCTTTTGAGCGTTCTTAGAGTTACAGAAGGGAAAACCTATAGCCGGAGCTCCAAGATGTTGATTTATGTTGGCGATTTAGCTTGCTTTCGGAGGATCAAAGTTGAAAATCACCTTTGCTACCTTGTTTTATATGAATCCATTTAAGTGTTTACATCGCTTCTCAAATTTTCTTATTATATCATCTCCCTTTTACCATTTTTATAGAAGTTTTTGACCTTCTATGGTAAAGATAAGTTTTTTCTCCTAAAAACCCTCTTCTTTTCACCTTTTTTAGTTAACAGCAAGAAACCATCATGTTCATTCTAGTCTCACATTGAAGATTAGAATAGGGAATACATGTGTTCTTAGATATACTTCTTTCTCATTAACATATATGATAAAGAGGATCTCAGGGAACTCGATCCAGACCCTCTCAACCTCTGATTGCTTCCCTATCAATTTGTCCATCTTATCATCCAACACATTAGATCCTCCTCCATTGAAACAAAAAAGGGTGATGTCTATTCACTCGCTGATCTTTCAAATGTTGTTAGCAATATATATATACTTGGTTGGTGAAACATCAGTATGATGGGTGATCTTGTAAGCATTGTAAGTATAAGTTTCCATCAAGATAGGATCTATGAGATTTTGGAATTTGATTAGAGCCCTACAGGCTATCTGAATTCCATCTTCTAGTACATCACACATGAAGTTGAGCCAACTATAACCTCCCTTGATCTAGTGTCCTTTGTGGTTTCTCAAGATGGAGAAAACATCATTGGTTCCATTCCTTTTGGCCAGTGGTGCATCAATGTTCATACTGAATTGTTCAATCATTGAATTGTCCCATGCGCGAGGTCTATCCCCCTTGGGCAAAACCTCCACATATTTATCAAAAGAATTAGGACAAATATGAACCAAAGTGTGGATCTGTTGAACAACTTGAATGGGAATCTTCTATAAAATAATGAAAGGATGGTTGTTTCTATCAAGACAAATGGTCCAATGTTGTTGGAAAATCAGATCGGAAAATGGTGGAAGTCCTTCCTTTATTTCATGTTTCTCATGAGTCATTACTTCCAATCGTTCACTAACCCCACTATAATACCCAATGGTTTGTATAAACGTCCATATAGGTAATACTAGAGGGAATCATCGCATGGCATGGAGAATGGAGTTATCATCTTTATCACATTTTGAACATTTTGTTGTTAGTTGTGAAGTGTCATTTGACCATATAGAAATTAATCATAAGCACATTATGGAGTAGTTTAAATAAAAACAACTTAGTTCCCTGATCAACCTATAACTTCCAAAGCTTTGGCTGGCACCCCTAGATAGCGGTGTAGAGATGTTTGATGTCAAGTTCATGGGCAATCTTATCAGAGAAGCACCCTATAGGATTATCCAAGAAAATCCAACTGTCCTTTCCCACACAAGGGTCTAAGGGACATGTTAAGGATGGTAGACACCTTCAGGATATGAAACTAGGATTTCATGAATTTGATGTCCCAAATACCATTGGAACCAACCAAGGGTTCAAGTTTTAACTCCTTCAGCCCCTCATGACATTTTTGGTGTGGAAGAAGAACTAGAGCATGCCTAGCTATCCAATTGTCGTTCCAAACCAATGAAATGATCAAAAATTAATACAAATTCATTGATATACAACTCTTTAAACTTCTAAACAAGGACCTAAAGTGACGGGGATCGACTATCTAAATATCTCTAGTATCTAACTTTTGGTAGGACTTCTATTACACCTTTATGTCTCTATATGTTGAGGGTGTACCTAAAATTTTTGTGAGTAGAGTGATGAGCTACTTTCCCAGTGAATGAGTAATTCAATGAAACAATTTGAAGAACTTAATTAGTAAAAGATAGCAAGTAAAATCAAACTAGAAAAAAAACTACAAAGAAGCAAGTCATTCACAAACATATAAATGGCATGACTTCTCTAGATAACTGTAAGGATTAAATCTATGTCTGAACTTGATGAATCTCAAAGGGAATTAGTCATTCAAAAAAATACAGTGCTAGGGACTTTAGATAACGACAAAGAGTAAATCAATAATTGAACATAGTTAATTAATTGTGTATTTATCATGTTATTCCCTGAACAAGGTAAAGTGTACCACAACATGTGTAAACATTGTAGTAAGCTACAATCTCAAAGTACAAGACTTAAGAGTAGACCCATGATGCAAAGTCTGCTAACTAGCTACATGGTCTACTATGGGCCTTGCCACATCTGGCCTCGACAACAAAACAATATGATAAAACTAGATTCCTCCTCTAAACCTAGTTACTCAAGAGGAGAGTCAAAAGAAATTTGGATAAATCTATCTACTCTAGTGTTTCCAGACAAGGGATGAGTGACTGAGTAGTAACTGAACTGCGTATCACTGGGATCTCTGATTGATGTTGGATACCTATCTAAAACTATACAACACTTATTATCACTGAGACCTCTTGTTAATTTTGAGTACCGCTGGGCATTACTAGAATCTCTAGTTAATGTTGGATACCCCTACTATTAATCAAGAGGTCATCCATACTAGTCTTAACCCCTCATACCCCACTGGCATGCTCTATCTTCCGTTGTTGGACATTGCCAGTGGGTAAGTCATTTCCTCCACTATAATACAAACCTCGATAGGGAATCTATAGTATTTAGAGTATCTAATGTCTAACTCACTCTTTGATTCCATTTCATAATCACGTAATCAACACTGTCTTAGCATAACCTTGTATTGGGTTCTTTTCCTATATTTTCTCTAATATGTGTTGCAAACCAGGTTACTTAGCTACTTCACTTATCAAACTAAGTAAAAATTAAATGAAAATACTTGATTTACTGAATACCTTATTCTTAGGGTTTCTTTTACCCATTCACATATCATATGATTGCATATACGAATTATTCACATCATGAACTTTAATTGGTAAAAGACTATATCTACTAGTTCACATGCAACTAAACGTGTATATAAAATCATGGTATGAAAATGAACTAGGATTTCCACACCATTCACTATAATATAATATATAAAAAATAAATTCATTAAATAAAAGTGAAATCTTATAAGAATCATTCTTTATTGACTTCCATTCGGTCTATTCACAAAACTACCAATTTTTCACTCGACTAGGGTTTTACCCACACTACTTTGATATCAAGCAAAATCGATAAATTCAATTAAGTACTTAACTTATATTAGGCACACATGCACTTGAAATTCAAATAAAAAAATTGAATAGTATGTAATAAGATTCAGATCAACAATGGTCTTTTGTAACGAACCAAAACCTAACCTTTAGACCCCGATCATATGTCTTGGAGGATAATCAATCTTTTTCTTTAGGCTTAGCCAAACAAGGATTAAAAATTTACAAATTAGTAGCTTAATTGAAATCCTAACATGTAGACATATAAACAAAATATGATCTAATACTCTCATAATTAATATTTAGACCAATAAAATATATCACGTGAGACAATGTTGATTAAAATTGATGGTAACAGAGATAATATGCATATAAGAACTAAAAATTCCCATAATAGAGGATATTATTCAAAATTAATAACTCTAATGAGAGAAAGGATGAATAGATATAAAGTCACATGCATAATAATGAAATACAATCCTTTTGGTAATAAGAGTGAAAGTAATGTGACATAAATAATAAGGATGATGAAATAAATACAATAATGTCGAGACAAAAATGTTTACTCATGGAAAGAGATCTCAAAAGTTAAATATAATATGAGATTCAGATTCCTTGGGTCCCAATTACCTTGGGAGTCAAGTTTCACATTATTTACATGATAATAATTAATTTAATTCAATTTGGAAAAGAAGGTATGAGTTTTTCACCAAAATATCAAACAAAATAATAAATGACTCCAAAAGAGGAAAATAACTTCAGATTCGAGATCTACATGTTAAAATAAGTCTATGTGTGAATTTGCATGTAATTTGGATAATTTTAATATACATGTGTAGATTAGGAGAGAGAAAGTCCAAAATATTAAATTACATGCAAAATAATCTCAACATATGAAATAAATGGCCAATTCATGTTCCACAAGTTTTGGTTTGCTTAAGTATGAAGTTTCACCTTAATTGGGTAATTCTAGAAGTCTCTAATGCATTAAGAAAGAGAAATAAGGTTTTCATTAAAAGAATTAAATAAAATACCTAAAGTGTCCAAAAGTAAGAACTCATGCTATATTCATATTCCTCATGTCCAAAATATCTTGGGTGTCAAATTATATTAATTTTGTATTTCGTTTGCACCCTCAAATAAAGAGAGAGAGAGAGAGAAAAAGTAAAATAATTTTAATAGAATTTTATTTGAAATCAAATAGAATTGACATTAAATGTCAAGCAGAACGTGCGATTAGGGTCGTTGGATTCATGATCCAATGACCAGTGCATCGTCACCTATGTTGCACATATTTGGAAACATGCCGCATCTTTTGGGTGATCTTAAAATTGAGATTTCTCTCTTATTTCTCAATCTTTTCATGAGATTTCTTCGCCTACTTGTTCCTGGTTCGATTTCGCATATCGTGGAGAGTTTGAGAAATGCCCAAAACTTGGCTCCCATACTTCTCACAAACAACCTCCATTAGCCGTTTTACTCAACCTTATAAATAGGTAAGTCACTCCCTAGATCCTTCGGCCCCCACTCTATCTCCCTCCTCTCTCAATTTCATCATTAGTTTCCATTTCAACCATCATTGAGCCGATTTTTCTCTTGAATTTGTGGCGATTCACATGAGCAGCCTGCTCCATCGGGCTATGATTCTAGATGAAGGTGACTTCGTATGCACTTCCTATATCTTTTGGTATCTTTGTTTTACTGAATCGTTGTGTATTTGGTATTTGCCTAAAATCGTGCGTGTCCAACAACTCTACTACTTGAGGCCATGGCATCGCAAGTTGAGGGGGTGAATTCCCCATTTGCATTCCCAATTTTCCCTCTCGATTTCTCCTTTCTTTGCTTTTTCTCACAAGGGCATAATAGGAATTTTGCCCACATTTTCCTTGTTTTGGGGCGGGTCAGCGAACCACTGACCGGGCTTTGATCGGGTGCTTTGGCCGCCATCTATTGGTCCAACTCATCGTGGTCCTCCTCTCTTCCTCCCTCTCACCATATACTGCTTATTTGGCATTTTCTGATTGGTTGAATTTCTAAAAATCATATCTTTCAATCCGCTCATCCAAAAATTACAAAAAAGTATATTTTTTGAATCGAAAAAATGTGATCATCCTAATAAAATTTGTTTAAGAGATTGATTTCCATGATCCCGATGATGGATTTTTGAGTATCTGATTAATTAATATAAAAAAGGCCTAAAAATGGTAACTAATGCATCTTAACTCCAAATATAACAAATAAATATGTTTTCTTGATCAGAGAAACATAAGGAATCATTTGGTCTAAGTTTTGAGTCCAAAATACGAGCTTTACTAAAAATGTCTGGAATTAGGGTTTCAGTACATTTATATGAATCTCAAACCCTAATACATGTGAATAATTTGTAATTAGGCAAAGTTAATCTTGGAAACAACTAAATTGGTGACAAGTGTTTATAGGAATCTGAAATAAGGTATGGTTGCATCCCACATTATTTCTATATTGAGCAATTCTAATTCTTCACTTTTAATGTATGTTTGCATCCCCTATTATTCTTTTTGAGTAATTCACCTATTATCATATTTATCTTGGTCCTATGGATACTACCCTACACTATATCTTGTTCTTTTAGAAAATGTGCTTCATATAAAATACCTTACATTGTTATTGATCTTGTGATCAAATTTGGACGTCCTTTTGGTCTCTTTTTTATGCGTTGTAGATAGTAGAACAATCTTTTAGTATATGTGTTTCTTGCCCACCTTATAAGTGGATGTATATGTATGGCACATTATGTGATGGCATGGATCCTCTGATCCCACTTTATACTGGATGGATGATACCATCCTCCTTATTTGTTTCTACTTGCTTATTCTTTTTTTATGAATCTCGTGGTGACTGCTAGTATAATGTACATGTTCTTTTATGTGGATGTGAAAATTCCCACATATGAAGGTAGATGTGAAAATTCCTACATATGAAATTATTTAGGGAAAGCATGCATAGACTGATGTTGACAGACCCTTCCACCCAACAATTTAGAGAAGATGTATACAATACCATGCTCGTCCCATATTATTTTTGATAGATGTGTTATTTCCTACCTACATGTTTATATTGTCTAGTATTGTCAAATGTGAAACACATGGATGTTTTATTGTTATACATTTATCTTATTTGTATCTTTTATTGAAATTATTTCCTTTATGCCTGGTTGGGTAGTACTTTACTTTTCTATGGGAAGCCTTTTATTTTGATGTCCTTTATTCTGTATAAATTGCCCAATTCCAATTTAGTATGCACATACCATCCTTTGTTGATGCCTTCTATTTTTCTCTTCTTGCTGGGGTATGCTTCCAACCCTAGGTGAAGGACTTGGATGATATGGCATGAAGTCTTAGACTTAGCTTAAGGAGTTAAAGCTTGGAGACAAATTTTTTACAGTTTAGATTGTCCTCTACATTGATCCATATGTTGTACGTTTTATGCAAGCCCTGCATGCGAGATTATGAATGAACTTTTATAATCTTTTGGAAAGTTGATAATAATCATGTTTTATATTCTACCGTTATACTCTTTGGTTTTTTGTATAACATTATATAAAGATTTGAAAATTTTACACCTATTCCAACATACCTTTTGAGTATGTTTGGGATGAATATTTATACATCAAATTTTTATTAGGGAGTGGATCCCCTCTGTGTCCCACTCTTTACATCTTTACTTATCTATATACTGTAAATTCAAACATAACTAGAAACCCTAAGTTTTGATATTTTCTTCTAACTTCTACAATTACTTATGGAATCCTATTATAGAAGATTTGTATCCATTTATATAATGATTTCATCATCTTACTTTCAGCACATTGGGGAATAATACATTTCTAAATTATCTTGTAATAGCTAACACTAAAAGGAAAATTTAGGGTTTATTGTTGCATATGAAAGAACTGAAGATTTTAGTGGATTCAATGTATTATAGTGCAATCTACTATTCAGAGATAGTACCCACTCACCTCAACTATAATTTCATAGCCTAAGAACTGAGGCTCTTGAATCTGGACCAAACTTTAAGCAATTCATCATTTTCTTCTTGCTTCCAACTTTAAAACCCTAGGATTAGAGAATTATAGAGAAAGAATGAGAAAAGTGGGTGATTTGATACCATCTTGAATAAAACTAGAGGTACAAAGTTTAGACATAAAAGAGAAGATTCATCATGAACACCTATCTAAAAAGGTAAACACACTTGCTTTCCACACTCCTCTGAAGATAAAACCCTGGACCAGCATCTCCACCTCCTTCATCACTCAAACACAAATCCTCCATCACTCTCACAAAATATGGGAGCTACTAGTGTGTTATATTACTCATATTGATCAGTAAAGGATCTTGGGCCTACCCAACATCTTATTTTATTTTAGAAGTATTTTTTGTCATTAATTTGTTACTAAATCGTTACCTAAAGAAATCAAAACTTCTCCAAAATTTATGAAACATTAAGAATATTTATAAAATAATATTTTAGAGTTCCACTAAAAGTTTTAGATAATTCAGAATTACCAATAAATAAATAAAAATCAAACATTAAACTACTATAGTACAATCTACATCATGGTCGATCAAATTGCAATTCCACTGATCAAAATATTCAAAGAACATCTAAATATTCTAAAACTTTTCACTGACATGAATAATTGAGTTATTAAAAATGTATCAGATTTAAAATATATACAATTTACCTATAAATATTTAAAAGTAATTTACTACACCATTGTATCTCTCAAATTCTATATTCACATACTATCAAACCCATAATTTTGGCTGACTAGGTTTTACACTTCTCGAACCCTAATCATTCAATGTATAAGCATATTTAGAGTTTCTTATTAGGTTGAACACATCATTGTAAGACATCTTATTATTAGTTAAGTCATTATAATGATCACTCTAGTTAATCATGTAATCATCTAAGTAAAGTCTAATTACATGGAAAAGTTGAAACTGGGTTGTTACAAGTGAACTCCCAGCAGACCTTGAATAGTAAGGATTCGTTCTAGGTTATATATTTGTAATGTTAAGGCCCCCATATTCACTGTATATGATGATCTTGGACAATATGACCATGTGGGTGCTTGTCTAAGCATCATTTCCACTCCATAAGAAACTCCTAATAGTACAGTGTATCCTATCACATAATGATATGGGTAGGATCACTATTAAGCATGGATATTATAACATACTTCACTAGAGTCATCCTACCCCTAAATATTGGGTTCTATTTACCCAATAAGATATACAATTCTCAACTTAATTAATTATTTCTAGGTAAGTGTATTTATTGACTCAAAAGTGTTGGACATGGACACCAATGTGCCTTCTCAAGTTGTAGGTAGTTATCATCCCAGTTCTTATACTAATCTACTGATATGCATATTTTATATCATCTTTTAGACCACTTTTGGTTGCATTTCCAAATAATTTCACCAAATAATCACTCTTAATGCTTTATTTTCCACTTTATTTTTATCTTTACTTACTCTATGGTTTGTTTGTAGGTACAAACATTTGGCATCAGAAAGGGGAAAAATGCCATCATAACATCCATCAATAATTCCTCAATCATCTAGACATTTAAAAAATCAATGTTGTTGAAATTGTCAAAGACACCCTGTGTCCAAAGAAAGACACCTTGTATCTTAATAAAGACACATCGTGTCTTATTAAAGACACACAATGTCTTATTAAAGACATGTCGTGTCCCAGTCCAGAAATTTAACCCAGAATTCCAAGATTTGTAGCAACACATCATGTCTTATTAAAGACACTCTGTGTGACTTTCTAAAACTCGATCTGGACTTCAATTATCATGTTGAACATGCCATGTTGGTCATCCAACTCACCGTGTGACCTATAGATTTCACTCAAATGTGATTTAACTGTCTCACACTTTCTTATACAACCCCAAGCTATCTTGGAACAGTTATCAAAAACATTTTTGGACCTTTTTGAGTGGGACTCAAGGAAGGGAAAGCCAGGAGGATTTGGAGGCGTTCCAAGGGAGAAAAGTTGGTTTCTCAGGAGGAAAACTTCTTATTCTTCCTTCTTCTCCAATAATTTAAGAAAGGATCTCTGATGTTCTCTTCTCTCCATTCCAAAGTAAAGCTTTCCGTAGATTTCCCACCAGCAAGGATGGATTTATTACTCCTTATCCGGAGTTCTAAATCTATCTTCTTTCTTCCACAAGCATCCAATTTTATTGCCTTCTATTAGGGTGTCTAGCACTACTTTCTACTACTTTCATCTACTTTCTACAGTCATGGACGAGTAGATCTCTTCTTCTTGGGCATGGGAGAGTAACTCCCATGTCATAACATTGTTCAATATTAATTTCATATATAATGCTAGTTGTTTCTTTATTCCAAGGTTCATCTGTGTTTGATTCTTCTTACATTCTTTGTTGGACACTTTGTATGTTTGATTTATACTTTTTTTATAATCTGGGAAGATATGCATAAGAGTAAGGAGATGTGCTTTAGCTACACTACCTTGACCACATGTGGTTGGGATGTGTAGGAGAGAAATGTTTGTATCCGAAATTACTATATCCATGAGAGTGGTATATAGAGTTAGGATTGTTCTATGCTACCGAGAGGTGGGTGTAGGATACAAACCTCCCTTGTGTCATTTCTATCATTATCCATCACCATTGTTCATCATGTTATGATATGGGTGTAAACCTTATTCTCAATAATCCCCAATACAATTTGATCCTTAATACAAGTGATTTATGTTTTAGATCATTTTCTTTTGATTGCTTAGTTAATTAAACAAAACCTCTCTTGTTAAAAAGATATAGACTGTTAAAGTTTAATACTCTTGCTCCTAACAGTACCATGATCCTAGAATAGCCTCAACAATACTACACACACTCGTATACTTGCAGGGTTGTATACTTGCATGGTAGTGTTCAAGTTTATAAATATTAAAACTTTCACACACAACTGACAAGATTTTGACATCATTGCCCCAGATCATCATTTTCTTAGAGTAAGAAGTGTTAAATAGTAAGAAATACTAGATCAAACCATCACATGTCATATCTGCCATTTTTTCCATCATGATCATCATCATTATCATATTTTTGTAACTTCTATATTTGTTTGGGTACTTCACCCGCATTGTTTAATTGCAAGATTATATGCATAAATTCAAAAGGTGTCTTAAACTTTCCACATTTCTAGACCCTAAAATTGAGCACACTATTAGCAACCTTCAAAGAGTAAGGACGAGTGAACCTCAATCAGATTTGGAGGACTCACAATCATCATCACCAACATCTTCACCACCATCCTCACCACCCAACAAGAAGAACAAATCATGGATGATGATTGTCCCCTAAATCACTTCATTGTTCCAACTTATACAAAAATCATTGGGCTATCACTATCCCACAAGTTGAGGCAATTGACTTTTCTATCAGCCCCATAATTATACAGATGATACAGTAGAACCAGTTTGGAGGGACACCAATGGAGGATCCAAACCTCCACATTGTTGAATTTTTGCAGTATCTTATCACTTTCAAGATAGATGATGTTCCTACTAATGGGATCCACCTTCTTCTTTCCCCTTCTGTTTGAAAGATAGAGTCAAGGTGTGTTTCTATTCTTTGCCAAGAAACTCCATCAATAGATGGGATGGACTCCTAAAAGTTTTCTTAGCCAAATACTTTCCACCAAGCAAGATTGCACAAATTGAGAAGTTATCTCATCAATTTTTCTCAAAGGCATGGAGAGACCTTGTATGACACATGGGTAAGGTTCAAACACCATATAAGGACATCTATTGATGTGGTTGCAAATGGTTCTTTAATGAAAAAATCATACAGGGACACTTATGCCATTATTTAAGACATGGCACTTAATAATTTCCAATGGAGTCCTGATTAGAGTAGCCAACCTTCTTCTTTAAGCTCTATTTTTGGGATGCAAGCCGCTGAAGTAATTTGTGATGCATTTGGAGCAGTGGGACACACTCCTTCGTCATGTTTTGCCTCACCATCACAATTTGAAGAAATATTAGAGATCAACGACAATTTCAACTGCAATTTCATCCAGTAATAACAACATTTGCAGCCCGGGCCGAGTTTGGTGTTCATACTTGAGACCTTTATCTCAACTCAAATTCAGAAAAATTATGAGCTTCACAAACAAAGGGAGTTGCTAAAGGATGGTATTTCACAACTTTCTTCTAAGGTGGATGGAATCGCCACTCATACTAGGATGTTAGAGAATCAAATTGCTCAAAAAGCTCTTTCCAATAAAAAATCACGCTCCACTTCCTTGACTAATCAACCACATATATATTCAAGGGAGATATTTACATCAGTTACCTTGAGGACTATAACTTCTATATAAGAACCTTCTTCACCATCACATACAATATCATAAGAAGGTGTTGACTATAATGCATGCAATGATGATGAAGCTCAAAGCAATAAATATGCATATGCTCCTAAGGATGATTTTTCAAACAAGACAAGTGCCCCTTCGCAACATATCTTTGACACAATGCTTGGTGATGACAAAATTCTCTCAGATGATGATTATTTTGAAGAAGATAATGAAGGGACATACAACATTAAAAATCCAAAAGACTATTCCTATTGAAAATCACAAGCATTGATCTTTGGGAAAAATAAAAGATATATTGACAAAGAGAGTAGATACTTAGTGCAACAATTTCCAGCCTCAAATCAAAGTAATGGACCTCCATTTTCATCATTCACCGTGACATATATCATGTTGCAATCCTCTTGAATTTGTTATATTCAGTGAGGACACTGCAAATTTTAAGATTAGGGGGAGAGAAACCGATCAGTAGTGTAGTGTAGTTTCATTTCACCTTTATCATCATTTTCGTTATTATTTTTAGTTTCTATTCTTCTTATGGAAAATCCAGTTTGATTTGAGACCCATATTTTGTATGTTGTTTGAATTCCTATGCTTAACTTATTGTCCTCTTTTGGTGAGAAATATCATTCGTAGAAATTGTAGAAGGCATGCTTTAATCAAATGAAACTTTTTGTCCATCAATATGTGATTAACTCTGGTTTAGGATTCTGGCCTGAACATGCATCTTTCACATCCTTCATTGCTTAAAACATGTAATGGTTTCAATTTTTGTGAGTAAGTCAACTTTACAACATTAGTTATAACATGGGATGCCCTTGCCAAAATCTTAGTCCATTTTCAACCACTATTTTAGTGAAAATTTTCAAAACAAATGAAAGAAATTTAGCTAATGTTGCAATTAATTCACTCTCCTATGTTTTGGAAAAAATTAAAATTTCTTTTGGCCTATTTCATCCTCATATCCCATAAAAGATGGTTAAACTGCCCACATATCATGCTAGCCTAGTGTAAGTTTGATCTTGCCACGATGATTAGGTGGTATGTCTTAAAAGAGGGTAAAATACCCCAGTTAACACTCCACATATGTATAAGCCTACATTAGAATCCAAGTGCCAAAACCAATAATCCATTGTCATATTATTTTTGGGAAATGACAGTACAACTAAAATTGCTAATTTTAACTAAGATTTCATCATTTGTATCCTTAATAGTTGAGAGTTTGAGTTGCACATCCACTAATTGTTCACCTTGGTCACCCGAATGCTACTTAGTGTTATTTAATTCATTGATTCATTTAATTGTGACCACCCCTACTAAACTAAAAATCTCTTTCTTAAGTGTTTAAGTTGAATTGATGGCTATGCGTATACACTTGTTGATTATGGTTGGTTTGGTCTTATACACATCTTTCATTTCATTTGATCTATGCATGAACTTGACAATTTCTTCATTTGTATTTATATGCTCTTTTTACTTGAGGACAAGCAATGGTTTAAGCTTAGGGGGATTTGATATGCATATTTTATAGCATCTTTTGGACCACTTTTGGTTGCATTTCCAAATCAATTCCACCCAATAACCACTCTTAGTCATGCTATATTTTCTAATTTATTATTATATTTACTTACTCTATAATATGGTTTATGGGTACAATAATGTGGCATCAAAATGGGGAAAATTGCCATCATAACATCCATCAACACATTCCCCAATCATCTAGACGTTCTGAAAATCAATGTTATTGAAACTTTCAAAGACGCCCCATGTCCAGAAAAAGACACCATGTGTCTTAATAAAGACATGTCGTGTCTTTTTAAAGACACATCATGTCTTTTTAAAGACACGTCTTGTCCCAATCTTGAAATTAAACCCATAACTCCCAGATTTGTAGCAATATGCCATGTCTTATTAAAGACATGTTGTGTGGCTTTCTAAAACTCAATCCAGACTTCCGTTATTGCATCAAACACGCCGTGTGACCCATATATTTCACTCAAATGTGAATTTAATTGTCTCACACTTATATATATGACCCCAAACCATCTTGGGACAGCTATCACAGACATTTTTGGACCTTTTGGAGCGCGACTCAAGAAATAGAGAGCCAGGACCAGTTAAAGGCATTCCAATGGAGAAAAGTTAGTTTCTCAGGAGGGAAACTTCTTCTTCCTTCAGGTCCAATAGTTACAACAAGGACCTCCTCTGTTCTCTTCTCTCCATTCTAAAGTAAAGCTTTCTGGAGAGTTCTCAGTAGCAAGGAAGGATTTTTGACTCCTTTACTAGAGTTTCAATTCTATCTTCCTTCTTCCACAGACATCCAAGTTTATTTCCTTCTATGATGATGTTTAGCACTACTTTCTACTTCTTGTATCTAATTTCTACAGCCATGGATGAGTAGATTTCTTATTCTTGGGTATGGGGGAGTAACTCCCATGTCATAACATTGTTGAACTTGAATTTCATATATAATGCTATTTGTTTTTCTATTCTAACGTTCATCAATGTTTAATTCTACTTACATGGATTATTGGCCACTTTGTATGATTGATTTATGCTCTTTGTATAAATTGGGAAGATATTCATAAGAGTAAGGATATGTGCTTTTGCTGCACTACTTTGTCAATGTGAGAGGTTGGGATGTGTAGGGGACCAAAGGTTTATAGTCCAAAATTAGTATATCCACGGGAGTGGTATCCAAAGTTAGGGTTGTTCTACACTACCGGGAGGTGGCTGTAAGATACAAACCTCCCTTGTGTCATTTCTAGCATTGCCAGTCATCATTGTTCTTCATGTTATGATATGGATGTGAAACCTTATTCTGAATAATCCCCAATCCAATTTGATCCTTAATACAAGTGATTTTTGTTCTAGTTTGTTTCCTTTTGATTGTCTAGTTAACTAAACAAAACCTCTCTTATTAAAAAGATTAAGATTTTTGAAGCATAATATTCTTGAGCCTAATAGTACCCTGCTCCATGGGTGACCTTGATAATACTACACACATCTGTATACTTGTGGTGTAGTGTTTGAGTTTATAAATATTAAAACTTGTGCACACAACTTAAATATACTTTTTCAAAATAATCTCAATGTTCTTCAAGTATAATATTAGAAGATTTTTCATTTGCCAGGATTTGACATGATACCCTATTGGAATCTTTAAGATGCTTCATCATCATAGATTCTTAAGTGATTGTAGCTTTACCATTGAGGATAAAGTCATTAGCAAAGGAAATGTGTGTGGGAGAGACCTTTTGCTGCCTTCCAGTGCTTTCCACTTTCCATCCTGCTCAATCTTACTGATAGCTTGACTTTGACGATCAAGAAATAAGACAAAGATGTAGCGAGGAGTAAGACTACTTGTCTAACTTCTACAAAATTTGAAGCATGGAAGCAAACCTCCATTCCCAAAAATCACCGATCTCGCCATAGGTGATGGTCCATATGGTAAGGTTAATAATATTTAAGGAGATGGTTGTTCTTCTCAAAGTGTCTTTCATGAATTTGTAGCTCAAGTGGTCATGAGCTTTAGAAAAATCAACCTTGATCAACATGTTGTTTTGGTCAGTAGTTTTATAGGACATGGAATTCATAAATCGTTGGACCATGATGACATTTTTAGTGATTCTTTAACTACGTATGAAGCATGTCTGAAGAGTTGATATCCACTCTGGAAGTTAAGGTATGATCCATTCCAATAGTAATTTGGAAGTCAGCTAAAGGCTAGAATCAGTCAAAGCAATAGGTCTCAATTAATGGTAGCTCTCATGAATTATTGACGTGGGGATCATAACTAGAGTGGATTTATCCATGCTAAGGGGAAAGAACCTACAAGGAAGATGGAAATAATCAAACAAATAGAATATATAACTTGTGACAAATTTTTTGTTAGGAACCTTGCATCCAATCCATTTGTCCCTATTGCCTTTAGGCTATTCATCCTCTCAAGGCTATGCCATTGTCCTCTGTTAGGGTACTGCTGAGAGCCTACTATTGGTTTAGATGCATGTTCTGGAAGCAACAAATGTAGTATGGAACATGCTTGGAATGGCATCATTGGTTGTTATCAGTGAAGATCCTTTTGAAGTGAAATTTAATCATATTTTGATGCTAGTTCTCATTGTATATCATAGATCCTCATTATTCATCATTCTGGATATGATATTCCTTCTTCTCTTGGCCTTCACCTTATCCTTAAAATAGCTAGTATTTGCATCACCAAATGTGATCCAATCACATTGGGGATTTTGTTTGCAGATGGATTTCTCATCGTTCAGAGTGCTAATCAACTCCTTTTGCAGACACATGGTATGTTCATCAAGATCATTATTATAGTTGGTGGATAGTTTTCTCTCTTTCCTACTAAATAAGTTTTGAATTTCTTAATTCTTATTTCTTTCTAGATTCCTTTCCTTCACATCCAATTTTCCTTCTTTCACCATTGAATTAGAAATTATAGAGGGAATGTCCAAGTTATTTTTCCAATTCTTGTTAAAAAAGGCATTAATTGACTTCCTTTTAGTATAGAAGAGGCTTGACTTGGTACGATGATCATGTTTTAGACTGAACTCACCTATTCATATCAGAAAGGGTGCATGATCGGGTAGAATGTGGGGTAACACTTCCACCACAGAGTTGAGATATCAATATATCCACTCCTTATTAGCCACAACTCTATCAAATATCTCCCATGGAAAACCTCTCTTAAATTTCATCTTGGGGCCTGAAGCACCGAACTCAACAAGTCTAGTAGAGTAACAACTTTAGCAAAGTCTGACATCAACTGATATTGATATTTTCACATTCAGACCCCTCCTTAGGAGATAAAATCATATTGAAATTCCCTAGAACACCTAAGAGGAGAGGATGAGCTCCCAATAGTGGAAATATGGCTTCAGAGAAGCTTCCTCTTAACATGTTTGGTACTAGCATATACAAAGGCCTTTAAATGCTTGTACATCTAGCAATGAATACATTGCTTGTGGCAAGCTAGCACTTCCACACTGTGTAGTCTAGTCCTCCACACCACCCATATACTACCAGAAAAACATGTCTCCTCCATTTATGGAAGTTTTCAAGTCACAATCTCTTGATGATCCTCCAAAAGCATTCTTGCTATTGGTCCTGGGTTTGATGATAGTCAATATATGAATCTTGTACTTATGCTTGTCGTACTTCATCATATTTTGGGTATCTTGTTTGTAGAAATCCTGAATATTCGTAGGATGTGTCTATCATAAAAGAGATGGGGTGTTACTGGGTTCATTTCAAGGTCTTCCTTCCATTTCCAACATGTCTGTTAAGGCTTTTTCCCTATTTTACTAGGATTAAATGAGACAATACTATGATTCCCAAGGGGATCCTCACACTTCTACCAAATACCTATTGAATGGATCTTCCTAATGCAACATTGGAAGTGATCCCATATATAATGTCACTAGTACATTTTTGACCTCTGGTGTCACTTTTCTTAATGTCAGTCTCTATAGAAAATTGACACTATAGACCTATAACATCAGTTGGAGTACGACAAACATCACTATTGCCATGTCTTGATGATTAATAAAAAACATGATACAAATTTTATTATAATTCTAGTTTCTTTGTGAAGAATTGACGTCTAAGATAGCCCGCTGAATTCAAATTTTTAGTGAAAAAATCAATACAAGGATATTGCATCAATTGTAGAAAATCAATATCAAAGCCCTTCCAGCAATTTTTTTTCCTCCATAAAGACTTTATCATTAATTTTTATATTAGAAACTGACGTCGTAAGTCAAGTACATCGTGAAAAATTTTACCTCTAAAAATCTTATGTCTTTAGTTTCTTTCTATCAGAACTGATGACAAAAGGTTCCTGCCACATGTCCCATGAAAAATAATTTCCCCCCAATTGGCTTGAGACATTGGTTTCTTTGTGGGTAACCGATGCCTAAGGTCTTAGCGAGGTTGGTATTTTTATTAGGGAGAAGTACATGTGTCCTTGGTTTATTGGTCTACAATTGATGACGGAGGTTGACATATGGTGTCGGTTTTTCACGGGAAACTGAAGAAACAAGGCTTAGCAAGGTCAGAGTTTTTTTTATATAGGGATAAGTACATATGGCGTCGATTTTTTGGATGATAATTGAAGACATAGATTGAACTATGTCATCAGGTTTAGGACAACAACCACCAACTAAAGGCTTAGCAGGGTTGGCTTTTATTATTAGGAATAAATATATGTGGTGTCAGTTTTTGAGTGGGAAATTGATGATATAGGTTGATGTACGGCTTCAGTTTTCAAAGACAATGGATGACTAAAGTCTTTCTCATCAATTTTTTGTAAGAATTGATGACTAAGTCATAGTTAATCGGACATGAGAAACAAAATCCCCTAATTCTTTATTTCATTATGCCTTTCTTCCCTGCTCTAGCGATCTGTTGCCTTGGCCACTACCACCATCGTTGTGTTGTTGTGCTTCCCTAACAACTACCATTATATACTACAATCATCACTTACGCTGTTGTGTTGGACACTTCCACCACCGCCGTTGTCACCTCTTATTTTTGTGTTGGACTCTGTTGTGTTAGACACCACCACCACCATTGTCACTTGCTATCATGATGGACACCACCGCTACCGCACCTAGATTTGTGCTACTATGCTAAGACATCACCACCTCTTCAACCACCTCCACTTGGACCCTGAGCTAGTGTACTAAGAGACCACCACGGACTGTACATGACACCACCGATGTTTCCAACTCTAAAAGGTGTGTATTTTATTTTTAGTAACATTTTTTTGCATAAGCGATTCATTAATTTGGTGAAATGTAACAATATTTTAATACCTAGTTGATATCAATTGAATAATGAAATGTACCTATCGTCTTAATTTGAAAATTGGAGAAATCAAACTTGTATAGTTGGAATTCATGTATAATCATTCATATAATTTTGTTTATTGTTCAATTTGAATATTGTATGGATAAATAATGACACCTAAGAATTAATTAAATTGAATTGATATGAATTACCTAAATTAGTTTAATTGAGACTAAATTTTTATATTTACCAAATTCTAAACTATATATTTTTAATTTAGACATATATTTTGTTGGCCTAGAAACTCATTTGAGATTCACTCATTAGGAGTAAATCTTAGATAACCCTCAGTTTGGGACTATACTTGAACACTTAATCTCACTTAGGATGTCAGTATATTATGTGTTTGGTTTTTAAGATGTTTCACCATCACTTCCCCATTTTTTTCTCAAAGTACATATGTAGGTGGGTATTTTCCCATCTACATCGGTGTACTTGACGAACATTGGTGAAATGTTGTTGAAAAAATTGAATACACATTATACATTTACTAGTGAGATTAGGTGCTCATGAATGGGATAGGCGGTACGCATTCATTACTAAACCCTAAACACTAATTTGTAAACCCTAATCCTTAAATTCGTAAATCCTAAACCCTAATCTTTGATCTTGATGAGAACTACATCATAAAGCACTAATGCAACACTATGGGAGGCTATTAAGGAATTATAGGAAAAGTTTGACAAGAGAATACATAATGAGAAATAAGACGTAGAATATTGACACTAAGCAATGGGCATATCTTGACCCAAATGAGTGGGACATGTTTGTTGCTTCAAGACAAACAAATGAATTCAAGGTATTCAACCTCCGTTATTTGTACATATTATGATTTCAAGGTATTATATATTCTAGTATTAACTAGGCTTTGAATGATGTTAAAAAAGAAAGGCATTAAAAGAGTGTGCACAAGCACATCTTGGGACATGTGGATACAACATGTAGATGAAAAAGAGACTGGAACTTCTGAGTGGCCTACTCATGGGTTTGTTGAGAATTCTATTACTCTAAACCTTTACTTCATGACAAGGAGTGGTTAGCTGTGAGTATAACTGATCTGAAAAAATACCAAACCCCGCAACCACTAAGGTGGCTAAAAAAAGGGTAAAATTCAACTCTGTAAACTATGTGTTCAATTTTTAATTTGATTGTTATTTTAACTGACCAATTACTATTTATGGTGATTAGCATGAGCTCTATGAGCAAAGAAAAGAAGGCAAGTTCATCCCTAAGGGTCAAAGTGATGAATTCATGGTTGCTCTAGGTACTCTATAACATCCTGACCGTGTTAGGGTTGTTGGGACTAGTGTTGGGATAAGATCCTTTTTTGGGTTATCAGAGAAGTGGAAATATGTCAACAAAGAAGTCTAGTCACAAGAGCATATGTAAGACATGATTGCAAAGGGAATAGAGGATGCAATGATACATTATCATATTTATCATTCTCTACCTCCTTATACAATACTTGTTCTGCCCTTCGCTCCATAGGAGGTGGACCCTCCTATTATATAGGTAGTTGGAAGTAATCCCAAACACCTTCCAACTAGCACCCCCGATGTAATTATTTTTTTGATATAATATTCTTTAGGCTAAATTTATAATTTGTTTGCATTGAGGTGTATATAAAACTATATACAAAATAGTAGGAGTTGAGTGTTACACCCTTTGTCACACAAAGTGAGATTACTCAAAACCAAACACATAATTAAAACTAAGCAAGCATATTACCGAAAAACATGAGAAATTAAAATCGATTTCATAACCATGTATCAAGCTGAACTCATCATGTCTAAAGCCATAAACTGGAGTCACTTATATTTCATTCTTATTAAGAGATGTTACTTAGATAGTTCACTAAATAACTAACCACATCCTCTTACATGTGACAACCTGTTCACATACACAATTACCTCTATATCATTATCATATATATTCCAAAACTCAAGGCGATGTACAACATATATAAAACACCCCAAGGACCTAAGTGTATAGGTACAACACGTACGACTCTATTACTAGACAATATTTTTATATCCATGATTCAACAGCTACACACCTCAGGATATCTACCACAACAACACGATCTTTGTCCCAACATACAAGTCCACCTAAAAGATTGTGGAACCCACAAGGTGATACCAAAAGTCCCAGTGAGAGTTTCCGCCAACATCTATTAAAAACACAAATACTTAAAATAGTAGATTATACTATTAATAGATAGGTAGATTTAGGTAACTGAAATAAGAAGAGAAATTAACATTGTTTAAGCCAGTTCAAGTATCTCCAACTGAGTAATAGAATATTTTATACTTTTTAAAGGAATATGAAGAACATGTATGGCTGTTATGAAACAAACATAATAAGAAACAAGGCAAAGGCTCATCCAATGTTATATATATTTTTCCCTAAACAAATTCACTACACGGATGTATTACATCTTTAATTAGTGCCCTGAGTATTTAAGTCGTACTACCCAAATCCAAACGAACACTACTAAGTCGAAATTGATGTCATAAAAGTCCATGAAAGAGCTGAAATCCATGACCTCACCAACAACCTCTTGGTCATTACAAGAGTGAAAGTGACATATAGTCATTTAAGGGAGTCGGCTCACGCATGGCTGTCCATATAACAACCTATCCCACCTTGGTACATGTCAACACTAGTGAACTAAGTTACAACCCGTAGTCTCACTATTGGTAGGGTGTGGCCCAAAACTAATCATGTGAAAGCACATAAGCAAAATATTACCGATAGGGGTGTAAACGGTGCAGGTACGGTGCGGGTATAACTATCCCTAGAATTAAACCCTTCTAATTTTAGCGGGTACGGGTACGGGTCCAGACTTGCATAGCTGAACATCATACCCGCACCATACCCGGAACCGCATAAAATGCGGGTTTACGGTGCGGGTACCTGGGTATACGGTTCTACACTAAATTGCTATATGTTCAAAATAGAGTTAGGGTCATAATAAGAATTTCCATTTTTATAAAGGAATCACAATCATTATACTCATTATACTGATTGTCTTGTTTCGAAGATAATGATAATGATCTGGACTATATAGCAACGAATCCATTTACAAGAAAATGTGTGTAACAAAAATAAAGAAATAAGTCGACGAATCAGGACAATAGTTGATGGATCTGGAAACAAGATTAAGAAAGACACCTTTCTTTTCAACTGGCGTCGATGAGCATAAGAAAGTAAACAACTAACGTTGTTTTTTGTACTAATAAGAAGATGATGAAGACCTTAGACTATGTAGCAACGAATCTATTTACCGAAAATTGTGACACAAAATTAAGGGAAAAAGTGGACAAATCTGGGCAGAAGAAGTTGACGAATTAATTGAGCACCTTTTTTTTACATGCGGCGATGAGCATAAGAAAGCAAAGAACAACTACTGCAGTTGTAAGGTTGGAGTCAAATTCAGCTGAGTGAGCACATGTAGTTCATCAATGAACAGACGGTTGGAGTTGGATGTCGATGAGCCACAATATCGGAGGGTCAGAGATCAGATGACTCAAATTAAATTAGAGGATGGAGATGGCACTTGGAGTTGGACGACGATGCCGTCGTTCACATTGGAATCTAGACCGGTTGTATTTGGACAATGTCGAGTGTGGATGGACGCATTCAAGTTGGACGATCGCTGCCTTTGTAGGAGCGGGAGCTAGTGTACATGATTCGTGTGAAGAACAAATGACAACATCTAGTGGTACATTTCACTTGAACTTTGTATTAGGTTAAAAATGATAACTGTTCGATCATAGGAGGAGGCTTTTTGTCCGTTAGATTCTAATAAACAATATGTATATATTATTTTTATTTATTTATGTATTAGTAATGTGGGTATACATGTATAGCGGGTACGGGTATGACCATACCCATTATTGGACCCGCAACAATACGAGTATGTGGGTATACGGTTACACGGGTATGCGGGTACATAAAATTGTATCCGTGAAGGGTTTTAGCGGCTATCATTATGCAGGTAAGCGGGTCTACCCATACCCATTTACAACCCTAATTACCGAGCTGTGGCCCCTAGCCGCACTCTTCTCAGGTTATGGACCACAGCCAATCCTGTGAATGCACATACTCAACAATATATGACTTCAGACTTCCTCTTGGGGAAAGCTCATTTCACCATCCACTAAATATTGAAACTGAGATGGATCTATGGTGATAACACCAAATTTTGTGATGTTTTTGGCTATTTCGTTATCAAAACTGCCCTTTTAAATTGTTTTCCTCTCTTTTTATATGTACTTTTGCAATAACATGCCATAATACGCTCTTAACTCAGTATTTCCATCTTTTGCAGAGTTTTCGCCCATTTTTGACTCATTTATCATCAAAGAGGCCCGTCCCTTCCCATAAACGTGTTCTAACTGCATCGACCTCTTTCCTAGGAAGTCAACCGATACGCACGCTGCCCGACAAGGCAGCGCGACTCGCTAACGCATGACACAAGGGCGCCGCGCAAGAGGAAGCGGATGAGCGATACGCCTTTTTACCCGACAGGGAGCTGGACTCGCCACCACTGCTGTAGCATGTCGTGCGATATAGGCCACCTACTGGCAGGCACCACTCGACACGACAATTGACTGCCTGACAACCTTGAGACGTCCGATACACGTATCGGGCGTTCCTGAAGCCCGCAATAATGGAGCTGATGAAGAACACGTGGCATCCAGAGCACCATAACTTATTCTAACCGCTGCCTATAAATAGCAGCTACAGGACTCCGATGGGACAGGTCGGAACCCTGCAAGAGCTACCAGAGAAAAGAGCTTGGAGCTATAGTATCGTGCCTGAGAGGTTGTGCCGGGCGATTCTAGGTGAGCACTTCCCCATCCCGAGAGGGAGGGAATGGTTCACTTAGGGTTGTCCTGGGCACCGCTGCAGGCCGATATCGGTGAACAAGGATACCCGATACAAGTGACTGATGCTTAAAGAGACACTCTAAGCCCGACACAATACCGGACCCCGATACGCATCGCCCATCACGGCGTGTCGCCCGAGAGGGTGCCGCCCGACATGAGCGTATCAGGAAAGGGTGCCTTGCACGATACAACCTGCCCATCACGGCGTGTCGCTTGAGAGGGTGTGCCACCCGACACTGTCGTATCAGGCAAGGCTCCTGCCCGATATCGGGCTGGAGAGTCTGTTGCTGTCTGTCATCCTTCTAAATCAAGAAGGCGACATTTATCTTTGTTAATTCAGTCATTTACTTCTTTTACTCCTATTATGTAATCAAACCCTTATATGATTAATGGAAATAGAAAAGTTTAATTATCTGCTGCTTTATGCTTGGTACTTTTGTAGGATGATTTCTATGTTTAACATCTGAACTCTAGCTTGTACGCTTAGATCGCATTTTGATTAGCTACCGAATCGTGTTTTCCCATTGCAACAACCTTGAGAGAGGTGTTGTGGCTCTAGTATTTGGTCCGATTTTGGAGTACGAGAGTGCCTGGAATCGGAGTTGCTTTAGTAACCTTTCCACTCTAACTTAAGCCCAACAACCTTGAGAGGGGTGTTGATGCTTGGCTAGAGGTACCCACTTCGGGAGGAGGGGTACAGGATGTCTCTACTACCTCTTGTTTTACCGATGTTTTCCCCTTCGTACCTTACCTTAGCATTGGTATTATCTCTCTGTTTCCATTACACGAAAATCCCTAAAAACTGATAAATGCTTAAAACCTAATTTTTCCTCGTAGCTCCATTTGGAGATAGTTTTCTTTTGTTTTATCGATCTTATCATACTGTTCCCTTGGGGAACTTTACCATCTCTTTACCTCTGCCGGAATGTAACGTGCCAATTCCGTGTTCTCAACACTACCACCCTTGTCCCTGTGTTCCACCCCGTATATCTACTTCAACCCCGTAAACAAAGTTGTGGGGGCCTAGAAAGTTTCGGGTTATAAATGTAAAAGTTTGACTACTTCAAATCCACTCTACTTTTGGGCACACAATTTAGGCCGGTCAACGTTTTGGCGCCATTGTCGGGGACAAGGCAAAACGGTACTGTTGACGAACCCGAATCCACTAACTACACTCCAGTGCCTCAAGCTTTGAAATGAGCTTGACAACACTCTCTTTTTCATTTTTTGTTATTATTCGTTATTCTTCACCTGAAATGAATAATTTTTATTATTAATAACATATTTTCTAACTTGATTTTTCTTCATGCTTTCTAGGTACTCAGAAGGAGGGCTTTCTGCTCAACTGAACGTCAACACCATCAAACATGCCGCCTCACGTCGAACCACCCCATTCAGAAGGCGAACGCCCAGGGCGAGCTCGGCCTCATTCACCTCCACCAGAAGTCAACGACCGCTATGACGGCAACGATCAACTTGAAGATCTAAAAATGGAGCCGCTCAAGGAAGATCATCGTCGTGATAGACGTCATCACCACCAACGACACAAAAGAAATCAGAATCATCAAGAACAACACCAAGAGGGCAGCGACAACGATGATTCAAAAGAAGAAGAGAATACTCTAAGGGAGTTAGCCTCCACAAATGCTAACAATTCCCGATGCCCCGTCATCATCCCACAATTCAACGCCACAAATTTTGAGCTCAATCCATCAGTAATCTCGATGATCCAAAACAAAAGCTTCTGAGGGAGTTCCAAGAATGACAACCCCTACCACCACTTGGATGCTTTCAAAAATATCTGCGACACCATAAAGATGCGGGGGGTTCCCCAGGAGGTCATCTACTGCAAGGGCTTCATCTTCTCTTTGGAAGATAAGGCTCTGTCATGGTATCTGGGACTACCCCACCAAGCCCTGAATGGATGGGGAGTACTGGCGGATGCTCTCGTCAACAAGTTCTATCCAACTGAGAAGACTGTGAGGAACAAACAAAGGATAACTTCCTTCATGCAAAAGCCCAACAAAAACCTCCACGACGTCTGGGAAAGATATTAGGAATATCAGAGGGATTGCCCTCACCATAATTACAAGAAAGGTTTCCTGATCACCACCTTCTATAATGGTTTGAATCCCGAAGAGAGGGTTTCACTAAATGTGGCAGCGGGAAGTGATTTCCTAGGGAAGAAGTCGTGCAAGTCTGAAAGGATCATCAAAAACATGGCCGAGCTGCAAGCCGGCACTGATTATGATAGATCTGATAGGGGGCAAGCCAAGAAGGTTGGCGAGGGACCTTCTTTTGAGTCCAAGGCTTTGGAGACCATCACTTCTCAGATTCAGATAATAGCTACAGATGTAAAGCAGCTGAAGGAATCCGGCGAAAAGGGGAAGAAGTAGGTGGAAAAAGTAATGAAATGTGTAACATGTGGAGAAGGCGGCCATGGGGTAGATAATTGCATCTACACCTGACCAGACGCAGCAAGCGATTCCGAATCTGAGGCCGAAGAGACTGAAAGTGTCTCTTTTGTAAATTTCAAAAGGCCAGACCACCCTGGCTTCAGTTATGGGAACAAGGATGCAGCTGAGAACGCACATCATCTACATAGCTCCTCTAAGCTGCCCCAAGCTTTTGAGAAGCGGGGAGGACCAAGCCAGTACACCAAAAACACCACCTTCCAGACAAACAAAGGAAACTTCTAGGGGTAGGGTAAATACCAAGGATCAGCCAAAGAACATGGACAAGACAAAAGTTCAAGCCAAGTAGATGTGGTCAGACAACTATTTGATTTTGTGAAAAGGCAGGACATAATTAATAATCAGCTAGCACAAAGTGCGCTATCAAATTTGGGTGTTTTGAACTCATTGTAGGTACAGATGGCGGATATGCAGACGCATCAACACCAGATTGATCAACACTTGGCTCAGATGGCTTAATTAATCAAGAATCCTTCGGGAAAAATCCCTTCCAACACCGAAATAGCCAAAAAGGTGGGGATGTGATCAGGAAGGAACCGGAACGAGTTGCAAGAGGTGGATGATGCTAGAGGCTAAAGAGTGGAAAGCTGGAGCAGTCACGCTGGAGATACCACCCGAGTTTTCTTTTCTTTCCTAGAATAGGATGCAATTTACTTTCCTGCAAAACAAACATTATGGACATTTGGACTGTAATAAGGCCCGAGTCAGTGCATGCACCACATGCACTGACTCTTGTGTTTTATGGGCCACCGCCTTATTTGATCGACCAGAATGGGTAATACTATCTGAGGCTGAGGTCTTAACCTTAGGCCAATGATGTTTTACTCATCGTCCACTTTTTCCCGCTTCATTTTTAAGTTTTTCTTCTTATCTTTGTTCAGGAGTCTTCGTATCGGGCGGCAGCTCAGCCGACACAGGTATTTTGGGCATCGTAAAGGCCGTGACGGATGACATTCCTAGGCGGCGTGCACCTGTATCATGCATAAGGAGTAATTGCCCTTGATTAGACGGATGGGACCGCTCATCTCGGGAATGGCTTGTCTCAACGGCCGACGCGCATCCCGTATTACCCGTTTTACCCCCAGTTGATATTTCTATATATAGTAAGGAAGTTTTACTGTGTCGGGCTATTACCGGTTGAGATACCCACATCATGTAGTAATTTCTCCCTTTGCTCTTGTGTCGTCCAGGGTAGCTTCATTTTGCAAAGGTATAGCCCGACAACATGTTTGCCTGACACGAGCTTCTTATCGAGCGTAGCGTATTGGTTGGACGACTTTGGTTTATTTTCCTTGTATCGCCCGACACGCGTGCCGCACGATACGGTTTTCATACATGTTTGCCCGATACGCCGCGTCGAGCGATAACCGTGTCGCCCATCCCTGTACCGCATCGCTTGTTCTTGTTATCGGGTGACACATTTTTTTCTCTCTCGGAGAAGTCCCTATCGGGCAGTCTTGTTTCACGTGACCAAATCGCCCGACACACCTGTATCGGGCCACGGGTGTGATGTGCAGTTTCCTCCGTATCGCCTAGTACTGAACGACAATCAGACTTTGTATCAGGCCGAATTTTATCATGCAATCAGTTCTTTTTCTTTCTATGATAACTGATATGGCCCAAACAAAGCAGACCTCCGTTCGAGTCAACAAACACACTAGAAGAATCGACACTGAAGCCATAGCTGAAGCAACAATGGTCGGGTAGAAATGTCAGAATCTTGAGGCAGCTGGGCCATCAACCGCTGAGAAGAGAGCAAGGACGGAAGAAGTAAAGAGTCCATTTTCTTTCCCAGAGGATGCACTGGGGAAAGACTTCCACTGATTTTCTCTTTTGGAGATGGTCCTAAACCACCGCAGAAGACAGACTATGATAACGAAATGGACCTCTCTGACTAGTTCAATAGATGATGAAAGTTTAAAGAAACTGAGATTGATGCATCTTCATCCTCGGGTGGATATCGAATAAAGAGACGCCTGAACAACTCCACCACATCGACTACCACAGCAAACAAAGAGAATATGTGTGGGAGTTTCTAACTAGCGCAGGCACGCTCACCAGCTAACCCTCACTGGGTTAACATTCCCCTACCTTATCTACTTCGCAACTCTGGGACAGAGTGTGGAGCAAGTTTGGGGGGGTACCATGTACCAGTGAGGGAGGTATAAATTTTTTTTCAAAATTTTTCTTCAAACATCACCCCTTTTATTCTTTTGTTCTTCTTCTATATCATGTGTACATATACATATGCATGCTCATACAAAATCTTGAAAAATTTTGAATTTTTTTGCTTATTTTGTCTCCATACATATGTACAAAGACACTATAGTAATAACCTGATACGACTTCTTGCCAGTCTATTTTCTATGATCCTAAGGAGATGCAAATTTTGTTATGTCTTTCGGACAATGCAGCCTCACAACAAAAGACTACGAATTTCCACACCAAAAATTGTGAAAAATAATCTTGCAACAGCTAAGAGACGTGTATTCAGAAGGAAAAAGCTGCCCAAATAGCAACAGCAATTCCTCTTGTTTTCCCTTACCCAACAAAAATACCAAAAAGAGAGAAAAGCCTTATGAGAGTGAATAAAAGCATGATAGTTGTGCCATATGAAAAGAAAGAAAAAAAAAATATATACACACTTGTTTTCCAAAAGTACCCATCTTTAGGTATGGTAGATCCGGGGCAGTGGTACGTAGGATGTGAAATCACTGCTCTAAAGCTAACTGGTTTGGACTGCAGGGACCACTTGCCCATTAACGGACCTGTACCTGGATGGACTGATGGGAAACAAGACAAAAACCCAAAAAGCCTTAACCTACCCAACACACAACTTTCGGCCCCTAAAGCTGTTTGGTGTGAAAGCTAACTTTGAAATCATACACCCAAGTCTCGCTGAAGCTGTGGAGAAAATTTTTGTTTAATAAGGCAGGAGAAATAAAGTTTGTTGTTCGTGGTTGGGCTGCATTCTCTATGAGACATCTCGATGGTCGCTCAACCCCCTTGGTCTGAAAACTATACCGATCAAGAAGAAGCATCACAAAACAAAGTTTAAAGATTGATTGAGGACAATCAAAATGCTAAGTTTGGGGGAGTTGATAACACCAAATTTTGTGATGTTTTTGACTATTATTTCATTATCAAAACTTCCCTTTTAAATAATTTTCCTCTCTTTTTATATGTACTTTTGCAATAACAGGCCACAATACACTCTTAACTCAATATTTCCATCTTTTGCAGAGGTTTCACCCATTTTTGACTCATTTATCATCAAAGAGGCCTGTCCTGGCCCATAACGTGTTCTAGCTGCATCAACCTTTTTCCCAGGAAGTCGACCGATACGCGTGCTGCTCGATAAGGCAGCGCGACTCGCTAACGCGTGACACAAGGGCGCCGCGCAAGAGGAAGCGGATGAGCGATACGCCTTTTTACCCGACAGGGAGCTGGACTCGCCACGACTGCTATAGCATGTCGTGCGATATAGGCCACCTACTGGCAGGCGCCACTCGACACGACAACTGACTGCCTGACACCCTTGAGATGACCGATACACGTATCGGGCATTCCTAAAACCCGCAATAATGGAGCTGATGAAGAACATGTGGCATCCAGAGCACCATAACTTATTCTAACCACTGCCTATAAATAGCAGCTACAGGACTCCGATGGGACAGGTCGGAACCCTACAAGAGCTACCAGAGAAAAGAGCTTGGAGCTAGATTATCGTGCCTGAGAGGTTGTGCCGGGCGATTCTAGGTGAGAACTTCCCCATCCCGAGAGGGAGGGAATGGTTCACTTAGGGTCGTCCCGGGCACCGCTGCAGGCTGATATCAGCGAACAAGAATACCCGATACAAGTGACTGATGCTTAAAGTGACACACTAAGCCCGAGACGATACCAGACCCCGATACACATCGCCCGTCACGGCGTGTCGCCCCAGAGGGTGCCGCTCGACATGAGCGTATTGGGCAAGGACGCATCGCACGATACAACCCGCCCATCACGGCGTGTCTCTCGAGAGGGTGTGCCGCCCGACACGGTCATATCGGGCAAGGCTCCTGCCCAGTATCGGGCTGGAGAGTCTGTTGCTGTCTGTCATCCTTCTAAATCAAGAAGGCGACATTTATCTTTGTTAATTCAGTCATTTACTTCTTTTACTCATGTTATGTAATCAAACCCTTATATGATTAACGGAAATAGAAAAGTTTAATTATCTGCTGCTTTATGCTTGGTACTTTTGTTGGATGATTGTTATGTTTAACATCTGAACTCTAGCTTGTATGCTTGGATCGCGTTTCGATTAGCTACCGAATCATGTTTTCCCATTGCAACGGCCTTCAGAGAGGTGTTGTGCCTCTAGTGTTTGGTCCGATTCTGGAGTACGAGAGTGCCCGAAATTGGAGCTGCTTTAGTAACCTTTCCACTCTAACTTAAGCCCAACAACCTCGAGAGGGGTGTTGATGCTTGGCTAGAGGTACCCGCTTCGAGAGGAGGGGTACAGGATATCTCTACTGCCGCTTGTTTTACCAATTTTTTCCCTTTAATACCTTACCTTAGCGCTGGTATTATCTCTCTGTTTCCGTTACACGAAAATCCCTGAAAACTGATAAATGCTTAAAACCTAATTTTTCCTCGTAGCTCCATTTGGAGATAGTTTTCTTGTGTTTTATCGGTCTTATCCTGCTGTTCCCTTGGGGAACTTGACCATCTCTTTACCTCTACCGGAATGTAACGTGTCGATTCCGTGTTCTCAACACTACCACCCTTGTCCCTGTGTTCGACCCCATATATCTACTTCGACCCCATAAACAAAGTTGTGGGGGCCTAGAAGGTTTCAGGTTATAAATGTAAGAGTCCGACTACTTCAAATCCGCTCCACTTTTGGGCGCGCGATTTAGGCCGGTCATATGGCTGTGGGCAAAACTACATGATTATGGTTTCACTTTATTTGTTATGCCAATTGGGTGAATTAAGGCTTTAGCACATAAATGTACATACAAACCCTATTTCAATTAGCAAGCATAACTATGAAACAAATTCAAAAGATATGAAACATATAAGGTGTGAACTGGTTACATTATCTCAGGGCATCACTGTCTCATTGCCATCTACAAGGCTATCATCATCACCACATGTTTACACTGTCATATTAGGATAATCACCTTAGTCACAGCACTGGGGATATTAATCCCTCATCTCATCATTGGAGGATAACACCTCTCACTAGGCATCAAGCCCCTTCCAGGTCATAGGACTCAATCACATCATCCCTATATATCAATATCACATCGTAACTCAACAAGTACAATGTTACAACCCCAAATTTTGGGTTCATATGTATGAATTATATGTATTGAATGGATTCCCTTTGCAATATTTTCTATGTGCATACAATTTCATGGATCATAATATGTTAATGAGTCCAATATGATTAAAAGAAAAGAATAAATCAAATAATGCATCATTAAGAAGGAAATTTGAGGTAAAAATGAATATATGAGAAATATGTGGAAAGAGGTAGAATTGACTCATCATGGATGAGATTTCAAATCCTCAAGGTTTCTATTGGTAATTAGGAATGTGACTAAGCTCCTGGAGCCTTTGGAAGGTCCAAGATGGGGATCATGGGCCTTGAGGTCACTTTTCAGCCCAATTGGATATTCAGAGTTTACATACGGATCCCTAAGATATTTTTGAGATATTGAAGATATTCGTGATCGTGGTAGATATCCAAAATACTTATGGTTGATGGATAATTAGAATATAAGATATTGAGAGGATTGCTTGTATAATCCAAGATAATATATAGCTTAGATAATTATTTAATAGATTATACACATTTTTCTTGTAAGCCAAACAATGGAACAATATGTAAGTTTCCTAAAGAAAATAGGAAGCTTGTTTTAAAGAAAAAGAAGGAATACATTCTTTCTTAAGATTATTGTTTGTGTTTACATATAGTAGATGGTGTCAATTATCAAATAAAGAAGATATCTTTGAAGTACTTTCGAAAAGACAATGAATATTGTGAGTTTTGTCAAATTCAATGGGAAAGGGGTGGTAGTTTCCTAAAGCATCGTGAGTCTACATTGTACATGCATATCGTTGTCTTATAGTCAAAGAAGGAAATTGATAATGGCATATTCTCCTTTTTGTCCTTGCTAGGGATACATGAACCCTGAGTCCTCCACCTATATAAGGGGAGCTATCTTCACCTTAGAAATGGGGTACCAAACCCTAGGGACCTAGGAGAAACCCACCGGGGTTTCAAGTGGCATGAAGTCGAGTTCTTCCAGCAGTAGAACTTTGCTGCCATGACAGTTGGTGCCTGTTCCTAATGCGTGTTGAAAGTAGGAGCGCTTGGCAGCATTGTCGACCAGAAACTGGTGATGTCATCACAGAGGTTGGCAATCTGGTAGATCCGAGGGTGGTGAAAGGGTGGAGCAGCGAGGAGTAGCATGCCACCCTGGCACCCTCGCCATTTCAGCCACGACGTCAGGCGGCAACACTGGCCCAAGATACAACACCGTCACAGTGCATGCGTGGGTGGAGGACCTGGACGCTGTGGGCTGATGCTGGAGGGGCATCGTTCTGAAGGTGGCGCCAGCCTGTAGGAGAGGGTGGTGCTCGAGAAGCATCGGATGAGTGCAAAATGCGGAGTCAGGGTTACGTAGAATGAAAGTTGCCTTGATTTGAGGCGAGGACCACCTCCCTACTTCTCAGTTATTAGAATTGTAAAACTCCCTGACGAAGAAGCATCCGCAGTGGTTTGGGTTTTTGCCACCACCTGCTTGGTGTAACATACTGAATCTCAGGGTCTTCCCTGCAATTTACCCATTCTTGAGCTTTTCTTTGACTTTTAGTCCATTTGGACCTTTTTCATAAATTTCACATCCTTTTGGATCATTCTTGTACACCTTGTGCAATTTGAGCACAATTTGATGTTGAAATCACTATTTACCCTCTTTTATGTGATTTAAGGGGTGTTTGCACAAATAACCCACATTAGGAGATAAGTTAGGGTTAATAATGTAATTTGGTCATTAATGGGATAATATAGTCGATTATATTTATTTGGAGCTTTTTGGATAAATATATTATTATTAATATGTATTTGAATTCATATATGTGTATATTAACCTTTATTGTTTCTCTCTCCTCGAAATATGATTTTAATTCATAATAATATGTTATTTTGTTAAGTAATGATTATTTGTATCCTAATATGTTTTATATGTCGAATTTACTCACATGTTTCTCATTAATAGGCTTTTTCTTATAATTCCTTGATTTTAATGTATTATTATACTCTTTTATGAGCTATGTGTTTATTAATGGTCTTATTATGTATTAAACGTGGATCTAATTGCATAGCATTGTAATATACGTCATTATGAGCTTATGGTTCAATTTTGGTGTTATTTGGAGTTGATTTGACCTCTCTAATGCATTTTATTAGCTTTTAATATGGTGTGTATATAGTTATTGCATCAATTTCTTTTACATCAAAATGTAACGCTAATGTTCCGTTATTTTACCCCTGTCACGCTTTAACTCTCAAACGCGCTCCATCGAACGACTCACGTCTGATCATCTCAATCCGGACATAATCCAACGGCGTCAGTATCTCCTTCATCCTCCAGCCGTTAGGACAGACCCGACAGCTAGGCTCCTCAGCGTCGATCTCTCTCCCTCCTTCACCTCTTTGCGAGATTTCTTATGCGTTGAGTCCGTCTCATCGAGACGCTTCAGTTGAGCCCCAATTCATCACCTCCCTCGCCATTTTCGTGAAACGCCCAAACCCGACGACCTTCCTCTCTCCACCTCTGTGTCGCAGAGGCGACTGGAGTTCTCCTCCGACCTCAATTCCGCCGCCGTTCGGTTCACCTTGGTTTCGCGAAGCTAACCCCGGTCTCCGTTTCTTTCTTGGTGCTTTTTCGTGGTGGTTTTCGCCTATCCTTATCTCCCTTGTTTCCGGCCATGTCGCGATTGGCTTCCTTTCTCCTGAGCACGTTTGGTTCTGCTTTGGGGGTTCTCTGTGACCACGAGACGACGGGGAATGCGTTCCCGGTCTCAGCTTGGGTCGGCTAGCAGAGGAGCAGTCGGAAGCCATCGGTCCCCGACCTCCAGGTTGTGCGCTCGAGCCATGGCTCGCAGCAGCAACAAACACGGAGGTGGAATGACCAAGATAGCCCCCCACTCCGAGCCATGTATTCGATTCGCCACCAGGGGTAGTGTTGTCTTTTCCCTTGATTCTTCTTTCTGTCGCAAACGATCGATCGCGGGTCTAAATGACCGTTCTACCCTCGTCGTATTATTTGTTGGGTTTTGACGAGCAGGGGCAAATTGGTAATTTGCCTCCCTGATCATTCGCCTTTGACCAAAGCCCAGCGAGCCTGGACAGGCTGACATGGCCAAAGCTGATTGGCTCATGTCAGCGTGGGCCCAGCCTCAGTGGCCCAATTGTTTTTATTTTTGCCTACGTGGCTTTTTCTTAATTTCTGATTGGTCAGATTTACTTAATTCATAGTAAATCGATCCTTTGTCAGAAAAATATGAATAAATAGTCGATGGAAAGGATATTTAATGTAGAATCTGATTTTATGGTTTTTGAGACCTGATTCTCAAGGGTTTTCCGAAGTTTTCTTTGATTGGCATTTTTAGTGTGTTAAATGTTTTAAAATACATAATTAATTCATTTTAACTCTGTTTTGTAAAATAATATATGTTTTCTTATTCATGAGTATATGACCAACCTTTTGGGCTTAGTTTTAAAGACTAAATCGTGGTTTTGTAAAATTAGGGTTTTTCTATGCTTATGTATTTATATATATATTAATACATGTGTTATGATGTAACTAGGATATATGGATGGTTTGCTATCTGTTTGGTGGATATGATGGTAATGTTTATATCTAAGGTATGTGAAAACCTATTTTTGTATGTGAGCCCTATTTTTTATGTGCCCCTATTTGAGTATGTGAAGTCTATTTTATGTATGTGACATCTATGATGAATGTGTGGAATATATAATGTGCAAATCATACCTATCTTTCAGTTGGGCTTTTATCCAACCCCACCAATTATATTTGTGCTAGCCTTGTTATCCTTCTATTTACATTTATTGTCTCTTTACTTAGCTTATTCCATTGTGGCTTAATCATTGGAATCATGTGAATCATTCTTCTTCATATGTTTCCTCCTTTACTTGGAAATGATTTAATCTTGTTATTGACTATGTGGCTCATCCTTTTGAGATATTTGGAAATATTATATAATGTTGGTGCTTGATGACTCTTTTAATTCTTGGAACTCTTGGATATGGTTGTGACCTATGAAGGTCTTGATATTTGTTTATTTGGGTTTTATTCCCAATGCTATGTTGCAATCTTGTTATACTTTTCACTATGCTGCCAAGTGAATGTTTATGCATGATATAGTTATTGGCCAATTGACAATGTAGTGTACATGAGTACAAACCACCCACAGGGCACTGAGGTTTTAGTCCTCCTGCCGGGCACTGTGGTTTTAGTCCACCTACCATTTTATATATTAGGCACTAGGGTTTTATTCCCCCTGCCACTTTTTAGGCACTGGGGTTTTAGTCCCCCTGCCATTGGTGAGGTCCGGTAGGTGCCTCACCCTACATTGAGAGGACGTTGAGTCATAATTTATATTCATGCAAATGTGATAATTGTTGATATTTAAATGTGGCAGTTTCTCTCTCTCATATTCATATATTTGCCTCATTTCTTTTGAAATCTCTTATTGTAGAGAATCTTTTATATTGCAAAGCTTTTTATTAATATTTGTCCTATCCCTTTTTATTAACACATACCTTTTATCTTTCTCTTGCTGGATGACCCCAACCATCCAGGTTAGGATCAGAGTGCGCATGGAAGCTTGGTGAACCCAAGGCTAAGGATAGGATAAGAAGATGAAGAACATATAGTATATGATCATAGTTGCTTTTATGTTATATAGTTGTTTTGTTTGGAGACAATGTTGCATTAGTCTAAGTCTTCCTCTACCTAGATCCTTGTAGTTGCTTGTATAAAGTTGTACTCCCATTTGGGAAATTTGTAACGTACTCTTTATACATTTTTGAATAATGTCAAGATTTAATTCTTCCACTGCCATACTTTTGGTGTTTTTGTTTATCATGTTTTTAGTAGAGACTTGGTCTTTACACTTGGCCTATGCGTCCTTCCCAGCCACCGAGGGCATAGAGGCTCATGCCGGTCATCCATCACTTATGAACATGGAGCGGATCACGATCAAGGTGATCCGCAGCGACGTCGGGGCAACAAACGTGCCACAACGTGAGGAGGGAGAAGGGATAGAGTCAAAAGACTCTATTGCCCCTCTACGCATGTATAAGATCCAAGGATAGCGGGGTCATTTCCTTCTATATTTGTGTTGGGTCCTGGTAAGTCGAATAAAAAAGGATTAATGTTGACGTGTCAATGCCCCATTGGCCCAAATATCTTTTATTTGCAAAAATTATAGAAATGGCTGGGAAACTCAGATGAAACAATGCAAGATATGAATTTTGATTAGAAAAATGTGAGGAATCCAGTAAAAATGTTATTAAAGCCTAAATACAGTTATAATTCCAAAAGTACCATAAGTCAACCTTGTTTATGCATAAAACTATGTTGAAACCCTAATTATGTTTGGAAATCAGATTTAAGGTCTTAAATAGGTTATTTTGAGTTATAATAACCTGTTGAGAAAAAAATGTAAAAATTGAATCTGATTTAGATGTTCATTTTCTTGCTATAGGGTTTTACACATGAATTTATGATACTGCATATAGAAACCCAAATTTAGGGTAAAAGATGATTAATGTGGTTAATTTGAGATTTCATGGAATAGCATAATTATGAATTGATCATAAGCCTGTTAGGAAGGATATAACAAGCTAGTTAGGGTTTGTGATTAGTTTTGTTGTTTTAGGGTTTATATTGTCAATAATGAAGACAAACCCTAATGAAACCCTAAAAGGAAGTAGGTAACCCTGGGAAGCGAGTTCATATGAGTGTAATCTGAGAAAGTGAATAATGATTAAATTATATGATTATTTCAGGACCATTGCTTGTGTGAACTGCCTTCTTAGTTGGATATTTCTTTGCTTGGGTTATTGAATCGACTGAACATGTATGTGGTTATTTATGAATAATTGAATTAGTTTCATGGCATTTTATTGATGGTTTGATCAATTGGATGCAACCTAAACTGGTGAGTGTTTATTTATGCAATCCTATAAAGTCCCTATGAGTATCACAATTAATTATGCATGTGTATTCTCGAACCTACATGCCACCCTAATGTAAGTTGCAAGACCAAGCCCCGAAGGGAAGGTCTGAGTTGGTCAAGCCCTGGGGGGAAGACCATTGGGAACCACGAGAGGTGACCCCAGGCACCAAGCTTAGGATGGAGAAGGTGGCCTTATGTCCCTTACAAGGACAAAACCCTAAGAGAGGGTAATCCAGGGTTTAGGGCAAAAGTAGTTGAGAAGTCACATATAAAGCGTAATTTGGATTGTTCATAACATATTTGTGATAATTAGGTTCTTAGAAATTATTTATGAAATTGTGATTATTCCCCACATACCAATATAGCAATATACTGAACGACATTTTGTTTGTCAGCATTTTAGGTACTATCTAAAAAGGACAAATAGTAAAGAAAAATCTGTGGAGATTAATTTAAGTAATACAAAGGAGGATTTGATAGTTAGATTTATAATGTGGATAGAAGTCTTAGATCCTATTTTGAAAAGGTATGCAAAAGTTTTATTTTATACCATCTTTCCACTTTAGTTAATAGAATTTGATAATTATTTATGATTAAATAGGTAAACCATTGATCCTGAATTTTAGGATAACGCCTCCGACCTCTTAGTCTCCCTTGATTGGGGGTTACCGGGAAGCGGGGTCATTACATTTGGTATCAAAGCTTTGGTTTCTCATTTAATCCTTAGTAATTATTAAATTTTACAAACTCTGTAGAACCGAGGGAGTTATTGGAGGATTTTCCAAAGACTAAGGTGTCTAGAAAAGGAACACGATCCGGGGGCTGGCAATATTTTCCTCTGTCACACTAGTCAGTCATGAGGACTCCCGGATGCAGTGTGCCTGCTGGCCAATGTTTGAGATTCTAACTCAAAATAAGATACCTTTAGGAATCTCTCATATATTTTGTCCCTTCTCTACCCTAATTCAATTAAGGATTCTAGGATTTAGGGTTTTTCTCTCTCTTCCCCACCCTCTTGAGATCACGGTGTGTATGATAAGATTAAGGAATCCACCAAATTAATGAAAAGCACGTAAACAAGATGTCATGGACATAAGTTTAATAGTTATGCATAAACTAATGATTAGTTACATGCTTAGGTTGTATGGCATGTGTTTCCGTACCCTCAGGAGAGATCTGAGGATTGACCTTCTTAGTAGGAGGTTGAGGAGAGAGTCAGCCTTGGAGGCAGAGGCCTCCAAGAAGAGGTAGAGACATGACACATCCTCAGAGGACGATGCTAACCCTAACCCTAAGTGGTTGTTAGAGAGACAGATGACAAGATGAGTTAGATATCATAGTCGGCCACGTACGTGGGTTGACATGAATATTGGTTTTGAATACCCGTGAGAGGCATGAGCTATGTGCGGTTTGTTGACCTAGTGCCTTTTAGCGACCCGACCTTGGGTGGTTGTGCTTTTTAGGGTGAGAGATAGCCCTCCTTAAGAATGTTAGTAGTGACTGTATAGGAACCCTAACAGATATATATGTGTGGAAAGGAGGCATGCACCAACGTATAAGAGAACAACATCAAGACTGGAAGCGAGTTTGAGACCTAGGCCAGGAGAGTTATGCATCATAGTTCATCAGAGGAGCATGCAGAGCCTGGGATGATCTGGGCCGAACATAGGTCATGATAATACATTTCACCCGGGGAGGTGTAGACATGTTTGAGCTTGACCCATGTTCTACGATGTAACCTCAAGTTGCAGGACCAGTTGTAGGGTTTGCTCTAAAGAGAGAGTGTGAAACCTGTTGGGGAAAGTTGGAGACCTTGGCCCCATGTCACAAGGAATCATGAGAAGTTAGATATGCTAAGGTCTAGAATGGACAAACTAAGTAGATGCATGTGGTTTCATCATGAATGATCCTTGGGGCCTTGTCATATGTTAGTTTCCTTTAGAGGAACCAAACCCTAGAAGGAGAATATGCTTCTTGAATCGATGTTACATGTGCCTACCTTTTAGGTATAGGAAGGAGAGCTCCTTAGACTGAGGAGGCACGGTAACCAGTTGTGAGGCCTCACACCCAGTGGTTGTCTTTGTGTAAGGTTTTGAAGTATGGTTCACGTGGAAGAATAGTAGGAAGTGCATGCAATACCTTGTACATGTTTGGTTTGTGGTTGAGAAGTTGAGCATGTAGATAGACAGTTGATGCATAGGATGTGAACTTGGGGTTCCTAGATCAAAGAGAGGAAGTAGTGGTACTTGGTGCACCTGATGCTCACAAAGATGTTGGAGTTCCTACAGATTTGAGCAAGGCACCCCCTCATGTTTAAAGGAAAAGGAAACCCCTTGGACTAAGGTATATGTTTGATGAACCCCTCACACATAGTTTCGTGACATATGCATGTATATATGGGTCCAATGTTGAGAAATAAGGAACAAGTATGACATACCAAGGGACGTTGCATGGTTTTATAGGTTGTATTCTTACTAAATACATGTATAAGTATCATGTTAAGGGCTAAGCATGCCCATGATGATGTAAACCTTGGATGTAAGGACGTTTGTGACCTGTGTTGCTATCAAGAGATAGTTTTCTCCCATCATGGGGTTTACCCTTCTATAGGGTGAGTATCAATTTTTGGTTTAGGTTTGAGGTAAACTTTCTCATGCAACTTAGGGTACAATCTAAGTGTAGAGAATACAATCTCATAGGATGTTCCAGGTTACTTCAACATGATAGCAGTCTTTGTATACAATGTATGGTGTATGCTATCACTATTTGTTGTAATCTGATTGTGGTAGTCAGATGGGCTGTGGAGAATATGGTTTTTGCAGTATAGATGGGAAGAAGAAACTTTTCTAACTAGATCTCATGTTGTTGGTGTTGGTTCTACCAGCCTCATGCACAGCGTATCAGAAATTTGGAATAATCCTATAGTTGTTGTGTTAGTATGAGAAGTATCTATGAAATGTATGGTATCTCACTATAGTATTCTATAGAGAAGTTGGAGCTCTCTTTTCTTGAGAGAAGTTGGAGCTCTCCTTGACATGTTCCCAAGTTCTTATATGGGTGTGAAAATCTCTTCTTCTTCGAGAATCTAGCAACATGACTCTAGCCTATCTTCAGTTTCCTGTTCAGTTATGGAGTTTAGCACATCGTGGTCTATTACTCTACAACCTAGAACCCTCACCGACATTGGGGGGAGCATTCGAGAAGCAAATCATGAACTATGATCAAGATCTGGGTCGTCATTATCAAGTGGATGGAAGTGACAGTGCAGAAAATGAATAGGTGAAGCCCAACGACAATGAGAAGGAGATGGTGGAGTGGTTGGGCATGTCCTAACAAGATCTTGATATTCATGCTCATCTTCTTGAGCATTGTTCAAATTCTCAATATGTTGGAGATCATAGTTGTAGTTTCTTGGGCTTCGAAATCTAATGGATGCGAGGAGTTATATAGTTGTATAAAAGGTGAAGAGATGTATGAGGCTTGGCTATGCATACTAGCAGTGCTATTCATGAGGATGTGGTTGGATGACTTGTTGATCAGTTATTTCATCCTGTCCATGTGTCTGGATTTATGTATATACAACTTAGTTTACTAGGGCTTTAGGATGTTAGAGAAAGAACAAAATGCAGGTCAAAGTCAATGGAGGAGGATCTAAATACACGGTCTCACTTCTATCAAGGTTGAGAAGTTCGACAATGGTGTTTCGGTAGCATTCAGATCACGGTTGTACATTTTACATCTCATCTAAAACAGATGTTGGTGCTCAGGTAAAGGTTAATCAAACATGTAACTTGTCATTGAGGTGGAGATCTCCAATATGCAAAGCCAATATGATCAAATCATATTCATGCATCTAGGAGCACCCCAAGTGGTCATTGTTAATAGAAGAGAAAGCGTTAGGTCTTGAATCTTGTTGAATTAGTCAATTATCCAAAGTGAATGATCATTATGTCATGCATTAACTTCTAACATATTTATTTAATATTTTGGGGCTTATTTTTAAGTGAACATCTTCACACAACCTTACTTTCTAAGAAAATAGCATTCTAATAGTTCGAATTTTGTGTACTTGTACTATTTCTTTATATATTTCTCTCCTATTGCCTAATACATTATAACATTTTGTAACTACCAAATATATGCTTATAGTGACCTTAACTGTTATGTGTCTTTTAGTATTTCATAATTGATAGTGTAGGTTTTCATATGATCTTATAGTCAAAGATTGAAATGATATTGAACACACAAATGTGGGTTCTAATCTACTTGAATCAGACTAGAGTAACATGAATTCCATTTTGTGCATCACAATCAAGGATACATACAAAGGAATTTAAAACTAGATTGGGGAACTAAAATTGAGGTATTCAAATGAGAAGAAGAATGAATTATAGCTACAAAAAATAAGTCTAGTTATCAAAATTTAATATTTTACAATTTTTCCAAAATTTTTGCATTTATTAAAATGTCCATGGGATATCATGTACTAATCGTATTAAGAAGATCTTTCTCCACTAAAAATCTAAATAGATGTAAAGGGCATGCTAACCTATATTTTTAAGCACATCAATATGTACTAAAGTCCAGGTCTTTGGTATACATTCAAATGGATCTACTCAAGGGATTCCTCTTATTTCCCCATTTTCTCCCTCTTAGTTACTTCATACCTATTTAGTTGTGACTTGGCTCTAGAAAATCACCAATCAAGTTCCAGAAAATCCTTGTTACATATAGTAGTATAAGAAAAACAATTATGAAAAAAACTTTTGGTGCAAAAATAAAATGGCGCCAAAATCATTCACGAGCAAGTGATAATTTCCACCAAAATACTCTTTCTTTCTCAAGTGTCAGTTTAAACAAAATCATAGAATACTTATTCTACTTTGACTAGTATTGGTCCTACTCCTAGCGACCAAACTATTGTCTTACTACCTTTTTGGAGTTACTTAGTAGATTTAAATTCAAATTATAGAAATAAGTATATCTATAATTGATTTGGGATCCTTAGCATCACTATGATTATTAGCCCATCATGGTCCATGGACCTCCAGTCACGGATTTGAGATAATCATCCTCCCTCACAAGTTGCACATTGAAAAAGTCTCTCAAGATCTATGAGTTTGAAGTTGTCCATTGGTATCCACATAGATTTGATCTGACCTTGTAGGGTCATGAAACCTACATCTTTCCAAAGTACCTTGACTATCACATAGTAGCACTAGGGTTTAAGAAGACCTCCATAGGTTTTATCTTCAATCAGAAGTGAAGGTGTACCATCAATTTCTTTAAGCATTCTATTGCTTTATAAATTGAACGTTGGGATCCTTGACTCCCAAAAATGGCAACAACCCCTTCCTATTATCACATGGGGTTATGTTACCATAAGAAATAGATATACATACATCCTTTGGTGCATGTCCCTAACCCAGTGTGTGCCTTTGGTGCATAGTAGGGAACTATGTATTATCTGTGGGGATGTCATCAACCTCCATGTTAGACTCCAGATGATTTGTAGATCCACCTTCCTTTTTGTTAGAAAAAATAGGTTAAGGCCAACATCCACAAGGATATCCACTTGTATGAAAAAATGAGATACTCCATTGGTCTTTATTGTTGCAATCACTGAAGGAGTCAATGTTGGTATGTATGCCCAGAGAGCTAATCATATGATGATTGGAATGTGGCATTAGATACTTGATTTGATAATAATAAAGTTAATTTTGTCTATTATTTTGTCTCAGTCATGAGGTGATGACACAAATATAATATATGTCTCAAGAATTATGTTAATCGATGACATATGTATTTGGGTTGAGGATCTCAATGATGAGATCATATGTATGACAAGAGTACATATATTCTTGTTATGCCCCTATTCAGTTATTACTGTGGAAGCAAAATAGACAACAATAATACATATGACTAGAGTGTGTGTTGACTGATGATAGAGTCTCATTAGTCATGATATGTGATATCAAGTCAAGCATGCAAATACATGTTAATAGAATAATGTATCAGACAGACCCATCATCTAATATCTCCCTTGGCAAACCTCTCTTAAATTTCATTTTGGGGCCTGAAGCACCCAAGTCAATAAGTCCAGCAGAGTAACAACTTCAGCAGTGTCTGACACTAATTGATATTGATACTGTCACTCTTAGACCCTCATGGGATAAAATCGTATTGAAATTCCCTAGAACGCCTAGGGGACAGAGGATGAGCTCCCAATAGTGAAAATGTGGCTTTAGAGAAGCTTCCTCTTAACCTGTTTGGTACTAGTATATACAAAGGCCATTAAATGCTTGTCCATTTAGAAATTACTACACTACTTGTAGCAGGCTAGGACCTCCACACTATGTAGTCTAGTCCTCCACCTCACCCACATACTACCAGAAAAACATGACTTCTCCATATATGGACGTTGTCAAAGCCCAATCTCTTGATGATGTTCTAAAATCATTTTTTCCATTGGTCATGGGTTTGATGATAGCCAAGATATAAATCTTTTACTTGTGCTCATATTACTGCATCATATTTTGGGTATCTTGTTTGTAGATAACATGGATATCCGTAGGATGTGTGTATCATAAAAGAGATCGGGTGTTACTGGATTCATTTCAAAGTCTTCCTTCCATTTCCAACACATCATTTGAGGGTTTTCCCTTTTTTTCTTGGATTAGATGAGACAATCCTATGATTCCCAAGGGGATCCTCCCACTTCTACCAAATACCTACTGCATGGAGCTTCCTAATGCAACACTGCAATAGATTCCCATACAGAATGTCACTAGTATATTTTTGACCTATGGTGTCACTTTTCTTAATGTTGGTCTCTATAGAAAACTGTTGGTCTCTATAGAAAACTGACACTACAGACCTGTAGCATTGGTTGGAGTAATACAAACATCGCTACTGGCAAGTCTTGACAATTAAGAAAAAACATGGCATGACTTTTACTATAAAGATGGTTTCTTTGAGAATAATCTACGTCTAAGATAGCCCATGAAATTCAAAATTTTAGTTGAAAATTCAATACAAGGTTATTGCATTAGTTGTACAAAATCAATGTCAAAGCCCTTCTAGCAAAATAAATTTTGCCTCCATAAAGACTCTTACATCAGTTTTTACATTAGAAACTAACGTCATAAGTCAAGTACACTGTGAAAAGTTTTACATCCAAAAATCTTGTGTCTTTGGTTTCTTTCTATAAGAATCAATGACAAAGGCTTACCGCCACATGCCCCATGAAAAATATCTCCCCCAAAATTATCTAATGACATTGGTTTATTGTTGGGTAACCGACGCCAAAAGTCTTAGCGAGGTTGGCATTTTTATTAGGGAGAAGTACATGCGTCCTCATTTTTTTGGTCCACAATCGACGATGGATGTTAACATATGGCTTTGGTTTTTCACGAGAAATTGAAGAGTGAGGTTAGAGTTTATTAATAGGGATAACTACATGTGGCATCGGATTTTTTTATGTTAACTAAAGACATAGATTGAATTGTGTCATCGATATTAGGATAACAATCACTAACTATAGGCGTAGTGGGGTTGGCATTTTTTATTAGGGATAAATACATGTGGCACAATTTTTGAGTGGGAAATTGATGATATAGGTTGATGTATGGTGTCGGTTTTCAAAGACAATCGACGACTAAAGTCTTCGAGTCGATTTTAAGAACAACTGATGACTAAGTCTTACATAATAACACCTGGGAAACAGACTTCCCATTTCTCTATTTCACCATGCCTTTGTTCCTTCGTATAGCGATATGCTACCTCGGCCACCACCACCATCATGGTGTTGTTGTGATTCCCTAAAAGCTATCATTGTCCACTACCATCATCATTTATGCTACTATGCTGGACTCTGCCACCACCAGCACTATCACCTCTTGTTGTTGTGTTGGACAATGTTGTGTTGGATGCCACCACCACCATCGTCGCTTCCTATTTTGATGGACACCACTGCCACCGCAGATAGACCTTATGTTGCTATGCTAAGCCATCACCACCTCTTCATCCACTGCCGCTTGGACCTTGTGCTAGTGTTCTAAGCCACCACCATCGGTTGTACTGGACATCGCCGAGTGTACTGGACACCAGTGATGTCTCCAATTCCTCAAGGTGTGCTTTTTATTTTTTTAGGTACATTTTTTTGCATAACTACTTGTATAATTTGGTGAAATGTAAGTAGTATTTTAATACCTAAATTGATATCAATTGATAATTAAACATAACTACCATTTTAATTTGAAAATTGGAGAAATCATACGTGTATAGTTGGAATTTAGGTATAATTATCTGTATAATTTTGTGTATTGTTCAATTTGAATGTTGTATGGATAAATAATGACACCTAAGAATTAATATAATATAACTGATATAAATTACCTAAATTGGTTTAATTTAGACTGAATTTTATAGTTACCAAAATTTTAAACTATAAATCCTAATTTAGACATATATGTTTTGGCCTAGAAACACATTCAACATTCACTCATCATGAGTAAATCTTGGATAGTCCTCGGTATGGGACTATACTTGAAAACTTAATCTCACATAGGTTGTCAGTATATTATGTGTTTAGTTTTTAAGATGTTACACCGACACTTCCCTGTTTGTTCTCCAAGTACATATGTAGGTGGGTATTTTCAAATTTACATTTGTGTACTTGGAGAACTCTGGTGAAATGTTGTTGAAAATTTTGAATATACATTATACGTTTACTAGTGTGATTAGATGTTGATGAATGGGATAAGTGGTGCACATTCATTACAAAACTCTAAACCCTAATTTTTAAACCCTAATTCTTAAATTTGTAAACCCTAAACCCAAATCTTTGAGCTTGATGAAAAACTACATCAGAAAGCGATGATTCAACACTATAGGAGGCTATTACGGAATTATAGGAAAAGTCTGACAAGAGAATATATAATGAGAAACAAGAAGAAGAAGTATGACATTGAGCAATGGGCATATCTTGACCTGAAGTAGTGGGACATATTTTTTGCTTCAAGACAAACAAATGAAATCAAGGTATTCAACCTCCTTTATTTGTACATATTATGGTTTCAATGTATTACATATTCTAGTATTAACCAGGCTTTGAATGATGATAAAAAAGAAAGGCATTAAAAGAGTGAACACAATTACAACTTGGGTACATGTGGATACAACATGTAGAGGAGAAAAAGAGTGGAAATTTCTTCTTTTGAGTGGCCTACTCATGGTTTTGCTGAGTCTTCTACTACTCCTGAACATGTACTTCACCATGAGGATTGGTTTGTTGTGACGATAAACTTATCTCAAGAAATACCCAACCCCACACCCACTAAGGTGGCTACAAAAATGGTGGAATTCATCTATGTACGATATGGGTTCAATTTTTAATTTGATTGCTATTTTACTGACCAATTACTGTTTATGATGATTAGTGGGAGCTCTATGAGCAAAGAAAAGAAGGCAAGTTCATTCCTGAGGGTCAAAGTGATGAATTGACGATTTCTCTAGGCACTCCAGAGCATCCTAACTATGTTAGGGCTGTTGGTACTGATGTCAATATAAGATCCTTTTTTGGGTTATCAAAGAAGCGTAATCTATCAACAAAGGAGTCTAGTTTATAGGAGCAGATGTGAGACATGATTGCAAAGGGAATAGAGGACACAATGAGACAATATCATGCTTCTCATTATCTACCTCCTTAGAGAGTGCTTGTGTTTCCCTCTTCTTCATAGGAGGTGGACCCTCCTATGATAAAGGTGGTTGGAGGTAATCCCATAGACCTGCCAACTAGCACACTCGACGTAAGTCATTTTTTGATATAATAATATTTCAGGTGAATTTATATTATGTTTGTTTTGAGGTGTATATAACACTATATAAAAAATTGTAGGAGTTGAGGTTGTGCCATCTTTTACTCGAAGAATATATCATTGCACTGGGAGAGGCTTACCAACCCCTTCTAGGAGACTTGCTTCATAGTCATCCAATGCCTATCGATGCGGTCTTTGTGTCTATTAGGCTTGTATACCCTGCATGGAAACAAACACCACTACCACGTGCCCAGCTTGAGCATGACACAACATGTGATGTAGATGGAAGAGAGGTTGTGTGGCCCAAAGTGAGAGTTTTCTACAATGATAATATGCTAAATTTTCATTGGATTTGAATCTATGATTTCTCTACTTGTGTATATAGTTGGAAACTAATATGAGAATATATATATATATATATATATATATATATATATATGTGTGTGTGTGTGTGTGTGTGTGTGTGTGTGTGTGTGTGCAAGTCATAGGAAGTAAGAAACCCCCTACATATCATCCTCTACTTCCTCCTCCAGATATTCCATTACCTACTTGGATTGCAAATGAGCTATTTGAGTCACTATGTTATAGGTGTAGGGTGTTGATAATATGGCTAAGCAATGTAGACCATAGGAGGATGCTATAGGTCAAGCTCGTGATACTAGTGCATCTGTGCAAAATGTTGTAGAGTTGTTTACTTATGCTTGATTGAATAAAACTATTATAGAACCTTATATGTGGTGAGATCTTATGGCTAAATACTTCATTCTATATATGTGAAAATATATGTTGATATGTTTTCTCATATATTAATGCATACATATACATTTTGCAGCCACTTGTATAGGATGTGTGGAGAGTTTACACTAACCAATGTGAAATTTCTAGTTCCATACTGATTAGTCGTGTAGATAAAGGCTCAAAATTTGTTAGTGATTACAACTCTATCAGATTTAAATATTTTAATAATTTGGGAAGGAGTGTGATTATATCTCCTTAGGATGTTGAGTATGTTTCACGCACTTTTATTATAACCTTGGCTTAAAATTACATTTCATTGTGGATTTTGAGTTTTCTTTTATTTTCTTTTTTCACTCAAAAATAATCATTGGGTGTTGTTGGCAATTGTTCTTGAGACTCTAATTGTGTATTATCTAAATCCTTAGGGCAAGGAAGAAGACATTGGGAGAAATGCAATGAAGAAGACATTATTTATGTGAGTAAAGTTATATATCTTTTGACATATATTAATGTCTTTATTATTAATTACATGACTATTTACTAATCGAAATAAATGTGTTACTTTAACTTATAGGGTTATAAAAGAATTCAAAAAGTCCACAGGAAAGGTAGATAAGAAAAAGAAATCATTAACTTAGAATAATGTTTTGATAGTTATATAACTCTAATGCATATATATCCGTACTATGCTTACATATTATTTATTAACGTTTCACATAATTGTAAATTTTTAGTGCCCTATATAAAACAATGGTTGGACATGCAGATATTATGTTATATCATATAAGGACCTGATTGTCAGACAAGCGACACTAGAGATCCATTGTATACGAAATGCAATCTATATATGTTCTTGATCATCATAATAATATAATCTCATTTGATAATATGAAAATATCAAATCAAATTCTTATTATATGTCATTCTCTTTGTAGCTATTTGACATGACAATGATCTATACAAAAGAATAGACAGATGACATATGAGAAGAGTGGGGACATGCCTTTATTAATAAAGTTAACTTAGAATATGATTCAAATATTATATGAGTTTTCTAAACCTTGATGTTATTGATTTATATAGACATGTGGTGGTTATGAATTTTGCAACTTTCAATTTGATGTGAGTGAATGTTGGTTCATGTATGCATGACCTGTATATATATGTTTGTGTGAATGAATGTGAAGATGAATGACTACAATGAGAATTGCATGTGTACATGTCATGATTATAGAACTCAAGAATAATGATCTTGTATATCTACATTCTGAACTATGTATGTGTGCATGAGAATTGAATTAAGTGTTGAAGAGAATGAAATTGAAGAATGGAAATATGGGTGGATGAATTGTGTGTATGTATTTATTTTTACATGTTTTGTAGGTTTGCTGGCCTGGTGTTAAGATGAACATAGGTTGGAACATGTAGTTCTAGTGAACTGTACATTTTTCATCCTAATGAACAGTTGGACAGAGGTCTGCATACATATTATTTAAAAAAATACATGCAACTTCGATTATTATAAAAAATAGATGTTGTAGATCTATGTCATCATTTTTTTTAACAAAACTCGATGACACAAGTACCCTTATCAGTTAATATTTTACCTGGTAAGGAAGTACGATGATGGTTTTGGTGATCGAACTGATGCAACATATTACATGTGGCGTCGATTTTTTAAAAATAACTAACGAAAGTGCTACCTAACCTGTAAAATGGTCATGTTGTTTTGCATGATCGTGCTTCCAATATAGGCTTGTTGTCTGGCATGGTCATGCTTGCGGTAGGGTCGTGCTACTCTTTCACATCATTTTTTATGAAAACTGAAAATGTTAACCTATGATGTCGGTTTTTAACTTAGGAACCAATGCCATAGGCTAACTGTGGCGTAGGTTTCTTGCCTGAACTGACAACATAGACCACGACACTCTATCTCTCTGAGTCATCGCTTGTGTTGTTAGATTCTATTTTCATAGAAACTGAAGATCTCACTATGTCGTCAGTTTGACCGTTCCCATAAAATTGACGCGGAAGGTCCTTAGTTGGTGTCTTCTAGTTAAGTGTCGGTACAAAACCGATGTTATAGGAAAATTTTTAGCTGACACTAAAGGTGATATTTGTACTAGTGTGTGAAGGGCATGGTGATGTCACCCTTTTCCCTATAATGACTATGGTTTCATCATTTGTAATCACTAATGGTGAGTTTTGATTATGTCATTCTTCTAAAGAGGGTCATGTTGGTGGGTTCCTTGTTGTGTGGTTAACTTAAATCCTACCTCGTGGTGGTCTAGTTTGATTTCATTGCTTTTGTTGTGCTTTATTCTTCCTTGTTTCTTCCTTGCCATGTGTCCATTGAATGCTAGCAGTTCTCTCCACCTCTTGTGTAAAAATCACTCTTCTAGACCAATTCTTTTTATCAACATGAGTGAAATTAGAATACATATAAACTAGTCTGGTTGCATTTATGCTTTACAAACAGAGTCACAAAAGACTATGCATATGAAATGCAGCTAATAAGCTAGATGGTTTGTATCTACTCTTCAATAGGAGACATCTCCTATATGTCTCTTCAATATCTTCTATTGATAAAATATCCATGTACATCTCAAAGGAATAAAATCCATGACATGGACCAAAGAGGAGAAGGTGTGGGTAGTTGCTAGTACAATATTCACATATTGAGATATTTTATAAAACTAGGTACAAAGTTTGATTTAGGTATAAGATCAATTGTAGGAAGAAACAATTTAGTGCACCTAGAATAACAATATAAGGATCATAAGTATCAATATTTTCAGTGTTCACAATTCAAGATGGTGATTTCCCAATATTGTGTAGCTGTCAATTCTCAAGATTGTCCATGCTCAAAATATCAAAATATTCAAGATTATTTGAAACAAAAAATCAACATTAAATATTAGGATTAAGCAATATCATATTATTTCTTTCAAGGACTAAAGTGCCACATGTGCAATCGTCTATGTGAGAATGACATAGTAGTCTAATCATCTATTTCAACAAATAGATTGGGGAACAACTAATCCATTACAAGATGTGCACAAGGTGGAGGGAGGTACCCTACCTTATTAATTGTACTCATCACCCATTATATTTCTATTCGTTTCTATTTGTTACATATAAAAGATATATATTCATTATAATATAAGGTACACCATTTGTCACGTATTTTCATTCATGCTCACAATTGTCACCCATTTAATTACGGACTAGAACATTGGTGGACTACATGTTTTATATACTTGTATTTCTCATTTTATGTTGCATATTGATATTTCATTTTATTTCATTCTAAAAATTCAATTGGGATTCTAATCTGCATTCGTTCTCTAATAAACATCTTCACTTAAATGCATCCATATTCTCTTTATAGACTTCTTAGTATGTCAAAATGATCATATTTCCATAAAATAACATATGTACATATATAATCCACTTAGGTATATATAGACATAGTGTCATCTGGGTATATAAATATGTATCTAGGATGATCAAAATGATTGAATAACATGGTAAATTTGTGTAGAGTCTAAATTAACCAGTCTAAATAAGATCTTGTAGAAATATGTATGAGTCATATATACTTATGTTTAGTAGAGAAACTTACTTATGTATGCCCTTTCTCACATAGTCTCTCTCTCTCTCTATATATATATATTTATATATATATATATATATATATATATATAGAGAGAGAGAGAGAGAAAGAGAGTCAGGCTAGAATACACTCCAGTGTATTTGTAACAGAATACCTGAAGTAGTTTTTCGTTATGCAATTTTGTTTCAAAAATCTAATCCGTTGATCTTCGTAAACATCTTGTGAATAGCTCGTACACAACATTTGAGCACATTTGGACATTTATAGGTCATGTTATAAATACCACAAAAATTATGCATTTTAAATTAGTTTCGCACGTTGATTTTGTTGCCCTTGGATGAGTGACTTATACGTATCCAAATGGGCTCAAAATTTGTATGTAGCCTAGTTATAGTATGACGGTGAAGATCAACGGTTTACATTTTGCAAAAAAAAGTCTTGATATGCGAACACACTTGAGTGTATTCGTGCGATCTATACACTCGAGTGTATTCTAGCCTCTCTCTCTCTCTCTTTATATATATATATATATATATATATATATATATATATATATATATATATATATATATATATACATACGTAGAGAGAGAGAGAGAGAAAGAAAGATCAGGCTAGAATGCACTAGACTGTATTCAGAGAAGAATACATTATGATCCAATATTTTTTTTCAAAAATCTAATCCATTGATCTTCTTAAACATCTTATGAATAGCTCATACGCAAAATTTGAGCACATTTGGACATTTATAGGTCATGTTATAAACATTGCAAAAATTATACATTTTAAATTAGTTTCGCGCGTCGATTTTGTAACTCTAGGATGAGTGACTTACACTCATCCAAATGGGCTCAAAATTTGTATGTAGCCTAGTTATAGTATGATGGTGAAGATCAATGGTTTATATTTTGTAAAAGATAGTCTTGATATGCAAACACAGTTGAGCGTATTCATGTGATCAGTACACTCGAGTGTATTCTGGCCTCTCTCTCTCTCTCTCTCTCTCTCTCTCTCTATATATATATATATATATATATATATATATATATATATATATATATATATATATATATATATATATATATATATATATATATATATATATATATATATATATATATATAACTCTGCATAATTAAGACCTACAGTCAATTGATATAAACGCATCGACACATGTATTTGGATACACAAATGTTGCGTACAGATGAGTCTATCATATCCCCCCGAAGATACCTATTGTATATTAAAGGTTCTAGTCACGTGGACTGTTTGATGCGTCAATACTAATAGTATACTTCTACTGAAATTACTAACGTCTAACACTGGTATACAAATGTCAATATATGTAGATGTGTATACATATATATATATATATATGGCAATCTGAAATCTTATTGTGTAGCGAGATTAGCTCTAAACAAAATACTAACCTTTAGTATTTGTCAAGTTCTTACTCTTTATGTATTAGTCCATGTATGAACGTATATACAAAACTCTAAGACCTAGTATGTATTTCTATTTGTACACTAATAGAGACTATATTATAGAATAGTCCAACCGGAACAACTTTGTTGATTATCTCTGTGAGTTCTAAATATTGTACCATCTAATTAAACTTTCATTAACATGCACGACTTTGTAGTTTCAGAATAAAAAATGATGTAATGGAGACCAAAGTACCATATGTATGTTTCTTTTATTTACAAATGCTATACATCCTTATGCAGTACGGGTACATATGTGATCAGTAGCCTAATTGATCCAGCAGTTGACACAGCTAGGTTTTTTAGACTCTAACATACATACCTTAGTCATTATCTACTTCTTCATTAGTCCCATTAATCAAAATCCATAGCGATTCAGAAGTGTTCCTGCCCTGTACGTTAATAAGATTAATCAGACTTCAGGCTAGATTCTCAGTGTCGGGGATGGCCTGAATCTCTCGTCCTAGATATCTATAAGCCGGTCCAGAGGTAAAGTTGAGGGCGGCTTGCTTCGAGAATCTAGCAACATGCCTCTAGCCTTTCTTCAGCCTCCTGTTCAGTTATGGAGTTTATCACATCGCAGTCTGTTTCTCGGCAACCTAGAACCCTCACCGACATTGGAGGGAGCATTCGAGAAGCAAAGCATGAACTACGATCAAGGTCTGGGTCGTCATGATCAGGTGGCTGGATGTGGCGGTGCAGGCAATGAATGGGTGAAGGCCAAGGGCGATGCGAAGGAGCTGGTGGAGTGGTTGGGCATGTCCTGACGAGGTCTAGATATTCAGGCTCATCTTCTTCAGCAATAGTCGAAGTCTCAATTATGTTGGAGATCTCAGTTGCAGTTTCTTTGGCTTAGAAATCTAATGGACGCGAGGAGTTAGAAAGTTGTAGAGAAGGTGTCGAGATGTACTAGGGAAGGCTTAGCAATGCAGAATGGCGGCGCTATGCACGAGGATGTGGTTGGATGACTTGCTGATCGGTTGTTTCATCCCGTCCACGGGTCTGGATATATGTATATACTACTGGGTTTTACTAGGGCTTTAGGATGTTAGAGCAAGTAACAAAATAAGGGTCGGTCAATGGAGGAGGATCAAAATAGAGGGTCTGCACTTCTTTCAAGGTTGAGAAGGCCGGCAATGGCGTTTCGGTAGCCTTCAGCTCGCGGTTGTACATTTTACGTCTCGTCTAAAACTGATGTTGGTGTTCAGGTGAAGGTGAATCGAACGTGTAACTTGTCCGCGAGGTGGAGATCTCCAATATGCAAAGCCGATATGATACAATCATATTCATGCATCTAGGAGCACCCCAAGTGGTCATTGTTAATAGAAGAGAAAGCGTCATGTCTTGAATCTTGTTGAATTAGCCAATTTTCCAAAGTTAACGATCATCGTGTCATGCATTATCTTCTAACATATATATTTAACATTTTGGGGCTTATTTTGAAGTGAACTTCTGAGCACAGCCTTACCTTTTACGAAAATAGCATTCTAATAGTTCGAATTTTGTGTACTTGTACTCTTCCTTTCTATATTTCTTTCCTGTTGTCTAATAAATTATAAAATTTTGTAACTACCAAATATAAGCTTATAGTGACATTGACTATTAGTTCTTTTAGTATTTCAGAATTGAATGTGAAGGTTTTCATATGATCTTATAGTCAAAGATTGGAATGAGATTGAACACAAAAATGTGGGTTCTAATCTAGTTAAATCAGACTAGAGTAACATGAATTCCACTGTGTGCATCACGTTTAAGGATACATACAAAGGAATTTAAAATCGGATTGGGGAACTAAAATTGAGGTATACAAATGAGAAGAAGAATGAATTATAGTTACAAAAAAAAAGTCTAGTCATCAAAATTTAGTATTTTACAACTCTTCCAGGGATTTCGTCCTCAATTAGAATGTCCATGGGATATCATGTACTAATCGTATTATGAAGATCTTTCTCAACTAAAAATCTAAATAGATGTAAAGGGCTTCCTAACCTATATTTTTAAGTGCATCAATATGTATTGAAGTCTAGGTCTTTAGTATCCATTCAAATGGCTCTCCTCAAGGGTTTCCTCTTATTTTCCCCCTTTCCTCCCTCTTAGGTACTTCATGCCTCTTTCATTGAGACTTGTCTCAGAAAATCACCAATAAAGTTCCAGAAAATCGTTGTTACATATAGTAGTATAAGAAAAAAAATTACGAAAAAAACTTTTGGTAAATAAATAAAATGGCGTCAAAATTATTCACGAGATCCAAGTGATAATTTCTACCAAAATACTCTTTCTTTCTCAAGTGTCACCTTAAACTAAACCATAGAATCCTTATTCTACTTTATCTAGTATTGGTCCTACTCCTAGCGACCAAACTATTATCTTACTACCTTTTTGGAGTTACTAAGTTGATTTAAATTCAAATTGTAATAAATAAGTATATTGATCATTGATCTCAGAACCATAGCATCACTATGATCATTATCCCATCATGGGCCATGGGCATCCAGATAATCATCCTCCCTTAAAAGTTGCATGATGAAAAAGTTGCTCTCAAGATCTATGATTTTGAAGTTGTCAATTGGTATCCACATAGATATGAACCTACATCTCTCCCAAGGACCTTGACTATCACAGAGTAGCACTAGGGTTTTAAAAAATCTCCATAGATTTTTTCTTCAATCAAAAGTGATGGTTTACCATTATTTTCTTTAAGTGTTCTATTGCTCTATAAATTGAACGTTGGGATTTTTTAACAACAACCCCTTTCTATTAACACATGGGATTATGTTAGCATAAGAAAAAGATTTGCATGCATCCTTTGGTGCATGTTCCTGACCAAATGTTTGCCCTTGGTGCATAGTAGGGAACTATGTATTGTCGGTGGTGACGTCGTCAACCTCCATGTGAGACTCCATATGGTTTGTAGATCCACCTTCCTTTTTGTTAGAAAAAAATTGGTTAAGGACAACATCCTCAAGGATATTAACAAGTGTGACCTAATGAGATATTCCATTGGTCTTTATTGTCGCATTTACTGAAGGTGTCAATGTTGGTAGGTATGGCCTGAGAGATAATCATATGATGATTGGAATGTGGCATTAGATACTTGTTTTGATAATAATGAAGGTAATTCTATCAATTATGTTTGTCGTAGTCATGAGATTATGACACAAATATAATAGATGTCTAAAGAATTATGTTACTCAATGATATATGTCTTCAAGTTGAGGACCTGAACGATGAGATCATATGTATGATAAGAGTACCTACATTCTTGTTATGTCCCTAGTCATTTATTACTGTGAAAACAAAATAGACAACAATAATAATAAGACTAGAGTGTGTGTTGACTGGCTACGAAGTCTCATTAGTCATGATATGTGATATCAAGTCAAGCACACAAATACATGTTAATAGAACATTGTATGAAATAGATCCACCATGAGAGTGATACAAGGTGACCATGGAATGGTAGTCAGAATCATCTCTCATAGTGATAGTGGTGATTATGGTTCTTAGACCTGAAGTCACTATATTCATCACATGTCGTTCATGTACTTTGATATCATCAATTGTAATCTTGAATAAGGGTTACCATGAATGTGATGATTGGGTGCATTGTGACACTATGAGGATTAAGTGTGAGTGATGTAGATGGGATTTGTCCCTCCTATAGGAGATTAATATCCAAGGCCTCTTGATAAGTGAGACTGAGAAATGTATGGGCATACTCATGTGACTCAATATGTAAGCTCACATGCATCTCAGACAGTCTGCTCTAGTTCAAGAAACATAGATTGAACATCGAGAGGATTACTATTCCATGCCTCGAGTTCAATATGGATATCAGAGACAAAAGAACTATACGATCACGATAAAGATAATCACAAATTTTAGGTTGAAGTTGTTCACCAACTTTCTAAATTACTTGGGTAGAAATGATGTGTGACTAAGCACCACTCTTTTCCTGTGATGTCACTAGTTTGTTATGGACATTCACTTCCAATGTAATTTTGTAACTATAGAATCACGCACATAGGATACACTTATATTAAAGGAGTATATTCATGAATGATATTTAGATTGAATGTTAAAGGTGTTTAGATAATCAATTAAATAATTGAGGTTCAAAATTGACTGATTGGACTCTGCACCGACTGGTTCATGGGTTGACATGATCTGTTGGAGTATTAGGTCAATTGAAAATTGTATTGGTTGAAATATGCCAGAGCTACACAAGTGAAACAACCATCTCACAATGTGAAATGACTGTTTCACTAAGTGAGACAACCGGTTCATTTCCCAAGTTAGTCTGTTCACCTACCAATTCAATTAGAATAAGGATTGATGTTGATGTCATGTTTAGCATTGATCTGACAAAAATTACCAAATTGATTTAGAACAAAAAACTTGTCAAACTATAGTTTTGCTATGCAAGATGATTATTTACTCACCAAACTTCTGTTTGGGAGTGCGAGATGATCATTTTATTATGAGAAAGTTCTAAAAAATTCATGATTCCAGACCCTTCTAATTCCACATGGACAGGGAACATTGATCGTAACCTCTCCTATAAATAGAAGGCTACTGGGGGCTTCCCAACACACACAATTGGGATCAATGGCCCTGACAATTGTTGTCCTCTCTAGTTGTTGTAACTAATAGAGATCCTGACCATGTCCTACCCACTAAAGGGAGGGACAGCAAGAGAGAGAGCAACTGAGATCAGTTGTGGGAGAGCATGTCGGCGACTAGTACGCTGATAGAAGGGGACAACTCCTTCCTGTTGGCTCTTGTAGTGCAACGTGGAGTTCCCAGTGGTCCTCCTACACTAATCTAGAGGAGGGAGGTAATTTTCTACTACTACGAGGACATTGTCAACCATTATCTATGGTGCTTCTCTAGGAGGCTGGCGAGGATGATAGTTAGAGTGTTGTTGCTGAAGGAGTGTGACACTTCTTGAAGAAGAACTTGTTGTTGCTACAAGGGTAATGTCAATGGACTGGCTCCAGGACTAGGTATAATCATGCAATCTTTCCTTCCTAGATACATTATTGTTGACGTGATTTTGTTGGTTTTGGGAAACAAGTATTTGATTTTTTTATTTCCGTTGTCTACATATGCGCTTGATTCCCTATAGTCTACTCTACTAGAATCTTCCTTTGCTTCTACTTTGTCTGCCTCCTTATGTAGAGTCAAACCTTATATGTTTGTTTTAGGTCCTTATAAACAAAATTTATATCACTTGTTTTCACCTCTCTTATCATAGCTGGAACTAGAGCTAGAAAAGATGAATTCTTTTGGAGATGTTTGATGTTCATGGAAGTTGGGATTCATTCTTTCTAGATGGAGATCATGTTCCTCATCCTAGATGATTGATTCAACCTCTGTTTAGTACTCTGTGATATGTAGTTCTTACATACAACCACTAAACCTCACTAAATGCATCTTGAACGAGATAACGTGAAATTCCATGGGCCATTTTCTCTATAGTTTGGGGAACTTTATGACTGCCAACATCCTCACTAGTTCTTGTTGTTCTTATATGTACACAGATTTTGGAGAAAGTTAAGGATTTTATATGTATCCTAACCTAAACTTACATATCCATACATTCTATTACTTACATTATAAACACATACAATTGTAATTTTGGATGAAACTTTGCATGTTGATTCCTAAATTCTATAGAAAAAAGTTTATAGAAATTTAAAGTGGTTTTTTAACCCTTAAGATGATATGGCCTTTGTATGGACAAAATGGTGGAAATATGGTTATATTATATGCATGTTGAGTTTGAATTAAGGTTTTAATATGTTAATTTTTTTACTTGTGCACCCCTTAGTGCTATATTATGAATTCTACCTTTTATACCCTATGAAATAAATAAGTATATTTATTCATTAGTGAAATCCATATTCATGTAGTTCTATCTGACTGTATAACTAAATGAGGAGGTCGATCAGTGAGTTTCATACCAAGAATTGAAGTTCGAGTAGACAATGGTATGCTACCTACTATATATTTTGTAGGTAGGATGATTCATCACGTCCATTGTTTTATGTATATATGTAGTTGAGGGGGTCCATCTAGGGTTTTATCGGTGCTAGGTAATTAGGAGGGATGGGGAGGAAGCTAATTGAAGCCAAATCATTTTCCATGGAGGTTTTATGATTGTTTTGTGGATGATAAAGATGATGATGAAAATGATTTCTATTCTATTGGGGCTTGGGATTCTTTCCATGGGTGATGATGAAGTAAAGGGATCTACTAACTAAAGTCTTTATAGATTTAATACTATTTTAAGATTTACAGGCAAGGAGAGAACATCATTGTGCATCATCTTTTATAATCAAAAATGAAATATTTGAAGATGAAAGTAAGAACATCCTCTATTCTAGCATTAGATTTCCATTGTTCCAAATAATATTTTTGAATTAAGTTTAATATATTTTAAATCCTAAACCATGAATTAAATTTCAATGAAAATTTAAGTAGTAGTTTGGGCTTCATTAAAATAACTTTCAAAAAATAAGACTATAAAATTATGAAATGAATTACTTTGTTCATTATCTTAAAATAAATCTCTTTTAATCAATACATTATTTTGATCAATTCAGATGTTGATAGTTATAAATTGAGGTTACTAAGTAAGTGTGAGATATCGTCAAACTATTAGACTCAAGATTTCATATTTTGCTGGAATGATGCCAGTGTACCAAATAATAAACAAGATATACTGGATAAAATTATGAGGAATTAGATTTTAAACAATATTAAAAATAAGAGAAACAATTTATTTAGGCACAAGAACTTTTAAAAGGGATAAATGACACAAATGTATACAATAAATAGAAAATAAATTGGATAGTGCATTAAATGATGGAACAATTTTTACTTAGTTTCAAGTTAAGAGAATTGGCATATACTGGATGGATGGTTTGATTTTGGGGCACCAAATATGGGGTTGTCCTCATATGTCCACTCCCCTTGGTTGTATAGTTTCCCCAAACCCTGTGTTTTGTTCCTTTCTAATTTCATGTCATGCATGTATTACAAATCCTAATACAAGAATGGCTCACCATTTAAAAGGGGCAGTTTGTAAGTAAACCCACTCTCATTATCCCCAACTGAAGCCGATGCATGTTTGAATTCAAGCCCCTAGCAACAACTTGTAGGGATAGAAAAATGATCCAGACTCATGATCTACTTGGATTACGACTTAATATAAATTACTTTTATGTTTTGTTCATCTTAATAGGAGTTCAATCTAAGAGGAGAGGAGATGGCTTTGTATGTACAATCTGGACTACTATGTTTAAATCACATGGTAGGGAGAGCTATATAAAGAGACTGTGAGAAAGATCATTGAGATCATTGCATCACTTCTTTGTTGTTTGTGCTATGTTATGATAGAAGAACCAGAGAATAAGAATAATTAATGGAGTCTTCTCGTGGATGGGAGAGTGCCAACGGATTTGACAAGTGGTAAAGTAGCACCTGGTTGTTAGTGGCATTTATGCTTCAGCAATGACAACAATATGTCAGATCTATGAATTCACACATTTGATTTTTTAGGTAGATTCAGCAATAAGTGACGGCACATCGAAGTTCATGTTGGAGATGTTAATTAGAATGAATACTGCACAGGACAATGAGGTAACTAACTTGTCACGAGCAGAGGGTGGCTTAGTCAACAATTGCAACAGTAACAAACAACGACACATGTTATACTTCTTTGCTGTATTTCAAACCAAAAGGAAAAAGGTTTAGTCCCATATTGCTTGTGTTGGAGACTTCCCTCCTCCTTATATATGGACCCTTGTCCATAGTACAATTGAGGAATGAAATGGAATAGACCCTACGCACACGCATGGTGGGCCTTGCCAATGGGGTTTGGGCCAGCCAGGTCTGGAAACCCTTTAATCGAGTGCGTCGACGCACGTCGCATCCCACGCGCAGGGGGGTGCAAATCCGGCCTCCCGGAGCCCCTTGTGCGGCCCCGGCTTGGTTTTGCCTTTCGGTTCATTGAACCATTTTTTAACCTGGGCTGCTGCAATGCACTTGTTCGTTTGACAGTTCCAAACCACACCACGTTTTGCAATCGAACACATCCTTTCAAGCTTCCTTTCCTGGTTATTTATGTTTGTTTTCCTCTATCGTTCAGAATAGACGAAAAACTTCTCTCGTTTCTTGTTCCTCTCTTCTCCTCCACCTGCAGTCTGCCCACTGGAAGAACGATCATTTACCTTTCATTCATCGTCGTGACTGTGTGTGCACGCTTCACGTTGACACACGTTGTTGGATCCTGGGAGAGTACCGCGCAGGAGACTACTGCACAAACGTTCGCCGTCGAGTACCGTGGAGATACTCTTAAGGACAGTGCATCTTGCACACCCCAGCGATACTCTGGTATACTCTTTTATGTTTACGTCTTTTCATCATGGTTTGTACCCTATACGATCAACAACCTTAAGAGTATCTTGTTTCTCTGATGGGTACTAGTATGGAAGGTTTTGAAACCCCCTTTACGCCTGTGACACCATCAAATAATAACAACCAAATCATCACTGTTTCTACTATTTCACAAACACCAATCCCTGATGTTACGAAAATTGAACATTTTAATGGACAACAATATAGGCGTTGGCAAGAAAAAATTATTACTGCTTTAGAAGTTTCTAATGTCTCGTTTGCTTTAACTGAACGCAAACCTGAAAATGATTATGTTGATTGGGAAAAAGAAAATCGCATTTGTCGACATGTGATTCTAAGTACATTGTCTAACCAACTGTTTGACACATACTTTCCAATTAAAACTGCATCCAAAATTTGGGAAAGTCTGAATACGAAATATATTCTGGAAGAGGCTTCTACTAAAAAATTTACTGTTGCGAATTTTCTAAATTTTCATATGACTGAAGATAAAGATATAACAACTCAAATTCATGAATTTCAGAATTTACTTGATGATTTGAAAAATGAAAAAATTGATCTTCCTGAGTCTTTCGTTGTGGGTTCTTTAATTGTAAAATTTCCTGGTTCTTGGAAACATTACAAGAACAATTTAAAGCACAAAAGAAAGACAATGTCACTGGATGATGTAATAATACATATCCGAGTTGAAGATCAAAACCGTACTAGAGAAAAATCTGAACTAAATAAAGAGTTGGCATGTACTGCTAACTTTATTAATAATGAAGAACTTAAAGAAAATAAAGTTTCTACTAATCAGTCTAAAAATAAGTGGAAAATAAGAAAGGGAAAGGAAATAAGAATAAATATAAAGGAAACAAAGATATTAATAAAAAGAATGTTTTTTGCTATGTTTGTTGCAAACCTGGTCATACTTCTCCTAAATGCAGGCATGGGAAGAAACAAGCAGTGGATTCAAAGGAACCTTCAACCAACCTTGTTACTGAGGACGTATTTGTGGCATTTGTCAGCATTGTCAGTATGGGATCATTCCACCAGAATGATTGGATCATTGACTCGGGGGCTAGTCGCCACATCAGTGGCAACAAAGATGCCTTTGTGACCTACACTGAAGTAGGACAGGAGGAACATCGGGTTGTCATGGGCAACTCAACTGCTTCTCCTGTGACCGGAAAGTGCAATGTCATGATCAAGATGACTTCTGGAAAAATTTTACTTATCAAAGATGTGTTGTTTGTCCCAGATATCCATGTTAATTTAATTTCTGTTTCTCAACTTGTTAAGTTTGGGGTGAAAGTGTCCTTTGAATCAAACAAGGCCATTCTCACCAAGTCTGGGGACTACTTAGGCATGGGTTACTGCTCAAATGGTCTCTTTCTATTGAATGCACCAAACTCTTCTGCTAATGAAATAAGTCCTTCTGCTTATATCGTTGATTCTTTTGATGTATGGCACAGTAGATTAGGACATGTTAATTTTAAATATTTACAACACATGAAATCTTTAGGTTTACTAAAGGATATTGATGGTGTTGTTAATTTAAATAATAAATCTCAAATATGTGCTGAAACTAAATCTACCAAGAAACCGTGTCCTCAAATTTCACATAGAAATTCTGAATTGCTCGATTTAATTCACACTGATCTTGGAGATTTAAAAGGAAATATATCTAGAGGTGGGAAACATTTCTACATTATTTTTGTAGATGATTTCTCACGATATACAAAATTATATTTACTACATTCAATGGATGAAGCCTTTGGAATGTTTGTTAATTATAAAATAGAAGTAGAAAATCAACTCAATAAGAAAATAAAACGTCTTCGCTCAGATAGGGGTAGTGAATATGATTGTTCTCCCTTTAATGAATTTTTTTGAACCATGGTATTATACATGAATACACACATCCATATTCTCCTCAATCAAATGGTATTGCTGAACGTAAAAATAGAACTCTAAAGGAGATGATGAATTCTATTTTAATCAATTCAGGAGCACCCAACAACCTTTGGGGGGAAGCGATTTTGTCATCTTGTTTTCTTCAAAATCGCATCCCCAGTAGGAAGACAAATAAGACACCATATGAATTATGGAAAGGATATCCTCCTAATTTGAAATACCTCAAAGTGTGGGGGTGTCTAGCTAAAGTCTTATTAACTGAGCCTAAGAAACAAAAATTGGGATCTAGAACCCTAGATGGTGTTTTTATAGGTTATGCTCAGAATAGTGTTGCATATAGATTCTTGGTTATTAGAAGTGGCAACAATGTTGTAGAACCTAATACAATTGTTGAATCTAAAAATGCTGAATTTTTTTAGCATATTTTTCCTATGAAAAATCCCTTAGAAAACTTAGCTAATCCTTCAAATGAAATTTTAGAGAATATCCCAAGTACATCCAATGCTAATGATGTTTTAGAACCGGATGATATAGAACCTAGAAGATCCACTACGATGAGGAAGGAAAAGAATCTTGGTGATGATTTCTATTCCTTTATAGTGGATAATGATCCTCAATCTTACAAAGAAACTATTAATTCAATTGATTCCTCTTTATGGAAGGAAGCAATTAATAGTGAGATTGAATCTATATTATCTAATCATACATGGGAATTTATGGATCTTCCACCAGGTATTAAACCCATAGGATGTAAATGGATATTTAAAAGAAAATTGACAACAGATGGGACTGTAGATAAATACAAAGCTCGTTTGGTTGCCAAGGGATATAAACAACAAAAGGATATTGACTATTTTGATACCTTTGCTCCTGTTACTAGAATATCTTCAATCAGGATTTTAATTGCTTTGGCATCTATTAAGAAATTAATTATACACCAAATGGATGTTAAAAATGCTTTCTTGAATGGAGATTTAGATGAGGAAATTTATATGGATCAACCTGAAGGGTATGTAGTTTCAGGAAAAGAACATATGGTATGCAGACTAATCAAATCTCTCTATGGTTTGAAATAAGCACCTAAATAGTGGCATGAGAAATTTGATAAGGTCGTTGTATCATATGGATTCCATATAAATGAAGGAGACAAATGTATATATTCTAAAGTCGATAACCAATGTTGTGTTATAATATTTCTCTATGTAGATGACATGCTTATTTTTGGCACTAATATTGATATAATAAATAGTACAAAAGGCTTCTTGGCTTCTAATTTTGACATGAAAGATATGGGTGAGGCAGATGTAATTTTAGGAATTAAACTTCTTAAAAATGATGATTGCATCATGTTATCCCAAGAACAGTATGTTGATAAAATTCTCAATAAGTTTTCAATGTTTGATTGTAAGCCGGTAAGTACACCTTTTAATTTTAATTGCAATCTCAAGAAAAATAAAAGTAATAGTGTTCAACAAGTCAAAAATGCACAAGTAATTGGAAGCCTGATGTACTTAATGAACTGTACTCATCCAGATCTATCATATCCAGTCGGGAGATTAAGTAGATATACTCAAAATCCTAATAAGGATCATTAGGATGCTCTACATAGGGTTTGAAGATACCTTAAAGGCACAATTAATCATGGATTGATTTTTTGTGGATCTCCAAATGTGCTAGAATGATATTGTGATGCCAATTGGATTTCTAATTCAGATGAATTGAAATCTACAAGTGGTTACATCTTCACTATGGGTGGAGGTGTTGTGTCTTGGAAATCCTCCAAGCAAACATGTATAGCTTGTTCCACTATGAAATCTGAGTTTATTTCCTTAGAAAAGGTTGGGACTGAAGTCGAATGGCTAAGACATGTTCTAATGGATCTTCCCATTTGGGAGAAACCTTCTCCACTAGTGTTTATACACTGTGATAATAAAGCTTCCATAGCAAGAGCTAAAAACAAAGTTTATAATGGGAAAAATAGACATATTCGTCTACGTCACAATATTGTGAGGCAGCTTGTATGTGATAGCATAATCCCAATGGATTATGTTAAGTCAGAATTAAACTTGGCCGATCCTCTGACAAAGCCATTAAGTCAACGACTAGTGAGCGATACAACGAGGAGAATGAGACTATGCCAATACCAGAAGTCGAAGTGATGGACACCCAACCTTCATGAACGGTGATCCCGGGAAGAAGGTTCAATGGGAAAAACTAAGTCACTATAGGACTCAATGTGTTGTAATAAATGTATCTCATTCTTATGATGTAAACAACAATTTACAGTGATTCAGTTAAATATAATTCTTAATGGATTTCATAGTCATTAATGGTTGTGTATATACTGCAATATATGCTTGATGAAAGTCCAACTATATGAGTGTGGAGTGGGGCCGCTCCTGTTGAGATTTGGGAAGATCTCTAGAGCATTCATGAATTTTCCGAGTAGGCGCATGGCCTAAAGGCGCCAATCTATAAGAAAGGTAATTGATTTTATGAATGTCATGTGAGTAATGTACCACTAATCAGATAAAGGAGGAATTGGTTCAAGAACATAGTTCCACCAATCTTCTACAGATTACATACATCTACTCTATGCTTTAGTTCAAAGAACTCAGTTCTACCAAAGCTTATGCATGTCATTTGTTTAAGTTCTTCCATTGGTCAACTCAGTTTTTATATTGTTTATTTTGAAATAGTGGGGGATTGTTATACTTCTTTGCTGTATTTCAAACCAAAAGGAAAAAGGTTTAGTCTCATATTGCTTGTGTTGGAGACTTCCCTCCTCCTTATATATAGACCCTTGTCCATAGTAAAATTGAGGAATGAAATGGAATAGGTCCTACGCACGCGCATGGTGGGCCTTGCCAATGGGGTTGGGTCGGCCCGGTCCGAAAACCCTTTAATCGGGCGCGTCGGCGCATGTCGCATCCCGCGCGGAGGGGGGGTGAAAATTTGGCCTCCCAGAGCCCCTTGTATGGGTGTGGCCCCGGTTTGGTTTTGCCATTCGGTTCATTGAACTATTTTTTAACCTGGGCCGCTGCAATGCACATGTTCGTTTGGCAGTTCCAAACCGCACCGCATTTTGCAACGGAACGCATCCTTTCATGCTTCCTTTCCTGGTTATTTATGTTTGTTTTCTGCTATCATTCGGAATAGATGAAAAACTTCTCTCATTGATTGTTCCTCTTTTCTCCTCCGCCTGCAGTCTGCCCACTAGAAGAATGATCATTTACCTTTCGTCCGTCGCCGTGACTGTGTGTGCACGCTTCACATCGACACACGCTGTTGGATCTTGGGAGAGTACCGCACAGAAGACTACTGCACAGACGTTCGCCGTCGAGTACCATGGAGATACTCTTAAGGACAGTGCATCTCGCACGCCTCAGCGATACTCTGGTATACTCTTTTATATTTATGCCTTTTCATCGTGGTGTGTATCCTATACGATCAACAACAGATGCATGAGTCTGAACCCACTATTGGAAGAACAAAAATAAAAAATAAATGTTTTGGCTGCGAAACAATGTCCAGAATGATATGGTGATGGTTGGATCGATGAAGTTCATGTTGTGTGTGCATGATGGATGGTTTTTCTAGATCTCAACGATTTGCTCGAGAATGGTTCGATGGAGGACACTCTGATTCAGGCTGATTCCACTGGGGCTGGCGTTGATAACTACAAGCTGAGTTGCAATTGGCTGAATGGCAGGTGTTCGGCTGGAAGCTGGAGTCCCTGGCGACATAGGGGCTTGCTGTGACACGCCATGAGGGATGGATGAGAATCCTTCATGGCCCGCTGAATGGTCACTACTGGAAGGGGGTGCCGCATTCGACGGTTTAACTTTTTCACATTTAACGGCTAAGGCAGAATGAACGGGTCGTCCCCACCAACTATGACTTGCCCGTCTTCCACCCCACTCCAGATCTCACCCGCTCTCCCAACAGTTAACTAAGTAATAAAATAATATGGCAAACAAAATTGTAATGGACGGTCAAGATTTACCGCATGTTTAACGGTCCAGATTATTTACAAGAGGAGTCAAAACCCTCTGCCCGATTCCTTTCCAATTCACGCAAACGACAAAGAGAGAGGGGCGCGTCTGGTTTCACGCCTTTGCGCGGCCGCGGGAAGGGAAAAATAGGGCGGTGGCGGGAAGCCGAAAAGCAAGGCAACGAGAAGGAGAAGGAGCTAATGCACATCAACGTATGGCAGGCTACAGTAACGCCAGGCGGCCCAGCCTGGGTCCCATACTATCGCCGCTGCCATCGCAAACTGGCGCCGACTATTCCTAGACCTCGTGGCCTTCCAGTACTCGGTAGCCTCCTAGCCCTCTCTTCCCCTGGTGCCCTCCCGCACCACATTGTCGCAACATACGCCTCCGACATCCCAGGTGGCCGACGGTTCATGGCCTTCTCCATCGGCTCAACCCCAGCAGTGGTCACCTCCGACCCAACAGTTGCAAGGCAACGAGAAGGAGAAGGAGCTAATGTACATCAGTGGTTTCCTATTTCCATTCCTACGGAGAAACGAGGCAAGGACACCACAGCCACCACTCATCCTTCCGCCTCCCCTATATACAAGACTGGTCCATGGTTAGTTTCTCGGCCTATTACCAATAACTCCTCTATATCGGCTCGATTTCTCGTACCCTTGTCACGTTGTATTGTCTGATGGTCGATTTGCTTGAGGTTTTGCTCAATTTGACCTTGATTATGAATTCACCTCTATATCCTACGACTTCCTTATCTTAGGTCACGACAGAGGCCCAGGTGAAGATGTATTGCTTTTTGAGGCCCTAATAATGGCATTTTAGTTGTTTTGCCACTGGGATCCAACCACATCCGCCAGCCACCAGCTCCCCCATCTCTTATAGAATGGCTAGTAATATCAACATCTGTCACCTAGAATAAATTAGTTTACTCATAATAGATTGTTCTTTTTTATTGCATGTGCCATGTTTGACATAATGCCTCAATGAAATGGGCATCCTAGAACCAATGGGTCTTTTGAAGTAAAGCAAAAAGTTGGACTGTTCCACAGATTTAAATATAGGATGTTCTTTAGGTCAGTAAATTTTATCGTATTCTTTAGAATTTCATCTTAAGCTTACGCATGCTCAATATCTTAAAATGCTTCCTCCATGTTTTGTCTATTTTCATGGTTTCGCACTCCTTTGTTCAATGTGGTTCATACTTTATACAACAGCCATAGTAAATACTGCAATATTTACTCAGACGAGCCGGTCCCTCTTGTTTGGCACCTCAATAATCTAAAACCACAATTTAGTTCTATAGTTAGTAGCCTCTTGAACCACCATTTGATTGTTAACAAGTTTATTTATATGGACAAATTCTTTTAATGCATGGAAAATGAACGTAAATTGCAAATGATGTTATCAGAAACATGATATGATAATGTTGATGTCCTTATCTTTAATTTCATTGTTGAGCTAAATAAGAAAATCTACAAAAGGACACACAACTTGCAAAAAGTCTTTTAGATTAGTTATATCACATCGCATGGAATAATTACATTTGTATATTTTATGGGCAGATCATCTTACTCTTCCTATCACAAGTAACATCTTTAGAAAGTGACACAAAAATAACAATTGCTATTTCTATACTTTGATAGAAACAACATATCATGCGGTAAAAGACAACCATGTTGGCACGACTACATTCCATAGCCGTGCAAATCATAACTAGTGATAATTTTTTTTAATCTTTTTTATGTTTTTGAATTACATTTTCTTGTTATAGGATTAAACTACTTATAACATGTCTTAAGTATCTTCTTGAGAATAAAGTTTAATTAAATTTATGTTTCCTACTAAGTTTCTCACAATTATTCGTATTTGTGTATTGTCAATACTTCCATCCAACCAGTAGGATACATTAAGACATTTTCAATTTCAATACTTTTAACTCCAAAAATATATTTATTATTTCATGTAGTTATATATAGTTTGTAATTGAAAATTTGACCTTGCAGAGTTGATCTTTTGCATCCTATGTAATCAGTTCGTCAATAACCTATAAAATAAAATGATGTAATGACCTGCCTCAAAAGATTCATGTATTTGAAAATGCATAAAAATTATATCATAATTGGATAATCTACCCTTCTTGAATAATTCTTGATGAAACTCATCACATATCTCCTCCTAGTCACTCTCTTTTGTTATCTAACAATTTATGTAAGGCTACCTAGTAGTATCTTTAGTATATAGTGGTTTAAGAAATGTGTGTTTCTGATTTCTGTTAGCCTCTCATCAATTTCATCTCTATATAGATATTTTGGAAATATCTTTTGGGATTATTCTTGGTACAATAAGTGTAGTCACTTGATAAGAATTATAATAACTGTATTGTTAGTATAAAATTAATTAATTGATGCATTCTTGATTTGTTTTGAATTTATGATAGGCTCACTTTTCTCTAACCTTTAGTCATGCCATTCTTGATTAATTTATGATACATACAATACTCACACCCATTGTATACCCTTAGCAAGATTAAAAACAATCACCATATATGTCTATTCTCTCCTCTCTCGAGCTTATGATAGATCTAGATTATAGGGTTCTCTCTCTCTCTCGAGATGGCAAACAAACAATTGTAAGTATAACCATATGAACATTAGCTTAAGCATTACAATATTCTCATGCATCCATACAAATCCATAACACTTAGATAAAATTAGTACCACTCTTTTAAGGCACTAGTAATCAAAAATCACAAGATGGGAGCTAAGCATACAAGTGGAGCATTAAAACAAGAGTATGGAGATAACCTTTACTAACAACATATATTCAATGGATATAAGTATTTACATGTTGGGAGAGCCTTAGTGGCTACTCCCATCCAAGTTTGATGTTTAGCCGCTCATTTTGATGAGTAGCCTTACAAATCTACAAACAGGGAAAGACATAAGATACTGCTAAGATGAAATGGACAAAAAAAGAACAGGGGAATAGATCCAGAGGAAGAGGGAGGGGAGGTACACCAACAACGACCGAAAATGGTCAAGGTGGATGATCATGTACCGTATGTTCGTATAAGTTCTACGATCTTGGTTGACACTTGGCCAACCTTTTGCTTGATGACGATGTTAGCCATTTTGTGAAATGTTGTACATTTCATGCTAAATAATGTGTTTGAACTGTTATAGAATATTGTCTTTTTGTTCACTATATCTAGTGACAATAGTGCCCAGTGGTCTTCGTTTTGAATAGGCACAAAAATCCATCGTGACACATTGTGTTGCAGATAATTGATCAGGCGTTGCCCCGAATCCTTCAAGATAATGTTCCCAACTATGTCGTAATAAACCATGTATACATCCAGGAGATCGTCAGCCAACTAGAAGTAACTGACAAGCTGTCATGACGTTTACTAGAAGTATCCTGCTTTATGGTTGTGCTCTTCTTCATCTTCCCTTTGGACCTCTTGATTTCTTGTATGTTTTATACATGAATTGCATGCTTATTCAGTGATCGTTGCTTTGAACATCTACGATATGTGGGCATCTTTTGTATGATTTGGTTAGTCTTTATTATATCCCTTGAGAGTATGCTTTTTGGTTAGTTTGAAGAGTATAAGAAATGTATGTTTAGGTTCTATTTTGTTTGTTGACTAAATCAAGGTTTGCAACACTGTTCGGAAAATCCCCCGCTTAGGCCGAATATTCCTTTTTGGGGGTCTACCGAACCGATTATCAATAATTGGCCGATTAATCGGTCCTTGACCGATTAATCGGCCGATCGGGGGAATAATCGGCCGATTAATCGGCGATTTTCAAAATCAAATGCTAGTAATATTTTTTTTTACATTAATTTTTTTATAATACTACTATTTGTCATTACAATTACATTCTCTTCTTCCAATTTACATATTTGGTCTTCTGCTCATGTTTTCTCTATAAGTTTATAGTTAGTGTTTATTGAACTGATACTTACTATTGACGTTTTCTCTATAAGTTTATAGTTAGTCTATTACTTATAAATGTTTCTAATTACTTATCATTGTCATTATTATATGGTAAATATATAATTTACATATCTTTATGATTAATATTAAAAAAAATCAAAACCGATTAAAACCGAATATTCTCCCGCTTATACTCCCGCATACCGTATATACTCTATTCGGTACCCTCTCCGCTCGTACACCGATTACCACTTTTCAGAACACTGGTTTGCAATAGAACCATAACTATGTAACCTCCAAGATAACCTGACCAATAATGTAGTCTCATAGTTATTCTTCATTTTATGATTTGACCCTAGTTGAATTCCCATATCCCATTCAGTTCATAAGCTAGATATATATTGAATTCATATGAATACATTCATGACTTTAAGAGATGGAATAATGGTTACTTGTGTTAGGTATGTTCTCACCTTATCTATATTCATATTTTAGTTGCTAATTTTCTTTTGCTGCTACATTAGACTTATTAGTACTTATATCAATACACCTATGCAACTCGCAATAGATATTTACCCAAATAGAAGGGGATGGGGTTAGCTGGAAGAAGGGTTATAAGAGGAAGAATGCATACATACCATCAAGAGATGGAATAAGGGTTACTGGTGTTAGGTGTCTACTCACCTTATCCACATTCATCAGGGGTAGGATTGGTTGGGTTGTATGCCTAATATCAATCATATTCAACCTCGATATTTGTGCCATTCATTTCTAATATCAATCATATTAATGATAAAAAAAATATGTGAGAGTTTAAATCTATTGGCCACTACCCTTGAGAGAACTTTATAGAGGACAATGGACATACTTGTTGGCCTAAAATGTATGATATTCTCTGGTTCATTACACTAAGGAATGAGGACAATGTTGTTTATATGCTCCTGACTTTGACCCCCTTCATTCATCTTGTAATGAAAGAAATTATATCATGCTTGATTATGGACAAGAATATTTGGAATAGTTGATTATATCACGCTTGATTATATCTCTTTCTCTTTTGACTCGGCCTAGAGATTTTTGGCTCTCTTTTCTTGGATGATATTTGACCTTGGTGTCATCTCCTTCTTGAGGTGATCTTGTGGCTGAGAGTAGAGCTTTTGGTGGAGCTTCTTCAACCCTTGGATTGTGTTCTTGGAGCTCTTGATCTTGGAGTTTGGAATCCTTGGTGGTGATCTTCTTAAGGCAGGTTATATAACACTTAACCTATTTTATTATTTCACTATTTTATGCATGTTTGCTACTGTCGTCTCTCTCTAAAATGATCCCTTATTATGTTATTAGACAATGATAATCTCAAGAACTTGTTTGGTGGGGATATCTTGCTTGGTTTGGTAGAAATATGAAACCCTAATCTACATGCACCCATTTTTGTGGTTGATATGCTAGGGAGATTCTTCCCTATCTTTTAACCTTGGTCTATCTCTCACGCATCGTGTTTGTGTACCTAGATGTTGAAGGGAGGCTAGATTCTATTTTGGATACCTTGATCATGGTTTTCTCTCCCTTGGATGAGATCCTTTCTTGGTGGTTTCATGATCCATGACCTAGGGTTTTTGATGATCTTTTGCATGGGTTTTTCCTTCTTGATGATTCTGGTTTTCCCCTTAGTTTTGTTCCTATTTTGAAACCAATATGTCTTTCCTTAGGATGCTTGAGACACCCGTCTCCTTGTTGGGTGCAACCATAGTTAATCTTGGTCGAGATGCTCCTCTTGTTGATGGGTTGGACCTAGTGTTGTTTTGGTTGTGACACTTGATGTTGGTGGTCTAGTTAACCCATGTTTTGGTTGGGTTGCTATCCTTGTCTTGGACGGGACATGCCCTTGAGAGAGGTCGCAACTGGGTTGCGACATGTTTCTAGGTTGGAGGTCGAGACAACCATGTCTTGAGGTCAAGACATCTCTTGGTCGTGAGCTCCTCTTGTTGATGGGTTGGACCTAGTGGGTATCTCTTTGATACAAATCATCTCACAACATTGACTGGTGTTGTAGGATATCATGTCCAGAGTTAGTTGTTCCACCATGACCATATTCCTCATTTTTAGCGAGCTACATAATTTTATTTCATTCCCCCTCCTGTGGTTTCGTAGTTCTTTTAAACTTGGTCTTACTTCATATTCGAACCAATTTGGATTGCACATCTTATTGTTTGAGTTAACTATTTTTCAGTTACTTGAATTGTATCATCCTTGAATGCACACCAATCTCTTCTTAACTGTATTGTTGTGAACTTGTTAGACATTATCAAATGGAACCAGGATACTAACACATATGATCTATGCATAAATCTTGACCGAATCATAACCTTTTTCAAGAGATGACTACAAGTGTAAAATTTTGACATAAGATGCTCCATCACCTTAGTATTTTACTCTTATCTCCATCATTAGTGGTGTGATGTGCCCTTGAGGGCACATAAAGTTACAAGGATATGCCACACATAGATAAGGACTTGTAGGGGGTTTGTCACTAGTAGTTTAATATGATTGAAAAGTAGATTAGTCATTTTTTTTCTTTAATTCCCTTTTTTCTCATGGTGTTCCACATTGATTGACATCAATGGTTTCACTCTTGGCCATCTCTTTCTCCTCATCTAGCTTCAATGAAGGATATCATGTCCATAGTTAGTTGTTCCAAATGTTGTTTTAAACATACAAGATTTGCCACTCTTACCCAATCAGCTCCCCTAAGGGTCATTGCTTGAGACCCATCACAACTCTTAAGTTATGTGCATCTTTTTTTTAAAATGATTCCTTTGGGAATTCTCCATGTTGCATTTGCATTCAGAGAGATCACCAAATAGAGTATATGCAATATGCGGGAGCATGTGTGGAAGTATATGCAATTTTAGATTTTTTATTAATTATTATATCTATGTATATATATTAATCATGAATTTACATAATTAACATCTTTAATTGTGTGTCTAAATAGTATAGTTATAATAATAATGGATGACGTGGGGCGTAGGGCCGATGGGCAATGAGCGGCGTATGGTCAAGCAGCGATGGTTGCTGTCCTTGTTGGCGGCTATGGCTGGTAGCCAGCGATCAACGGCTATGGCTACTCTTTGGCTGGATGCGACGGTGAGTGTGATGTAATGGAGATGATGGCGGATGGATAGATATAGATAGGAGGTAGACAAGAAGGAAGATTCCATCTAATAGAAAGAATATTGTTTTTTTTTAAGAAAGAGGAAGAGAAGCCATGGGGGTCGGAATGTGTCTGGTCGGTACTCGGCGAAAGGCATGAAGATAGCGGCATCCGCCTGCAGGATGAGGAGCCCCCTCTAGTTTCTCTCTAGGAGAGATGGGCAGAGGCAACTAGGGTTGTTGCTCGTGTTGAGAGGAAAGTAGGATGGAGGTTAGGGTTCTCTCATTCTCTCTCCCACTCTGGTACTATGTAAGAAATAATATTGATTGTATATTGAGTATATGAAAGACAAAACACTTCTGTCCTATATATAGGAAAAAGGGGAAACCCTGAGACTTGGGATGCAAGTAAACTAAATAGGAGAGGGGAAACCTTGAGACTTGGGATGCAAGTAAACTAAACAGACTGAGACACTAAATCCCACTAATGAATTAATCTATTAACTAAATAGGCTAATATATACTATCTAACACTATTCTATCCAAAATGTTTTTTCCATCACGATGTTGTAAATGAGTTCTCCTTCTATAGTTTTTGCCCAAGCATATCTTGTCCAAATGTTAGAAACTAAGAGCTTACTCAAAGACGTACGATGCTTCAACAAGCTAGATAAAGCTAAAAAATGTGTAGCAAACCGTGGCACCCCACTTCTTATAGGCTCTTGGTGATTGTCACTACCTTTCATGAAAGCATCATGTAGGCATCAGTTGATGTCCTCCAACATAAAATCCAAACAATGTGCAACACATGGAGTCCAAAATAATTTCTTCCTCTTCTCTATTAATTCTTCCCAGCCAATGATGCACCGCTGTCAGTTGATTCCATTGACTGGGCTTCTTCTTGTGAAGCATATGTCGGTAGGTTTGCATAAGTATTAGCCCTTTCCTCCGTTACTTGTGGTGGTGATTTTGGGATATAAGATGGGAACGACCCATCTTCATTCTCCCGAACTAAGACCGTATCGGCCTTACCATGATGAAGTAATAACTTCTTTGTTGTAGCATTGTACACTGCTTTGTTCCTCGGGTATGTTGGCTTCAACATAAAAAGCCCATCGGGATGGCTCTGACTCGATCATATCTCTATTTCCTATGAATCATATGTCGGTAGGTTTGCGTAAGTATTAGCCCTTTCCTCTGTTACTTGTGGTGGTGATTATGGGATACGAGGTGGAAACGTCCCATCTTCATTCTCCCAAACTAAGACCGTATCAGCCTTACCATGATGAAGTAATAACTTCTCTGTTGCAGCATTGCATGCTGTCTTTTTTCCTCGGTATGTTGGTGTCATTGTCAAAATCCCATCAGGACGGCTCTGACTCAATCATACGTCTATTTCCTTAAATGCCCCCTTTTCCATATCTTTTCATGTAGTCGGTCCTTCTAGTAAAAAATGGTATCCAAACTCCCTTCTGTCTGCACTGCTTGATTAAGAATGGGGATCCCCCTTCCTGTCATCACTATTATTGGGAACGAGCTTGGTCGTGAAGATGAGTTTCTTCCGGAGATTGACCTTCTCATGTTTTCCAACCAATGGTCACCATCGATTCTCTGCCAAAATCCACCACGTTTTCTTCATCATCTACAACCCTAAGTGTCGCACATCTCAAAGCCAGATCATCCACCATGGGGGTAGAGCACCTGCAACACAAATAGAGAAACCATGGGTGCCTGAGGAGATAGTTCACACGTTCCAAGAACAATCACCTAAGAGACCCTAATCGTCACTATGTAGATGAGAGTTTGACAATCAGGTAGTCTTCCACACAAGGAAGTTGCAAATGTAGTGGTATATGTTATGTTCACGAAACATGAACCTTTACACAGGCGTCCACAACAACTTCAACTTTCATTTATCATCAAATATCCAGTAGTTTTCCCCACATAGTCGTCAATTCTTTTGACTAATCACGGTCTTAAATCTATCACGATGGCAGGTGCGAGAGCATCTAATGTTTACTCTTTATGTATGCATATACAAATCTTTTAGTTAATATTCTTGCAACTCTTGAAAATCCATAAGATCACTATATTATTGGGTTAGTCAAATCCAACATCTTACATAAGTAGTGTAAGTTATTACCCTCACTTTGATATATGAACAACTTACATGCCCATAAAAAGTATATTTTGTATTTTCTACATGTTAGTGTTACTCGATCAAATTTTTGTTTTTGTTCTCGTCTTAGTGTAGTATATTTGTAGTCAATATGCCCATCTCGTTTGATTTTGACATTTCCAAAATTTTAATCATACAATAACTTTAGATTTAGTGATTTCAATATGATTGACATTCAATACAGTTTGCGCCATGATTAACTATTTTTGGAATGTGCTAAGTTGTTGTGGGGTATGTTGAGGTAATATTCTTGACCTTAAAACAATATCTAGCTTATCTCCCACCACTAGCGTTGAGAAATGTGGAACATGCCTCAACAACACTAATGTTGATTATTTTAATAGGTGTTGCTCATGGATAGCTTTTTTCTATCTAGAAATTCGTAAACATTTGCTTATTTCTAGTCGACATTTAACAAATAATTCTATTGAGGAAGTTATATAACTTGTTCTTCTCTTACAAATTTGTGTTTGGCCAATATTAGATCAATAACTGCATGAAAACAATTAATGAAGCAATTATAAGTCTTAAATTTGGTTTTCCTTGAACAACTATAAAAGTTCTACTATTTGTAATGGAAGATTAAGCATTTTTTAATCCAGAATTCATAATCATCTTTTAGCTTTCTTGTTTTTACCTACTAAATGGCTGTGAAGACTATCTTCTTTGCAAGGAAGAGGTTAGTATAACTAAATTATACCTGGAAATCTGTTGGATTGAAGTTCCTTGAGTCTAATGCTTTTGTGATAGTTGTAATTGATTTCTTTGATGAGTTTTTGTTCTTAAAGGTTGATATATTTACTCAAGAACATGTTTGGCTCATTTCAGGTTGTGTGTTTGTGTGAACTCTTGTCATGTCCTGGGGGTTCTGCTATCTATTATTTTGGTTTATTGAGAATTGCCATGACATATGCTCCCACTGGCTCTATAATCTGCCACATCTGCTAATTCGATACCATCTCAGACAATTTGTTGCTTGCTTCTAGTTTTATGCTCACATAGTCACTTTTCTAGGTCAAAGCGAGGATGTTAGAAGTTGCTTTTTAGCTTTTGAGTAGCCTCATACTTTCAACTTCTACAATTGAATCAAGAAGATACACGTCTTAAGGTATTTTGCTTGCCTTCTTGATGATGACTACTAGTTAGTAGATTTTTCTTTAGTGTGATTCTCTATAAATGGAAACTGGGATGTGTTGCTTTGATAAATGGAGGTGCTTGTTATTTTGGTGCTCTGTATTCTAAAGTTGTTGAAGATTTTTATATTTGTTGATGCCCTCATAGTCACCACTCCAGGTCAAGGTCGGAAAGTTAGACCTTTCTATTTAGCTCTTGAGTAGCTGTCTGTTTTTGACTTCTATTACAAAATCATGAAGTGAAGCCTGACCAAGAGTTGGGGTTGTGAGATTTTTCCTAGAGTTGTTGCTTTGAGTGTACTTGACTATTTTATCTTTTATGCTATTCAGATATGTAGTTGCTTAGAAATTTAGTTTCTGGTTAGTCTTTTTGGCAATCATGTTGTTCTCTAGAGAATACGTAAGTTTTATCTTCTATGCTACTCAGATTTGTAGTTGCTTAGAAATTTAATTTCTGGTTGTATTTGTGTCTTTTTGACAATGTTGTTGTTCTCTAGAAAATATGTAAATTTTATGCCAATTTTGAGGTTCTTTTAGCTGTTCTTTTACCTGCAATGGAAGAATACTAACAAAAAATATTAAATTGTCTCGAGCAGACAGAGACATAAGGTGAAGAGGGGTGACCGGTTGTTGGGGGAAATTGCATAACTTGCGTCTAACATTATCCCAATGGAGTAACCACAAGGTCTCAAATTTATACAATGCATTAGGTGAAGGTAAATGTCAACGAAGAAGCGGGAAGGAGGATAGATCTGTACTATGACAACTGGATTCAAGCAGATGCAAAGCTTCTGAAGACGAATGTTTAAATTTTCATTAAGCTTCTCTGCTATACTATACTTTTGAATGTACATGAATTTGCTCTCCTTAACTTTTGTTATATTTTCGTTTTATTGTTTCATGTATATGATGAAAAGAACGTAGAATAGTATAGATAATATACAATTGTATTAAACGGAAAGAAGAATATTATATGAAGAATATCATATGGTTTTATTTGAGAATGAAAAAAGGAGCCCGAACTTCCTATCTGAAATTGGGAGAACAAACAGACGGCCTAGTGCCGATCTGTTTGTTTTTTTTAATTGATTTTATACACTCAGATTCAACGGTTGCTGTCCTTGTTTCATATCTATATTTTATTATTCTTTGATAGTTCAGACTGCACGGCGTCTACCGTTGATTCCCTCGTGGCCCGTTGAATTTGTATGTGAGATTAACCGAGACAGGGAGCACGAACCAAGTTCAACGGTTCTCTCCTAATCTACCACCCTGCCCGTGTATCTTGGTTCAGATCACACAGCAGGTGCCGTTAAAGATGGCTAATATTGTACTAGTGGGTGATTGTCAAAATTGTAATGGAGACGGAGAGGTGGGAGCAGAATCTCTAGTGGCGTGCTGCTGTAAACTGGACTACTCGCGTTGTATGCATAAAACACAGAACCAAGCCTTAATGTCCAATTCCTCGTCTTGCGCTCCGTGCGTTGTCATCAGAACGACGGAGTCCTTTCTGGGGTGGAAGTTAATAGAGGCTGGGAGGCGAAGTCCTGCACATTTCGGTTAAAGAATGTCCAATTCCTCGGTCTGTTCTTGCGGCCGACTATTTGAGCTACGCATGGCTCCATGCGGCCTGGTTGTTTAATGCGCTGACTTGCAGATTGCTTGCTTGTTTAAATTTCTGGAAGGATATATTTTCTGTGTGCATGCATGAAAGTGGCGGCGAGTTGCTATTTGTAATAATCCTTGGTCTATTTAAGTTATTCAACTTTTCTTCCTTTCCTTCCTATAAAGTAGTAAATGTCAAGGGTATATAAGTCAAGAATGAACATCTACAGAAAAATATTAGAAATCTACATATTTTGTTTTAAGGGTTAATCAATTATATATTTTATTGTTTCACATCATCCACCAAAAATAAACATAAAATAATTTTTGTGAAGGGTAAATTTCATCCATCAATTACATTGCCTCAAATCATCAGCCATTAAGAGTAAAACCTACAGGGCTCTTACATTTACAATTCCATTAACAAAATCAAGAGGTAGTCTAGGAACACGATATAATGAATAACATGGATTTTCTTCTGTTTTGACACTCGAGAAGGTACTCAAATGAAATGGTTCCCAAACTTCCGATATCCTAAAGAAACTACATATATGATCCTCTATTTGTTCATATTGAGTAGTATGTTCTCATTTTGATCCATATAGTTTCTCTCTATTATCTTTTTGTGCTTTCCTTCTTAGTACCAGTTGCATAGCATAATGAGAACTTTGATAACTTCTATGTTCCATATGCTTGCATGTATTCTCATCCCCATGGTTTTGATGGTACCTTATTTACTCCTAAAGTACCATCCAATCACATTTCTCTATCTTAAATATTAATGGTATTAGTTTTCTTAGGCGCCACTCCTAATAAACAACCACATCATGATCATTAGAAGTGGCACTAAGATGGCACACGAACTAACCCCTAAAACAAAACACAAGTGAAAAACAAATAAGAAAATCAAACGTCTTATAATATAAAGGTGATTAGGGTCAACACATGTATTAAAGAACAATATTTATAATAAAACTAACATTCATTCACATAAATTGTTCATTAAGATTTCACATGTCATATATACATTTTTCCATCGACACATACTTGACAAGTTTTAAAAACATATACATGAGAACATTTATTTACGAAGTTCTTTCTTCCTACCAAACACGCCCACGAGGCATATCCCAAAGGTCCATGTAAAATAACTACTAGGATCAATCACAAATGTATGCTCTTCACATAGCTTGTGAAGTTAGTCAGCTTCTAATTTCATGCTAAGGAGCTGATTTGGCTTTAGCACATAAAAATTTATTCATTGAGTTCTTTACCAATATCTAAGTGAGTCCATAAGTTGATATTATTTCTTCAAGTTAAGTGAGTTCGTAATTATAGGAGTAAGAAAATACGATTTCATATTCTTTTTTCAAGTTAGACTAGATGTAATTCATGTTATCCATTAAGCATGTAGGAGATATGATAGTAGAATCTTACTTTGTTTGCATCTTCATATAACATGGGAATGCAAAAATATGATAGGAGATGCAAGCACATGTGCTTTGTCATTTTAGTACTTTTTTCAGATACTACTTGACTTGTTCCTAGAAAAGTAGAATCATCATGATGTACTTACATTCATGATCACCATCCATCTCTTAAGGTTTAACCTTCCAGACTAAGGTAGATAACATAGCCCAGGTCCGCCAAAGAGCTATGTACGAGCCTATAGAATTACTACATCTCACTCCCACGCCTTGGAATGAGGTTGGACACAGTGTAATCATATCACTTATGAAGCGTATCTCATTATTCTCACACAACTTAAATTGAGGTTCGTATCCCCTAACACTCATATCTTAACTCGTGGGGTCTCGCTCCCAACTCTATGGTTCCCCTTTATCCACCTAGTATTATTTCTCATAATCTAATCTACTCTAGGTCATGTACATATGCAATTAATCCATTGCAACATGGTATTTAGGGAACCCCCACACAACACAAATATTAGGGTAGGCTTACAGTGTTTAGGGCACCTATATAGGTGATTTAGGGTCTCACATTCACTATTAGGTTTCTTACTCACTTTAATAAATTCGAACATAAAGATTGCACTTAGAATCAAGTGAATCATTATCATCAAGGAACTAGGGTTTCTGCATTAGCAAGCATCATAAATGAGTAGTTTCATAGATACAACATTCAATTTCCATAGCTTAAGGATTCACATTGACCATAAATACCATTAATTTTCCACAAGAAAGATAATCTTTATTCTGGTTTAGTATAACAATAACTAACAAGGCTACAAATAATTGCAAGTTTAATCTTTTCATATATCTTTATGGCATAAAATTCACTAACCAAGTCTAAAATAATGCAATTCTAGCCTTTTTCACATAGTTTTAGGGAAATTGCACCATATAAATACATGAACATTCTAGAAGATGAAGAATATAGATATTTCCAAACATTTCCATAGCAAAAGTAGGCAAAAAGAATAAATTACATATCCAATTTTTTGTGAAAAAGGTAAATATCACTCATTAAGTCACTATGGGTTGTTTTTAGAATCATTTGCTAGAATAGGAAATGAAATAATATCAAATTAACTCAAAATGCATATCTACTTGCAATAAACAACAAGAGGAAAATATATTATTCATGTCCTTCTAAGGACCAAGCAGAAAATCTATCTATAAGTCATGCTCGGGATAGAATCAACGTCAAAATATTCTCTTGAGCCATGGAAAATAAGATTGAGAGTGTTTCACCTAGGAGAATATGTTGGTTTTATATCTTGAGAGACATCATGCGATGATAGTAATAGGGATACATTTCATGTATTTTGATTACCCATGAAGTTTTGTTTTTTATGTTTATTTTCGTATTGAGATAATGAATAAATGTTATAATGTCCTAAATCTTAGCGTATGTATACTTTGGTCTTTTCTGTAGTCCCACATTGGAGAGTATATGATAACTACCATGTATAGACTCCTATTTATGTGAGATTTTAGTCACTTGTTGTTATATTAAACTAATCATGTTCACTATTCCACATGGTATCGTAGTATAGATTATAATACTAACCCTAGAGAACAAAGGAGAGTGCCTCTGCCTACTGTCATCTCTTCTTGGCTTGGCCACCCACCAACCCTCATCCATCTTCCATGGTCATCTCCGCCCTTCTTTTTTTTATAAAAAACCATTCTTTCATAACATTCCTAAAGGCCCTTCTACACCGCAGTCCCGAAACAAAAATCTTCTTCACCATGATCCAACACCTTGTTAGTGCTGACAACATGTCAGTCTACTTCAAATTCATATACTCAAATACCACTATTCATAATCCTCAACTCAACCATTGTCATCTGGATGGGCCATTTCACAGATAGATTTACATTGTACTAATGATTGTCAAGCACTGGAAGAAAAAAATGCACCCCATTGGCAATCTGTTTGGATCACTACCAAAGCATGATGTTTATTTCATAATCTTTCTCCTTTTAAAAGTCATGTGCACTTTCTTTTCTTCCATATTTATTAAGAATATCATTTGAATGGGCCTATGTGCCTCCCATCAATCACCTATATGTGCCTACTATTAGTTATTTTTCTGTAATCATTTTAATCTAATCTCATTCTCCTTTTTTTCTTATTGTTCCTTCCTCTCTAAAGTGACCACAATTTTACTTTTTTTCATTTGTCACATTAGTTGCATTATAGATTGCAAGCCTTCCCCTAAGTCATCTCTAATTCTAATCGGAGAGAGATTAAGGCAACGAAGTTGACTGAGTCAAAGGGTTTGGTGAGCTAAAAAAAGAATCACAACTGGAAACAACCATTTCCTTGAATCAAGAACGAAAACAATTGAAACAAAATTTGATGACTAGGAATGGAATGAAATGATAAGGATAAAAAAAAACACGTTGAATTGGAAAAGAGGAAATAGGAAAGAAGAAACAAGGCTAACAACAAGGTTCACCAAAAAAAGGCTAACAAAGGACAGGAAAAAAGACAAAACAAAAAAGGAGAATGAAAGACGTTGTGCTAGTATATGGAGAACAAAAAAGAGAGGGGAACCACGCTATTTTTTCTTCCAGGATGCGTGGTTCCCCTTACTTACATTGTTGAGTACCTTTGTTTGAGTTAGAGATCTTCTATGTTGCATATCACAATGCTTATATCCATGTGATTATATTTTTCTAACAATGCCTATATAACATGCTTTGTTCTTCCTACTGTGCTTTTGTACTGGTAATGCTTTATGTCTAAGTCATACTTTGCATATCCATTCCTGTATAATTTTCATAACTTTCGACCCCAACCACTCTCATGATCATTTTTGTGGTTGGCATGTGGGGGAGAGTAGAGGCAGATGAGTAGAGGAAATATATGAGATGGAGGAGAGAGACGAAGAGAAGAAGCCATGCCATACGACCATGTTGCCTAGTATCTATATATTCATCCATGTTGACACCTACTATAATTCACATTCTTATACTAGCATGTCTCAAAAACACACTCACTTTCTATGGCACAATTTTCCTATAGCAGTGTTCTTATACCAACCATCACACATTATTCTGGTGTTAGTCCTTCTTCTGCAGAGCTACTTCAACAACAATGGCAACTTAGATGACTTCTATGAATACCTTCCACCATCTATTGTGTTATGGATGCTCGTCAATGTTTTCAAAATTTATTTGTGATTTCTCCTGTGGGTCTGGTGATTGTTAGTTTCAGGGGGAGTTCTATATGCAAGTATTACTTCTATATTCATCCTACCTATATCAAATGGATAACACCTATTATTCATTACATGATATCTTCTTCTTAGGGAATGTCTGAAGTTCTTCAATGGTTGCATTTCAATATTAAGGGGGAGATCAATTTCTATATGAGTGATTTTATCTTTTTCATGTATTAGCAAGATGGGAAATTGTTTTGCCCATGCTCCAACTTGAGGGGGGTGTTAGAGTATGTATGCTATGGTCTTGTATTTAGTCTCACATTGGGGAGTATAGGAGTAGTATCATGTCTATACTCCTATTTATGTAAGATTGTAATCACTTCTTAGTATCTTAGTCTAATCCAATTTACTATTCCACACTATGTTTTGACTTGATGACATCGGGTTTAGGGTGAGGATATGAACATGAGACCATATGTATACTCAATAGTATTCATTCTTGTTATGTACATAGTTATTTACTATTTTGGGTATTACAAGATAACAATAGTGCATAACACTAGTATGTATATTGAATGATGGTTATGTCTCTTTAGTCATAATATAAGATATCAGATTAGATACACAAGTACTTTCTACAAAACAAGTAGTACTAGATAGGCCCAGTTTGATTATGACAAATGGAAGCCATCTTATGGTAGTCAAAGTCATATCTCAATGTGATAGTGGTGACTGTGATCCTTAGACCTGAAGAACTACAATGATCACACTTTAACAGTACCCAAGGTGACTCAGAATAAGGATTCACATATGGGTAGAGATTGGGTACACAATGACACTTGTAGATTATTGTGAGTGATACTAGTGTAATTTGTCCCTCCATTGGAGTGATATCTTGACGACATGATACGTAGAATTATGAAGTGCATGGTCATGCTCTTGAATCAATATTTGATATTGAGCTCCCAGTATCTCAATAGTCTAATCTAGTCCATGAAACATTGATTCAATTCTAAGAGGATAAAGACTTCATTCCAGAGTTTCAATCTAGATATCTATTACAAAGGGATTATACGGTTAGGGTAAAATTGGTCAATTTATAGGTTAAAGTTGTTCTTCAACTTATTCCTATTACTTGGGTAGCAATGATGAGTTTATAAATACCAATCTTTTCTTATAAAGTCTAATCTTTTCTACCAAAAAAATGTGGAACCTATGGGGTAACATGCATACTGATTCATAATGGAATTGAATTTCTCAATTAAACATATTATTAGAAGGGTTTTGAATTATAAAGATGTTTATTTCCTACCCAATCAGGTGATTGGGAAATCCAGTTGGCTGACTGGATTGTTTGGATCAACTAATTAGATGATTTTGAATTGACCAACTGATCACCAATAGATTAAGTGTCCAATCGACTAACTAAAAAATCCATTCAGGTGATAGGGTTAAATTAGGGTTGAATAAAATTGGGAAAGTCTCAATTGATTTAGAATCTAATTGGTTGATTCAAATTGGATCGAGAGTTGCTAACTTTGTCATTCCACCAATTGGGTACCCCAATCAGGCAACTGAATCAGTGAGTCAACCAATTGGATAGTTCAATCGAGTGACTGGAAGCATATATGACTTTTCTAGTTAATTCTTCTCACGATTTGTGATTAGGAACATAATTATATTTTAGAAATCCATTTCCATGGCTCTCCTATATACAGGGATGGACATCTAAGGGGATGAAACAAACTTGAGACACACATTGTGAGACAACTTTTCTAAGAGTTCTTTGTCTTGGGGAGAGGAAAACTCACCCAAAAGACAACATCCTACAATAAGAGGAAAAGGAGAGTCAGTGATGCTAACACGTCGATGACTCCAAGTTCATCTAGCTTCCTCTCAGCAACCAATGTGTCCCATCAGCATGGATGATTTAGAGGTTGAGTCCATTTGGAAGAGGCTTGAGGACAATCAACTTCTTTAAGGAGAAGATAAGGTGGTATTGTGACGACAAGAAAGAAACATGACAACCACTTTGAATCCAGATATGAAGGTGTAAGTTCTACACCAACATAACATTTGTCTAGTTGTCTGATAACTACTATGCGCCAAGGTATATTCAATATTCCTTCTATTTTAATATACCAATATTTTATGGTTGTGGCACATTGTTGTCTAAGATTACTTATAGGGGGAAATGTTGTATTTGTGATGTTCTCCCCTTTTGCCAAACTTTGTAGAAAAATGTATATGAAATGAAAATTTTGATGGTTAGTCTAAAACTCATAGAAAACATACAAATGTAAGGATTAACAATCACCATTGTGTTTCTTGTGAAAACATATGATAAATAGTAAATGCACTCATAAATCGGTGGAAAATGCAAAAAGATCAAAAAATGACCCACCCAAGGGCAGTTCAAGCATGGAAAATGTGTCCTAAAGACCGAGATCAGAAATTATATAATGATTGCAAAAGGTTTAGCACCCTTTTATCACCCATAAAATCAATATCACATTCAAAATCTTGATTTCATGAAAATTGTATCAATTTGGGTTTGGTTAAGGAAGCAAAACAATAAAACAAGAAAAACATGGTTAAGATTTGTGAGTGTTTTCAGACTCAACATGACTGTGACTTTTTCATTATAGTCTGTAAACACCCTAGTTGTAAATGTGGAATATAAATCTTCTCAAGATCCCCCATAGTGTAAATTTTGCCGAGGTAGTTAGGATGACATATGGGAATATGATGATAGGTATGATTAAATAGGTAATTAGTATGTTAGGATCTATTCTTTTAGGGAGTTTCATCGATTGGAAAGCAAAAAAAATAGTAGATATGTATTATTAAGAAATTTGAAAGTGGATAGTGAATAGATTAGCAAGAAAATGTTTAATTCAGTTGATCATGGCAGGTATTATGAGATAAATAATTATTAACAGTGGGTAGTTAAAAAAAATTAGAGAAGTTTAAAACCAAGTAAAAGAAATTAGAACATATCACCATCTTAATGTCCTTGCATCCTTTTGGCATATAAGAGTTGATGTGACAAAAGTAGTAACTTCTAGAACTAAGTGACATTGTTCTACACAAGGGAGAGGTAGTCTATGTCTAGATTCAAGAGAGACAAAAGGGAGGATTTGATATGGTACATATGGGGGTATTAATCGTTGTGAATTTAGCTATGTGGTTTACCATTTTGGATAGAAGTTTTCAGAATAAATCCCATTATGCCAGGGAATAGAGGAAATGATTTGAGAGTACATGCCTTGGGGATCAAGCTTGGAATAATGTTTCATTACATGGGGTTCTCCATTGTATGATTGCTTGATTCTTCCTTGTGGCACCTCAGAAGAGTGCTTCATTCTATCGGGCATCCCTGGGAAGGACACAGAATCATTTTTGTATGTGACTTTCTAAATATTCAAGATGATTCTGGCAATATCTCAAACTAAACATTTGCTTTGGTCATGGGATTGAGTAGTATGATGAATAAAACTTGATTAAAAAAGAGGGGAATAGGAGAGATAAAATTTAGGCCCCTAGTATTCCTTTTTTTCTTGGTCAAAAAGATATAATGTCTATTAAAATAGTCACAAAAAGAGAGGCAATTGAATTTCCCATGGATAAGAATGATTACTATATTCAATATATTTCAACAAGGTAATTGTTGGAAATTTATTATAAAAGCTCATTTAAAGGGATAATTGCAACTAAGTCCAAAGAAATGATTTTCTGTCAGTTGAACCCTTGACAAGTGGTAAATGGATGAATGGGTGGATCAAAATGTGCGAGAAATATGGGAAAATGTGGAATAAATGGGTTGAATTCCATCATTAGCCAGAGAGTAGATCTAATCATGATTTTTTTATTGGTAAATAAAATTGGGTTCACCGCTCTCAATACAAGGTTTCTAGATAAGAGTGAGAAGGCTTGAGACAAATCTGACCAAATTTATGGTGGAGAAGTCCAAAGGTGAGACTCGTAAATGGTATTATAATGAACATATTAAGTTTCTAATATTACCCTTCTAAGGATGCGTCAGTGGAACAACCATTCATGTAAATAGTAAGATTGTATATTAGGAATTAATGGATGGTCCTAGGATGATATTAAGCTCTAGGAGAGAATTGGTATCTTTTCTAGAAGGCTCGTGTAACATATTGAAATTTAGTTACTAAAACTATTTTGAGCAATAATTTTGAATCCTTTTAAACTTGATTTCATTCATTGATCGGTCCTCCAATTAAATGTCTCAATTCACTATATTGATTAATCATCAAATTGTTGGATATTTTTAGTTTGCAATTGCATCCTTTTGTCTAAATGAGTTGACTCTCCTCTCTAAAAAATATTTGCAATTCAGTCAATCCTTTTTACTTAGTGTGTCATTTCAACATCATTTTTGTGCAAATTCAAAGTATTTATGCCTAAGTAATTTGATCTGACCTTACATTGATATAACACTCTCAATATTCAAAGTGATGTCTTTGGAATATTAAGGAAATATTGACCACATAAAAGAAATTTTTATTTAAGTTATTCATATTAAGGTAGTTAATGCATGTTCATAAATAATGGCTTTGGAAATTCTTAAAGTTAGTTTTAAGGAAAATGGACTAATAGTAAAAATCTCAAAACAATTCTCCTTTTTTTTTAAAGTTAGAAGGAGTTATTAAATATAAAATTAACTATAGTTATTAGCTTAATATATAAGTAGTTAGAGTAACGCTTGTATTCATCACTCTCATGTGAAACCTCACATTTTTCCTCCACATAACTCCACCAGTGATGGTCATTACAAAACCCCTAATCCCTACCCTTCATGGTCTCCTATCCTCATATCCCAAGACCCTAAAACCCAAGTTGCGCCCTCACCTATATAGACTCAAGTCATGAAAGAAAGGGACAGATGAATTTGTAGACTACATATCGACAAGTGATAGTCCTATCACTATACATCTTAATAGTCTACTAGAAGTATGATAGAATTATCAGGACTTCAACCATCAAGATTAATCAAGACATGCAACTCGAGTAACACATGTTCCTCCTGTCAGATCCAACCTGGCACTGCCAACTCTAGTATCTAATCACATCATCCTTGTAGAAACCTACAAATGTAGTGGTCTTCCTCCCTGACCTAATAATGAATCTACAATGCCACTATAAGACCCCTAACCTAGCTTAATGCTTGATCTTTCTTGATTAACATAATAAGATGCTTAAAACCTGAACCTAATCACATGATGAACGTTAATAACATGTGTGATGCTTATTTTTTCATTTTGGTCCAGTTTGGATAATGTATGATCTAAATACTCATATATGTTCTGGTTTTGGACCTAGTTACAATTTTCCCATGTTTAGGGTTTATCTTGCAATTTTTCACTCACATATTTCAGTATCATGATGGAGAGAGAGTGGTTCCTTGTTTCACCTTAGTTCATTGTGGAGAGATGTGGCAACATTTTAAATGTTGATGTTTCTAGGGTTTGCTTGGATGCCCTAGTTTTGTGTTGACCATATGTGATGACCGTTGGATTTATGGTTTTCAGTGATGACCCAATTGTTTCTTTAGCATTGGTCTCTATGGTCTATGAGATTTGGATGCGCCTTGTGTTCCCTTCGATTGATGAGCGCTTGACCTCTTCCTTTGGTCGCTAAGAGCTAGGGTTTTGATCTATGCGACCGATGAGGTTTTGTTGTGTTTTGGTCACATAGAATCCTCTTCGACTGAAGTCCTTTGGACCAAGTGAGTTGTATGGTTTCCTAGGCTTTGACAACCTTTTTTGCATGCATATGTTTACTGCATGCATGGATGTTATATGGTGGACAAGTGGCACATGTGGCATGACACCTAACCTCCCCTACCTCTCTCCTACCCTTAGGTAATATACCCCTCTCTTTGCATGCAAGTGATTATTTTTCACTCTACTCTTTATCTATTCCCTTTGAATATCATCCCTTGTGTTCTTGGTGGAGAATGAGAGCTCAACCTTAGAGAAAGGTGGTGAAACCCTTGCATGTGTGATCTAAGGTTGGAGAAACTCATCTTTGGTGATCCTTTGGTGCTCTTTCATCTTGTAAGTGATCTATCCTTCTTGGTTTCATTTTTATTGCAACCCTACCCCCCTCTCTTCTTTATCTTGGCCAAACCCATGGTTATCCATGGTGGTGCTTCTTGACGGAATTCTTTGTTCTTAGTTGAATCCATGGTTCTCCATGTAGTGCTCAAGTTGAGTTAGAGATTATCTCTCTTTCTTGTCTTTTTGGCCTAGCATTTTCCCACTTCCTTGTGCACCTTTTAACCTATGGCTTTGTTTCCCTCCTTAAGGTGATGCTAGCTTGGTTGTGAGGTGGTGATCAAGCTTTTATTTTATTCTCTTTCCTTGGAGCATCTTACTTTTGAAGTTGTCCATCACAATCAAGTGAGTTATATAACTTTCTCCTTGATTATTGTTACACTTAACCTTGCATGCAATTAATCTATCTATAAGATGTGGTTCCTAATAGTATGATGATGATATCTTGAACTAGGGTTTGTAATCATTATATGATCTTGAGTGGATAAACCCCTTTATCTAAACCCTAATTCTTGTACCTGAATTCTTGATGATGGAGGTGTTGGTTCTTGCATGCACATGTCAAACATTGGTTTTCTCCTCATGATCATGGTTCTACTTTCTCTTTTAATGATGTAAGTTTTAGATACATATGATGATCGAAACATTGGCTCTTTCTCCTTTGAATCATAGTTTGGTTTTCCTTTATGTTGATATTCAGATTTTAGGGGTTTGGATGGTGTTTTCCTCCATGTACCACACTCCTTGATTGGTTTTGGCTTCATAGTGTTAATCATCTTGTTGATCATGAGAGTGTGGTTTTTTACTCTCTCTTAATGATTCCAAGTGTTGCCTTCTATGTTTGTTGAGTTTTGGATGCCTCTTCGGTCGTAAGGTTTTGGCTCCTTAAGAATATTAATGGTTGGACTTCTATTCAGTCGATGAGAATGATGTGATGTCTTCGGTCGTAAGGTTGTTTTTGACCTGGTCACTTAGATAAAAGGTATGACCCTTTCTCTTCAGTCATTAGGGTTGATGATTTGTCTGTGGTCATGTTGGCTTTGTTTTTCTTCGTCGCATAGACATGTGAAGTAGGTTTCCCTTTAGTCGATGAGAATCTTTGAACACATGTTGGCCTTGTGTTGTTACCTAATGATGATGATGTTTGACCTAATATGATCCAAGAAAGTTGGAGATGGTGATAATTACAGTTTAATGATATTTTCTGTTGTGAAACCCTAATTTAGTTACAATGTTGAAACCTAACCCTAATTTGAGTACATGGTGTTATTACTTAACTTGCTTGAGTAATTAGTATGTTCATGAAGTACTTTCTCTCTTCTAATGTTGTAACCCTAAATTGTTGATTGAATGAGCATAATAGCTAATGATTTTTGTGTTATTACTTATGAGATACATTTGTGGTGATGATGGGACTTATTGAGGCATAGAGAGATAATGATGTTTTTGCAGGAAACAATGTGAACGGTCTTATGACCTTGGAAATGGCTTTGTGCCTAACTTAAAGTGATATCCTTTGGTGATGCGATTAGGAATTGCTATCCCATGATGAGGTGATGCAAGTGATGGCCTTGTGTATGGAAGTGAGACAATATCATGTGGTGATGTGATAAGTTTAGATTTCATACATTTATATTTTATGAAATTATACTCTACTTATGCTTTATAGAATCTATTTAGGGTCTGGTTGTAACTTGATTGATGCAATTAAAAGATACCAAATTGGCTTAACTAAGAAAGTGGAACCCTAATCATGTAGTTGCCATGACCATAGATCCATTCCATTGTCATAACTTGCTGGATGGTGAAATGAGTATTCCTAAAGGAAGCTCAGAGCACATATCATTGAGTGTGAGGGGTGCTTGGAGAGTACATCCTTATCATATAGATATTAAGGGTTTAGTGAAGATGGTTGTGGTCATTACTATCCCTCTGTTTGAGAATGGTTGTTATTGTGTCTCGGTGAATATATATGTGATGTTATTTGAAGACAACTATGGTTGCACCTCTGTGATTTGGCTGTATACCATGGTTGCTAGCAGTGTTGACATGTACCAAGGTGGAATAAGTGTTCTCAACTTGGTTATATGTCACTGGTGGTGTTGACTGAAATGTCACTATAATGGAGACTCATACAGACCAACTAGTGTGGAGAAGATCTCAGAGTTTGTTCCTTCCTAGATCTTGCATGTCACTGATTTCGAATTAGCAGTGATGAGTTGGATTGGGGTGGTATGACTCAAATCCTCAGGGAAATAATAAAATATGTAATGCAGTCGTGTCGCATATCTTCTTAGGGTTAAACACACTTTAAATTGTATGTTTACCATTTCCTTGTATTTGTTACTTCTTAGTTGTTCTATAATGCGGTAAGAAAAAACAATAGTAATACATGTTCTTCATATTCCTTCTAAAATTATATGATAATATGCTTATCTGCTAGAGTTGTTATATCTTCATAACTTGTGTAATAAGTTTAAATAATTCTTTTAGATGAATTTTCTCATCCTGCTTAATAATTTTATATCATACTGTATTAATAAACGTTGGTTGAGAGTTATATCTCTCGTTGGGACATGGGTTTCACCATTGTAGTTCACCACATACTTTTAGGTGGTCCTTAGCATTGTGGGTAAGATTGTGTTGTTGAGGAAGAGAATCTTGGAGATTAGTAGATGTAGAAGGTTGGATGTTGCTAGTCTTATAGTGGAAATCATATGTGTTTTCCTTGTACTCTCAGGTCTGAGAGGGTTGTGGTTTGTTGATGATATTTACATCGATATGATTTTTAGGCAGTATTCCTTGGTTGTACATATGGCTTGTATAAGTGGCTTGTATATGTGAACAGATCTTCTGTTATAGGTGTGTGGAAGATGGCCATTGTACAGATGTATCTACCTAGAAGGGTATGTGATATGTTACATTTTGTGGACCTAGTTGTAATAAGTTTCCACTCAATGATGATAATATCAGATTTTTTTTAATTTCCATGTTCTTCTGGTAATATGACTGCTTAGATGTTGACCACACACTTTGGTTTTGAGTTATCTCACTGGTGTGGCGTCAAGGTGTCACAATAGAAGAGGTTTGTATTAGAGCTCTAGGTTTCCTGAGTCTGTAGGGACACATGACTAGGGTTGTGTCTATTCTTACATCCTCCAACATATTAGATTATAGATCTTGCTTATGCAGATATGTCTAGAGAACACAAAGAACATGTTGAGAGTGGTGTTGTTGCACCATGTTGTGCATCCAAGAGGTAGGACAAAGTAGATGGAGTTCCTGAAGTGCCTCAGTTCAACCCAACAACCATGGCCGGTCTCACTTTTTAGTCCATCTTTGAATAGTTCATGGCCATGATTTCACATATGGTGGATAGAGTGCTTGTACATTAAGCACATGATGATGTTCCTGATGTAGAATTCCATGGTTCTATGAAGACCTTTCAGAGGTTGAGGTGTGTAGGATCCATAGAGTATACAAGTATGACATACTTGATAGATGTTTGCATGTGGATGAAGGAGTTGGAGAAGGCTTTTAAGATCCTCAATATCCTAGAATAGGACAAGGTAAAGCATCACTACTACAGAATAGGCCTTTAGCGTCAGTTAATTAAGGGCTTTAGTGTCAGTTTCCAAGTGACACCCAAGTGGGCGCCGCTAAAGGTGGACCCCTTCAGCGTCGGTTCCCAACCGACGCTAAAAAGCTTCCCGCCACCGAAAACATGCCAGCAAAGGGACTATAGGCGTCAGTTTTTTAAGAACACTGACACTATAGAATTGTTACGGACGTCGGTTATTAAAAGAGTCGATGTCACAAGACTTCTCGCCACTGAAAATGCACCAACATAGGGCCTATAGGCGTCGATTTTGTAAGATAACTGATGCCATCTCCCCTGCCACCACGGTCGTGCTTCCCAGCATGACCGTGTTTCCTGGCCATATCAGCTGAACCGACGTCAGTTTTGTGCTAATAACCGACGCCATATCCCCTGCCTGCCACCACGGTCGTGCTTCCCAGAACGACCGTGGTTCCTGGCCACATAGATGTCAGGTTTTTATCAAAAACCACTGTCGTATGTCTGTGATGTAAGTTTTGATCAAATAACCGATGCCTATGTTAAGATTTTTTTAATCAGTTTGCATGCCTGCTGTATGGTTGATCAGCAGGATGAGAACCTACAGTTCAGTTCTGAACTGTAGGTTTACGACATCCATTTATATCAGCCAACAACATGCCACCAACCTGCAAAATTAACAAGAGGAACAATATTATATATATGTGATTCACACACATGTATAAGCACATTTAATTCATATTATTTTTTCATCACACACATGTAGAAACCAGTAAAAACATGCAGTTCCATTCATTTCGTCTCTTTTCACATTCAGACACATGTAGAAACATTTATGTATTGATCATCTTCACACACATATGCCAATTCATAAAAATTCATTCACACTCACACAAAAATAATTATGAGAACAAAGTTATTCTTTATTCATCATTGTCATCATTGTCAATAAAATTAAATCTAAAAATTCCCACTCTTTGTAGGGCTTTTTCCCATTCTTCCCTTACAACATCTAATTCATCTCTCGTATAGGGAGCATGTACATCGAAATGCTTTCCAGCTATGCTGAAGTCAGCAGTTTTAAAGACCTACAAAGAGAATGACATATATATATAATTAATAATATATAATAAGATTGATATATTTCATATTATCTAATGAGACTATGTATAATACCTGTTGTATCTTATCAATTTCCATTATGGCATGTTTGATGATTAGGTCTATAAATAGCATCACATACTAGGCACATGCCCAACCATCGTCTTTTGTAGCACACTATAAATTGAAACAAAATATTCAAAAATACAAATAAGCACAGTTCACATAAATAATATATACATTGGAGTCAGGAAATTACTTTCACATTCTCCCAAATTAGTGACAGATCCTTTTTCCTGGGGACCTTTCCTCCAGCTTTTTTGTACTCTTGTAAAGCCCTACATGTGTTAATGTAACCCATTAAATTGCATAATTAAATAGTAATGTAGTAACATATGCTAACAAATATAAAAACATGAAATATTTCTCACGAGAATAATGGCCTTTTAATTGCATTTCCATATAATTCCAACTCATTCCCCGTAGGATCTAGATAATAGAAAGTGAATGTCTTGGGGACAATAACTAGTAACTCCCAATGCCTACCACTACAAGTAAGAAAGTTAAAAATTAATAACTCAAAATACACAAAAAAATGTAATTTTCTTAAGTCCAAATTATAAGCAAAGTAAACTTACTCAACATTGAATGGAGCTATTATCACCATCTTCTTATTTTTACCAAAATATTCAAAATCATCACAACAGTATGAAGTAACAGAAGAAGGGTATGTATCTACAAGACTAATCAAAGATGGAACCAAAAATCCCACATGGGAAAACCCAAAATCTCTACATATCTTGTGTAAGTGGCTGCAAAACATGTATTACATATGCATTAATATATAAGAAACCAGATCACCATATATAAAACAAGGTATATGGTTGTATAAACAAGAACTCACAATATCCATAGGTCTATCATAGATGTGTTCAACCATTGATAACTAAACAACTCCACAATATCTTGTATAAATATCTTGTTTTCATATGATTGACCTACATTAATACCTATGTATTAATACGTATGTATGCATAACTTGTATTACATATGCATTAATATGTATGCTAAACTTGTATAAATAGATTTTTATCGTATGATTTACCTACAACATCCTCCAGAATAGTAACAATTATAGGGAAATTTGTATCATGTTCGTCGATCCATACTGTCGCACCCCTACAATTAGGACCTATCGAGGCATGTAGGTCCCTTGGAAGCCAACTTGGTAGTCGAGGAGGTGGAGGCTGAGATGTAGTGGGTCTCATCTTTTTGACCTGTATATATAATTTAGATCAATTGACTCATATATATACACTAACAAATTACAGTAATGGAAATTTATCATACAATATCAGTATAGAGGACATCTGCTTCGGGCCACAGTATCACTCCGCCTACTACCTCACCAAGTGTTTCAGCATCTGGATGTGCATGAGGCAGTGTAAGATCCGTCTAGTTGGGGATTACATGTATCGGGCTCACATGTACCACACCATTTGGTACTGGATACCCATGAAAGATGCACCCTTTAAGAGGTGGGTAAGCTGACATCTCTGCAACGATATATTCTTGACTTTTTAGTCAGCATGGATTCAACCCCTACAAATTTACGTAAAGAATGTTATATGCATATATACAAAAACAAATCATGTTGAATAGACTAGTTATTATGTCATAAAAATACTTACAGAGGACGTGCTAGGTGGTGGGTCTACATGATTACTCCAAACCACTTCGACAGTAGGAGAAGAGCGGAACGCCACATGTATTGTCTGAGTGGCAGGCTGAGACGCCTGTCACTTCACCATTGCTTCTTGGATTCTCTTCTCAATTGATGAATCTACCAATACATGGATAAAAGAAATGCTAGCTTCTGATTATTGAATTCACTTTTGCAATAACATTCTAAAATAAGAATAGGTTACCTTAGCTTGTGAAAGTCCCACTTTTGGGATAGGTTTGCGCTGGGATGGCCCAAAGAACACTTTGATGCCCACACCACCATGTGCACCCCGAACACGTCCAGGATGCTCTGGGTTACCCAGAGCAACTGTCAGTTCATCCATTGTTCCCTGAGGGATGAACTTTCCTTCATTCCTCTGCTCGTATAGCTCCCGCTAATCGCCACCAACAAAAAATAGTAAGTACGCATAACAATAGTCAATATCGATCGAATGCTCGAAGAGTTGATTTTTACCATTTTTGCAGCCGTCTCAGCATTTGCGGGCTTCAGTATGTCTCCCTTCTTGTTTTGCCTCCCATCTATCCACATAGCATGGCGAGAGAGGTGCAGGAGCAGTAGTAGAGGAGTCTACAGTCTCCTGAGTAGAAGTAGGCTAAGCAGACTCAACCTGTAGTCTTTGGCGAATGCCTACATATTCTATTGGAGCCATTGTGTGGTCCTGCACATTCAGTGCACGCCTTGCTCTTTGCGCCTCACTGAGGGCCTAGTTACTTAGCACATTGATTTGGTTAGTAATACTAAAGGTTAATCTTGAATAGGTGAATACATAAAAATGTATATTAACTAAATTGGGAGTGGCGCTTAATACCTTGAATTCATCTTTCTTTGGGTAACAAATGCCTCCCAGTCTTTGGGGTCCAGGTAGTTCCATTACATTATGGCTTCCTTCTTCCTAGATGTATTTTTTAAAGAGAATACAAACAAAAATTATTAGTGTAGAGTTAGTGAACTAGTGATCGATGTCTAGAATTGGAAATCAATCAAGAACCTCTTATCAGCATCGCATATGTAATAACGGGTGAGATTGGTCTTATAGTTCCTTAGGACCCTCCCACAACATTTGTGACGACCCCAATTTCTACATACTTTCCTTAGTGACATATACAGACATGCTTGCACTCATATCTATAAATGTCAAAAGGGAAAATAATAGAAATCAAGATAGTCAACTAAAATCAGAGAAAAGCCAAGATCATGTTCACATCATAGTAACTAGCCACACAACACTTCATTCAATAATGAAAGATAAAGTCATACATGCTGATAAGGAGAAGGAAGAATGATAAATCTATGAAAACAAATTTTATTATTACATAGGATCTATAGCATCCTATTACATCATCTAGAAAAGAAAACTATCTAAGTGAAATGACCAAGTTGAGAAGTAGAGGTCTATCTATTATCCTCCATGCTCATTATTTAGTGGCTTCTGGTACTTTGGAGTGCTTCATCATTTGCTTGTACCTAGAAAATACGAGAAACAAATACATCAACAAAGTTGGTACGTGGAAGTAAAAGCTATACTATGCTGGTATATAAAATACTCAAAATATGAGATAGAGAATGAAAATGTTATTTAAAGGCGGAAAATCAGGTAATCCCAAGTTATTAGCCTCATTTAGAATGAAAATGCATTACTATGGTGGACTTAGCACAAACATAAATATTGGGCCCTATCCCTACGTACCTTGTACCATTAGGGATCTCCCTGCGTACCTTGTACTATTAGGGAGGTGCTAGTCAACATTAATACCTTCCCTCTCTAATAGGGAGATTAATGAGCACCACTAGTAACTACATTTCACTTATATACAGTTATGTTCTTTTATGTTCAAAGCGGTAAATCATCAATTAATCATATATGCACATCCATCAATGTATATCAATTTCATGCAAACAATTACATATATATATAACATCCAACAAAATCTAGTCATATAATTATATCCACGTACCTTTAATTTTCAGATCTGAATTCCACAAGTCCTAAGTTAGGAGAAATATAGTAGATCACCTTGAAATATAGTAAAACCCTAAAGTCACCATGGTTTCACATCAATCAACATTAATTTCTATTATAATTAGGGTTTAGGGTATTTGGGATGTCACTTTAGGATACATAGGTTTCAGATTTGGGGTCTGAGATTAGGGTCGTCCAGGTTACTCAAGGACATTTTATTTATTAGGGTTTTTCATAAGTTGTACATAGTATTTATGATAAGGGGAGAAAAACTAGAAATTAGGGTTCTTCTCAATTATTGGATCAACTATCTTTCTTAGATAGGATTTTTAGTGCCATGATGATTGGAACACTAAGTAGGGTTTAATCTGTTCTCAAGGCAGATTGGAAATCAGTCATAACCATTATTACACAAAATATAAATATTAAGGGGTCATTAGGTATGTAGGTCATATTTTCAGAGAAGGAATCAGATCTAGGTCCTGGAATCATTTTATTTAAATATATTAGATTTTTCTAATGAAAATGGTATATTTATTCGATATTTTCTGATAATCCTACCATTTTCTAGGGTTTTCCTAAGATCTGACCAATAAGGAAATTTTAAAGAATTAAACAAAATAAAAAAAAGACTTGCGAGCTCTGCCTCGCGGATCATGCGAGGGATCCGACCAACCAGACCCTCTCACTGACCCATGATCAAGTGCTCGTTCAAGATGGTCAGGCTATAGGTGAAAGGTCAGGAGTGCCCCTGAGGGTCACCTGTGCATCGGGACTGGGCATGGGTAAAAGGGGAAGGTCACCACTTTGATTGTTGCTCGCGCCATGGCTGCAGCGAGGCAATGAGGAAGAGCTGGATCAATTGGATGTGGGATGTGGTTCCTAGGGTGAGCTGGGCTACGCCGATTATTAGGTTGAGTTCGCAGATTCAGGACGGTTGTGGGGAAGCCGAGCTCATCGGAAAAGGGGGTCTCGGCGTCGTTTTCTGATCAAACAGGCTAACAAAGGGTCAAAGAGGGAAATTGAGAATTACCTGCCCTCGGATTGGATTGAGGGAGTTAAAAGCTTCACGGAAGTCTGCTGAAGTGCTCGCGATCCTCCTTCGGTTCCTAGCAGGCTCCTACCTTGCCGGCGGTGAAGCTCTTGGAGCTTGGCTACACAGCTTGTCGACCCGACTACCTGGCTGTTCGCAGTTCCAACAGGAGGTGGGAACCTCCTCGCCGAAGTCCCCTCATGGTGTAGCGGTGTCCAATTGGGTGGAGGGTGCGACCAAAGTGAGGGGGAAGTCAAAGTCCAGTGAGAAGGAGGTGCTTGAGGTTAGGGAGGTAGAGGCAATCCTCGTTGCAATTGAGAGGCCCTTGCGACTAAAAGGGAGGTGGCGAAGCTACTGCGCTCCTTAAATAGGTGTGAGGGGTGATGGAAGGGGAAGCCCTAAATTTGGTTGCCGCCACCACTGAGAGGTGCGAGGACTCGGGGGGGGGGGGTTGTTCTCCCTGATCCGGGGGAGATGGGTGACGTGGTAAGCACTGTTGGACTCGTCCGGGTGAGAGGGAACTATCCTCCAAATCCCTCGAGGTGAAGAAGTGAGGGTTGGGTGTGAGGGGTGCTGGGTGATCGTTGTTCTGTTGGGGCCGAAGCCCAGTTCCTGCGGGAGGTAAGAGACGAAGTCTCCCTTCGCTAGATCATTGATCAACAACTAGAAGATTTGACATAAAACAAGGCCCGTGACTAAGCCTTCAAAGGCTGTGTGACAATTAATGTCACACATATGAATCAAATAAATCCCAAACTTAGATCCTAGGGTTTAAAAGAGTGGAATATACACTAAATTAAATGGGTCATATCTCTTAATTGGTTGACCCAATTGCAATCAAATTTTAGGGGTAGCTTAAAGGTGTTATGATGCAGCTAATGTGCAAGATTGGAGTCAAAATTCGATTATTGACTATGTCAATTGACTAAATGTCATAATACTTGTATTATTGACTTTATGTACCATTATGGATGATCTTAAGTGAAATTCATAATCCATTTAATCAAATTAGTGAGAGAGATGATTGAGGGCATAATTGGAATAATTAAAATTGTAAGAGAGAGAAACTAAATAATATATATGTAAAAACTCACTCTGTGACATTCTCCCCTCCTTTTTAAGAATTTTGTCCCCAAAATTCAAGCAATCTGGAAAAGATATGGATATTGTTTCTCAACCTCGGTCTTTAGCTCCCAGGTGGCATCCGTTTCATCATGGTGGCTCTAGAGAACTTTCACCATTTCAATATGATGATTACTGTGAAGTTCCTTTGACTTGACGTCGAGAATTCTGACTGGGGACTCAGCATACGATAGATCATCCTTCAATTTGAGAGGCTCATGATTCAAGATATGATTGGAGTCCTTGACATAGGGCTTCAGATTAGATACATGAAACACATTATGCATGGCACTATACTGAGGTGACAAGGCAAGACGATAGGCACATTCAGCAACACTTTCTAGAATCTCGAAGGGTCCAACATAACGAGGACTGAGCTTTCCTTTGTTCTTAGCCAAAGCTCGAATAGGTTGGATCTTCAGAAATACACGGTCACCTTCCTTGAACTAACATTATTGACGGTGAGCATATGCATAAGACTTCTATCTATCCTGTGCCCGCTTCATCCTCTGCCGAATTAGAGAAACCTTATCAGTATACAGTTGCATCTCCTCAGACTTCATCAGGGTACGTTCTCCGACATCGTCCCAGTGTAAAGGTGATCTGCATGGTCGGCCATAAAGAGCTTCATAGGGAGGCATCTCAATGCTTTCCTGATAGCTATTATTATAGGAAAACTCAGATAAGGGCAAGTAATAGTCCCACGAGCCTTCCCAATCGAGAACACAAGCTCGCAGAAGATGCTCTACAATCTGTACTGTACGCTCTGACTGCTCATCGGTTTGTGGATGGTAGGCTGTACTGAAGTTCAACTTGGTGCCCAATTCCTCTTGACCTGCTTCCATAGCTTTTATGTGAACTTTGGATCCCTGTCTCAGACAATAGATGCTGGGACTCCATGTAGACGCATTATATCTCGTATGTAGAGGTCAGCCAACTCGGAAACCTTTGCAATAGTCTTCACAGGAAGAAAATGAGCTGAATTGGTGAGACGATCCACTATGACCCATGCAGCGTTGTATCCCTTCCTGGTCCTGAGTAACCCCGCCATGAAATCCATGGTGATGTGTTCCCATTTCCATTTCGGAATTTCAAGGGGTTGTAGTAGGCCGTCTGGTCTCTGATGTTCGGCCTTGATCCTTTGGCATGTCAGACACCTGGACACAAAATCGGCAATATCATGTTTCATGCCTCTCCACCAAAATTGACGTTGTAGGTCTTTGTACATCTTTGTCGTGCCTGGATGAACTATGTACTTGGACCCATGTGCCTCATTTAGGATTGATCTCTTCACAGTTGACTGCTCAAGAACCCACATATGATTCTTGTAACGGAGACCACCATCTAGACCCACAGACAGATGTGTTTGCAACTTTGACAGGAGAGAAGAGAGCTCTACAAAACCGGTACTAGCCTTTTGTGCCTCAATAAGTTTGAAATGCAAGTTGGACGTGATGGAGATGTTATTAACATGCACACGATCAGACAAGAACATCAATTTCCAGCCCACTAGATCCTCCATGTTCCTCCATTCAGGGACAGAAAGGGATGCACACACTGCCCTTTTCCTGCTAAGGGCATCAACGACTACATTTTCCTTACACATATGATATGAAATAGTGAAATCGTAGTCCTTTAGGTATTGAATTCATCGACATTGATGCAGATTCAAGTCCTTATGAGTCAGGATGAACTTTAGGCTCTTGTGATCGGTGAAGATGTCAAATGTTGCCCCGTATAGGTAGTGCCTCCAGATTTTGAGGGCATGAATGATTGCAGCTAATTCCAAATCGTGAGTGGGATAATTAAGTTCATTGGGTTTTAGATTTCTAGATGCAAAGGCCACTACCTTACCATTCTGTTGCAGGATACACCCTAACCCATTCCTTGAAGCATCAGTGAATATCACAAACCCTTCATTACCAGAGGGTAGAACAAGAACAGGAGACGACGTCAACTTCTGCTTAAACTGCTGGAAACTGGACTCACAAGTGGCTGACCAGATGAAGTGCTCGTCCTTCCGAGTAAGCTTGGTTAGAGGAAGTGCAACTTTGGAGAAATTTGGAATAAAACGACGATAGTATCCGGCCAGACCCAGGAAACTCCGAATTTCAGAAGGATTTTGAGGAGGTTGCCAATCAAGTACAATAGAGACTTTGGCGGGATCAATAGATATACTACCTCTAGAAATAACATGTCCAAGAAACATAACCTTATCAATCCAGAACTCACATTTTGAAAGTTTGCCATAAAACTTCTGGGTTCGAAGAATGTCAAGAACTGCTCGCAAGTGCTCACAATGTTTTTCCATAGAATCAGAATAGATCAAGATATCATCAATGAAGACGACCACGAACTCATCAAGATAAGGTTGGAAGACTTTGTTCATCAGATTCATAAATACACCTGGTGCGTTGGTCAACCCGAATGGCATCACTAGAAATTCGTAATGCCCATAACGAGTTCGAAAAGTAGTTTTAGAAATATGAGAATCCTTGATTTTAAGTTGATGGTATCCAGAACGGAGATCAATCTTTGAGAAAACTTTAGCAGTATGAAGCTGATCAAAGAGGTCATCAATACGAGGAAGAGGATACTTGTTTTTAATAGTGGCTTGGTTCAACATGCGGTAGTCAATAAACATACGCATAGAACCATCTTTCTTTTTAACAAAGAGAACATGAGCTCCCCAAGGGGAAACACTAGGACGAATGAAACCTTTGTCGAGAAGTTCTTGCAACTGTTTCTTCAACTCCATAAGCTCAGCAGGAGCCATCCTATACGATGTCCTAGAAATCGGAGTGGTTCCAGGAAGAAGTTCTATGGAGAACTCAATGTCTCTATTTGGAGGCAGCCCAAGAAGCTCCTCCGGGAAAACATCAGGGAAGTCACGTACCACCTCCAGACTTTCTACAGGCCCTCTACTAGGACTGCTCTCTGAGACTAATGCGAGGAAGACTTTACATCCTTTATAAATGAGCTTTTTTAGCTTTAAGAGAAATGATTATAATATTATTATAGAATCTACTTCCCCTAGGGATTTTCACAGGATATGAATGAGGTTGAGAGAGGACCACCATCTTGTTTCTACAATCAATGTGAGCATGGTATGTGTAAAGCCAGTCCATACCAAGTATGACATCAAAGTCTTCCATAGTTAAGAGAATGAATTCAAAGGGCATATTATGATTTTTGTATTTAAGAGAAAGTTCATTGGTTTTCTATAGAGTTGTGAGTATTTTGCCACTTGGAGTAGACACGTCCAGAATATATCCCAAATCCCTTATGTGAAGATTTAATATGGATGCCAGAGTTCGAGAAATAAAAGTATTTGTAGATCTAGAGTCAAATAAAGCCTTAATAGGATGACCATTTAATAATACAATGCCTACATAAGGTAATCAAATTATGAATAATTACAAGCTTTGAAAAAGATATTGAATTATAAGAAATTAGGTTACCTTCACAGAGATGGTTTGGGCTTGCCTTGGCCTCTTCTGCATTTACTACAAATACCCTTCCATTGCGGTGTCCCTGAGGCTGTGGAGCACCACCCGCAGGATTGCCAAAGATGGAGGGAGTGGGGCATTTGGTAGCGAAATGACCCTCCTTCTTGCAGTTATAGCAGACTGGCTTGGTATGGCGGCATACCCCACCATGGAAACGCCCACAAGTCTTGCACTTGGGATGATTCGTCCTCGGCTGGTTCTGGTAGTTTTTCTGTCCTCCCTTTCCTGAACCTCCTCATTTCCCTGATCCCTTATTGTTATGGCCATGATGGAACTTTCTAGACTTGTCCTCTTTAGTTGTGGTTAACCCTAAGTATCCCATGCTAAAAGGTTTTTGCATTCCCTGCTCTCTCTCCTGCTTGAGGGCCATATCTAGGGCTTCATCTATGCTTCTGGGACGAGAGGCTATGACCATGGTTTTTAGTTGGGCAGAAAGGCAGTCAACATAGTGTTCAGTAAGATGGTCTTCAGTCCTGATGGGTGCATAACGCTCCAGAAGCCTAAACTTCTGGGTGTAATCAGATACTGAAAGACTACCCTTCCTTAACTCCATGTACATCTTCTCCTTCCTCTTCCTTTCAGCTATGGGCATGAAATGATCAGTGAAGAGGTTTTTGAAGGCTTCCCACTCCATGTCATCTATTTCCTCACCCCTATTCCCGCCATAGTTCTCCCACCAGATTTTCGCCCCTCCCTTAAGCATATGGGTGGCGAACATGACCTTCTTCTCATTGGGTACTTCTAGGGTATGAAAACCATTCTCTATGGTTAGAATCCAGGCTTCAGCCTTGTCCATGACCTTGGGTTGATCCTCCCCCCAAAAGGAATCAAGGTTTAGCTTAATAAAATCTATCATCGTCACTTCTTTCTTCCTAGATGAGCTAGGTTCAGGGGTTCCTTTTATGGCGAGGGTTTCCATAAAATCTAGAAGGATTTTCTTCTGTTCCTCCCACCTTTCCTTTGTTGTAGCATCGGGATCAGGTACTTCAGAGGTTTCATGCTCTTTTCTTTTCTTAGAGGATGATTCCCCTGAGTTGCGAGTCTTAGGAGGCATCCTGAAATTAATTGGGATATATTAGATTTATCACTCAACAATTATATTTGTCATTATCATTATGTCATTTCATTATTCTCTTATATCATTTATTAATGTTCTTGATGTTACAATTTATGGAGGATACCTTAAAAGTCCTTATTGGTCGGTCCTTAAGACTTTCTAAATAGAGAGACTCTTTCTGAATCTTATATCATAAAGATGAAGGGAAGAACAATTTAAAAAAAAATTGAGATAAGAGGGAAAATATTCCTATAGAAAAGATGAGAGGGAATTTCTATAGATGAGAAGGATCCTAATTTAAGGTATGCCCAAGAAGTAAGGGATATTTAGGATATTGGCCAGGTAGACTCACACTGCCTTATAGGTAGCCTCGTGATTGCCAAGTAAAGTGGCTCAGAGACTTTAGCCAGACCTTAGGCAGATGCTATCCTAGTAACCTCAACCCTTCACATCCCTAACTCAAGGACTACCCTAGACTCATAATAGGGTGAATGAAAGTCATGTGACTATGATGTGTGAACAATGGCTCTGATACCAACTGTGACGACCCCAATTTCTACATATTTTCCTTAGTGACATATACAGATATGCGTGCACTCATATCTATAAATGTCAAAAGGGAGAATAATAGAAATCAAGATAGTCAACTAAAATCAGAGATAAGCCAAGATCATGTTCACATCATAGTAAATAGCCACACAACAATTCATTCAATAATGAAAGATAAAGTCATACATGCTGATAAGGAGAAGGAAGAATGATAAGTCTATGAAAGCAAATGTGATTATTACATAGGATCTATAGCATCCTATTACATCATCTAGAAAAGAAAACTATCTAACTGAAATGACCAAGGTGAGAAGTAGAGATCTATCTATTATCCTCCAGGCTCATTATTTAGTGGCTTCTGGTACTTTGGAGTGCTTCATCATTTAATTGTACCTAGAAAATATGAGAAACAAATACATCAACAAAGTTGGTACGTGGAAGTAAAAGCTATACTATGATGGTATATAAAATACTCAAAATTTGAGATAGAGAATGAAAATGTTATTTAAAGGCGGAAAATCAGGTAATCCCAAGTTATTAGCCTCATTTAGAATGAAAATGCATTACTATGGTGGACTTAGCACAAACATAAATATTGGGCCCTATCCCTGCGTACCTTGTACCATTAGGGATCTCCCTGTGTACCTTGTACCATTAGGGAGGTGCTAGTCAACATTAATACCTTCCCTCTCTAATAGGGAGATTAATGAACACCACTAGTAACTACATTTCACTTATATACAATTATGTTCTTTTATGTTCAAAGCGGTAAATCATCAATTAATCATATATCCACATCCATCAATGTATATCAATTTCATGCAAACAATTACATATATATATATATATATATATATATATATATATATATATATATATATATATATATAACATCCAAAAAAATCTAGTCATATAATTATATCCACGTGCCTTTAATTTTCAGATCTGAATTCCACAAGTCCTAAGTTAGGAGAAAGGTAGTAGATCACCCTGAAATATAGTAAAACCCTAAAGTCACCATGGTTTCACATCAATCAACATTAATTTCTATTATAATTAGGGTTTAGGGTATTTGGGATGTCACTTTAGGATACATAGGTTTTAGAGTTGGGGTCTGAGATTAGGGTCGTCCAGGTTACTCAAGGACATTTTATTTATTAGGGTTTTTCATAAGTTGTACATAGTATTTATGATAAGGTGAGAAAAACTAGAAATTAGGGTTCTTCTCAATTATTGGATCAACTATCTTTCTTAGATAGGATTTTGAGTGCCATGATGATTGGAACACTAAGTAGGGTTTAATCTGTTCTCAAGGCAGATTGGAAATCAGTAATAACCATTATTACACAAAATATAAATATTAAGGGGTCATTAGGTATGTAGGTCATATTTTCAGAGAAGGAATCAGATCTAGGTCCTGGAAACATTTTATTTAAATAGATTAGATTTTTCTGATGAAAATGGTATATTTATTCGATATTTTCTGATAATCCTACCATTTTCTAGGGTTTTCCTAAGATCTGACCAATCAGGAAATTTTAAAGAACTAAACAAAATAAAAAAAAGACTTGCGAGCTCTGCCTCACGGATCATGCGAGGGATTCGACCAACCAGACCCTCTCACTGGCCCGTGAGCAAGTGCTCGTTCAAGATGGTCAGGCTATATATGAAAGGTCAGGAGTGCCCCTGAGGGTCACATGTGCATCGTGACCGGGCATGGGTAAAAGGGGAAGGTCACCCCTTTGATTGTTGCTCGCGCCATGGCTGCATCGAGGCAACGGGGAAGAGCTGGATCGATCAGATGTGGGATGTGGTTCCTAGGGTGAGCTGGGCTATGCCAATTATTAGGCTGAGTTTGCAGACTCACGACAGTTTTGGGGAAGCCGAGCTCATCGGAAAAGGGGGTCTCGGCGTCGTTTTCCGATGAAACATGCTAACAAAGGGTCGAAGAGGGAAATTGAGAATTACCTGCCCTCGGGTTGGATTGAGGGAGTCAACTGATTCGCGGAGGTCTGCTGAAGTCCTCGCGATCCTCCTTCGGTTCCTAGCAGGCTCCTACCTCGCCGGTGGTGAAGCTCTTGGAGCTTGGCTGCACATCTTGTCGACCTGACTACGTGGCCGTTCGCAGCTCCAACAGGCAGTGGGAACCTCCTCGCTGAAGTCCTTTGATGGTGTAGCGGCGTCCAATTGGGTGGAGGGTGCGACCAGAGTTAGGGGGAGTCAAAGTCCGGCGAGAAGGAGGTGCTTGAGGTCAGGGAGGTAGAGGTGATCCTCGTTGCAATTGAGAGGCCCTTGCGACTAAAAGGGAGGTGGCAGAGCTACCGGGCTCCTTAAATAGGTTTGGGGGGTGCTGGAAAGGGAAGCCCTAAATTTGGCTACCGCCACCACTGAGAGGTGTGAGGACTCAGGGGGATTGTTCTCCCTGATCTAGGGGAGATGGGTGACGTGCTAAGCACCGTTGGACTCATCCGGGTGAGAGGGAACTATCCACCAAATCCCTCGAGGTGAAGAAGTGAGGGCTGGGTGCGACGGGTGCTGTGTGATCGTTGTTCTGTTGTGGCCGAAGCCCGATTCCTGCGGGAGGTAGGAGACGAAGTCTCCCTCCGCTAGATCGTTGATCAATGGCCAGAAGCATTGACATAAAGCAAGGCCCGTGACCAAGCCTTCAAAGGCTGTGTGACAATTAATGTCACACATATGAATCAAATAAATCCCAAACTTAGATCCTAGGGTTTAAAAGAGTGGAATATACACTAAATTAAATGGGTCATATCTCTTAATTGGTTGACCCAATTGCAATCAAATTTTAGGGGTAGCTTAAAGGTGTTATGATGCAGCTAATGTGCAAGATTGGAGTCAAAATTCAATTATTGACTATGTCAATTGACTAAATGTCATAATACTTGTATTATTGACTTTATGTACCATTATGGATGATCTTAAGTGAAATTGATAATCCATTTAATCAAATTAGTGAGAGAGATGATTGAGGGAATAATTGGAATAATTAAAATTGTAAGAGAGAGAAACTAAATAATATATATGTAAAAACTCCCTCTGTCACAGCGTTGCATCACACATTTACGATGCAGCTTTTCATCCAGATCAAATATGCTCTGCAAATTAAATAGAATTTCTATTAACTAGTATCCTAAAAATTAGTAATCTACACAAATAGAATTACAAATAATAATAACTCATGCATAGTTCCTTCCATATGTGGTCTTTCTTCCCCTTATGAACTTTATGCCAGGATTCTAGGATAGGACTGCAATGGCTACGAGTAAGAACCCCAATATATGAAACAAATGAGTTGTGGTTCACTCCATATAGATTTCCTACATGATCGAAATCCACAACCAATTTGGGTCCATTGCCCCTTTGCTGTATTAACTTGTTCATCATTGTGATGCCCCTAACTTTCTCAATTTTCTTTTGCTACTAATTAAGTGCTATAATTTCTTCAGGGGGTACATCAGCAACCTAAAATTTGATAAAAAACACACTTACATGATATAATTATAAATGAACATATAGATAGAAACCTCAGGGATATATTCTTAAAGCTTACATTGTCAGGTGGCGCAAGCACATCCTCACCCTCACGATGATCATCAGCACGGTCATCATGGCAATGCTCAACCATTTGAAAGTTCACATTCAAATTATAAATTTCACATTGTAAAGTTCACATTGTAAAGTACACATTCACATTGTAAAGTAATTTACATTGCAAAGTTCACATTCACATTGTAAAGTAATTCACATTGTAAAGTTCACATTCACATTGTAAAGTAATTCACATTTTAAAGTCCACATTCACATTGTAAAGTTCAAATTCAGAAAAATAAAACATATAGAAAATATAAACATGCATGCCTCTAATATTGTGATGTTTTATCAATTAACAATCCTTCATTGTGATCCCCGTGAACATACAAGTCATTGTGATCCCCAACTTGAATGTTTGGTGGTTTTGGCAACCCAATTGAGAATGGACTGGATTCATCATACTTATCATAGTACTATTCTTCATCTATAGGATCTTCAATGAACTGTCTTTTACCATGAAGAACAACCGACCATTTATCATTTGCAGGATCATCGATATAAAATACTTGTTTCGCCTGTGATGCCAATATAAATGGTTCACCCTTCTCGCCAATCTTTTCAAAGTTCACTAACGTGAAACCCAATTCATCCACTATAACTCCTTTGTTGTTATCAACCCAATTACATTTAAAGAGAGGAATTATGAAATCTACATAGTCAAACTCCCATATGTCTTCAATGACACCGTAATATGACATTTTAGCTTCACGTGGACTCTTATCCTTCTTGATGCTTTGTGTAATACAAGAACCCATTTATGTCAAACCCTTCATAAGACATAACATTCAATTTTGGTTTAAAGGCGAGGCATTTGATGGTTTCAGTAAGATTATCTAGTGTTTGAGATAGTTTATGTAAGACTTTATCTTCAAACCACTTAATAAATGTCTTGTTATTCTCTCTAGCAAGCCAGATTGAATTGGATCGAGGATATTATCTCTTGATGAAATTGGTATGTTCATTGATATAAACACTCACTTCGTCGATGTTTTGTAAAATATACAAGTGACCTTGCTCCAACTGCTCAAGACTGATTACTTTCACCCATGATCCCAAAATTCCTTTTCCAAAATGCTCCTCAATATTCTTGTCATTCATAGGAGCGTCATTAGCACTCAAAAAGTCATTGCAAAAATCCATAACCTCTCTCACCACATAACCCTCAATAATACTCTCTTCAGGCCGATAACGGTTTCGAACATCACCTATAAAAATGCTCATGTATCGTTCAAAGGGATACATCTAATGCAAGAAAATTGGTCCCAACATTTTCACTTCCCTAGTCAAGTGGATAACAACATGTACCATGATATCAAAGAATGAAGGAGGAAAATACATCTCAAGATGACATAGGGTAACAACCACTTCTCTTTGCAATTTATCAGGAGTATCAGGGTCAATAACTTTGCTACACAGACTATTGAAAAAGAAACAAAGTCTGGTGATTGCAAACCGTACATGCTTCGGCAATATAGATCGAATTGCCACGAGCAATATTTTTTGCATTAGAGTGTGACAATCATGAGATTTAAGACCTATCACTTTCAGATCTTTCATTGATACCAATGTACAGATGTTGGATGAGTAACCCTGTGGCATCTTAACATTTACCAAGCATTCACAAAAAGATTTCTTCTCCTTTCTAGACAACGTGTAACAAGCGGGAGGTAAGTATGTTCTCTGATCGCTACTAACTACTATTAATTATGTCCTTATTCCCATTTCACGTAGGTCCATTCTGGATTTTATCCCATCTTTAGTCTTACCTGGTATATTTAACAAAGTACCAATGACGCTATCACATACATTTTTCTCAACGTGCATGACATTGATACAATGCCTGACTGTCAAAGAACTCCAATAAGGAAGATCCCAAAATATTGAATTCTTCTTGAATAAAGACTTGTCACTCTGTGTGGCCATCGTACATTGTGATCTCTTACCAAATTCATTGGCAATGTCTTTTACTCTTTCATAAACATCCTCCCCTTATATAGGTTTAGGTGTACTTTGTTCTTCATTTTGTCCATTGAATGCTTTGCGCAACCTACGATACAAATGAAAATTTGGAAGAAACCTTCGATGACCAATATATACAGTCTTTCCATCGTGTTTTATTCATATTGAATCAGTGTTCTCTTCACATATAGGACACACATTAGATTCTTTGACACTATATCTAGACAAATTCCCATACGCTGGAAAGTCATTCACAGTGCAAAACAACATAGCGTGCAAACAAAATGTCTCTCTTTGTGAAGCATCATAGGTCATCACACCTTCACCCTAGAGCTTCTTCAAGTCATCAATCATTGGTTCAAGATAAACGTCGATATCATTTCCAGGTTGTTTAGGGCCTGATATCAAAGACGACAACATAACATACTCATTTTTCATACACAACCAGGGAGGATGATTGTATATAATGAGCATAACTGGCCAAGTGCTATGTTGGATGCTCAATGTCCTGTACGGATTCATCCCATATGTACAAAGCCCAAGTCTTAGATTCCTGTCTTCTTCACCGAATTCAGGGTACAATAAATCAATCTTCTTCCACTGTGGGGAAACGCATGTCGTAGGATCCCATCATTATTTTTCTTAACATCTGCATGCCACCTCAAATTCTTCGCATCTATAGGATTGGCAAACAAGTGTTGAAACTGTGGTATTATAGGTAGATACCACATCACCTTGGCAGGAGAACCAGTTTCAGACTCCCCCGAAGTCGTCAATTTATACCTTGACGCACCACATTTCGGACAATCTTTCAAATCCACATAGTCCTTTTAAAATAATACACAATCATTCGGGCATGTGTGTATCTTCTTGGCCTCCATTCCCATTGGGCACAAAAATTTCTTTAACCATTATGTTGAAATTGGAAGCCTGTTTCCTTCAGGAAGAATTTCTTTCAACAAAGACAACAATGACGTGAAGCTTTTGTCGCTCCATCGATTGTTAGCTTTCAGTTTATACAATCTCAACACAGCGCTAAGCTTCGTAAACTTACAACTTGTGTATAACGGTATCTCAGCATCATGCACAATGTTCCTAAACATGGGAGTTGGATCGGTGTGCTCTACCCCACAACTATCCAGCATCACATCAACGATGTCTACTAGAACTGGTTCGTTCACGTCTACGTCAACGAAGGAATTTTTCTTCCACACAAGCACTGCTATCGACCTCCACTGATTTCAGGTTTGATATCTTTCCATGCAACGCCATTCTGTATAGCCTTGTACAATCCCATTGCACATGACATGACTTTTGATTTCATCACCATAGCTGACTTTCAAGTTGTTACCGCAATGCCTACATGGACAGTAGAACCTATCTCAAGGTTGTTTCCTATGTTCCTCGGCAAATCTAATAAACTGGTCAAGACCAGAAATAAACTTGGGGGTGCAGTGATTTGGAATGGACATCCATGATCTATCCATTCTATGATTAAAGGGAAAATAAGTATATATTAGAACAAGATTAGGGTCTAGGGTTAAAAGATTAGGGTTTATGGTTAAAACTTTAGGGTTTAAGATCTTATATGTAATTAATGGTTGAAACATCCTAAGTGAGATTAGGCAGTCCCAAACCAGATTTACTCCTAATGAGTAAATTTTGGACGGGTTTCTAGGCCAACAAATACATGTGCTGTCATTGTTGTATATAATAAATGTGTACCACCTATCCCATTATTGAACACCTAATCTCACTTGTAAGTGTATAATGTGTATTGGGTTTTCAAGAAAATTTCTGCAACATTTCCCCATTGTTCTCTAAGTACATATGTACTTAGAGAACAAATAGGGAAATGATACTGAAATTTTCTTGCAAACCCAATACACATTATACACTTACATCCTAAGTGAGACTAGGTGTTCAACACCAGTCCCAAATGAGGGACTATCCAATATTTACTCCTAATGAGTAAATCTTGGATGGGTTTCTAGGCCAACAAATACATGTGTTGTCATTCTATAACATTGATTTCAACATTTTGAGTGTCCATGCATGTTCATCATCAAGATAAAGATTACACATAAATTAGTATGACCTAAGGATGGAGAGATTTCATAATTGATTTCAAAATTTCAAACTAGCTCATGCATTATCATCAATCTACATCATACAATAGGGATTCATGTAGTAGGGCGACACATCACTACAAAATCAGAGATTTATCATTAGGGTTTTAATATCTTAGATAGATTGATCACAAGATTTCAGCAATATAGTTCATTCAAGATTATGGTGAAATGTGTATTAGGGTTTTAATATCTTAATTCAACATGCATCGAAATTTATAGAATTAGGTCAAGCATTAGTATTCAATTGCAAATGTATCTTCTTCGTCCTACTCCCTCCTTTCCAAATGGATAAAAGCAAGGCACGACCTATGGGCTGGACACGACCATGGCTGTGCTGGCCAGAACAGCCGTGGTCGGCCAACACAGCCACTCGTATCCAGCCCATAGGTTGATCATGCCTTTCTTTTATCCATTTGGAAAGGAGGGAGCATGAAGAATAAGTGGTGGAGGAAGAGGAAGGGGTGGAGGAAGAAGAAGAGGCAGCGGACTACCTGTCAGCAGTGTGGAGGAAGAAGAGAGCAGCTAGGCATCCCTATCATCGGTGGTGGCGGTGTGAGGAGCTAGCGGGCGGGAGGAAGAAGACCGTAGGGGGCGGCGGTGGTGGCAGTGTGAGGAACAGTGGGCGGCATCTTGATCAGGAAGCGTCAACGATCGAGCAGGGGGCAACAACTTTGGGCGGGGGCAACAGCTTCACGATGAAATAGAGAGAATGGGAAGAGTCTGTTTCTCGATCGATTGGGGGTTATTAAGTTAACAAAGGCATCAGTTATTTAAAAAACTGACACCTAATATCCTTCAGCGTCGGCTGCCAAAAAAAACTGACGTCCGTTGGACAATCTTAACCCTAAAAGTTTTCGCGGGGACGGCACACGAAACCTTATCAGCGTCAGTTTTTCCACAAAAACCGACGACCTTTGGAGGTAATTTTTTCTTCTTTAGGTGTCGGTTATTAGGTCAAAAAACCGACGCCATTTGTGAAACTTTGAGGGTAATTGTTTTGCTCAAAAAATTGGATTTGGCGGGATATTTTAGGCGTCGGTTCATTATAGGGGGCCGACGCTAAATAAAAAGCGATACTCGTGTCTGGCCGGTCTTCAAATATAGATGTTAGTCTCTATAATTAGCTGATGTTGTAGGGTTTAGGCGTCAGTTTTAGGTAATAACTGATGCCTCTAAATGTGATCTTATAAGCTATTTCTGTAGTAGTGCATGAGGTGTACTGGTTGAATGATAGTGTTGGACATTGGTGGACCATTGAAGAGGAGAAGAGATCTAGAGTGGTGATCATATAGGAGGAGTTTTGGTGGGAGTTTGTGAGCCAATAATTCTAGAGAACTACCTTGATGAGTTGATCTTGCAATTTTAGAAGATCTGATAGGGATCAATGGTAATCAACGAGTAAGAGGTGAAGTTCATGTAGTTGTTGAGGTATTTTCCTCACATGGTTGCCACAGACAAGGAGAGGATCTGATGGTTTGAGAAGGCATTAAGCACAAAGTTTTCGACAACAGTGTGTGAGCTGGAGAACAGGGGGAAGTTCTCTACCTTCATGGAGTTAGTTAGAAGGATCGAGTGGTTGGCGATTGAGAAGCATCAAGCTAATGCTAAGAATAGACTGGCTTAGTTTCAAGGACAATCTTCTGGAGGCTTCAAGAAATAGAGGTTTTTGTCATCACAGACACAATATAGATCAATAGTACAATCTCAGTGGTCAATGAGAAAGGGCAGAGGTCGTAGTTTTCCGCATGATAGGAGCTTGCAATGCCACATCTATGTCAGTCATGGGGCCATCTAGGCCATGATATGAGAGCAAGACTTGTTACAAGTTTGGTCAGACTAGGCTACTAAGTCATTTTATCCTATGAAGGTTGAGGAGGTTGCACACCAACCGAAACAAAGTCTACAAGTTTCCCAACGATAGTAGTTCAATAGTGGTGGTGGTAGAGGATGCAGTCAGGCACCACAGGCAGGCTCCTCTAGGCAAGCCAGTAGGAGACGTGGATGACAGTAGGAAATGGCTCGATTCTATGCCATGATTCAGACAGAGGGAGTGGTCAATCAATGGGTCATGACAAGTCAAAGGAACTTTTCCATTCTGATTTGTCTGCTTCTTATTTTGTATCCATTTTGGTTGACCCAAGTGCAACACACTCTTTTATCACCAAGAGGTGATATGTAGTTGTTTGTTGCCTATTTGTGGTTGACCTGATAGTCTTCTTGTAAAAAATCCTCAAGTTGGTTTGGTCGAGTTGGGGGAGGTGTGTCCATCCTACGTTCTTTATTTCACAAGACGCATCATTCGAGTGTGTCTTATACCACTTGATATGAATGGATTCACTTGGAATGGATACCTTGGAAAAGTACCAAGTGGTCTTGGACCGTACTTCCAAGGTGGAGACATTCTTTGATGGTGATGTTTTGTTGATCTTCCAAGGAGATAGGAAGATTCTTCAGACGTGCTTGGTGTCATCTATGACATCTAAGAGGCTGATGAGACGAGGATGTGAGGCTTCCTTGGAACATGTGGTGGATACCAAGGTGAGGAGCCCTAGTATCCAGGAGGTGCCCATTGTTAGTGAGTTCGAGGAAATGATTCTTGAAGAGATTCCCAGTGTTCCCCCTCCTATAAATATTGATTTTATGACCAATTTGGTTCTTGATATGCAACCAATAGCACACCTTACATGATGGCGCCCGCGGAGATGCAGGAGTTAATGAAGATGTTGTAGGAGCTGTTAGAGAAGGGATTTATTAGACCGAGCACTTCCCCTTGGGGTTCTCCCATTTTTTTCATGAAGAAGAAGGATGGTTCTATGAGATTGATCCTTGACTATCAGTAGTTGAACATGGCCACTGTAAAGAACAAGTAATGATAGGGATTTCACTATACACCCCAAAATGCAAGTGTACGCTACCAGAGTAATATAGGCCATTGAGGTCCAGATTTCGAACACGGGGAAATGTAAAATTAAAAAACTACTAACAACTACAATACAATCAGATAGACCAAAGAAAACTTTGATTGGATTGTTTAATTAACTAGGAATGCATAAAGTGAATCTAAAATTACTAGTAATTGGTCTCAACTGGATATAGTTCATCAGGATTAAGGTTTCATCTTGGTTAACATTGCAATTAACATTTATAACAATAATAATTATCTCTCCTAACCCTAAACTAAGAGCTTATAGAAAGAATTACCCGCTCTCACAGTGTAGTTCACTTCCTAAGCTAATACCAATCCCCCACTCATATCGATTGTATTATTAGTTAGTTGCTTTATCGAAACCTTTGGGTAGTCTCTTCATGTTCGTATGACACCTTTCTCAAAGGGCGATATAAAACATTTATTTCTTATGATTTTCCAACCTTTAATTTCCTTTTTTCAAAGCAGTTAAAGATCTAATTAACTACCTGTGATTATCAAGCATGGTAGTTCATGACAATCACATAGAAATAAGTCCAGAAATTGATATATTATTGCATAAGAGCCAAATACAATGCATCGCCAGGCTACTCCTGGGTCCTAAAGAATAAGGGGTTTAGCCCCGAATGGGGTTCAAGGTCAACAACATAGGAAAGAAGAAGAAAAACATGGAGAACATTAGAAAAATTTAATAACCTCTGAATAAGACGGTCTAAAAGATCCCTTCTTACTCACATGCCCATTTGCTACCTTCCGGCTACAAATCTGTCTGCTGGAAGAGTTTGGATCGTCCAAATGTGGTCTTCTTCTCTGCATTCTCCTCTCCTTGCTCTCGTCTATTGTCAAATGGAATTTGAACATGATCTTAGGCTTGGACGAATTCCCTCTAAGTCATAGAAGTGACTTACGACAAAATAAATCCCCAATTATTGGACTAAGCACTATCTTCAGTTCTGCATGATCCTCACATGTTGGTACAATCGACTCCTTTGATTATTGTGGCCACCTAGCAAGTTGTTGGTATTACCGAATAAGTGTTGATAGTACCGAGCTTCTTTGATTATATTTTAGTCCAACGTTGTGATGTTGTCAGTAGTATTGACTCCAAAGTCAGTACTACTATGTTTTCTTGATTTCTTTCTATCCCAAACTGAGTATGTGTCGGTACCACTGACTCTAAAATCTATAGCACTGAGCTATGTAGATTCTTGTAAAACTTCCTAAAATCCATAAAATCCATAAAATCCAAACATAAGATCTAGAAATATAATAAATCATTTGGAAACATTAAAATTATATTTATTTGATGCAATTAAGTATCATAGGATAATGAGAATAAAACATGGTGTTGATAGTACCGATCTTCTTTGATTATTTTTGAATCCAACAATGTGATGTTGTTTGTATTATTGGCTCCAAAGTCAGTACTATTGAGTCTTCTTGATTTCTTGCTTTCCCAAACTGAGCATGTGTAGGTACTACTAACTCCAAAATTGGCAGCACCGAGCTATGTAGATTCTTGTAAAACATCCTAAAATCCATAAAATCCAAACATATGCTCTTGAAATATAATAAATCATTTAGAAACATTAAAATTACATTTATTTGAGGCAATTAAGTATCACAAGATATTGAGAATAAAACATGTACAAATTAATATGAAAATTAACAAATAGTGCACACAAATCAATATAAAATAGCCTATGATTATGACAAATATCCAGGGCATCAAACTCCCCTAAGCTTAAATGCTGCTCATCCTCGAAAAACACACCCTCAGATCTATTGAGACAAGTCAGCAAAATGACAAAAACTATAAATTTCATTTCTCAATCATCCCCACCTGGCGGTCCCAAACCAGCCTTCATTGATTAGTTAACAATCAACTTCTCTAAAGCAACAAAAATTTTCCATAAAAGTTGTCTACCCTTAGATTAGTGAACACTATCAAGAGAGCAGTTAGCATCATAATCAATCAGGCATTCACTTGGAGAAACATGTGATTCCCTATTCTACATTTCTCTTTCCTCGCTACCTCTACTTTGAAGCAATTCTCCTTATAAGAATTAATGAGGAGAATAATCATCTAAGTGGTCTATGAAGAAGAGAAATAGATTGTATGAAATACATGGTTGTGAAGATTCATAAGTAACATCTGAATTACTTATGCAAAAATGAACCATGATGAACCTATACGGTGAAGAGAATGAAACATGCATGAGATCCTAATACCTAATATTATTGGTGAGATGATGCATGTATCAAACAATCTTATCAAGTAAATGAGAATAAAATAAGAAAGAAAATGCATCATGTGAATTTTTCCATCTCTTATGTGAATAGTTTAGGGCATCTTTTCTCCGTCTAACTTTAACAAATTAAGAAACTCTTATTTTCATTTCATTGCCCCATTATTTTAGAATCATGGAACATTATGCTTGGGCTTTACTAACGTATCATTCTTTTCTTTCTTTTCTGAGGGTATGTATGTGTATCCCAGCACTCAAATTTTGAAGGAACTAATACCCACATGATATAAAATAAATGATGAAAAATGCATGCAATCTACATGTAATTGTTTATTCTACTAAAATGATAGGCACAAACTTTGTTTATGAATAATATTTTTTTTTTCATTTTTACAACTAATGCAATCAAAGAAAACTAACTATTATGTAAATTGTCATGACATGCACTGCAAACAAGAGGAAATAATTTGGTCTTACTTGATCATCTTAAGGTGGTGAGTTCAAATGAAAGGAAAATGGATGGAATCACATAATTAAGAGACAATGCCCTTCATGAGATTATGATATGGCCCTCTCTAATGACCTGTGAATAGGGTAACATTAGGGTTTTTTTTCTTAATTTTCCATTTAAGATCCCATGAATCGTTTCATCAATTTAGGCTCAAACTCCATCTTCATCCACATTTAATGAATAATTAAGATGTCCATTCATATTAAATATCCTTAATTTGACTAGCCCACATACTTAGTTTTTTTTGGAAATTGGTAAGTGTATTGCCAAAAAATAGATAGCTAAGCTACCCTATACATCTTATAAAAGGTGTGGAGTATACGGGGTGTACTCTACAAAAAGCCCCAGTATAACCTAGCTGTGGGACTCATTCCCTTACATAGGCCTCTCTTTCCCTTGAACGCCATACCCAAGTCTATTTAAAAAAAATGGAAAATGTCCCTAGTATTAGCACGCCCATGAACAACATGGTTGCGTACTTTCTAAATGTTAAAGCAAATGTTGGTACAACAAAGCCCAAAAAAGCTCTCCTCATGTCTGTTTCTTGCTTTGTTTCTTAGCTATTCTATGATATCTTCAAAACTAGCAGCTACAAGTTGGCCCCATCCATTCTTCAGCCACATAAGCGCCCACACGTACTTTTCCTTGGAGCATTCGAAGAAAAGGTGTGCACACATCTCCTCCTCATCACAGAAAGAGCATTTCAGATTAACATGGATCCCCCATCTTACAAGTCTATCCTTGGTAAGGTGTTTCCCAATTACAGCCTTGTAACACACCACACTCCACTTAGGAACATGGCCTTTGCCCCAAAGCAGTTTGAACCAGGGAGCAGGAGCCCCTAAAGCCGTGTGGATCCACGGTTTTTGTTGACTAACCAGCAAATGACAACCGTTGCCATCCTTATGGTATAAGTGCCCCGTTTGGTTCCACGCCCAGACCAAGCCTACCCAAGTCCTCGACGTGTGGTTTTGGGCTATTGGCAAGCAGCCATATCTGGCCTTCATCCACCTCACCCAGACCCCCTCACGGTCAGTGAGAAATCTGTGGAGCCTACGCTGGTTGCTTTGGAATATCGTGTCTTCGACCTTCATTAAGCTAAGACCTCCTTCTTTAAAATATTTAGTCATGGTTTCCCAAGCGATGCCCCTTTCTTTACCACACCATATGAAGCTCGTGATGAGTATGGTTATGTTGTTGATAGTAGGATTGGGAAAGATGCTCATCTCACACCAGAACTTCACCATGTCTTGGATCACAGATCTAGTGAGTAGGAGACACCCCGCCATCGACATACGGATCCCTGACCAGCTAGCGATCTTTTGCCTCACTCTATCAAGACACATATGGAAGTCCTTCGAGTATCCTCTACTTCCTGCAACGGGAATGCCTAGGTACCTAGAAGGCAATAGGCCAACTTGTAGTCTAAGTGTTGTAGCCCACACACTTACTCTAAGTGTTGTAACTCAAGAAATTTGCAACTAAGACAAATTTTTATTTTCCATTACACAAAAGAGAGAGCACATGACATTGATATGAACCATTAATTAAGCTCCACATTTACACTAGATAGATCATGCATCCTAAAACTTACAAATATAAACCTAAATCACATAAAGAAAATAAAAAGCTAAAGAAAATATAAACTAAGGATAGAAACTGTTCCAACTATCCCCCCTAAACTTGAACTTTGCTATGCCCACATATTCATAATTTTAAACTATGAGGTGGAAAAGTGGTACTAGATCACATGGGTGGTGGTGGAGGATGTGGCATGGTGGGATCAAAGGGGTAGTATATCCCCTAAAAACTAAGTGGCTATTGCAGCATTGTTGGAGGTTGTGGATAACCACCAAAGTGACCTTGGTTCCAATAGTGGTCAAAGAATGGTTTTTGGTATCCCTCCATCCTCTGTAGGTTTGTGTGCATGTTCTCTTAGTTGGCTAAGAGAAGTTTCACATTCTTGAATATTGCATGTTGGTTGTAGTAAAACCGTACTTGGAAATCGTGGATGTCCACCAAGGTCATTGTCTACTGCTGCTTCCCTTATTGTATCTCTTGCACCATCTAGTACATTCCCACCATAGAATATGGATCATACTCTTGTGATGGAGGTGGAGAAAAAGAACTAGAAGCTGCATATTGTTGTGGATGCTTGCGTGAAACCTACCTATGTGTGATAGGGATGGTTGGTTCCACCTCCTTTTCTTTTTCATCCTACTCCTGTTGTTGGTCTCATGCTACATCATCATCTTCCTCATCTTGTGACAAGCTATCTACAACGCCCTTTCCTTGTACTGGGTACCTACTATACAACATGTATATATAGTACCATTGCATGTCGAGGAGGCTAGATCTCTAAAAGTGTTTTAGATCAAGCTTTGGTGTGGCCTTCAAAGATATAGTGGTGGAGAGTTCGAGGTTGATATGGAGGTCTATTGATGTGATCAATCCTCCAAAAAGAATTAGAGGGGTCATATGCACCAGTCACTTAACCCCCATCATGTGATGGTGGAAGAAGACGCCAAAGTTCAAATTCCTCCCTCCTAACTACAACAACTTATTGAGTAAGTATAGGTTGACCCTCTAAGTCTTCCCCTACCCCTGGTTGGATTTTATAAAGAGAGTGTTGTTAAGGAGGTGATGGAGTATACAAGCAAAAGGATTCTTGATGTCGTTGATGGAATTTGTCTGGCATCTAATATGTTGGCCTTCTGGCACCTCCGACAACAGCTCCCATGCTGCCATGAAATTAAAGTTGTCACGGTAGAAGCGTCCTCACCATTGGGCCATCCATATATGTCGTTGAACTACCTAGAGTCAGAGTATAGTTGGAGTTGTAAAGGTGGAAGTTGACGTGACCAATCCATCCCCATACTCAGGGATGATGGATGCAGACCTCCAATGAGGCAAGGAACTCACATACAAGATTTGGGAAAGTCGGCCAGTTGTTTAACAATGGATTGCCACCCACCAGCCCTTGATACTCATAGACTTGGTGCATGTTGTTAGTTAATCCTAAGGAGGTGATGAAAGCATGGTCCCCATATCACGTCACCACCATGTCCCTCTTTTGCAGATCCTCATATATCCCCTTGATGTCGGTGATGGGGTAGGTGATTCAGCATGGCTTGGGAATCAAGTTGGGAGTCCCCGTTGATGAAGAAGCCTCTCTTATGGGTGTCATCACTAGTGAGAGAAGGGCATTAAAAATGAGAGTTCTTTTAGTTGCCTCTGAATGCTCAGAGATGCTTGCACGTGCTTGCTTGAAGGAGGAGTGGAGAAGGTGTGAAGAAAAGTAATTCACTACCCCTCCTTATATAGTTGTCGTTGTGGCCCTACCGTCATGTCGATAATACCAAGCTGGAGTCAGCACTATAGACTTCTCATCCAAAAATCATGTGTCTCAGTGCTACTGACAAGCCCGATTTGCTTATGTTGTCGAAGCGGGTCGCCAGGTGATGGTAGTACCGACGTAGTTTCAAAAATACCAACTCATACCCCAGATCGGTAGTATCGGCCGTCAAATGCAATGAGTCTTGATTGTTGGATGGAACACATGTAGATTCTAACCCTCCTGGATTCGGTACTACCGACTTCTTGTCGGTAGTACCGAGTAGTTTAATTCCTTGGTACTTTTGAGCAAGAAGTCAGTGTTTCAAAAGTGGAGTGTGCATTTCCTCAGCACTATCAACTTTGTATCAGTAGTACTGAGTCCTAGCTTATTACTTTACTCGGCACATTCTCTATATAAAGTTGATACTACCGATCCAAGGTTCGGTAGTATCAATTTTCTTTTAATATTTGCTCGGACCCATGTGATGTTTTCAGTGCTACCGACTATATTGTTGGTAGTACCGAGTTATACAATCAAAGTTGATTTTTGTCCCTATGACTTTGTCGGTAGTACCGACTAGTCATCAAGGTACCTTTTTTACATTAAAACTAAGAAAACAAAAATAAAAGCTATGAAACTACAAAACTAAATGTTAATAATGAAAAATGATAATTGGGTTGCCTCCCAACAACCACCCTTGTTTTACGCCATAGGCTTGTTGTTCCCAATTAAACCATCAGTGAAGCTCAATGAGCTTCAACTCCTCCTCTTTCCTTAGCACATCTCTCACAGTGTAGTGTTTAAGCTTATGGACATTGACAAAGAATGGCTCGTACCCATTGCTTATTTTTGCCGACCTATGGGGAAACACCTTAACTACATCAAAAGGTCCACTCCATCTAGACTTCAACTTACCAGGATATAATTTTGACCTAGAATTGAATAGAAGAACCTTCAATCCTGGAGTTAAAACTCTATGTAGGATATGGTGATCATGGATCTTTTTGGTTTGTTCTTTATAGATCCTTGATCTTTGATAAGCATCAAACCTAATCTGGTCTAGCTCATTCAATTCTAACATCCTTTTTCTCCATGCGGCATCCAAATTATAGTCAATTCTCAATGCCCATCTAGCTTTGTGCTCTAACTCTACAGGTAAGTGATAGGTTCACCCATAGACCAATCTAAATGGAGTGGTTCATATAGGTGTCTTATAGGTTGTCCTATACACCCACAAAGTATCATTTAGCAAAATACTCCAATTTGTCCTATTAGTCGAGACTATCTTTTATAAGATTTTCTTGATCTCTCTATTAGACACCTCAACTTGCTTTTGGGTTTTGGGATGGTATGAAGTACCTAGCCCGTGTCTCACTCCATACTTACTCAAAAGAACCCCAAATTGCTTATTGGTGAAATGAGATCCACCATCACTAATGATCAACTTGGGCACCCCAAACCTACATAAAATGTGATCCTTCACAAACCTACATACAACTTGAGTGTCATTGGTGTGGGTTGGAATTGCTTCCACCAACTTATACACATAATCAATAGCAAGTAAAATGTATAAGTTTGAATTTGAAGACTCAAAAGGGCCCATGAAATCAATGCCACATAAATCAAACACTTCAATTTCCTAAAATAACATTCAAAGGCATTTCACGTGTTTTCAAAATATTAGATTCACGTTATCCTCACTCCATTCACTGATGATGGTGAAGGGTTCTTAGAGATGACTTATATATTTACTAGATCAACCTCCATTTCTTTATTGGACACCTTGTGTCCCAAAACAATTCCCTCACTCGTCTTTATATGACATTTTCCTAGTTCAACATTAGATGAGTGTCGTCACATCTCTGCAACACTTTATCAAGATTAGCAAGGCAATCCTCAAACAATTCATTGTAAACCAAAAAACCATCCATAAATACCTCCAAACATCGATTGACCATATCAGAAAAAATGGCGAGCATGCATCGTTGGAAGGTAGTTGGTGCATTACAAAGACCAAAAGGCATTTGATGATATGTAAAAGTGCCATAAGGACGAGTGAAGGTAGACTTTTCTTGATCTTGTGGATCGATATAAATATGGTTATATCTGGAATACTTGTAAAGAAAGAAAAAAGTGAGAGAGGTCAACTAGCCGCTCAAGAATTTGATCGATAAAACGGAGCAGGAAATGATCCTTCAAAGTGGAAGAATTCAGATGTTGATAATCGATATAGACACGCCACCCAGTCACCAACCTAGTCAAAATTATTTTATCATTTGAGTTAGTTGTGACTGTTATCCCCCTTTCTTACAAACCACCTGAGTTGGACTAACCCATGTCGAATTAGAGATAGCATATATAATACATGCAGATAAAAGTTTTACTACATCTTTCTTTCCTACCTCAGTCATGATGAGGTTGATTCATCTTTGAGGTTGCACAATCGACTTGGCTCCTTCCTCCATTCTGATCTCATGTTGCTCCTCGTCCTGCATGCTTAGTGATGCCAAGATGATAATCAGAAGCTTCTCCTCTGCTACCAAGAAAGTCTACTTCAAGTGCAGTGACATTGGCTTCTGTTCTAGATCTCGGGGACTTAAGAAAAGATGGGGCCAATGGTGGAGGAGGTGGTCCTAGATTATCAAAGTGTCTGGTGTAATAACATGGTAGTGCCTTGAGAAATAAGACACACTCCTCCAGCAAACAAGATCAAATATAGTCATCCATTAGATTCATAAGACTTGTCTCTAATGTAAATTGTGGATATTCTTGCATTAAAGTGGAAGAAGATGCATGTTTAACTATTGTTGGGCAATATTCCTCATCTTCATCATCATGATACTAAACTGCCTTTGTCAAATAGATTTCTATTACATTTTCCAAGATGTCCACCACTAGTGTGCCTTTGTTGACCTATGTCATAACATGAACCATATCAAGAAATGACTTACCTACAAATAACAATACTTTTTCTTGGACCTGTTATAGCTTGTGACACTGTGCCTTCTCCTTATAGGCCCGGGCATCAAGATTTCAAAATGCTCTTCGCTATTACCCAATGTCAGTCTTCCTTTGCCCATCACTAGAATCATATCAGTTGTGTCTTGTAATGGCTTCCTGAGTAATATTTGTTGCCTTGATCACCTTGAATCTCCATGATGACAAAGTCTGCTAGAAATATGAATTTATCCACCTTGGCAAAAACATCCTCACAAATACCATAAGGACTTACCACTGAGTTACCTACCAATGGAATGATCATATTACTCTTCCTAGACTCCTTAAGACCTATCTTCATGAAGGTGGTCAAGGGAATAAGATTCATGCTAGACCCTGAGTCACATAAAGCTTTTCTAAATCTTATCCTCCCAATATAACATGATATGTTAAAATAGCCCGGATCTTTCCTTTTTGGTGGCAATGTTCCCAGAATAAAAGCATTAACTTGATCCTTCAAAATTACCACCTCAGAATCATCTATCCTCCTCTTTTTATTGATCAAGTCTTTCAAAAATTTGTCGTAGGAAGGAATCTGCTCAATTGTGTCGTTGGGCTTAATGTTAACATGAAGCTTCCTAAAGCTGACTAGGAACTTATGAAATTTCTTATCAACCTTCTGAGCTTTCAAGCTATTCTGGAATGGTACTGGCTTCACCACCTTCCTCTGGTGAGGTGGGACATATGCCTCCTTCCTTGGCTCCTTGGGTTCATGAGTTTCAACATCAATTGTCATGTCCTCTCTTATAGTATTTGGCTCAACTGAATCAACTTCAACAGTAATCACCAGTGAGCCTCTATCATCCTCTTTGTCCTTTGACTCTGGAACTATTTTCTACTCATTCAATAACTTCTTCCCACTACATAACATCACTACATTTGCATGTTTGTTGCTAGTAGGTATGTTGGTGTTTCTTGGGAACCCCTGATGAGTCATTTTATTCAAGGAAGCAACCTCTTCCCCAATCTGAGAAATTTGAGTGTCAGTGTTCTGAATCTGTGCTCCTTGATTCTATTGTTCCCTTTGAGTCTTTCCAATAAGCACATCATCATGGCTAACTAGATTATCCAACATGTCCTCTATGCGGTCTATCTTGCTAGGGCCCCTTTCCTGTTGGTATTGCTATTGTGGAACAATCTACTGTGGTTTGCCTTACTGGGCTTGAGAAGGGTCCTACTGAATATTATTGGGATCCCTACAAAAGAACTTTGGGTCTTTTCTCTATGATTAGTAATTGCCCTAGTAGTTTTCTTGTCTTGTCTCCTTTAGAAGAGTTTCCATCCTTCTGACATATCTTCCTAGCGATGAGGTCAAGTTTCTCATTTAGTGCACTGATGACCTTTGATTCTCCAACACTTTTTAGGGTTGTTGGAAGTTCTCTTTCTTCTCCCTAGGAGTGATTCTTAGCTATTTTTTAAGAATCTCATGGCATACAAATGGCTTATTGTTTAGAAAAAATCATGAGTCGGCACTATCAAGTGTAATTATTTCTCCCTTATGTAGCCTGTAGTAAAAAGTCTTTTCCTAGCCTTACAAATCGATCCCATGATGCAAGACCTTTCTCAACATATTTTGATACCTCTTCCATGCTTCAAAGTAGCATTCTTCTACCTTCTTCTTGAAGTTATAAATTTCCCTTACAAGTTAGTTTGTCTTATGAGGCGGAAAATAACGTTAAAAAAACATGTATCATCCCCTACCATGTTTCAATTGACTTAGGTGGGAGATTGTAAAACCAAGATTTGGCATTATTTTCTAATGATGATGGAAACAGCTTTAGGTAAATCACATTAGTTGGTACCCTGTCTATCTTGACCATATCGCATCCCTCGACGAAGTTTCTTATGTGCGTCATTGAATGTTCAATATTATGACCATGGAAATCTTGTGACTTGACAAATGCCACTAGCCCTATATCAATGGTGTAGCAGCCCACATTTATTGCTTGTCATTTGATTGGCTCAAGCTGAGCTGTAGAAGAATTCGCCTTGATCTTCTCCCAAATTGTTTTCTATTCTTGTGCCATCTCTGGTTGTTCTTCATGTTCTTATGGTGGAGGTATTTGAGTGGTCCATGGTGGAGTCAGAGGAGGAGTTGGAATCAGTCTTCCCCTTGAGTGACTGAACTCCCTTCCTTAGTGTAAGAGCTCTTCCTAACAAAATCCCCATGGAGATGAATCCCTATAGTCATGATCTCTAACGTGCACCATGCACTAGTACCTAAAATTGTTAAAAACTATGTGAGATGGATATTAATTATTGAAAAAATAATATTTAAAATTCATCTTGAAAGGATAAAAATAAAAATAAAAAAAGTTGCCTAGTGTCTGATTACAGCACTTGTAGTGTAGGATTTTCCGTTTCCCCGGTAAAGACACCAAAACCATGATAGGGATTTTACCCTGCACCCTAAAATGCAAGTGTACACTTCTGAGTAATATAGGACAATGAGGACTAGATATCGACTATAGGGAAACGTTAAATTTAGAAACTACTACTAACTGCAATACGATTAGCTAGATCGAAGAAAACTTTGATTGGTTCTTTAATTAACTAAGAATGCATAAATTGAATCTAAAATTACTAGTGATTGATGTAAATTGGATAAAATTCCTCACGATTATTGTTTAACCTTAGTTAAGATTGCAATTAACATTTATAACAATAATAATTATCTCTCCTAACCTTGGATTAAGAGCATATAGTAAGAACTACCCACTCTCACATCGTAATACACTACCTAAGCTAATCCCTATCCCAGTCTCATATTGGGTTATTAGTTAGGTGCTTTATTGAAACCTCTAGGTAGTGTCTTCATGTTTGTAAGCCACCTTTATCAAAGGGCAATATAAAACATGTATTTCTCATGATTTTCCAACCATTAGTTTCCTTTTTTTCAAAGCCATTAAATGTCTAATTAACTACCTATGGTGATCAAGCATTAGTAGTTCATGACAATCACATAGATATAATCAACACAATTGAGAGAAATTGATATATTACTGCATAAGAGTCAAATACAACATCACCGGCTATTGTTGGGTCCTAAAGAATAAGGGGTTTAGGTCTACAGGGTTTTCATGGTCGACAACATAGGAAAGAATAACAAAAATGTTGAGAACATTAGAAAAACTAAAGAATCCATAAAGAAGACGATCCAAAAGATTCCTTCTTGCACGCGTGCCGATTTGCTACCTTCCAGATGCAAATTCATCCACTGGAAGTGCCCAGATTGTCCAGAACGTGGTCTTCTTCTCCGCTTTCTACCCTCCTTGCTCTCGGCTAATGTCCAACAGAATTAGAACATGATCATAGGTCTGGCCAAATTCCCCCTAGTCATAAAAGTGACATAAGGTGAAATAAATCCTCAACTGTCAGATTATATCCTATCTTCAAATCTTCCTAATCCTGATATGTAGATACTACCAACTATGTGTCGGTACTATTGACTCCTTTAAATGTTACAGCCACCTGGCATGTTGTCGGTACAACCGACTAAGTGTCGATAGTACTGAGTTTCTTCGATTAGTTTTTAGTCCAACGCTATGATGTTGTTGGTAGTATTGACTCCAAAGTCGGTACTACTAAGTATTCTCAATTTCTTTCTTTTCCAAACTAAGCATGTGTCGGTACCACTAAATCCAAATCAGGTAGTACCGAGCTATGCAAATTCTCGTAAAACTTTCCTTAGATCCATAAAATCTGAGTATAAGCTCTTGAAATATAATAAATTATTTGGAACATTAAAATTACATTTATTATATACAATTTATGTATCACATGCTAATGAGAATAAAACATGCACAAATTAATATGAAAATTAACAAATATTGCACAAAAGTCAATATAAAATAGCATGTGAAAATGACAAATGTCTAGTGCATCAAGTACTTGTTGTCGAGGATATATGACCTATTTGATCAGCTGAGAGGTATTGTAGTGTTCTCAATGATATATCTAAGGCCAGGATACCATCAATTGAGTGTCAAGGAGGATGACATACCCTAGTCGGGCTTTAGGACTAGGTATGGTCATTACAAGTTTGTGGTTATGTCGTTTGAGCTAACCAATGCACCAGCTACATTCATGGACCTGATGAAAAGGGTGTTCAGGTTGTATCTTGACCAGTTTGTGGTAGTGTTCATCAATGACATCCTAATCTACTCAATAGGTAGACAACAACATGAGAAGCATCTACACTAGACGTTGACGTTGTTGAGGAAGCACAAGTTATATGCCAAATTCAACAAGTGTGAGTTTTGGCTTAAGGAGGTCTCTTTTCTTGGGCATGTGATATATGCTAAAGGCATTTGTGTGGACCCCAAGAAATTACAGTCCATGATGGAGTGGGAGAAACCTAAGATACTGACAAGGGTTTGCAATTTCCTAGGCTTGGAAGGCTACTACAAGAGGTTTATCCAAAACTTTAGTGCGATGGTGTTACCCCTAACCAAGTTGACAAGGAAAGGTGTATCGTTTATCTAGGATGACAAGTTTCAACGTTATTTCCAGCTTTTGAAGGAGAAGTTGACCAGTGCACTATTTTTTTTTCTTTTGGAACAAGGGAAAGGTTATATCATCTTCTATGATGTGTCAAAGAATAACTTGGGATGTGTGCTAATGTAGGACAAGAACGTGATTTCTTTTTCTTCACAAAATCTTAAGAAACACGAGGAGAGCTACCCAAATCATGATATGGAGCTTGAAGTTGTAGTCCATGCCTTGAAGATTTTGGACACTACCTTTATGGTGAGAAGTGTCATATCTTCACCAACCAAAAGATCCTTTCGAATATCTTTTTGAAGCAGGATCTAAACATGGGGCAGAGGAGATGGATGTAGTTAATCAAGGACTATGATTACATGATAGACTACCATCTAGGGAAGGCAAACATGGTAGCTTATGTTTTTAGTAGGAAGTCTTCTTCATCACCATCTCTGGTAAGGCATAGTTAAAGTCCTTTGTGCGCCATAAGAGAGATATGTTGGTGATGTTGTATTAGATGAGTGTAAAGTTATAAGTTTCCTTATTGGCAGGCTTGTTGGCACATGTGCAAGTGAAGCCTACCTTGTTGTAGAAAATCAGAGATGCACAACATGATTATACGGTGATACAATAGATCTGATCAGAGTTTAGTAGTGAGAAGCATGAGGGCTTCCATGAGACAGAGGATGGGGTAGTTTGCTTCCATGGTATGACTATGGTTCTAGATGTTGATGGCTGAGGAAGATGGTCCTCAAGGAATCTCATTCCTCAATGTATCTGATGCATCCAAGCAGTACCAAGATGTACCACAACTTGAAAGCTCTGTATTGGTTTCCTGGATTGAAGCGTGACTTGGCTGAGTTCGTGGCAAAGTGTGATGTGTGTCCAAAGGTCAAGGTTGAACATTAGAAGCATGTAGGGACGTTGCAACCATTTCCTATACCGCAATGGAAATGGGATCACATCACTATGGACTTTGTGGTTGGTCTTCCTAGGTTAACCAAAGGTCATGATTCCATTTGGGTGATAGTTGATAGGTTGTCTACGTCAGCACACTTCCTTCTAGTGAAGACAACATATACAACAAAGATGTTGGATCATGAGTATGTGGATGAGATTGTGTGGTTAAATGGTATCCCACAGACGATAGTTATTGACAGAGGCCCTTAGTTTACAATTATTTTAGGGAGTGTATGCACACAACAATGGGTACACAGTTGAGGTTGTTGGGTTTTAGGGGAGGCAGAGAAGGCAGCGGAAATAAAAAAAATCCTCCTCCCGAAACCCAAAATAAGGAAACACATCAACATCTATACAATAGAAAAGGATGGTTTGTGGAATCATACCTTTTCCCGAGGCTTGCTCAGTGATAATACCTCACGGCTTGCACGGTCTTCACCTCCAGTCTTGGACGGTGTCTGTGTAGCTCCTGGTCTCACGGGGAATGTCGAGATTGACAACTGTCCTTCGAGCGGCAGAAATCTCCCGCCTCTGAAGTAGTCCACACGGACCACCTGGAACTCCAATCTCCTTGTCACACAAGGAATTGGAAGGAGTCGCACCCTCCTATCAGTGTACTAGTCATTGACACACTCTCCTGCCACCAGTCACTTTCTACAGTTGTCTTTCCCTTGTTGTGCCTCCCTTATTGGGTAGCACTTTCTCAAGCTCTCTCAGTTACCAAAACCAGAGAGAACGACAACTTTATAGAGCAACTGGTTGCACTGAGTTGTACTTTGAGAAGCCCCCAATACGCCTATATGTATACGAGGGTCATGGGACATGGTTCTCTATCCCGGACAATGCGGGACTAAAGCAGGAGTAGAAGGGTTCGAGATTATCAACAAAAACAACCAGCTGTGCAACCTGAACCGATCGTTTCATTTCAGAAATGGTCGGTTGGGGACCTGAGCCGATCGTTTGACACCTCAACCGATCAGTTGGGACCCATGAAACGATCGGTTCACTTCTGAACCGGTCGGTTCGTGGTCCTGGTTAGTTCTCGATTGACTTTTCTTCTTTTGTTTCTGATTGGTATCAAATACCAATCCTTGTTCCAATCAAATTGGGCAAGTGAAACGAAAGGAAATTTCTCACCAATCCTACTTTCCCAACTTGCTCGGTTGCATCAGTTGAACCGATCGTTTCAACACTTGAAGCAATAATTTCATCCTATCCATGAGCCGATCAGTTCACCAAGCTCAGCCGATCGGTTCATCACATGAGCCGATCAGTTGGGAGTGCAGATTATGCAGAAATAGTCAATTGCAGTTTCAATCAATCTGATACTCCAATCAATGTGTCCAACAACTTTAACATTATGACTTTGAGCTATCAATTAATTGAGTGTTTAATTGAACTACTAAACTCCTTTAGTAATAAATCTAAACATTGTTTGTGGACAAAACTCCTCTTCCAGGCTAAATCCTATGTGTGTGACCATGCAGGTCCATTTCACATTGGTAGTGAAAGTCTATAACACTTATGACTTCAAAAGCAAAGAGTGGTGCCTAGTCACACATCAGTGCTACCCAAGTGAAATAGAAAGTTTGAGAACAACTTTCAATCGTACAATCCGTGAATGGTGTTAAAGTGAATGTATAATTCCTTAGTTATTTATATCCCGAATGAACTCGAGGCATGGAACAGTCATCCTGTCAACGTTCATTCAGTTTCTTGATCTCAGAGTAGATTGGAAGAGATATGTATGACATCAATATCACATACTGATTCACACAAGCGTGCATGTCTTTTGTCAATCCTACGCATCAAGTGGCCATGGATATCATACTCCCTCAGGAGGGACAAATCCCATATCTATCACTCACCCCTCAAAAGCCCCATGTGTCAAAGCCACCCAATCATCACCTTTATAACAACCCATGTTTCAAGACTGCATTTGATGATGTCAAAGTGTGCCCAATGACATGTGCTGAGTGCAGTGATTTCAGGTCAAAGAATCTCACTCACCAGCATCACTGTGAGTACTGACTGTGACTACCATGTCATGGTTCCATGTGTCAAACTCACGGTGGGTCTGTCCGATACACTTTTTCTCTAACAAGTACCTATGTGTTTGGTTTGATATCTCTATATCATGACTAATGAGATTCTGTCAACAACCTACACCACAATCTAGTCTTGTGTGTCATTGCTATCTATCTACCTTCCACAATGACATCTAACTAGGGACATAATGAGAATGTACAAACTCTTAGCATCCATATGATCTCATCATTCAGGTCCTGAACCTGAAGGCATACGTCATTGAGTACTGTCATTCTCTAGACATTCAATATGTTCTATCACTATCTCATATGACTGAACCAGAAAGAGTTGGAAGCTTGCCATCGATGTTTATCAAATCAATCTTAATATATCCCACCAATCATCCCATGATTGGCTCTCAGGGCATACATACCAACAGACTCCCACTTGCACTGTGAGCCAATCACCCTTGAATCATATCCATAGTGATTTTCAAACATGTCCCACATGTTACTCTGCTCTAGTGCAATCATAGTGAGTAATGGGAACACCTTGCCAAAGTCAGTATAAATTGCATGTCTCTCATCTCTTCGTTGTACGTCATACGTATGAGATGGAGTTGTTGTAATATGCGACCTAGTATTCCTTTGCTAACCTTTAGCCACATTGCATGATCAAGGATTCCATACTTGTCATCAATGAGCGGAATATCTATAAGTTCATCTCATGAACTTCTAGATCCATATAGTATCCACTACTGTTCACCAACACATAGATACTCGACATTTCCTTTTAAATGGTTTTATTGGAACACTTCCAATTATCAACAAACTTTCACTTTTATATATCCTATATATATATATATATATATATATATATATATATATATTGCGATTAATTTTCTATCATTTCGGAAGTTCGCATCAATGTAACTCTTTACATTGAACTCTTCCTTATCTCCATAGAACTAGTACTACCCAAGTACTTATCCAGTTCTCGTGGTATTCTAGTAACCTTTACTGGAAGTAGACAGACATCCACTCATCATGTCTCACATACGAGTTATCAGGATGAGCACATCATATTGCCATGTCATACATACAAGATGATGAATGCATTTTGTTCTTGCCATGCAAGATAATGGGATGATTACATGATAGATCCACATTTATTCTTAGTGTTCCCATTCTTCATAAGAATTGGACACTTCACCTTTGGATACTAACTCCATATAACATGGACAAGTTTTCTCCCACTGAATCTGTGCATACTGAACCCTTCAGTACATATTGCCAATGTATGCTTTCTGTTTTCAAGTCAAGAGGTTTTCGAGAACTATCTCTAGAGATCTCTATTCCTATCACATAGGAAACATCTATATCTTCCTTAAAGATAATTTCCACTTTTGGATTTCCATTCTAGAACATTTCCATTTCACATCAACATGTGGAATGTGAACACGCTCCCACTAAATCACAGATCCCTTCTTTATCTTTGACATATAAGTCAAACCCTTTGACTATATCATCAAAGTAAAGATCAAATTCTGAGTTGCTTGTACTCAATAAATCACATTGATTAATCCATTGTAACTTATAGACTTCATTTGCATTAGTGGATTCATAAACCTTATAGGTTGTGTCACGTACACATCCTTGTTTTATTCCTCATAGGAATGTGATTTTAGTATCCATATGCCAAATTATTAGTCATTAAGTTGCAATCAACAAGCATCGTACTTCTGAAAATGTTATCCATGTGTATTAACACTTAAGATTTATTTGCACTTATGGATTTCATCCAATGGGTGCTACCATCAAGGTAATACCTTATGGTTCACATGGATGTCATTTAGGATGTAATGGTCATAAACCATAACTCAAAATTCGGTTCCTCGTATTCATCTAGATAGTTGACTCATCACATGAACAACTCATCACATAGATAAACGAAGCGTATCCGTCAAGGATATAAGAACTTACAACTCCTTGTGATTCTTAATATCCTTTATTAGTGTGGGGTATTCTTTTATTAAGAAGAATTCAGTTATTTGATAATCATTCTCTAACTCCTTAGAGTATGATTCCTTCTTTATTTAGACATCACCATGCCTTAATCATGAGTTCACTATGATACACTATCATAATTACTCATAAGGATCTCAAACATTTGGTCCAAGTATTTCATTCATTGATCTCATCAAGAATTAACACTTTACCAAATTTGCACTTCCTCTATGATAATCTTGAACACTTCAAGATATTCATATTGGTATTTCTCTAAACACCATTTGAAGTATTAGCATTTGTTCCAATAGGTATGTAAATACATCACATGTATCATACCTAATAGGATAATCATTCTACCACTACCTTTAGTGAAGATTGATTAATCATGTCCAAGATATTCATGTCTCTTTTTGGTTCTCTAACCAAAAGAGTCTAGATTTATCCATCACATAGAAACTAGAAATGAATTTCTCATGATTGATGCTAATTTGATTGTTTATCTATAACTTTTAGGTATCATTTTATCTTATGTGTATCAAATACCACAAGATAAATAAGGCATTGCCACAAAGATCATATCTTTATGAATTCAAACATCTCTTTATTGATTGTCATCATTGTCATACAATATGCAAAAAAAAGTTTTTCTATCTATTGGTAAATATGAAATAGCAGTTCTCAACTCTATTTCGTGCCCTTTAGGCTGAAGTAAACTGAAAGGTAGTCCTATCTATGGCAGCAACACTTGCTCCAATGATGGGTACTCCTTTCTTGGTCCTTTCACAAAGGCCATCACTTCTTTTTGGATATTGCATATCATATATGACATATCCATATCTTGGTATCATATACCTTAGATAAAGAAGTGGTTCATTTCATGATACCTTAGGTGGAGATCTCCATCCCTTCCTTCATCTTCTTTTATTCTTCCAGATGTAGAGGGAAATTCCCTCATACACCCTTTCCCCGTGTGCCTTGAGGTTGAAGACGGCTTGGGCTACTGGCTATCATCAGGACACTTCTTTGCTTTGCCATTGACCTTGCCCTTAAGGCTTACCTTTCATTGATCTCATCAAAGATTAGGGTTAGTCTTTCTTCATATTTGCCTCTATTGTACTCAACATGTCCAACAACTTTGTCAACGCTTGTCAAAGTTGTTTATGTTGTAGTTTATCATGAACTGTATGATTCTCACAACATTTGCAGTATCATACAAATAGCCAACTCTTGGCTCAGAGGGAATCCTTCTTAGTCAGGTTTTCCACATACCCAATCACATTGAGTGTGTGAATACCTTACTGGATCTCCTTCTGTCATGACATACTAAGACATTGTCTTGGAGACATCATATGTCTCATGTTGTCTCTACAACTCATAGTTCATAGAACACCACATCAAGCACTCCTCATCAATGTCTTCCTCGATATGCTTCCATAAGCATACTTTCAGCCATTGATATGGTGGGATCGAGTTCATCTGGTTCTGGTATAACTGGGACTTAGAGCTTTCGCTCTTTGATTGAGAACGCTTCTCGATGTCCTAAGCAATCGTGGAAATATTACCATTTAACTTGTCCTTTTCCAGGATGGATCACAAAGAAAAAGTGATTGTTGTTTGTTGCCATTTGTACTACTAAAGGAAATATGCAATTTTAATCCAAAAACTTATTTTTTGACTTATTTGATTGATTTGAAAAGTTGACGATATAATTAGACCTTTAATTAATTATCACTCCAACTATTTTACTTCAAATTGATAGCCCTCACCATCAATTCGGAAGATTGCAACGTACAACCTTCTAGTGGGAAAGATCCTGAAATCCTCTAAGCCATGGACCAGCTAGGGCTGTCACTCACAACTTAGATCTCTCAGGTAGGCAACTCTTGCCAATTGCATCATATGCAACTCTTGATAAGATGTCATATGCAACTACTTGCCATGATCATCTCCATGCCTCAAGGTACTAGATCCCATCTAGATCACCTTCTTAACTCCGACCCAAAGAAAACACGATGAATATGCACCCTGCTAGGGCAGACCCACATATCCATCCTTGATGCTTCCACGAGATAAATGGTGCACCACGCTAGGGCGTGCCCACACTTGGTCGATTAAGCTTTTCACGTGTTTCGCATTTGGAAGGCATCTAAAACTTAATATTTAATGAGGGATTTGGTTTTTATATACATATACCTATCCAATCACCATAATATATAGTACGTATCATATACATGATATATCCCACAGAAAACATGCAAAATGATAAAATCGATGATTATGGCCATCCTAATGTGATTCCTCGAGCCAAGAGGAATCACGATCATCTAGGTCTACATCACATGCAACCTGTAAAAGATAAACTCGGTGCTTTTCCTTTCTGGGTTTGATCAACTCATCACATGATTGATCGGCTCGCCATCAGGCCGGTCGACTGGGTGCCACCAGCCGATCGGTTGGCTCCTCCAACCGATCGATTCGCCTGGTCGTCATGCATCTCATCATGGCCGCCACCCACTCGTCTCACTCCTCGAACCGTTCATCAACCGATCGGCTCACTCCTTGAATCGATCATCTCGAACGTCAACCGATCGGTTCACACCTTGAACCGATCGTCTCAGCTGTCGTCAGGATGTCCTCCGTTCTTTGACATAATAGGAAATAAAATTCTATCCTATTTTACATTGTAAAAAGAGAAACCTCGAGTAACATTCGAGGGGAGAAAAGGTAGGAAAGAAATCTCGAATTATTTCAAGTTACATCAGGAATAGGAGAAGGAAGATCGGTGCGCAGACTGAGATGCAAGCAACCACATACAACCATACATAGATAGGGTTTATTGGCCATAACCACGCTATACATCCTCCACAAAACTCATTTAAGGGCGACGCGTATCGAGTGCATTCATAATACATATCATATATGTAAATTGGGATTTGTGGATTTAGGATTGGACATGCATAAAGCCAATTTTATTCGCATCGTATGCAATAAATAAAGGCGACAAACCAAAATTGATCATATCAATAATCCTAAAGTATATAGCAGTTGACGTGGCTCTGATAGCACTGTTGGGTTTTAGGGGAGGTCGAGAAGGCAGTGGAAACAAAAAAATTTCTCCTCCCCAAACCCATAATAAGGAAACACGTCAGTGTCTATACAATAGAAAAGGATGGTTTGTGGAATCATACCTTGTCCCGAGGCTTGCTCGGTGACAATACCTCGTGACTTGTGCGATCTTCACCTCTGGTCTTGGACGGTGTCTGTGCAGCTCCTGGTTGAACCGGGACTGACGACTCCTGGTCTCATCGGGACTGTCGGGATTGACAGTTGTCCTCTGAGTGGCAGAAATCTCCCGCCTCTGAAGTAGTCCGCAAGGACCACCTGGAACTCCAATCTCCTTGTCCCACAAGGAATTGGAAGGAGTCATACCCTCCTGTCAGCGTACTAGTCATTGACACACTCTCCTGCCCCCAGTCGCTTTCTTCAGTTGTCTTTCCCTTGCTGTGCCTCCCTTATCAGGTAGCACTTGCTCGGGCTCTCTCGGTTACCAAAACCAGAGAGAATGACAACTTTACACAGCAACTGGTTGCACTGAGTTGTACTTTGAGAAGCCCCCAATACCCCTATATGTATAGGAGGGTCATGGGATAGGGTTCTCTATCTCGAGAAATGCGAGACTAAAGTAGGAGTAGAAGAGTTCGAGATTTTCCACAAAAAGAACCAACTGCACAACCTGAACCGATCGTTTCATTTCTGAAATGGTCGGTTGGGGACCTGAGCCGATCGGTTGACACCTCAATCGATCGGTTGGGACCCATGAAACGATCAGTTCACTTCTAAACTGGTCAGTTTGTGGTCCTGGTCAGTTCCCAATTGACTTTTCTTCTTTTGTTTCTAATTGGTATCAAATACCAATCCTTGTTCCAATCAAATTGGGCAAGTGAAATGAAAGAAAATTTCTCACCAGTCCTACTTTCCCAACTTGATCGGTTTCATCAGTTGAAACGATCATTTTAAAACTTGAAGCAATCATTTCATCCTGTCCATGAGCCGATCGACTCACCATCTGAGCCGATCGGTTCACCAATCTCAGCTGATCGGTTCATCACATGAGCCGATCGGTTGGGAGTGCAGATTGTGTAGAAACAGTCAATTGCAGTTTCAATCAATCTGATAGTCCAATCAATGTGTCCAACACCTTGAACATTATGACATTGAGCTATCAATTAATTGAGTGTGTAATTTAACTACTAAACTCCTTTAGTAATCAATCTAAACATTGTTTGTGGACAAAACTCCTCTTCCAAGTTAAATCCTATGTGTGTGACCCTGTAGGTCCATTTCACGTTGCCAGTGAAAGTCCATAACACTTAGGACTTCACAAGCAAAGAGTGGTGCCTAGTCACACATCTGTGCTACCCAAGTGAAATAGAAAGTTGGAGAACAACTTTCAATCCTACAATCCGTGAATGGTGTTACAGTGAATGTATAATTCCTTTGTCACTGATGTCCCGAATGAACTCGAGGCATGGAACAGTCATCCTATCAATGTGCATGCACTTTCTTGATCTCAGATTAGATTGGAAGAGATATGTATGACATCAATATCACATACTGATTCACACATGCGTGCACGCCTTTTCTCAATCCTACTCATCAAGTGGCCATGGATATCATACTCCCTCAGGAGGGACAAATCCCATATCTATCACTCACCCCTTAAAAGCCCCATGTGTCAAAGCCACCCAATCATCACCTTTATAACAACCCTTGTTTCAGGACTGCGTTTGATGATGTCAAAGTGTGCCCAACGACATGTGTTGAGTGCAGTGATTTTAGGTCAAAGAATCACACTCACCACCATCACTGTGAGTACTGACTGTGACTACCATGTCATGGTTCCATGTGTCAAACTCACGGTGGGTTTGTTCGGTAAACTTGTTCTCCAACAAGTACCTATGTGTTTGGTTTGATATCTCTATATCATGACTATTGAGATTCTGTCATCAACCAACACCACAATCTAGTCTTGTGTGTCATTGTTGTCTATCCACCTTCCACAATGACATTCGACTAGGGACATAATGAGAATGTACAAACTCTTAGCATCTGTATGATCTCATCGTTCAGGTCCTGAACCTGAAGGCATGCATCATTGAGTATTGTCATTCTCTAGACATTCAATATGTTCTATCACTATCTCATACGATTGAACCAGAAAGAGTTGGAAGCTTGCCATCGATGTTTATCAAATCAATCTTAATATATACCACCAATCATCCCATGATTGCTCTCAGGGCATACATACCAATAGAGGTTTAGTATAGTGTTTCACCCAGAGACTTATGGTTAGTCTAAGAGGACCATTCAGATGTTGGAGGATCCATTAAGAGTTTGTTCTTTGTAGTTTCTTGTAGGTTGGAATGTGCACCTCGGTTTGATAGAGTTTGCTTACAACAACACTTATCAGAGGAGTATTGGCATGGAACCATATGAAGCCTTGTATGGGAGGTGTTGTAGATCTCCACATATTTGGTATGGGATCGGTGAGTATCAACTTTTGGGTCCTAATCTTGTATAGAAGACTACAAAGAAGATCAAGATGATATTGTAACACCCCTGACCTGGGTTATGAGCTAACCCTAGAAGTTTTGCCTAAATATGTAATAATACACTTGTGAACACTCCCTGGCATGTAATTAAGTCCCTCAGGGACATTTACTTTCATATTTTGCTCCTTTTGCATAAAGTTGTAGCATTATATTGTATGCAGGGGCTTATGTGCAAATTACCCAGTCTAAGGGTTGAACTTGCAAAATTCACAAGGTAATATGTTCTTTTGATGTTAAGACATCATGGGGATGTCTATGACGAAGTTTGAGGGATTTCCCAAGCTTGAGCACCAAGGTGCAGCTATGGAAGCAATCCCCATGCTCTGAAACCCTAATTTGGGGTAAATTGCAATTTACCCAAATTGAGGGGTCCAACTTGTAATTTTCACCATCTAGAACATCTTTTATGACTCTTGTCATCATTTAGAGTAGAAATGATGAAAGGGATACATTATTTATAAATTAAATGAGAAAAATGATCTTTGTGATAGAAATCACCTAAAATGGGTACAAAACCTTTACATGAATGTACCCTAGTTGAAGGTTGGATTCCTATACCCTTAGATCTTATACCCTTAGATCTTGAGTTTTCTTAAGAATTGCTTAAGAATTTGATGGGCTTGGGCGTGCCCTTGAGCAAGGAGGGACCTAGATGTGAATTTTTGGTTTTGAAAGGTCCTTGTAGTAAGAAATAGGCTTAAGCTATAAAAAGGCTTTTCCTTTGCAAATGAGCAAACGATCTTTCCCTGTTCCATTCACTTCCTTTCTTTCCCAAACGGCCAAGCCTTGCTCTGGTGCTCAGGAGAAACGACCAAGGGTGCAAGGTAGGTTTGGATTCCCCTTCTTGCCCAATTCTATGGTTAGAACTCGGATTCAAGGGCAAATTCATGGCTAGCTTACTTAACTCTATCTTTTTAGCCATCTTTCCTCAATCTTCCTTGGAGAAGTCACCTTGGCCGACCAGTAGAGCTTCTTGGAAACCATTGAAAGCTTGGACCTCGAAAGCTTGGAGCTCAAGGAGCAAGCTTTAGGCGGGTTTTATAACTCTGAACTTGTGCTTTATAATTATGCTTTGATTCTTGCAAATTTGCTAGTAAATCTCCTTCTATCTCCCTTCTTCCTTGCACGATTGCAATTGAACCAGTGGAGAAACCGACCTTGCAAGAGGTTGAAGATGAGGGGCGTGATTCCCTATGTTGCTTTTCCAAACGGTCTTGGACCCTTTTGGTCCAAACGGTTGCAAACCGTTTGGGTTCAAACGGTCTCAAGACCGTTTGCTCCCAAACAATCTTGCAAGACCGTTTGGATTGAAACGGTCTCAAGACCGTTTGAGGGCGTTGACCAAGGGACGACCGTTTGAGGGTCTGTTCCCAATAGGTTGAATTTCATCTCTGCAAAGAATCAAAGACCAATTCTTAACCATTTGAAAGTTGAAGGCACTTCAACATGGAACCCTAATCGGGTGAAAAAGGGTTGTTTTAACATATAGATCTTGTTGAGTTTTGGGTTGAAGGACCCAAACGGTCTCAAGACCGTTTGGGGATTCCTCCAAACGGTCTCAAGACCGTTTGGGCACAACCCAAGACCGTTTGAAGGTCTAGGGTTGAGTAAATCTAATGGTTTGAAGGTCCAATTGTAGGAAATTGATGCATTGTTGAAAAAGTGCTGATTTTGACCTAATTGGACTTCAACCTGAGTCAAAACGTTTTGGATCTTGGTCAAACTCTGGGAAAACGGTCTCAAGACCGTTTGGATGATGTCCAAACGACCTCAAGACCGTTTGGGCCAAGTTTGAGCCCAATTGGAGGTCAATTGATAGGTTCAACCTTGAATTGATTCACACTGTTGAACATTGATGACCAATCAACTTGAAACCCTATTTGAGAATGATTAAACCCTAATTGGTTTGCAATTGAGGGTCAATTGGATGTCTAAGTGGCTAAAGCTAACCCTAATTGACTCAATTTATAAGTGGTTAGCATAGGTTTAGCCAATTGAGGGCTTCAACACATGTATCTATATACTTTGGTGACCAATTGAACCCCTTTGGAGGTCCAAACGGTTTGAGCCCATTTGGGCCAAACGGTCTCAAGACCGTTTGGACCCAAACGGTCTCAAGACCGTTTGAGACCAAACGGTCTCAAGACCGTTTGGGGCCAAACGGTCTCAAGACCGTTTGGGCTCAAACGACCTCAAGACCGTTTGGGCTCAAACGACCTCAAGGTCGATTGGTCCAAACGACCTCAAACCGTTTGAGGGTCCAAACGGTTTGGAAGTCAAACCTCCCAAACGGTCCTCACCTCCAAACGGTCTCAAGACCGTTTGAGACCAAACGGTCTCAAGACCGTTTGAGGATCAAACGGTCTCAAGACCGTTTGGATGGTTGAGATCGTTTGAAGATTGGAAACCACTTGGAGATTTGTGGAGATTTGTGCCTAACCATTTGAAGGTGTAAATGGCTTAATGATGATTCAATCTAAACCCTAATGGTAACCTAGGTCATTAAGGGACTATGTGATTAGTGAGTTAACCCATGATGGTGATCATGTGGCAAATTACCAAAATACCCTTGAAGGGTCTAAAGGGGGTAAAACCCTAATCTAATTAAACCCTAATCACATGATGTTGATTCCTTGGCTCATATCAGTCAATGGAGACTTGTCTCAACCTAATCTAGAGTGGTGTTGCCACCATCTACTAGAGAGAGGAAAGAGAAAGTGTTTCTAGAGAGAGAAAGTATCCTAGAGAGAGAAAGTGCCCTTTTTAGGAGGAAAATCTAGTAAGATACTTCTTTTACACATGAATGTGCATGATTAGGGAATGACCCACCTATGTGAGGTCATGGAAACCCTAATTATGATATCTAATGGATCTTAATCCTAATGAAGAGTCTTAATGATGGTGTTGCTCTTACATGATGATGCAATGAGTACAATTCACCATAGAGTGAATAGTAAACCCTAATACACAGAGTTTTGAGGGTGAACCCATGTGGAACCCTAGTTGAGGGTGATCCTATGTGGAACCCTAGTTGAGGGTAAACCCATGTGGAATCCCTAGTTGAGGGTGATTCCATGTGAAACCCTAGTTGAGGGTGAAACCAAGTGAAACCCTGATTGGGAATGTATTCCTATTTACTGAATTGTTACTATTATCTGTTGAGTTAACCATGCAGGTTGTTAGGAGATGATGGTCACACCCAGGTATGGAATACCATGTTATATTCATTGAAGGCATGTCTTATGCTTTATGAATAGTGAACCATCTTGATGCACTGCTAAGTGACATCCTTTGTGATTTATGGGCTGTAAGAGCCATAAATGTTATTAAGGTCATGCTTGACAGATGACTTGAGATGAATATCTGATAATTGTGATAAGTTAGGCCTGTTACATTTTGTATTCTCATATATAGCTGTGTTACTGTATGATGATTGGAATACTGAATGTACCTAACTAATCAAGTGAAATGTAGAGCCCTGATCATAGATCCATCATTGTCAGTTGTCTAAATGATGGTGAAACAGGTCTTCCTAAGGGAACTCCTGGAGCACATACTTTCGAGTATGTGGGGTACATGGATGTGTAGAACCTTACATCCTAGTGTAGGTATTTGATGTAGATTCTTGTAGTCCATCATACCTTCACTATAAAAGAAAAGGTGAGAGGATGATGTAGATTCTAGTAGTCCATCAGACCCTACCATAAAGTCCTAAAGGTGAGATGTATATCTACACTCCCTTAAAGACACAAATACCGTATCGGTGAAAGATAAACAAGAAATCTTCCGATAGTGAAGAGAGTACAGAATGCCACTGTAACTCTAAAAATAGCGAAGGACCAGAGTACCGTGGTGAGCTATTATAAAGACATCCCGCCAGATGTCAAACAATCAATCCTCTAACTGACTGAGGAAGATGAGGTCATAAGAATCCGGCTCTCTTAATGACCTATGTATGATACTGATGTGACTTCTTAGCGATCAGTTGGAGTATGAGTGGTATGCCTCATCTCCACAGGGCATAATAATGTTTGAAAAACATCAACAACAGCGTAGTATATCTGTTAGAGTTAATTACGAGTTATTTGATTGATGTTACCTTGAATAGCATAGATGTTCTCATATTTTAATATTGATTGAACTCTGCTGATCATAGAACTACTAGTGAATATCTTGAAGGCTCTTAATGCTTTAGTTATTCTCTGTTTTGCTTATTAAGCCTAGTGGAGAGTTATAACTCTCGCTGGGGCAATTATGTATGATTGTCTCACTCCGCAGAATTCAACTTTTTAGGTGGTCGCCGAAGACGGAGGAACCGGTCTCGAGGTGACCAGTTCCAGCAGCAGCACCAGAAGTAGTTGATCTCAGGTGGAGATCCAGTCTACCTCATGGTGTAGTTAGATGTCAGTCCTTTGTGTCCTCTGTACTCTCGGGTCCTGGTGTGTTTTGGAGTGTGAACTCTTGAGAATTTTGTATTGTATATAATTACTCAAGAAGTGATTCTGCCAAGTGTTGTAAACAGTTAAATCCTTTTATATAAAAGAGGTTTGTGGTTTCAAGCTCTAATCTCAAAAAGTTTTAATTTCCCGTGATTTTCGTCTTCCGCTGATTACCGAATACTTCCGCATGTATTTAAGTCGGGATTAATTCGTGGCTTGGAGATCGGAGCCCACATATATAGAAACAGCTGAAGGTGGCCCAAGATAGACAAAAGTTTTATGTTGATAGTCGTCGTAGGCCTTAAGAGTTCCATGTGGGATACATGGTGTATCTCAAGGTCACTCCATGAAAAGGTGTGCTGAGGTTTGGGAAGAAGGGTAAGTTAGTGACCAGGTATATGGGACCTTACCCTATGATGAAACGTGTTGGAAAGGTGGCTTACAAGTTGTAGTTGCCACTATAGTTGCATAGGTTGCATCATGGGTTCCATGTTTCTATGTTGAAGTAGTGCCATCCATATTCAAAGATAGTGTTGCAGTCGGTGGAAGTTGACATGCAGGAGGACGTGTCGTATGTTTAAGGTCATGTGTTGATCTTGGATAAGAGAGTGAAGAGGATTAAGAATAAGGATATAGTGTTGGTAAGGTTTTATGGCATCACTATGGTGTAGAGGAAGTCACGTGGAAGTTAGTAGATAAGATGTGTAGTAAGTACCCATCTCTTTTCACATGGGATTTTGGGGGAGAAATCCTTGTTAGGGGTTTATGGTTGTAATACCCCTAACCTAGCTTTATGCTTGATCTCACTTTCTTAACATAATAATTTTCTTAAAACCTTAATCTAATCATGTTATGAGCCTTAATAGCATGTGACATGCTTATGTTTTTAGTTTGGTCTAGTTTTGATGATGTTTGATCTAGTTACTCATATATGTGCATGGTTTGGACCCGGTTACAATTTACCCATGTTTATGGTTTAATTTGCAATTTGTCATATGCTTGATGTGCCTCGCATGTTTTGGTATCATGATGGAGAGAGAGTTGTGCCTTGTTGTACCTTGGTTCATTGTGAAGAGATTTGGTAACATCTTGAGTGTTGATGTTTCTAGGGTTTGCTTGGATGCCCTAGTTTCGTGTTGGCCATAAGTATTGATCGTTGGGTTTGTGGTTATTAGTGACCACCCTATTGTTTCCTTGTCCTTGATCTCTGTGGTTGATGAGTTTTTAATGTTCTTTGTGTTTCCTTTGATTGATGAGTCCTTGAACTCTTCTTTTGGTTGCTAAGAGCTAGGGTTTTGATCTATGTGAGCGATGGGGTTTTGTTGTGTTTTGGTTGCATAGAATCCTCTTCGATTGATGGCCTTTAGACAAATAAGATCAATGGTTTTTATAAGTTTTAATGGCCATTTTTGCATGCATATGGTTAATTCTTCCATGGATGTTATATGGTGGACAAGTGGAACATGTGCCATGACACCTAACCTCCCTTACCTCTCTCCTACCCTTGGGTATATATATCCCTCTATTTTCATGCAAGTGGTCCCTTTACACTCTCTTCTTTCTCTCTTCCCTTTGGAACTCTTCCATTGTGTTCTTAGTGGAGAAGGAGATCTCAACCTTGGAGCAAGGTGGTTGAACCCTTGCATTTGTGATCTTGGGTTGGAGCAACTCATCTTTGGTGATCCTTTGGTGGTCTTTGATCTTGGTAAGTGATCCATCCTTCTTGGTTTTGTTTTCTTGCAACCCTATCCTCTCTCTTCTTACTCTTAGAAGAACCCATGGTTCTCCATGGTGGTTCTTGTTGAGTGAATTTTATCTTCTAGGAGTAATCCATGGTTCTCCATGATAGTTCTCAAGTTGAGTTGGATATTCTTTCTCTTTCTTTTCTTTTTGGCCTAGGGTTTTCCCTCCTCCTTGTGTACCTTGTAACCTATTTCTTTGTTTCCCTCCTTGAGGTGATGGTAGATTTTCTATGAGGTCATAGTCAAGCTTTGGTTTTCTTCTCTTTCCTTGGAGGATCTTGCTTTTGAAGTTGTCCTTCACAATCAAGCAAGTTATATAACTTTCTCCTTGATTATTGTTACACACAACCTTTCATGAAATTAATCTATCTCTAAAATGAGGTTCCTAATAGTATGATGATGATATCCTGAACTAGAGTTTGTAATCTTGAGATGATCTTGAGTGGATAAACCCCTTTATCTAAACCCTAATTCTTGTACCCAAATTCTTATTGATGATGGAGTTGTTGGTTTTTGCATGCACATGCCAAATATTGGTTTTATCCACATGATCATGGTTCTACTTTCTCTCTTGATGATGAAAGTTTTGGATACATATGCTGATCAAAAAATTGGTTCTTTATCCCTTATATCATAATTTGGTTTTCCTTTATGTTGATAATGGGATTTTAGGGTTTTGGATGATGTTTTCCTCCATGTACCTCACTCCTTGATTGGTTTTGGTTTTATGATGTTAATCAACTTGTTGATCTTGAGAGCATGGTGGTTTTAGTATGTATTGATGATTTCAAGTGGTACCTTGTGCGGTCGTTGAGTTTTGGATGCCTCTTTGGTTGCAAGGTTTTGGTTCCTTAAAAATGTTGATGGCTGGACTCCTCTTCGATCTATGAGAGAGTTGTAATGTCTTTGGTTACAAGGTTTTTCTTCGACCTAATATCTTCATTGAAGGTATGATTCTTTTTCTTCGGTTGCTATGGTTGATCATTTGTCTTTGGTCATGTTGGATTTGTTTCTCTTCAGTTGCATAGACACGTGACCTAGGTTTCCCTTCGATCGATGAGAATCTCTAAACACGTGTTGTCCTTGTGTTTTTACCTAATGATGATGATATTGACCTAATATGTTCCAAGAATGTTGGAGATGGTGATAATTAGGGTTTAATGATCATTTCTATTTTGAAATCCTAATTTAGTTACTGATGTGCACAAATCATATCATCTTTTGGATCATGTTTGGTTGCATATCCATGTGGTTTTGACTCAATTATCACTCTCATTCATGCTAGATTCTATATTTTTAGCTATTCTTACTTGTCTCATGTTTGGAATGTAGGTACTATATTTTACAATGAAATGATGAGTAATATATCATATTATCTCTTATTGGATCACTCCTCAAGTATCTACATGTTTTGGGGTTCGAAACTACACAAATACCACTTTTTACCTACACACTAAAAGTTATGAGAAGAATACACAACAGCCCAGAACAGCCAAGTGCACGTCGTGCACCAAAAGTGCACGCCGTGCACCATTTCTGGAAATTTTCACGACGTGCATTTCTTTAGTGCACGTCATGCACCTGGGAGCTAAAGGTTTCTGGAAAGTTGCACGGCGTACATTTCTTCAGCACACGCCGTGCACAGTGCATTCTGGAGCAAATTGAAAGTTTCTAGAAAGTTGCACGGCGTGCACCTGGCAGTTTCAACATTTTGAAAAATATGAGTTTTTTTTTAAATGAAGTGGGAACTTAATGGGCGGTTAGGCTCGATCATTTGTGTCAGTTCCTTCATCCCAGAGAAAGCCTAGAGTAGAGGAGGACGATTTGGAGGAGAAAAGAGGTGGTTCCTTGCCAAAGAACCTCCATTCTTCTTCTCTTCTTCTTCAAGCTTCTTCTCCAAGGTGCAGCAGAGCTTCTTCACTCTACAAAGCTTCCCGGGAGGGAAGTTTGTCCGGTTTGGAGCAGCTGTAGAAGTGGGATTTCATCCTCAAGTCAGAATTCTACCTTTCTTTGGTTACACCTTGGGATTGGTTAGCTTTTCCTTCTCTAAACCATGCTAAACTCTGAAATTTCTGCACATTTTCTGTTGTACATCCTTATGGACGAGTAGACTCTTTTTTTTGGGCATGGGAGAGTAACTCCCATGTCATAGCTTGTATGAACATATGAATTTTGTACTAAATGCTAGTTTCTTGCATGTTCTTAGAGTTGTTTCAGATCTGAAATGCTTGTTTGTGTGATTGGGCATCATACTTGCATGTTTTATGCTTTCTTTCATAATCTGAGAAGATGTGTTTGAGAGTATGGAGTTCCTCTTTTGGCAACTTGTCCTTGACCGCGAGAGTGGTTGGGATTATGTTGAAGAGCAAGGTTTGTGATTTGAAATGAAATACATACACGAGAGTGATGTATGGAGTTAAAAATTATCATCACTTCACCGGGAGGTGAGTGATGACTACAAACCTCCTTTGCAAGTTATTTAACATGTTTAAATTCATATTTTAATATAAGCTATGATGTGATAGTGAAATACCAAGTCTAGGATCCTTCCAAATTTGAATCTTAATCTTTCGTAAGTGATAATTTACTGTTTTGTTTTAAATATATAATTTAGTTGTTCTAATCCAATCATCTTGTGTAAAAATGATCTAGATTATTGAAAATCATAACTCCTGCGCCTAACTAACCAACGCTCTGTGTGTTCGACCTCGACTACAACTACTCTCGTATACTTGCGGGATATAGTTGGTTGAGTAAAAGATCATTCTTAATGATTGAAACTCATTAGTGTAAATAACCAACAGTTACACTGTTGGAACCTAACCCTAATTTGAGTACATGGTGTTGATGCTTAGCTTGCTTGACTTATTAGTATGTTGATGAAGTATTTTCTTTCTTGTAATGTTGTAACCATAAATTGTTGATTGAATGTGCATCTTAGGTAAAGATTGTTGTGATATTACTATTGAGATACATTTGTAGTGATGATGGGCCTTGTTGAGGCATAGAGAGACAATGATGTTCATACAGGAAACAATGGGAATGGTTTTATGACCTTGGAAATGGCTTTATGCCAAAATTAAGGTGATATCCTCTTGTGATGTGATAAGGGGTTGATATCCCATGATGATGTGAAAATAGTGATGGCCTTCTGTATGGAAGTGAGACAATACCATGTGGTAACATGATAATTTTATATTTCATACGTTTTATATCTTACTAAGTTGCACTCTACTTATTCTTTTTAGAACCTATTTATGGTATGATAGTAACTTGATTGATGCAGTTAAAAGATACCCAATTGTCTTAACTAAACATGTGGAACCCTAATCATGTAGTTTCCCTGGCCATAGATCCATTCTAGTGTCAAAACTTGTTGGATGATGAAATTGAGTATTCCTAAGGGAAACTTAAAGCACATACTATTGAGTATTAGGGGTGCTTGGAGAGTACATCCTTGTCATCTAGATATCAAGTGTTTGGGGAGAATGGTTGTAGTCATTCCTAGCCCTCAGTTTGAGAACGGTTGTCGTTGTGCCTTGCTGATGATATATGTGATGTAATTGGAGGAAAACTGTAGTTGTACCACTGTTATTAGGTTGTATACCTTGGTTTCTAGTGTTGGTGACCTCTACCAAGGTGAGCTAGGTGTTTTCAACTTGACTATATGTCGCTCATGGCAGTTGACTCAAATATCAATGTAGTGCAGAGTCATACTGACCGAGTAGCACGGAGAGGATCTTGGAGTCCCGCTTTTTCTAGATCTTGTATATCACTGATTTTGACTTAGTAGTGGTTATTTTGATTTGGGTGGTATGACATAAATGCTTAGGGAATTAATAAAAGATGTAATACAACCATGTATCATATATGCTTCAGGTTAAACATGCTTCACATTATATGTTTATCCTTGCCTTATTTTTTTAGTAATTAGTTTTCATATAATGTGGTAAGAGAAAAAAGTTGTTATGCATGTTCTTCATATTCCTTCTTAAAGTATATGAGATATTTCTATTTCATAGAGTTGTTATATCTATCAAACTTGTTTAGTCAGTTTAAATAATTCTTTTAACTAAATATGCTCATCCTACTTAATAATGTTATATCCTATTGTAGTAATATTCATTGGTTGAGAGTTATATCTCTCGCTTGGACATAAGTATCACCCTTGTGGTTTGCCAAATCTTTTTAGGTGGTCGTCAACATCATGTGTAGGATCATTCTATTGAGAAAAGGCAGCTTGGAATTAGTAGACATAGAAGATTGGATGTTTCTAGTCTTGTAGTAGAGTCTGATGTGTCATCCATGTACTCTCAGGTCTGGGAGGGTTGTGTTTTGTGGATGATATGTACATCGATAAGTGTTTTTGGAAGTAAACCTTGGTTGTACGTATGGCTTATATAAGTGGCTTGTATAGGTGGAAAAATCTTTTATAACAAGTGTTTAGTAGATAGCCACTATACAGATGTATCAACCTCGCATGGTATGTGATATGTTACAGGTTGTCAACTTTGTTGTAATATGTTCACGCTCAATGATGATATATAAGATCGGTTTTACTTTACCCATTCTTCTGGTAATATTTTGTTTCTTAGATGTTGATTGTGTTCTTTAGCTTTGAGTTATCTCACTGGTGTGGCATCAAGGCACCACAATAGAGATTGGTATCAGAGATGTAGGTATGTTGAGTCTATAGGGACATAGGGCTAGGGTTGTGTCTGTTCTTGCATCCTCCAACATATCTTATTGTAGCTTCTGCTTATGCAGATATGTATAGAGAGCATGAAGAGCATGCTGAGAGTAGTATTGTTGCACTAGGAGGTGGTGCTAGGATGCATGCCAGTATAGATGGAGTGCCACAGTTCGACCGAACAACCATGGTCAATCCTACATTTTAGCCCATGTTTGGACAGTTGATGGCAACAATTTTGCATATGGAAGATAGAGCGCTTGTACATCAAGTAGGGGTTGTTGTTCCCAATGCAGAACCCTGGGGTTCTGGGAAGACCTTTGACAGGCTTAGGCATGTGGGAGCCATAGAGTATGAAGGTACTATAGTCCTGAAAGATGCCAAAATGTGGCTGAAGGAGTAGGAGAATGCGTTTAAGATCCTACACATGAACAATGAGACTATATTAATTCTATCCTTTAATCCACTATCATTTTCTCTTACCTAGTAGATTATTAATTTGGGCCAAAGAACTCCAAGTATATTTACACCTTCCTCTTGTAGTTCAACATCATATAAAAACCTACAGCCACAATGCACACACCTATTGTATAGATCCTCAAAAACTAACCTTGACTATCTAGTTAATGACCTGATCTTCATGGAACTCAACAACAAACTAGCACCAAGATTGACCATGAAGCTAATCCATGGATATCAGAATTTATCCCTCCTTTTATAGGTCATAATTTACTGTTATGATTTAATTTCAGTAAATATAGAGAAAAATTAAAAGATCATGAGGTATTGGACAAAAATTTGGAAGCAAATGGTACTCGACTTATTTATTATCTATACTATTGATTCATCTAACCCTATCATATTCGTACATGTACATGTATATATTTATACATGTCACCGTATTATTAATTTGAAATTTGAAACATTACATTCTAAATACTAATACAATAACAATTCCATTAAATAAACATAGGTACAACAGATATCTAGCATATATAGTCTAGTACATCATTTATATAGTGACGTCTCCTATAATCTTTGATCAATTAATAATGATATAGTAAATATCAAATCATATATTAGTCTGGATTTCTTAGAAGTGAAGCGTAATCTCGTTGAAAAATTGGGTTACCAGATCATAATGGTATTTGTATACATATTTATATACATGTGAGACTATATTAAATATAATCATATCACTACTTATTATATTAGTAGAAGGACAATATTAGAAACCCTATGTTTGAAAATACATTTTATTATAGTATGGATTCAAGGTAACTTGTACATTAAAATTGAAAAGGATGAACTTGTAATAAGAGTATAAATCTATTTTAAAAATAAATGGTGTTAGAGAGAATGTTATCGGCCCTGAGAATGCATCCAAAATGGAGGTGTGATCCAAAGATGAATCAAACTTTTAACTTTATAACCTAAAACCTTCAAGGACCCCGACAACTCAATACGATGTCAAAGTAGATATATGGGGTCGAGCATAGGGAGGTGGGGACGTTTAGGATGCTTAAGATCCCACTCTTATGTCAACTAAGAAAAACCAGTAGTTGATATATGTAAAGAACAAGAATGAGTCTATAAAATGACACGAAACAAAGAAAAACAAAACAAAGTAAAGAAAATAGAGTCTGTCAAATCCTACTAATCAGAAAAAGGAGTTCCTGGCTATGTAACCATAATTTGGGCAGTCTATACTCCCGTTCCTGAGCATAGAAAACCCTTGAATACCTTAACAAGCAACCAATATCCAAAAGTAGAAATTATCATGGTAACTGCTCCTGTGGCGGTCATCTCACTCTCCCTTGCACAACATGACTAAAACCCCATCATAGATCCAAAACCTCTCTCAAGGGTAATAGATCAACACCCCTAAATATCGTAGATACCCTCTCACATCTAGAATATTCAAAGATGTTAGGAACCGTGTAGAATCTACAAAAAATACTAGTATGCAGACCCCAAGCGGTTAGAGGTGACCTGACATGGTTTGTTTGAACATGATCATTTCCAACTGAGCCCGACCAGATCTAAGATTATGGTAGGATCTCTCCTACATGTTCTCTAGATAGATCCTCCCTTGGATGTCCTCCTTTCAGATGTTGATCCAAACTACCTTCTCTTATCCATTTCTATAACTAATCTCTCTATCTTGGTCGAAATGGATGTTCAAGTAAGAAAGAGATCAACCAAATTAGAAATCATGACCAGAAAGAGAAGATAGAATAGAATATAGACTAGATCTAGAATAAAATGACTTGCTTAAGGTAAAAGTACATAAGCATGCCCAAAATGGAATGCATAGTCAAGAACAAGCTCAACTAGACATGGACAAGCATAGTTGGCACCAAACAAAGAATCAAGAACATCATTTGTATAGAAACAAAAGGGAAAAGTTGAAGAATGAGGTTGAAGAAGATATTTAACTCATGGAAGTGAGGTTTCTCTCGCTCCCTAGATTCTGGAAGGGATGGATCTCATCCTTTCGGTCGTCCTCCTTGATGTTCTTAACTCCTTGGTCTCCATTCTCCTTTCTTCCACCCCAAACATCATCTTTGATGTGTGTATGGAGGTGAAGGTGGTTGGGAATGACTACAAGTGTAACATCCCAAAATGTTTAGATACATATTTGCAAAATTTTCTTAAACACACTTCCTTTATGGTCACATCTTAAAGAAGGGGTAAATTTTAAATAACTTTGATTATCATCATGCACTAGAAAATTGTCCATTTAGGGAATACATGTAAATAATACTACAATGAAAATTTCAAGATCTAATTCATTTTAGATAATTAGTTATGCAATATTAAAGCTTTATCCTTGATTAATTATTTTAATTAGCCTAGTCAACTAAACATAAAGCAAACCCTTCTAGAATATTCTATACACAGAATATGATGTATGGTTAAATTTTGGTTTTGTTTGGGTTGGTCTGATGAGTCAAATCATTTTTAGAAGATAATGGTGTTTAAAATGAGATAAAAGCCTTTTTCCAAAAATTCTATTCTTCTGGGCCTGGAATGGGTTGTTTAATTTTGGTGTGTCATAGACTCATGCAATCACAGCCATATGCTCTATCTTCAACCTCCTGCTTGAAGGAAGACTCCAGTATCTCGGTCATTTGAGGATTTCTCCCTATGTGTGATTGTTGCCAACATAGTCTTTGCCTCTGGCTTGAGGAGATCATCCCACACCCATCCAACTCTAACTCAAATCCCAGAGTGCATTATATAAAACATGCCCAATTTTTGTGCCACCAGTTAGTGGGATGTTCTCATCATATCGTTCTCCATCCTCATGTCACTTCCCTTCAATTCTCAGCTGCTGAACCATCTCCAGACTTCCCTGAACCCACTCCAACTTTTAGCTTCTCGTGTGATGCCTAGCTTTGATCTACTGATGAGATCATGGGGACAATAGAAACTAATGAACAACTTCATTTTCACCGGTGAGAGCTTCTCCAACCCATGGGTGATCGACTTCTAAGGTAAACCACCAGGACCTATTTTTCCCCCTTGCAATCTACTATCTCATTGGGTCATGGAGCCCTGTTGCTTGGTCGCAACCTCTCAACCTGTTCTGACGATCTCAAGAGTTCTAATCGATGACCGTAGCACTGTGTTAACTCGGTCAAATTCTAGGGCCGAGTAGGGAGCCAGGCATGTCTACTTTCTCATTTTTTCTAGTATCCTAAGCCCTCTCCCGACCATGGCCGAAGGTGGTTCTGGAGCCCCAGACCACAGATTGGCCCAAGTTGGGGCTTGTCACCTTCGTGAAGAGGTGAGGAACTTGTTATTGTCTATGATTTGCAAAATGATGGTAGGAATTGTTTTTTGGAATTGAGAAATAGAGACCCTTGTGGGTGTATTTCCTCGTTGTTCTAAGAAAGAAGAATCACAGATGTTGTGTTCCCAGTGTGCCCCTGGCCGGTGATGATTTTTATTTATTGACCATGGGTATAGTGGAAATTTTAGACGGTTGACATGTTGACCAATGTGTGGTACCAGACCATGGGTTTTGGCCAGCATGGCCACGTGCGATTAGTTCAGTTGGGCATTAATACCCAATTTTGGATAATGTGTCCCATTAGGATTTATCTCGTCTTCCGATTGGCTAGATTTTGAAAATCCATAATAGTTAGTTGGTAACTCCTATGGGGTCAAACAATATATGGTTTTTGATAGATTGTTCGAGATCTAGATCATGGAATATGTTTCAGAACCTGATTTGACTCTATTTTCCCCTCATTCAATAAAGAGATATGAAACCCTAGAAATCAAGTTAAGGATAAATTATTAATGAATGATTATTGAATGAACATTGTAATTAGGGTTGAACCAACCCAAGGAGGTGATTAGGGTTTCATCAATCTAACAAGAAGAATAACTAAGAACTTCTTTAAGAGAGAGGAAAGTGGGTTCATGCACCTTGAGTATTTAGTATTAGTTTTCATCATCTTATAACTATTATGATTATCAAGATGAATTATATGCATAACTATGTACTTCAATTTGAATATTACTCATATCAATGATTTTGTTGCTTTCACGATTTATTTTCAAGACCTTATGTCTGATCAATGAATTCACTTAAAGTAAAGAATCATCATGTTAATGGTTAATCATGTAATGGGTTGGATTATTTTATCCTCGTCATGTTAATGTTGAGCCTACAAGCCTTAAGAGCACCATTGGTGCATAAGTATCGAGGATACTTTAATCGACCACCAAGATTAAGTTATGAGAATCCATATCTATTGTTCAATTAGTTTTATGATTTTCCTTATTACCAAGTTATTATGTTGTTATAATAATGCTCAATGTCGCTTACTCTAATGTAATTTTTATTGCATGCATGGTTGGGGGTATGATGCATGTAGATACAAAGAAACTTCCAAGAAAGGGACATATGAGGGTCAGCTTAAAGAGTAGATGAAGGTTTCCAAAAGACATATATGGTGGGGTGCCATCTACAATAGAAGTTCCTAACATTCATAGATAAGTTCATGTATAAATAATGTTCAATCATGTCTGGTTAGTTAGTTTCAATTCAAGAACTCAACTGTAAACAATGTATGAATCAAGTTCAATTTTAATTCATGGTGTTTCATTTATCTTTTTTATATGAATGTCATGCTTTTAATGTTCCTTCAAGCCATGCTACCCATGTTATGGACAACATAGGGTTTGCTTCCGCTGACGTATATATGTGCTTGGAGGGGAGTTACAATATGGTATCAAAGTAATGAGTAGATGGCCACTAAGCTATGGATTCACATGTTCTAAGCCCTAGGTATAAAGGATTAAGTTCAAGATATGGGAACCCAAAGTAGAGGTCTGGTCAGAATACATAAGTTAGATAAGGGTTATGGTTATGTTCCTAGATGTTTTAGATTTTTGTGTTAACTCTAGAATTGTACATATCATGCTCTCTCTTCTTCCCACGTGCTTGTGGTACAGGACACAGACTCATGGGGTTTTGTAGATATAATGTTATGTGCATAATCATACTTGTCTAGTCCTTTCAAGTGCATGTGGTATTAGACATGTGCATGAGGGAGGTTCCAAGATAAGCATGAAAAAAAATACAAGAGTTGGCATTAAAATTTGAGACATATAGTCACCTAAACCTAATTAGAACATAATATGACGATGCATGCATATGAAGGGTAGATAATTTGACATGGATACGAAATAGAGGAAAAAAATGCATGCACTTGCTACTAAACAATGTTCTCTACTATTTTATGATTATGTGTTTGAATTGACCATCATGTATTACTGCCATGTTTATGAAATAAAAATCTTGTTTAAGTATAAGAAATCATGTTATGTTGATATTGTCCTCTCTGTCATGTTATGTGAGCCTTAATCGACATTATGTTAGCCTTAACTGGCCTTATGTGAGCCTTAATTGACCATATGAGCCTTGTGGGAGCATCATGTGAGCCTTAACCAGCCTTATGTGAGCCTTAATTGACCTTATGTGAGCCTTAATTGGCCTTATGAGCTCTATGGGAGCATTATGTGAGCCTTAACCGACCTTATGTGAGCCTTAACTAGACTTATGTGAGCCTTAATTGGCTTTATAATCTCTGTGGGATCATTATGTGAGCCTTAATCGGCCTTATGTGAGCCTTAACCAGCCTTATGTGAGCCTTAATTGGCCTTATGAGATCTGTGGGAGCATTATGCGAGCCTTAACCGGCCTTATGCGACCCTTAATTGGCCTTACGAGCTCTGTGGGAGCATTATGTGAACCTTAACCGGCCTTATGTGAGCCTTAACCAACCTTATTTGAGCCTTAATTGGCCTTATGGGCTATAAAAGAGTGAAATCAGCCCTTTACTAAAAAATTGAAAACTAAAACGTCTATCCCAAACATACTAAAAAGGTATGTTAAAACGGGTGTAAAAAATTTCAAATATATATATATATATATATATATATATATATATATATATGGTATACAGAAGACCAATTAGTAATGCAGTTGAATATAATTTCATGACTATATTCAATTTTATAAAATATTACAAATTCCATCATATCTCCCATATGGGGATAACAACAAAAAAGGATCTAGATATAGGGAAGTCTAAACTACTTCAAGACTTGTCTCCAAAGAAATGTCTCCAAGAGCTAGGTCCATGCCAAAAGCTAAGTTCTCCTTAATCTTGTTCAACTCCTTGATCTAACCACGGGTGCTTGGGAAAGCACCCAACAAAAGAAAGAAGCAAGGTATGTGTCAATAATATGAACAAGAAACAAAGATAAGAACATCAATGAAACATAAGGGTATATAGTCATCATAAGATGACAAGGCTAAGAGAATGAGGCATTTAACAAAATATTCTTGCCATACACAATAAATAATAATGAACTTGGATGAATGATTAATATTAGACTATATTAACTAAGTAGGGTTGAGGCACCTACCGAGCCTCAACTTATAGATGATGGGAGGGTAATCACATTCCTAGTGACCTATAAAATATTTTTATTGGGGATAAATAACACATTCCCTAGGGGGAGAGTAAACACATTTCCCATGGTGAAATAACACATGCCCTAAACTATGGGTGGTTGTACATAAGTACCACTACTATAGCTAATAGTCAAATAAACCATCATGCTCAAGAAATACTAAAGTGGCAAGATAAATCATCATATAATTGCAACATGGCTATGGGGTTCCAAGACCTGAGAAATAAATAACAGAACTGGTTTTGCGGCAAACATAGCAAAGGAGACAATAATAGGAGAAGTACAGTTCAATCAATTCCTCATTAAGGAAATTAGGGTTTGGATCACAATTTTCCCCACTTACGGTGTAAAGATGCACATACCTCTCATATTGAATTCAATTATCAAATTTCACCACTTTTAGATGATCCACTTTTCCTATTTTCAATATATTAACATGTATTAGGGTTTTGCATATGCATAAAGATAAAGAAAACCCTAGTTTTGTACTTTTAACATGCAATTGTAATTTAGACTCTAAAAACATCACCATTGATCTTATTAGGTTCTCCTGATTTAGAAAACATATAATTTTGTCTATTTTGGAGTTATGAGGATTAAAGTGTATTTTTGGTGATTTTTATCTACTAAATTCAATTTTGGAAAACACCTTCTGATAAAACTCAAAAACAAACCTCAAAAGTATTTTTATTAGAAAGATCACATTTTTTCAATTCCAAAACATATTTTTCTTCAATTTTTGGACAATGGAATCAAAAGTTACAAATTTCTTAAAACAGACCAATCAGAACATTCCACATCATCCAAACAAGAAAGAGAGGCAAAGAGAGAGAGTGAGAGAGGGGATGGAGTAGTGACTTGGTCCAATGGGTGGTGTCCAAATCACTAAGTCAAACTCCGTCAGCAGTGTGCTGACTCGCCCCAAACAAAATGGAAAACAAAGCATAAAAGACATTTTTGTCCCCAGATGAGAGAACGAAGAAGAGAGCAAGTGGAAGGGAAAAACCAAAAAATCACACGGGGGAGTCATCCCCTTCATCCTGTCCCACCATGGCTGGGTTGTAGTGAGATGCTACTCAAGCCCAAATTTGGGCAAATCATCCATTTGAGAGCAAACTCAAAACCGACACATCAAAGAGCAAGAGAAGAAAGAACAGGACTCATGGTAACAAGTAATTGAGTCAGAGGTGCGAGAAGAAGAGAGGAAGGGGCGCTGTAAGTCGGGGAGGGATACCGCCTTGGTGGCAGACCATCATGCGACCAAAGGGGAAATTCAACCCTTAAAATAGAAGGTTGTGGTTTTGGGGATCTAACAAAGGAGATTTTTTATACAAGGTTGGTTAGGAGGGATAAAGCATAGAAATCATGAGATGCTTTTACCCCAAGGTTTGGGAATTTATAGAATATGCAATCATAGGCCATGTTTTTGGTATGGATGTGTGCAGAATCGAAATGAACTCGTAGGTGAAATAATTGTGCGAAACGATCCACTATGGTGAGAGAAATCCACAATTTTCAAACCTTCTGTGTTTCCTTTTTGGGCGCGGGGTAGAAGATGACACAGCCATCATTAGATGTTAATCGAGTGGCTCACAACAAGTCCAAAATTGTGACACATTATTCACTTGCCAAATCAAATTAGGACTACAATGAAGCATTATATATTTATGTATGAGGGAGAAAACGAACTCCAAACTGATTGAAACTTGACACCTAGCCTATTTTTGACATGTAGAAACCAAATATGTAATTAGTTTTGCCTTTTGAGAAAGTTAGATTAGTCATTTAAGCAAATTACTATTTCTCTCTCATTAATGACTATTAGATTCTCCAAATCTCATGAAACTACATCCATAAGTCCCATTTAATGAGTTTGATATGATTTTTCTATTATCACATGATGTAGGAGTTAATTATTTAATTAATTAACATATTAAAGGTTCTACACACTTTCTCTCTTATGTTTTCACCTTTTATTCAAATACCATCCAAATTAAATGAAATTTGCATAAAGGCATATTTTTATATCTAGATTACGAATTTGGCATTAGTTGCCCATTTTGAGAACAGTAAGTGCTTTATTTCTTATTCCTGTGTTATATCCTATTCTCCCAATTAATAAACACATTTGTAATTATATATTTACATAATTGATGAAATTTGGCACTTAAATAAAGTTTTAGTTCAAGAAAACAAATTTGGACTTCAAATTATCTTATGAGTTTCATTTTCATATTTTTTAGGCAATTTACTTCATATTCTCACTATTTGCCCATTTCATTCAATTATTGCCATAATTTCATATATTGGGATTTTCCTTTTATTTTTCATATTCTAAAGGGTCCTAGAAAGTTCTAGCACGAATTTCTTTATCTTTTGACCACTTAAGTTGACATTTTACATGTTAGGCTCATTACTAAGCTTTCACTGAAATATTTGTGCATAAACCCATTTATTGGCATAAATGGTGAACAAATGTTCATTGAACCACTATAATCTCCAAAAATTAAACATAAAGGCCAAGAAGTATAGAAATGAAAGGAAAAGCTATGATAAGGGACAAAAAGACAGTACATCCAAGATTCAGTACGTTATAGCACTCCACCCTTAAAGAGGATTTCATTCTTGAAATCACAAGCGAAGAGAGAAGGATGAGTATGCAACATCTCAAAACTAAACCTGACGTTGTTCCTACAACCATACACTTTTTTCAAAACTTCCACTAAATCAACTCCTTACACTTCCACGGCTTAACCTGAGAATTTAGGAACTTCACATACATCAACTCATCATAGGTGAGGTTCTTAGGAATCACTAAGGGTTCCACTATAAGATTTCTTTTTAACATTTTGGCTTATTAGTACTATATTTATTAGGATATCACAGTATCATTATTACTATTTTAATTATGTCATGTCATATTCACTCTGTTGCCAAAAGAGTTATATTTCATTATTATGCATGAAATATATATATATATATCAAATTTATCTTAGTAATAATTTTAGAAAAATTAGCGGTTACTCAATTATCTCAATATTAATTATTATATTTGACCATTAACCTTAATAATTTGGATTTAGACTTCATTACCACCATATTGAATTATAACAAATTATTTTGCATGAAATAAGACATTTTATCAAATTTATTATTAAATCTACCATTAATCCAAATAATGTCACATTAATTATTTATATTTATATTAAACATTGTCAAATTGTCATATTACCTTTCTTGTTCACATTAATGTCTTCAATAATCATCTTCTCATATTTATTCACTTCTTATTATTGATTATGCCCAATTATATAAATCCACTTACTTCTTATCCATATTGAAATCATTATATGTATTTTATTGAACAAAGTGGAACATATTACATATTCATGAATTGATACACACATCAAATTATGATTAGGTGATTAATTAGGTGTGTATTATAGAACAAAGCAATATGCATTATAACTTGATTAATCTATGGTTAGGTGATTATATAACATTTATGTGTATTAGAGTATATTACATGATTATGAAACCTAATGTTACTGATGTATCATGAATAGCATTAAATATGCATATATTAAGGTTAGATAATTACAACTTATGGTTTAGATCAACATGATCATTATAGTTGGCATATATCTTCTTAGCATGTATTAAGTCCAAGATTAGGTTACAGTTATCTTGCTCATCATTTCATTAGGATTTATTGATATATGACATGGTTAGCATCATAACTATCCATTAGTAGTTTCAATATGTGAGTTACTAATATTATGTGCATTAAATATTCATTATAGTTCAAACATATGAACTATTCATTATAGACCATTACATGTTCATTAATTAACAAGCATGTTAAGTTATAACTATAACTTATTTGGTCAAAACTAAATATTCAAGCACACTAACCCCCTATTCATGGAGTTAGGGTTTTCTAAAGTCACGTAGATAGATCTCGGTATGACACGGGGCTCCATCCCCAATAAAAATGATTTAGTCCTTGAAATCTAACTACCTAACAACAACAACCAACCACTCTCCACCCCTTAAAAGGTTTTACCTAACAAGCCAAATTAAAATATAGCTAAAATGGTAAGTCTAACTAAACCATGTATAAGATCCATCATGCTTTCACTGCGCACTCTAATGTCTTACTAAACACCAAACTTCAAAGTATAGTTTCTAGGGTTAGACAGACCAAACATGTGGTCCAAAGGGACATAAGGGAAATATATTAGGTATCCATCCTCAAAACAATTCGCAGAACCTGAAAGAGAAGGTCACCACATAAGGTTTCCAAAGATATACAACATATATGTCTAAGGTAACTATTGCCTAAAAGCATACTATTTTGTATAATCCGTATCAGCTCAGGCCTGGTAGGTATCATATGGATCTGGGAGTCCTCATAAACCAAGCTAAAGGCATGGTCATAAATATTACCAGCCCTCGAATCCTGATCCTTTCTAGACACCTTTGCTTTCAACTTCATATCCAAGTAGCTTCCTAAAGACAAATCTAAACAACCTCAAGTTACTATGGTTACTTAAATCTTTTAATTGTAAATATTTTAGGGAAATATTCAACATGATTCAAATGTGAAACTCATAGGATCCTAATATCAACCTTTCATCATCTCAAGGGTTGCATAAATCAAATCTAGGGAAAACATGTCACTAAAAGGGGAACTATGTAAGACAAGGGTTCTAATTAGGGAGACAAAATTGAAATAGTCAGATTCCAACGACCATGGCCTTTGATACCATGTTGTAAAAGATTAAAATCACCCCTGTACTAAAACTTTGAAAAATAAAACATCCATCCCAAACATACTCAAAAGGTGTGTTGAAACAGGTGTAAAAATTTTCAAATATTAATATACATATAGTATACAAAAGGCCAATGAGTAAGACAGCGCAAAATAATTTCATGACTATATTTAATTTTATAAAATATTACAAAATTCCATCATATCTCCCATATGGGGTTTACAACAATAAAAGGATCTAGATAGAGAGAAGTCTAAACTACTTCAAGAGTTGTCTCCAAAGAAATGACTCCAAGATCTAGGTCCATTCCACAACCTAAGTACTCCTTGATCTTGTTCAACTCCTTGATCTAACCCTGGGTGGTTGGGAAAGAACCCAGCAAAAAAAGAAGCAAGGTACGTGTCAATAATATTAACAAGAAGCAAAGATAATAACATTAATGAAACATAAGGGTATAGATTCATCATAATATGATAAGTCCAAGAGAATGAGGCATAAAAAACGATTCTTGCCATAACCAATAAATAATAATGAACTTTCATGAATGATCAATATTAGACTAAATTAACTAAGTAGGGTTGCGGCACCTACCAGACCTCAACTTATATATGAGGGGAGAGTAATCACATTCCCATCCACCAATAAAATATTTATATTGGGGAGAAATAACACATTCCCTAGGGAGAGAGTAAACACATTTCCTAGGGAGAAATAACACATGCCCTAAACTATGGGTGGTTGTACATAAGTACCACTACTATAGCAAATAGTCAAATAAACCATCATGCTCAAGAAATAGTAAAGTGGAAAAATAAATCATAATATAATTGAAACATAGTAGTGGGGTTCCAATACCCAAGAAATAAATAACAAAACTAATTTTGAGTCAAATATAGCAAAGAAGACAATAATAGGAGAATTAGGGTTCAATCAATGTCTCATTAAGGAATTTAGGGTGATCACAATTTTCCCCACACAAGGTGTAAGGATGTACATACCTCTCATATTGAATTCAATTATCAACTTTCACCACTTTTAGAAGATCCACTTTTCCTATTTTTAATGTATTAACATGTATTAGGGTTTTGCATATGCATAAAGGGTAAATAAAACCCTAGTTTTGGACTTTTCACATGAAACTCTAATTTTGACTCTAAAAACATCACCATTGATCTTATTAGGTTCTCCTGATTAAGAAAACATATAATTTTGTCTATTTTGGAGTTATGAGGATTAAAGTGTATTTTTAGTGATTTTTATCTATTAAATTCCTTTTTGGAAAAAAAAACTTCTGATAAAATGCAAAATAAAAACTTGAAAATATTTTTATTAGAAAGATCACATTTTTCCAATTAGAAAACATATTTTACTTTAATTTTTGGACAAGGGAATCAAAAGTTACAAATTTCTTAAAATAGACCAATCAGAACATGCCACGTCATTGATATAAGCAAGAGAGGCGAAGAGAGAGGGTGAGAGAGGGGACAGACTAGTGACTTGGCCCAATAGGTGGTGTCCAAGTCACTTAGTCAAACCAGATCAGTGGTACACTGACTCGTCCAAAGAAAAAGGGAAAGCAAAGCATAAAAGATGTTTTTGTCCCTGGACGAGAGAACAAAGAAGCGAGCAAAAGGAGGGGAAAAACCAGAAAATCACATAGGGGAGTCACCCCCTTCATCCCATCCCACCATGGTTGGGTAGTAGTGAGCTTTTTCTCCAGCCCAGAATTGGTCAAAACCTTAATTCAAGAGAAAACTCAAAACCGACATAGTAGAGAGCAAGAGAAGAAAGAATCGCAGTCACTGTAATAAGAAATTGAGTCAGACATTTGCGAAGGAGAGAGGAAGGGGTGCTACAAGGTGAGGAGGGAGAGCAGCTCAGTAGTGGACCATCACGCGACCAAAGGGAAATTCAAGCCTTAAAATAGAAGGTTTTTGTGCCGCAGATCCAACAAAGGAGTTTCTTTTATATAAGGTTGGGTAGGAGGGCTAAAGCATAGAAGTCGTGAGATGCTTGTGCCCTAATGTTTGGGCATTTCTAGAATATGCAATCATAGGCATGTTTTTGGTATGGGTGTGTGTGGAATAGAAAACCAAACTCATAGGTGAAAAATCGTGCGAAACGATCCACTGTGGTGAGAGAAATCTACAATTTTTAGACCTTCCATGTTTCCTTTTTGGGTGCGGGGTAGTAGACGACACAACCATCATTAGATGCTAATCGAGTGGCTCACAACAAGTCCAAAATTGTGACACATTATTCACTTTCCAAATCGAATTAGGACTAAAGTGAAGCATTAAATATTTATGTATTTTCTCTTTCCTCAATTGAGCGTGAAAACAAACCCAAACTAATTGAAACTGAATGTAGCCTATTTTCGACATGTAGAAACCAAATATGTTATTAGTTTTGCCTTTTGAGAAAGTTAGATTAGTGATTTAAGCCAATTACTATTTTCTCTTTCTTCTCTCATTAATGACTATTAGATTCTCCAAATCTCATGAAACTTCACCCATAAGTCCCATTTAATAAGTTGGATATAATTTTGCCATCATCTCAACATGTTGGAGTTATTTATTTAGTCAATGAACATAATGAAGGTTCTACACACTTTCCCTCTCCTATTTTCACCTTTTATTAAAATTATATCCAAATTAAATCAAAATTTTCCCAAAGAAATATTTTATATCTAGATTGCAAATTTGGCATTAGTTACCCATTTTGAGAACATTAAGTCCTTTGTTTCTTATTCTTGTGTTATCTCCTATTTTCCCTATCAATATACACATTTATAATTACATATTTCATAATTGATGAAACTTGGCACATAAGTAAACATTGAGTTCAAGAAAACGAATTTGGATTTCAAATTATCTTAAGTTTCCTTTTCATAATTTTTAGTTAATTTACTGCATATCCCATTTAATTTAATTCTTTCCATAATTTCATATATTGGGAATTTCCTTTACTTTTACATATTCTAAAAGGTCCTAGAAAGTTCTAGCACAAATTTCTATATACTTTTTACCACTTAAGTGGACATTTTACATGTTAGACCCTTTACTAAGCATTCGCTGTGGTATTTGTGCATAAACCCATTTATTGGCATAGGTGAACAAATGTTCACTAAACCGCTATAATCTCCACAAATTAAACATAAAGGCCAAGAAGGATAAAAATGAAAGGAAAATCTTAGAGAAGGGACAAAAAGACAATATGTCCAAGATTTAGTATGTTACATGAGCTCTGTGGGAGCATTATGTGAGCCTTAACCAGACTTATGAGCGTTGTGGGTGCAATCATGAGAGTGGTTATATCAAATCAAGTAAAAATCCATCTTATTATGAAATCATGTCAAGTTAACCAAGTTCTCATGAAATTAAGTAAGTCATGTCTTAAGTATGCCAATGAGACTTAAAGATGATATTAGTGAATTAACATGCACATACTAAGTGAAATTCTAAGATGGGTAGCCTAGTTGAATTTTGAGGACAAAATTCCTATAAGGTGGGTAGAATTGTAACATCCCAAAATTTTCAGATACTTATTTGCAAAAAAAATTCTTAAAATCACATCCTTTATGGTCACATATTAAAGAAGAGGTAAATATTAAATAACTTTGATTATTATCATGCTCTGGAAAATTGTCCATTTAGAGAATACATGTAAATAAGACTACATTGAAAATTTCAAGATCTAATTCATTTTAGATAGTTAGTTATTCAATATTACAACTTTATAATGTATTAATCATATTAATTAATCTAGTCAACTAAACAGAAAACTAACCCTTCAAGATTATTCTATACACAGAATATGATGTGTGGAAAAAATTTGGTTTTGTTTGGGATTGGTCTGATAGGTCAAATCATTTTTATAAGATAATGGTGTTTAAAATGAGATAAATGCCATTTTCCAAAAAATATGTCCTTCTAGGCCTGGAATGGGTCATTTAAAATAAGATAAAAGCCTTTTGATGCATCATAGACTAGTTCAATTGCAGTCGTATGCTCTTTCTTCAACCTCCTGCTTGGAGGAGGACTCCAATATCCCGGTCATTCGAGGATTTCTCCCTGTGTGTGACTGTTGCCAAAATGTTCTTTGCCTCTAGATTCAGGAGATCATCCTGCACCCATCCACCTCTAACTCAAACCCTAAAGTGCATTATATAAATGATGCTCAATTTTGTGCTTCCAGTTACTGGGATGTTCTCATCAGATTGTTCTCCATCCTCATGTTGCTTCCCTTTGATTCTCGACAGTTGAACCATCTCTAGAATTCCCTAAACCCACACCAACTTTTAGCTTCTCATGTGACGCCTTGCTTTGATCTAGTGATGAGACCCCTACACGATAGCACCATGGAGTTTGCAGTCAGAAATGCCTGAGAGTGTGGAAAGCATAGAAACTGATAAAGAGCTTCATTTTCATCAGTCAAACCTTCTCCAACACATGGGTGATCAGCTTCTGAGGTAAGCCGCCAGGACCCATTTTTCCTCCTTGCAAACTACTATCTCGCTGGGCCATCGAGCCTCGTCTCTTGGTCATGACCTTTGAACCTGTTCTGATGAGCTCAGGATTTCTAATTGATGACCTTAGCACCATGTTCCCTCAGTCAAATTTGAGGACTGAGTAGGGATCCAAGAAGGTCTGCTTTCTTATTTTTTCCTATAGACTAGGCCATGTTCCAACCATGATAGCAGGTGGTTCTAGAGCCACAGACCATAGATCAACCCAAGTTGGGGCTTGTAACCTTCATGGAGAGGTGAGGAACCTGTTGTTGTCTATGGTTTGCAAAATGAAGGTAGGAATTGTGTTTTGGAGTTGGGAAATTGAGACCCTTGTGGGTGTATTTCCTCATTGTTTTGAGCAAGAAGAATCGCAGATGTTGTTTTCCCAGTGTACCCCTGGCCGCTGATGATTTTTTCCATCACCCATGGGTATAGTTGAAATTTTGGATGGTTTACATGTGGACCAACGTGTAGGACTGAACGATGGGCTCTGGTCAGTATGGCCGCGTGCGATTGGTCCAGTTGAGCATTACTGTCCAATTTTGGACAATGTTTCACATGTGGATTTATCTTCCCTTCTGATTGGCTGGATTTTGAAAATCCATAACAATTAATTGGGAACTCCTATGGGGTCAAAAAGTATATGGTTTTTGATTGATTTTTCAAGATCTAGATCATAGAATAGGTTTCAAAACTTGATTTGAATCTATTTTCCCCTGATTCTCTAAAGAGATATTAAACTCTAGAAATCAAGTTAAGGATGAATTATTAATGAATGATTATTGAATGAACAAGGTGATTAAGGTTTAACCAACCCAACGAGGTGATTAGGGTTTCATCAATCTAACAAGAATAACAACTAATAACTTCTTTGAGACAGAGAGAGAGGTAAGAGGGTTCATGCACCTTGAATATTTAGTATTGGTTTTCATCACCTTATAACTATTATTATGATCAAAATGAATTATATGCAATACTATGTACTTTAATTTGAATATTACTCATATTAATGATTTCTATGCTTTCAAGATTTATTTTCATGATCAAAAGAAATTTAGTTAAAGTAAAGAATCATCACGATAATGGTTTTTTTAGTGAATCAAACTCTTCTATTACTATTTTTGTATTTTTGTAAATGTACAAGTATCTATATATTCCTTAGGGAACAACCTCCACTAAGGAATTAACCAGACCAAGAACAAATATCACTATACAAGGAAAGGAATTAACTAGACCAAGAACAAATATCACTATACAAGGAAAGGAATTAACCAGACCAAGAACAAATATCACTATACAAGGAACTCACTCAAGAGAGAGGGGAGGATGAAAAAAAGAAATAGAAAATTCACATGGAAGTGTCAGTCAACAGTTTGATATCACTGAAAATAATATGCCAAAGTTGACTAACATTTCTTTCAAAATTTCTATGAACTCAATCATTTGTTTCTCTCCACATCCAATGAAAAATGGACAAGAAGACCAGAAGAAGTCTCTTACGTCGTAGATTGTAAAGATCATCCAGATTCCCTGGAACTTGAAAAACAAACTAAATACTGGCATAATTCCATAACTCAGAAGCGTAGAGATAGTTAAATCATATACAATCAACCTCTTCTTCCTCACATTTGCACAAAAAACACCTATATACCTATTTGATACCCATCCATTTAAAAATCATCATGTTAATGGTTAACCATGCAATGGGTTGGATTATTTTATCCTCATCATGATAATGTTGAGCCAACGGTCGTTATGAGCACCATTGGTGCATAAGTATCGAGGATACTTTAATCAACCACCAAGATTAAGTTATGAGAATCCAAATCTACTATTCAATTAGTTTTATCCTTTTCCTTATTGCCAAGTTATTATGTTGTTATAATAATGCTCAATGTCACGTACTCTAATGTGGTTTTTATTGCATGCATGGCTGGGGGCGCGATGTCCGCAGGTACAAAGCAACTTCCAGGAAAGGGCTATATGAGGGTCATCTTAAGGAGTTGACCAAGGTTTCCAAAATACATATATGGTGGGGTGCCATCTACAATAGAAGATCCTAAGGTTCATAGATAAGTTCATGTATAAATATTATTCAATCATGTTTGGTTAGTTAGTTTCAATTCAAGAACTCTACTGTAAACAATGCATGATAAAATTTCAATTTTAACGCCTGGTGTTTCATTTATCTTTTTTCTATGAATATCATGTTTTGTAATGTTCCTCCAAGCCAAGTGACCCATTTTATGGAAAATGTAGTGTTTTCTTCCACTGACGTATATATGTGCTTGCAGGGGCGTTACAACAAGTGGGTGGATGATTGTGGAAAAAAGTGATGGATTGAGGCCAATAGAAAGGGGTGGATGTAGGGTTTTCTCTTCATCCCTCTTAGACCTTGAATCTCTCCCACAAAGATCTGGGAACCAATGATCGTTGGAACAATAAACTGTAACAACCGAACTAAAAAAATCAAAATTCCAACCTAAGTAGCAGGGGTGGGTATTTATAAGGATTGGTAGATTGTGTATGATAAGTGGGATGAACCCGACCAGGTTTGTACCCATAAGTTACTGATGTTATTGGGTGGCAAAGGTCAGTGATGTTGATGTCTTTGGCGATTGTTGATGTTGTGACAACCCACCTCCACATGAGCGAGATTACTCAAAACAAAATGTTGAATTAACACTAACATCCAGATCACCATAAAATTGGGTAAAATTAAAACTGACTTCATATGACCACAAAAGCAGAACATATTACACCTGAGTCGACAAAATTGTACCATTTATATTATTTAACATGCCAAATGATATTATATGTCATTATTCAATAGTCATCCTGCCACAATCTGTTACATATGAAAACACGATCACATATACATGCCATATATGTACAACCATTGCACACTGCCAAAAACTTTCTATAAATGTACAATGTCTACAAAACCTCCCCAAGGACCTGAGAGTACATGGACAAAACATAGGACTCCACTATGAAACAAAGCATCATATCCAACCTTCAAACAGCTATTGCTCGTTTTTTTGCTTAGCCCCAACCACACGATCTATATCTCGTCGTGCATGACCTCCTAAAAGATGTGGAAACCCATAATATGAGACCAACATCCCAGTGAGAGATATAACTCTCCGCCAACAATTTTTGTTAACACAATTATATTATAGAGCAAAAAAGAAATACTATTACACAGAATGAGAAAATTTAGCTTAGATGATATAATTGGAATTGATAACACATATTAAGAAGTGTAAGAAACTATGAATTGATCAACAAATTATCATATATTCTCAGAAGGAGTATGAAGAACATGTATGAGGTAATAGCTAAGTAGTGTAAGAACAAGGCAAGGGAGTCATCCAATGTGAATCGTTTTTGTCCCTAAGCAAAATATACTACATGGTTGTATTACACCTTTTATTATACCCTGTGGATATGAGGTATAACGCCCATGCTCCAACTAGCCACTACTAAGCTGAAATCAGTACCATATAAGATCTAGGAGAGTCAGACTCATATGATCTACCACACCCTCAGTCAGTCCAAGTCTGTCGTAGTGACATATAAAGTCAAACTGCAAATCAGCCTAGTCCGCCTTGGTATATAGGCATGGTACTAGTGAGATAGGACCATAGTCGTTAACCTGCCAGGGTATGATCGCAACCATCCCTGAAAACATATAATCTGAGATACGACCTAAAATGTTATCTTGCTGAGGTATGACCACAATCACCCTCCAAATCTATGTTTGTGGGTGCAAGGATATATCATCAACTTGCACCCCGGCATATTCATCAATATGTTCTCTGAATTTCTTGTAGAATTATTCATTTCACCATCCAGAAAGTACTGACACTAAAGATGGATCTATGGCTCAGGGCAACTACATAATTAGGGTTTCACTTGATTCGTTAAGCCAATGGGGTATCTTTTGAGGTATCAATCAAGTTACAACCTACAAACCACAAACAAAATTTTCAAAGATAAGGGTAGATTACAAGGTTAGAAGATATAAAATTTATGAGGTGTAAACTTGTCACATCATCACATGATATTATCTCACTGCCTTATACCAGGCCATCACCATTACCAAATTATCTTGGGATAACCATCCCTCATCACATCACTAGAGGATATCACCTCAAACGAGGCACAAAGCCCCTACCAGGTCATAAGACCCAATCACATTGTCCCTTTATAATCATTATATCACCATGCCTCATAAGGGATCGTAATCATCACCCTATGTCATGTAAGATAGACCATAGCCATCACTAGTTATGACATTCATTCTCATGCAACACTCAGGTTACACAAGTAGGAGACAAAATACTTTATTATATTCTATTTAATATTAAACCCTAGATACCTCACTTCCCATGTTCTTGGAATATATTAGGGTTAATCATCATCACATGAGTGCCTACCATATCAAGGTAATAACCACCATCTATAGACGACCATGTATAGCGACCATTGGAGGTTAACATCACCCCTTGCTACCATTGGGCATGGAATACCCTAGAGACCACTAGGTTCAAGTTATAGGTGGAGACCAACACATAAGTATTAACCAAAGGATCAACCCTACATGTAGAGACCATGTTAGGTTACACCCATGTAGCGACTGTGAACCATATAAGATATAACAACCTCAACCATGTATACAATGTAGAGACCGTAAAACTCAACAAATGTAGTGACCAACCAGCATGTTGCGACCATCACCCATTCATACATGTGTAGAAACCACTAGGGTTACCCATGTGGTGACAAACATACATCAACATAGTGACCATCTCAGCCAACCCGTGTAATGACCTCACAAAGGATCAAGGGAAGCAACCACCACAAGGGTTAAGTATTTTGGACGCAAGGAAGACCATCATGGGTAGCGACCACAAAGCAACTTGTTCATATAGTGACCAAACAGGTTTGGGTTAGGGTTCGGTAGCGACCAACCAACCCTAATAACCCTAGGTCAAGAACCATAGCAACCAAAACAAGATCAATACATATAGAAATCACCAAGGTATTTAGCAACCCCCAAACAGGTGATTAAGACCAAGAAAACGGAAGCGTCACCACGAGAACATCTCTTGAAAAGATGATCATCAAAAACCCTAAAACATGCATCACAAGGGTAATCATAAAGAACCAAGGAAAACCATGTGCCCACCTAAAGCAATCAAAGATCAAAACCTCCGACATCATGTAAAACCTAACCTAAACCTTTTATGAAAACCAACAATCATGAGGAATGCAAGAGACAACAACATCCACCATCACTAACAGTTCAGGTACATGAACTAAGGCTTAGGAGAAAGAGTAATATATGAAAGAACACTCCATAATCTTGAACCCTAAATGAAGAGAGCATCATCTAGCAAATTATTATCACATTTTACAGATAGAACATTAACATGCGGGCAAGATATAGGTGCAACAATAGTAGTCAGGAAAGTTATATAACCCGCCTTGAAGAAGATCAACTCCAAGCCACGAGTTTCAAGAGAAGGAAGAAAATCACCAAGATTGGGTCCACTTCCGTGGCCAAACAAGGTCACCTCAAGAGAAGAAAACATACCAACGTCAAAGGAGCTCAAAATAGAAAGGGTAGAACCCTAGGCCAAAAAGAAAGAAGAAAGAGTGAGCTTCATCTAACATAGGTACTCCCATGAGAAACCATGGATCTTGACCCCTGTAGGAGAGAAGATCCTCAAGATAGGCACCATGGAGGAACCATAGTCTAAGGCCAAGAAGAAGGAAGGGGTAGGGTTTCTAGAAAAATAAGATCATGGCATAAAACCTCTTTCCAAGAAGGAAGATCACAAAGAACCACCACATGGAAAATGATAAATCCCTAGATCACCACATGCAAAGGTGACCAGCCACCAGAGATCTAAGATCAACACCTGGACTTGCACCACCAAGCTCAAGGCTAAACACAAGCAAGAACAGAGGAAGAAAAGTGCTAATGGGGATACGTGTATGTGAAAGAAGAGGTATAAATATATGCCCAAGGGTAGTAGAGAGGTGAAAGATATTAGGTGTCAAGATAATAGATCCTCTCATGATACTTATCCCTCAAAACCATGTCCATGGAAGCACTCTAGATATACATTAATCAAAAGGTGATAAAAACAAGGTAGTGTAGAAAGCACTTAGGTCCACTACACCCTTCAGTCAAAGCAAAACACTAATGTAAAGAAGTGAAATCAATCAACCTCTCTACTAATAACAATGGTAAACAAAATCCAATTTGGATAGCAGCGGAAGATAAAATTTTGACTATATTCAATTTAAATAAAGTGTACATAAAAATTTCCCCAATATGGGTGTTCATGCTTTATACAAAAAGAGGATCTAAGTAGAGGGAAGCTAAACTAGTCCACTTTTGTCTCCAAGCAACACATCCATCAGCCAAGTCCATGCCCAAGCTATTATCTTCATTCCATATCCAACATCTTGCTCCACACCTGGGTGGTTGGGAAAACGCCCAGTAAGAGGGAAGGAAAAACAAAAGTATGTGTTACAAAAACTATTCTAAGATGGCAAGATAAGAAAAGCGTGTAAAAGTAGGCTAGGGGTCATCATAAGATGATGATACAATCAAGAGAATGAGGCCATATATATAAAAGAATATTTCAATAGATGCTTGCCATAAACAATATATAACCAATTATTTGCATGTATGATTAATATTGACTATCTTAACTATGTAGGGTTGAGGCACCTACCGGACCTTCAACCAAAAGGGTGAGGGGAGAGTATCACATTCCCAGTCACCTACACACATTTTGTGTGTGGGGGGGAGTATCACATTCCCCAGGGGAGAAATAACACATTCCCCAACTATGGGTGGTTGTACATACAAGTACCACTACACTAGTTAATTAGTCTAATAATATCAACATGCTAGAATAGATGGCAAGTAACAACAATATCGAATAGAACAAAGCAGTGGGGTACCAAGACCCAAGAATAATAATATTCCAAACTGATCATGAGGCAAGTATAGAAAGAGAATCATCAAGATAGGATATAAGGTGCAAATAAGCCTCATTATGGAAACATAGGTAATGGAACAAATAATTCCCAACTGAAGTTTTTTATGCACATACCTTTAATATTTAGAATCCTAGAACCACTTTTCATAACTTTTATACGAGATCAGTTTCACTTTTCCTAATATGATCATCATATTTATGTATTAGATATATGCATATTCATTAAATGCTTAAAACCTCAAAACCATCGACTTTTTCCACAAACGATCAATTTAGACTCTAAAAACCTCACTATTGTCTTAGTTACATTCTTTTGATCAAAATAACATATATGTTTGTATATTTTCGGGTTAATAACTTTTTAGAGTATTTTCCATATTTATTAGTTAATTAAATCAACTCGAAAAATACATATTCGAAAAAATCAACCACGAAAACATTTTTATTAGATAGATTACGTTCTCCCGATTCCAAAACATATCTTACTTTTATTTTTGGACAAACGAGTAAAAAGTTACATTATCAGCCAATGAGAAAATTAGATATTTTGATTTTCGTTATGAAAAGCAGAGAAGGTGGGACCGGGCCCACTGCTTGGCCCAATCAAAGCGACCCAAGTCAGTGGCCCACCCCACTGGCTGGCAAAGGTCCAAGTCGGGTCAAAGGCCAGTCAACCATGGATGAAAAGACGATCTTGTCCATACGCAGGACAAAGATGGAGAGAATTGATAGTGGGAAAAATGGTAAAATGACGGATCGTCATCTTCCCCAGCTCACCCGCACGACAGTCGACGAACAACAGCTACTACTACTAGCAATTTTGGGAAAAATCTAAATACTCAACCAAATCTGATGTTCAAGTATGGAAAAGAAAGCTTAGAGCAACACGAACCTGATGATACCATTACTTCGACCGGAGGTGGAGGGAGGTGACAGAGAGGGACGCCGCAATCCAGCGGCTTCGGCAGCTGGTCGAGGGTGCAAACGGAAACAAAACGCGAAATCAAAAGTTGGGTTGAGTTGCTAGGGTGACGACGGATCTAGGGGTATGGATATTTATAGGTGAGGGGAAGGGATGTGGCGAGGAGGTTGGTGGCCAAAAAGCTTGGGAAGCAAGCAATGGGGCGTTTCCTCGATTCTTCACGAAACTGAACAAATAAGTTACCAAAAGATGTGGAATCTTAAATGCAACGTGTAGGCAAAGAAATCATTCAATTTCATTGAGAGACGAATGAGAAATCACGAAAATCTAACTTTTGGGGTGCTACAGTACACGCGACACAGGGAAGAAGATGAAATGAGATCGTTTAATACAACATCTAAACTTTGGTCTTTAGGTGCATTTAATGTATAAACCTTTCTCTACTTATTTAAAGGTGAAAATAAAGTCCAAATAAACTCAAATTTGGTAGATTTATTTATTTTGGGGTGACGAATCCGAATATAAAATTAAATTTGACTTTTGACAACTTTTATTGTGTCAAATAAATTAATTACTATTTTCTCTTTCCTCATTTACTAATGATGTTAGGATTATCCAAAGATTATAAAACTTGACCCACAAGTCACATTTAATATTTTGGATACTAATTTAGTATTATTTCTATTTGTTGATATCGTTTATTATTTTAATTAATGATTTTAATATTTTACACACTTTCTCTCTCCTAAATTCACCTTCTTATAAAATATTTTCCAAATTGAATCAAAATTCATACAAAGATATATTTTGACGTCTAGAACATGAATTTAGAATTATTATTTTTTTGAAGACTTTTATAATTTTATTTAATTCATTTAAATTTATCTTTTATTTAACCTTTTAATTTATTAGAGGCATCTAGAAACTTTCTAAAAATATAAAACTTGGCCTATAAGCAATAATAAACGTTTGGAACACAATTTTGCCATTAATTAATTTTTTTTCAAGATATATTTAATATTTTTGGTCTTTAAGTCATTTTCTCTCTCCTGGATAAAATAAAATATTAAACATTGGCCAAATTAAATACAAATTTTCCCAAAGGCTTATTTTTATGTTTAGATTACGAATTTGGAGTTAATTTTCCAAGTTTAGGACATTAAATATTTTATCTCTCTTTCTTGGCTGATTTCCCATTATCTTATATTAAAGGCATTATATATTTATTCATTATCCAAATTAGATGATACTTGGCCATTAAGCAACTTTTAAGTCAAGAAAACGAAATTGATATATTTATTATCCAAATTATCTTCTTGGGTTTCTATTTAGGATTTTTGAAACAATATATTCCTCATTATCCTCTTTCATCCAATATATTCCATATAATCTCCAATTATTACATTTATCATCTCCTTTATTTATATTTCAGGATTTTCTTTCTTTTTCATATTCTAAAAAGCAGTAGAAATTTCTAGGACGAATTTATTTATTCTTTTTATCACATAAGTGGATATTTTGCATATTTGACCCATTACTAAGCTTCCACTGAGGTATTTGTGCATAAACCCAAATATTGGAATAAAAGGTGAACAAATGTTCGTTAGGCCATTATATTATCCACAATTTAAACAAAAAGGCCAAATAGGGTATAAATGAAAGAAAAAGATGGAAAAGAGGACCAAAAAGGCAAAATGCCCAGAATTCAGTATGTTACAACTAAGGTATTGGCACACAAAGACAACCAAGGTATAGGTCACAACACATCAAAACATGTTGACCAAGATCAAGACTAAAAAGGGCATCGGTCAAAGCACTCTCAAGAATGCAAAACACATGTTCGCTACACTCAAGGAACACAACATGCTCGACACCACCATCTAAGAAAACCATGCAAACCCTAGCTCCACACTCATGATTCCACCTCATCAGGTCCAACAAGGTGCCCCCTAAGCATCATTCCCTCTCTCATGATGCCAAAGCACAAGAGATGCATCCAACATGTGAAAAATTACAAAATAAACCATCAACATGGGTGAATTGCAACTTGGTCCAAAAAAAGCATACACATAGCACAACTAGCTCGAACATCAAGCAAGGTGGTTCAAACTGAGAATATAAGTTTGTCACATGTTATTAAGGTGCATCATATGATCAAATTAAGGTTTAGAAACTTATTTAGCAAATCAAGAAAGATCAAACACTAACCTAGGTTAGGGGTCTTACAACCATAAACCCCTAACAAGGACTTTGCCCCAAAATCCTATTAGAAAAGTGATGGGTACTTCCTACGCATCTCTTCCTGAAGTTCCCATGTGGCTTCCTGCATGCCATGATGATACCACAAAACCTTTACCAACATGATATCCTTCTTCTTCAACATCTTCACCCTCCTATCAAGGATCAACACGGGACCCACCACATATGATACATCCTCATCTAGCTCCACCTCTACAGGCTGTGACACAAGCTCTGTGTCAGGGTGACACTTCCACAACAAAGAAATGTGAAACACCGAATGCAACCGTTATAATTTTGGATGTAACTCCAACCTCTAAGTTGCCTTCCTGATATGTGCCACCACACGATAAGGTCCCATAAACCTAGGAGCCAACTTAACTTTCTTTCAAAACCTCAACATGCCTTTCCAAGGAGAAACATTGAGGTACACCATGTCTCCTACTTGGAACTCTAATAGCCTCCAATGGTTATCAATGTATGACTTATGCCTGTCTTGGGTTTCCTTTAACTGTTGTTGAATCACTTTGATCTTCTTTATCATATGCTACACAAGCTCAGGATCCAAAACCTGATATTCATCAATCTTGTACCAACACTACACAAATCTACAACATCTCCCATACAACACCTCATAGGGGGCTATATTTGTAAGGCCCCTGACCTAGCTTAATGTTAAATTGTGCTTACCTTGCTTAATAAGATGATTAGAGTCTCACTCTAATCCTTTGGGATGTTTTTTTATCATGTGACAAACTTATGTTTCAAGTTTGGTCTTGTTTGAATGTTGTTTGAGCTATGTTTGCTTGTTTGGACCAAAATGTAATTTACCCAATATGAGGGGTTATCTTGCAATTTATCACATGTTGAGTGTACCCTTAGTTCTTTAGCATCATAATAGAAAAAAATGATGCTATGGGATGCCTTATTGGACCTTTATTGATGAGGTGGCACAATGTGGTGAAGCCAGAGTCTCTATGGTTTGCTTGATATGGTGACTGTGATAGGGTTCGATGTGTGACCACTCCACCACTTGTGGTGAGGGTCACGACCAAGGCTACCTAATGAGAGGTAGGTTCTAGAATCTCGACCATGTACATATGTGACCTAGGGTTTTGATCTTGAAGTGTCTTGACCGAGACAAATAGTTGGAGTCTCTTGACCGAGACATGAGGGAAGCAAACCTAGTTGGTCGTGACACTATTGCTGGTTATTTCTTTGAAGAGAATGTGTCCTTGGATGGTATATAATGTTCACACATCATAAAAACTCTACTTCCCTCCTCCTTTGGATATATAACCCTTTATCACATGAGAAACCATACGATCCTACAATCTTTCTCCTTTAATTGGATTGTCCTTGGAGCTTTAGGAGCAAGAGAGGTCAGATCTTGGAGCTTGGGTAGCCAATCCATCTTGCATGTTGAATATCTTGTGCTAGATCAACTCTTTGGTGGTATTTTCTTGGAGATTCTTTTCTTGGTAAGTGATCTTCTTCTTTGGATCACATTTTCTCTTCTGAAATCCTCGTCATCTTCTTCTTCCTCAGTCTTGGTCTATGGACCATCCGTGATGGTCATTTGAGAGGAACTCCTCCTCATAAGGGGCCATATACCATGTTTGTTATCATGAACCTCAATAAAAAGATGATTCTTTCTCTTATCCCTTTCTTTCTTGGTTCAACCAATAACTATTTTCCCTCTTTCTTGAACTCTATGTCGACCATGGTTTCTTTCCCTTCTTGAGGTGATCTTTGGCTGAAGTATTAGAGGTTCATTGAAGATCTTGGAGATTATAACCATGGGATGTTTATTATCTCCAAATCATGTGGGTTTTATAACTTTTCCTACCTCTATTGTGTGCATCTTAAACATGATCTTATACTAGTTCTATATGGTTCATTATAATAAGAAGTTTTTATCTATTATATATGCATAAGAATCTTGGTTTTCTCCCTCTAAATATATCTCTTTTCATGATCTATGATCATGTTTAGCGTTTTTTGAACACCTTAGTATAGGTTTTTGTTCATCTTTTTGACGGTTGGTATTCTTAGTTTAATAGCATGTCTCGACCTTGGTTCCTATTTTCCATGGTGTTGAGCAAGTAGTAAAGACGTCCCTTAGTCTCCCAGTATGGTTGACACACTTAAAGTGGGTGGTTTTGAGGCTGGTTGCTACGCTAACCTAGTCATAGTGCAGCGCTGCTGCATGTTCTGTGTGGATGCTTTGACGTTGAAATGGTTAAGTGGGTAGGTCAAAACACTACACCCTGTTGTGATTGAGATACCCTATTGAAAAGACGTCGAAAAACTTGGTATGTACATATGTGACACCATGGTGCATGTTTTGGTCACGACGCACCATGTGGTGTAGCAGTCGTGACACACATGTGGTGTGATGGTCGTGACACTACTTTTGGGGTGTGGTCGCAACAATGCTTATTCACGGTTGAGACGACACGTTGGATTCGGTCATGATGCTTGGATCTAGTGCTAGATCGAGACATTCTATTTTGGTGCTAATCACAATGCCATGTCAGGGTGATAGAGTGGTTGTGATGTCTAGGGTCAAGACACATAGTTATGGTGGTGGTTGATAGATGGGTAATAGTTGGTCGTGATAGTGATGTGTTGCGATCGTAACATGTGAATGGTTGGTCATAACTAGGGGATGTGTCCCGATTAAGATACATGTGTTGTGTCTCATTCGCGACACCCCATTTCTGGTCAGGTCAACACCCATGTGTTGGGAGGTAGAGACATATGTATTATGACAGGTTGAGTCATATGTGTGGTGAATAGTTGAGACACCTACACATGTGTATGTACATGATCAATATATGGTGTAATAACCTGCTTATGATGTTGTGGTAATGAATGGTTAATCATTAACAGACACTAATACTCTCCAACATTATGGGAGATCATGGATTAGGGTTTAATGATGAAATAATGTTATGAAACCCTAATTGGTTACACATGAACCCTAACCCTAATCATGTGATAATACAACATATGTGCTAACTCTTTTAGAAGATTGTAATCCATGATAGTATTCTCTCTCTTCTAATTATGTAACCCTAACCTTATAGGTGAGAGGAATGAAATTTCTATGTAAGTTCTATGGTGAACCATGTAAAATACAAGGAGGTGATTATGAGCATTTTTAAGATATAATGTGTTACTACTGAGCAGAAAATACATCACTAAGTCTAATGACCTAATAAATGTCTTATATATATAATATAAGGTGAAATTCTCTAGATATGTGATTGAGGGACTAGAATCCCATAGGGATGTAATATTTTTAATGACCTTGAAAGAGGAAGTATACAAGTGTCATGTAATAATAAGACACCTTGATGATAGTGAATCTCAATACCATGTTGGTGCATGGTTGTTATATTTATATGATGCATGGTTGTAAAACATGCATGACAAAATGAGATGGTACACTTACATATGTAAATAATACTGATATATAGTGTTGTAGATATCATAGACAACTCATGTTCAACTAATGATGTTAAAGCCTAATCATGTCCTTTAACCCTAATGTGCTTCAAGAAAGTGGGAAAAACTCAATTAGGGTTTGGTGAAATAATCATGATGTAAACTATGAATTTCTATGTGAGTGAACCCTAACCCTAAACCAAGGATATGATATACTTATTAAATGTGCATGGATGAATAGCATGTGATCATTCTCTCTATCCTACTTGTATGGTTCTATCTTGAAGGTTAATTGGGTTTCATAGATAGTGCATGCTATGAAGATGATTATAGATAATAAATAATGTCCATGAGCCTTGAGGAAGTGCACTAGAATTGTAAATATCTGAATAACCACACTTAGTTATAATTTTTAGGGTTTAACCCTAATCCAATGGGAAGTAAGGAAATTAGAGATTGATAATTAAATAGTGTCATGGAACCCTATGTGGTTAATCATGAATCCTCAACCCTAAATTGAAGGGACATATGACGCATTGCTTATATTGTCTTAAGTGTTTAATATATATGATGAGATAACAACAAGTATTCTCTCCCTTTTTTTATAGCATTGATTTTGCAAGTGAGATAATTACCATAGATAATGATTGCTATCATGTATATGCGATGTGATTCTGGTGATGGCAAATTCCTGGTGAGGTATGATGGGATAATAATGAGTTATAAGAATAATGTGATTGGTCTTAAGACCTACTAAAGGCTTGATGCCTTGTGGGAGGTTATATACTCCAATGGTGTGATAAGGGATTATTATTCCTAGTAATGTCATAACAGTGATCATCCTGATATGGTAGTGTCAGTGGTGATGTTGATGGCCTTGTTTAAGGAAGTGAGACAATGTTGCTCGGAGATGATGTGACAAGTTCACATCTTATACATTTTATATCTTCTGAAGTTGTTTCATTGATATGCTTGCTAGATTGAATTAGGGTTTTGTATGTCCACTTGTATAATGGAACCTTAATTCACCCAATTGTCATAACTAATAAAGTGAAACCTTCATCATGTAGTTGCCATGTACCATAGATCCATCTTCAGCATCAACATTTAGCTGGATGGTGAAAAGGGTAACTCCTACGAGAAACTTAGAGTGAATATTGTTGAATATGTGGGGTATCAGTGGATGTATCTCCCTGTATACGTAAATTTTTGAAATAGTGATATGTTGATTATTATAGAATAGTCATGTGTGAGCCTATTATCTAGCGATGTATCATGTACCAAGGTAGGATAGTTGTTTTATAGGGCCACAGATTTGACTATGAGTTGCTATTTTTACAGGACTATAGCTTTGGCTATAAGTTGTTGTCTTTGTAGTTTGACTATATGTCACTGCATTTTAGACTCATGCTAATCGAGTAGTGTTGGTGATGATCATGGAATTTGTCTCTTCCATTGATCTTGTATGGTACTTATTTTGCCTTAGAAATGGTCAGTTGGATTTGTTTGGTACGCCTCAAATCCTCAGGGCATAATAATTAAGATGTAACACAGACTTGTAGTATTACTTCTTAGGGTCACATACAAATAATATTGGATGACTTCTTGTTGTGTTTCTTATGTTTTTTATTTTATAACAATTATACATTTTCTTCATAATTCTTCTCAAGGCATAAGATGATCTACTTCTTTGTGTAGATGTCCTAATTGCTTAAACTATGATAATTGACCTGCTTAGATCATTGAGCTAAAACTTCTCATCCGTTAATAGTATAAATTTCCTATTTTAGTTATGTGTGCTTATATAGATGTTGACAGAGAGTTATACCTCTCGCTGGGACATTTGGTCTCACCCAGTGGGTTTCACATATTTTTAGGTGGGCGTGCATGACGAGATAGTGTTCATGTGGCTGATACTGTAGCTGTTGAATCATGCATATGCAGCTAATGCCTAGTAGTAGAGTCCTTAATGGCATCCTTGTACACTCAAGTCCTTGGGGTTGGTTTGTTAATATTGTACATCATTTTGAGTTTTTAGATGTATGCCATAGTGGTACATACTTGTTTTGTATACATAAGCAGATGATTATATGTAATAGGTGGTGGCTAGATATCCAGTAAACAATCGTGTGTAATACTTTTTCTCTGAATGAAATATAAGTGTCAATATTTTATGGCATTGATTGTGAGTTGTTCAACTGGAAATCATGTTATGAGATTGGTTTTAATTTACCCCAATTTGTGGTAATATTGATATTAGTGATAGTTTCACACTTTTTTTTGAGTACTCGTGCTTTGTGTGGAAAACAGTGCCACAATATCGATGCTCCTCTAATAGTTGTTGTAGGCAAACTCTATCAAACTGAGGTGCACATCCCAACTCCCAAAAATTGCAAGACACAAACTTTCAATAGATCATGCAATTTTTGTATAGTCCTCTCAAACTAGCCATCCATCTATGGGTGGAATGTTGTACTGATCCTCAACTTTGTACCCATGGTTGTGTGCAAATGCTCCCAAAAGTGACTGGTAAACTGAAGGCCTCTATCTGATACTATCATCACTGGAATACCATGTAAAGGGCTATCTCATCAACGTACACATATGCCAATTTGTCAACTATATATGTTGTCATTATAGGGAGGAAAGCACTGACTTGGTCAACCAGTCAATGATCACCCAAATGGAATCATGACCTTTGGATGTTCTAGGAAGTCCAACCACAATGTCCATCATGATATGATCCCATTTCCACTGTCATATAGGAAACATTTGCAAAGTTTCTACAGGCTTCAGATGCTCACCCTTAACCTGGTGACACACAAGACACTTTTCCACAAACTCAGTCATGTCAATTTCAAGCTAGGCCACCAATAGAGATCTTTCAGATTGTGGTACATCTTAGTGTTGCCTAGATGCATGGTGTACATTGAATAGTGATCCTCTTCTAGAACCAATATCCTTAGATTATCAACATCAGGTACTACTCTCTACTATGGTTACACATTGTCCCATCCTATGACTCCTGGAAGACCTCATGATTCTTGCTACCAAACTCTACTTGAATCTGCTGAATCACAGTATCATCATGTTGTGCATCTCTGATCTATTGTCTCAACGTAGTCTTTACCTATAATTGGGCTAGCAAGCTTGCCAATAGGGAGACCTCCAACTTCACATTCATCTAGTGAAGAGACACTAACATGTCTCGCTTATGGTACACCTAGGAACATAGTTGTGCCTTAACAGTTGATGTTGTTTAAGAAGATTTCTTTCTCAAAGCATTTGCCACCTATTTGCCTTCCCTAGATAGTAATCAATGGTGCAGTAATAATCCTTAATGGACTCCATCCAGCATTGATACTGCATGCTCAACTCCTGCTTTGAGAAGATGTATTGTATGTTCTCGTATCTGATGAAGATCTGACACTTCTCTCTATAAATGTAGTGTGTCCAAATCTTCAAATAATGGACCATCACTACGAGCTCCAGATCATGTGTAGGGGAACTATCCTCATGTTTCTTAAGTTTTCATGAAGTAAAAGAAAACACATACTTATTTTTCATCAACATACAACCCAAGTCATTCTTCAATGCATCACAATGATGTATCATTTCCCTTGTTCTGGTAAAACCAACACTGGTGCACAAGTCAACTTCTCATTCAAACACTAAAAAAAACTAACACTTGTCATCCCAGACAAATGGCACACCTTTCCTCATCAACTTTGTGAGGAGTAATGACACTGCACTGAAGTTCTTAATGAACCTTATGTAATAGTCTTCCATGCCAAGGAAACTGCATACTTCAGTCGGTGTCTTCGGCTACTCCTATTCCCACACAAATTGAACCTTCTTGGTATCCATGCAAACCTTACGCATGTGTAAGACCCCTAACCTAGATCTACTCTCAATTGTAATTTCTTTGTGTAATAAGATGCTTAAACCTTAATTTTAATCTTATGAGATGTCTTTATAACATGCAACATGATCATCTTTTCATTTTGGTTCAATTTGAATAATGCTTGAGTTATCTTTGTTATGTTTATACATGTTTTGGACCATATTGCAATTTATCATAAAGTGAGGATTACCTTGCAAATTGTCACGTGAAGATAGTGCTTCTGATGATTTAGCATCAAGAGAGAGACTATTATGCAATGGGGCACCTTGTTTGATTCATGGTTGGTGATGTGACATATTATGGTGATTCTAAGGTTTTTAGGGTTTGCTTAATTGATAGAGTTTGATGTAATGACCACTACACCAATTTTGGTAAGGGTCATGATCAAAACACATTCTTAGGATTCATGTTTGTGACTGAGACAAACTTGTGAAGGAAGGGTCGAAAAACTTTGACTTCTAGTGTCTCGACCATGTGATAATGTGACCTAGGGTTTTGATCTTGAAGTGTCTCGACCAAGACAAATAGATGGAGGCGTCTCGACCAAGACAAGGAGGCAACCGACCTAGTCAGTCTTGACACAATTGCTGAATAAACACAACATTTCACATTTTTTCTTGTGAGTGGAGGAAAGGATATTTCCTTATAGGGCATGTGTCCCTTGATGGTCTATTATGTTGACATGACATAAAGAAACCCTACTTCCCTCCTCCTTTGGGTATATAACCCATCCTCTTCCAACATGAGCAACATTTTGGCCCAACACTCTTTCTTCCTCCTTTATAACGATCTTAGAGCTTTAGGAGCAAGGAAGGTCATATCTTGAAGCTTGGATAGAGGATTCACCTTGCATGTTGAAGATCTAGTGCTAGATCAACTCTTTCATGGTGGTTTCTTGGAGATTCTTTTCTTGGTAACTGATCTTAAAACTCTGATCAAATATCCCCCTTCTAAAATCTCCATCTTCTATTTACTCCTTGGTCTATGGATCATCCATGATGGTATTTTAAAAGGAATTCTTCCTCATAAGGGGTCATGGACCATGTTTGATAAGGAGAGCCTGAGTGAAAGGATGATTCTTTCTCTTTTCCCTTTCTTTCTTGGATTGGCCTAGGGCTGTCTTTCTTCTTTTTGGAACTCCTTTGTAACTATGGTCTTATTTTCTCTTTAGGTGATTTTGTAGTCCAAGCTTGAACCTTGATTGGTGTTCTTGGAGCTTGAGATTTTGGAAGATTGGCTCTATTCAAAATAGGAGGGTTATATAACTTTTCCCACCTCTATTTTTGACATCTTCGACCTGATCATATGTTGTTGTTCTACCTATTAAAAATGTGTTCCTAATGATAGAGGAAATGATATGTTTTTAGGGTTCTCTCTTATAGTACTTTTAAAAAGATTACTATTCCTGTAGACTCTATTTCTTTACTTACTTGATTCTTGTGGTGATTGAATTATTGATGCATCCTTTTGAATTGTTATCTATAGATCCAAGATGTTTGACAAATGGTTCATTTATCATGAATAAGAGATGGTTTTCAAGATGATAATATGCATAAAAGTTGTGGTTTTCTCTCTTTATGAATTGTCCTTCTAATCCTCTTCTATGATCCATAGTTTAGGGTTAATGAACACCTTAGTATAGAGGGTCTGTTTATAGGTGATGTTTGGTATAAATTGTTTTATTGCATGTATCAACCATGATTATGATTTGATATGAAGTTGGGAAGATGGTTGTGACGTCCCTTGGTCTTCTATTATTGATTGACACCCTTGAAGTAGATTAAAATCTTGTGTTAGTAGGGTCACAACACTATGTTGCAGGTCAATCATAAAGTGGAGTTGAAGTTGGTCGCGACACACCTTGATGGTGTCTCATTCGCAACTCATCGATATGGTGGTACCTTATGTCGTAGTGATGATGCCATGCATAGGAGGTTTCATGGTCATAATACCTAGAGTTGTGTCTATGTTGTTGTGTCACAATTAAGACCATGTGGAAGCATTACGGTTGTGATCATATACCTAAGGCTTGGGTTGTGATCCATGTATAAGAGGTGGGTCATGACATCCTGATGTGTCATAGTTATGACGTAATATTGTATGTTTTATTTTTTAGTGTCAAGGTCACAATGCTCCATTAGATTGAGCCGTGTGTGCATCGCGAGCAAGTCAGCTTGCATGCATTGCATTCTAGGGAGGTGCTGCACATGTCACAGGTCATGATTGATATTGTTGAAAACGTTGCAGGTCACTGCACCATGTTTTGTGAGTGATCAAGGATGATGCTCATAGTGGTATACATGGATAATACATAGTGTAATGGCTTATAATTATAATTGGTTAATCATCAATAATAATTCTTAACCCTAGTACTCTCTAATAAAGTGGGAAGTAATGGAGTTAGGGTTTAGTGGTTGATTAACATATTAAAACCTTTATTGACTAAGCATGAGTCCTAACCTTAACCATGTGATATAAGTTCTCACTATACTTAAAGATTATATCCCATGTTAATGTTTCCTCTCATGTTTATGTAACCCTAACCTTACAGGTGAGGTGAATAGCATCCATGTAAGTGCTATGGTGAACCTTATATAATACAGGGTGGTGATTATGAGCACTGGGCGATATATTGTGTTATCAATTGTGTAGGAATTATATGAATTGGTCTAATGACATAATAAGTGCTTTGTATATAGATTGAGGTGAAATTCTCCTAGAGTTGTGATTGAAGGATTGACATCCCATTATGAGGTGATATAATTAATGACCTTGTGAGAGACAGTAATACAAGTATCATGTAATGAAGAGACATGATGTTGGTACACTTTTGATATATATATTCATGTTTGTGACACATGCATGACATAATAAGATGTAACACTTACATATGTAGAGAATGATGACAATGCTTAGGGATAGGATGTGTCATAACCCTAACCTTGTGTTATAGATACCATGCCTAACTAATGTTTAACTAATGATGTTAACCTTTATTCATGATCTTTAACCCTAAAATCCTAAGGAAGTAGGAAGTGACTGAATTAGGGTTTGGTAAAATAATCACGATGTAAACTCTAAATGTCTATGTCAGTGAACTCTAACCCTAATGTAAGTGTATGATATACTTGTTAAACATGCATGAATGAATAGGATGTGATTGCACTTCCTTTCTTCTACTAGTATGGCTCTAACCTTACATGTAATTGAGTGTAATATCATATGAATGCTATGAAGATGATTAAATGGTACTAGATGATGGCCATGAGCCTTGATGAAGTGCACTAGAATTGTAAATATGTGAATGTACACACTAAGTTATAATTTATAGTGATTATCCATATAGCCATAATACACTCCAAACATGTGGGAGGTAATGAAACTAGAGATTGGTAATAAAATAGTGTCATGGAACCTTACATTGTTATGTATGAAACCCTTATCTTAAATTGAGGGGACATATAATGTATTTCTTACATTTCCCAAAAAGTTTAATATGAGGAAATAACAATGAGTATTCTCTCACTATTTGTATAACGTTGATTATCATAGATAATGATTGCTATGGTGTATATGTGATGTGATACAAGTAATGCTTATATGTCTGATGACATGATGTGATGATTATCATAGTTAATGATTGCTAAAAAACAAGTGATGCTTATATGCATGATAAGGCAAGATGAGACAATAGTGAGTTACCATAATAATGTGCTTGATCTTATGCCCAAGTGAAGGCTTGATGACTAGTGTGAGGTTATATCCTTAAGGGATTATTATCCCCAGTGATGTTATAATAGTGATAGACCATATATGACAATGTTCGCAAGTGGTGATGTTTATGGCCTTGATTAAAGTAGTGAGACTGTGTTGTTCTGAGATGATATGATAAGTTCACACCTTATATGTTTTATATCCACTAGTACAGTATTGGTCTCTCGGGTCAGTTTTTTGAAGCCTGCAGCGTCACTTTTTAGGTGACGCCTAGGTGGGCATCGCTACAGTACTTGCGATGCTATAGAGGTAGAAAAACCGACCCTAGAGAGGTAAAAAAACCAACCCTAGAGAGGTAAAAAAACCGACCCAAGAAAAGTACAAAAACCGACCCAAGAGAGGTAAAAAACCGACCCAAAAGAGGTAAAAAACCGACCCAAAAGAGCAACAAAAATCGACCGTAGAAGTCTTCAAACAGCTGTAAAAACACCTACTGGGTCGGTTTTTCTGAATAACCGACCCAACAAGTATCTATTGGGTCGGTTTTTCTCCATAAGCGACCCCTAAAAGTCTTCAAATAGCTGTAAAAATACCTACTGGGTCGGTTTTTCTGAATAACCGACCCAAGAAGTGTCTATTGGGTCGGTTTTTCTGTATAAGCGACCCTAGAAGTCTTCAAATAGCTGTACATGAACCTACTGGGTCGGTTTTTTGTATAACCGACCCAAGAAGTGTCTATTGGGTCAGTTTTTCTGTATAAGTGACCCTAGAAGTCTTCAAATTACTGTAGAATTTTGAGATAGAACCTACTGGGTCGGTTTTTTGTATAACCGACCCAAGAAGTGTCTATTGGGTCGGTTTTTCTGTATAAGCGACCCTAGAAGTCTTCAAATTGCTGTAGAATTTTTGGATAGAACCTACTGGGTCGGTTTTTTTAATAACCGACCTGAGAAGTTACATTTTTTTTTAAAGAAAAATTCTGCAGAAATAGAAATCTTCAGTACAACAACCTGTAAAATAGAATTGCTTTACGCAATTCAAAACCTGCAATAAAAATAGACTTGCAAATGCAATGATGCAAGCCAAAAATGCATTCCAAAGCCATTTGCAAACTTTTATGTCCAATCCTTTTTGAATTGATGTTTCATAACAACAATTATTCACATATATTGAGTTGAGTCTTCATACACAACACTTACTAACATTCTTGCAAGTCTAAGATAGATTCATTCAAATGAGACATATAGCACATACTAACATTCATACACATAGCACATACTAACAACAATGATAGATTGCAAGTTTAAAAGTGATATTAATGTCATACTACAAAAAGTAAATTTTGATAGAGTTTCAAATCTACATACACAAATGAAGTTATGAATTTCAATCCAATGCTATAGTGACTTCATTAAGAAAAGCATCTGGCCATTCTTCTCGGAATTCATTTAACCCATCAAGTGTGTAAGGATGAGTTGTAAAGATCTGCAAAAAAAAGCACATGCTCATATATATTTTATAAAATGATGCAAATCTCACTTGTAAATTTATTATGTTATTCTTTATTAATTACCTTATCTATACTCTAAATGTCTAGTGATGCTTCTTTCAAAATAGTTTGCATATACTTCATTACGTAGTAGCCACAAGCCCAGTCATTATTTTTTATATGAAACTACAAATAAAGAATTATAACTTAATATTAGTAAACTGCTACAAACAGAGTTGTACAAATAAAGAAATAAGACTATAAGAGAGTTAACATATAAAATTTGACATTAATACATTATTGTAAGAGTTAACATATACGACTAAGCAGTCAAAGTAGTTACCGTGACATTTTTCAAAGTCAGTGTCTTTAATTTTGTGGGTATTATTCCTCCACCTTCACGATAAGCCTTTATACCCCTATCAATCAATTTGATTATGATAGTTGTCAAAATAGAAATTCTAAGTATAAATATCAATTGTTGAAGCATAACAATTGATGTTATAGAAAGGAGGTCTTTCAAGCCAATAGGAACATCATGCCAGTTTTGTATATCTATTGGCACCTTACTGCGAGCGGTTGCCCCTACATAATGCTTAAAAGTACTAGCGTGTTCCCCAATAGGTACTCCTCCCCTTTCAAACTGGATTGACAATTTCTCCCCTTTTTCCCTAAGCTCTTGCAGCCGACGCATCACTGTGGGACCTCTACTCTTCTTAACATCACCACTAGCATCCTCATGCTCATGATCAGAATGTTCATCTTCACTTGCCATTTTAGAAAAACCTGTAAATATACATGATAAAAGAAAACATAAGTGATAATAAAAGAACAAGTGGTGATATATAATAAAATGTATACATGATAAAAGAAAATGTGTGCTTGAATGATAATACATGCCTCTAGTTTTGGTTGAGTTGTTAGTCAAGTAAAATTCCTTCAGCATGGTCTTGACGTGTATATAAGTCATCGGTGTTACTTCAACATTGACACTTGGCAAACCAACTGAAAATGGGCTGGAATCATCATACTTTTCGTAGTATTCTTCTTCATTTATAGGATCCACAGTAAACTGTCTTTTTCCATGAAGAACGACAGACCAATTTTTATTTGCTGGGTCATCAATATAGAATACTTGTTTTGCTTGGTCTGCCATGATGAATGGTTCATCTTTCTCTCCAATTTTTTCAAAATTCACCAATGTGAAACCCAACTCATCAACTAAAACGCCTTTGTTGTTATCAACCCAATTACATCTAAAGATAGGAACTCTGAAAATTTATATAGTCCATTTCCCATATGTCCTCAATGATGTCGAAATGGGACATCTCAGCTTTGTGTGGTCTTTTATCTTTGGCACTAGCAAAATACAACGAACAAGCTTTAACAGTGACCCCACTATTTTGGACTACACTACTTTCACCTTGACGTTTAGTGTAATATAAAAATCCGTTTATGTCATAACCTTCATATGACATGACATCCATTTTTGGCTTAAAGGCGAGTCATTTTATGTTCTCAGCAACATTATTTGGTGATTCAGATAGCTGCTTAAAGACTTTCTCTTTAAAACACCTAATAAATGTTCGATTATGCTCTCTTGCAAGCCACATTGAACTGGATCGCGGATGATTTTTCTTGATAAGATCATTGTGTTCTGTGATGTAGCTACTAACTTCATCGATATTGTGTAAAATATACAAATGTGCTTGTTCCCATAACTCACGACTAATTCCTTTCACTCGTGCTCCCAGAGTTCCTTTGCCACAATAAGACTCAATAATAAGATCATTTTTTAGATCGCTAGAAGTTTCATTGGAATTCAAAAAATCATTGCAAAAGTCCATTACTTCCCTAGCCACATAAACCTCAATAATACTCACTTCAGGACGATAACGATTCCAAACATCACCTTTAAAAACACTCATGTATCGTTCAAATGGATACATCCAATGTAAAAAAATTGGACCCAACATCTTCACCTCCCTTGTAATATGTACTACAAGATGAACCATGATATCAAAAAATGAAGGAGGAAAGTACATTTCAAGCTGACACATGGTAACAATTACATCATTTTGTAATTTATCGAGAGTATCAGGATGTATCACTTTGTTGCATATTTCATTGAAGTAGAAACAGAGTCTTGTGATTGCAAACCTTACATGCTTCGGCAATATAGATCGAATAGCCACAGGTAAAATTTGTTGCATTAAGGTGTGACAATCATGAGATTTGAGACCTATCAACTTCAGATCCTTCTTTGATACCAATCTACGAATATTAGAAGAGTATCTTTGTGGAACCTTAATATTATACAAGCACTCACAGAAAGTCTTTTTCTCCTTCTTGGACAAAGTGTAACAAGCTGGTGGTAAATATGTGCGGCGATCCCTGATCTCAACTGATAATTCTTTTCTTATACCCATTAATTCTCAATCTTTTCTAGAGTTGATGCCATCTTTAGTCTTTCCTGGTATGTTCAATAACGTACCGATGATGCTATCACAAACATTTTTTTCAACATGCATGACATCAATGCAATGTCTAATTGTAAAAAATCTCCAATAAGGAAGATCCCAGAATATTGACCTCTTCTTATATAGAGATTTGTCACATGCGAGCGTACGACTACTTGAACTCTTTCCAAATTCATTAACAATATGTTTCACCCTATCATATACAACATTTCTTGGTATAGGTTTAGGAGCACTTGGTTCCTCAGTTGACCCATTAAAGGTTTTGCGTTGCCTTCGATAAGGATGCACTGGTGGGAGAAACCTCCGATGACCAAGATATATGATTTTACCACCATGTTTTAGTCGAATTGAATCAGTATTTTCCTCACAAATAGGACATGCTTTGTATCCTTTTATGCTATATCCAGACAAATTTCCATAAGCTGGGAAGTCATTAATCGTGCAAAACAACATAGCACGCAAAGTAAAGATGTCTTTATGTGAAGCATCATATGTCATAACACCTTCTTCCCATAATTTCGTTAGGTCATGAATTAGAGGTTGAAGGTAAACATCAATATCATTTCTAGGTTGCTTGGGCCCTGATATCAATATTGACAACATGACATACTTATTTTTCATACACAACCAAGGAGGAAGATTGTATATAACAATCATAACATGCCACGTTCTATGTTGGCTGCTTAATGTACCATATGGATTCATTCCATCTGTACATAGTCCAAGTCTTAAGTTCCTTGTTTCTTTACCAAATTGAGGGTATAATAAATCAATTTTATTCCATTGTGGTGAATTAGATGCATGTCATAGGACGCCATCATCATTGACCTTTAACTCCCCATGCCAAGACAAATTTTGCGCATCTTCTGTATTAGCAAATAAGCGTTGAAATCGTGGTATTATTGGTAGATACCACATCACCTTGGCAGGAGAGCCATTTTTAGCCTTAGCTGAATTTGTAGTCTTGTACCTTGACGCACCACATTTTGGACAATTTATCAAATCACTATTGTCCTTCTGAAATAACACACAGTCATTTGGACATGCATGAATCTTCTTAGCCTCCATTCCCATTGGGCACATTATTTTCTTTGCTTGATATGTAGAAATTGGAAGCTCATTGACTTCAGGAAGAATTTCCTTTAACAAAGACAACAATGAAGTGAAACTCTTATCGCTCCACCGATTTTGAGCTTTAAGAGTATATAATCGCATCACAGCACTCAACCTCATGAACTTAGTACAACCCTTATATAATGGTTTTTCAGCATCATGGACAATGTTTGCAAATAAAGAAGGTGGATCATTGACATTGTCCTGACAGCTAGGTAGCATCTCATCAACCATATCATCTTGAATCGGGTCATCCTGAATCGGTTCATCATTGACATTAACATCATTATCTATATCTTCTATGTCACCACTATTAATATCGACATTTTCTGATCCATAATTAAGTTTCTCTCCATGCCAATACCATTCATTATAACCTTGTATGATCCCGTTGCATATGACATGATTCTTAATTTCCTCAACAGTATCAACTTTCAAATTGTTACCACAATTTCTACATGGACAATAGAACCTATCTGTAGGTAGTTTCCTATGTTCCTCAACAAATCTGATAAATTCATCAACACCTTTGGTAAACTCTGGACTACAACGGTTCTTGATAGACATCCAACTTCGATCCATTTTCTAGATCACATTAAAATTAATTATCAAACTGAGCATTTAATTTTTTTTTTGAAGGTACTGAGCATTTAATATTGATACTATAAGTTGTAAGGTTTTTTTATAGGAAATTCATTACTTTTATACTAAAGTGTACCACCTATCCCATTTTTGAATATTTAACCTCACTAGTAATTGTATAATGTATGTTTAGTTTTCAATAAAATTTCAGCAGCATTTCCCCTTAGTTCTCCAAGTACATCAATGTAAATGGCAAATAACCACTCACATATGTACCCAGAGAACAAATGAGGAAATAATACTAAAAATTTTCTTCAAAACTAAACATACATTATACAACTACATCCTAAGTGAGATTAAATATCCAAAAACAGTCCCATATCGGGGACTATCCAAAATTTACTCCTAATGAATAAATTTTGAACGGGTTTCTAAGTTTATAAATAAATGTATTTGTCATATTTATGCATAGGTGGTCTCATCTATAAACCCTAACGTGTCAATCTAAAACTAAACAATGTCTACCCTTGCATGATGTAGATATAAAAGAATACATGTTTTTATTATTGGTTGGTTTACTAGATAAACATTCATTTATATGTACCGCATTGAATAATCAATTAGGTGCTCTTAATAGAAATAAATACAAAGGCTTAAATTAAACATCATGCAGGATCTTTCATAATAGATAACAGTAAATCAAGTAAATCAAGACTCAAATGCAAAAGACAGCCAACACGACCAGTGTACCTAGCACGGCCGTGGTACAACTCAAATGCAAAAGACAGTCAACACGACCAGTGAACCTAGCACAGCCGTATAGCATGGCACGGCCGTGGTACAACTGTACCTAGCACGGCTGTATAGCACGACACAGCCGTGGTACAACTGTACCTAGCACGACCGTATAGCACGGCACGGCCGTGGTACAACTGTACCTAGCACGGCCGTATAGCACGGCACGACCGTGGTACAACTCAAATTTAGAAGTCAGTCATGGTGAACTGTAACCTTTAAAAACTAAAATTTTTGGCCAAAACGGTCGTGGAACCAAGCATGGCCATGCAAAGCACAGGCCGTGGCACCAAGCATGGTCGTAGCACGACCATGGTACACCAACATTAGGTTAAAAGAAGAGTCTAAAATGGAAAATGAACTTACCGGAAAGGTGGTGGCGTCGAAAGCCTTGGCGACAGCGAAATCATTCAGAGAGAGTAGGTGGCGGCGGCGAGACTTGGCTGCGGCGGGGGCGTCCTCAGAGAATCGGTTGAGATGACGGAAGCAACAACTTTGAAGTGGCAGGGGCAAAGCTTTGGAGCATCGACGAGACCTTGCTGCGTCGGAGAGACCTTTGGCGGCAGCGGGGGCATCTTTGGAGAGAGGGCCGACACCTTGGCGGCGGCGGCAAAGGTTGGAGGCAGCGCACAGAGGTCCGGAAGGTTGGGCGGCGAGGTGAGAGCTCCAGAAGGTCGGGCAGTGAGGTGAGAGCTCCGAGTGTTGGGCGGTGAGGTGAGAGCTACGGAAGGTCGGGTGGCGAAAGAGTGTTGTGGGAGAGAGGGTTGTGCGAGCTGCGACCGATTTGTGACGATGTGGGAGAGAGGGTATGGTTTTGATTTTTGTGTTGACTTCTGCGGTAGGTTAACTAAAAAACCGACCCAACAGGTCCCATATAGGGACAGTTATTAGAAAATAAGTGACCCGAGAAATATCTGGTGCCTGAACAACCGAACCTATAGGGATGGTTATTTTAAAAACCGACTCGAGAAGTCCAGGGCAATGGGGACGGTTATCTAGTAAAATCGACCGAAAAAGTCGGCCTAGCGGTACATCTATGCGGACGATTATTTAAAAAATCGACTGGAAGCAGTCGACAAGCGGTACCCGAACAATTACTAGGGTCATTTATTTAAAAAACCGACCCCATAGCTCAACGTGCGAAGGCAGAAAAACCAATTTTCTCCGCGGGAAGCATTTTGGGTCAATTTTCTATTTTTGCGGGTCTTTTCTAGCGTCGATTACTTTAACATAACCGACCCAATAGCTATAAGCGGTACCTGGATTTTTTTCTAATGACTTCTTTCTTCAGTTTTAGCTTATTAGGTCGGTTTTTCTAATATAAATGATGCTAACAGAAGCAATGTTAGAGGCCAAAAATGTACTAGTGATCTCTTGAAGTTAATTCACAGTTATGCTTGCTAGATTGAATTAGGGGTTTATATGTCGACTTGTATGATGGAGCCTTATTTCACCGAAATGGCATAACTAATAAAGTGAAACTTTAATCATGTAGTTTCCATGTACCATAGATCCATATTCAGTGTGAGTATCTAGCTGGATAGTGAAACGAGTAACTCCTATGGGAAACTCAGAGCACACATTATTGAATATGCGGGGTATCAGTGGAAGTAACTCTTTATATCCTTAAATTGTTGTTCTAGTGGTATAATACTTTATTCTAAAATGACCAATTGTGGGTCTATTCTATAGTGTTGTGCCATGTATCGAGGTAGACTAGTTGTTTTACAGGACCATAGCTTTGACTATGAGTTGTTGTCTTTACAAGACTATAGCTTCATCAATAAGTTGATGTCTTTGCAGTATGACTGTATGTCATTGTGTTGTAGACTCGAGCTGCTAGTGATGATCATGGAGTCCAACTCTTCCATTGATCTTGTATGGTATTGATTTTGACTTAGTTTTGGTTAGTTAGATTTGAGTGGTACGCCTCAAATCCTTAAGGCATAATAATTAAATATGTAACACATCCGTACAAAGTTATTTCTAAGGGTCATATACGAATAATATTGGATGCCCCCCTTGTTGAGTTTCTTATATTGTTTATTTTATAACATTTATACATGTTATTTATATTCCTTCTTAAAGTATAAAGACATTCTACTACTCAGTTGTAGATACTTGAATTGCTTATACAGTGACAATTGCCTTGGTTTTATCATTTAGTTGAATATACTATTCTGTTGATAGCATAAATTGATGTTTAGCTTATTTGTTCTTATAATAGATTTTGGTTGAGAGATATATCTCTCGCAGGGATGTTTGGTATCACCATGTGGGTTTCACATATTTTTAGGTGACATGCACAATGAGATAGAGCTTGTGTGGATGAGACTAATAATTAGTGGAAGTGTAGTTGTTGAATCATGGATATGTAGTTAGTGTCTAGAAATAGAGTTCTATGTGTTGTCCCTGTACACTCAGGTCCTTGGGGGTGTTTTGTGAATATTGTACATCGTTTTGAGTTTTTGGTTGTATGCCATAGTGCTACACACAAGTTTCTTATACATGAGTAGATGATTATATGTAACAGATGGTGGTTAGATAGATAGTGAACAATGATGTGTAATACTTTTGATATGAATGAAATACAAGTGGCAATAGTTTATGACTTCAATTGTGAGTTGTTCAATTGGAAATCTTGTTATGTGATCGGTTTTAATTTACCCTATTTTTTGGTAATATCATTATTAGTAATAATTCAATGCTTCGTTTTGAGTAATCTCGCTTTGTGTGGAAAAGGGTGTCACAACATGTGTCGACCAACATACATCAACATAGTGACCATCTCAGCCAACACATGTAGCAACCTCAGCAAGGATCAAGTGTGGCGACCAACACATTTCGACCAAAAGGAAGACCATCATGGGTAGACAGCACAAAACAACTTGTTCATATAGTGGCCAAACAAGTCAGGGTTAGGTTTGGTAGTAACCAACCTACCCTAGCGACCCTAGGTCAAAAATCATTGGGACAAAAACAACATCAGCATGCATAGCAATCACCAAGGTATGTAGCGACCCTCAAATAGATAATTAACACAAAGAAAATCGAAGAGTCACCACAAGAAAACCTCTTGAAAAGATGATCATCAAAAAACCCTAAAACAAGTGTCACAATGTAATCATAAAGAACCATGATGAGATAAGGAAAACCATGTGCCCAACTAATGAAACCAGAGATCTAAACCTCCAACATCATGCAAAACCTAACCTAAACCTAGTATGATACCAAACAATTACGATGCATGCAACAGACAACAACATCCACTAACACTAACATTTTGGGTACATGAATTAGGATTTAGGAGAAAGAGTAATCTATGCAAGAACATTTCATAATCATAAACCCTAAATGAAGATAGAATCATCTAGCAAATTATGATCACATTTTATAGACATAATAGTAACATGCAATCATGATATAGGTGTAATGATAGAAGAGGGGAAAGTTATATAACTCACCTTCAAGAAGATCAACTCGAAGACGCAAGTTCCAAGAGAAGGAAGAAAAGAACCAAGCTTGGGTCCACTTCCACGGCCAAACAAGGTCACCTCAAGAGAAGAAAACACACCAAGGTTAAAGGAGCTCAAAAGAGAAAGGGTTAGAACCCTAGGCCAAAAAGAAAAAAAAGAGGGAGGTTTCATCTCACTTAGGCACTCCCATGGAAAACCATGGATCTCAACCTCTATTAAAGAGAAGATCCTCAAGATAGCCACCATGAAGGAACCATAGTCTCAGCCAAGAAGAAGAAAGGGAGTAGTGTTTCAAGAAAAATGAGATCCAGGCATGAAACTTCTTACCAAGAAGGAAGGTCACCAAGAACCAAAAGGAAGATGATAAAGCCCTAGATCACCATTTGCAAAGGTGATCGACCATAAAAGCTCTAGGATCAACACCTCCTCTTGCACCACCAACCTCAAGGCCAAAAACAAGCAAGAAGAGTGTTAAAGGGGATACATGTATGTGAAAAAAGGGGTATATATATGCCCAAGGCTAGGAGAAAGGTAAAATATATGTTGTGTCAATTTATTAGAGCCTCTTATGACTCTTGTACCTCCAAACCACGTCCATGTAAGAACTCTAGACATGCATTCATCAAAGGGTGATAAAAACAAGGTAGTGTAGCGACCACTTAGCTCCACTACACCCTTCGATCGAAGAAAAACACCAAGGTATGAACCGCAACACAAAGCCAACCAAGGTATACATTGCAACACATCAATAATGTCGACCAAGATCAAGAACAAAAAGGACATCGGTTGAAGTTGCATCATGAATTCAAAACGCATGCTCGCTACACTCAAGGAGCACAACATGTTCGACACCACCATCCATGCAAACCATGCAAACCTTAACTCCACACTCAAGATGACACATCATCAACCAAGGTCCAACAAGGAACCCTTAAGAATAATTCTCTCTCATGATGCCAAAGACCAAAAGCCACACCCAACATGTGAAAAATTGCAAGATAAACCCTCAACATGGTTAAATTGCAAATTGGTCCAAAACAAGCATACACAAAGCATAACTAGCTCAAACATCAGGAAAACTGGACCAAATTGAAAAAATAAGTTTGTCATATGTTATTAAATGCATAATATGATCACATAAGGTTTAAGAATCTCATTAAGAAAATAAAGTAAGATCAAATGCTAAGCTAGGTCAAGGGTCTTATAGATATCTTTGGCAATCGTTGAGATGTTCAACGGTTGTTGATATCCTCGAAAGTTGCTGAGATCTTTGGTGGTCGCTGAGATCTTCGGTGGTCGCTAATGTCACTAGAATTTTGGAGTCCCAGTGGTCACTGGGATGTGCGGAGTTTTGGCAGTTCATGGGTTCCCAGATATTCACTGGCCACTGGCCTACTTCTAAGCGGTCGACGACCGTCTACGATTTTCATGGTCACTACTGATGCTCCTTAGGAAGAAACCCACCCTGGAAGGGGGGATATTACTATAGGTATATAGACCTACATAGATGAAACTTCTAACTAATGAGGATGCTTACTGATGAGGGGGTTGGCCACTAAAATTTTGTTCCAAAATATCAAAAGTTTCGTGGGCCCTCTAGTCAGTTAGCGGGACCATTGTATCCTAAGATGGTGCACATAACGGTGCTTGATCATGTCATGGAACCTGATGGATTTTCTCAAAACCCTAAATATTCAAACTACTATAAGGAAAACTATATAAGAGAATATTCAAGGGTTATATGAGAGATATGAGTGCAAAAATGGGCCAAAAATGGCAAATGAACTAACATAAGCATGTAGAGTTATTTTGAGCATATTAAGGATATAAGGGTGTGCGACTATAGATAAATACTTAGCATAAATGCCTAAACTTGGGTGTTATCATAATTCCAAATCCACTAACTCCATACTCAAAATATAATAATAAACATACCATATAGTATGGTTCAATAGTATAAATAAATATATACATGTATGTGTATATATAGACATATATATGTAATTATGATATGTATACCTCAGTTATGCTATAATGATGTACCCAAGTATGTAACTTTTTTTTTGGTCGGTAAAACTCGTGTCACTTTTTTTGTATTTCTTTTCTATAGTGTCTGTACAGAACATGCTACTCTCAAACTGAGGAATTGCTTGTAAACTATAAAAAAACTAGATACTCTCAACCCCGAGTATGTAACTTTGACCATACATATCCTAGTTATTTACATTTGAGTAGTTTGGTCTCCTCTTGATTATAAAATGAAACCACTAGTTATGTTATCATTACGAGATGGAATAGTATTATTTGGTGCCTAATATATTTTACTCCTAGTAGTTATTGATAACCTTGATATATTATAACTTAATGACAATCATGGATTAGTAGGAAAACCTAAGATACGAAATAAGGGAAAGAATGATAAATTTTCAACTAGTGTCATTTAATAAGTCAATCTAAGTTGATAGTAATCATATTGTTCTAAATTGAAGATATCTTTTACATCAAGTCTTGGATATGTTCTAATCATGGTCGTCTATATATATAGAATGTATGGATTTTATTCAAGGTATAGTATTTTAGTTCTATCTGAAATTTATTTCCCCCATTTATTACATGCAAGTTTAGATAGGTTGACTGGCTTAAAATTGTTGTAAACCATCCCTCCCCCTTGAAAGTCACCAACAATAAAACCTAACAATATTAGCACATTGATTAAACAAAAAAAGGGCAAGTAGTGCCCATTGGTTTAATAAAATAACACTTCTAGGACTCTGTGATGAGAGAAGGGCATGAAGTCCCTCAGTATACTGGGAAACACAGTTGGTCTATTGTCATTTGCCATGGAGAGAACATATGTCATCCAAAAAACTATACATTGACGTGTGCTATCTATTTGAAAATTTGAATTACTAATTTTAAAATTTGAATATTGAATCTTATTGAATTCGAAAATCCAATCCTACCTTTTGATACTTGCCTATATTGGTTACTCCTTTGCATTTTTTCATTAAAATCCTATGTAGATAGGTCATATTGTTTTTGCTTTCCAAATATCAATTTTGTACTAACTTTGCTGACCTATATTTTCCTTCTTGGGGTTCATGTGTGGTTTTATTCCCTTTGAGAACACATGGATAGGTGGTTAAAGAAAACCTAGAAGAGATGTGTAAGAGTTGTTCCTTGTTGAATAGTAGATAAGAGTCACTACAATGCCTAATTTTGTAATTTTGTGTAAAGCTTTCACAAATCTAATGTAAACATGATTGTAAAAACATATTTTTTATATTTTCCGATATTATTTTGTAAGTATTTGATCTTAAGGATCGTCTTTACAACATGGTATTGGATCCTAATAAAAGTTGGAACTTGTGCACACATTTTTAGACTAGGGTTAGTTATGAATAAAATGGAGTGGATAGTTGATAATTAACCCAATATCAATGGCTCCATTGTTGAGATATGCCTAGTAGGGTACACTAACAGCCTAGAATGTGAGGTATGTATAATTTAGAAATTTGTGAAACATACTCAACTCATCTACTAGCTTTGGACTCCCGTAGATATTATTGAGCAACAAGTGTTTAATTCACATGTATGTAGATTTAAAATATGGCCCTTGGGACACCTAATCATCACTATAAGTATACAAATGGGATAGCTATAAATATACAAATGGAAAGATTACCATAGAGTTTCTTTTATAGTCCAACCTCAAGTAATTGCAATATTTGTATATAGTAAACCCTAGAATTTTCTAAGCTTCTTATTTTTTATAACTTCTATCTGAAGCCTTAAAATATATGTAAGAGTGATGTAACATAAGTAATTTACTCAAAAACAAATTGTTAATTAGTTCAGAATAGTTCATCAAATGTAAGTGAAATGAGATGAGGTGTCTAAGGAAGGATGTTTCGTGAAGGTTCTGGCATAATTAGTCCAATCCACTTAGGTGGTTGTGGGTTTCCTCACTTTACATACCGACCTGTCCAAAGAGATGTCTACTACTTGAAATAAAATCATAATCTTGAGTTTAGTCACAACCCAATAAAAAAGTGTGTATGTTAACCATTTTCAACAGAATTGAAATAATGATAATATGTTAGGACTTAGATGAAGAGCCCTACTTATACAAAACTTGTTAAAAAAAGGTATTTAGATTTAAAATTGCATTCCAATCCTTAGGAAGATAAATAAATGATAAAATATGATAAGTATTAGGACCTCTAGATTTAAACTCCCTACTTTCAAAGATATATATTTATATATATAGCTTTGTATGAGATATATTAACTAAGTATCGTGTTGATATAAAACCCTACCAATTGAAAATGGAAAAATAGGGAGTATGTCTAAAATTTTGACCCAATAAAAGGTCACATAAAGATAAGTGACAACAATGTGACTAAAACGTGATAACATTTAAAGTTTGTCCATGATAACCATAATTTATCTAATAATTTTATAGTGTAACACAACATTTTGATTTTTTTAATTTAGATTCTCAAATCTAGAAATGTGTACCTGACCCAAGAGGAATTCTATGGACCAAGCATCACTAAGTGCTCAGGTGACTCGCTATGCTTCATAGAAATATATATCCCCAAAATGTGTCAAGTTATTGGGATGGTGGTATACTAGTAATCATATTGTACACATGAGGCAATTGTGGTTTGGTTCTCAAATTGATATTGGCCATTTTCTAGTTTAGCTTTTAAAAGTTTTCCCATCAAGAAATATTTTCTTTATAATATTATATGTAGAAAGTAAAATGGTTTTTCAGAATGCTATCGATCATTTCTTGAGTTATGCCACAATCAAGGTTGTATAAGAAAACCTTAGAAGAGAAACCTAGATTTTGGTGTAGGGTAATGTTTAAGACAAAGTGAATCATACTACATTGAAACTCCAAATAGAATTTATTTAACGAGTGGAGAGTGGAGTAAGTTGGGTCATGGATATACCAATTTTGATGATGAAATCTTATTTAAGGGGTGGAGAGTTGTAACATACTAAAATTTGGATACTAAAACTAATTTGAGCTATACATTGAAATACTCTCAAACTTGGTTTCCTTCTATGATGGTCCTCCAATTCACAGTCCCATTTAATTTTTTAGTCATTCATCACAATTTTGGACATTGCTAGTTTTCAATTGCTTTCTTTTATCCAAATGAGTTGACTCTCCTCTCTAGAGAAATAATTGCAAATAAGTCTTTCTATTTTACTTAGTGAGTCATTTAAACATAATTTATTGCAAATTCAAAGTATTTGTGCCAAAGTACTTCGAATCGACCTTACATTGATCCAACATCTCAATTTTACAAGTGATGGCTTTGGAATACTCAGAAAATATATACCACATAATATAAATTTCTATTTTAAATTATTTGTAAGAGTGATTAAGGTAGTTAATGCATATTCATAAATAATGTCCCTATAAGTTCTTAAAGTTAGTTCTAAGGGACATGAACTCATAATAAAATCTCAAAATGATTGGGCTTTCTGTTTAAAAGTAAAAAATTTAGAAGAAAATTTTAAATATAACATTATTTGTAGTTCTTAGCTTAACATCTTAGTAATTGAAGTAACTCTTTTATTCATCATTCTCACATGAACCCTCATGTTTCCCCTCTGTGTAACTCCACTGGAAATGGCCATTACAAAACTCATGATGCCTCCCTTCATGGTCTCCTCTCCTCATCTCCCAACACCCTGAAAATCTAACGGTACCCTCACCTATATAGATCCTAGTCATGAGGTCAAGGGATAGAGGAATATGTAGACCACCGATTGGTAGATGACAACAAGCCACCATACATCTTGAAATTATGCCGAAAGTATGATAAATCTAACCTCAATCATGGAGATAAACTAAGGCATGCAACTCAAGAAACACATGCATCTCTTGACAGATCCAACTTGGCACTGCCACCTCCAATATCTAATGAAAGGATCCCTGTGGAAACCTACAAATTAGGCAGTATTCCTCCCTAACTTGATCACCAATCGATAATGCCATCACATCTTATTGGACCACACCACCCCCACCGCCATCTGTAGACCCAAACCCAACTTGATGCATGTCTACCATGCCTCCATGTCCCTAAACCTGCATCATTACTAATACACTAAAGTCCTATACACACCTCGACAGCATACAACAAAAGGAAGACAACCACCATCATCCCTAGATCCTAAACTCATCACCTTCTCAGCCACCTGCAACAACAATGACTTGTAACAACAATGACCAATCCCAGACCTATCGCCACTCCAAATACATGGTTGACAACCTTCCTTCTAGGGTAAAGAATCTAGCAACAATTACAGATAAGGGAGATGATGTTTGCCTCCTACCTCATGACTACATTAGATCTTCACTCATGTTCCCTCCCCCTTCCGCTTCCAATTTCAGACTCGCCAGTAGGCATCACTAGATCTCTCAACCCATAGAAGGAGCATCGTCATCACCACTCCTCAAATGAACAACACCATACATAGGATCTGGAAACTTTATTTAGACCTACATATGATCAATGAGACTATCTAAAATGTATTTCTTTAATCACCTATCATCTTCTCATAGCTAGTTGAATATTAATTCATGCCAAAGAACTCCAAGCATCTTTACACCTTCATCTTTAAGTTCGATAACATCTAAAAATCTATAGCCATGACACGCATCCAAGTTGTATAGCTCCCTCCAAAACCGGCCTTGCTTGCTGGGTTAATGGCTTGATCTTCAAGGAACTCAACAAAAAATTAGTAGCAAGATTGACCATGAAGATAATCCATGGAGATCAGAATCAATCTCTCCTTCTATAGGTTAGAATTTATTGTCATGCTTTGTTTTCAGTAAATAGAGAAATAAACTAAAAGATAATGAGGCATTGGACAACAATTAGGAAGAAAATCAGTATTCAACTTACTAATTTATTATCTAGTCTATTGATTCATTTTACCCTTTCATATTTGTACATGCACATGTATATGTACAAATATGTCAATGTATTACTACTTTGAAATCTAACACATTACATTCTAAATACTATTATAACAGAAATTCAATTAGATAAACATACGTACAAAAGATATCTAGAATATATAATCTAGTACATCATATATTAATAGTGATGTCTCCTATAATCTTGGATTGATGAATAAGGATATAGTAAATACCAAATCATGTATTAGTCTACATTTTTGAGAAATGAAGCGTAATCTCAATTACAAATTGGATTATTTGATCATACTTGTATTTTTATACATATGTATATATTTGTGGGAGTATATTAGAGATAATCATATCACTATTTATCATATTAGTAGAAGGAGAATATTAGAAATCTTGTATTTGAAATTACATCTTATTATAGTATGGATGCAAGGTAACTCATACATTAAAATTGATAAGGATGAACTCATAAGACGAATATAAATCTTTTTTAAATAAAAAAAATGGTGTAAGAGAGAATGCCAGATCAACGAACTCCATACTCAAAATATCATAATAAACCAATCGAATAGTATGGCACACTACTATAAATAAACATATACATGTATATATATATACATATATATGTAATGAATATATATACCTCAGTAATGTTATGATGATGTACCCGAGTATGTAACTTGAACCATACAGAACCTAGTTTTTTACATATGAGAATGTTGGTGTTGTCTGGATCATAAAATGAAACCATTAGTTAACCAATCAATAGGAGATGATATGGTATTATATGGTGCCTAATATATTTTACTTATAGTAATTATTGATTACCTTGATATATTCTAACTTATTGACAATCATGGGGTAGTAGGAAAACCTAAGATACAAAATAAGGGAAAGAATGATAAATTTTCACCTAATATCATTTAATAAGTCATTCCAAAACTCATAGTAACCAAATTTTTCAAAAAATTTAGATGTTTTTGTCATCAACTCTTGGAGATCATGTTTAAAACTTGATCATAAAAACATTGGATCTCTACATCTAGAATGTATGTGTTTTATTCAAGATATGGAATTTCTTTTTTATCTAGAAAGTTATTTCCCTCATTGATTGCATGTATGATTAGATAGGTTGTCTAGCTTAAATATTTTGTAAACCTTATCCCTTTTCCTTGAAAGTTGCCAACAATAAACTATAAAAAAAGTAGCACTTTGATTAAATGTCACAAAGGGAAGGTAGTGCTCATTGGTTTAGTGGAATAACACTTCTACAACTATGCGCCAAGAGAAGGATATAGGTCCCTAAGTATAATGGGAAACACAATTGGTGTGTTTTTGTTCTCCATGGAGAGAACATATGGCTTCCAAACAAACTAGACTTTGATATGTGCTATCTATTTGAAAAATTAAATTACTAGTTTAGAAATTTGGATATTGAATCATATTGAATTTGAGAGCATGTTGGTACCTTTTGATATTTGCCTAATATTTTCACTCCTTTGCATTTTGTCATGAAAAACATGTGTAGATAGGTTCATATTGTTTAACTTTCCTAATATCAATTATGTACCAGCTTTTATGACCTATATTTCCCTTCTTGGGGTCCATGCATGGTTTTTTTTCCTCTAAGAACTCATGGACATGTGATTAAAGAAGTCCTAGAAAAGACGTGCAAGAGATGTCCCCTATTGAAGAATAGATGGGATTCAATACCACTTCCTAATTTTGTAATTTTATGTAAAGCTTCCTTGACTCTGATGTAAATCATGATTGTAGAAAGATTTATTTATATTTTTAGGTACTTCTTTTTAAATATTTGATTGTAAGGATCAGTTCGTTACAGCTCCAAATCTCATATATGAAAGAAACCACACTAGTCTTAACATTGTATGTGTTTGTTTCTCTCATCAACTCATGTCCCAGTAAAAAAAAGAATACTTGAAGGCCTCTCTTAAGGGTCAAAAAGTTTGAGACTAGTTAAAGGATATATTGTTGAATTGTAGGTTTGTAATTTTGAAACATCATTGAAATTGTTTGATTTTGAATTATTTAAATACCTCACTATGGTTAGATATATGATTAAATTAGGTCCACCACAAAGACATGTTGGATTGACCAAGTTACATATACAGTCTCAACTTAAAATGTTAAGTGTGCAGACTCACCTATTTGAGTTAGTGCTTTCCAAAATTCAAAATGCATATCCAAAATAGGAATTAAAATGGAGGTCATGATGCCTACCAGATTTAGGACTTTAACTCAAAATGGGGTACCGATCATATCTAGGATTTGAAATAAATTTCAATGTTGAGACGCCTTCTATGAATATGGCTTTAGCTAATAGATGATTTGAATGTGAGATGATTTGCCTACTTATATTAGGGCTTCAGCACTAAGGTAAAAACATTACCTACTCATGATAGGGCTTAGATGCAAAAAGGAAATGTGAGGCTTTCCTACATAGCATAGGGCATTATTAGTACATGAAAATGTGGGGTTTGTTGACTTAACATACCTCTTAGATGCTAAACTAAAAACATTTCTTGGTTTAGACATGGTTTTATGCATAGAGAAGGTACAATTTAAGGTCATGATCTAGGACACAAGTAATTTTACATACTATATTAGGGTTTAATTTGATAAAATAAGGAGCATATGTAAGATATGTCCAAATGTGAAGCATGTGTGTTCTAGTTTTTGGTCTTAGTCTAGGACACAAAAAGGGTTTTTTGTTATAGGATGGTCTATTTTTTTGGTTCATAGTCCAAGATCCAAAATTCTTAAAGATATAGACTTTAAGATGGTCTAGAGAAAGGTCTTAGTATGTGACCAAAACATTATGAAGCATACATGTGATATAATTATGCATTTTAGATGATTTAGAGTTGGATCGCATCATCGTATTGTAAAACTAACAGTTTGGTCAACACAAAAGTGGTTTGAAATTGGATAACATTGGCCATAATCCACGATGTCTTATCTGAAATAAATATATACCTCAAGAGCGGTCAAAGATTTTTTTTAAAATAGTGACATTTTTAGCTTTTTGGAATGATTTAAGATCTTTAGATTTTCAAAAAATTTCTAATCTTTTATTCACATTAAAAAGTTTCTATATATCCAAAAAGCATCTAGGCACATATTTGTAATTAAGAAAAGAATTATTTTTATAGGGGAGAATTGGGGGATGACGAACATCACCGTCATTTACCAATGTTTTGAAGTAGTGATATTGTAAGGAGTTCGAGCTCGAACGACTAGAAAAAGTGGCGAAAAAGTGTAGAATGTGGTTCTACAGATAAGAAGCACAATGGAAGGTGAATTCCCATAGCTAAGTTCTAACAAGGTATAGCAAGTGACTTTTTGAAGGTAACAAAAAAGTACATCCATATTTTCTAGACCCTAATCTATTTCAAGGGGGTATATTCTTTAATTTTTCGGCTTTGATTCAAGATTTTTGTTGTTAGATGCAATTCTTTGATTTTTCTACTTCCTAGTTTTCTTTGTAGTATGGAGGTTGATGATGATCAACTCACATTTTGATTTGTGATTTAGCTCTATGTTTATATTTTTGTGTTTCTTAGCGTGATATGGTCGGTTGTGCTTACACAACTTGTGTTCCAAAGTTGATTTCATTGTGATTTGACATTTTACAAACATGGTGAGCATTGGTACATTTGGGATAGGGAGATTTCTCTCAAGGGGATATTGAGGAGTTACCCTACTAAGGCGATGGGGCTAAGAAGTATCCCTGGTGAACTTTAAATCTTGATTGTTTGATTGAATTCCCATCATACTATGAAATTTTGATCATTATTTGCTCTAGGCATTTGTCATGGAGGTGTTGAAAATATTTAAGACAATCTTTTCCTTGTAGACGAGTTTCTGATGGGGTCAAGTCCATTGTGGATGAACTTACATCATTGAGCATGTCGAGCAGGAGATCATGTATAACCTAGAGGATTTAAACCATTATTATTCACTTTGGCTATCTATTTTGGTAGAACTTTGACTACCTTTTTAGTGACTTTTTATGCCTATAATTATGCTTCTCTATTGCATTCAAGGTCTCAAATTTTCCTTTTACGACTCATTCAGATAATATGAGGTACTTGTACATAGAGCTTGATTCAAAGGAGTTGGAATAGTTGGATAAGACCAACATTGAAGATGTTAATATATATGAGATTGTAACTAGGTTCTATGTTGTCTCATTCATTGGGCATTTCTGTCCAAATAACACAAATTTACTCTTCCTGTTGGTGAGTTGAATACACACCTAGTGAATTCATTGGGATTTCTGGGTCAGCTTTTGGTTGTATCCCAATCAAAATCCTTCTAGATAGAGAGTCCTAGGGTCATGATCATATTTCTCAGGTGTTGGGAGTGGACCCATAATAAAAAGATATCTCCTCTAGGTTTGAGGTCAAATATATAATGTTGTGTTAGGTTTTGTATAGATATAAGGAAGTTTGGGATGTGTGGAACCTTCATTTTTTGTCACAACATGTTGTATTTTTATGTTCCTTTTGATTATTGGTTGCCTCATGGAAATAATGTTGGTTAACAGAGGAGAGATTGGACGGTTCTCTTTTCTAATTTATTTGTAAATGTTGTATTTTTATGTTCCTTTTGGTTATTGGTTGCCTCCTTGGAAATTATGTTGGTAAATAGAGTAGAGATTGGACAATTCTCTTTTCTAATTGATGTGTAAGCTATTGCTTATTTTGGTTGGGTTGGAGGTGTTTATACCCACTTGATTACCTATTTTATAAAATGTCTCACTAGAAACTTCTCTTTGAAGGCATGTGTTTAAGCTTTGAAGATGTGTGGTGGCTTTGTTGGCTTGCTAGATGTATTTTTACTAGAATTTGTCATTTATTTTCTTCTCATATGTGGTGTTTTGTGATTGATTTCACTAATTTTAGCCTTGTAGCTTTGGAAGCATATGTATTTTTGGCTCAACAACCTAGAACATTGTGTGTATATAGGGTTGTCTACATTCTTCTGTTACCACATGTCACTACTGTTTTAGAAATAGTAACATGTCTTCAAATCAACATTAAAGAGATGATATGCAGAGAATGCCAGTTGAATAAGTAAGTGTTGCACTTTCTAATAGTATTTGATGCTTATATGAGTAATTTATCGAGTCCTCCACTTTTGTGCATTTTCTATGTCAGTTTTTAGAACTTCTTTAGATTTAAAATTTATTTGGAGAGTATATCATGTGACAACTTTTTCTTATCCTTATACTTGGATGCTCAGAGGATTCTAATATGAGTCTCTAGTAGAGAGTATGTTGTACATGGGTGACCATACTATTTGTCTATGTTTAGGAGGATGGCATATCCCCTTTTCATCATCCTCTAAGGTTGATTCAGTATGAGCCTAGATTCAATCAATTGGCTTGCAACCTAATGGATGATCAAGTGAGCTATTGTACATATCTAGATTGGTTTTACCATTGTAATCAGACACAATTGATATTGTAGGAGTCTTATCAGTATTTGGAACGTGTTGTATTGGTAATATTATCTTCTTCTATGTGTAATTTGTACTTATTTACTTTATAAACATAATTTGATCAATGTTTCTTGCATTGTAGGTTATTGGGTGTGGTCTTTGAGGAAGCCCATGACACTAATTATAAGGTCTTGATCCTCCTCAAGAAAAGTGTCAATAGGTGAATCTTTCTCCACCTTCAACTGACCTTGATAGATAGGTGCCTCATGGACTAGACAACTTTCTAGGGTTACAACCTCATCACAATATCAACATTGGAGCCTTGAGTCACTTCCCTACCATTGGATCCCATATGGATGACGCAAACCTCAATTAGGGCTTCATATTGGTTCATTTTACTCTTCTATCACATCTAAACAAGTTAGAATGCATAGTGCTTCTCCCAATAAATTATTTATTGTCAAATGCACTTATGGAGGTTATCTGTATAAATTTTTTAGGTACCTTGACCATGCTTTGGTTGGATAGTAGAGAAGAGGTATGATATAACAGTTTCTTTAACCTTGGAGGAACCTAAAAAGAGTCCAAGAGCTTCCCCAACCTACCCCTAGTATCCAAGAGTTGAGTTAAGGAAAAGAAATCCAAAGATTGTCAAAGAGAAATCAAAGTACAAGGAGAAAACCTTGTCACATCTGTGATACCATAGAACAACTACTCTACAAAGTTAGGAAATCAGAGAGACAATAAGTGAAGATGCATCCCCACACAAGTCCATTAGCACGATTGTTCTAGCCATCATGACCGTGCAAAAAATGTTGGGTTTTAGGTGAGGGAGAAGGTAGCAGAAATAAAGAATTTTTCCCACCACAAAATCTTAACCACTGATTGCATCAATGACTATGAAATAGGAATGATGGTTTTAGCGAGATATACCTGGTCCTGAGGCTTTCTCAGTGACTATACCTCACAGCAAGTGCGGTCTTCAACCACCTAGTCTTCGATGGTGTATGTGCAGCTCTTGGTTCTTACCTAAACTGCGGTTGACCGTCATCCACCTGAGCAGCAGAAACCTCCCGCCTCTATAGTCCACACGGACCACCGAGAACTCTAGTCATCCTATCCTACATGGTACTAGAAGAATTTGTCCCCTTCTTTCGGTGTACTAGTCACTGAGACACTCTCCCACAACCAGTTGTTGTCTTGTAGTTGTCTTTCCCTCGTCGTGTCTCCCTAGTCGGGTAGCACTTGGTTGGGCTCTCTCAGTCACCACAACCAAAGAGGACAACTTTGCATAGCAACGGATGTTCTGAGTTATGCTATCTAAGAAGGCCCCAGTACCCCTCTATATATAGGAGGGGTCAGGGTCATGATTCTTAGCCCCAGGCAATGTGAGATTAAAGTGGGAGTAGAAGGGTCCAGACTTTCCATGAACTGATTGCATAGCAGCAGCCAAACCGGTCATTTCACAACCAAATCGGTTGGTTGGGAGTGTGAGCTGATCGGTTCACTTAGTGAACCTATCGGTTCGCTTCCTAGACTTCCCTCCAATTGACTTTCCTCTTTTGTTTCAAATTAATACTAAGATCAATTCTTGTCCTAATCAAATTGTACAAGTGAAACCAAAATCTTTTCTTACAAATCCGGACAACCCAATATTAACCGATCGGTTCACAAGATTGAATTGGTCATCTCACTAGCCATGTGCCAATCGATTCACCCCGTGAATCGGTCAGTCGGTGGTCCAGATTGTGTAGAACACATTCAATGCAGTTCTCAATCAATTTGACACTGAAATTAGTTAGTTCAACACTTGAACTTGATGATTCTGAGTCAAGTCAATTGATTGAATGTTTGGTTGAGTACCTAAACACATTTAGTAATCAATCCAAACATTATTCATGGATAAAATCATCTTCTAGGTAAATCCTTTGTGTGTGACCCTATAGGTCCCATTTCATGTTGGCAGTGAATGTCCATAACTAGATTATGACATCACAAGCAAAGAGCAGTGCCTAGTCACACATCAGTGCATCCCAAGTGAAAAGGAAAGTTGGAGAACAACTTTCAATCCTATAGTCTGTGATTGGTGTTCTAGTGAATGTATAATTCCTTTGTCTCTAATATCCTGAATGAACTCAAGGCATGGAGTTGTCATCCTTTCAGTGTTCATTCATGTTCCTTGATCCAAAGAACACTGTCTGAGATATGTGTGCCATCAATATCACATATTAACTCCCACGTTCATGCACATGCCTTTCTCAGTCTCACTTATCAAGTGGCCATGGACATCATACTCCCTTAGGAGGGACAAATCCCATATCTATCACTCACAGTCAAAACCCCATGTGTCAAAGTCACCCAATCATCACCTTTATAACAATCCATATTTTAGGAGTGCATTTGATGATGTCAAAGTGTACCCAACGACATCTGATGAGTGTAGTGATTTTTGGTCTAAGAATCACAATCACCACCAATACTGTGAGAGATGACTGTGACTACCATATCATGGTTCCATGTGTCACTCTCATGGTGGGTCTGTCTGATACACTATTCTCTAACATGTATCTATGTGCTTGGTTTGATATCATATATCTTGACTAATGAGACTCTATCATCAACCAACACACACTCTAGTCTTGTTGTGTCATTGTTGTCTATCAACTTTCCACAATGACATCCGACTAGGGACAAAACAACAATGTCCAAACTCTTAGCATATGTATGATCTCATTCTTTAGGTCCTCAACCTGAAGACATACGTCATTGAGTATTGTCATTCTCTAGACATTCATTCTATTCTATCATAATCTCATAACTGATTGAACCAAAATAAATTGGAACCTTTCCTATCATATTTATGAAATCAATCATAATGTATGCCAATCCAATCATCCTATGATTGTCTCTCAGGGCATACATACCAACATACTCCCACTTGCATTGTGAGCCAATCACATTGAATCATATTCTTAGTGATCTCCAAACATGTCCCACATGTTTCTGCTGATCCTGTGCTAATATTGTGAGTTAGCAACACTTTGCTTTAGTCGGTATATTGCATGTTTCACATCTCTTCATTGTATGACATATCGTATGAGATTGAGTTGTCGTAATATGCGATCTTATATTCCTTGCCTAACATTTAGCTCCATTGTTTGACTCGGTATTACTACTTGTCATCAATGGTTGGAATATCTATAATTTCATCTCTATGAACTTATAGATCCATATAGTATCCTCTGCGGTTCATAACACAAGGTTACTCGTCATTCGTTTAGAATTAAACGACTTTTAAATTGGAACATTTCCATTTTTCAACTCATATTAACTTTTATATTATATATTTTGTGATCATTTTCTATTATTTCATAAGTTTGCATCGGTGTAAATCTTTACACTCAACTCTTCATATTATTACCATAGAACTAGTACTTCACAAGTACCAAACAAGTTCTTCATGGTATTCCAGTGACCCTCACTAGAAGTAGACATCCACTCATCACACAAATGAACAGGATGAGCATATCATATTGTCATGTCCAATACATACAAGATGATGAATGTATATTTTTCTTGTCATGTCTAATACATACAAGATAATGGGATGATTACATACATGATAGATCCATATCTATCTATGTGTTCCTATTAATTGTAAGAATTTGGGACACTTGGCATCTGAGATACTAACTCCATGTAACATGGACAAGTTTTCTCCCTCTGAATTTGTGCATACTGAGCCCTTCAATACAAATTTCCAGTGTATGCTCTCTCTTTACCAGGTCAAGAGGTTTTCAAGAACTATCTCTATAAATCTCTATTCCTATCACATAGGACATTTCTCTGTCTTCCCTTAAAAAAGGTATTTCCACACCAGTTTCCATTTTAAGACATTTCATTCCTCAACATCATGTGGAATGTGAATACGCTCCCACTAAATCTTTGTAATCATAGATCCCTTCTTTATTTTGATATATCAGTCAAACCTTTTGACTATATAATCAAAGTAAAGACTTCAGCTTTGAGTTGCTTGCACTTAATCAATCATATTGATTAATCCCTTGTATCTTATAGACTATATTTGCACTATTGCATTCATAAAACCCTTAAGGTTGGGTCACATACACATCCTTATCTTATTCCTACCAGGAATGCGGTTTTAATATCCATATGCCAAATCTCATAGTCATTAAGTTCTAACAGCAAGCATGATCCTTTCTCTAAATGTCATCCACGTCAGTATTAACTCTTAAGACCCAATTTCACTTATGGATTTTATCCCAATCAAGTTCTACCATAAGGTCATACCTTAATTGGTTCACATGGAAATCATTTGGATCCTATGGCCTCAAGCCATGACTCAAAATCTGGTCCCTCAACATCATCTAGATTATTGGCTCATCACATGACTAATTCATCACCTAGATATATGAGGTGTATCTGTTACATAAGGAATTTGAGAACCCACAACACTTGTGATTCTTAATCTCCTTTATTTAGTGTAAAACATGTTCTTTAGAAGAATTCTAGAAAGTTAGTTATTTGATGATCATGCTCTAACTCTTTAGAGTATGATTCCTTTTTTTATTTAGACATCACTATGTCTTAATCATGAGTTCTCTATGATACATTATCATAATTACTCACAAGGTCCTCAAACATTGTGGTTTAATTATCTCATTCATTGATCTCATCAAAGAATTAATACTTTTACCAAGTTTGTACTTCATTTATGATATTCTTGAAAACTTCAAGATATTCATATTGGTATTTCAATAAACAACATCTGAAGCATTAGCATTTATTCCAATAGGCATGTATATACATCATTATGTATTATACCTAATAGAATAGTCATTCTCCCACTACATCTAGTGAAGATTTACTTGTCATCATGCCCAAGACATTCATATCTCTTAATGGTTCACAACCAAAAGTGTCTGGCCTATCCATCAACATGGAAGCTAGAAATGAATTTCTCATGATAATGCTAATTAATTGTTTGAGCCATCAATAACTTTTAGATATCATTTAACTTATGCATACCAAGTACCACAAGATAAATAGGGCATCACCACAAAAGATCATATCTTTCAATTGAAACATCAACTTTATTGATAGACATCCTTGTCATTACAAGATGTGGAAATAAAGTGTTTCTATTTATTGGAAAAATGAAATAGCAGTTCATAATTCTATTACATGCCCTTTGGGCTGAAATAAATTGAAAGGTACTCCTATCTATGGAAGCAACACTTTATCCAATGATGAGTGCTCCTTCTTGGTCCTTTCACAAAGGCGATCACTTCTTTTCAGATCTTGCATATCATATATATCAGATCTATGTCTTGCTATCATATACCTCAGATTAAAGAAGTGTTTCAAGTATATTTCATGATACTTGGATGCTCAGAGAATTCTAATATCAGTCTCTAGTAGAGAGTATGTTGTACATGGGTGACCATACTATTTGTCTATGTTTAGGAGGATGGCATATCCCCTTTTCATCATCCTCTAAGGTTGATTCAGTATGAGCCTAGATTCAATCAATTGGCTTGTAACCTAATGGATGATCAAGTGAGCTATTGTGCATATCTGGATTGGTTTTACCATTGTAATCAGACACAATCAATATTGTAGGAGTCTTATCAGTATTTGGAACGTGTTGTATTGGTAATATTATATTCTTATATGTGTAATTTGTACTTATTTACTTTACCAACATAATTTGATCAATGTTTCTTGCATTGTAGGTTATTGGGTGTGGTATTTGAGGAAGCACATGACACTAATTATAAGGTCTTGATCCTCCTCAAGAAAAGTGTCAACAGGTGAATCTTTCTCCACCTTCAACTGACCTTGATAGATAGGTGCCTCATGGACTTGACAACTTTATAGGGTTACAACCTCATCACAATATCAACATTGGAGCCTTGAGTCACTTCCCTACCATTGGATCCCATATGGATGATGCAACCCTCATTTAGGGCTTCATCTTGGGTCATTTTACTCTTCTATCACATCTAAACATGTTAGAATGCATAGTGCTTCTCCCAATAAATTATTTATTGTCAAATGCACTTATGGAGGTTATCTGTATACATTTTTTAGGTACCTTGACCATGCTTTGGTTGGATAGTAGAGAAGAGGTATGATATAATGGTTTCTCTAACCTTGGAGGAACCTAAAGAGAGTCCAAGAGCTTCCCCAACCTACCCCTAGTATCCAAGAGTTGAGTTAAGGAAAAGAAATCCAAAGATTGTCAAAGAGAAGATCAAAGTACAAGGAGAAAACCTTGTCACATCTGTGATACCATAGAACAACTACTCTACAAAGTTAGGAAATCAGAGAGACAATAAGTGAAGATGCATCCCCACACAAGTCCATTAGCACGATTGTTCTAGCCATCATGACCATGCAAAAAATGTTGGGTTTTAGGTGAGGGAGAAGGTAGCAAAAATAAAGAATTTTTTCCCACCACAAAATCTTAACCACGGATCGCATCAATGACTATGAAATAGGAATGATGGTTTTAGTGAGATATACCTGGTCCTGAGGCTTTCTGAGTGACTATACCTCGCAGCAAGTGCGGTCTTCAACCACCTAGTCTTCGACGGTGTATGTGCAGCTCTTGGTTCTTAACTAAACTGCGGTTGATCGTCGTCCACCTGAGCAGCAGAAACCTCCCGCCTCTATAGTCCACACGGACCACCGAGAACTCTAGTCATCCTATCCTACATGATACTAGAAGAATTCGTCCCCTTCTTTCGATGTACTAGTCACTGAGACACTCTCCCACAACCAGTTGTTGTCTTGTAGTTGTCTTTCCCTCGTCGTGTCTCCCTAGTCGGGTAGCACTTGGTTGGGCTCTCTCAGTCACCACAACCAGAGAGGACAACTTTGCATAGCAACGGATGTTCTGAGTTATGCTATCTAAGAAGCCCCCAGTACCCCTCTATATATAGGAGGGGTCAGGGTCATGATTCTTAGCCCCGGGCAATGCGAGACTAAAGTGGGAGTAGAAGGGTCTAGACTTTCCATGAACTGATTGCATAGCGGAAGCCAAACCGGTCATTTCACAACCGAACCGGTTGGTTGGGAGTGTGAGCCGATCGGTTCACTTAGTGAACCTATCGGTTCGCTTCCTAGACTTCCCTCCAATTGCCTTTCCTCTTTTATTTCCAATTAATACTAAGATCAATTCTTGTCCTAATCAAATTGTACAAGTGAAACCAAAATCTTTTCTTACAAATTGGGACAACCCAATATTAACCGATCGGTTCACAAGATTGAATTGGTCATCTCACTAGCCATGTGCCAATCGATTCACCCCGTGAATCGGTCAGTCGGTGGTACAGATTGTGTAGAACACATTCAATGCAGTTCACAATCAATTCGAAACTGAAATTAGTTAGTTCAACACTTGAACTTGATGATTCTGAGTCAAGTCAATTGATTGAATGTTTGGTTGAGTACCTAAACACATTTAGTAATCAATCCAAACATTATTCATGGATAAAATCCTCTTCTAGGTAAATCCTTTATGTGTGACCCTATAGGTCCCATTTCATGTTGGCAGTGAATGTCGATAACTAGCTTATGACATCACAAGAAAAGAGCAGTGCCTAGTCACACATCAGTGCTACCCAAGTGAAAAGGAAAGTTGGAGAACAACTTTCAATCCTATAGTCTGTGATTGGTATTCTAGTGAATGTATAATTCCTTTGTCTCTGATATCCTGAATGAACTCAAGGCATGGAGTTGTCATCCTTTCAGTGTTCTTTCATGTTCCTTGATCCAAAGCACACTGTCTGAGATATGTGTGCCATCAATATCACATATTAACTCCCACGTTCATGCACATGCCTTTCTCAGTCTCACTTATCAAGTGGCCATGGACATCATACTCCCTTAGGAGGGACAAATCCCATATCTATCACTCACAGTCAAAACTGCATGCGTCAAAGTCACCCAATCATCACCTTTATAACAATCCATATTTCAGGAGTGCATTTGATGATGTCAAAGTGTACCCAACGACATCTGATGAGTGTAGTGATTTCAAGTCTAAGAATCACAATCACCACCAATACTGTGAGAGATGACCGTGACTACCATATCATGGTTCCATGTGTCACTCTCATGGTGGGTCTGTCTGATACACTGTTCTCTAACATGTATCTATGTGCTTGGTTTGATATCATAAATCTTGACTAATGAGACTCTATCATCAGCGAACACACACTCTAGTCTTGTTGTGTCATTGTTGTCTATCAACTTTCCACAATGACATCCGACTAGGGACAAAACAACAATGTACAAACTCTTAGCATATGTATGATCTCATTCTTTAGGTCCTCAACCTGAAGACATACGTCATTGAGTACTGTCATTCTCTAGACATTCATTCTATTCTATCATTATCTCATAATTGATTGAACCAAAATAAATTGGAACCTTTCCTTTGATATTTATCAAATCAATCATAATGTATGCCAATCCAATCATCCTATGATTGGCTCTCAGGGCATACATACCAACATACTCCCACTTGCATTGTGAGCCAATCACTTTGAATCATATTCTTAGTGATCTCCAAACATGTCCCACATGTTTCTGTTGCTCTTGTGCTAACATTGTGAGTTAGCAACACTTTGCTTTAGTCAGTATATTGCATGTTTCACATCTCTTCACTATATGACATATCGTATGAGATTGAGTTGTCGTAATATGCGATCTTATATTCCTTGCCTAACATTTAGCTCCATTGTTTGACTCGGTATTACTACTTGTCGTCAATGGTTGGAATATCTATAATTTCATCTCTATGAACTTCTAGATCCATATAGTCTCCTCTGCGGTTCAGAACACAAGGTTACTCGGCATTCTTTTAGAATTAAACGACTTTAAATTGGAACATTTCCATTTATCAACTCATATTAATTTTTATATTATATATTTTGTGATCATTTTCTATTATTTCAGAAGTTTGCATCGGTGTAACTCTTTACACTCAACTCTTCATATTATTACCATAGAACTAGTACTTCACAAGTACCAAACAAGTTCTTCATGGTATTCCAGTGACCCTTACTGGAAGTAGACATCCACTCATCACACAAATGAACAGGATGAGCATATCATATTGTCATGTCCAATACATACAAGATGATGAATGTATATTTTTCTTGTCATGTCTAATACATACAAGATAATGGGATGATTACATACATGATAGATCCATATCTATCTATGTGTTCCTATTATTTGTAAGAATTTGGGACACTTGGCATCTGAGATACTAACTCCATGTAACATGGACAAGTTTTCTCCCTCTGAATCTGTGCATACTGAGCCCTTTAATACAAATTTCTAGTGTATGCTCTCTCTTTACCAGGTCAAGAGGTTTTCAAGAACTATCTCTATAGATCTCAATTCCTATCACATAGGACATTTCTCTGTCTTCCCTTAAAAAAGGTATTTCCACACCAGTTTCCATTTTAAGACATTTCATTCCTCATCATCATGTAATCATAGATCCCTTCTTTATTTTGATATATCAGTCAAACCTTTTGACTATATAATCAAAGTAAAGACTTCAGCTTTGAGTTGCTTGCACTTAATCAATCATATTGATTAATCCCTTGTAACTTATAGACTATATTTGCACTATTGCATTCATAAAACCCTTCAGGTTGGGTCACATACACATCCTTATCTTATTCCTACCAGGAATGCGGTTTTAATATCCATATGCCAAATCTCATAGTCATTAAGTTCTAACAGCAAGCATGATCCTTTCTCTAAATGTCATCCACGCCAGTCTTAACTCTTAAGATCCAATTTAACTTATGGATTTTATCCCAATCAAGTTCTACCATAAGGTCATACCTTAATTGGTTCACATGGAAGTCATTTGGATCCTATGGCCTCAAGCCATGACTCAAAATCTGGTCCCTCAACATCATCTAGATTATTCGCTCATCACATGAATAATTCATCACCTAGATATATGAGGTGTATCTGTTACATAAGGAATTTGAGAACCCACAACACTTATGATTCTTAATCTCCTTTATTTAGTGTAAAACATGTTCTTTAGAAGAATTCTAGAAAGTTAGTTATTTGATGATCATGCTCTAACTCTTTAGAGTATGATTCCTTTTTTTATTTAGACATCACTATGCCTTAATCATGAGTTCTCTATGATACATTATCATAATTACTCACAAGGTCCTCAAACATTGTGGTTTAAGTATCTCATTCATTGATCTCATCAAAGAATTAATACTTTTACCAAGTTTGTACTTCATTTATGATATTCTTGAAAACTTCAAGATATTCATATTGGTATTTCTATAAACAACATCTGAAGCATTAGCATTTATTCCAATAGGCATGTATATACATCATTATGTATTATACCTAATAGAATAGTCATTCTCCCACTACATCTAGTGAAGATTTACTTGTCATCATGCCCAAGACATTCATATCTCTTAATGGTTCACAACCAAAAGTGTCTGGCCTATCCATCAACATGGAAGCTAGAAATGAATTTCTCATGATAATGCTAATTAATTGTTTGAGCCATCAATAACTTTTAGATATCATTTTATCTTATGCATACCAAGTACCACAAGATAAATAGGGCATCACCACAAAAGATCATATCTTTAAATTGAAACATCAACTTTATTGATAGACATCCTTGTCATTACAAGATGCGGAAATAAAGTGTTTCTATTTATTGGAAAAATGAAATAGCAGTTCATAATTCTATTACATGCCCTTTGGGCTGAAATAAATTGAAAGGTACTCCTATCTATGGAAGCAACACTTTCTCCAATGATGAGTGCTCCTTCTTGGTCCTTTCACAAAGGCGATCACTTCTTTTCAGATCTTGCATATCATATATATCAGATCTATGTCTTGCTATCATATACCTCAGATTAAAGAAGTGTTTCAAGTATATTTCATGATACTTGGATGCTCAGAGAATTCTAATATCAGTCTCTAGTAGAGAGTATGTTGTACATGGGTGACCATACTATTTGTCTATGTTTAGGAGGATGGCATATCCCCTTTTCATCATCCTCTAAGGTTGATTCAGTATGAGCCTAGATTCAATCAATTGGCTTGTAACCTAATGGATGATCAAGTGAGCTATTGTGCATATCTGGATTGGTTTTACCATTGTAATCAGACACAATCAATATTGTAGGAGTCTTATCAGTATTTGGAACGTGTTGTATTGGTAATATTATATTCTTATATGTGTAATTTGTACTTATTTACTTTACCAACATAATTTGATCAATGTTTCTTGCATTGTAGGTTATTGGGTGTGGTATTTGAGGAAGCACATGACACTAATTATAAGGTCTTGATCCTCCTCAAGAAAAGTGTCAACAGGTGAATCTTTCTCCACCTTCAACTGACCTTGATAGATAGGTGCCTCATGGACTTGACAACTTTATAGGGTTACAACCTCATCACAATATCAACATTGGAGCCTTGAGTCACTTCCCTACCATTGGATCCCATATGGATGATGCAACCCTCATTTAGGGCTTCATCTTGGGTCATTTTACTCTTCTATCACATCTAAACATGTTAGAATGCATAGTGCTTCTCCCAATAAATTATTTATTGTCAAATGCACTTATGGAGGTTATCTGTATACATTGTTTAGGTACCTTGACCATGCTTTGGTTGGATAGTAGAGAAGAGGTATGATATAATGGTTTCTCTAACCTTGGAGGAACCTAAAGAGAGTCCAAGAGCTTCCCCAACCTACCCCTAGTATCCAAGAGTTGAGTTAAGGAAAAGAAATCCAAAGATTGTCAAAGAGAAGATCAAAGTACAAGGAGAAAACCTTGTCACATCTGTGATACCATAGAACAACTACTCTACAAAGTTAGGAAATCAGAGAGACAATAAGTGAAGATGCATCCCCACACAAGTCCATTAGCACGATTGTTCTAGCCATCATGACCGTGCAAAAAATGTTGGGTTTTAGGTGAGGGAGAAGGTAGCAAAAATAAAGAATTTTTTCCCACCACAAAATCTTAACCACGGATCGCATCAATGACTATGAAATAGGAATGATGGTTTTAGTGAGATATACCTGGTCCTGAGGCTTTCTGAGTGACTATACCTCGCAGCAAGTGCGGTCTTCAACCACCTAGTCTTCGACGGTGTATGTGCAGCTCTTGGTTCTTAACTAAACTGCGGTTGATCGTCGTCCACCTGAGCAGCAGAAACCTCCCACCTCTATAGTCCACACGGACCACCGAGAACTCTAGTCATCCTATCCTACATGATACTAGAAGAATTCGTCCCCTTCTTTCGATGTACTAGTCACTGAGACACTCTCCCACAACCAGTTGTTGTCTTGTAGTTGTCTTTCCCTCGTCGTGTCTCCCTAGTCGGGTAGCACTTGGTTGGGCTCTCTCAGTCACCACAACCAGAGAGGACAACTTTGCATAGCAACGGATGTTCTGAGTTATGCTATCTAAGAAGCCCCCAGTACCCCTCTATATATAGGAGGGGTCAGGGTCATGATTCTTAGCCCCGGGCAATGCGAGACTAAAGTGGGAGTAGAAGGGTCTAGACTTTCCATGAACTGATTGCATAGCGGAAGCCAAACCGGTCATTTCACAACCGAACCGGTTGGTTGGGAGTGTGAGCCGATCGGTTCACTTAGTGAACCTATCGGTTCGCTTCCTAGACTTCCCTCCAATTGCCTTTCCTCTTTTATTTCCAATTAATACTAAGATCAATTCTTGTCCTAATCAAATTGTACAAGTGAAACCAAAATCTTTTCTTACAAATTGGGACAACCCAATATTAACCGATCGGTTCAAAAGATTGAATTGGTCATCTCACTAGCCATGTGCCAATCGATTCACCCCGTGAATCGGTCAGTCGGTGGTACAGATTGTGTAGAACACATTCAATGCAGTTCTCAATCAATTCGAAACTGAAATTTGTTAGTTCAACACTTGAACTTGATGATTCTGAGTCAAGTCAATTGATTGAATGTTTGGTTGAGTACCTAAACACATTTAGTAATCAATCCAAACATTATTCATGGATAAAATCCTCTTCTAGGTAAATCCTTTATGTGTGACCCTATAGGTCCCATTTCATGTTGGCAGTGAATGTCCATAACTAGCTTATGACATCACAAGAAAAGAGCAGTGCCTAGTCACACATCAGTGCTACCCAAGTGAAAAGGAAAGTTGGAGAACAACTTTCAATCCTATAGTCTGTGATTGGTGTTCTAGTGAATGTATAATTCCTTTGTCTCTGATATCCTGAATGAACTCAAGGCATGGAGTTGTCATCCTTTCAGTGTTCTTTCATGTTCCTTGATCCAAAGCACACTGTCTGAGATATGTGTGCCATCAATATCACATATTAACTCCCACGTTCATGCACATGCCTTTCTCAGTCTCACTTATCAAGTGGCCATGGACATCATACTCCCTTAGGAGAGACAAATCCCATATCTATCACTCACAGTCAAAACCGCATGCGTCAAAGTCACCCAATCATCACCTTTATAACAATCCATATTTCAAGAGTGCATTTGATGATGTCAAAGTGTACCCAACGACATCTGATGAGTGTAGTGATTTCAAGTCTAAGAATCACAATCACCACCAATACTGTGAGAGATGACTTTGACTACCATATCATGGTTCCATGTGTCACTCTCATGGTGGGTCTGTCTGATACACTGTTCTCTAACATGTATCTATGTGCTTGGTTTGATATCATAAATCTTGACTAATGAGACTCTATCATCAGCCAACACACACTCTAGTCTTGTTGTGTCATTGTTGTCTATCAACTTTCCACAATGACATCCGACTAGGGACAAAACAACAATGTACAAACTCTTAGCATATGTATGATCTCATTCTTTAGGTCCTCAACCTGAAGACATACGTCATTGAGTACTGTCATTCTCTAGACATTCATTCTATTCTATCATTATCTCATAATTGATTGAACCAAAATAAATTGGAACCTTTCCTTTGATATTTATCAAATCAATCATAATGTATGCCAATCCAATCATCCTATGATTGGCTCTCAGGGCATACATACGAACATACTCCCACTTGCATTGTGAGCCAATCACTTTGAATCATATTCTTAGTGATCTCCAAACATGTCCCACATGTTTCTGTTGCTCCTGTGCTAACATTGTGAGTTAGCAACACTTTGCTTTAGTCAGTATATTGCATGTTTCACATCTCTTCACTATATGACATATCGTATGAGATTGAGTTGTCGTAATATGCGATCTTATATTCCTTGCCTAACATTTAGCTCCATTGTTTGACTCGGTATTACTACTTGTCGTCAATGGTTGGAATATCTATAATTTCATCTCTATGAACTTCTAGATCCATATAGTCTCCTCTGCGGTTCAGAACACAAGGTTACTCGGCATTCTTTTAGAATTAAACGACTTTAAATTGGAACATTTCCATTTATCAACTCATATTAACTTTTATATTATATATTTTGTGCTCATTTTCTATTATTTCAGAAGTTTGCATCGGTGTAACTCTTTACACTCAACTCTTCATATTATTACCATAGAACTAGTACTTCACAAGTACCAAACAAGTTCTTCATGGTATTCCAGTGACCCTTACTGGAAGTAGACATCCACTCATCACACAAATGAACAGGATGAGCATATCATATTGTCATGTCCAATACATACAAGATGATGAATGTATATTTTTCTTGTCATGTCTAATACATACAAGATAATGGGATGATTACATACATGATAGATCCATATCTATCTATGTGTTCCTATTATTTGTAAGAATTTGGGACACTTGGCATCTGAGATACTAACTCCATGTAACATGGACAAGTTTTCTCCCTCTGAATCTGTGCATACTGAGCCCTTTAATACAAATTTCTAGTGTATGCTCTCTCTTTACCAGGTCAAGAGGTTTTCAAGAACTATCTCTATAGATCTCAATTCCTATCACATAGGACATTTCTCTGTCTTCCCTTAAAAAAGGTATTTCCACACCAGTTTCCATTTTAAGACATTTCATTCCTCATCATCATGTAATCATAGATCCCTTCTTTATTTTGATATATCAGTCAAACCTTTTGACTATATAATCAAAGTAAAGACTTCAGCTTTGAGTTGCTTGCACTTAATCAATCATATTGATTAATCCCTTGTAACTTATAGACTATATTTGCACTATTGCATTCATAAAACCCTTCAGGTTGGGTCACATACACATCCTTATCTTATTCCTACCAGGAATGCAGTTTTAATATCCATATGCCAAATCTCATAGTCATTAAGTTCTAACAGCAAGCATGATCCTTTCTCTAAATGTCATCCACACCAGTCTTAACTCTTAAGATCCAATTTCACTTATGGATTTTATCCCAATCAAGTTCTACCATAAGGTCATACCTTAATTGGTTCACATGGAAGTCATTTGGATCCTATGGCCTCAAGCCATGACTCAAAATCTGGTCCCTCAACATCATCTAGATTATTCGCTCATCACATGAATAATTCATCACCTAGATATATGAGGTGTATCTGTTACATAAGGAATTTGAGAACCCACAACACTTATGATTCTTAATCTCCTTTATTTAGTGTAAAACATGTTCTTTAGAAGAATTCTAGAAAGTTAGTTATTTGATGATCATGCTCTAACTCTTTAGAGTATGATTCCTTTTTTTATTTAGACATCACTATGCCTTAATCATGAGTTCTCTATGATACATTATCATAATTACTCACAAGGTCCTCAAACATTGTGGTTTAAGTATCTCATTCATTGATCTCATCAAAGAATTAATACTTTTACCAAGTTTGTACTTCATTTATGATATTCTTGAAAACTTCAAGATATTCATATTGGTATTTCTATAAACAACATCTGAAGCATTAGCATTTATTCCAATAGGCATGTATATACATCATTATGTATTATACCTAATAGAATAGTCATTCTCCCACTACATCTAGTGAAGATTTACTTGTCATCATGCCCAAGACATTCATATCTCTTAATGGTTCACAACCAAAAGTGTCTGGCCTATCCATCAACATGGAAGCTAGAAATGAATTTCTCATGATAATGCTAATTAATTGTTTGAGCCATCAATAACTTTTTGATATCATTTTATCTTATGCATACCAAGTACCACAAGATAAATAGGGCATCGCCACAAAAGATCATATCTTTAAATTGAAACATCAACTTTATTGATAGACATCCTTGTCATTACAAGATGCGGAAATAAAGTGTTTCTATTTATTGGAAAAATGAAATAGCAGTTCATAATTCTATTACATGCCCTTTGGGCTGAAATAAATTGAAAGGTACTCCTATCTATGGAAGCAACACTTTCTCCAATGATGAGTGCTCCTTCTTGGTCCTTTCACAAAGGCGATCACTTCTTTTCAGATCTTGCATATCATATATGTCAGATGTATGTCTTGGTATCATATACCTCAGATTAAAGAAGTGTTTCAAGTTTATTTCATGATACCTAAGGTGGAGACTTCCATCCCCTTCTTCTTCTTCTTTTGTTCATCTAGATAGAGAGGGAAATTTCTCCTCTAATGTCCTAGCTCTTGACAATGGTGACATTTGCCTCCCTTGTTCACTCCTCATTTGGCCTTGAGAGCTGAAGATGACTTGGGTTGATGGCTAGCATCAGAACCCTTCTTTGCTTTGCCCTTGCCCTTGCCTTTAGACTTACCCTTCTTTCTGCTGATAAACATCACAGATTTGGGTTTGTCTTTCTTCATATGTGCCTCGGTTGTCCTCAACATGCCCAAAAACTCTATCAATGGCTTGTCAAAGTTGTTCATGTTGTAGTTCATCACAAATGGACTGGAAGATTCTGGCAATGATTGTAGTATCACATCAGTAGCTAACTTTAGGCTTAGAGGGAATCCCACTCTTGTCAGGTTCTTCTCATACCCAATGATCTTGAGTGTGTGAGGACCAACTGGATCTCCTTTTGTCATGACGCACTTGAACAACGCCCTTGAGACATTGTATCTCTCTTGATGTGCTTGGTCTTGATACATGTTCTTGAGATGTTGAACCATCTCAATGATGTCCATGTTCTCATGTTGTCTCTGTAACTCATAGTTCATTGAGCACAACATCAAGCACTTCACATCAATGGCATCTTTATTATGCTTCTCGTAAGCATCCCTTTCTGCCTTTGGTGTGGTGGGAGTGGGTTCCTCTAGCACTGGTGTATCTAGGACATAGAGCTTTCACTCTTGAGTGAGAACAATTCTCAATGTCCTAAACCATTTGTGGAAATTAATCCCATTTAGCTTGTCAGTCTCAAGGACCGATCGCAATGAAAAGTGATTATTGTGGATATCCATTTATTCTACAAAAAGGAAATATGTATTTTAGTCCAAAACTCTTTTTGACTTAATTTGATTGATTTGAAAATTTTGACGATATAATTAGGCCTTTAATTAATTAACGCTCCCACTATTTTGTTCAAATTGATAGCCCTGACTATCAATTCAAAAGATTGTAGCGTACATCCTTCTAGTGAGCAAGATCTTGATTTCCTCTCAGCCATGAACCAGCTAGGGCTGTCACCCATAACTAGAATCTTTCAGGTAGGCAACCTTTGACAATTGCATCATATGCAACTCTTGATAGATGTCATGCACAAATCCTTGCCATGTTCATCTCTATGCCTCAAGGTGTTTGATCCAATCAAGGTCACCTTGTTAAATTTGACCAAAATGCCAACACGGTGAATATGCACCCTGCTAGGGCAGACCAACATATTCACCATCACACTTCCATGAGATAGACGGTGCACCACGCTAGGGTGTGCCCACACTTGATCGATCAAGCTTTTCATGTGTGATACTTTTGGAAGGCATCTTAAACTTAATATTTAGTTGAGGGGTTTTAATATGCTCATATATGAATATATGTATCCAATCACCACATATATAGTATGTATCATATACATGCTATATCCCAAAATGAAAACATGCAATAATGATAAAGCGATGATTATGGCCATCCTATTGTATTTCCTTGAGCCACAAGGAATTACAGTTGTCTAGGTATACATCACATGCAACCTAGTGTTGATGAGGATCATGTGCTTAGGCTGTTCTGGCTTTGATCAACTGGTCACATGACTTATCAGCTTCCTTCCTAGTCGGTCAGTTGGTTGTCTCTAATTGATCGTTTGGATCCTTCAGATGGTCGGTTCTTTAGGTCGTCAGCTTCTCATCAGGCCTCCACATGCACCATTAGTCGGTCGTCTCGATCCACCAACCGATCGGTTGGCACCTCTAACCAATCATATCACACCTCTAGTCGCTCATCTGGGTGCCCTCCAGTCTTCGACGTAACAGGAAATAAAACTATCCTACTTTTATATAAACTTTGGGAAACCCCGAGTTACATTCGGGGGGAACAAAGGTAGAAGAGAAGGCTCAAGTTATCTCGAGTTACATCAGGAAAAGTAGAAGAGGGCTCGATGTGCTGACTGAGAGAAAACAAAAACAACCAACCAAGCACACATAGGGGTTTATAGGACATAACCACACTACACATCCACCATAAAAACTGTTTTGAGCAACGCATATCGTTTGCATATGTATCATATCATATATGTATATGTTTAGTTTGGGATCATGTGGTATTAATCAAATATTTAGATCAGTCCTTCAAATATTCGCATTGTATGCAATAAATAAAAAATGGTAAAACAAAAAACTGATCATATCGATCAATCCTAAAATATAGTATGTTGACATGGCTCTGATACCACTGTTGGGTTTCAGGTGAGGGAGAAGGCAGCTGAAACAAAGAATTTTCTCCCACCACAAAACCATAACCACGGATCACATCAATGATTATGAAATAGGAAGGATGGTTTTAGCGAGATATACCTGGTCATGAGGCTTCCTCATCGACTATACCTCATAGCAAGTGTGGTCTTCAACCACCTAGTCTTTGACGGTGTCTGTACAGCTCCTGGTCCTGACCCGAACTATGGTTGTCCATCGTCCTCCTCAGCAGAAGAAACCGCCCGCCTCTATAGATAGTCCATAAGGACCACCATAAACTGTAGTCATCCTATCCTACAGGATACTAGAAGGAGTCATCCCCTTCTGTCAGTGTACTAGTCATCGACACACTCTCCCACAACCAGTTGCTATCTTGTAGTTATCTTTCCCTCACTGTGCCTCCTTAGTCGGATAGCACTTTCTTGAGCTCTCTCAGTTACCACAACCAGACAGGACAACTTTGTAGAGCAACTGATGTTCTGAGTTGTGCTATCTGAGAAGCCCCCAGTACCCCTCTCTATATAGGAGGGGTCAGGGTCAAGGTTCTCAGCCCCGGGCAATGCGAGACTAAAGCGGGAGTAGAAAGGTCTAGAATTTCCATGAACTGATTGCAGTACGGCAGCCGAACCGGTCATTTCACAACCGAACTATTCGGTTGGGAGTGTGAGCCAGTCGGTTCGCTTCCCAGACTTGCCTCCAATTGATTTTCCTCTTTCATTTCCAATAAATACTAAGATCAATTCTTGTCCTAGTCAAATTGTACAAGTGAAACGAAAATCTTTTCTCACAAATAGGGACAACCCAACACAATTCATTTGGACACATGAATAGATTCATTTACTAGAGTGAACCTGTCGTCTCACTGGCCATGAGCCGATCGGTTCACCCAGTGAACCGGTCAGTTGGTGGTCCAGATTGTGCAGAACACAGTCAATGTAGTTCTCAATCAAACTAACACTCAAATAGTCAGTTCAACACTTGAACTTGATGATTCTGAGTCAAGTCAATTGATTGAATGTTTGATTGAGTACCTAAACACCTTTAGTAATCAATCCAAACATTATTCATGGATAAACTCCTCTTCTAGACAAATCATTTGTGTGTGACCCTATATGTATCATTTCACGTTAGCAGTGAATGTCCATAACTAGCTTATGACATCATAAGCAAAGAGCGGTGCCTAGTCACACATCAGTGCTACCCAAGTGAAAAAGAAGGTTGGAGAACAACTTTCAATCCTACAGGCTATGATTGGTTTTCCAATAAATGTATAATTCCTTTGTCTCTGATATCCTGAATGAACTCAAGGCATGGACCTATCATCCTTTCAACATTCATTCATGTTCCTTGATCAAAAGCAGACTGTCTGAGATATGCGTGCCATCAATATTACATATTCACTCCCACATGCATGCGCATGACTTTCTCAGTCTCGCTTATCAAGTGGCCATGGGCATCATACTCCCTTAGGAGGGACAAATCCCATATCTATGACTCGCATTCAAAACCCCATGTGTCAAAGTCACCCAACCATCACCTTTATAACAACCCATATTTTAGGACTATGTTTGATGATGTCAAATTGTACCCAATGACATGTGATGAGTGCAGTGATTTTAGGTCTAAGAATCACAATCACCACCATCACCTTGAGAGTTGACTGTGACTACCATGTTACGGTTCCATGTGTCACTCTCACGGTGTGTCTGTATGATACACTGTTCTCTAACATGTATCTATGTGCTTGGTTTGATATCATATATCATGACTAATGAGACTTTGTCATCAACCAACACACACTCTAGTCTTGTTGTGGCATTGTTCTCTATCAGCCTTGCATAATGACATCTAACTAGGGACAAAACAATATTGTACAAACTCTTAGTATCTATATGATCTCATTCTTTAGGTCCTCAACCTGAAGACATACATCATTGCGTACTGTCATTCTCTAGACATTCATTCTGCTCTATCATTATCTCATAACTGATTCAACCATAATAAATTGAAAGCTTGCCTATGATATTTATCAAATCAATCATAATGTATCCCAATCCAATCATCCTATGATTGGCTCTCAGGGCTTACATACCAACAAAAAAGACCCTTGCGTGGTCATGCCAGCCAAAACAATTGTGTTCCTAATAAGTCAGACTAACCATGTCATGGAGAATGACCACCCCAACTCTACCACCACGACTATATTACCGAAAACTATTGTGCCACCACATAGCCACCATTGCACGTCCGTACTGCCAACCTTCAAAACCCCAAATTGCACTACCACTTTTCCTTTACCACAAAAACTATTCCCTGATATGTGCCGTTTTGTGCACCAAAAAATAGGATCTTAATCCTAGAGTTTAAACCTTCCTAGTATAGAAAGTGTCGATCCCCAAACAACATTTTAAGATTCAAGACCAACCCAAAAGACTTTTGAACAATGATTGTAGGAAATAAAGATCCAGAAGTTGATTATTGATTATTCTAAAATAAGGTATTAAATGAGAAAGGAATTAAATTTTCCACTAGAACAATTTAAGGAAAAGCTAGATTAAGAACAAGTAAAATAATTTATTTTAAGAGCAATATTAAATTCCAAGAAGTAAAGAAAGTGATTGAAATGAGTGATTGAGAAAATGGAGTTGAATCGACAGGAAAAGATATCGATGATATGGGTTTTACCACCAGGACCGAAATGAAACAAGGATCAAAGAAAACTATATGATGAAACATGATAAAAGAGGGCATGTAGAAACATTCGTAAATCTATCTACAAAAGACAAGCTCATTATTGAACCATTGGTCCTGGTGTTCACAATTCCTAGCCTAAACATCCCAATAAGGGTCTTTCCATGGTCACATCCAGATACTTATGAAAATGGTTTGGTTGTTCTAAATCTTGGGATTTGCAATCACATCCCACCCCCAAAACTGACGAATGGTAAAAATGAGAGATTAAGTCAGTAAACTGGTGATTTTCCAAAGTAAAAACAATTATCGAGTAGAATCATATAGGAAAATCAATCTCTATAACACTATGATTGTGGGGTTACTCCCCTTGCCTCGAAATTAGGAACTACTCGCTAGCCATAACAATAACAGAGGAAGCAAGGGAAGGAAGGAAGGAAGCCATAGACTAGAAAAGAAAGAATCTTCAAGGAGATCTGGCTAGCGACAATGAAATGGCTTCATTTCTTAATTTTATTGCAGAAGCAAAGATTACACACTAGGAATTGAAATAACAATGCTCAAAATAAATTGCAAGTATAGAAGATTGGAACTACCACTAAAACTTTATATACAACTTCAAATAGATGCCTTTTCTTGTGGAGTTCTCCCTCTTTTTATATGGATATGAGGACGAGAAAAACCCTAGAGATATGGCTTTCTGGTGGTGGCATCCACTTTGACTGGAATAATTGACATTGCTCAAACCTTAATTGCATTGATGATTTATTGTTTTAGCAATTGACCAAGTCTTTACTTGCATTCTTTTTCTCCATATAAAAATATGTGTGGAAAACATTCCTTTTCTCGTAGTCAAAAATAACATTAACTATTTTCCAAAACAAAAAGTGAAAGATTTTATTGAATTGACTTTCTTTAATTTCTTCGACCACTCATTAATTTAATTAATTCTCTTTGCTGCAAAAATTTCCATAACAACAAAATGACCGGCCCTTGTGGCCCGCGACCGATTGGAAGGTCGTGCAAAATAGATTTATCTTGTATAGAATTAATTTTCTTTCTAACACATAGTTGTGTGTTAATTTTGGATTTCAGATATAGAAGTTAAGGAATTTTTTATGTCGGCTATAAATTAATTTCAGGACTACTGGAAATTTTGCGAGACATCTTTTAAAAGAAATTCTAAGAATTTTTGTGCTTTGAAATAATTGTATATATTCCTACAAAATACACAATAATAAAATAAAATCTCCAATTTGAACAAGAAAAGATAAACTAAGATAATTTATGCTAAAAATATTTAATGGCTTGAGCTATTACCTATCCTCAAGCAAATAAAATCACAAATAATTCCAATTTATACTAGCAACATGTTGATCCTCACCCTCATAGCCATCACTTTGTTCCTTACCATCTTATTTAGCCAAGCAGCCTAATCTCCTAGAATGATGTAACACAAAATTTTATATTTCCTATCAAAACATAATTTATATCTTATTTTTAAATCAAGGCTTTATAAGAAATAGGCTTCTTTTACTTCTGCTTTGACACCCCCATTTTCATTTCTTTTTTGTGAGTTTTTATACAACAACAGGATGAAGGAGGAATAAGATGATCCCTCCTCTACTTAACTCAAGATATATTTATTCATGGACTTGTGGTTACATTATTCACATTTTTTTGTGTGCTCTTTGTCATCTTTTGATGATAGCCCCTTTTGAGGGGTATGAAAATTTTGGGGAGGATGTCACCCCAAACTTAGATTTTTGTCACAAGGTGATTCTTTAGAGAGAGGATGGGGGATTGTTCTTGTTCTTATAAACTTCACTTTTTTTTCAATGAGTTTCATTGTATCAGATAGATTTTTCCTATAAAAAATGTTATACAATATTTATGATAAGTTAATCCACAATTTAAAAAGAAAAAAATTATGTATGGTTCTTATCAATTCCATACGACATGCTAACTTTTCTAAGGAGTGGTGCTAGTTTTGGGGTCCTCAGCGACACAGTGTTTTCATTTATGGCAATTTGTAAAAAAAATGCAAATAAGATTTATCAAATTCAAAGTGGTACAATGATTACAATATATATTCATCGTGGTTGACTACATAAAGGCCTTTTTTACAAAAATTAAAGGGAAAAACAACTTTCAAAAGGCAACTATATGAAAAATAAAAAGACAAAAAATATGCTAAAAAGGAAAGACATGGGGTAGAATAGGCACGTATCACCCACCTCCAACCTGGACTTAAAATGTTTCTCATCCTGAGAAAAATTTAAATCTAGAATGGAGGGAAGTAAATCAATAAGATCACCAAGAGGCCATGGTAGCTTAAAGTATGTCCAGATGAATGGACTGTTGATGAGGGATGGAAATGTGTAAAAGTTAGATTCATAGTACAAGCGGTGGATGGCTGGTTGTGGAAGCACAAAGGGGCATTTTGGTTGATTAAAATGATGTTTCTTATCAGCACTCAATCCTTCCAATAGGATCCACAAATCTTTCTTTAGCAGTGAAGGAAGTGTTGGAGATGAATGTGCATTAGGGGAGAATGGTTGGTGCCCAACAGGTAACACATGTAGTGTCAGATGTGGAAGATCAGGCAGAGGATCTAGCTCAAGTATTTTTTTGTTGCCTGGATCTACATGTAAGGGGGAAGGTGTCAGTATTGGAAGAACTAGTTTCTTAGCCAGGTAAATATTCTCATGGGATTGTATGTCTTCCTAGAGGGTTATGCAACAAGGTACATCCAGATCCTTTTCCCAATAGATGGAAGCCAGTGAATTTGGTGCAGACAACTTGCGGATGGTGTAATTGTCATCATAATTACCAAAAATGATTAATCCATGCTACTCCATCTATATTTGGGAGTTCTCCATATATTATTCATAAAAGATCTCATCTACATGAATGACTATGGAGTCACCAGGGTCCTTTACAATGCTGAAGGAGAGATCTTATTCATTCATGGAACGTGTTCCCAATTCAATGGGCTCAGTGGGGTTACCTTACAATATAATGGTGGCATGTAAGGTTCTTATGGAGGTGGAATCACCTCATCTGGTGCAATTGGATGTGGAACAAGAAGAGGTTGAGGTGGAGAATAGTGTTCTTATGACGAAGCCTTTAAAAACAATCCATCAGTGCATCCTGGGGAAGTGATGTCACATTGGCCACAATAGCCTCAACCAAGCTTTGATTATTATAGTAAACATCCAAATCTGGGCCTATAACTGATAAAGGGTGGTGGAGCCTTAGGTTTTTGGGACGTTCTTCAAGCCCACCAATCTTTAACCTTTTACTTAATAGATTTTTAATTCATGAATCTATCCACATAGGCCCCAATCCATTCATCATAGTCAGGGCCCCATATAGCTGCTTCCCTAGATAAACAAAGTTCTTCATTTACAGAAGCCTTAATTTCTTTAGAGCACCTATCCATCACTTGATCAAGGTTGTATGGAATCTCTACTACTTCCCATTGGACTTCTTCTACGATTGGAGGTTCATCATCCATAAATGAGTCAACAGAATTGAATTGGTCATTAAAACAACTAAATGAACATCCATAATGGGTGTGATTTGTGGAGCTTCATGTACTGGAGTTGGTTCTACTTGATTGAAGATGATATAATCATCTTCATCATAATTGATTAAAATCATCCTTGGTTTCTCCATATTTCTTAGGAAGTTTTCTAATTGACTCTCAAGAGGCATAACTGGAAGAGCGTGTCATGTTTTCACACATGCCTCCAATATTTTACTAATAGCTACTCCATCATCATATATCTCTTGAAAGGCATCTATCCCCTCATCTTTGTTTGGTGGGTAATAATCTGCATGATAAGGATGTATGCCATATTTCCCATTATATTACTAACATTGACTTGTGTAGCATGGTTCCTCATAATAATCTGTAGCGGTTTGTGGATTGCAATTTTCATTATATCCACCTTAGTTGGAAGATTCAATATTACAGGGTGCCATCATAAAGTGAGAGGATACATTTGGACAATTTTGTGATGTATGGTTGTAATAACCACCCATTTCCCATTGTGAACCATAATGTGTTGACCACTCCATTTGATAAGATCTCTTTATTTTTGAAGAAATAAATTACAAAAAGGAATCTAAGATAGAAAGAAAAATTTAAACTAGAAGAATCATAAAAATTATGAAAAGAACTGACACAACTTCGAAATTTACAAAAAAAACTAAAAATTGAAAAAATGATGCTATGAAATTATGAAACGAAAAATTAAAAAAATAAACTAGAAAGAAGTATTCGGTCAAAACTAGTCGGTTCAAAATCTATGTACGTCAAGCATTGCATAATTGATAGATAATATTGAGTGTAAGAAAAAATGGACTGCTAATAAAGGAAATTCAACAGAAGGAGGAGCAGCACTTCTAAAATGGGACTCGGAAGGAGAAAAAAAAGTTTTGTTCAAAAATGTCTACGGTTTGAAAAATAATCTATTGTCCCTGGCAACGGTGCAATTTTGATATGTTTCATTTCGTGTGCCAAAAACTAGGGTCGTAATCCTAACGTTTAAACATTCTTATTATAGAAAGGGTCGATCCACAGACAATGTTTCTAAGATTGAATCCCAACCCAAAATTTTTTTTAACAAAGACTGTATGAAATAAAGATTCAAAAGTTGATTTTTGATTATGCTAAAATAAGGAATTAAATGTGCAAGGAATTAAAAATTTACACTAGAACAATTAAAAGAATTTATTCTAAGAACAATATAAAATTGCAAGAAGTAAAGAAAGTGACTAAAACGAGCGATTGAGAAAATAGAGTTGAATGGATGGAAAAGGATATTGAGGATATGGGGTTTACCACAAGGTCTGGTGTGAAACAAGGATTGATGAAAACTATATGATAAAATAAGATAGAAGAGAGTATGTAAAAACATTCATAAATGTATCTACAAAAGACAAGCTCATTATGAACCCATTGGTCCTGGTGTTCACAATAACTAGCATGAACACCACAATAAGGGTCTTTCTGTGGTCACATTCAGATCCTTATAAAAATGGTATGGTTGTTCTTAGTCTAGGGATCTACAGTCGCATCCCCAAAAACTAACGAATAGTAAAAACGATAGATAAAGTCATTAAACAGGAGATTATCCAAACCAAAACTCGTTATCTAGTAGAATGATATAGGAAAATCAATCTATGTAAGACTATGGCCATGGGGTTACTTCCCATGCCTCGATATGAGGAACTACTCGCTAGACATAATAATAAAAGAGGAAGCAAGGGAAGGAAGGAAGCCATAGACTAGAAAAGAAAAAATCTCCAAGGAGATCTAGTTGGTGAGAATGAAATGAATTTTCCCTTGCCCCCACTCCAAAGGAAAGAATGAGAAAAGAATAGGATCTAGAAATACAGAGAACAAGAACTAAATTTTATTATAGAACTAAATATTACACACTAAGAATTGAAATAACAATGCTCAAAGTAAATTGTGAGTACTAAAATATTGGATCTACCACTAAAACCAGATGCCTTTTTTTTTTTGGAGTCCTCCTCCTTTAATAGGGATATGAGGAGGGGACAAAACCCTTGAGATATGGCTTTATGATGGTGGTGTCCACTTTGATTGGAATAATTTCTTACTACATCCAAAAGTAGCATTGCTCAAACCTTGACCGCATTGATGATTTATTGTTTTGGTAATTGGCCAAGTCTTTATTTGCATTCTTTTTTCTCCACATAAAAATATATGTGGCCAACTTTCCTTTGATCCTAGTCAAAATAACATTGATTGTTTCTCAAAATAGAAAGTGGAAGATTTTATTGAATTGTGTTCCTTTAATTTCTGTGACCGCTCGTTAATTTTTTTAATTCTCTTTGCTGCAAAATTTCTGAAATGACAAAATGACCGGCCCTTGTGGCCAGCCTACTATTTGGATGGACGTGAAAAGTAGATTTTCTTGTGGAGAACGAAATTTCCTTTCTAACATATACTTGTGCTTTAATTTTAGAGTTGGAACGTAGAAGTTATGGAACTTTTGGTGCCTGTTATACATGAATTTCAGGACTGTTGGAAATTATACAATACATCTTTTAAAAGAAATTTTGGGTGATTTCGTGCTTTGAAATAATAGTCTATTTTCCTGAAAAAACACAATAATCAAATAAAAACTCCAATTTAAACAAGAAAAGTTAAATTAAGAAAATTAATGCTAAAACTATTTAATAGCTAACAATTTATTGTTAATTCAAGATTAAATATGAACAAAAAAAGGTGATGAGTTTACATTCATCATTCCCTCCTAGCACAACCATTCCACCATCATGATCATTCTTCCTAGAACGGTTGTGCTGCTAGCAACCTTAACTAATTTTTACATTAAAATTGTTGTTCTACCACCACTTAATCTTAGGCTTCTCAAACCACTATATAAGTAATAGTGGTGTCTCGGAGTTGAAGTTTAGCACCCCAGTACTTTTTTCCACCAATCCTGAGCTATACACTCTGCCTCACCTACTCCAACTCCATTTCCAATATCTTCCATCTTAACACCCTTGCTTTCTACGGTTTTGGCTACTTCCATCCATCATTCAATGCCATCCATACACCAAGGATGGAGAAGGACATGTTTTTGTGGTTGGAGGTAAAGATGAAGTAAAATTCCCTGAGCTTTGATGGCTATCTACTCCTCTACTTCTTCTTCCTTCTCCATTTTTTATTCTATAAGTAGCTAGGCCCCCTGGGTTGTCTACTTGGGGTAGAATTTTATTTGATACCATGTTGGTGGAAAGTAATGTGTAAACATTACAAATTCGTTTTCTAATGATTGTTTTCTACTTTAATCTCATTTCCCATGGATTACATTGTGGTTTAGGCTTGAAAATACCTAGGTTCTTACAGAAATGACATATATGAAACAATTTTTGGATTGGCTTCTAAGTCCAAGTAGTGTATTGATAACCTCCAATTTTGTGATGTTATCTTAGTAATTTTCTTCAGTTTTCCGCACCCTTTCTCAGATAAATTAGACAGAATCCCTAACCACCCTCTCTTATTGCAAATATACTATAGATTAACTTTTCTCCTTTTTACTTAAAGAAAAGACACAAAAAAATCACAAAAGACTCAACCGGTCCCAAGACTGCAGGGACTCACACGGTCCTAAAACCGCATGGACTCACACGGTCCCAAGACCGCATGAAGCCAGCCGATCGCAAGACCGCATGGACTCATACGGTCCCAAGACCGCATGAAGCCAATCGATCCCAAGACCGCATGAAGCTCACACGGACCCAAGACCGCATGGACTCAGACAGGCCCAAGACCACATGAAGCCAACAGGTCCCAAGACCGCATGGACTCATACAGTCCCAACACTATATGAAGCCAATCGGTCCCAAGACCGCATGGAGTCACACGATCCCAAGACCGCATGAAGCCAATCGGTCCCAAGACCACATGGAGTCACACGGTCCCAAGACCGCATGAATCCAATAGGTCCCAAGACCGCATGGAGTCAAACGATCTCAAGACCGTATGAAGCCAACCGGTCCCAAGACCGCATGGAGTTAAACAATTTCAAGACTGCATGAAGCCAAACAGTCTCAGAGTCCAAACGGTCTCGGGGTCCAAACGGTCTAAGAGTCCAAACGGTCTCGGGGTCCAAACGGTCTCAGGGTCCAAACAGTCTCAGAGTCCAAATGGTCTCGGGGTCCAAATGGTCTCAGAGTCCAAACAGTCTTCATGACCATTTGGACCCAAAACTGACCAAACCGTTTGGACTTCACTTAAGGCCTATAAATAAGATCCAAGGGGTCCTCCCAAAGACATCAAGTTCTCAGACGCCCAGAGGCTTCCTCTACGACTCCAGATCTATTCCAACCTCCATCCTCCGCCCAAAGGTTGCCGGTCTGAGATCCACGCTCCATCCTGAAGCTACTTTCTCTCTCTTCACCATAGAAGGTGGGAAGAGGAGACCTCATCATCAAGCAACCTGTGAAGTTTTAAGATCATCACTCTCTCTCTCTCTCTTTCCAAGGGGTTGACTTTCCTCTCTCCTTTGTGGGGATGACGTTCTCTCTCTCTTCTCACCTCCTTCTTTGTCCTAGCTATGAGCGAGTAGTCTCTTTCACTAGGGTGCGGGGAGTAGCCCCGCTACCCATGTTTTCATTTCATGTAATGTAATCCATAGTTTTCAATATAGAGATGCTTTCTTTTTAGTTCGACATCAATCATTTAATGAATGATTGTTGCTTGATCACCAACTTTTGTTATCTTTAATCTTCTAGTATGAATTATCTATGTTTGTACTACTAGATTCGAATCTTGATTGAATGTTGGTTCTTGATGGATGTATCCACCATGCATCTGATTTGGTATCTAGGAGTGTTTTCAAGAAGTGGAGTAAACTCACTTCCATCGTTGTACTTTCCTACTATGAAATGGAATCAGTTGACGTATGAAAGTACAACGTTGGTAAGTCGAGGAACACACTTTGCGAAGGGAATGATGTAAAGTAGGTGACTATTCGTTCGGGGATGGCTGGCATTGCAACATTCCCACACTTCTCGTAGTTAGTTCTCCGAAAGGAAACTAAATCTACAAAGATACTAGATGTTTAGACTCTTATTGCAGGTTATGATTTATGTTGCATGTTTTGATCCATGTGTAGTGGCGGTGAAAGCCGATCACATCCTAGTGGCTCGTTATCATTATTTAACATCCTTAAATTTACTTACTTGCTTTACTTTACTTGCTCTTAGTTTAAAAACAACCAAACCAACCTCTTGATTTAAATACCAACTATTAAGAGATTAAGTAAAATTCTAACGTTTTCCATCTTGTTGCTCCCAACAAGACCGTTGTCCCATGGATTCGAACCTTAACTATACTACGATAAGACTTCCACATATCTTAACATACGTGGGTGGAGTTCTCGATCTAGTATAAGCAAGGCTAAACTTAAATACTTACCATCTTTAGGATTTTTAGTGGTGCACGCAATTCCACGTGAGTGGAAGCTCCATCAATAATTGGCGTCGTTGTCGGGGACAACGGAACGTTTTAAATTTCAATTAACTATCTTACTAGTGGGTTAGGGTTTTACATTTTCTTTTAACCATTAGCCCATATCTTCTTGAATCCATCATATCTCCTGCTTCATCTAAAAGGTGTGTTTCTTTCTCTACTCAGGTAGGAGACGTGTATGCAACCATCACATAACCTCAGATTCTCCCCTGATCCAGAGTACGACTCTGAGGTAGAGAGAAGCTTCCACTGTCGCATCAGACTTAATTGCCAAAGAGTCAAGCAACTAGCTGAAGATCAACGCCAAGCTACTTCAGTAATGGAAAGAGTCAATGTTGCCATAGCCGCTCAGAGAGCACAATTCATTGCTGACACCTGTGCTCATATCCAAGCAGAGATCCGAGATGAAGAACAGGCCCGCATCCGAGCTAAAAATGAAGCAGCTAACCAAGTTGCCCAGCTAGAGATCAAAAACAAGCAATTAAGGGATTATGTTGTCCCCAGGAACTATGAAGACAATCATCCAATTCGGCCTCCGATTATCAACATACCCTACTTCAAAATCTGGACACAATTGATTCAGATCATGCAGGGCATCTCATTCTTTGGAGGTTCTGGAGATGACTGCATGGATCACTTGAAGAGGTTCAAGTCACTTTGCCGACTCGTCCCGCAACCTGGAGTCACCTTTGATGTGATAATGCTACATCTTTTCCATTTCACTCTGTCCAAAAGAGCTCTGAGTTTGTACAATTCACTTGATAGGGAGCCAATCATCACCACCTGGGCACCCTTGGAAGAAAAATTCCTAGAGAAGTTTTTCCCCCCTTCGTTAACTTACGAAATTAGGGGGCAGATCAACCACTTTGCCCAACTTCCTGGGGAATCGCTCGCAGAAGCATGGGAAAGTTTCAAGGAGCTTCTAAGAAAGTGTCATCATCACGGCATCTGCCAAAATCAATTAATAGAAACATTCTATAGGGGGGTGAGTGTTGACATCAAGCAATTTCTAGATTCCTCATCTGGAGGAAATCTTATGAGGAAGAACTTCGAGGATTCTTGGAAAATTGTTACGCTTGGAGCTGAAAACCAATCCAATTGGGGACGATCATCTGGCAAAGGAGTCCTCAAGGTTTATAAAGCTGAGGAATCAATGGAAATGAAGGCTATTGATGAAGCTTTAAAGACTATAGCTCATAAGAAGCAGGCTCTCAAAACTTCACTTAGAGAATATGATAAGAAGAAAAACCCTCAAGTCCAACAGGTTAAAGATGATGTGGGGACTTGTGAAGCTTGTCATGCATCCGATCACCCTACTCTGTCATGCGGTCTGCTTTACAATTTGATGATGGATATGGACCCACCACAATAGTAGTACGAACCAATCATCGAACACCCTGAAGAGTAGATGCCCGAGCAAGTTAATTCCATTCATTCCATATCGGGACAAGTTTACTATAACCCAAATCAATTAAGAAACCACCCCGGTTTTCAATACGGGAACCCTGCAGGGACTTCCATCCCGCAACACCAGACCCAAGGCGGATCCTCCAATAGGTTGCCACCTAGATTCCAAAGTAACCTTAACCAAAATCAAGGGAACCTCAAAACAACTTCCCAAGATCCAACTACCCTAGAAATTCCTCCAACTACTATCAATATAACCATCCTCCTCTACACCCACAATTGCACCCTCAGTTGTAGCAACCACAGCAACCTCAGTTAGCACCACCTCCGCAACAACCGCATCAAGGTCAACAACAATTTACTAAGAAAAATGCCCCCTCCCAGTCAACAGACGAGATGACTTTGATAAGGTAGATGCTACAGTCCCAACAAACCATGCTCGCTAATCAGCAAGCTCAGTAGACGGCGGTGGAGGCCCAACTGGCACAAATCGCTGCCCAAGTAAAATCACCAGCAGGCACTTTTGCAGGACAACCTGAGTCAAACCCTAGACACGACCAGAATAGACCAGAGCAGTTGAATGCAGTTACTACAAGATCTGGGCGCACCCTTCATGAATCTACGAGAATCTCTCATGATGATGATGATACACCTGTCTTTATGCCAAATGCAAGCCCGAACCTAGGAACTAAGAAGACTGCGGAGAATGCGAGAGGCGAAGAAAAAGAACAAGCTTTCAAAGAGCTAGAAATTCCGCAGTATAAACCAAGGATACCATACCCGGGAAGATAGAGAGAGACTAAAATGGACACTAGGTTCCAAAGATTTAAGGAGGCGATGAAAAAACTCTACATTGACATCCTGCTCCTTGATGCTCTCTCTGAATTACCAGCTTGGGCTAAGTATCTAAAAACTCTGCTATCAAGGAAATACATTATTGAAGAATAAGAGACACTCAAACTGGCTCAGACCACCTCCGATATAATTATTAGCAAGATGCCCCAGAAAAAGGACCCTGGTTCTTTCGGTATTTAGTGTTGTATTGGAAATGCTTCGAGCAAAAAGGGATTAGCTGACTTACGGGCTAGCATATCAATTATTCCCTATTCCATGTGTAAAAGATTAGGCTTCACTTACTTGCTACCCACTACGATGACAATTCAGTTAGTTGATTCCACTATCACTGCACCTCTAGGAATTATTGAAGATATTCCAGTTAGGATAGGCAAAGATGCCTATGTACCATGTGATTTTGTCATTATGGATATCAAGGAGGATCTGAGATACCCAATAATATTTTCCAGACCTTTCCTTGGCACAGCCAGGGCACTTATTGATGTTGAAGCTGGCACAATCATTCTAAGACTGGGAAAAGAAGCAATTCAATTCCGGGTTTTCAACATCATGAAAGGTCCCAACATTCAAGAGGAGGTTTTTCTCTTAGATGCAATACACCAAATGTCCCAATTGGAAATATCCGAGCCATCGGATGAGTTGGAGAATGTTCTGACTAACCCAGAAGTCAAATTTTCAGCAAATGAATTGGTCCAACAATGTTTGCTACACTTAGAGAAAGCTGAAGAAGCGCCGACAGCCACCTTTGAGGAGCTCAAATCTGTCACCATTTTACAAGCAATAGAAGAACCCAAGGCCCCCGAGATGAAGACTTTACCTACGATACTTAAACACGTCTTCTTGGACAAAGAAAAATTATGTCCAGTCATCATCAGTTCCACCCTGATGGAAAACCAGGAAGAAAGGCTTCTTGTTGAGTTGAAGAAACGCAAGAAAGCCATTGGGTACAAAATAACTAACCTGACAGGTATAAACCCAGCCTTATGCATGCATATACTACCCATGGCCGAAGAATTCAAGCCATCAAGAGAACACCAGAGGAAGCTGAACCCCAATCTTAAAGAAGTGGTTCGCCTTGAAGTCCTTAAACTACTGAAAGCCGACATAATTTACCCAATTTCATCTTCCCAATGGGTCATCCCTGTCCAAGTGGTCCCCAAAAAGGGAGGAACCACTGTCGTGCTAAATGATAAGAACGAGTTAGTACCAATAAGGACTGTGACGGGGTGGATGATGTGTATCGACTATAGGAAACTAATCAAATCAATGCGAAAAGATCACTTCCCTCTGCCCTTTCTCGACGAAGTCCTAGAACGCTTAGCCCATTAAAAATTCTTCTGTATCTAGATGGTTATTCTGGGTTCTACCAAATCCCTATACACCCGGAAGACCAAGAGAAAACTACTTTTACCTACCCCTTTGGGACCTATGCTTTCAGAAGAATGTCATTTGGGTTGTGCAATGCACCGACTACTTTCCAAAGGTGCATGTCTGCTATTTTTGTAGGATTAACAGAATCTATAATGGAGGTATTCATGGATGATTTTTCCATTTATGGAGATTCCTTCGATAACTGTCTACTCAACCTTGGACGAGTCTTACAATAATGCCAGGAGACGAACCTCATCTTGAATTGGGAAAAATGTCATTTTATGGTAATTGAAGGTGTCATCCTCGGACATAGAGTGAGTGATAGAGAGATTGAGGTTGACAAGGAAAAAATCGATGTTATCTCGAAGTTGTCGCCACTAAAAGATATAAAAGGAGTACGAGCATTCTTGGGTCATGTTGGGTTTTATAGAAGATTTATTAAAGATTTCTCAAAAATAGCAAAACCCATGACCCAACTTCTTACCAAAGACACCGAGATCAATTTTAATCAAGAATGCTTACAAAGTTTCTCAACTCTGAAAATGCTTTAATCTCTGCACCCATACTAAGAGCCCCAGATTGGTCACAACCTTTTGAAATCATGTGTGACGCCAGCGATTATTCCGTAGGGACCGTATTAGGACAGAGAATCAACAAGAAACCTTATGTAATCTACTACGCATTTAAAACGCTTGATGAAGCACAGAAGAACTACACTACTACAGAGAAGGAGTTCTTAGCTGTCATCTATGCGTTTGAGAAATTCTTCTCCTACCTGATTGGAGCCAAGGTCATCGTCTACACTGACCACTCTGCCATACGATATCTAATTCAGAATCAAGATGCAAAACCCAGACTTATCTGCTGGGTGTTGATGCTTCAGGAATTCGATTTGGAAATCAAAGACAAAAGCGGAGTGGAAAATTTCATCTCAGATCATCTCAACCATATTGAAGTCATGGATGAAGATAAAGTACCTATCATAGACTCCCTTCTAGATGACCAACTAATGAAAGTTACCAATGGATTCCCCTGGTATGCCGACATTGTTAATTATCTGGCTACAGGAATCATTCACCCTTCCACCTCCCATCACGACAAAAGGAAATTCCTCCACGATGTAAAGTAATACTATTGGGATGAACCTTACCTTTTTCTCCTATGCACAGATGGACTGTTCCTTCGCTACTTACCTGAAGAAGAGATTACCCTTGTCTTAGAGCATTGCCATTCCAGCCCCACTGGGGGACACATGAGTGCGAAGAAAACATCTATGAAAGTTCTACAATCGGGTTTCTTTTGGCCAACCATAGCAAAAGATTCTCATGATTTTGTAAAATCTTACAACAAATGTCAACTTTTTGGCGGCATATCTAAAAGGAATGAAATGCCCCTCACCATGTGGCAAGAGATCGAACATTTCGACGTATGGGGGATAGACTGCATGGGCCCCTTTCCTTCTTCATATGGTTTCTCCTACATTTTGGTTGCTGTACATTATGTCTCGAAATGGGTCGAAACTATACCCACAGTGTCCAGTGATTCCAAACCAGTCATTAAGATGTTTAAAGATATCATTTTTCCTAGATTTGGAGTCCCCCAAACTGTCATATCCGACGGCAGGACCCATTTTCTGGAATGAAGCTTTGAAGCCCTCTTAAAGAAATACAGAGTTAACCATAAAGTTGTCATGCCTTACCATCCACAGACCAGTGGTTAGGTTGAGGTTTCAAATAGACAACTGAAGGCAATCTTAAAAAAAACAGTCAATAGACACCGCACTGACTGGTCCACCAAGCTTCCCGATGCCCTTTGGGCATATCGAACAACTTATAAAACACCAATCGGGACAACCCCATTCCATTTGGTATATGGGAAGTCATGTCATGTTCTAATAGAACTGGAACATAAGGCTTGGTGGGCCATTAAACAACCGACTTTTGATTTCAAAAGTGCCGGAGAAAACAGACAACTCCAATTACAAGAGCTAGAGGAGCTCCGAATGACCGCTTATCAAAGTGCCAGGATTTATAAAGAACAAACCAAGATGTGGCACAACAGTCATCTAAAAAGGAAAGACATCGCCATTGGTGAAAAGTACTCCTTTTCAACTCCAAGCTCAAATTGTTCCCCGGAAAACTCCGCACAAAGTGGTCCGGGCCTTTCACCATCAAACATATATACCTGACTGGAGCTGCCATAATTGTTCACGACAATGGAGGAGAAAGGACAGTCAATGGCCATCAATTGAAAAAATAATACACTCCAGCAGATAAAATGCCGAGACAGACTATTGAGATCAGAGACGCCTCAACATCATCATAACAACATCAAAACCTCATCGAGCCAGCGACGTAAAACCCATGCGCTACTTGGAAGGCAACCCAAGATCTGCGCATCTTCTTTTATCTTCTGTTCCTTTAGTTACCGTAGGTTTATCTTCTGAAAATATAAAAATTTATATAACCAAAAAAAATATAAAATTATAAAAATCAAAATAACCTTAACCCTACCAAAAGGTCTTGAAACCGTTTGGAGCCAAACGGTCGCTAAACCATTTGGGGCCAAACGGTCCTCAAACTGTTGGAGCCAAACGGTCCCGAAACCATTTGGAGCCAAACGATACTCAAACTGTTTGGAGCCAAACGGTCGCTAAACCATTTGACCTAGGGATTTTGTAAGGTCAACTCCCGAATCCTATAAATATAACCCCCCTCCTTCTTCTTTCTTTTGACTCCAGAACTTTCTTAAACCCTCGCGCGAACGCCAAATTTCTGTCTCCCCGATTCTTGCTCCCGCGCAACCCACAACGTCAGCTCGTCAGCACCACCTTAGCATCTGCAACACCCGCACATCCATTACCGACACTCACGCCATCGTCTTCCTCACCCACAACAACAAGGTAGATGTGCCACCATCACCGACGCCTACAACGCTGCTGCGACTCCCTGTTCTATCGCACCATTGTCCTTTTCGCCTCCGCAACTGTCTTCACCACCGTCGACATCTCTGGCGCTGCCACGACACCCTGTTCATAGCCTTCGTCGCCCTTATCGCCGCCGCCTTCACTATCGCTGGCCGCTTCCCGACGCTTCACCTCCCAAATGGTCTTCAAACCGTTTGAGACCAAACAGTCTCCAGCCCGGTTGGAACCAAACGGTCTCCAAACCGTTTGGAACAAAACGGTCTTCAAACCGTTTGGAACCAAACGATCTTCAACCCGTTTGGAACCAAACGATCTTCAAACCGTTTGGCTTTTCAAAATCACCTGCTTTTCGTTAAAACATGGAAATATATAAACACATATAATATCAAAATCTTTTCTCTTTAATAAACTTGTTATTCTAACACATGACTTCTCATCTCCAGCAATGGCTTCAAAGCAACCCACCAGAAATGAAGACACTCCCTTCTGGACAATGGAGCAACTATTGGAAAGTTGGGCAAAGCTCCAGAAGGTTGTAGATACCTTCAACGAAACCAGAAAGATTACACCAAAGGTCAACATCATAGCGGCCATGTGCAAAATTGACCGCATCAACAAATGTCTGGCTGAGGAACCTGAACAAGAGGTGGAAGAAATCTCTTCCAATGATGAGGGCTCTGAACAAGAGGTGAAAGAAATCTCTTCCTGGTGAAAAGTCCAAGGGGAAACGAAAAGTCCAACAAGCTACGACTGAACAACCACCAAAAAAATGGGCAAGAAAATAGGTCTGTCCCGCCACAGCTAGGGAACAAACCCTAGCAGTCCATATCCCACCAACCTCTGCCACTCCTGCAATTGCCAACACCCCTGTCTACTCAACTCGCACTACCACCGTGCCACCACTAGAAAACCTCTACATCCACACCCTCCCATCCATCAAAAAAGTACTGAAACCAACAAAGTACGTCTGCTCAAGCGTACTACTCAAGATGGGGATCTATGACAGAATCCTCACCATGATAGACAATGCCAATCTATCCAGACTATGCTTCATCCCCAAAGCTTCTTATGTCGAACCGACTCTGAATTTTTCATGCATCTCACCAAAGAAGGGGTGGACATTACAAACGGATTAAGGGACAGCGGTGACCGCAGGCTGGTCACCAAGCTCTTTGGAAATGACGTTGTTATAACTAAAAATCTTCTGAATGAAATATTCATTGACAACCAGGAGAAACTCAAACAAGACAAAGTTGCAAGCACAGATAATTCACAATTCAACAGACACATCTTCTGGAAGATCATAACAGGGATCCCCACCTATGAGGCAAAGACATGCAAAGCCTCCAACATTCAATCCGGGTTCGTGCCCACGCTACATAAAATTCTTACAGGTGCACTGTTCCCCAGAACAGAGGGAGGAAATGTTATCACCGCTGACCTCTTTCTCCTATGGTCCATTTTGCAAAGAAAGCCAGTCAACATCGGTCGGCATATGATACAAAAATTCTCCGCCTACGCCATAGGAAAAGAAATCTGCATGGGCGGGCACATAACTTCCATTATCAAATACCTCAAAATGGACAGATTACTCCCTCGCTGCACAAAGATCAAGGGTGACATCCTTACTAACGAACAAACCTTGAAAAACTCCTACATTATCAAGGAGAAGGATGCGAAACTACACTACATCTTTTGCCCAACAGTTAGATCTTCCAGAACCCTACTACCGCTTCTGGAGCTAGCGGACTATGACAAGGACAAATTTCTCTTTGCTGACGAAGAGATCACTAAACTCCTAGCTCCGGTCAACATACAAGAAAAGACAACCAAAGCGGGATAGACAGATCTTAGTATAACCGCCCCGACAGCTAAGATAACAAAAATACCAGTAAAATGACCATCTAAGATACTTTTACAACCACCACAACTGTCGGGATGCCAACATCAAAACTACAACCGAAGACAGAACACCCCCTCCAGAGGAACCACTCACTACCTCCTCCATAGACTCATTCATCATGAGCCTACATGATGAGCTCACCACCACCACCCCCACCACACTCCCATCCACCACCCTCCCACCATCCACCACCACCCCACCTTCCTCCACAACAATACCTCCACCCACATCTTACGCTTCCCCATCTTTCTCCCCGAGCACCACCTTTTCCGCTCCAACACCCGACTTCCCATTCTCTGCTCCCATATCCACCCTCTTTTCCTCAACTTTTTCCCTCCCTCATACCTCACCCAGCCATTTTCCATTCCCTTCACATGCCTGCACCTCGACAGTGCTGGTGACTCCATCTACGGTCACCATGCAGTTCACGGGACCATCACCAGTGTCTCCTTCGCAAGGCACCACCACCCTTCCACCCTGACCCCAGCCATACCAACCTTCTGCATCTGGGTTCCCTTTTTCAAATATCGGTGAGGAATTCAGACGTCAATTTGACACCATCCAAAACCTCCTCACCGACCCCTCTAACATTATTCATTCTATTTTTTCATGTGTGTAGGGAATTTCTCAACAGGTCGCCAAGATCAACGAGCTGCACAACGCCTTGCCTAGCATTCTCCAAAGCTTTCAGCAACGACAGGAGGTCATGGCCAAGCAAGTCGATCACATCGATGACCACTACAAGCACCTACCCGAGCTGGTCCTTGGAGTAAAAAGCCAGCATGAAGCGCTGGCTCAGCAAGTTGACGGGATCTCTACGCAGACACAACCTCTTCCTGAGACCATGCGCGAGCTTCAGCAGCAACAAACTGCTTTAAGCACGCACTTGGATGACATCACCAACACCCTCACACAACTCGACAGTCGCCAAGAGGAGTCAACAAACAACGAGCTTAACCAGCTACGCGCTCAAGTAACAGATCTCATAGCGCGCCTCCTCTCTGCCAAGGGACGATACTCATATCTCAAGGAAACACACGATGCACTACTTGAATCCCACGAGCATGTGCAAGTGGTGTTTGATGAGCTACAAGCAACCCATCGACAGTGAAAGATGCATCCACAACTGAAGCTAGCAGACAAAGAGGCTGACGATGATGATGATGAAGACGAAAACAATGATGAGGATTCCGACTCCTTGGCTAACTCCAATAATAGCACCTCCTCAGACGACTAATCTGACAACCCAGGCAATGTTGGGGAGGGCACAAGCCGAGAAGCTGCATCCAAACAAAAAGATCACTATGACGGTGATAAAGATCCCAAATCCCCGACTCACATTGACAATGTTAATATGTCTTACGGGGATCAATTCCTTAACTACTTTGCAATGGGATCTGTTGGGGAATCTGCTAAAGAAGTAGCCTTTGCTGAGTTCCAACAATGTCTACTCAGAACCAGCACAAGTCAACAACAAGAATCATCAGCTAAACATCTTTCCGCACCAGACCAATCGGTGCTCTTTCCCCCAGAACAAGAAAATCTAGAAAGATTCAGCTTGGATACAGACAAAGATCTGGAATCATCTTCTGACTCCGACAAAGACGACGATCTGTAGCACTATATAAACAATCTGGAGCAGACTTCCCCCCTCCCTCCACAAGAGCTACCCCCACCGCCACCACTACCGCACAAAATGCATGATCTTGATATGACGGCCATCTCTACTCTCGACGCTCAAGACATCTTCATCCTTAACACTATAGTATTTGATGCCAAAGACGGGGGTGACATTATCTACTAAAATATAAAGACTTAGCTAAAGTTGACGCGTGAGGACTTCCGCTCCATCCTTCGACCACAATCAACGGTGAAGATGGATGTTTTCTGCGTCCTCCTCACCAATTCTATCAAAACCTACAGAATCTCTTGGCACCAGCAACCCGTTCTAAATGCATCACTTGCTCTAGCAATGAGCCTTATTTACAAAAAATTACAAAGCAAATCAATCGAACGGTTGCAGATGGGAATTGCAAGGAAGGCACGCTACATTACCGTGCCATTCCAAGTTTTTGGTCACTGGGTGCTTATGATAGTGGACACCGCGGCCTGAGACGCTAAGGTGTACAACTTTTGTGCCACTGAACTAAGAGCCAGAATAATCAACTTTGTTCGAACAGAGGCCGGGGAGGCTAGATGCATACAATTTCTGCTCCTGAAGTTGATCTGGGTTGCATGCCCATCCCTTTGCAATAATTGGAACCAACCTTGGTTCCAAATCATCAACCCCCAAGCTCAAACTCAAGAAGGTTCTAGGGATTGTTCTTTCTACGTAATACGTCATATACAAGCACTCAATCAGCAAATCCCTTTTACTGATCTGGCCACAGAAGATTTCCATTCTCTGCGAGGTCGCTATGCAATGGAGTTAATCTATGGTAGATAGTTCTTCAAGGACCCAGCTATGGCACCCAACGACGTTCCTCGCTATCTATTTTCAGCCATCCAACGTCCTCCAAAACAGCCATTCAGGCAAACAATAATGGAGTTGGAGAAACAACAGCTCGCCAAGGCTCCTGAGACGAAGAAATGGGACCCTTACTCTTTCGATCTGGCGGATGATGAAGGGGTTACTGAGTTTCTAACTGGGGCGCCCTTAAAATGTTCATCTTACAAATGGACCCCCTGTCTACCATTTCACCTACATTCCCCAATTTTGACCTCAGTGCTTGCAAATGTCTCTCTGACAATGAACTTCGTCTCATCATGTCAAGGCTTTACACCGAGAAAGATGACCTCATTTTCATGTCTGGTGACATTCTGGTCATGGAAAACACACTACGAGAAACTATATAGCTAAAAGGGTCTCTTTCCGTCAGCTTAATGGTTGCTTATCAATTTCTTCTCGGACAGAATCACCCTACAACCTATATGGCATCTCCCTACATGAAGGATGATCTATTAAAGCTAAAGAACTTCAGAACAACTGAGGCACTCATATCCTTCTTACAACACATGACCCTGAAGTTCATAATGCTCCCCTTCCTTCATTCAGAACACTGGATGTTGTTGGAAACAAATCTTCATGAAGGAACAACAATAATATACAAAAGTTCTGAGAGCCAGTACCATCCAGATCAACAACATTACGCTACAACACCAAGAACGCCTACAGAGGAGATGGCAAAGGAGTGTGCCGACCAACTTCATGTCCTCCTCAGCAAGCACACACGGGCATACAGCAAAGAACAATTTCATAGCCCCGCCTTCTGCCACAAGTGCCCTCAGCAGATACGTAAGTCGAACGATTGTGGTTTCCATGTCCTCTACTGGATATACACCATCATAGCACTTGGAAGACCAGTAGAAGACATGACACAAGTGGATTATCACGTATTACGAGGGAAATTCGCCGCTAATCTCCTCTGCACACATGGCGCCAATAAAGGACTAACAGAAGCTTGAAGCCCTTGTCCTTGTACTTCTCAAACTGTCACTTTGGCACTCTACGGACAGAGTGAGTGATAAGTTAGGGGGGGAGTACACTGACAAGGGCGAGGTATCATTTTCAAAACCCTTCCTTCTCTACATGTTCTTTCAATTTTGTACAAAATTTTACAGTTTTCTTTGCGTAGTTAATTTTCATTTTAAAAAGCATTTTCCCTGTTAAAATAAACTTCACACATAAAGAATAACATCCCTTTTGGAACAAAGTCACCCTCAGCTAACTTTAGAATCATGTTAGTCCTCAAAAGTAATAACAAGAATAGCACTTAGACATATAATGGCGACTTAATAATGTCTCTCCACTATTGATTTTCATGCTTTTGTTTCACTTCTACATCTGACTCTCCATAGGTCAACATCAAGGCTGAAATAAGCCGAGCTCTCAAGGATGAGAGGGGCATCAGGTGACATCCAAATCAATAAGTCTCGCAAGTGGACTATTAAAAAGAAACCAAATAAGTGCATGTTGAAAAACTCTAAGAACAACTTTCCTCTCTTCAAATAAAAGAGGCTTGGCCGCCCAAAATAAATTCCCTAAAAACCCCAAATCCTAAGCTTGTGAGTCTACGAATAAAAGCCAGAGAGTTGAATAAAACTATGAGAGTTGTGCCTTAAATAAGGATATATATAAAGAATCGATGAAGGTCTCACCCGACCGGTACATTTAGCTGCCCTCACAAAAGTAGATGTGTCATGCCCGGTAGTGGAATCCTAAGGTATCTAAATATATGAAAGGCTTCTAAAGGACTTGCCTTGCCAGTACATTCAGCTTCCCTTACAAAGGCAGATGTGTCGTGCTCGGTAGTGATCTCCTAAAAGTATAGACAACCCCTCCCCCACTTGAAGGGGGAGTTACACATCAAGCCTTTATCCAACTCTCATACCCACTCTAGCTTCCAGTAGGTTTTTAAGAGAGGTATAAAGCTGATTAGAGTCAACAACATGCACAGAACAAAAATTGGTCCCAATGCAGGCTACGAGATATGGAAGAAACCTGAGACCCAAGCAACTCTCAATACCTGAAAGAGTTAAGGCAAGCACTAAGACCCGATATGACCTTACGAGAGCTCGAGTTTATAATTGAAGCACGAGTATGGAAATCTTAACTAAATAAAATCACCTCCCCATTACATGCCTCAGCTCTATCTAACTTGAGGACAAGCCAGACTCTAAGTTAGGGGGGTGATAACCTACAATTTTGTGATGTTATCTTAGTAATTTTCTTCAGTTTTCCACACCCTTTCTCAAATAAATTAGACAGAATCCCTAACTATCCTCTCTTATTGCAAATATACTATTAGATTAACTTTTCTCCTTTTTACTTATAGAAAAAGACACAAAAAATCACAAAAGACTCAACCGGTCCTAAGACCGCATAGACTCACATGGTCCCAAGACCGCATGGACTCACACGGTCCCAAGATCGCATGAAGCCAACCGCTCCCAAGACCGCATGGACTCACACGGTCCCAAGACTGCATGAAGCTCACACAGACCGAAGACCGCATGGACTCACATGGTCCCCAGACCGCATGAAGCCAACCGGTCCCAAGACCGCATGGACTCATACAGTCCCAAGACCACATGAAGCCAATCGATCCCAAGACCGCATGGAGTCACACGGTCCCAAGACTGCATGAAGCCAATTGGTCCCAAGACCGCATGGAGTCACACGGTCCCAAGACTGCATGAAGCCAATCGGTCCCAAGACCGCATGGAGTCAAATGATCTCAAGACCGCATGAAGCCAACCGGTCCCAAGACCGCATGGAGTCAAACGATCTCAAGACCGCATGAAGCCAAACGGTCTCAAAGTCCAAACAATCTCGGGGTTCAAACGGTCTCAGGGTTCAAACGGTCTCAGAGTCCAAACGGTCTCGGGGTCCAAATGGTCTCGGGGTCCAAACGGTCTCGGGGTCCAAACGGTCTAAGAGTCCAAACGGTCTCGGGGTGCAAACGGTCTCAGAGTCCAAACGATCTTCAAGACCGTTTGGACCCAAAACTGACCAAACCGTTTGGAATTGACTTAAGGCCTATAAATAAGACACAAGGGGTCCTCCCAAATACATCAAGTTCTCAGACGCCCAGAGGCTACTTCTACGACTCTAGAGCTATTTCAACCTCCATCCTTTGCCTAATGGCTGCCGGTATGAGATCCATGCTCCATCCTGAAGCTACTTTCTCTCTCTTCACCAAAGAAGGTGGGAAGAGGAGACCTCATCATCAAGCAACCTATGAAGTTTGAAGATTGTCACTCTCTCTCTCTTTCTAAGGGGTTGACTTTCCTCTCTCCTTTGTGGGGATGACGTTCTCTCTCTCTCTCTCTTCTCGCCTCCTTCTTTGTCCTAGCTATGAGCGAGTAGTCTCTTTCACTAGGGTGCGGGGAGTAGCCCCACATGTAATGTAATACATAGTTTGCAATATAGAGATGCTTTCTTTTCAGTTCAACATCAATCGTTTAATGAATGCTTGTTGCTTGATCACCAACTTGTGTTATCTTTTATCTTCTAGTATGAATTGTCAATGTTTGTACTACTAGATTCAAATCTCGATTGAATGTTGGTTCTTGATGCATGTATCCACCATGCATCTGTTTCAGTATCTAGGAGTGTTTTCAAGAAGTGGAGTAAACTCACTTCCATCATTGTACTTTCATACTATGAAATGGAATCAGTTGACGTATGAAAGTACATCCTTGGTAAGTCGAGGAACACACTTTGCGAAGGGAATGATGTAAAGTAGGTGAGCATTCATTCGGGGATGACTGGCATTACACAATTCCCACACTTCTCATAGTTAGTTCTCTGAAGGGAAACTAAATCTACAAAGATACTAGCTGTTTAGACTCTTATTGCAGGTTATGATTTATGTTGCATGTTTTTATCCATGAGTAGTGGCGGTGAATGCCGATCACATCCTAGTGGCTCCTTATCATTGTTTAACATCCTTAATTTTACTTATTTGCTTTACTTTACTTTCTCTTAGTTTAAAAACAACCAAACCAACATTTTGATTTAAATACCAACTATTAAGAGATTAAGTGAAATTCTAACGTTTTCCATCTTGTTGCTCCCAACAAGACTGTTGTCTCGTGGATTCGACCCTTAACTATACTACGATAATACTTCCATGTATCTTAGCATATGTGGGTGGAGTTCTCGATCCAGTATAAGCAAGGCTAAACTTAAAGACTTACCATCTTTAGGATTTTTAGTGGTGCACGCAATTCCACATGAGTGGAAGCTCCATCATGTATCCCTAACTAGCACCCCCATCATCTTAAATATCTATCCATTCTCCTACTCCTATCCGTGATAAGTAAGGAGAAAGTTTCTTAGTGCAATTGTATTGGATCTATCTAAAGGCTAGATGGTATGTGATATGAGGTTCAATACCCTCAATCCCACCCTCCATTACTACCCTTCGCCCCAAATTTTCCTAAGAACATCTATTCTAGAAACCTAGGCTTGATTAGATTCTTGGTGAATTTGACCTAAACCCCAATCCAAATGAGCCTCACAAGGTAGGATAGAGGGTTCTAGGGAGTAGTTCCCCTACATACACCCTATTCCATCCATGGACAATTAGTAGTTTAGGAAAATTCTCTAGAATCTAGCATGTTGTTTTGTTTGACAACCTAAATGAATGAGTAGAACTTGCATATTATGACCCCCAACTTAGGGGTAATCATATTACCCCAAATGCCCCACACTTCCATTAATTGAATTGACACACTAATTGATCTCTTGTTAACTAGTGTTAGCTTAGTTAGTCTTTTCTCTTGTTTAATTAATCATTTTCTTGTTCATGATAGCTAGATCTTCTAATGGTAGTTAGATGTTTCTTTGTGTTTTTTTTCTTGATTTAGCTAATTATTTACTAATCTAATCCTTTGGTTGCTCGAGTTAGCTAATTACTAGTGTAGTGTTTCTTTGGTCTACTTTATCTACTTTCCATCTATAGGTCTTTTCTTGCTTGTCTTCTTTGCTAAAGAACTAAATTATCTTGGGTTAAGTAGGTTTTTCTCTTGCCTTTGCATAATTTCTAGCTTGGCCCATTAGTGTAATCACAAAACCCAAAGTCAAACCTTTCAATCCTTGACTCCTAAGAAGGAACCTATCCAACATGAACTATGCTCTAGTACCCTCTCTCTCCCTTGGGTTTGATGTTGATGAGCCATTCTCACTACTACTCCCAAGCTCGTGTGCTTTCATATTGAAATAATAGTATGTCCAAATTGGGTCTATAAATATTCATAAGACCTTGTCATGTACCTAAAGTGAATCCAATCAAATCAATTGATTATGTGCACTAGGAAAGTGCCAAGATTTATAGCATTTTTACAAGGGAGATTCAATTGATTATGTGCACTAGGAAAGCGCCAAGATTTATAGCATTTTTACAATGGAGATAGGTGCTTGACCTAGGTAGTTAGTTTATCTTTCACTTCTCCAACTACCCTCATCATCTTCTATTCATTATTCTTTGTGTTACTTTAGCAAACTTTTGCTAACTCGTCTTCTTTATTTGGTTTTGCGTGATGCAGGTGACTACTGTTGGTTATTTTGATACCTGTCTATTGACTCTTTCTTAAAGGATCTCGAGATAGGGAGAAGAAGGCCAAGAAATAGGCACAAACAACATTTAGTTGAATAGATGGGAGATATAAATGACCATAACCATGAGGAGGCACATCAGTCACCAACTCCTCCACCTATATACAAGCCACTGTATGATGATTTCATGCTCGAGAACTACAACTCTTCAATTTGCAATCGTGTTGATTAGATGTTAGGGTAGTAGTTCCTCAACCGTCCTGGTTTTCTTAGGATCTCCCCACCTTCTTCATACTTGAGTAGGATAACCCCTACAATCATGTGGGCTCCTTCCTTGAGGCATGCTCCACCTTTAGGAAACCTACAGCCATGATGAGTCCATTTAACTTACATTGTTCCCTTAATCTCTGAAGGACAAGGCCAAGGAGTGGCACTCATCCAGGACTACAATCGTGACTTTGGAAGACATGAAGAACAAATTCCTAAATAAATCTATTTTATTGCCAAGTTGACCCGGATGAGAAGGCACATCACTTCCTTCAGTCAAAAGAGAATGAGAAGTTTCAAGAGATGTGGGAGAGATTTTAGAAGTTGTTGCGGAACTACCCCACCTCGAGGTGCCTATTTGGAAGCTAGTTCAAGCCTATTACTCTGGGATTTCTGAGATGGATCAGGAATATTGTATACTCATCATGTGGTGGTTCATTTATAGCCAGACCTCCTAAAGAAACTTTGACACTTTTTCAAAACTTGGCTGAAAACTCTCAACATCGAGCTTCTAGTGTGGATAACCAATATGATAGGAAGATGGAGGATGCATCTTCTCAAGTCAAATATGATACAAACCCTCAAATGATGAAAATCTTGGAGGACTTAATGTAATGAAGATCCATGTGGGAGGTCCTTCTAGCCAATCTTTCCACTCTATTGAGTCTATTGATGATGAGGTTAAGGCGCTTCATTCTTATAAAAATTGCAACAACCAAGGCCCAATGTACACATTTTATCCTCTGGAATGGAGGAATCATCGCAAATTTCTCATGAAATCAACAAGGGACCAGGGATAAAGGAACTGCTCAAGATTTAAGGAAGAAATGAATGGAAGGTTCAAGAGCATATATGAGGTCAAGAAATATGTGTCTTCCCATGGAGAAAATATTAGTAGTCTTGAGAAAAGGTTGGATCAAATCTCTTTATTGCTTTCTCTCCAAGAGGAGGGGTGACTTCCCTACTAAACTTTGGCTGATACGAATATTTCTAGTGGATCCATGGGTGCTCCTCAAGGTATTTATATCCCCATGACAAGGGGAAAGTGCCTACTTTGGAACAATATCAAGGTCCTCCTAAACCCTATTATCCACCACCACCACAAACTCCATATAACTTCCAATACTCTCTACCACCACCATCTCAATGACAACCATTACCACCACAATATCAAAAACCTCCACAACAACCTCCACAACCATCATCACATCATCCTTCACAACAATAATCATACATCCTCCAAAATCCTAATCCACCACACCAAACGCCACCACCACCACAAACATCATGATGTCCCCCACCTCCCCATGAGCAAGTGAACATGGTGACAGTTTTGAGGTGTGGCAATGTGGTTGAACAGCCCAAAAAATGGCAAGAAACAAATTGACAAAGATCATGATAGAATGCCATTTTCATAAGGATCTCATGATATTTCCAAGAACACTAAATATCCTGATATCCCACCTTCCTTGGAGAAGATAACGACAAGTATGGAACCATTTTGTGAGAATTCTAAGAGTACTAAAATTTATTTTCACCCATCATTTGTTGAATTTGTGATACCCACTATTGTCCCACCTTGTGTTGAGTTGATACCAACAAATGTTCCAACCAGTGAATCAAGAAGTCTTTGTGTGGTGCCCCAACATTCAAAAATAGTTTTAAACAAGGTTGAAGTGAATGAAGTCTTTTCTGTTGATTTCTTAGAAGACCCCTTATCCAAAGCGAGGCATAACCATAACATGAACATTTTGGAGATCTTAAGGTGAGGGAAGGCAAACGTCTTGCTATTGGTGTCTATGTTTAAAGATGTTTGCACCTCAGAGGAAAAATAACGAGGAGACCACCCAAGGAAATCATATTAATAGATCAAGTGAGCTTCATATTGGACAGTTCTTTCACCCTAAATGAAGGAGATCTAGGTGATCCTCTTATCTATTGTTATATCAATAATAAATTTATTTGGACTTAGGTTCAAGCACCAACATCATGCCTATAGTGTGTAATTAAAGCTTGGTTTAGAATGGTTGAAACCAACAGATTGCATTCTCCTATTGGCTAGTGGATCTAGTAGAATACCCAAGCATAAGATATAACATCAGATGGTAGTGGTGGACCAAAAGGAATACACAACATATTTGACTTATTTTCTTTTCATGGACACAAAGACAAAAGATGAGAATATACCCATCATCTAAAGTAGGCCATTCTTGTCCATGACTTATGCAGAGATCAAGGTATGTGATGGTGCTTCACCTACTTGGGTAAAAAGATAGAAATTTTAATGTTTTTTTCAATAAGGAGAGACAATATTTGATTTATTAGTAATGCTACTTTGAGATCCATGATGATGACATTGAAGAAGAGAATATTGAAGGAAACATTTTTGAGATCTTACATAACCATTGAGATGAAGATCATGTGGTGAAGGAGTTGGAGAGGATTACCTATGATGAGGATGGAAACACTTTGATTGTAGATATTTGATGGTGGAAGAACACCAAGCCTAGATGAAGTCAATAAGCTTAACACTAGTGGGAGGCAACACACCTAAGTTTGAGATTCTTTCTCTCAAAACACATATGTAGTTGTACATTTATTTTAACACTTCCAAGAAACACACACACACTATACTTGATGCTTTTTCTATTTGTGAATCATGTTAGAAAAGGTGTATCGATGGAAAGATGATGCATGAAGGATCCATCCATGTGAAGGTCAAGATTGAGAAAAACAATTGAAGATGAGTGAAAAAGCTATAGGAAAGCAACCACAATGGTCATTCCACTCAGCATGTGCATGATGCCAGCTGACCAAAATCGTCATTCTGCATAGAACGGATACACTAGATCCATCCTTCCCAATGAAAGCCATTTTGATCTCTCCCCCTCTTAATGATTTCCCACTACAACTTTGTGCCAAGTAACCTACCATTTTAAGCTTCTATATCATGTTGAGAATAACATGGTTTAAAATTTTGGGGTGGTCGGACAGTAGACCCTTGATTTACTCCATAATACTCTACATCCCTTGTTATAAGTTTCTGTCCAAGATGATCAACCATTGTGCCATACTTGTATGGTTGTTTTACAAACATCCATGCATATAGTTCACTTTCTTACATTTTTGAGTAACCTTTTAAAATGTTGGTTCTTTTACCCATTCCATGCCATGCATTTCATTTCATGTAGGTTTTTGTAATTTCTTGTTTGTTTTAGTTAGGAATTTCTTATTTTCCATTTATTTCTTTCTAGTATAGGTTCAAATGTGTGTAATGGAAATTTGGCACCCTTTTGGGTATATTGACCAAACTTGAAATTTTTTGCCTAAAAGCATTTTTACCCATTCTATACATTTTGAATTGAAAATTCTGACCTTTGACAAATGCATGTCATATTATCATGGTCTATTGATACATGTTCTCATTTTTGACTTTCTACATGTGAATCATCTTTTTCATTCTTGTAAAATGTTTGGTTGAATTGTGATCTAAGCAAGCCAAGAATGCTTAGGGTTTGTCGAATCTCATGATAGAGACATGCTTTGTATTTTCTTATTCATGTGGTGTTCCATTAATTGATGAATAATGTTGAAATAATCTTCATGAAGGAGGTCTCATGTTGAAACCCACACTAGTTACTCCTCTTTTGATTTTTTTTTCTTTCACCACTTCTTACATGTCCACCTCATTAAAGGATGCCAAAGTACACACTTTAGGCTTGGCCAGCCTATAAATGTTTGGGGTGGCCATATCTATATCCCTCTATTTTAGTCTTACCACCATATTCCCTAACTACGCCAAGGGAAAAGATTAAGAAAATGAATTTAAAAAGAAAAGAAAATATGCTCCTATGTAATAGCATCAAATAAAGAAAGAAGAGTGCTCCTATGTAATATCAATCCAATATCTTTATGAAACACCTTCTCTCATATTCATGCCCATTGAAATAGGAAACATAAAACCTAGTTCTTTTCACCCTTTATCTATCCATGTGTGTCACCTAGAGTGGTTTGAGGTGTGAGTTTTAATGCATGAAGGTAAAACAACACTACTAGTCATCTTTAATCATCACCATCATGAAACAATTTACCTAAAGCTATATGTGAACCATATGGATTCATTACATATTTTATTCCTTATATTTTAAGTGTGTAGGATCAAGGATTTAATCACAAATGTATTATGAAAGAGGAGAGGAATTAGCTGAAATGCATGGACTTAGTCATTATTGAGATCATCCATTCAATATACATATATTGCAATGCATTCATCATTTTTCATTTGCTGAAAAAATTGAAGAGGGATTGGATTGGTGCATACTTAAATACAAGTGTTTTATAAGCTTGTGGTGGTGATGAAACCCTCATTTAGGGCTTATCTTGTGTCATTTTACTCTTCAATCACATATAAACATGTTCGAATGCATACTACTCCCAATAAATTTTATTGTCAAAAGCACTTATGGAGGTTCTTTGCATATTTTTCAGGTACATTGGCCATGATTTTAATGGATGGGAGAGAAGGAGGGTGATATAAGGGTTTCTCTACCTTGGTGGAGCCTAAAGAGAGTCTAAGATCTTTCCCAACCTACCCTTAGTGGCCAAGAGTTCATCTAAAGTAAAGAACTCCATAGATTGTCAAAGAGAAAATCAACATGCAAAGAGAAGACCCCAACACATTCGATGTACCACAGAACAAACATTCTATAAGTTAGAAAATCACATAGACGGTCAGTGATGAAGCGGCCCAAGACAAGTCCATCAACATGTTTGAGCCAAGAAGACTCCAACACAGCTGTGCTGTCAAGAAATTACAATGATCATGCCATAAAGAATGACCACCCCCAACCCTACTACCACAAATGTGCCACCTATCATGACCATGCCACCTCACATACACCATAGCCATGCTTCCCAGCTTGACTGTGCTACCATCCTTCAAAACCGTAAATCTCCATTGTCATTTTTCCTTCACCACCACATCTATTCCCTCTAGCACGACTGTTCCACCACTCCACTACCACAGTCATTCTTCCTAAAACAGTTATGCTTTCAGCAACCCTAGCTTATGTTTTACACTAAATTTTTTATTCTTCCCCCATTGAAGCCTAGGCATTCTAGACCACTATATAATCAATATTGCAGACTTGAAGTTGACGAATAGCCACCCTAGAACTTATTTCCACCTATCTTAATCTATCCACTCTCTCCCACCTATTTCCATTCCATTTCCACCATCTTCCACCTCTAAACCCTAGCTCTCTAGGGTTTTACCTACATCAATCATCATTCCATGCCAACCATTCACCAAGGAAGGAGAACAACGTGCTATTGTGGATGGAGATGAAGACGAAGGAGACTTTCTCTAGATTCCATGGATATCTACTCCTCTAAACTTTTTATTCTATGAGTAGCTAAGCCCCCTGGATGGGTAGTATGGGGTTAAAATGTAAATTTGATACCATCTACGGGAAAGTAAAGTGTAAATTCTATAAAAAAAATTCTAAGGATTGTATTCTAATTTTATCTCATTTCTTAGGGATTATTTTATGGTTTATACTTGAAACACATAGGTTTTAGGAGAAATGGCCTATATGTATTTATTTTGGGATTTTCTCCTTGGTCCAACTAGTGGGTCCCTAGATAACACCCCATATTTGTACATATTTATCCCTTCTCTACTCCTGTGTGTGAGATTTAAGTAGCTAGTTTAGAATAACTTATTCCAATTGTCTTGCAACTATCTAAAGATTGAATGGTAGGTGATGTGAGGTGTTGTATCCTCATTTAAACCCTCCATTACTACCATTAGCCTCCAATTTCCCTAAGAACTCATACTCTAGAAACCTACACTTCATTAGATCCTAGTTGAATTTCACTTAAATCCTTATTTGAATGAGCATCTCAAGGTTGGATAGGATATGTTGTAGAGTAGTTCCCCTGCATACACCTTGTTCCATCCATGACCAATTAGTAGTTAAGGCCAATTCTCTAGCATCTTACTTGTTGTTTGGCTTGACAATCTAAATGAATGAGTAGTACTTCCATGTTTTGACCCCCTAACCAGTTGATAATCACATTACTCCAAACGACCCACACTTACATTAGTGGCATTAAAACCCTTATTGCTCTCCTATTAATTAGTGATAGATTAGTTAGTCTTTTCTCTTTCTTAGTTATTCATTTGATTGTTTGTAATATCTAGATCTTGTTAGGGTAGTTAGTTGTTTATTAGTGATTAGTCTTTCTTGCTTTATCTAGTTAGTTCTAATCTAGTACTTTACTTTCTTTAGTTGACTAATTTCTAGTGTAGTGTTTCTCATTCCTAGTTTATCTAGTTTCCATCACTATGTTGATTATTAGGAATGCTTTGTTAGTTTAGATGTAGTGTTGGATATTTCTTGCTTTCCTTAGTATAATTGCCTCTTTTATTGCTTTTCATCCTTTCTTTGATAATTCAAACTAAAATGTCTAGGGTTAAGGTAGGTTTTTCTCTTGCCTTTTCTTAATTTCTTCCTTGACACATTAGTGTAATCACAGGACCCAAAGTCAAACCCTTCAACACTGGACTTTGCCATAGGAACCTAGCAAAAATGAACTATGCTCTAGTGCCCCATCTCTCCCTTCGGATTGACACTAACTTTCCATTCTCAGTGCTACTCCTAAGCACGGCCTCTTGAGGGGTAGTATAAGAGTGTGTACCATGTATTGTGCCTAAGGCACATCTAGTCAAGTCATTGATTGGGTGTCCAGCGGATGCACCTGTGGCTCATTCTATAGCAATGACAATGTTGACTAGACTTTGCCCTACCAGGAGGTTGGTTTAGGGGAAAGTGCAGCTATAGACTGCTTGACTCAATCATTGTGAAAGGATATGAGAAGGGTCTCTGATTCATAGAATATTACCTTTAGTATGGATATAGTTAGTGCACAGGTGAGTTCCATGTAGAGAATCCATTCATTGTTGTGGAGCCACCTTCTATGACAATTGAGGAAGAATTATCCCGTCAAAGGGCCTCTTCTTTTGGATTTGAGGATCGGGTTAGTGTCCATCTTTTGGTCATTAGTGGTCCACTAGTATAGTGCATCCATATGTGAGCAGAGTATACAATGCTTCACGGTCTTATTTTGGTCATCATTTTTTTTCCAAGTCTCTGATAGGTTCTCTAAACAATAAGTAAATAAGTAAATGTATAGGCATTTTCATCCTCCTGTATCTTTATTTTAAATATTTCTATGTTACTTATTTTGTAGTAGGGAAATCATGTATTAGTGTAACTTCCAATAAGATTTTTCAATAAAAATGTTCAAGAATTTTGAATCGGAGTTTGAATTTGGAAATAAAATCATATTTAGGACTTACAGAACCCCTTTTGTTGTTTGATTTGTCATGTTGGGAGGCAATACATATCCTTCAAGAAGTAAGGTTTTGGGCCCCATTTTGGTGCTTATGGAATGCACTATTCCAAGACATCTAGATTGGCATAATCAAGTGTTTTGTGAGGCTTTTAGAGTAGGATTTTCAGTTGCATTGAGAAGAGCATTTGTATGCATCTTGTTGCCTTGCGATGGCTATAAATATGGCATGGTTGCCCCATTATTCTGCATCCTTTAGCTCTTTTTAGTTTGAGCCTATGTCTTCATGAGGTTGTTCATAATAAATTAAGTCCCTCTATTGATAAGTCCTCCTACAATTTTGTCTTTAGTATGATGTTGGATCATAAACACTTCCATGACAAAAGATGTGTATCTCTCCAGTAATAGCATGACTCGATGCCTTTGTTATCTTTCTTATGGTGCCCACTCGAAGGAAATTGATGTTGATTGATGGCTACTTATGTGATCCTCTCCATCATACATTTCACATTCAACATGTTGTAAGGACTCCTACCTTAGAGGAGGCCAATATTTCTCATCTACCTCTTCATGATTATTTGGCGACCCTCTTAAAGAAATCAAGTTGGACTGTTGAGCTAGTTGATCTGTTCAATGTGAAGAAACCCAATGTTTCTTAATGGTTGATTGTGTATGGTTGATTCATCAAGTTGGATCCACTATAGGAATTATTTTAGTGTGAGGCGTCTAAGGGTGCATGAGCTCTAATTACACCTCTTCTACGAGAATACACCTTGACCATTCTTGTCGAGTTGTTCTTATAAGATATAATTTGTGAGGTACCACCATCTAGCATGTTTTATGGCATGCATGTCATATTGTGAGGCCATTGTGCGCAATCTTGAGTGACTTCTATCAGTGTTTGTATGGGACAAAGATAACTATGAGAATGCATGTTCATTAGGTCTTTTTCGTTTGTGTGGGGATGATAGTCGATCCTCATGAGATCCAATAAACAAAAAATATCCATCACATCCTTGTAGAGGACTATCTATTTAAGAAAATAAAGATTGTTGGTCATGATTAACAAAGAACTGATCTATCCAAGTGTCCTTACCATTTGACTTATGAAGATGTGTGCTTCGATTGGGTGAAATTTCATCTTGATACTTTAGGTTGCGAGATTGTGATTCCCATCTTTGTATGGATGATCTGTGACGTCCCCGGATTTTGTAAAACTCAATATAATGTGTGATGTCCAAATTGAAGCCCTCACCTCAACAAGAATCTCAATTCAAACACCACACACTATGCTAAGAAGAAAAAATCAGAGGAAGATAGCAGGAAACAATTAGTAACACATGCACATGAACAATAATAAAACCATGCAACACATGTTCACCATTTAACTCATAATTACAAAATGAATTGTTACAACATTTGATGTTACATATTGAAAGGTAAACTCTTACATATACACATACTACCATCTACAATAGGATCTTAAGACAGCATGTCCACATAGACATCAGCTCACCACACAACAATCAACTATCTTGGTCTTCAAATTCACATGTCCACAACCTAAACAAAAGATTACATGTGGTACACGTCAGCACAATATTCAAGAATATTTTACTTAGTACGCCTACATGTCTTTTATATATCTCTCATTTACTTAGCACATGTCCAGCCGCCGCAGCGAGGTTCCAGCCTCCGGTTTGTGATCAGCAAGCAAGTTCCTTCTTATCTACCATGGAATCTTCTACCCAAGCATCATCTGGAACTAGTCTTCCACTCCCTCATTCAGGCATCGTCATGGCTCCACAATGATCTCTAGGAATTATTGGGGCTAGGGCTCAGTGGAGTTATCATAAATGTGTTTTCATCATTTTTATTTACATCTTTTACATATCTTTTTAGGATTGTATTGTTATTTATTTTATTAGTTTTATAATTAATTACATTATTTTATACTTTTATCTTTAAGTAGAATTTTAATAATATTTTTTTGGGTTTTTGTAGGAAATGAAATAAATATTCTTGGAGTATAATTGCACAATTTACAGCAGTCCTGTAATTAATTTATACCCATCACCAAAAGTGCCATAACTCTTGAATCCAAAGTCCAAATTGAGTGTAAAAGTATTCATTGGAAAATAAATTTAATTTCCTAAAAGAATATCATATTACTTGGACCGATTTTATGCTTTTTATGAGCGAAAAATAAGTTGGAAATTGCTTCTGTGGGAATCTACATTGAAGAGAGTTACATGGTCAAGACAATTAAAGCCTATCGAAATTCTATTGACCAGATCTAGAAAATTCAAAAGGATGTATCCCTCTCTTTTTCCCCCTCTTTTTTTGACAGCCTACCCCCTCCTTCTCCTATAAAAGGAGGGGGTTCTCCATCTTTCACATCATCTTTTGTATCATCTTTGTACGGGATTTCTGAGCAATCTTCTAGTGCTCTTACGTTATTGTGTTCTTTCAATCAATAAAGATTGGTTTTTGGAAGCTAAATGTTTCCTTCAATTGTTATTCTTTTACTTTTCTCATATAGATCTAGTTTCTTCTTCCTCTTATTCTTTCATGGACTGGAGCAAGGGATTAAGTGTCGACCATTTCATTGACTCTAGCCTAAGGAACTATCGTTTAGTAAGATTAGCCTATGGCTAGAACTCTTTTTCCCTTCGTCTCCCTTTTCTCCACAAGCATGAGCGAGTAGTTCTCTATCAAGGTAACAGGAATAACCCCTTAGCCATGACGTTATCGAATTTTCCTTAAAAATGATTCTAGATGGCTTTTAGGTTTGATAACTATTTGATCTATCAAAGTAGTTAATTGGTTTGATCAAAAGTTAATCTGGATGGATATGACCGTGGAAGTTTGGATTTAGAACAACAAATCCAATCATATAGGAGTTTTGAAATGAATGTGGATCTTGTTCTTTTAGGATGATGAACTACGAAGCATGAGAACCAGGACCAATGGGCTCAGGTGGAGTCCATCTTTAGTGGATTTTTATTCATTCACTTGCCTTCATCAAATCCATCGTTTTTAAGGATTAGTTTGTTTTTGCCTAGGCTATGGTGGTGAAAACCCGTAAAGCCTCGATTCTCCATCTCTTGATTTATTCTTGTGTTTGATCCGCTCCCTTTACATTCTTTTCTCTCATTCATAATAGTTTACTTGTGCTAACAATCATCTCAATTTTCCTTGTGACAGGGCAAATTATTTGTTTTTTAAGTGCAATCTTGTTCTTTTATTTTTCTTTCTGTCTTAGTGATAATCATCAAAACCCAACCCGATCTTTACTTTTTGTTCTAAAAACAAAACTACTAAAAAGAAATAAAAAGTTCTTCAAAACCATTGGGATTAGATTTAACAATCTTAAAAATGTTGTCCTTTTGGATTGACCCTTTCTATACTAACCTTAATCGGAATGTTGAAAAAGGATTAAAATCTAAGATAATTATCTTAGTGATTATAGTGCACTTCGATGCATTAACAATTTGGCGTCGTTGCTGGGGACAACATATTTTTTCTCGAACCCCAGAAACTTTGTTTCATTTTTTATGTCTTCTAAGTAACATTCCAGAAGTGCTACTACTCTTTCTGTTGAGTTTGCATTCTGCCAGTACATTTTTTTTTATAAATGTGCTAGTTTGTAAAAAAAATGTAATTTTAGTTAGTTTTGTAAATTTTAACCTTGTGTCATAATCCCTTAGCTTTTTTTTGTAATTTATGGTCTTGTAAAAATCTTTAGTTCTTTTTTGAATTGTAAAAAAAAACTTTTCAAATGGAGTGGTCAACAAATTATGCCTCACAAAACTGATCGAATGGTTATCACAACCATCCATCACCATATTGTCCTAATGTGTCTGCTGATTACAGTAGCACCTTATATAATCTTGAGTCTTCCTATCCTGGTAGGTATGATGAAAATCCTAACCACTACTTTTTTATAACCATTATCAGGAACCTTTCTATCCATATTCTAATGGGGGGTATGATCAACAACATTTTGGGGAATGTAGATCTAATTTTGAAACCCAAAAGCAACTAGACACAAATCAACTCTTGATAGAGGCTTTTCTAGATGCCCAATCAAAGAGTCCAAATTGTCAAAATGTGTCTCATCATGTTATGGTGACACCTTGTAATGTCAAGTCTTCCAGCCAAGGTGGATGTAATGGAAATTTCAATCCAACATCTCATGGAGACTATTATGAGGAACAATGCCACAATCAATATGATGGGTACTATGACCAAGATCCTTATAGGGGGTATGGTGGGGGTAACCAACAAAATTTTGGGGGTTATGAACCTTATTATGAAAATGAATATACATCTCAATAGGAGGAACGGATTAGAGCCTTGGAAAAAGTAGAAAAAGAGCAACAAAAAATATTAGAAATTTGACAAACCCTGATAACATTCTTACTAGAGGCCATATCATAGACTCCCCTTGTATATCTCGAACAACCCAAGATGGTTCTTCTCGACGATGATGATGATGATCCACTTTTTGTGTCATATATGTCAGATCCTAAAGAAATAGCACAAACCATGGAGCCATATTTTGCATGTGATGAGGACGTTGGTATCCCTACCTTTCCTTTAGAGACTTTACTACTTGAGTATGAAAAGTCACAGCACAAGAGCCATTCTTATATTGAATATCCAAAAAATCCTCCCATCCTTGACATCATTCCAGATGTTATCCATGAACAATCCCCTTTGATTGAACCTATTCTAGATAAGGAATCACCAATTCCCAGTTACAAAATAATTCTTCATATTTTATCACAGCCAAATCTCATTCCACATACAGCTAATCTACAAGGGGAGACACCACCCTTAGAAGAGTTCCACATGCCCCCTTCTACTGGATGCAAGGAATATGTCCCCATTTTTATCTCTCATGAACCCATGGGAACTCCTTGCATAGAGGAACTAGAGTTACATGCTATATCAACCATGAATCCCATCTATCCCAAGGTTGATTGCATGACTTTTGAGCAGAGAAAAAATACTTATCATGTTGATTTAAATGTACTTGTCTCCTTCATATCAGCACCAATTCTCCTATATGTAGGTCAATATGATGGGGGGAAACCTGAGCCAGATCCTACGCCTGACGTTGCACATATGGCATTGCATGTGTTACCAGTCGGGTACCCCCCAACCTCCCCTAATCCACATCCATCTGCAACATTTCCTTTACTGGTAAAGGAATATGTGTGGATCCTTTTGGAAAGAGTGCGAGGAAAAAGACATTATGAAATCCTCTTTAAGCTTCTAAGACCACCCATCCATTGTGTGTACCATGAATCTCCTTTGTTTAAAGTTACAACCATCATCAACATCCCCTTTAACTGGACATTTTTTGAGCTACTAGGACCTCCTGATGATCCCAGTGATTTTCTTCCCTCCATTCTTGATATAAGTTTTTCTCAGGATGAGATAAATCTTAAGTTCTGGGTGGAGGTGGGTGGTACGTACTCCTTCCACCCACTCTATATTACGTTTTTGCAAATTCTCATCATGTTATGTAGTTTAGTTTTAATTTTTCAAAAAATTGCTAAAAATTTCAATTTTCTAGTTTGGCCTTTATCTAGTCAGTCAATTTGAATAGATATTTGTCATTTTACCCGCTTTAATTTAGTATAACTTTTTACAAAATTTATTACACATTGCCATGTCTAAAACCACCGTGTCACCTAGGACCCCTAAAAATAACATCACTCCTTGGAATAGTTGGCAAGTCATAAGGAATATATTAGAACCAAGCATAATGTTTTCCCATAATTAAGCAATGGATTATCTTGTTATAAAATTTGTATGATGTGATTTATAGGAATACTCTAACTAGAGCAATGACACTCTCTGATAAAAATATATGAAAAAAAATGTTGAAGTTATAAGCACAAGAACATCTTTTTCTTCCCTCTATTTTTTTCTAAAAAAGAGAAGCAAAGAATCACCACCGGACAAAAATCAATTCTGGGGTGGCATGCTTCCCAAAATAAAAACTCCATACCCCACGAGGGGAGTACCATCAAAAGATGCCAAAAGTGCACTTTAAAAAAATGTGACCAATGTAGCCACAACTCCACAAATTCATATCTCGAGTCAAATAGAGGAGGGATCAATACTTTTTCATCACTTCCTTCTTTGTTTTCACACCCTAAAATTCATCATGTTCTTGTGAAACAACTTACAAAAAAAAAGTAATAAAATTTGAGAATGCCTAAGAGAAAGTAAGACGAAGCCTATTTTTCTACAAATTCTTATTTTAGAAGCTAGATTTGACAATTGTTTTGATAGGGAATATAGAAATTTATTCTATGTGGTTCTAGGAGATTGGGTCACTTGGCCAAAATTTTGGATGTGAGGACTATTGTGATGTTATATTGGTGAGGATGGTATTTCAGAAGTATAAATTGGAGTTTATTTGTAATTTAATTTGCTTGAGGACAAGCAAAGATTCAAGTTCGGGGTATTTTGATAAATGTGTTTTCATCATTTTATTTATATCTTTTAGATATCTTTTTAGGATTGTTCTGTTATTTATTTTCTCAGTTTTATAATTAATTGCATTATTTTATACTTTTATATTTAAGTAGAATTTAAATTATATTTTTTGGGTTTTTGTAGGAAATAGAATAAATATTCTTGGAGTATAATTGTACAATTTACAGTAGTCCGGTAATTAATGTATACCTATCACCAAAAGTGTCATAACTCTTGCATTCAAAGTCCAAATTGAGTGTACAAGTATTCATTGGAAAGGAAAATTTAACTTCCTAAAAGAATATCCTACTAAATGGGCCTATTTTATGCTTTTTGTGGGAGACAAAGTTGTTCGAAATCGTTGTTGTCGTGACAAACCTTAAACATGGGTCCAAGAATGGAGACATGTATAGGTTATCAAACTTTAGAAATTTATAATATCTGAATGTTTAAGACTCCTGCAACTAGCATAGGGTCGAATTAGTTCGAGGTCGAATACAAGGATAGGAAGAATGGCGCTTCAAAACTCAAGTTTTACTTATCTAAGCACTTTGAAAAGTCGAAGGGTAAGGTTTTTGATGCAATGAGAAAGAATCATAAAGAATCAAACAAAAAGCCTGTCTCCAAGGGGAGTTACCAGAAGAATTAAGATTTTCGGGGTTTAGTAGTTGTTATGGAGGTTTTTAGATAAAGGAAAAGTGAGGAGATAAAACTATTCTTAGAGTATGGCATGAAGGAGGAAAACTTAGACATAACAAGCGGCAATGGCATACATTATGCGCCCTCTTCTCTCAAAGAGGGTGCCACTAACCATGCACTAAGTTCCCTATCTCAAGGGAAATAGGAATAGGCTGGAGTGGAAAGATATGTTGGGGCAACCCTGATCTTGAGTACTCTCATACACCTGAATCATACCAAACTCTAGATTTTATGACATCCCTCTCTCAAAGGAGTCAAAACAAGAAACACAATTTGATAGCTTGTCAAAAGTGTGATCCGAATAGAAGAGACTAGAGCTCAGATGCTATAAAGAAATCATACAACAAAAGGAGCCATGCATAGAACAACATGAGATAAACTTCACAGATTCCAATAACCATAAAGAGATAAAAGGATTTAGTTATATTGCAGTAGTAAATAGAAGTATTGTACTGAAAGAAGGGAAGATAGATATGGGCCTCCTTGATGTAGGAGATCGATATACATAGCAGCAGACCCCTAAGGTAATGCTAACTCGGTATTGGGAAGGAGCCCTATCGGGATACGACTATGTCGAGTTCTTGACTGTGTCGGGTCATGAACTGTGATGGGTAAGGGGTGTATCGGGAAAGGACTCCCTACCTGATATGGTCATGTTAGGTTGTCGGCCCTATCGAGTTGTAGCTGGGACGGGTAGGCCATATAGGGTTAGGTATTATGTCATGTTAGGACATGTATCAGGTTAGTTTTATCTTAGGTTCTTGAGTTCCTCGTGTTGGGTATAGATGGGTGAGCCGTCTCAGGTTGAAGCCTAGCTAGAGACCCCACATGTTGAAGTAGCCTTGAAGGTCATGTTGCACTACTGCTGCTACCGAGTCGGGTTCTAAGGGAACTCCTCCCTTCCCTCTCGGGTTGGGGGTGTGCTCACCTAGTATCACCTAGCAGGCTCTGGAACTCAACGCACTAGCCCCTTTGCTCTAAGAGTTAGCTCTCTTAGGGTTCTGACCCGTTCCATCATAGGCCTGTAATATCTATTTATACGCAGTGGGCTGGTGGGAGATGTGGCTCTTGTTGGGCCACGTGTCCTCCGTCTGCTCCGTTTGTATGGCTTCACAAAAGGGGCCGAAACGTCTGTCGCCCGACACAGCTGGCGGGTCGTCGTGCTCTGGGTTGCGAGTAAATTGTGTTGTCGTGGCGGGTTAAGACTTTGGTGGGCTGTTTATCCAAGTGATGCTTGTGTCGCACAATCGACTCGGTCAGCTGACGGACTGTGGCGGGCAAGGCACCCTGTCGGGTAATAGGTTGCAGTCTGTCAAATCTCCCACGTGACACACCCGCGTCGGTTTGCTACCATATCAAGCAGCGATCATGACAGGTAAAAAGGGTGTATCAGATCACTGTCAGATGGGTCGGGATGGTTAACTCATTGCGGATGGGTCGGGACGGGCCCATTAGCATTCTTTCGGTGGAAAAATAAGAGTAACTCTGCAAAAGATAGGAAATGTTATCAGGAGCATAATAGGCAATATTTCTATTCTACAAATAAGATAAAATGAAGAGGAAGTCAGGTTTGGAGGTAGTTTTGATAGAAAAATATAATCTCTAACAACCATAAAATGGGTGTTATCAACTCCCCCAAACTTAGCATTTTTATTGTCCTAAATCAATTTGTACCTATTTTCAAACTCTATTTGCGGTACTTTTCAAAACCAGACGTAGTCTTCGGACAAGGGGTTAAGTGAATTTTTGAGATGTTCTGAGGAAAATTACATCTGGCTATGAACAATGGACTTTTTTTTTCCTATCTTATATAAGCAAAAACTTTCTCTTCATCTTTTGCGAGACTTTGGTGCATGATTTTTGAAGTTAGCACTCACACCAAACAGCTAGGGGTTAGACGGTTGAGTTTTTGGGAAGGCTTAAGGCTTTTTTGGGTTTTTCTTGCTTCCTATTGGTCCATCTAGGTACGGGTCCGTTCACAGGCAAGTGCTCCCTACAGTACAAGCCAGTTGACTTTAGAGCAGTGATTTCACATCCTACGTGCCACTGCCCCGAATCTACCATCCCTAAAGATGGGTACTTTTGGGAAGACAAGTGTGGTTTTTTTTGGGGCACAATTCTCATATTTTTATTCTCTCTCGTAAGGCTTTCTTCTCTTTTTGGGATTTTGATGGGTAGGGAAAAGCGAGTTTGCTCTTTGGGTAGCTTTTTCCTTCACATGCACGTCTCTTAGCTGTTGCAAGATTATTTTTCAAAGATGGTGTGGAAAAGTTATAGCCTTTCTCATTTAAGACTACGTTTTCAAGAGAGCATAATATAAATGTGTGCCGCCTTAGATATAGAGAGAACAAACTGGGATAAGTTGTACCAAATATCTACTATAAAGTGATTTGCACAGTTTTTGAGAAACAAGTAATTGTGTAGGAGTTGTTTTCTATCAATCATATATATACATGTATATACAGAGTATAGTGGGAAAAGGAAAGAGCAAAAATGGAAAACTTTGGAGTACCTCCCTCACTTATGTTATGGACTGGAGTACCCCCCCCCCATTTACCCCACACTCTGTCCCAGAGTTGTGAGATAAATAAGGAAGTATGGGCATAGATCAGTGAGGGTTCAGCGAATGCACGCGCCCTCGGCAGATAAGAGCTCCATCACATATTCTCCTTGTTGTCTATGGTAGCCAAGGTTGTGGAGGATATCTCGCATCTTTTTTAGAGTTGCCACACTATAAATCCAGTGCAACACGTAGACACCATAGTCATTTGATAAGGAAACTTGTTGTGGACTGTGGTGGTAGTATTGGAGTTCACACCAGTTGGCCACTGGGTCTTCAAGATAGGGATGGATCAAAGACACCACCTCAGCATAATATTTTCTTGCTAACCACTTGAGGGATGTTGTTAGTGAAGATGCACACTCCGTCTGGTTGTCGATGTTGGCGTCAGAGCTGTTGTAGAAGAAACAGGTGTGTGGGTGGGTGTACATCATTAGGAGCATCTAGTGATTGTCGTGCATCATAGGTAGAAATATTATGTGCGGCAGACACTTTTTTACTTCAAGTTGGAACAACTGGCGCGCTCTTGTCTCATCAGTAAGGCATAAGTCATTGAATAGCATCGGATGGGCAATGTAGGGCTGTCCAATCTTCTTTTGTGGGATGGGGATGTAAGAAGATGCCACCATCATTTCTAGATACCCTCCTGCCTTGACTAAGTCTCGTAGATGGTCGAGGGGGACCACTATGTTATCTTTTTCATATATGATGTCTACAGTGTTAGAATTAGCAAGTCAAAGAAGAATTTCATTGACCTATTCCTGAGATAGAGAATTGCATGTGGAATGATCAAAGTTGCTGATTAGGGATTCAGTGACGACAGGAGAGGTAGAATCACCTTCGGTGGCATCACCTTCAGTGGAGAGTATGGTTCGTAGAGTTTCTATCTGCTTGCATGTCCTGTAGACGTCAGTAGAGTCCTCGACTTCATTCCTTAGAGGATTTTTGGGTTGAGTAGAATAGGATTCAGCACCGGAACCAGTGCATGTCTCCAACAGGTCCTTTAAAAGTTCTACGTCTCAGAAATAGCGGTTGTCTTTGATCAAAAACAACGCATATATGCTCCTCAGTTGGTAGAAGTCTTGGTCCTGGAGCTGCCGTATGTATCGGAAGATGTTTAGTATCTCCATGGCACGTAGGACGATGAAGGCACTATTTCTGCTTCCTGGGTCTTCTTGAACTGGGAAGTCTCTGATGGCATAGAAGTTTTAGACATCATTGTGGTGTTGGACTCCTTGTTTGATGACCCGGTGAAGGCATAGAGCAAGAATCCTGAGGTTCTTATCTACAGGGCGTACGAAGATGTGCTCCCGGTGGGGGACCTCCTCCGTGCAACAGCTGAGTAGTGTGACGTCGTGGGAGAAAAGGTCGGCCATGTAGAGGAACATGTGCTTGCTGAGCTTGTAGGCGGCTAGCACCAGGTCGGGCTTGTGCTCTTTAATGTGCTACAGCATATCAACCACTCACCTTGTATCGTATGCCCCTACCAGTAGTCGTCTTGCCAAGGCTGGGGTGGCATTGTAGATTGGCTGCCAGCCTATCCTGATGGCCATATTCTCAAGCATCGTGCCTTCTAGGACCCTAAATAGGATCTTCCCTACGATGGCTTTCGAGCGAAACATGCCTTAGAGTGATCTACATCATACAGAGAAGTATTGGTCGCTCCAGAAGACAACTTCTTCTTCTGCCTGTGGCCTCAGGAACATGTTCAATAGTTGTTGGTCCCATATCGTTAGGTAGCCAATGGCGCGCCTATCAAAGTCAGCCATCTCAAAGGCAGGGATCTCCGACGGTGTAGAAAACGTTGGTCCCAGATCGTTAGGTAGCCGATGACGTGCCTGTCAAAGTCGGCCATCTCAAAGGCAGGGATCTCTGATGGTGTAGAAAATGTGTCAGCTGCCGAAGTCCTCGCTCTATGGGGGTTGCTCAGCAATCGAGCTATACAGATCGCCCCATTCTTCCTCAGATGTTTTAGATGAATCCTCTGCTAGGCCTTCAAATACCTCTTCTATGTCTTCAGTTAGCTCTAGAGGATGAGGGGTTGCAGATACGATGACACCGTGAGTGCTCCCCTGTCCTATAGGAGACCCGTCGGTGGTTTTGTCTGTCATCTCTTCCTCAGGTGTTGTAGAGGGCCCGCTGGAGGAGGATGAGGATGATGAATCAGAGGAAGAGGATGGTGATGGTGGTGGAGAGGGGGAAGCTGACAGTGATGGCAATCTTTTGGGATGCCTTGAAAGGTGGTGGTTGTCCCTCTCATCGATACTCTTCTTGATGGCATCGAGGTGTTGGAGTGCCTCCTGCATCGTGTTGTTCGGCGTCTCTAGTTGTTCGGTGAGACCAACTAGAGTTAGCAGCTAACACTCGTGCTCTCTTAGCCTCCACTAGAAGACCAGAAGCTTGTGGGTTAGGGAAGCAAAAGTAGAGATGTGATTGCTTATTACCTCCCGCAAGTTGTCGAATTCCAAGCCAAAGGCCTACCCCAATGAAGAGGGGACTGCCACTGAGCAAATTCAACTTCGGGTGGCGCTCCTCATGTTGGCAGAATGGCCTGATGAATATGCATTGTCTATCGGGCTGAGTCCACCTGGATAGTATGCGAGGGCATGGCCTTCGAACCAGGCATCGATACCTTTGCAGTTGCCTCTGTCTCCTCCGTTTGGGGTCGTGGAGAAGGTTGCAGAGTAGGCAGATGTTGATCGACCATCCGACTCTCAGCTTCCTCCTCCATAGAAATTGCCGGCATAGAAGGTGGTGGTGTCGGCGTCGGCTGTACATACCTCATTTCTGCCTCCTAGAGCTCCGTGAATGCCTCCTCGCTATTGCGAGAGGCGTCCGATCACACCGAGGGCAGCGTTGTTGCTTTTGTCGTTGCTGGCAGAGCTGAAGCTTGGTGTGTTGTGCCTACTATTTCTGTGGAAGTGCCTTCCAAGGTGATGACCGTTGTAGCAGTCTCGATGGTGTCAATGACCTCCCCGGTGGTCGACACTTCTTCTGTAGCAATGGTGGGCATTGTTGTGGTTGCCACAGCTGGTTTGGTGCCGGCAGTAGAGACCATCGAAGTGGTGGCTATTAGTTCTGTGGCAATGGTGGTTAGCTCAACGTTGGTGGCAACATGAGAGTCTTCAACGATGTCTGCTGATGATTTGTCCTACCGAGCGTCGAGGGGTGCGGGCCTCCCTGTCATGGCCATCCTTTCCTGGATGGCCCTTGTGGCGGCATAAGTGGCTTCAATGGTTATGGCCTCAATTTTTTTCGTTGTAAATACCAGCTTCTCCATGTCATAGTTGATGCAGAGTAGGAGGGGCAGGAGGATATTCGTCCTCGCGAACTTGTAGAAGAGGCGGTGGTCGTCCTTCTTTATTATGTTCTCTCGGGTGAGGAACTTTATGTCGATCTTGTTGTCACCCCTTATCCACGATAGGATGTGCGACTCCCTTGGTTTGACGACCCCTCCCATGTTGTACTCTTTGGTGGTGTCCTTTATAGGGTGTAGCTGGTTCAGTAGGAAATGTCCCGGGTTGATCGGCTTGCCCTCTATCACGTACCAGATAAGATGGAGCTCTTCAGTATAGAGGTCGCTCGTCTCATATTTACTAAAGAGTAGGCTCGCCACGATCTTATGTACGACCTCCAGAAGCATGAGTGGACCGCCACCACTTTGCTTCCCGACTTGAAGGAGGATTCTCCTGTCAGCTTCCTCCATATGCTGACTGGGTCAAAGCCATTTCCTTATGTGATCTGAGCATCATTATTGAGAAGCTCTCTCTCAGCCTTAGTGGAGGAGAATATCTCATTGAGTAGCCTCTCTGAGATGTCGTACTCGGCATTGTAGAGGCGCCTTTAGAGTCTGTCCTCTCTGCCAAACCATTTGCTCTCTTTTGGTGTATTTGGAACTCAGTGGAGGGAGGATATGAACTCCTTTGTGAGCTTGGAGTAGGAGGAAGAGTAGCTGAAGAATATCTTCCGTAGTTTGGTGGCTTCTTAGACATTCTCTAGACTGTTGAAGATGCCAATTCTGATGGAAAGATGCTTGATGGAAAAACTGTGTTGGTCAGTAGAATTTCACCGCCAACTCGGTGTAACGCCGTCAGTGCTCCTCGTCTCTGGGCACGAATCGTCCTGGTGAGTGGGCCAAGGTTTCTAGTTCTACCGTCATGGTTGGGGGTGGGGTTGCTTTGACCCTGGGCCTCTTCTCAGCCTTAGAGGGCCCAGCCATCTTAGGATTGGGGTGTTTTTGCCCCGCAGTAGCTTCAGTTTTGGCCTCGGGGTTGATCCTATGACCTTGTTCGTCAACATGGACAACGGTCTGCTTGGTGTGTGCCATTTTCTATAATGTTTAGACAAAGAATTTAAGTAAAAAAGAATTATTCTATCAAACTTGTTTTTACCTGACATCGGGAAGAAGGTAAAAGTAAGAGTGTCATCTGATATGGTTTGGGTGATACGTTTAGAACTAATATCGGGTCAGCCACTTAAGAAAATTTGGCACGTGTTATGAAAATGCCTGATACCAGAAAACCGATACATTTTTCAAACGGTACATAGCACAAATCGATATCAGGCAGATGGAAAAAACAACTCATAGATGAGGTCGACATCGGGGAAACGATAAGGTTTGGGTGATATTATTTAAGTGACAAACCAGTGTTGGGTAACTCCGCATAACTGAGTCTGTGTGGTATGATCGGTAGATGTGTCATGTGATATGGGTGTCGTGCGGCTAGGGTGAAAACACAATAATATCCTTATGCCATAAAATAAAGGACGCGCGATGCACCATGTTGGGCGATAGTTATGTTGCGCGACATGGATGAGAGTGTGGCGTAGAAATCTAGATGATAAGTTCACCGTCGTGACATCAAAGAGTTTACCCAATATAGATGTGTTGGTCATTGTGTCGCACAATATGGGTGTTGTGTGACACAAGCATAAGACCGATATAAAACAAGACGGTAGGGAATCCGACACATTTGTCGCACGATAAATGAAAACTCAGTATGCATTAAACATTTATGCCTGACACGGGCAACAACTTGAGATGGCTGGCACGCGATAAGGTTGGTCGATACAATCCGTACGACTCACATTTATGCAATATATAGGGTGCCACGGGTTTTACCTTTGTCAGTCAGGAAGATCTGGAAGGCGACACGAAGGTCGATAGGCTAAGGCCGGCATGGGAGCTTGAGGTAGCAAAAGAGAGTGCACGATACAGGAGGAAAAGTAGGTAACTTGGTAACCAGACACGGTTAATCTCGAGATACTATATATAGTTGGTCGTAAGCGGGGTAAAAGGGGTAAAAACAAGGACATGTGTCACACATACATGAGAATCATCTTCTAAAGCACTGTAAAAACCATCTAATCATATCGCATCGTAAGGATTTTGAGGGTGCTATGAATCGTGCGGCACGCGTGTCAGGCGGAAAGGACGTGTCACCCGATATGCATTGCCCGACACACTCCTTACGTGACATGGGTCTGCGCAACACACGCGTCGCGCGACGTGCGATGCGTTGGGTGACAGACTTGCCCAATACATCTTTAGGAAGGTGTACTATCTCTGAAGGTGTGAACGGGTGTGATACGCCTAGACGACATGGTCTGGGCGGCATGGCTTGGGCGATATGGCTGGGTGAGCCTCTTTCCCGTCATGCCCTTGTAGAACTGGGTAAAACTAGAACCAAAAAGTTGCGTGATACTCATCAAGGTGGTTTGGGTGACACTATTATTTAGAGAAGCTCGGCATGCCTGATACTATCAAAGAACGTAGAGAGAACTTAAAAACAAGGATGAAAAATTGAAAATCAGAAGGTGCTTGTTGTGGAAAACATCATTGGCTTAAGAGTGAAACTCAACCTCAGATAGAATTACACACCAAGGCCATAAAACTGAGTCAGTGACCTATAAAATGAGAGAATATGTGTAGGTGGCGTAGGCATAGACTCGGGCCTTATTACAATGAGAGTGTTCATAATGTTCTTTGCAGGAAAAGGAAATAACATCCTATTCTAAGAAAATAAAGCATGAGCTGCCTCCCGAGGAGCGCTATGGTTTGTGTCATCAACTTGACGTCTTCGAGTCCTACTATGCTTCTTTGGTAGGTGCAACTTCAGCATTGTCCAGGGGTAACTCAGACCTCCTCATGAAAGCGTCATCATTGTAGAACCTCTTTACTCAGTGTCCGTTGACTGGGAAGACTTTCATTGGATCATCTTTGTCATATAGCTCCATCATCTTAGACGGATATATCTTTGCGACAACGAGAAGTATGGACCACCTAGTCTGTAGTTTTCCTAGAAAAATTTGAATGGAAGATTTAAACAATAAGGCTTTATCACCTTCCTTGACGTCTTTCACCTGTAGGTGGGAATCATGCCATACTTTGGTTCTCAGCTTCTAGATTCTTGCATTTTCATAGGTGTGAAGCCTAAGTTCTTCAAGTTCTTAGAGCTGAAGAAACCTCTTCTTTTTGGCCAGCGACAGGTCCACATTGATATGCTTGATGGCCCAGAACCCCTTGTGCTCCAACTCAAAGGGTAGGTGGCAAGCTTTCCCATATATCAGGTGATACAGTGTAGTGTCGAGCGGCGTCTTGTAGGCAGTCATGTATGCCCAGAGGGCATCATCTAACTTGCCTAACCAGTCCTTATGAGACTTGCCGACCATTTTCTCCAAGATCTGTTTAATCTACTGGTTTAAAACTTCAACTTGACCAGATGTCTATGGATGGTAGGGAGTGGTGACTTTGTCTCAAATGCCATACCTATGTAAAAGTGATTCAAATTTCCTCTCAGCAAAGTGAGATCCACCATTGCTGATGACGGTTCTTGGAACTCCAAACCTTGGAAAGATGATCTTTGTAAAAAGCTTTATAACTGCCTTGGCATCACATGTGGTGGTGGGTATGGCTTCTACCCATTTTGAGACGTAATCTACTGCAACAAGGATGTACTTGACCGTAGGAGGAAGGGAAGGGTCCCATATAGTAAATCTCCCATACGTTGAAGATTTCTAATTCAATCCATTCTGACATTGGCATCTCATTTCGACGGGAAATATTCCCGGTTCTTTGGCATTCATTGCAAGCCTTGACATAGGCATGAGCACCTTTGAAGAGAGTGGGCTGATAAAAGTCAGACTGGAGTACCTTGGTTGTGGTCCTTTCACCTCCTGGGTGCCCTCAATAGAGGGATGAGCGACACTCGAATAGGATCTTCAGGACTTCGTCCTCAGGTATACACCTCCAATATATGCCATCAGCACAATGCCTAAACAACAGAGGGTCATCCCAGTAGTAGTTCCTCAAATCAGAGAAGAATTTCTCCTTTTAACTGTAGGACATTTCTGGGGGTAGTTGTTTGTAGACCAGGTAATTGTAGAAATCGACATACCATGGTCCTTCAGGGTTGGCCATTTGAAAAGTGTAAATCGCCTCATCAGCATAGCTTTCATTGATTGGTAGTGGGTGGTTGTCCTCTACCCAGGTCCTTGAAAGGTGGTCGGCGTCCTTGTTCTCATAACCTTTCTTGTCTATTATTTCATGATCAAACTCTTGTAACAACAACGCCCAACACAATAGCCTAGGCTTTGCGTCTTTCTTTTGAATTAAATATTTGATAGCCCCGTGGTGAGTGTGAACAATCACCTTAGATCCCACAGGTAGGATTGAAACTTATCAAATGCATGGACAATTGCCAACATCTCTTTCTCAGTGGTAGTATAATTCAATTGTACTTCATCTAGCATTATACTGGAATAAAAGATCACATGGTGCTTCTTATCTTTCTTCTGGCCAAGGACTACGCCTATGGAAAAATCATTGTCATCACACATGAGCTCAAAATGGAGATTCCAGTCGGGCGACTGGAGAATGGGTGTAGAGACCAAAGCATCCTTCAAGGTGGAGAATGTTTCAGGCACTCATCGGTGAAGTCAAATTTCACATCTTTCATTAATAGATTTGATAAAGGCTTCGTGATCTTTAAAAAGTCCTTAATGAACCTTCGATAGTAGCCAGCATGGCCCAAGAAACTTTGGACTCCAGTTACAGATGAGGGTGGAGGAAGCTTGGCTATCACCTCCATCTTGGATCAGTCAACCTCAATGCCTTAACTAGACACCTTGTGTCCCAGAACTATCCCTTCTTGCACCATAAAATGGCACTTCTCCCAATGAAGGGTAAGGCTTTGTTCCTTGCATCTCCTCATTAATAGAGATAGGTTATTCAGGAAATCATCAAAGGATCTTCCATAAACATTGAAGTCATCCATAAAGACTTCCATTTTATCTTCTAGAATATCTGTGAAGATGGCATTCATGCACCTCTAAAAGGTTGCAGGTGAATTGCAGAGCCCAAAGGGCATTCTTCTGAAAGAAAAAGTCCCATAGACACAAGTGAAGGTGGTTTTGTCTTGGTCATCTAGATGAATGGGGATATAGTAGAACCTCGAATACCCATCTAGCCAGTAGAAGTAATAGTGGTGAGCCAGACGCTAAAGCATCTGGTCGATAAATGGGAGAGGGAAATGGTCCTTGCTAGTGGCAGTGTTGAGCTTTCAGTAATCATTGCATATCTACCAACTGGTGATGGTCTTAGTGGCAACCTCTGCTCCATTATCTTCCTTAACTAACGTTATGCTTCCCTTCTTCAAAACCACTTGAATGGGACTCACCCATGTGCCATCACTGATGGCATAAATTATTCCTGCGTCTTGGAGTTTCACAACCTCTTTACTGACCACTTCTCTTAGCTTCTCGTTTAACTTCCGTTGTGGCAGGGCGTAAGGCTTGAAATTTTCTTAGCTCCTCATACAGTTGTTCCTTTTGGCTGTCAGTCAGTTTTGAGTTAATGATGATAGGGTTCATCTGTTCATTGTCTAGAAAATGATATTCCAAACCTTTTGGCAAGACTTTAAACTCAGGCGACGTCTCCTTCTCTTATTCTTTGGCGGGATCTTTATGGAGGGCAGTGTACATCACTATCTCCACTGGGTCTTCTTCTTTAGACAAATCCTTGGCTTCCAGAAATGCTAGCAGTTCTTTGACTTCTAGGTCCTCGACCTCCAGTGCCTCGCCAGATAAGACGTGCATCAATGGGTCTACCGTGGCCTTTTCTTCTCGTACTTCATTGCAAAGCCACTGATAGCTTTCAACGAAATAAGAGGACTCAAAGAACGAAGGGGATTTCATACAATTGCTGAAGTTGAAGTCAATGTGCTCTCCTCCTGATTGTTATCATACCTACCTCTACGTCAACGAGTGCTCTACCGGTTGCAAGGATGGGTCGCCCGAAGATAATGGGGCAGCTAGGATCTTCCACGGTGTCAATCAAGATGATATCACATGGTATAAAGAACTGCCCAACTCTAATGGGCACATATTCGACTACTCTAACTGGTCTGGTGAAGGTGTGATCTACAAGCTGAATTCTCATATTAGTGCTTACCATATTGGTGAGTCCAATCCTCTTTGCAAGGAAAAAGGGTATTAGTGTGATGCTTGCCCCTAGGTCTTCCAGACCTTTGCGGGTTATGTTGTCCCCAACCTGGAAGTGGATGACAAAATCCCCAAGATCTCTCTTCTTAGAAGGCATATTCTCCCTGACAAAGGAGTTGGACATCTATGCTAATTTCACAGTTTCAACGTCTTCGCGTCTCTTCTTTCTCAAATTCATGTCTTTCAGAATCTTTGCGTAGGTGGGAATCTCCTCGACAGCATCCAGGAATGGGATGTCGAGGTGTAACTTCTTTACTACAGCCATAAACTTCTCGTACCTCTTCTTCAACTGGGCTTTTACTAGCTTATGCGGGAAAGGTATGCGAGGTGCATATTTGTTTGGACACTCCTCAGAAGGAACGTCGTCGACTCCATCTTTTGTCACTTTCTTTGACTTTGTGGGTACTTCTTTCACTTCCTCAGGGTTAACATCCTTAGTTGGTGTTGTTGTTGTTGTTTCTCTCTTTTCAATGGTTGGTTGTACCACTATTCCTAACCTTAGAACGACCATCTTTTTAGTTTCATTCCCACGTGGATTTGCTTCGATACTAGAGGGGAAACGCCCTACTTGGTGACTGATACTCTGGGCTAGGTTGGCCAGCTGCTGGTAAATCTTCTTTATGTGCTATTGGAGCTCTCCTATCTGAGCACAAAAGCCTCCCATTTGTTGTTGCATCAACTTGAGTAGGGTTGTGTTGCCCATAGAGCTTTTATACAACTTTTCATTGATATCATTCTTCTTGTTAGCAAAAGACATCATCTATATCATCATCGACGGTCATTGTGGTTGGCTCTATTAGAAAGTTCTCTACTGCTGGAACCCTACTTGGCATTGCTGATTCGGCGGTCCTCCCGAGGAAGTTCCACCCACCAGCTTATGAGAATTCTCAGCTGTGTTGGTGTTCCCGTAAGAAAAACCATGGTGATCTAGGCACCGATACTGGACGTTGCTCACGTTTTCTGGGTTGTCTTCATCAGGTTCGCCTTGAACAACCATCTGTGGGTAGAAGTCAGATAGGCAGTCTGGCTCACCACATGTGATGTAGCTTCTCACCACCTCTTTCCAGACTTTTCATTTATATCCCTGCTCCTTCAGGATTTGGACGTCAATTACTATCTTGTCCAACTTAGCCGCTAAGGCTTCCACCACCTTCGATTCTCCAGGAGTGGTGTGGCTCATTGACTCTCTGCCATACTTGCTATCTTGCTGGTTTGTGGCCATATTGTCTATGATCTCTCTTGCCCTTTGAGAATTGAGTCCCAAGAAATTGATGCCAGCAGCAGCGCTCATGGATTTACGTTATGCGGCACACACCCTAGTATAAAATGTAGTGATCAGCTTAGGCTCAGAAAAACCATGGTGTTGGCACTCCCTCTGCTAGCTTTGAAACCTCTCCCAGGTCTCATGTAGGTTCTCTGAGGGTTTCTGTGAGTACCTTGTTATCTGGTTTTGGCATTTGATCATCCTATCTATGGGGAAGAACTTGGTGATAAATGCATTGGCTAGATGCTCCTAATCGAGAAGGCTTCCATCCTACAGACTTGTATACCACTCCAAGTCTTTATCTCTTAGAGAGAAAGGGAAGCATTGGATGTAGATGTGGGATATTGGAACTCTAATTATCTTAAAAGTATTGCAAGTCTTCTTGAATGTTATAAGGTAGTGGTATGGATTCTCTTCAATAGTATTCTCACCGAACCGGTTGTGCTGCAGTAATTAGCGGAAAGCAGGCTTCAACTCAAAGTTGGCAACATTGAGTGGTTGTTCAACCACCAGATTCCTCTCTTTGTTTTCCCTGACTTGGTTAAAAGAGAGCAGGGATCGAGCTTCCGGGGCCTGCTCAGCCATGACTTGTTTATTAGTGATTACTCTTTCTTGTTGTATCTAGTTAGTTCTAATCTAGTCCTTTGCTTTCTTTAGTTGACTAATTTCTAGTGTGGTGTTTCTTGTGCCTAGTTTATCTAGTTTCCATCACTATGTTGATTGTTAGGATTGCTTTGTTAGTGTAGTTGTAGTGTTAGATATTTCTTGCTTTCTTTTGTCTAATTGCCTCTTTTCTAGCTTTTCATCCTTTCTTTGATAATTCAAACTAAAATGTCTAGGGTTAAGGTAGGTTTTTCTCTTGACTTTTCTTAATTTCTTCCTTGACACATTAGTGTAATCACAAGACCCAAAGTCAAACCCTTCAACCCTGGACTTTTCCATAGGAACCTAGCTAAAATGAGCTATGCTCTAGTGCCCCATCACTCCATTCGGATTGACACTAACTTTCCATTCTTAGTGCTACTCCTAAGCATGGCCGCTTGAGGGTTAGTATAAGAGTGTGTACCATGTATTGTGCCTAAGGCACATCTAGTCAAATCAATTGATTGGGTGTCCAACAGATGCACTAGTGGCTCATTCTATAGAAATGACAATGTTGACTAGACTTTGCCCTACCAGGAGGTTGGTTTAGGGGAAAGTGCGACTATAGAATTCTTGACTCAATTATTTTGAAAGCATATGAGAAGGGTCTGTGATTCATGGGATCTTACCTTTTGTATGGATATACTTAGTGCACAGGTGAGTTCCATGTAGAGAACCCATTCATTCTTGTGGAGCCATAGGGTTTGTGGTCACTGTAGAGCCACCTTCTGTGACAATTGAGGAAGCATTATCCCGTCAAATGGCCTCTTCTTTGGCATTTGAGGATCAGGTTAGTGTCCATCTTTTGGTCATCGATGGTCCACTAGTATAGTACATCCATATGCGAGCAAAGAATACAAAGCTTCAAGGTCTTCTTTTGGTCTTTTTTTTTGCCAAGTCTCTGATAGGTTCTCTAAACAATAAGCTAAATAAGTAAATGTATATGCATTTTCATCCCCCTGTATCTTTATTTTAATAATTTCTATGTTACTTATTTCGCAGTAGGGAAATCATGTATTAGTGTAACTTCCAACAAGATTTTTCAATAAAAATGTTCAAGAATTTTGAATCAGAGTTTGAATTTGAAAATAAAATCATATTTAGGACTCAAAAAACCCCTTTTTTTGTTTGATTTTTCATATTGGGAGACAATCTAGATCCTTCAAGGAGTAAGGTTGTGGGCCCCATTTTAGTGCTTATGGAATGCACTGTTCTAAGACATCTAGATTGGCAGAATCAAGTGTTTTGTGTGGCTTTTGGAATAGGACTTTCAGTTGCATCGAGAAGAGCATTTCTATGCATCTTGTTGCCTTGGGATGGCTATAAATATGGCATGGTTTCCCCATTATTCAACATCCCTTAGCTCTTTGTAGTTTGAGCTTATGTCTTCATGAGGTTGTTCATAATCAATTAAGTCCCTCTATTGATAAGTCCTCCTACAAATTTGTCTTTAGTATAATGTTGGATCATAAACACTTCCATGACAAAAGATGTGTATCTATCTAGTAATAGCATGACTCGATGCCTTTGTTATCTTTCTTATGGTGCCCACTCTAAGGCAATTGATGTCGACTAATGGCTACTTCTATGATCCTCTCCATCATACATTTCACATTCAACATGTAGTAATGACTCTTGCCTTAGAGGAGGCCAATACTTCTCATCTTCTTCTTCATGATTATTTTGTGACCCTCTCAAAGAAATCAAGTTGGACTGCTGAGCTAGCTGATTTGTTCAGTGTGAAGAAACCCAAAGTTTCTTAATGGTTGATTGTGTATGGTTGATTCATCAAGTTGGATTCAATATAGGAATTGTTCGAGTGTGAGGCGTCTAAGGGTGCATGAACTCTAAGTACACCTCTTCTACAAGAAAACACCTTGACCATTCTTTTCGAGTGGTTCTTATAAGATACAATTTGTGAGGTACCGTCATCTAGCATGTTTTATGGAATGTAGGTCATATTGTGAGGCCATTGTGCGCAATCTTGAGTGACTTGTATCAGTGTTTGTATGGGACAAAGATGACTATGAGAATGCAAGGTCGTTAGGTCTTATACATTTGTGTGGGGATGATAGTCAATCCTGATGAGCTCCAATGAACAAAATATATGCATCACATCCTTGTAGAGGACTGTCTATTTAAAAAAATAAAGATTGTCGGTGTTGATTAACAAAGAACTGATCTATCCAAGTGTCATTACCATTTGACTTATGAAGATGTGTGCTTGGATTGGGTGAGATTTCATCTTGATACTTTAGGTTGCGAGATTGTGATGCCCATCTTTGTATGAATGATCTGTGACGTCCCCAGATTTTCTAAAACTCAATCTAATGTGTGACGTCCAAATTGAAGCCCTCACCTCAGAAAGAATCTCAATTTAAACACCACACACTAGGCTAAGAAGAAGAAAATCAGAGGAAGACAACAAGAAATAATCAGTAACACATGTACATGAACAATAATAAAACCATACAACACATGTTCACCATTCAACTCATAATTACAAAATGAATTGTTACGACATTTCATGTTACATATTGAAAGGTAAACTTTTACATATGCATATACTACCATCTACAATAGGATCTTAAGACAACATGTCCACATGTACATCATCTCACCATACAACTCTCAACTATCTTGGTCCTCAAAATCACATATCCACAACCTAAACAAAAGATTACATGTGGTACGCGTCAACACAATATTCAAGAATATTGTACTTAGTACGCCTACATGTCTTTTATATATCTCTCATTACTATGACTTTGCAATAAGATAAAACTAGAACTTGGAATTTATAAAGAAATATAACGAAAGGCATATACTTGCATAAAGATGTTAATTAACAAAATAGAACACGTATTTTAAACACATTTTCCATTATATGTGATTCAGCTTCCACTTACGTGGAATTGCATGCACCAACTAAAAATCCTAAAGATAGTAAGTCTTTAGGTTTAGCCTTGCATATACTAGATAGAGAACTCCACCCACATATGCTAAGATACGTGGAAGTCTTATCGTAGTATAGTTAAGGGTCGAATCCTCAGGACAACGATCTTGTTACAAGCAACAAGATGGAAAACGTTAGAATTTCACTTGATCTCTTACTAGTAGGTACTTAAATCAAAAGTTGTATTTTGTTGTTTTAAACTAAGAACATGAAAAGTAAGAAAGAAAGTAAAAGTAAGGAGTTAAACAATGATAAAAGTCACTAGGGTGTGATCGGTTTTCACCGTCACTACACATGGATCAACACATGCAAAGCAAAACATAACCTGCAAAAAGAGTTTAGTCAGTTAGTATCTTTGTAGGCTTAGTTTCCTTTCGCAGAACTAACTATGAGAAGTGCAGGAATGTTGCAATGCCATCCATTCCCGAAAAAAAGGTCACCTACTTTGCATCATTCCCCTCGCAAAGTGTGTTCCTCGACTTACCAAGGTTGCACTTTCATACGTCAACTGATTTCATTTCATAGTATGAAAGTGCAAAGAATGATAGTGAGTTTACTCCACTTCTTGAGATACACTCCTAGATACTGAAACAGATGCATGGTGGATACATGCACCAAGAACCAACATACAAACGAGTTTCGAATCTAATAGTACAAATGTAGACAATTCATACTAAAAGATAAAGGATAACACAAGTTGGAGATCAAGCAACATGCATTCATTAAATGTTTGATGTCGAAATGAAAAGATAAGAACTCTATATTACAAATTATGGATTACATTTACATGATATGAAAACATGGGTAGCTGGGCTACTCCCCGCACCCTAGTGAAAGAGACTACTCGCTCATGACTATGACAAAGAAGGAGGCAAGAAGAGAGAGAGAGTGCATCATCCCCATAAAGGAGAGAGGAAAGTCAACCCCTTGGAGAGAGAGAAACGATCCACCAGCTTCACAGGTTGCGCGATGATGAGATCTCCCTCTAACCACCTTCCTTGGCGGAGAGAGAGCAAGCAGCTTCAAGATGGAGTATGGGTTTCAGACCGAAAGCCCCAGGGTGGAGGATGGAAGTCGTAAGAGCTCTGGAGTGATTGAGGCAGCCTTTGGATGTCTAAAAACTTGCCCCGTTGTTGAGGGCCCTTGGGGTCTTATTTATAGGCCTTAAGTGAAGTCCAAACGGTTTGGAGATTGGACCTCAAGACCGTTTGGACCTCAAGATCTTTTGAACCTTGAGACCGTTTGGACCTCAAGACCGTTTGGACCTCAAGACCGTTTGGACCTCAAGACCATTTGGACCTTGAGACCGTTTGGACCTCAAGACCGTTTGGACTTCAGGACCGTTTGGACTTCAGGACCGTTTGGACCTTGAGACCGTTTGGACCTTGAGACCGTTTGGACCTCAAGACCGTTTGGACCTCAAGTCCATTTGTACCTCAAGACCATTTGGACCTCAAGACCGTTTTGGCTTCATGCGGTCTTGTGACCGTTTGACTCCATGCGGTCTCGGGATCGTTTGGCTTCATGCGGTCTGAGGACCGTTTGACTCCATGCGGTTTTGGGACCGTTTGGCTTCATGCGGTCTCGGGACCGTTTGGCTTCATGCGGTCTCGGGACCGTTTGACTCCATGCGGTCTTGGGACCGTTTGAGTCCATGCGGTCTTGAGGCTGAGTTAGTCTTTTATGATCCATTTTTTTGTGTTTTTCTTCATATATAAAAGAGAAAAGTTAGTCTGATAGTATATTTACAATAAGAGGGAAAATTTAGGGATTATGTATATATTTACTTTATAAAGAGTATGGAAAACTAAAGAAAAAGACTAAGATAATCATCCAAAATTGAAGGTTATCACCCCCCCCCTAACTTAGAGTCTAGCTTGTCCTCAAGTTAGATAGAGATGAGACATGTAATGGCGAGGCGATTTTATTTAGTTAAGATTTCCATACTCTTGCTTCAATTCTTAACCTGAGTTCTCCTAAGGTCATATCGAGTCTTATTGCTTGCCATGACTCGTTTAGGTTTCGAGAGTTGCTTGGGTCTCAGGTTATTTCTGTGTCTCGTAGCTTGCATCGGGACCACCTTTATTTTGTGCATGTTGTTGGCTCTAATCAGATTTATACCTCTCTGAAAGACCTACTGGAAGCTAGAGAGGGTATGAGGGTTGGCTAAAGGCTTGAAGTGTAACTCCCCCTTCAAGTGGGGGAGGGGTTGTCTATGCTTTTTGGATCTCAGTACCGGGCACGACACATCTGCCTTTGTGAGGGCAGCTAAATGTACCGACCGGGTGAGTCCTTTATAAGCCTTTCATATATTTAGATACCTTAGGATTTCACTATCGGGCATGACACATCTGCCTTTATGAGGGCATTTGAATGTGCCGACCGGGTGAGACCTTCATCGGTTCTTTATATAGATCCTTATTTAAGGCACAACTCTCATAATTATATTCGACTCTCTGGCTTTTATTTGATAACTCGCAGGCTTAGGTTTTGGGGTTTTGTTTGGGAATTTTTTTTTTTTGGGCAGCCAAGCCTCTTTTATTTTGAAGAGAGGAAAGCTGTTCTTAGAGTTTTTCAACATGCACTTATTTGGTTTGTGGTCCACTCAAAAAGGGTTAATTAAAAAGAAAGTTAAAGGAAAAAGAAAAAAGAAAAAAAATATGTACAAACGGAGAAAGAGGGATTTAGAAAATGATACCTCGCCCTTGTCTGATGTACCCCCCCCCCCCTAACTTATCACTCACTATGTCCCCAGAGTGTCAAAGTGATAGGTTGAGAAGTACGATGACAAGGGATGCAGGTTAAGTTAATTCTGAATTTGCCCCTGGTGATTGAAGTAGATTTGCTGTGAATTGTCCTCGTAGAGCACGGTAATCCACGTCAGTCATCTCTTCTACTGGTCTTTGGAGAATGATGATGGTGTACATCCAGTAGAGGATGTGGAAGCCGCAGTTGTGTGATTCTCGGATTTGTTGGGGGCATTTGTGGCTGAAGGAAGGGCGATGAAAATGGTCTTTGTCGTAAGCCCTTGTATGCTGACTTAGAAGGGCGATTAATTTGTCAGCGCATTCCTTCGCGACTACTTCTGTTGGCATCCTTGGTGTCACGACATAGTTCTTCTGTCGTGGGTTGTACTGGCTATCAGAACTGTTGTATATTGTAGTTGTTCCTTCTGGTAGGTTTGTTGCCAGGAGCATCCAGTGCTCATGATAAAGGAAGGGTAACATGATGAACTTCGGCATTGTGTGCTGTAGAAAGGAGATCAGCGCTTCAGTTGTGCCGAAGTTCTTGAGCTTTAAAAGATCATCCTTCATGTAAGGGGATGCCATGTATGTAGTGGGGTAATTTTGGCCAAGTAAAAACTTATAAGCGGCCATCAAGCTTACAGAGAGGGATCCTTTGATCTGTAAAGTTTCTCGAAGTGTGTCTGCCATAACTAGAATGTCCCTAGACATGAATATGAGCTCATCCTTCTCAGCTGAAAGCCGTGCCATAATGAGACGTAGTTCGATGTCGGAGAGACCTTTGTAAGCATTGTGATCGAAGTCAGAAAATGTTGGTTCGATGGCAGACAAAGGATCAGTGTCTTCTTTACTTTTCTCTTTGGCCAAGGCCAGTTCCTTTGGTTTTTCAAACTCTTCCAGTGTGCGGCAGAAAGGTCACCGCTGCGACGTTGGATAGCTGAAAAGAGATAACAAGGGACGTCATCTAGTGCCATTGTCGGGTCCTTAAAGAACCTTCTATCGCAGATGAGCTCCATGGCGTAACGCCCTCGCAAAGAGTGAAAATCTTCATCAACGAGGTCAGTAAATGGGATTTCCTGATTCAGTGCTTGGATATGACGTATGGTGCAGAAAGCGCAGTCCCCAGATCCCTCGGTAGCTTGAACTTGAGGGTTTATTATTTGGAACCAAGGCTGACTCCAGTCTTGGCGGAGAGATGGGTGTGCAGCCCAAATTAACTTAAGCAGTCGGAAGGGAATACATCTCGCTTCACCTGCTGCTTCACCAACAAAGTTTATTATACCGGCGGGTAGCTCAGTGCTGCAAAAATTAAAGACCTTGGCATCCCAAGCTTTGGTATCGACAATCATAAATAGCCAATGGTCCGAGACATGAAAGGGCACGGCAAGATAACGTGCCCGTCGTGCTAAACCGGCACACAGCCTCTCGATTGATTTTGCTCGTATGTCCTTGTATAAAAGGCCAATGGACAGAGCAGCCGAGGCATTGAAAATCGGTTGTTGCCTCTTAGGACTTCTATACGTTTCTATACAGTTGGCGAGCAGGACACGGAAGATTTCCATTGGCATCGTGGACCGAGGTCGCAGGATGTTGCGGAAGTCTTCTCGTGTCATCTTGCGTTTAGTTCTGGTATTGTGATAAATGATGTCGTCCCCTACCTTTGCATCGTCCACAATAATGTTCAATATAAAAATGTCCTGAGCATCTAATGTGGAGATGGCCGCCATATCCAGGTCATGCATTTTGTGCGGCAGAGGTGGTGGCGGGGGAAGCTCTTGTGGAGGGGGAGAAGTAGGTTGTACAAAGGCTTCTTCATGTCCTTCTAGATCGTCTTCCGAGTCGGAGGCAGAATCGAGGTCTTCATCCGTGTCTAAGCTTACTTGTTCTGCCTCGTCCTGGTCATGGGGGGAAAGTGCTGACATGTCGAGCGCGGGGAAAGGTGGACCATTTGTTGTGGGTGGGCTAGTGCTAGTTCCTAATATGCATTGGTGGAACGCAACGAAAGCCACATCTTTAAAAGCCTCCTCGATGGATCCCAGAGCGGAATAATCAAGGAATTGGTCCCCATATGACATGTTGACATTATCATTGTGTGGGGACTTGGGGTGATGTTCACCGTCATGGTGACCTTTGTTGGAACCTTTGCGAGAAGGTTCTGCTGCATTGCCTGGGTCCTCTCCATCATCGATTTTATCACCAGAGGAGGTGGTATCTTTGTTCGAATCAGCAGATGAGTCGGAGTTGTCTTCTTCGTCATTATCGCCATCCTTGTCGGCCGCTGCCTTGTCTGCTGGCTTTTTACTTGCGGTCTGTTTGCACCGCCAATGGGTGGTTTGTAACTCATCGAAAGCCACTTGCAGATGCTCGTGTGTTTCGAGCAGTGCGTCGTGGGTTTCTTTAAGGTCATTATATCGACCCTCGGCGGAGAGGAGACATGTTGTTAGATCTGTAACTTGAGCACGTAGTTGTTGGATGTCTTTATTAGTTGACTCCTCTTGGCGATTATTTAGTTGTGTGAGTGTGTTGCTGATGGTGTCCAAGCACGTGGTCAGAACTGCTTGTTGTTGCTGGAGCTTGCAGAGAGTCTCGGGAAGAGGTTGAGTTTGCGTAGAGATCTCATTGACTTGCTTTGCCGTCACTTCTTGCTGGCGCATCGCTCCAAGGACCAGCTCCGAAAAGTTGTTGAAGTGGTTGTTGATGTGCTCAACTTGCTTAGCCACCTCATCTTGTCATTGTTGAAAGCCTTGGAGGATGTTGGGCAAGGCTCAGTTTTGTTCGTCAATCGTGGCCACCTTTCTTGATAAACCCTACACACAAGAAAAAATAGAATGTAAGATGTTAGAAGGATCGGTTAGGAGGTTTCGGACGGTGTCGAATTGACGGCCGAATTCCTCATCGATATTGTCAACGGGGACCCCAGGAGCGGAAGGGTGGGATGGTTGGGGTTTGCGTGGGATGGTGGTAGTGTCTTGTGGAAGAGACATTGATGATGCCCCGAGCTGCGTGGTGACTATGGATGGAGTCACCAGCGGTGTCGGGGTGGTGGTGGATGTGAAAGGTGGTGGTATCTCAGGTGAAAGTGGTGGTAGTGATAGTGATGGGGTGGAAACTATGGAGGTGAATCGGAAAGTGGTAAAGTCATGCATAAGGGTGGAGAAGGGAGAGCCTGAAGGAAAAAGGGGTGAAGAAAAGGATGTGAATAGTTGTGTGGATGTGGTGAAGAAGGGAGGAGTGGTAGATGTTGGAAAGGTGGAAGGTGGAGTGGTGGTGATGGTTAGCTGATCATGTAGACTCTGAATGAAAGAGTCGATTGATGAGGTGGTTATGATTTCTTCATGGAGAGTCTCGGCCTCTGGATTTGGCTTTGATGTTGGTGTCCCTGACAGCTATTGTGCCTGCAACTACCTTCTGGAAGGTCGTTTGACAGGTGTTTTTGATGGTCGAGCTGTCGGGGCTGTGATACTGATCTCTGTCTGTCCCGCTTTTGCTTTCTTATCGGCTGCTTTAACCGAAGATAAGAGTTGTGTAAGCTCCTTGTCAGAGAAGAGGAGCTTTTCTGTGTCATAGTTTGCAAGCTCAGGTAGCGGGAGGAGTGTTCTACATGACTTGACTGTAGGGAAGAAGACATAATGCAGTTTTGCATCCTTTTCCTTAATAATGAAGGAGTTCTTCAAAGTTTGTTCATTAGTAAGGATCTCGCCCTTTATTTGCATGCAGCGAGGTAGGAGTCTGTCCATATTGAGATATTTTATGATTGATGTGACATGGCCGCCCATGCAGATTTCCTTCCCCAGGGCGTAGGCTGATAATTTCTGGATCATTTGTCGTCCAATGTTGACTGGCCTTTTGTTTAGAATGGACCAGAGAACAAAAAGATCTGAGATTATAATGTTCCCTCCTTCAGTCCTGGGGAAGAGTGCGCCAGCGAGGATTTTATGTAGGGTGCGCACAAATCCAGAATGTATATTTGATGCTTTGCACGTCTTGGCATCGTAGGTGGGGAGCCCCATTAGAGATTTCCAGAATTTGTGCATGTTGAACTCAGGGTGCTCAGTTCCCACATCCTTGGCTTTATTTAGCTGCTCCTGGTTGTCGATAAAAACTTCGTTCAACATGTTTTCTGTTAAGACAACCTTGTTGCCGAAATATGGGTGACCAGCCTTCTGTCACCTCCGTCCCGTGTTCTATCCATGATGTCTACGGGTTCTTTGGTAAGGAAGGTGAAGAATTCGGTAGTGGGTTCAGAATAGGAGATATCAGGTACTAAACACAGCCTGGCGAGATTGGCTTTGTCTAGTATGTTGAAAATGTGGTCGTGGATCCCCATCTTAATTAGTACGCTGGAGCAAATGTACTTAGTAGGTTTGAGAATTTTGTCAGTGTGGAGGGGGTGGTATGTATGAAGAGATTTTCTGGTGGTGGTGTTGTGGTGGTGACGGGAGGGAAGGTGGGGGTGGCAACAGGGATGGTGGTGGTAGGTGTTGCAAGGGGTTGATCCATAGCAGAGGTAGGGAGAACTTGTTTTCCTACCAGTTTCTTGGAGGGTTGTCCAGTTGCAGTTTCCTGGACCTTGCGTTTCCCATTTTGTTCTTCGGCTGGGGATTCTTCCTCGGAATTAGGCTTGTATTCTGACCCTTCATCATCATCGGAAGAAATTACAATTTCTTCTTGAGGTGCCCCAGCTAGGAACTTTTCGAGGCGATCAAGGTCGCACAGGACTTGCATCATTTTGATATTAGGTGGTTCCTTTCCAGTCCTATTGAAGTCATCTCTGATCTTCTGGAGTCTAGCTTGTTCTGTCATCAGTTGCTCTGTTGTCCAGATTGGAGATTCGTCAGATCTGATGGCTTCCTTTATTGGTGATGCCATATTTGCAAAATGAGAGATCATGAGTTAGAACGACATGTTTAGAAACAATTTAGATTTTATTTGTATTTATGTGGTTTTTTGTAAATATATTTGTTTTTGTATTTTTAGAGATTATGGAAGGCCAAACGGTTTCAGGACCGTTTGGTCCCAAACGGTTTGAAGACCATTTGGTCTCAAACGGTTTGAAGACCGTTTGGTCCCAAACGGTTTCAAGATCGTTTGGTTCCAAGCGGTGTGAAGACCGTTTGGTCCCAAACGGTTTGAAGACCGTTTGGTTCCAAACGGTTTGAAGACCATTTGGTCCCAAACGGTTTCAAGACCGTTTGGTCCCAAACGGTTTGGAGACCGTTTGGAAGGCGGAACGTCAGGTTACAGCCGGCGAAGGCAAAAATGAAACGGAGAAGACGCCAGCGACGAAGGCGAATATGGCGGCGGACAGAGTCGTTGGCAATCAAAACGAAAGCGGCGAAGGAGAAGGCGGAGCCGACGGCGAAGATAGAGAGGATTGTGGCGAGTCTGGCGGTAATGAAAATGAAGGTGGTGCCGACGTTGGAGAAGGCGGAACGTCGTGACGGCACCGAAATCGTAAACGTCGGTACAGAGGGTTGCGGAAGTGAAAAAGCCGGCCAAGATGTCATGGTTGTTGGACTACTTTGCAGCTGCTTGTAGCGTCGACGGTGGAGGCGAAGAGCGGTGGTGCGAAGGTGGGGTTGCCGTGTAGAAGCATTGGAACTAGGTCGTCGAAGGTGAGTTGCGCAAGAGCAGGGGAGTAGGAGGCAATGGAATAGTCCTTCGTGAAATCTTGAGAAAACTCGAGAGTCAAAGAGAGAAGAAGGAGGGGTTAGGGTTTATATTTATAGGAAACGGGGGGTTGACCTGACAAAAACCCTAGACCAAACAGTTTAGCGACCGTTTGGACTCCAAACGGTTTCGCGACTGTTTGGCTCCAATCGGTTTCGAGACCGTTTGGCTCCAAACGGTTTGAAGACCGTTTGGTCCCAAACAGTTTCAGGACTGTTTGGTTCCAGACGGTTTCAAGACCGGTTGGCTCCAAACGGTTTGAAGACCATTTGGTCCCAAACGGTTTCAGGACCATTTGACTCCAAACGGTTTCGAGACCGGTTGGTTCCAAATGGTTTGAAGACCGTTTGGTCCCAGACGGTGTCAGGACCGTTTGGTAGGGTTAAGGTCGAACGAATTTTTATATTTTTATGTTTGTTTTAGTTATATGAATTTTTTTGTATATTTTCATTTTGTTATTTTTATGTTTGTTTTGGTTATACGATTTTTTTTTAAATATATTTTCATAAGATAAACCTAGAGTAATTAAAAGAACGGAAAATAAAGGAAGAAACTGAAATCTTGGGTTGCCTCCCAAGTAGCGCCTGGGTTTTACGTCGCTGGCTCGATGAAGCTGTGACGTTGTTATGCTGACGGCGTGGCGTCTTTGATTTATATGGTTTGTCTTGGCGTTTTGTCTGTCGGAGAGTAGTATCTTTTCAAACGATGACTGTTTACCGTCCTTTCTCCTCCGTTGTTGTCGACAATTATCACAGCTCTAGTTGGATAAATATTCTTTATGGTGAAGGGCCCAGACCATTTTGTTCGAAGTTTTCCGGGAAACAACTTGAGCTTTGAGTTGAAAAGGAGCACGTTGTCGCCGACGGCGATGTATTTCCTCTTGAGATGACCGTTGTGCCACATTTTTGTCTGCTCCTTATAGATTCTGGCACTTTGATAGGCCGTCATTCGGAGCTCTTCTAGCTCCTGCAACTGGAGTTGTCTATTCTCTCCTGCACTTTTGAGATTGAAATTTAATTGTTTGATGGCCCACCAAGCTTTGTGTTCCAGCTCTACTGGAAGATGACATGACTTCCCGTACACCAAACGGAACGGGGTTGTTCCAATTGGTGTTTTATATGCAGTTCGATATGCCCAGAGGGCATCAGGAAGTTTGGTGGACCAACCTGTGTGGTTTATGTTCACCGTTTTTTCAAGAATCACCTTTAATTGTCTATTAGATACCTCCACCTGACCACTAGCATGTGGATGGTAAGGCGTTGCAACTTTGTGATTGACTCTGTTTTTTTTGAAGTAAGGCTTCAAAACTTCGTTCCAAGAAATGGGTCCCGCCATCTGATATGACAGTTATGGGAACTCCAAATCTTGGGAAAATAATATCTTTGAACAATTTAATAACAGGCTTGGAATCGCTGGACACAGTGAGTACAACTTCGACCCACTTTGAGACATAGTCCACCGCAACCAAGATGTAAGAGAAGCCATAGGATGAAGGGAAAGGGCCCATGTAGTCTACCCCCCACACATCAAAAAGCTCAATTTCCTGCCACATAGTGAGGGGCATTTCGTCTCTTTTTGATATGTTGCTAGAAAATTGGCATTTGTTACAGGCTTTCACGAAATTGTAGGAGTCCTTTGAAATGGTGGGCCAAAAGAAACCAGATTGTAAAACTTTTATAGTTGTTTTTTTAGCACTCATGTGCCCCCCGTGGGTCCGAAATGGCAATGCTCTAGGACCGGGGTTATTTCTTCTTCTGGCAAGCAACGACGAAAAAGTCCGTCAGCACAAAGGTGAAACAGGTAGGGTTCATCCCAATGATATTGTTCTATGTCATGAAGGAATTTCTTTTTGTCATGGTAGGAAGCAGAAGGGTGGATAATCCATGTGGCTAGATAATTGACAATATCTGCGTACCAAGGGAATCCATGGGTTGCCTTCATAAGCTGGTCGTCTGGAAGAGAATCACGTATAGGGATTTTATCTTCTTCTTCAACCTCGATACGGCTGAGATGATCAGCTACAACGTTCTCCACTCCACTTTTATCCTTAATTTCCAGGTCACCTGAAGCATCAGCACCCAGCGGATGAGCCTGGGTTTGGCATCTTGCTTTTGAATCAGGTATCGAATGGTGGAGTGGTCAGTATAAACAATGACCTTAGAACCAATCAAATACGAGCAAAACTTTTCAAATGCGTAGATGACATCCAGAAACTCTTTCTCTATGGTAGTATAGTTTTTCTGTGCTTCATCTAGCGTTTTGGATGTGTAGTAGATGACGTAAGTTTTCTTATCAATTTGCTATCCTAAAACAGCCCCTATAGCGTAATCACTTGCGTCGCACATGATTTCAAAAGGCTACGACCAATCTGGGGCTCTTAGAATAGGTGCGGAGATTAAAGCATTCTTGAGGGTGGAGAAACTTTGCATACATTCTTGATTGAAGATGATCTCAGTATCTTTAGTTAGGAGCTGGGTCATGGGTTTTTCTATCTTTGAAAAATCTTTGATGAATCTTCTGTAGAACCCCGCATGACCCAAGAAAGATCTTACTCCCATTATATCTTTCGGTGGTGACAATTTCAAAATAACATCATTTTTTTCTTTATCTACCTCGATCCCCCTGTCACTCACCCTGTGCCAGAGGATGACACCTTCCATTACCATGAAATGGCATTTCTCCCAATTCAGGATAAGGTTCGTTTCCTCGCAATGTTGCAGAACTTGTCCAAGATTGATTAAACAATTATCGAAGGAATCTCCATAAACTGAGAAATCATCCATAAACACTTGCATGATGGATTTAGTTAAACCGGCGAAGATGGCAGACATACACCGTTGGAACGTAGTGGGTGCGTTACACAACCGGAACGGAATTCTTCTAAAGGCATATGTCCCAAAAGGACAGGTGAAGGTAGTTTTTTCCTGGTCCTCCGGGTGTATGGGTATTTGGTAAAACCCGGAGTAACCATCGAGATAGCAAAAATATTTCTGATGAGCTAGGAATTCCAGGACTTCATCGAGGAAGGGTAGAGGGTAGTGGTCTTTCCTCGTGGCTTTGTTCAACTTCCTATAGTCAATACACATCCTCCACCCTGTTACAGTCCTGGTAGGCACTAACTCATTTTTGTTGTTGATCACTACAGTAGTGCCCCCTTTTTTTGGAACAACCTGGACAGGGCTGACCCACTAGGAGTCAGAAATAGGGTAGATTATGCCAGCTTTGAGTAATTTGAAGACCTCCAGGCGAACCACCTCCTTGAGATTAGCATTCAATTTTCTTTGATGTTTGCGAGATGGCTTGAATTCTTCAACCATTGGAAGTTTGTGCATACACAGGGCTGGATTTATGCCTGTTAGGTCAGTTATCTTATATCCAATGACCTTTTTATACTTCTTCAGCTCATTCAGAAGCCTTTCTTCCTAATCTTCTATAAGCATAGAGCTGATGATGATCGGGCATAGTTTTTCCTCATCTAAGGAAACATGTTTAAGCCCTGTGGGTAAAGTCTTCATTTCAGGGGCTTTTGGTGGCTCAGCTGCTTCTATAATGGTAACAGCTTTAAGTTCTTCAAAAGTGGTCATTGGTGCTTCTTCGGCCTTTTCTAAATGTTGCAGACATTGTTGACCTAGTTGGTTCACAGAGAATTCAACATCTGGATTGATTAGGACATTCTCTAGTTCGTCAGCTGGCTCGGATATTTCTAACTGAGACATTTGTTGTATTGTGTCAAGAAGAAAAACCTCCTCTTGGATACTAGGGCCTTTCATGCTATTAAGGACTCGAAATTGAATTGCTTCTTTAATATGATGGTGCCAGCTTCGACGTCAATAAGCACCCTGGCAGTAGCGAGGAAAGGTCTGCCGAAAATAATCGGGTATCTCAAGTCTTCTTTAATATCCATGATAACGAAGTCGCACGGAACGTAGGCATCCTTGCCTATCCTTACTGGGATATCTTCAATGATCCCCAGAGGTTCGGTTATGGTGGAATCAGCTAATTAAATAGTCATTGATGTAGGCAGCAATTTAGTGAAACCCAGACGTTTGCACATAGAGTAAGGCATGATGGATATGCTGGCCCCAAGGTCAGCTAATCCCTTTTTAGTAGATGTGTTTCCAATGCAACATTGAATTCTAAAGGATCTTGGATCCTTCTTCTTTTTTGGCATTTTGTTTAGGATAATGTCAGAAGTGGTCTGGGCAAGCTTTACAGTTTCTTGCTCCTCGGTGATATACTTTCCTGATAACAAGGTTTTGAGGTATTTTGTCCAGGCCGGCACCTCGAAAAGAGCATCAAGGAGCGGGATATCAATGTACAGTTTCTTCATCGCCTCCTTGAACTTTTGAAACCTGGTGTCAATCTTCATTTCTCGCAGTCTACCTGGATATGGGATTCTTGGTTTATATTGCAATACTTCAGGTTTTGTGGACACTTGGTCTTTATCTTTGCCCTTTGTGCCCTCTGAGGGTTTCTCCATTCCTTGTTGCGGGCTCTCATTCATCATAAAAGTAGGTGTGTCATCATTATCCAGAGTGAGCTTGGTAATCTCATGAAGAGTGCGTCCCGATCTCGTGGTGACATCATTCAACTGTTCATGTCTATTCTTTCCATGCTCAGGATTTGATTCGGGCTGCCCTACAAATGTGCCTGCCTAAGGCTTCAATTGTGCAGCAATCTGGGCAAGCTGGGCTTCTACTGCTTTTTGCTGAGCTTGCTGATTGGCGAGCATAGTCTGTTGAGATTGCAGCATCTGCCTTATCAAGGATATTTCATCTTCCGGTTGAGAAGGAGTGTTTTTCAGGGGACTTTGTTGTTGGGCTTGTTGAGATTGTTGTGGTGGTAATGTCAGCTGAGGTTGCTGAGTATGCAGCTGTGGATGAAGCGGAGGATGAGTGTATTGATAGTAGGTCGATTGGTTCCTGGGGTAGTTAGCCCGAGGGAAGTTATTCTTGGAATTCCCTTGATTTTGGTTGAAATTGTTTGGGAACCCAGGCGGCAGCCTACTAGAGGATCCTCCCTGCGTCTGATGTTGTGGATTAGCGGTCCCAGCAGGGTTTCCATACTGAAATCCTGGATGATTCCTTGGCTGATTAGGGTTGTAGTAGACTTTTCCAGGGATAGAGTGGATAGAGTTGACTTGTTCCGGTAGTTGTTCTTCGGACTGGTCAGTGATAGGTTCATATGGTTGTGGTGGTGGATGCAGATCCATCATCACATTATAAAGCATACCACAGGAAAGGGTCGGATGGTCAGAAGCATGATAGGCCTCACAGGTTCCTGTGGCGGCCTTGACTTGTTCAACTAGAGGATTTTCTTCTTATCAAACTCTCTGAGAGAAGTCTCGAGAGCTTGTTGTTTATGAACTATGGTTTTCAAGGCTTCATCTATTGCCTTCATCTCTATTGATTCTTCAGCTTTGTAGACCTTGAGGACACCTTTACCGGCTGACCATCCCCAGTTGGACTGGTTTTCAGCTCTGAGTGTAACAATTTTCCAGGCATCCTTATAATTCTTTCTCATGAAGTTTCCTCCATATGAGGAATCCAAAAATTGTTTGATATCATTGCTCACTCCCCGATAGAAGGTTTCTATCAATTGGTTCTGGGAGATTCCATGATGGGGGCACTTCCGCAAAGGTTCTTTAAACCTTTCCCATGCTTCAACAAGGGTTTCTCCAGGTAGTTGAGAGAAGTGATTGATCTGCCCTTTGATCTCATAGGTCAATGAGGGGGGGAAAACTTCTCTAAGAACGTTTCCTCTAGGGGAGCCCAGGTGGTTATTATGGGTTCCCTATCAAGTGAGTTATACCAACTCAGGGCCCTCCCAGATAGAGTGAAATGGAATAGATGAAGCATTATCGCATCAAAACAGACTCCGGCTTGCGGAACCAGGCGGCACAGTGCGTTAAATCTTTTCATATGATCCATGCAATCATCTCCAGAACCTCCGGAGAAAGAGATGCCTTGCATGATCTGGATCCACTGGGTCTGAATCTCGAAGTTGGGAATATTGATAATCGGAGGTCGGACCGGGTGGTTATCCTCATAGTTCTTTGGGACAGCGTAGTCCCTCAGTTGCTTGTTCCTTAACTCCAACTGAGTATCTTGGGTTGCTGCCTCAGTTTCAGCTCTGATGCGGGCTTGCTCTTCCGCACGAATCTCCGCTTGGATTTGGGCACGAGTGTCCACGATGAGTTGTGCCCGTTGAGCGGCGATGGCGGCATTTACCCTTTCCATCACCAAAGCATCCTGGCATTGTTCATCAACCATTTGCCTGGCTCGTTGGCGATTGAGACGAATGTGGTGATGGAAACTTCTCTCTACCTCAGAGTCAAACTCCGGATCTGGGGAGAATATGTGGTTATGTGATGATCGCATGCATCTTTTCTACCTGAGTAGAGAAAAGAAAACACCTTTAGATAATGGTAAAGATATATTTTTACAAGAAGATATTGATTTATGATTAAAAAGAAAGTGTAAAATCCTAACCAACTAGGAAGATGCTAAATGAAATTACAACGTTCCGTTGTCCCCAGCAATGGCACCAATTTTTGATGGAGCTTCCACTTATGTGGAATTGCGTGCACCAACTAAAAATCCTAAAGATAGTAAGTCTTTAGGTTTAGCCTTGCATATACTAGATAGAGAACTCCACCCACATATGCTAAGATACGTGGAAGTCTTATCATAGTATAGTTAAGGGTCGAATCCTCAGGACAACGGTCTTGTTGCAAGCAACAAGATGGAAAATGTTAGAATTTCACTTGATCTCTTACTAGTAGGCACTTAAATCGAAAGTTGGATTTTTTTGTTTTAAACTAAGAACATGAAAAGTAAGAAAGCAAGTAAAACTAAGGAGTTAAACAATGATAAAAGTCACTAGGGTGTGATCGATTTTCACCGTCACTACACATTGATTAACACATGCAAAGGAAAACATAACCTGCAAAATGAGTTCAGTCGGTTAGTATCTTTGTAGGCTTAGTTTCCTTTCGGAGAACTAACTACGAGAAGTGCAGGAATGTTGCAACGCCAGCCATTCCCGAACAAATGGTCACCTACTTTGCATCATTCCCCTCTCAAAGTGTGTTCCTCAACTTACCAAAGCTGCACTTTCATACGTCAACTGATTCCATTTCATAGTATGAAAGTGCAACGAATGATAGTGAGTTTACTCCACATCTTGAGATACAGTCCTAGATACCGAAACAGTTGCATGGTGGATACATGCACCAAGAACCAACATACAAACGAGTTTCAAATCTAATAGTACAAACATAGATAATTCATACTAAAAGATAAAGGATAACACAAGTTGGAGATCAAGCAACATGCATTCATTAAATGTTTGATGTTGAAATGAAAAGATAAGAACTCTATATTACAAATTATGTATTACATTTACATGATATGAAAACATGGGTAGCGGGGCTACTCCCCGCACCCTAGTGAAAGAGACTACTCGCTCATGACTAGGACAAAGAAGGAGGCAAGACGAGAGAGAGAGTGCATCATCCTCATAAAGGAGAGAGGAAAGTCAACCCCTTGGAGAGAGAGAAACGATCCACCAACTTCATAGGTTGCGCGATGATGAGATCTCCCTCTAACCACCTTCCTTGGCAGAGAGAGAGAAAGCAGCTTCGAGAGGGAGTATGGGTTTTGGACCGACAACCCCATGGCGGAGGATGGAAGTCGTAAGAGCTATGGAGTGATTGAGGCAGCCTTTGGACGTCTGAAAACTTGCCCCGTTGTTGAGAGCCCTTGAGGTCTTATTTATAGGCCTTAAGTGAAGTCCAAACGGTTTGGAGACCGTTTGGACCTCAAGACCGTTTGGACCTCAAGACCGTTTGAACCTTGAGACCGTTTGGACCTCAAGACTGTTTGGACCTCAAGACCATTTGGACCTTGAGACCGTTTGGACCTCAAGATCGTTTGGACTTCAGGACTGTTTGGACCTTGAGACCGTTTGGACCTCAAGACCGTTTGGACCTTGAGACCGTTTGGACCTCAAGATCGTTTGGACCTCAAGACCGTTTGGACCTCAAGACCGTTTGGACCTCAAGACCGTTTTGGCTTCATGTGGTCTTGGGACCGTTTGACTCCATGCGGTCTCGGGACCGTTTGGCTTCATGCAGTCTGAGGACCGTTTGACTCCATGCGGTCTCGGGACCATTTGGCTTCATGCGGTCTCGGGACCGTTTGGCTTCATGCGGTCTCGGGACCGTTTGGCTTCATGCGGTCTGAGGACCGTTTGACTCCATGCGGTCTCGGGACCGTTTGAGTCCATGCGGTCTCTAGGCTGAGTTAGTCTTTTATGATCCCTTTTTTTGTGTTTTTCTACATATATAAAAGGGAAAAGTTAGTCTGATAGTATATTTACAATAAGAGGGAAAATTTAGGGATTATGTACATATTTACTTTAGAAAGAGTATGTAAAACTAAAGAAAAAGACTAAGATAATCATCTAAAATTGGAGGTTATCAATATGCTCGTGCATCTGCCTACCAATGGGATAGATGCATTAAGGTCTTATGATTTGCTTACCAAAGAGAAAAATCATTATACATGTGATCTTCTTACCAAAGAGATAGATCACTCACTAGCACTATGCTTACCAAAGAGATATAGTGCTTTCATATAATGGAACAAATATATAATGTTTGATGTAGTCATAGACATATAAGTATGGAACAATCAAGAAAGATATCATACAAGAACAATGATTTCATCCAATACCATATGCCAAGCATTTGTACACATGTAATACAACCATACTGAATAGTAGGCCAAGTAAGAGGTAAGGGCATACCTTCAAGAAAGACAAGCCTAATCCTTGGTCAACCCTGATTAAGACAAAATCACATATCATCAACAGTTTCTTATCATCTTAACCCTAATATGTCCATTTTAAGGTTTAGCTTAGTCATTAGGATATGTGCATTAGTACTTCTTTTCCTGGGATTATCTTACTAAGATCATGTTCTAGATTACATTTTATTCATGTAAACATTAGTTTTGTATCATTGTATGCATGTATTCACCCTAGGTCATACTCATTAAGTGTATTAGAGTTTGTACCACATTGAGAGCAATCATCATTGTACAACATGAAATATTTATATAATCATGACTTCAGAATTAAGCCTGAGGTTACATATGTTGATATGAGCTTATATTGAATATTCCATCATTTAGTGATCATAAATGTATTTATTGCATTTTATTTAGGGTTGTTAGCCCTAATTTGACATATTAAACAAACTACATCTTTGTACATTCAAATGTCATCATCTTAGATCACAGATGTATTATATACATGATGCTAGTTCCACTAACATGTTCCCATAATATTGGGTCATTCTTTAATATTTCTTTAACATAAAATATCATTTTACATCCTACATGATATCCTTAAGATCTAAGCATCAAAGGACTCATTCAATAGTTACATATTATTCTACATGTTTTTTTGTGAATTTTGGTTTATATTTATAGTTTTCTGACATCAGATGTATTTACTATGATTTATGCAAGTTCTAAACATTCCTAGGTATTTTTACCTGATCAGGCCAATCAGAATCTGCCACGTGTCTTCTAGGTGGCGCGGCTCCTTTGCCTTTGCCTTGTTGAGGTCTGGCCTGTCAATTTAGGTTGGTCAGCCTGGGTATCTGTTAGTTTAATTTATTCTCTGGTCGGTCCTCTCTCCTCTCGCATCGTGATATCACGTTCTCACCCATTCTTCTTCCCCTCGTGAGTCATGTGTGTGTGGGATCTATGCTTCCTTCTCAAGCCTATGTTGTTGGCCTCTTTCTCTCCTCCTCACGATTGGACTATCTCCCTCCTCACATTTGATGCAATCTTAGTGATATGCCCGCATGCATGGGTTCTGCTTCCCTACACGAAGCTACCAGCCGCCGCAACGAGGTTCCAGCCTCCGGTGTGTGATCAGCGGGAAAGTTCCTTCTTCTCTACCATGGAATCTTCTACCAAAGCTTCATCTGGAACTGGTCTTCCATCCCCTCATTCAGGCATCATCATGGATCCACAATGATCTCTAGGAATTGTTGGGGCTCCGGCTCAATGGAGTTGTAATAAATGTGTTTTCATCATTTTTATTTACATCTTTTAGATATCTTTTTAGGATTGTTTTGTTATTTATTTTATTATTTTTATAATTAAAATACATTATTTTATATACTTTTATCTTGAAGTAGAATTTTAATTATATTTTCTTGGGTTTTTGTAGGAAATAGAATAAATATTCTTGGAGTATAATTGCACAATGTATAGCAGTCATGTAATTAATGTATACCCGTCACCAAAAGTGCCATAACGCTTGCATCCAAAGTCCAAATTGAGTGTACAAGTATTAATTGGAAAGGAAATTTAATTTCCTAAAAGAATACCCTATTATTCTGACCGATTTTATGCTTTTTATGAGAGCAAATTACGTTCAAAATCACTTATGTGGGAATCTACATTGAAAAGAGTTACATGGTCAAGACAATTAAAGTCTATCAAATTTCTATTGACCAGATCTAGAAAATTCAAAAAGACAGATTCCTCTCTTTTTCCCCCTATTTTTTGGGCAGCCTACTCCTTTCTTCTCCTATAAAATGAGGGGGGTTCTCCATATTTCACATCATCTTTTGTATCATCTTTGTACGGGATTTCTAACAAATCTTCTTGTGTTCTTATGTTATTGTGTTCTTTCCATCAATAAAGATTATTTTTTGCAAGCTAAGAGTTTCCTTCAATGGTTGTTCTTTTACTTTGCTCATTTAGATCTAGTTTCTTCTTCCTCTTATTCTTTCATGGACTGGAGCAAGGGATTAAGCGTCAGCCATTTCATTGACTCTAGCCTAAGGAACTATCCTTTAGTAAGACTAAACTATGGCTAGAACTCTTCTTCCCTCCATCTCCCTTTTATCCACAAGCATGAGTGAGTAGTTCTCTATCGAGGCAACGAAAATAACCCCTTAGCCATGAATTTATCAATTTTTCCTTAAAAAACGATTCTAGATGGCTTTTGGGTTTGATAACTAATTGATCTATCAAAGTAATTAATTGGTTTGATTAAAATTTAATCCGGATGGATATGACCGTGGAAGTTCAGATTTAGAACAACAAATTCAATCGCATAGGAGTTTTGAAACGAGCATGGATCTTGTTCTTTTAGGATGATGAATTACGAAGCTTGAGTACCAGGACCAATGGGCTCATGTCACTACAACAAACATTCACATCAGTGGCCTTTCAAAAATGCCACTGAAAAAAAAACCAGTAAACAGGTTTAGCGGCATTTGTTGACATTTAAAAAAATGCCTCTAGCGCCAATGCCACTAGGAAGATAGTGGCTTAAGTTGTAAAAGCCACTAAATGTTTGTCTTTAGTGGCTTCGAATAAATGCCACATAAAGGCCACTAAACCATAATTTGGCATTTATAGAAAAGCCACTATCCATCATTTGGCTTTTATACAAATGCCACTGTTTTGTATAATGTTGTTGTGTAAAATAGTTTTGATTGAATGTAGTGGCTTATGAAAAAATCCACTAATGACATACTAGTTCTACATTACTAATTTTTTATTGATTTTAGTCAGTCAATTTGTAGTTCATGATCAAGTTTTCTAATTGAATGCCAATTGAAGACGAACACATTCCATAAGTATTGAACGTTTAATTTATAATCAAATGACAATTACATGGGGAGGACATTTTACCTTGCCCCTTGTATTGAATACAACAGCATCACATATGACTATATATGGTACATATTGTAGACATGAAAACTAACTCGATAACAACTCATTTTGCACTTGGAGACCCCCCAAAGGAATACAAACTCATTTTCTTACAAAAACATACAGCTCCATTCTAGCATTCCAAGTAGTTGTGAGCTTATACAGGGGTAGACCAGCTACACTGCAATGAAGGTTCATCCTTTTTCTTAGCTATAGTGATAGCATTACGGCCATATGGTCATCAGATTCCTCAGCAGGTTCTTCCTTCTTCTCTTCCACCTTGGTAGCAGAAGCAGTAGGTGCAGCTGCATAGCCTGAAGCAGCAGCAGGGGCAGCAGCAACTGCAAACTTGCTAGGGTCCTACAATGAAGTGAGCAACATGTTGAGCACTTGCATGCAAATGTAAGACAAAAACACTTACAACACTAGCATGTTGTTAAGATAGTATCAGGGAAGATAGCACCACTGCCGAATTTATCAATAAGGTCATCTTCAGTAAGGTGAAGGACCTCAAGGTTGAATACAGATCCAGTGTCATAAACTGAAAGCACAACCCGTCCATATGAAAAGGGCCTAATGCCGAGCTTGGCAAGAAGGGCAGCCACAGAAGAACCCACCTTCTGACCTTTCCTAATAAGTTTGATAATGGTGATAATTTCAAATGTACCATTCACATTATGTCAGCTGAATAGAGTTTTCCATGCAGCAAAGTTGTAGACATTCAGCTAAGCACACAACTAAGCACATGATAGAAAGGGTGCAAAGCTGACAATCTTGACAATTATGTAAAAAGTAAAAGATGGTTATCAAACTCAATGTCATCCAGGGTTCTCATAAAACTATAGTCTATACATAATAAGTTGAAATATTTTTAGTAAGGTAAGAAAGCATATAATGATTAATAAGAGCAGAACCTGGTGAAGGCCTTCATGTTGTTATACATAGATCTCCCTTCGCCAACTGCAATAACTATTGTACTGAAGTTATCATCAGCAAGAACCATGTTTGAAGCCTCCTTGGTAACCTGGACTGACACATAAAAAGAGAAGAAACAATCATTATCGATAATAATTACTAAAAGACAAGAAGATAGATATACAAATTGACATATAGAGAATATACTTACCTCAGTTCCAGAAATTCCCATGGCAATACCAATGTCTGCCATTTTCAGAGAAGATGAGTCATTGACACCATCACCAGTCATGGCAACCACCACATGTAATAAACAACTAACAGCAAAACATGCAAGTTGACTATGTAGATCAGCAGGAGGCTTCAAGTCTTCAAATCTATACTAACATGGCCACTAGGAATAGATTCACTATCCCCTGATAAGAAAGAAGAGTTTCTAGAACAGATTCACTATCCCCTTCAACTGAAAAAAAGCAAATGAAGTAGTGAAATATACCTTATCCAAGAACCCTTACAACAACCCAAAGCAAAACTGGAAACCAATGTTGGCTAGGCTGTAATACATCAAGAACATGTAAGCATGCACCATTTTGTTGGATTGCATGTAAGACTAGTTCCAGGGTGAGGAATCCCATCTTTGAGTCCTAACAGCAGCTCTGTTCTTGGAGATTAAAGGCCAATCACAAGAGCTGAGTTGAAGCCTTTCACAAGATATGAGATGACAACCTTAGCTCTCGATAGTGGCCTTTAATCTCCAAAAGCATGCCTTTTTGAGTCCTAACAGCAACTCTGTACTTGGGTATTTAAGGTCATTCTTTGTACATGATCTTAGCAGAGGGTCGTTACCATAGTTATTGGCTTATAGGGCCTGCATCACAACCACATGTTACAGAAAGGATATTATTGTAGATGTTGTTTTAACAATTAAGGGAACATGGAGGAACCGATATTACTAAGAGCACCCATTATTTCTTGAGGCTTCTTCCTTGACTTCTTAACCAAAGCAGAGTATGGAAATGTTGAAAATGATTTTTTGTACCTCTACAGAGAAATTAGGACGCATAGAAGCATGCGACTAAAATATCTCAGTTACATTTCAGACATCTTAATAGCCTAAATATTGAGCAATCATAGAATCTCAACCACAAACCATCTTGAGGTGAATCACCACAGCAAAATATGTTGTGTAAATCTCACACACAAGATTCCAAAAACACTTCTCATAGCTAAAAACCACTTTGGATAGGCTACAATACTACCTTAGATACTACTTTGGCTAGGCTGCAATACATCAAGAACATGTAAGGATGTACCATTTTGTTGGATTGCCTATAATACCAGTTCCAGGGTGAGGAATCCCATTTTTGAGTCCTAACAACAACTTTGTTCTTAGAGATTAAAGGCCATTCATAAGAGCTGAGCAAAAGCCTTTCACAAGAGATGAGATGACAACCTTAGCTCTCGAGAATGGCCTCTAATCTCCAAAAACTGGACTTTTATGTTGTGACATGTTATTTGTTGTGGAAGGCACAAAATGCACAATTCTTCATAGAAATATTGACTTAGTAAGCTATCATGCAACATGTGATCAAGTTATGAAAGAAAAATTTACAGAGAACTATTGACTTAGGAAGCAAAAAAAGACATTCACATTCAGCAGGTCAAAACAAAATATGTTGTGTAAATGTCACACACAAGAAGGTAAGACATTGCTCATAGCTTAAAGTAAAATAGGATTGTCATTTGGCAACATTGTCTACAACAATGGACATGGAACAACAGTATCTAGATGGTTATGTACTAATAAAAAATTGGACCAAAGAAACACAACTATAGCTTTCATCTCTCTACACAATATCCAAGAATGCAATTATCTATCTTTACACTTCATGACCTCCAACAAATGGAAATGACATTAGATACTAGTTTTGTTTTCAATTATGTCATAATATAAGCAATACTATATGCTCACTTTGGCAGTAAATGTAATTTTGTCCATGCTATGACATTGCCAATAACTTCATCCATATATCGATATTGCTCAGAAGGTCTGACTAGAGGTTCGTTGGCCATCACCACAACCTCTACATAAACACCAACACATGATGAGCCTAAAATTGCACCTCCCACCATTTACAAGGGGTCAACCTCAGATACTCGACCGATTGCAACTTTATCATCTGCATTTGCGATACTCATCACATACACTTCCCATAAACAAAATACAATTTAAATAAAAAAATTATATAAACATAGAATGATGTGCAATTTACACAAATACAAACACACTTGTCCCTTATAAATTGTTGAATGTCTCATTCCGATCTGCACAATTATTTTATCTTTTTCATAAGGCCATCAAAATTCAACATGGAAAATAATTGAAACCACACATCTCGTATAAAATGTATTCATACATGGCCAGTGCATACATGTTGTGATGATTGACTATTTCCTGCTCTAGACAAGGCTAGTATCTGCTCTATTTTTGCATTTTATTCTTGAATTTTAGCTTCAAATTCCATCCGTTGTTGTTCAAGCTGATCCTGGAAATGCTTCCTTTGTGCTTCATCAGCTTCTTGGGATTTACAGTTCTTGCCCCAGATATCAGAAGGTGATGGTCCAAGTCTACAACCACAAACATATCCTGGTCTCTCTTCTCCCATAACCTGCCTATAAATTTCAGCTGAAGTAACATCAGGTTGGTTTCTTTGTAGCTCGTCACCTACCTTAGAAAATTTTTCCTACACATAATAGAACATAGGAGATGAATTTTATACCAAACATATAAATGTTTCCATTTAGTAAATGTAACATAATACTATAGGATAGGAATCCTTGTACCTAAATTTTGGCAGATTCAATATCAACTATGCTCCCATCTTTTTTATGATGAGTTTTCTCAAAAAACTCAATGGGATCAACTTCCCCGCATGTTTCCTTCTCCAACGGTATCATTCAAACAAGGTTATTGCTAACATCATTTAAACAGATGTCTCCAAATTGTCCAATTGGATCACAATATTGACTAACTTACATCATGTTTCAGACAAGCAAATGACTTGGTTCCTGTTCTGTGGCTAACCTTTTGAAATTTTCTGCTTGTCTTGTTAGTTATACACTTCCTCTGTGAAAAAAAATTGTAGTATTGTCCATAGTAATTATTTGTGAGCTAAATTAAATATCAATTAATAGATACAAAAAATTACCTTTCCTTTATTGCTCCTACAGTAATCCACAAGAAATTTCCACTGAGACATTTCCACGTGGGGAACATGTTGTTCAAGTTGTTGTTCATATGGACTATCTTCTATGAAGTATAGTTTCCGTAAGTCCCACTTGTGGTCCTTCCATTTCTTTCCTAGTCTCTTCATTGTCCACTCCTTTAATTCTATGTCCATCATGAATTTACTCTACCGACAATAAGGATATCAATTAGAAGCTTCATTTAACAATTTAAAAATAAATTTTAATATTGTACCTTCATAAAAATCCATATGGATTCTTTTTTATTTGCTGGAAATTGTCTCCAGTCCTCGTACTTTAATGGACAAAGATTGGGATCTCTTGCAATGGTTGTCAAAAAACTTGATAAGTGACATTAGTTTTTACCCACTGGTTGTCCAAATTGATTTATCTCAATGGGAATTTGATCGCCGAGCTTTCTTTTCTAGACTTGCAAACATTGTGTTCAGCCACGTGTGCGATGTCTTTGACCTAAGCATTCATTTATATATCATTACATGCAGCACTATAAATGCAATGATATGAATAAACTGAATACCTAGCCCATCAGTAGGTGTTGGCGTAGCATTCAACGACTCATCATAGTGATCAGAGACACCATTTTGGTCCATGGTTTCTTGAAATGCATTGCTATTTTGTCTATTGCCTGCTCCACTCTCTACTCTTCTTGATTGATTGGACACGGGAACATTGGCAGTAGGCACCAGGGGTTGATGTCTTTGAACTGAGCATTCATTCATAATGGATACAACATAAATAAAAATTATATATTTTTAGATGCAACACTATGAATGCAATGATATGAATTAACCGATTACCTAACCCATCAGAAGGTGTTGTTGTAGCATTCAATGACTCTTGATGGTGATCAGAGAGGTCATTTTGCTCCATGTGGTCATGAAATGGATGGTTGTTTTGGCTATTGGTAGCTCTACTGTCTACTCTTCTAGAATGATTGGACACTGAAGCATGGCCAATAGGCACCCGTGGTCGATGTCTTTGACCTGAGCATTCATTCATAAAGGATACAACATAAATGGAAATTTTATATCACTAAAGGAAGCACTATATATGCAATGAATTAACCGATTTCCTAGCCCATCAGAAGGTGTTGTTGTAGCATTTAACAGCTCATCATGGTGACCATATAGGCCATTTTTCTCCATGTGATCATGAAATGCATGGCTATTTTGACTATTGGCAGCTCTACTGTCTACTCTTTCTGAATGATTGGACACCAAAGCATTGCCATTAGGCACCCATTGTTGATGTCTTTGACTTGAGCATTCATTCATAAAGCATACAACATATATAGAAATTATATATCGTTAAATGCAGCACTATAAATGTGATGATATGATTACCTTGTCCATCACAAGGTGTTCTTGTAACAACAGAGCTTGCAACAGTGTTATTGAATTTCCTTGGTCTATCATTTTGAACATTAGGTGGAAGGGAAGCTAAATTTTTTTTGGAGCGATTACTGGATGACAGGTTCAAAGCTTTCCAACAACCTTGTGGAGTAATGCTAGGTAAATGAGTCCACGTACAAGAGTCAATGATGTTGTTCTGATCATTCCTTGTAGTTGTCTTATTATGGAAGTTGTCACTTAACTATTCTCTCATCCTGAGTATATCAAGTCACACAAAAATGAAGACACTTAAAACAAAATTGAACAACATAAAAGGTATTTACAACTCGTTCGGTCATCCTCTACCATCCAACAATTATCCATTCTTAAAAATAGTAAAAAATATAACATTTATGAGTAAGTTTGTCATACAAACAACATAGTTATAATAAGAATAAAAGTAGAACATCACTTTGAGGCAATCCTCAATGAAAAACATCACTCAAAACCACACCATAGAAAAAAAATTTGCAAGCCATCATCAAGATCACATTGGGTACCTTAAATTCACAGTACTTGATTGATTACTAATGTTCATTAAGTAATACAACACAAATTATATTTTTTGATTATTTCCTAATTTAAAAGTTAAAAAAGTCATCAACAATTGTGACGGTCGTTATGACTGTGACGTGTCCTTTTTGTTCATGATGTTGTGTCGAGGATGGAGTCATTGGTAGATGAATCCGAACTGATGGTCATGGGGTACAAGGTGGTACCAACGGGCAAGGATTGCACCTCAGGCATGCCGAATTCATCGAATGATGTCTCCTCAGATACAGTACATCCTGGCTCGTGCATATACCATCTCAGGTGAGAAGGCAAACTGTTGTTGTAGTTATGTATATAAGCCTGTATGGTATTGTCACCAATCGGACAAAGAAAAACTGGGTTCGTACGACCAATTCCCATTCTCCCAATCCACCCACGCCAACTGGTTGTGGATACCAGATTGCAGTCACCATCATACTGAACCTTGATTACATTTTTTGAGTTCCCAAACATTAAGGTCATTTGACCAGCCGTGTAGTGTATTTTGTCCAGATGACGCCAATGTCTGGGAATGGTGAGTTGTGCAAGTATACGCTCGTCTAGGGTGATGTCCAGCTTTTCTGCTTCAGGGAAAAGGAGTGGGGGGTAGACACCCCAGCCATAGTGAATGTTGTGGGTGAACAGAGACTGTAAAATATTAGTACTAACAATTGTAAGTATATATAACGATATGATAAATTTTCAAAACAAGTAGTATAAAATTGCTAAATAAAGAGCAATATATTTTTAAAAGTGAAGCAAGTAGTCCATAAACATATTCCCCATGGTTTCTATCAACATCGACATGAATGAACCCATTAGACAACGGGAAACATCATTATCTAGTTTGATGAAACCTGGTCAGGGACAATACAAGTGTACAACTTGTATAAGATCTGAGTGTAGAAGACCCAGAACTTGGAGGAACTAGTGTGCCAGCCAGCTGATGGTTCCCAGCCCAAGGCGAGAGGTTGGAGTACATATATAGTAAAGATGTATAATTGGCTATAAACTTCTTGAGTAACAGAACATGCCATCAAAAGACAAAATTCGATTTAGGATATGGAACTGAAGTAACCATAATGCAATGTGTTTACATTAAAGCAGTATTGAGATAAGACGTACACGTAAAAAAAACATGAATCAACCATTATGTAAACATCACTGCATAGAAGCCATGCAATTCGTTCAATACAAAAATAAAGAGGGCAAACCAGACTTCCTATGGCATAGAAAAATTATTGTTGTTCCACAATGGAACCCCTGCATTTTGTGCAATCATAGATTAGTGTTAATAGCATCTTGTTTGCATGCCCTTGGTATCTTGCTTCATTGTTGCTTAAAGACCCTAATTTTCAAGGATGGTGAAGGTTTTTGTCAATTGGTAGTGCATAAGAATATAGACCATTCAAGTTTACGGTAATAAAAGGAAAATTGAAGAAACCACACCCAAAAAAACATGTATACTATAAGTAATTATACAAAGGTCTTATTCTTTCTTAGACAATTCTGAATCCTAGAATATTACACAAGAAATGACCATCTCATAAATCTTGTTCTCTCCTTAGCCTCTTTCTACATACATAAAGATGAGTATCTCTCCCCTTCATTAGCCCAATGGTGGGAACCCCTGTTCTCATCAGAGAGTGCCAACCCACCAAAGATGGTGGCCTAGGTAAGGATACATTACTTGCCTATTCGTTAATGATTTACAAACAAAGATACAGGAGATGTGCAGACATCACATGAGCACCTAAGCGACCACTTTTTAAAAAGTGGATGCTTCATTTTCCTTACAATTTAATACAACACTACACACATTTTTATATGAATACACTAACATTTAGCAAACTTGTATACATAACCAAAACCAATGCGACACTGTAAAATAAAATAATAGAATCATCATATTTCAAGACTGTAAAATAATCCAAATTTAAATCTAACAAAGAAGGATGGTCGATGTCTTGATATAAACGATTAAGGAAGTGATTGTTGGATATAAAATAACATAATCATCATATTTCAAGACTATCTTCATAAACCGATTATCATATATATCTTGATAGAATGGAAACTTTGAGAATGGATAGGAAAGACCATGTGTGTTTATTATTTCGTGGGGTGTACTTACCTGTCGCGCGTCGAAGAAGTAGGGTGGCAAACCGCCACAGTCCTCGCCGGCAAGTTGGGAGACTGATCTCTTCCTCAGCGTCCCCTCCAACCTTTGGTAACGTCATTGGCACCTTAGAGAAGAGCAGAGAGCGTTCCAGCAGGTAGTGTCCACGGTCTGGTAGATTAGGGTAAAAAAGCTAGCTAGGTCGACTTCGTGGGTTCTGTGAGTAGACCAAATGTCGGGAGTAAACGTCTCTGCCCAACGCGTAGAGAAGAGGAACCGTTTTGCAGGCTGGGGAAGCCACGCGGGAACAGAAATTTTTTACTAATTGTGGCCCACTCATTTGATTTGGCAATTTTGAAATGCCACTAATTAATTATAAAAATGCCTTAATTGGTAAGTCTTTTCTATAAACTCCATAATACGTGGTTTAGAGGCATTTAAATTACAAATGCCACTACATTACATACATAGTGGCATTTTTTTAGACAAGCCACTGGAATAAAAGCCACTAGTGGGTATTTTTGTTGTAGTGTGTGGAGTCCATCTTTAGTGGATTTTTATTAATTCACTTTCCTTCATCAAATCTGTCATTTTTAAGGATTAGTTTGTTTTTTCCTAGGCTAAAGTGGTGAAAACTCTTAAAGCCTCGATTCTCCATCTCTTGATTTATTCGTGTGTTTGATCCGCTCACTTTACATTCTAGTCTCTCATTCATAATAGTTTACTTGTGCTAACAATCATCTCAATTTTCCTTGTGACAGTGTAAATTATTTCTTGTTAAGTGCAATCTTGTTCTTTTATTTTTCTTTCTTACTTAGTGATAGTCATCAAAACCCAACCCGATCTTTACTTTCTGTTCGAAACACAAAAATACTAAAAAGAAATAAAAGTTATTCAAAGTCATTGGGATTAGATGTAACAATATTAAAAATGTTGTCCTTTGGGATCGAACCTTTCTATACTAACCTTAATCGGAAAGTTGAAAAAGGATTAAACTCTAGGATAATTATCTTAGTGATTGTAGTGCACTTCGACACATTAACAAGTTGCTCTACATCTGTCGTCGTGAATCCTCCTCTTCTTCATAGCACTGTCGCTTCCTGAACTCCAACAAGACATGGAATCAGGTCTTTGGCCCCTCCTCAGGGTCCAACAAGGCCAAGGTCATTGGCTGATCCTGCTATGCGCTGCCAAGCTCAAGTAATTCAATGTAGCCTTGATATAAGGCTTTGTTTTAAGATTATGCTTCCCCTTTCTTCAACTCCTCTGCACCGGTAACAGGTTTGGGCTCCTCTATGATCCCTTTGTGTCTGCTTCCTTCGACACCCCTTCCATCTCCGTTATCTATCCCACGCCACCTACAAAAGGCTCTCAAGATAGAGGAAAAAATAGGGTTGATGAAACTCCTCATTTCTAGTCCATTTGCCTAAAGTGAGGGGTGTTCTAACTCCTCCTCATACAATGAAATTGTCACCATAACCATCCACACGTATCTAAACACATTCATGATCGGTGATTATGGCCATCTGGACAAGAATTTCCCTCATTGCTCCATGATCTTAGAGAAGTTTAGGAGTAGGTGATAGGCTTGCCACTATCTGATCAAAAGCAATGAATAGGATCAAACAAATGTCTTCTTGATTTGTGTAACGTTCGGGCCCACTACCCTAGGCTCTAGTAGAGTTTCAGGAATGACGACTGGCCCCACAAACCACCACTAGCCTTAACTTCGCACTTTGTCCACACTGACGCGCAAGCCAGGATCAACTTCCCGACTGGTCACCCATCCTAGTACTACTCCAAGCTGAGCACGCTTAACTATGGAGTTCTTTAGTGATGGACTCCCAGAAAAGGAGGTGCACCTTGGTGATATGGGTAGTCCAATCATTCCTTTTTAAGATCATGTTATCCTAGGCCTCGAACCTGGGATGTTACAATCTCCCCCACTTAGAATCTTGACGTCCTTGTCAAGGCTCAACTATATGGCCTCATAACCTGACCCCATTTCAGTGGAGACCCACAATGGCCCATGGACACCCAGCTCCCGTCCACGGCTACCAGCGCAAGGGTGGCTCCATCTCGTCTCTACAGATAGCCCTTTCCAACTTGCCTGGATCGCACGGCTCAAGACTGGCATGCCACATACCCATGTGGGGCCCACATACTGGAGAGGTTATGGCTCTGATACCATTTGTAACGTCCGGGCCCACTACCCTAGGCTCTAGTAGAGTTTCAGGAATGACGATTGGCCCCACAAATCACCACTAGCCTTAACTGCGCACTTTGTCCACACTGACGCGCAAGCCAAGATCAACTTCCCGACTGGTCACCCATCCTAGTACTACTCCAAGCTGAGCACGCTTAACTATGGAGTTCTTTAGTGATGGGCTGCCGGAAAAGGAGGTGCACCTTGGTGATATGTGTAGTCCAATCATTCCTTTTTAAGATCATGTTATCCTAGGCCTCAAACCTGGGATGTTACAATCTGTGCCTCTCTAACATAGGATATGTGTATCACAACGAATATCACAAACTTAGACAAAGGTTTATCACCTTATTCATGGATACATCAAAACATAGGCTAAGAAATTATATTCTTGGTCTACCATACATCGAAATCCTCATTATTTCATAATATTCAAACTGAAATAACTTTCTCTACAAACCTCGTTTAATCATGAAACCCGAGACCTTACTTTTCATTCCATTTAAGTTTGGCACCAAAATATCAATATTTGATCAATCAATAAAATACCTCAAGAAGGCATAAACTTTGAGATTTTAATCACAGTATGAACATCAAAAGGTCTCGACAATTCATTAAAACAAAAAATATAATTTAATATGATCATGATACACTTTCAAATATTATTATAAGTTAAGCACATGAATCCACTTATGTTTTTTGATATTTAGGATTCCAAAAGTTCAATCCATCACATCCTACACACCTTAAAAGAATTTCATCCTCAAAATTAAGCCAAAATCCAATCTATCACATAATCATTCTTTAAGGGCTTAAGTAGTGAGTATCTTACTACCCAATGACTATTATGAGATTGTTTAGCCATCACATATTGAGGATTTCCCATCTTCCTATCTAAGTCTTCATGACAGTTCTCATAAGGTCATGGAGATCATTGTGAGAGTGTGGCATGATTGTTTGGAGATGACTAAAGAGGCATCCTCTATTATCAAGGATTGCACTCTCAAATACATGTAACAGATAGCTTCATCATCTCTTATAGTAGCTTCAGTTCAGAAGGATATGTGATGCTTATTTCTTCCTTTAGATTTAAGGTTTTCACATATTTATATCTTTAGTAAGCATGATAATGCAAGATCTTCAGCAGTGGATGACCAGTTTATTTCATTGGTTGGTGACGAGTGGGTTATAGGGTTCCATTAGTTGATGTTGGATGGATTCTCATTAGAAAATGGTCAATGAGAATGTTGAATGATGTGAATTGATGATAATTCAGATAGATGCAAACTCACCCTGGAAGTGGGGTGCAACATACTAGATCTCAGACCCTAACCTACAAGTTGGCATTTTGGACATAGCAAAACAAGGTTGAAGGTTACACCTAAATCGATGTTTAGTATAACCCCAATGAGCTAATCCATGTATAGATCACCTTAATGTAACCCAATGTTCTAACATTAATCTTAGGTTTACAATGGATGCATAAAATAGGCCACATAACTGATTTTGGTGGTAATATGAAGATAAGAAACTTAATTGGATGAACAATTTAGATAATGGGCCATATGACATATCTCATAAAAATATGTCTCAAAAGTGTAAACAAACTTCAAATTCAAAATCTATGTATCAAAATTATCCTACATGTCAAATTTCATCTAATTTGAACCACATTGAAATATTAGGACAAGTTTAGGAGAGCGATAATGAGTAAAAGGCATAAGTAATGAATAATGTGATTATAAAACTTCAAAATAATAAAATAATGGCAAATTCATATTCAAAACATCAATGATAACTTGTGGATGATGTTTGGTCTAATTTGGATGTTGTTTGTGCAAGTTATGTAATTTTAGGTACATTCTGGAGTTTTCTACAATTTACCCAATTGGGAGGTTTTCTTTGCAAATTGTCACATGCATTATAATCTTTATATATTCCCTTACCATTCTCGAGTTTTTGAACCATAGGTCACATGGTTGCACCTTTGTTTGAAGGTGTTTCTCACCAAGGGCATTTGAGGGATTACCCTCTTTATAAATGAGCTTATCTTTAGAAGCTATCAACCAATGAGGTTATTTCTTTGATTGGAGGTCGGTTGGGATGGCCTATACGTTTCCATAAATTGACATTTAATATTCAAGAAGCCTCTATAAGCTATCCTCTTGCATGGCCATGAAATCCCTAGACTAAGGACACATGGAAAGCTCCATGGACACCTCATGCTTGACTGCTTCCTTATCCATAAAGGTTTGCATGTCCATAGGCAACCTTAGCATTGGACACATGGAAAGTAACTTGACACCTCGTGCTTGATTTCTTCATTATCCATAAAGGCTTGCATGTCCATGGATACCCTTATACATGACACATGGAAAGTCTCATAGACACCTCATACTTGACTTATTCCTTTATATAGCCATATCTACCCTTTCCCAACTCCAAATACGAAAACTCTTGCTCTTCTTTATTCCCTCTAGCTTAGAGAATCATTCCTAATCTATTTTTCCACGAAGGTGTTGTCCCAAGGTAAAAGTAGATGCCTACATAGGTGAAGAAGGCTCCTAGGGTTCCAGATTTCTCTATTTAGGATTTCTTAAGCTCCTCCTTGGTGATTTTGACCAAAACTAGTAAGTTTTCTCCTTTCCTTCCCTGTTTCCATGACTTTTAGTCTTCATTCCGCCTTCCTCCAGGTCGGAACCATGGTCTTCCATGGTGAAACCCCACCTAGAACCCTTAAACACCTCATCTCCATGTTCTTTTGTTAGGGTTTTTCACCTCTAAATTGGAGAAGGAACTTCTTGCTCGAGATAGGAGCTTTATTGGAGAAACCAGCATCCCTAATCTTAGGAACCTTACTTATTGGACCTGTCCACCTTCCCTAGAGGTTCTTTGGAGGCCTAGCCTTGACTTGGACTATTTAGACTCTGAAGTTGAGGTATGATTGCATCCCACATTATTTCTATATTGAGCAATTTTTAATTCTTCACTCTAAATGTATGATGTATCCCTTAATTCTTCTATGTTGAACAATTCACCTATGCTTATTTATTCTCTTTGTCCAATGGACATTAGCCTATACACAATGTCTTTTCTTTTGACAATCATGGTTCATGTGAACTACCGTATTAGATATTGATCATGTGATCATGTATATTTTTTTGAAATCTTATATTATTCTTTGTTCACGATGGAACTGTAAAAGATGACATGTGATGCCTTTTTCCCACTTATGAGTTGGATGTATATGTTGGTCACTTATGTGGTGACTAGTTTATATATTCTGACTATACTTTCTACTTGCCTCTACATTTAACATGTTATGTGATTCAGTAGCACTAGAGTGGTGTAATTGCATTGGTTTTTATGGAAGATGTGTTATTTCCTGCCGAGCAGATGTGATATTTTCTACTCTTTTGGGATGGTAAGGAACCTCATACCCAAGGCAAGATGTTTGATTCTTGGCCCATGTTTTATATATTTGGGAGATTGGCAGTATTCCTTTCTCTATCAGGTTTCAATTTTATGAGACTTGGCTGCCTTTGTGTTTATATTGTTCTAGGGCTATGTTTATCTCACATGCATGCTTGTTGCTAAATGGGGAGTGTGCCCTAATTCTTTACATGTGGCTGTGTGGAACAATATTTATGTCTTATTAATAGCAAGTATTCTTTTGTTATCATATGATTTCAATTCCTTTTCTCTTGATACCCATTTGGGTGGTCCTTATCCTTTCTATGGGAAGCCTTTTATATTTGATGTCCTTTATTCCATATATTGCTCAATTTCCTATTTAGTATGCACATACCAGCCTTTGTTGATGTCATCTATTTTCTCTTATTCCTAGTGCTTCCAACCCTAGGTGGAGGACAATGATGATGTGGATATAGCTTAAGAAATTAAAGCTTGGAGACAAAGTTGTTATGGTTTAGATTTCCCTCTACTCAGATCCTTATGTTGTATCATACATGTAAACCCTTACGGGATATTATGATGTACTTTTGTAATAACCTTGTTATAAATTGAATATAGTCAACATTTTTATTCCGCTATTATACTTTGGTTGTTTTGAATACCATTTATTGAAATTTGAAAATGTTACACCTATTCTAGCATACCTTTGAGTGTGTTAGGAATGTATGTTTTATTCTTCAATTTTTCTTGAGTAACGGGGTGATCCAGCCTCCTTACAGCATGGTATCAGAGCCCATAGTAGTCGAAATCTAACTATTTCAATTTTGTCTCCCTAGTTAGAATCCTTGCCTTACCTTCATGTGACATGTTTGCCCTAGAGTTGATTAATAGATGATGAAGGGTTGATTTAGGATCCAATAGTTTCACATTAGAATAATGATGAATAGATCCCTAAAACACTTACAACTAAAAGATGCATAAGTAACCATAGTAACTTGAGGTTGTTTAGCTTGGTCTTTAGTAATCTACTAGGACATGAAGTTGAGAGAAAAGGTGTCTAGAAAGGATCACAATTTGGGGGCTGGAAAGATTTTCCTCCGTACCACTAGCTTAGTTTATGAGGACTCCTCAATCCATATGATATCGGCCTGGCCTGAGCAGATATGAATTGTTCAAAATAGCAATAACTTTTAGGCAATAGTAGCCTTAGACATCTATATGATTTATCTTTAGGGACACTAATATGTTGAACTAGTCTCCTAGGTGTAAAGACTTGTTTGAGGATGGACACGAGTAAGTTAACCCACAGTTCATAGTTAGTCTTTACAAGTTATGTTTCTTTTTTTTTGCATGATGCTTATGTAGTTGGATGTAAGGAAGTGTAGTTGAACCTTTTGTACCTAAAGAATAGTTTTGACTTTATTACATGAATCCTTTAAGGGGTGGTGAATAAGTTGTTTTCTTATATGTGTATGTTTTGATTTCGAGGACGAAATCCCTTTAAGGGGTGGTGTGTTGTAAAGCACTAGGTCTCAGACCCTACCTTGGAAGTTGACATTTTGGACTTAGCCAAACAAGGTTGAAGGCTAGACCTAAATAGATGTTTAGTGTAACCCTAATGGGATAATGCATGTATACATCACCTTAATGTCACCTAATGTTCTAACATTAATCATACGTTTATATGGATACATAAAATATTCCACATAACTCATTTTGGTGGTAATATGAAGATAAGAAACTTAATTGGATGAACAATTTAGATAATGGGCCATATAAAATATATCATAAAAATAAGTCTCAAAAGTGGAAACAAACTTCAAATTTGAAATCTACATATCAAAATTAGACTACATGTTAAATTTCATCTAATTTGGACCCCTCAAAATATTAGGATAAGTTTAGGAGAGAGAAAATGAGTAAAAGGCATAAGTAATGAATAATGTGATTATATAAATTCAAAATATAGAAATAATGGAAAATTCACATTCAAAGTATCAAAGATAACTTGTGAATGAAGTTTTGTCCAATTTGGATGTTGTTTGTGAAAGTTATACAATTTTAGGTACATTTTGGACTTTCTGTAATTTACCCAATTGGGAGGTTTTCTTTGCAAATTGTCACATGCATTATAACTTTATATATTCCATTACCATTCTCAAGTTATTGAACCAAAGGGAACCAGGTTACACCTTTGTTTGAAGGTGTTTCTCACCAAAGGGCATTTTAGGGATTACCCTCTTTATAAATGAGCTTATCTTTAGAAGCTATCAACCAAGAAAGTTGTTTCTCTAATTTGAGGTCAGCTGGGATGGCCTATAAGTTTCCATAAACTGACATTTGATATTAAAGAAGCCTCTATAAGCTATCCTCTTACATGACCATGAAATCCCTAGACTAAGGACACATGGAAACCTCCATGGACACCACATGTTTGACTGCTTTCTTATCCAAAAATGTTTTCCTGTCCATAGGCACCCTTAGCATTGGACACATGGAAAGCTACTTGACACCTCGTTCTTTACTTATTCCTTATCCATAAAGGCTTGCATGTCCATGGACACCCTTATACATGACGCGTGGAAAGTCTCATAGACACCTCATACTAGACCTCTTGCTTTATATAGCCATATCTACCCCTTCCCAACTCCAAATTCGAAACCTCTTGCTCTCCTTTATTCCCTCTAGATTAGAGAATCATTCCTAATCTGTTTTTCCACGAAGGTTCTGTCCTTACATAAAAGGAGGTGCCTACATTGGTGAAGAAGGCTCCTAGGGTTCCAGATTTCTCTATTTAGGATTTCATAAGCTCCTTCTTGGTGATTTTGACTAAAACTAGTAAGTTTTCTCCTTTCCTTCCCTATTTTCATGATTGTTACTCTTCATTCCACCTTCCCCCAGGTCAAAACCATGGCCTTCCATGGTGAAACCCCACCTAGAACCCATAAACACCTCATCTCCATGTTCTTTTGTTAGGGTTTTTCACCTCTAAAGTGGAGAAGGTACTTCTTACTCGAGATAGCAGCTTTGTTGATGAAACCAGCCTCACTAAGATCGGAAGCCTTACTTATTGTATTTGTCCACCTTCCCTAGAGGTTCTTTGGAGGCCTAGTCTTGACTTGGATTGTTAGGACTCTGAAGTTGAGGTATGATTGCATCCCACATTATTTCTATATGGAGCAGTTTCTAATTCTTCACTCTAAATATGTGATGTATCCCCTATTCTTCTATGTGGAGCAATTCACTTATGCTTATTCATTATCTTTATCATGGACATTAGCCTATACACAATGTCTTTTCTTTTAAAAATTATGGTTCATGTGAACTACCTTATTTGATATTGATCATGTGATCATGGATATTCTTTTAAAACCTTATCTTATGCTTTGTTCATGATGGAACTCTAAAAAATGGCATGTGATGCCTTTTGCCCACTTATGAGGTGGATTTGTATGTTGTCCACTTATGTGGTGACTAGTTTATATATTCTAGCTATACTTTCTACTTGCCTCAACATTTAACATGCTATGTGATTCAGTAACACTAGAGTAGTGTAATTGCATTGGTTTTTATGGAAGATGTGTTATTTCCTACCGAGCAGATGTGATATTTCCTACTCTTTTGGGATAGAAAGGAACCTCATACCCAAGGCAACATGTGTGATTCTTGGCCCATGTTTTATATATTTGGTAGATTGGCAATATTCCTTTCTCTATCAGGTTTCAAGTTTATTGATACTTTGTGTTTATATTGTTCTAGGGCAATGTTTATCTCACATGCATGCATGTTGGTGATATGGGGTGTGCGCCCTAATTCTTTACATGTTCTTGTGTGGAACAATCTTTATGTCTTATTAATGATATGTATTCTTTTGTTATCATATGGTTTCAATTCCTTCTTCTCTCGATACCCATTTGGGTGGTCCTTATCCTTTCTATGGGAAGCCTTTTATATTTGATGTCCTTTATTACATATATTGCTCAATTTCCTATTTAGTTTCCACACACCAGCCTTTGTTGACGTCATCTATTTTTTATTCTTGATGGGGTATGCTTCCAACCCTAGGTGGAGGTCAATGAGGACATGGCATGATGATGTGGGTATAGCTTAAGAAGTTAAAGCTTGGAGACAAAGTTGTTATGGTTTATATTATCTTCTACTCAGATCCTTATATTGTATCATACATGTAAACCCTTACGGGATATAATGATGTACTTTGGTAATAACCTTGTTATAAATTAAATATAGTCAACATTTTATTCTGTTGCTATGCTTTGGTTGTTTGGAATACTATTTATTGAAATTTGAAAATGCTACACCTATTCCAGCACACCTTTGAGTGTGTTTGGAAGGGATGTTTTATTCTTCAATTTTTTTTAGTAAGGGGGTGATCCTGCCTCCTTATAGCATGGTATAAGAGCCCATAGTAGTCGAAATCTGACTATTTCAATTTTGTTTCCCTAGTTAGAATCCATGCCTTACCTTCACGTGGCATGTTTTCCCTAGAGTTGATCAATAGATGATGATGGGTTGATTTAGGATCCTATAGTTTCACATTAGAATAATGATGAATAGATCCCTAAAATACTTACAACTAAAAGATGCATAAGTAACCATAGTAACTTGAAGTTGTATAGCTTGGACTTTAGGCAGATACTAGGACATGAAGTTGAAATTAAAGGTGTCTAGAAAGGATCAGGGTTTGGGGGCTGGCAAGATTGTTCTTAGCACCACTAGCTTGGTTTACGAGGACTCATGAATCCATATGATACCGGCCTGGCCTGAGCTGATATGACTTGTTCAAAATAGAATGTTTTTAGGAAATATTAGCCTTAGACATCTATATGATTTATCTTTAGGGACCATAATATGTTGAACTAGTCTCCCAGGTGTAAAGACTTGTTTGAGAATGGACAAGAGCAAGTTAACCCATAGTTCATAGTTAGTCTTTACAAGTTATGTTTCTTTTTTTTGCATGATGCTTATGTAGTTGGATGTAAGGATGTGTAGTTGAACCTTTTATACCTAAAGAATAGTTTTGACTTAATAAGATGAATCCTTTAAGGGGTGGTGTATAACTTGTTTTCTTATATGTGGATGTTTTGATTTTGAGGATGAAATCCCTTTAAGGGGTGGTGTGTTGTAAAACACTAGATCTCAGACCCTACCCTAGAAGTTGACATTTTGGACTTAGCCAAACAAGATTGAAGGCTAGACCTAAATAGATGTTTAGTGTAACCCTAATGAGATAATTCATGTATACATCACCTTAATGTAACCCAATGGTTGGACATTAATTTTAGGTTTGTAATGGATACATAAAATATGCCACATAATTCATTTTGGTGGTAATATGAAGATAAGAAACTGAATTGGATGACCAATTTAGATAATAAGTTATTAATGGGTCATATGACATATCTTATAAAAATAAGTCTCAAAAGTGGAAACAAACTTCAAATTTGAAATCTCAATATCAAAATTAGCCTACATGTCAAATTTCATCTAATTTGGACAACCTTGAAATATAAGGATAAGTTTAGGAGAGAGAAAATGAGTAAAAGGCATAAGTAATGAATAATGTGATTAGATAACTTCAAAATATGGAAATAATGCAAAATTCATATTCAAAACATCAAAGATAACTTATGGATGAAGTTTGGTCCAATTTTGGATGTTGTTTGTGCAAGTTATGCAATTTTAGGTACATTTTGGACTTTTCTATAACTTACCCAATTGGGAGGTTTTCATTGAAAATTGTCACATACATTATAATCTTTATATATTCCCTTACCATTCTCAAGTTTTTTAACCATAGGGAACCTTGTTGGACCTTTGTTTGAAGGTGTTTCTTGCTAAGGGTATTTTAGGGATTACCCTCTTTTTAAATGTGCTTATCTTTAGAAGCTATCAACCAATGAGGTTATTTATTTGATTGGAGGTCGGTTGGGATGCCCTATAAGTGTCCATAAACTGAAATTTAATATTCAAGAAGCCTCTATAAGCTGTCCTCTTGCATGGCCATGAAATCCCTAGACTAAGGACACATGGAAAGCTCCATGGACACCTCATGCTTCACTGCTTCCTTATCCATAAAGGTTTGCATGTCCATAGGCACCATTAGCATTGGACACATGGAAAGTAACTTGACACCTCATGCTTGATTTCTTCATTATCCATAAAGGCTTGCATGTCCATGGATACCCTTATACATGACACATGGAAAGTCTCATAGACACCTCATACTTGACCTCTTCCTTTATATAGCCATATCTACTCCTTCTCAACTCCAAATTCGAAAACTCTTGCTCTCCTTTATTCTCTCCATCTTAGAGAATCATTCCTAATCTTTTTTTCCACGAAGGTGTTGTCCTTAGGTAAAAGGAGGTTCCTACATTGGTGAAGACGGCTCCTAGGGTTCCGGATTTCTCTGTTTAGGATTTCTTAAGCTCCTCCTTGATGATTTTGACCAAAACTAGTAAGTTTTCTCCTTTTATTCCCTATTTTCATGATTGTTAGTCTTCCTTCCACCTTCCCCCAGGTTGGAAACATGGCCTTCCATGGTGGAACCCCACCTAAAACCCATAAACACCTCATCTCCATGTTCTTTTGTTAGGGTTTTTCACCTCTAAAGTGGAGAAGGTACTTCTTACTCAAGATAGGAGCTTTATTGGAGAAACCAGCCTCTATAAGCTTGGGAACCTTATTTATTGGACCTATCCACCTTCCCTAGAGGTTCTTTGGAGTCCTAGTCTTGACTTGGATTATTTAAACTCTGAAGTTGAGGTATGATTGCATCCCACATTATTTCTATATTGAGCAATTTCTAATTATTCACTCTAAATGTATGATTTGTACCCTATGCTTCTATGTTGAGCAATTCACCTATGCTTATTCATTCTCTTTGTCCTATGGACATAGCCTATACACAATGTCTTTTCTTTTGAAAATCATGGTTCATGTGAACTACCTTATTTGATATTGATCATGTGATCATGGATATTCTTTTGAAATCTTATCTTATGCTTTGTTCATGATGGAACTCTAAAAGATGACATGTGATGCCTTTTTCCCACTTATGAGGTGGATGTATATGTTGGTCACTTATGTGGTGACTAGTTTATATATTCTGACTATACTTTCTACTTGCCTCTACATTTAACATGCTATGTGATTCAGTAGCACTAGAGTAGTGTAATTGCATTAGTTTTTATAGCAGATGTGTTATTTCCAACCGAGAAGATGTGATATTTCCTTCTCTTTTGGTATGGAAAGAAACCTCATACCCAGGGCAAGATGTGTGATTCTTTGCCCATGTTTTATATTTTTGGGAGATTGGCAGTATTCCTTTCTCTACCAGGTTTCAAGTTTATGAGACTTGGCCGCCTTTGTGTTTATATTATTCTAGGGACATGTTTATTTCACATGCATGCAGGTTGATGATTTGGGGTGTGTCCCCTAATTCTTTACATGTTCTTGTGTGGCACAATCTTTATGTTTTATTAACCGCAAGTATTCTTTTGTTATCATATGGTTTCAATTCCTTTTTCTCTTGATACCCATTTGGGTGGTCCTTATCCTTTCTATGGGAAGCCTTTTATATTTGATGTCCTTTATTCCATATATTACTCAATTTCCTATTTAGTATACACATACCAGCCTTTTCTTATGTCATGCATTTTCTCTTCTTGCTGGGGTATGCTTCCAACCCTAGTGGAGGACAATGAGGACATGGCATGATGATGTGGATATAGCTTAAGAAGTTAAAGATTGAAGACAAAGATGTTATGGTTTAGATTTCCCTCTACTCAGATCCTTATGTTGTATCATACATGTAAACATTATGGGATATTATGATGTACTTTTGTAATAACCTGGTTATAAATTGAATATAGTCAATATTTTTATTTTGCTGCTATACATTGGTTGTTCTGAATACCATTTATTTAAATTTGAAAATGTTCCACCTATTCCATCATACCTTTGAGTGTTTTTGGAATGGATGTTTTATTCTTCAATTTTTCTTTAGTAAGGGGGTGATCCCACCTCCTTACAGGGGGCTATAGAGGTAAGTTGATTTGCCTACGTCAATGAAGTCATTGATTTATGAAATTGCCAACTCATGAAGAATAGATCAATGAAAATCCTATCCAATCATTAAAAAATCTTTAGGGTGCCACTTTTCATTCAGAGGTACCATGACTACAAGATTGGTGTGTAGAGAACAAAACTTGAATCTACCAGGAAAATCAAGTAATTATATCAAAACCCTAATAAATTACATAAAACTACCACATACTAAATGGAAGATAATTCTATAGTAACATGAGGAATATAAATGTAAATCAAAGCTAAAAATGTAACTAAAAATAGGATGGATATGCATTCTTCAATATATAAATCTACCAAACATACCCCTAAAGAGCTTCTCACATACCTTTTATGTTTCTGACTCCTTGTAAACCTTGGTGGTGTTGGACATGGGAGTATTTATTGGTTTGTAGTTATCCATTTCAAATTGTTGTATGAGTTCACTTGTGTACTTTATTTGTTTAATGAGGTTCACATGGAGCTCTAGATTGTGTCTCCAAGTTATGTTATTTTTTCCCTTATTTACAACAAGATAAGTATAATGCATGATATTTCCTAATAATTATCACTTTATGGTAAAGTCACTTGATACTCTTACATATTTTTATAGGTACGTTGATACAAAATAGTGGAAGGGACTGCATCCTAGGACTTCCCCAGCCATGTTGGAGCCTAAAGTGAGCCCGAGAGCTACCCTAACCTACTCAAAGTGGCCAAGGATCAAGTTGAAGAAGGAAGCATTTGTTGAAGATTAAATTCAAACAAAATGTGCACACAAGACCTTAGAATGACCATTCTACTGATAGAACGTAGGTGGTGATCCAAGAAAGCATCCCCCAAATTCCAAGACAACCCTTACTTGAGCATTCCTTTAACCCCACAAAATTTTTGACCCAGAATGGTTCTTTAGTGATAGAATGGTTGAGTTTAGTACCCTAGGACACCTTACCTAACACAAATTGACCATAACAATTTGACCCACCACATCCATTCTCACAGAAGAGTTGTGATCATTCCATTTCCCCATGACTTTGGTGGAGGAAGAATGGCCATTTTGTCTCTAGGAGGTAGAATGGCCATTCTATCTCTAACCCTAATATTGGTTTCCACCAAAAGTTCCATACTACCCCCGCTTAACCCTTCCCCCCATATGTACACTAGTGGTGACTAAGAGGCAATAGTTAGTTTCCCCTAGACATTATAGCCTCCACCCACTCATTTATTCATTTACTCCCATCTTCAACCTTAAAAACTTAGTTTTTTAAGGCTTTGACCATATTCCTTCCACATTTGATGCCATCCCACCCACTTGGAGGAGGAGGTCGAGCTTGAATCTTCTATAGGTGATGATTAAGGCTTCTTTACCCACATTCATGGAGTTTTTACCTTCTTCCCCATTTTCATTTGATATTTAATTGATCATGAGTAGCTAAGTCCCCTTGTGGATTATTTAGGGGAAAAATATGTAATTATGATACCATGTTGGGAAATATTTATGTATCATACTCTGATTTCATTGCCTAATGCTATATTATTTCTTGTCCTCCATCCCTACGTCTTGTTATTGTTGTGATGCTATGGAATCACCTAAGGAATAGGGAAAGGGGTGGTTTTGGATTTTAGTGGGAAGTACACTAAGATCCCTAGTCAAACCTTAGTTGGTTTATCCCCCTTCCCCTATATCCCTCCATTACACTATCCCTAGTTGAGAGATCTAAGTGACTATGTGTTAGCCTCAATATACACTTATCAAAAAGGCATGTAAAGTGGTTGTAAGATGATAGTGGGAGGTGAAACACCCGCCACCTATGCCTCATATCATTCCTTGCCCCAAGTTTACTAGGAGAACCATGCTTAGAAACCTAGACTTGAATAATCTAGGAACAATTCTACCTATCCCTTAGATACTAGAGACGTCTAAGGGTAGATTGCAAGTGATAATGACTAGTCCATCTATAAACCACCATGTAACCCATGGCGAACTCATAGGGTAGGATGCATACTCTAAATTATTTGTTGATGTTTAGTTTGAAAACTTATTAATTGGGTGTATGTGCATGAAGAGGACCCTTGTAAATGGTCTATGGTTGCATATCCCTCCAAACAACCCACTATCTAATAATACCCTAGTTTGCTCCCCAGCTAGATTGCTTAGCCTACTTGTTTGTTCATGCTAATTAGCTCTTATTGTGGTAATTAGCTCTTGTTCATAGTTTCATGTGCTAGGCTTTTTCTATTTAATTGCTTAGTATATTCTTTTCATGCATTTGTAGTGTCATTTCTAGTCTAGTGTTGTTAGTTGTTCTCCCTTTCCATTGCTAGTATAATTTAGTCTAATTGTTCTCTTAGCTGGTAGTTATCAATAGTTGTATAGGGATAACTTGACTTTGGTTATTACATCCATTTCATGCATGATGATCTTAGCTTATTTGTAACCCAAGATTAAAATAGTGTAAGCCTACATTCTTATCTACAAATCTAAGGACACAACCATATCTACCTAGAATACTGCTATACTCCCTTGGGATCGGCCCCATACTTTCCACACTTTGTATACTATATCTCTAGCCATGCCTTTGTGGATCTATCATTAAGTGTGCCATCATTTATGTAATAATTTTTTAGGCCCAGTGTGTTCTCCTTGTAGACGGCACATCAAGTTCCCATCTTTTGTTTTCTTGATTTGGAATTTCAGGAAGAACATGAGCTCCCCCATCATGCTTAGTTCAAATTAAACCTTCATGAGGGAATTACATGCATGACAAAGATCAAGATTAGTAGCACCAGATATAATTATCATCATATTAATTTTAATTGCAAGAAAAAAGTTATAAGTGTCCTTATAAAAGAGAGTAGAATGACTCTATTCATGACATAGCCTATATCAAGAAAAAGGTATTAATCTTCTCATATGAATCTCTAAAGGCTTGTTTGAGACCAAACAAAAAGCATGTATAGGTAAACATGATTTACATGATTGTCATTTTCAAATATGAGAGGTTCAACCACAAACATTGCCATTCTATATCTTCATTGAGAAAAGAATAATATCCATTTAATAAAATAAGAAAATGTATTAACTAGTAAATGTAAGCAGTATTCTACTATATTCTTGTCTAGCAACAGGATTAAGAGTTTCATCAAAGTCAATACCTCTTTGTTGATTGGAATCTTGTGCTCTAACTTTTCTTCATTTCTTAACACTTTTCCTTTCTCGTCAATCTTGTCCAGATAGACCCATTTGGTGACAATGATCTGACTATCATTTGGTCTTTTTACTAGAGTCCATACCTTGTTCTTTTCAGTCTCCTCTATATCCTCTTGCATAGCTAGGATCCATTTATCAAGTTTAAGAGCCTCTGCGGCATTCTTTGGCTCTAATTTGTGAGATGAGGGAATTATTGACTTGGTCTTTGTAAGAATCCAATTTCTACATTTCCTTAAATAAATTACATATAACCATCTCCTTAGAATGATCGTTAGAAAAGCAAAAAATGGGATCCTTCTTTTCTTCATCCTAGGAGCAAGCATCTTGATAAACTTGAAATACCACTTTGCCTTTATCATTATTTGTGATGGATAGTTATTTTAGTTGTAGAATCACATAACCTAGAACATCATCACAATAAACACCTTTTTCCAAAGGTTAGTCCCAATAAATTTGATATTGATGGATTCTTCAACTTTAGACAAATCTTTATTACAAACATGAAATGTTCTACTTGTAGCACTAAACATCAATAAATATTGCGCTATAAGATTATCGTCAAAATTATATAAAGTATATTTGGTATTTAAAACCAAGCATGGTCATCCAAAACCATTTAATATAACTAAATAAGGAATTATGCCACAATGAAACTCATAGGGGGTTTTCTTAAGAATAGGCTTAGTGAAAACCCAATTTTGCATGAAGGTTACAATATGCATGGCTTTGACTCAATATAGTTTAAAGTTTCCTATTCCAAAAGCTTGGTACTTACCATTTCTTGTAATGATCTATTCTCACTCTCTACTACACCACTTAATTGAGGCATACAAGGGGAAGAAAGTTTATGCATATAATTGGATTCACATAAAGGATTCATAACTATCATTTTCGAATCCTCACCCATGGTCTCTTCGGAAGTAAAAATTTTACAAGGAACTTAGTTTTCAATATGCTTGCAAAAATAAGATGAAAAATTAAGAGTGTGACTCTTTGTGATAAAAAAGGAAGTGCATATAAATCATGAGAATTCATTGACAATAACTAAACAATACTTGCTACCTCTAAGTGATTGTGTGTGCATTGTTTCAAAGAAGTGAATATGAAATAGGTTCTAGAGGTACCTTAGTAAAAATGATTATGATTTTGTTTACTTTCCTAGCATTCATGGTAGGTAGTCTTCATCCTTTTTGAAGTCTAACTAGGGATTATTTGGACTCAATGTCTTCAATTGATGCATGTTTACCTGACCAATACTAAACTACAAAACATATATATCATTTTTATAAACAATAAGGCATCTTCCAACAACACATTTAAGATATTAAAAATAACAATATACACATTTTCAATCATGGCTCCCTTATAAGAAACATTGTAGGTGGGGGATTCTAGAAACAACCATTTAGTTGTAGAGAATAGCATGAGGTATCTTTTACCACACAAATATATAACACTAATTATATAGTGATGTAGGCCATCCAATAGAAGTACATTCTTGATTTATAGTGAATCCCCTACATCACCATCACCTACCACTTTACCTATATTATTGTCCCCAAAACCTCATTGAACCGTATTTCTTCTTCTTGAGTGAATTCAAGTGTGGTTCATCTCCAATAATGTGCTTGGAGCATCCAATATAAAAAATCCATCCACCATTTACCTACAAAAATAAAAGAAATGCTAGTGCCAAATTTAAACCTTTGGGCCTGGGGTTAGCTCAGGAACCCGCACCACATTGCTCTTGGTTCCGTTCTTCTTGAGGTAAAAAGAGAAGTAAAATGAGTGATCTTCTTATAGAGAGTATAAGACATATTTTCCTTGGAGGAAGTGGATTCTTCATAGTATATTGGAGGTCCTTTTCTCTTCTTTTCCTTGTTTCATTGGGATCCAATCCATCTCTCCCATTTTGTTGCATCGAATGATCAAGGATTCAATTGAAAGTTTTATTTCCATCAAGAAACTTCTACAAAGATGTTGTAAATACATGATTATCATCAACTAGAGTAGTTTCGTGGTAGACAAGCTAGAAATATCATCTTGACCATGTAATAGGATAGGATCCAAACCAAGCACTTTAGTCAAGTAATAATCCTTCTCAAGAGTGATAATCCAAACCTGATTACAAATAAAGATAGGTCTAGACTACAGATTATTCACTCTAATCAGAAAATTGGCACTTTCAGCCCTATGAATAGCAAGCTCGGCAAGATTGAGTTGGTTTTTAGACTTAATATCATTTATTTTCTTAAGATAAACACAATTTTTGTTTCAAAAACATTATATATTAGTTCAAGGTCAAGTTCAAGTTCTTGGAGTTATTCACTAGATCCTTTAAGCATTTATGATTTTGTGCTAGATCCTCTATTCTAGGATATAAGTGATAAAATAGTTTACCTAGTTTTTTTTCTTAGATTGTTAGATTCTATAAGAGATATTGGAAGTATGAATGATATCAATAAGTGTTCATTTCGTGTGTTTCTAAAGATTTATCTTTCTTACCACAACTACCTCATCATTTTTGCTTTCCATGAGTGTCATGTTGCATTCATCTATAAGTGTATGAGGAATAGTCTACAGCGGCATGGGCGATTTCATTGTTCTTATTCTTCATCTTTTCTATATTTTTGTGTCTTCCTTCCTTGTGTATATCATCATTACTCCTAAGGTTTCTCTCATGGTGGTGATATCATTCACATTTGGAAATTATTTTTTCATATTTCTCTTTTTTCCACAGTCATAGAACCTAGGATTTGAGGAGGAGGGTTGGCCTCAATACGTCTTGCCTTTGGAGTTCTGAGCTTCAAGGTAAATTAGGAAGAAATCTTCATTTGGAGAGGAGGACTAGGAGTGAACTTGGGCTTTATAAATAGGCTCCACATCACCTATGAAGGTTGTATCCTTCTTCTTCTTCTTTTAGAACTCTTCTTTGTCCTCTACATTGCTAGTATTGAGTCTTACTAATAGGCTTATCAATTTGAAATATTGTAGTGTACAATATCCTAGTGGGCCAAATCCAAGATAATTCGACTATGGCCTGACCAATGCCACAAAACACAGCCAACTATCAAGGTAGGAAACTTTTTCCAATTCCATCATTTGCAATTCAGAATAGATAATATGTGCAACTCCTTGCCATGCTCATTTGCATTCTTTTGAGCTTAGATACTCTAAGCATCAACAATTTAAGCCTAACCCACAACCAACACGATAGATACGCACCCTATGAAGGTAGAAACTATATATCTACCAACACACTTCTACAAGATAGACGGTGCACCACACGAAAGTGTAACCTACACTTGGTCAATCAAGCATTTCATTTTGGTTGCTGTTGGAAAGCATCTAAGATTTAATATAATTTTTATTAGAGGGATTTCGTATTTATAAATACATATACTTTGTCCAATCACCACATATATAGTACATATCATATACATGCTATATCCCACAATGAAAACATGAAATAAAAGAAAGTGATGGTTATCGATAGCCTAATGTAATTCCTTGGAGCCACAAGGAATTACAACATCCTAGGTATACATCACATGGAAAAACCTATTGTTGATGAAGATTTGTGCTTGCCAATCCGGGTTGATTGGTTCAACCCTTGAACCAATCAGCTCACCTCATGGCTGGTTGTTTCATCATATTACCAGACGTCTAGTTCTATTGGTCCACTATTAGCTAGCTCCTCCATTTGATCAGTTGCGTCCACCATCTGATTGGTTCAGCTTGTCCACCTAGTCCTCCTCGGTAAGGATTGAGCTTGAACCTAGACTTACACAAGGGTCTTCACTTAGGCATTCAATTTTGCCTCCTCCTTCTTCTTCTTAGAGGACTCTTCTTTTTCCTCTTCATCTCTAGTGTTGAGTCTTACTTGATTGGCTTGGAGACTACCTAGGAGGTTTGCAATGGGAATAGTAGAGAGCTTTATAGTTCTCTTAGTGGCGGTCACCTTATTTTTCAAAGATAGACGAAGAGAGTGAAGTATCTTTGAGCACACATTATCAATTTCAATGGTTTGTCCAGGGTAGCTAGATAATTGACAATGGTGGTGAGTCTTGAGTACATCTCTACACACTCTTTTGTGAACATACAAAATTTCTTAAAATGTTGAGTGAGTGTGTTGTACTTGCTTCCTTTACTATCTTAATCCCTTCTTATGTGACACAAAGATTTCCCTATTATCTTCAGCTGACGCAACCCAAACCCACTAACTAGGGTTTAATCTTGTTAAGAGGGATTAGACTAACCAGAATTTTTTAATCATTAACTGAAATTAGAATAAAATTTTCAATTTAAATTTAAAAGACTATGAAACATCTGTTAACTTAACATATATCATCATGATTTAAGCATAAGCATCATGAGTTCACTACCGAGTTTGACTTTTACATCATAATCAACTAGAAGAAATGACTTTTGGATTTAACATACATTAAATACAAATTATTATAAAACTTCTCTCGATCCTCACTCTCTTATTCCCAAGACCAAAGGAAAGATATGTAGGGAAATTTGGTTACAGAATAGGTAGCAGAAACAAAAAAAATTAACTGCCATATTCCCATAAACTAGTAGATCACGTCAATAACTATAAGATGAGAAGGATGGTTTTTAGGACATACCTAGTCCTAGAGAAAGTCTAGAGACATCTCCTCATCATTGTACGTCCACAACTATTAACTAGTTGCTCTTGGATGGTGTCTATGCATCTCCTGGTCTTCACCACAGATAGGAGCTGGACAACTTCTGTAGCGACTCTTATGGTTCGTCACAGACTGCTTTTTGATGTTTCCCTCCTACCAGCAGCAAAAAAACTCCTACCTCTAGAGTAGTCCACATGGATTACCTAGAACTCATGTCGTCTTGCTAGAATAGACAAAAAGGAGTTATCCATCCCATTGGCATACTAGTCACCAACTTTCTCTCTCACAATAATGATTCTTAGTTGTTCTCTCCTATAGCTTTCCCTCCCTAGTCAGGTAGTACTTTCTTGGGCTCTTTTGGTTACCACAACCGGAGAGGAAAACAATTGTCAAAGCAACTAATTCTTAATTTTCTGTGTTGTGGTCTGGGAAACCCCCAGTAGCCCTCTATTTATAGGCAGGATTGGGTCAAGGTTCCCAGTCTATGCGAGAGTGTAAGAGACTAAAATATCTTGATTTTTTGCAACCTAAGACCACCAAAACAGTCATCTAGAAACCTAGACAATCGTCTGATACGTGAGACATCCATCTCATACTTTGAGAGAGTCATTTTGTAGTTTCCTAATCACATTCAAATTGGCAATTTGAATCCAATTAATGCACAACATGATGTCAACACTAAGACCTTGTTGCAATCAAATTTTCCACGAATTGAGAGATCTAGCACATGCGATATGGTCATCTCACTCACCAACATGATTATCTGGTGACCTGAGCTGAGCCAATTAGTTCAATAGAATGAACCAGCCAATTCATACCTTAGTTTGGGTAGAACTTAGCTAATTCAGTTTCTGATTAGCCTGATGCACCAAACAGTCATCTCAACAGTTGAGTCGATCATTTGGAACTTCAAACGGCTATCTCACAGTGTGAGTTGATTGTCTGGAAGTACAGTCTGTTGATCCATTTTGTGAATTGAATACCTAAACACTTTAGAAATTAATTCAATCATCATTTAAGATTAAATTCCTCTTCTAGGTCAAGACATATGTGTGTGACCCTATAGGTACCATATTACGTTGGCAGTGAATTTTAATAACAACTTATGACATCACAATCAATGAGTGGTGCATAGTCGCACATCATTGCTTCCCAAGTAAATGGAAAGTTGGTGTTACAGTTTTTGTATAATTCCTTTGTCTCTAATATCCAGATTGAACTCAAGACATGGAGAAATCACCCTCTTCAACTCTCAATCTTATTTCTTGAACTAGAGCAGACTGTCTGAGATATATGTAAACCCAATATCACATATTGATACACATGTACATGCCCATGTATTTCTCAATCACGCTAATCAAGTGGCCTAGGATATCATGCGCCCGAATGAGGGACAAATCCCATCTTTATCACTCATAGTTAGTCCTCATGTGTCACAGTCACCCAATCATCACCTTTATAACAACCCATGTTTTAGGATTGCGTTTTATGATGTCAAAGCATACCGAGGACATGTGATTTTAGGTCTAAGAACCACAAACACCACCATCACTATGAGAACTGACTATGATTATCATGGCAATGGTTTCCATGTGTTAGTCTCATGATGGGTCTATCTAATACACTGTTCTCCAACATGTGTTTATATGATTTGTTTGATATAGCCATATCATGACTAATGAGATTCTATCATCAACCAAATCACACTCTAATCTTCTATGTCATTCTTGTCTATCAATATTCCATGATAACCATTGATCAGGGACATAATGAGCATATATATGTACTCTTAACATATGTATTATCTCATTTCCTCACGTCACGTACTTGAAGACATACATCATTGAATAATATAATATCTAGACATTTATAATGTTACATCATTATCTCATAACTGAATTGAATCAAATAAATTGGAAGCTTGCCTTTATTTATTAATCAAATCAATTACAAACTATGCCATTACAATAATCATATGATTGGCTCTTAGGGCACACATACTAACAGACCAATCACCCATGAATCTTATCCCAAGTGATCTAACATGACCATCATGATTCTAATGTGAAAGTGCCTTTGTTAAGGGGTCAACAGTATTGTTCTCAGTTGGTTCTTGCAAATCTTTACATCTCCTTGTTGTATGATCTCTTGTATGATATGGAATAGCTCTATTGTTGTCACAATATAGCTCAATTGTGTCGTTGATGCTTGGAATGACCCTAAGTTCTGTAATGAACTTCTTGATCCATACAACCTCATTTGTTGCATTTGATGCAACAATATACTCGACCTCTATTGTAGAATCAGCAACTATCTCTTGTTTGGAACTCTTCAAGCTTATAGCTCCATTGTTAAAACACAAATCTTGATTGTAATTTGTAATCATCTTTATCAGTCTGAAAGTTTGCATCAGTGTAACCTCTTACCACCAACTCTTCCTCTCCACTGTAGACAAAGAATTGATTCTTAGTCCTTCTCAAGTACTTGAGGATGTTCTTCATGACTGTTCTATTAGCATCACCTGGATATGACCGATATCTGCTCATCATGCTCAAGGCATACGAGACGTCTAGACAGGTACACAACATTGCATACATGATTGATCCTATTACTGAAGTATTTGGAATCAAACTCATGTGTTCCCTTTCTTTACAAGAACTGGGACTTTGACCCTTAGAGATGGGAACTCCATGTAGCATGGGAAGGTTTCCTCTCTTTGAGTTCTCCATTATGAACTACTTCAACACTTTGTCAATGTATGTGCTTTGACTTATTCCAAGAAGCCTTTTGGATCTATTTCTATAGATCTTTATCCCCAAGATGTAGGATGCATCTCCCAAGTCTTTCATAGAAAATTTATTTCCAAGCCATGTATTTACCTTCTGCAATTTAGGGATGTCATTCCCCATCAATTATATATCATCTACATATAATATGAGGAATGTCACTATGCTCCCACTAACCTTCTTGTACACACAAGGTTCATTTTTATTTTAAATAAAGTCAAACTCTTTGACTGTCTCATCAAAACAAATATTCCAACTCCAAGATGCTTGCTTCAATCCATAGATTGACCTTTGTCGCTTATAGACTTTATTTGCAAACTTTGGATTTATAAACCCCTCAGGTTGTTTCCTCGAGAACGTTCTCATTATGGAATGCACTTTTAACATCTATTTGACAAATCTCATAGTGATGATAAGCTGCAATAGTATGCATGATCCTAATAGATTTAACCATGGCCACTGGAGAAAAAGTTTCATCATAGTCAACACCTTTAACTTGTCTGAAACCCTTTGCAAGAAATTTTCCCTTATAGGTTTGAACCTTTCCATCCATGTCGATCTTCTTCTTGAAACCCCACTTTCACCCTATTGGTTTTACACCTTCAGGTGGATCCACCAAAGTCCATACTTTGTTGGCATACATAGACTCTACTCCCTGAATAGCATCTTGATAAGTTATCATCTCATCATCTATGACCAATTCACTACCTTCTTAAGTCACAAGATATCCAAATCTTTCATGATCAAGGCTTCTCCTATTAGATCTATGAGGTTCATGTGTTACTTGAGGAATTTGAGATTCCACAACACCTTCTAATTCTCGTTGTTCTTCTTGTTCATCTTTTGGTTCAATATTCTCTTATTGGTTTCCAACATCTTTGAGTTCCACTTTCCTCCCACTATTTTCTTCAAAAATGAAATTCATCTCAGGGAATGCAGCATCCCTAGCAACAAACACTTTGTTGTCAGATAGGGAATAAAAGTAATATCCTCTTATTTATTTAGGATATCCAAAAAAATAACATTTATCAGATTTAGGACCAAGCTTATCAGAAAAATTCTTTTAACATAAGCTTCACATACCCAAATCCTCATAAACGACACTTTGGGACGTTTCCCATGTCATATATCATATGGTGTCTTTTGAAAAGATTTAGATGGTACTCAGTTTATTATATACGCGGTGGTTTCTAGAGCATACCCCTAGAAGGTATTTGGAAGCTCAGCTAAACTCATCATTGATCGCACCATATCTAGCAATGTATGATTCCTTTTTTCTGACACACCATTATGCTGAGGTGTTCCAGGTGGAGTCCACTGGGATATGATCCCATTGACTTTAAGAAGGTTCTCAAACTCTTGGTTTAAGTATTCTCCACCTCGATCGGAATGAAGTGCCTTAATACTTTTACCAAGTTGCAATTGTACTTCATTCATAAACTCCTTGAACCTGTCAAGAGTTTTTGACTTATGATTCATTAAATAAACATAGCCATACTACTGAAGTCCATAGTGAAGGTACTGAAGTATTGATGCACACCAATAGGTTTTAAAAGGTCCACACACATCAGTATGTATGAGTTCTAATGGATCAATCGCCCTCTCATTGTTACCATTGAAAGGAGTTTTATCCATATTGCCCAACAAACAAGATTCACATGTCTCTATTGATTCAAGATCAAAATAGTCTAGATAATCATCCTTATGGAGTTTAGATATGTGATTCTCATTTATGTTCCCTAGATGACAATGCCAAAGGTATGTTTTGTTTGAGTTGTTGAGTTTTAGTCTTTTGGTATTTGCGTTATAAATATCTATATTTAGATCTAAAAAAAGACCATAAGACATTGGGGCACTACCACAAAAGATCCCATATTTTGAAATAGAACATCAACCATTTTTAATATGGAATTCAAATGCATCCTTATCCATACAAGATACACAAATGATGTTTCTATTTATAGAAGGTAAATAATAGTAGTTTGTTAACTCAAATACAAGCCCTATGGGCAAAGATATACTATAGGTTCCAACTGTGCTGGCCACAACTCGTGCGCCATTAGAAACTCGTAGTTCCACCTCGCCTTTTCCCAAAGGCCTACTTCCTTTCAGATCTTGCATATATCTAATATCTAGTACCCATGATGAAGAAGTATATTGGTTTAACTCAATAATGTATATACCTGAAGTGGATATCACCATCCCCATCTTCTTCTTCCCGAATTCCTTCAAGTACAAAGGATGATTTCTCTCTTCTTTCTCCTTATCTTGAGTGTTGAAGATTTGGATTTAGGCTTGACCTTAGAACTCTTCTCATCCTTGCCTTGATACATGGACTCAGTTCCACTGACCACCATCACGGGCTTGTCCTTATTCAATCTTGCTTCAGCATTAATCAACATGGCAAGCAAGTCTAACATTAGTCTAGCCATATTATTCACATGATAACACCCCATAAAGTGGTTGTATGATTCTAGCAATGTTTTTTGAATCATATCCATGGAAAAATCTTGGCTCAAGGTGAATCCTAGTTCTTCAAGATAATACACATGTCTAATCATATTGAGCACATCTTCTTCTACTGAGGTTCCCTCTCTCAGCTTAGACTCAAATAGAACCTTAATGATATTGCCCCTTTCTTGTTTTGTAAGACCAAGTGTAACTTTTTAAAGATGTGTTACCATCTCATGAACACTCATGTGCTCGAACTGATCATACAACTCATAGTTCATGTAGCTAAGCATAAGGTACTTTATCTCCAAGGCATCATTGCCATGCTTCCAGTAGGCATCCACTTGTTCCCTAGGCATATTACGAGTAGGTATTTTAGGCACGTGTTTGTCAAGGATGTAGATCTTGCACTCTTCATTGAGAACCCTTATCAAAGTACAAAACTAGTTGTGGAAATTTGTCCCATCAAGTTTTTCCTTCTTAAGGACCGGTCGCAATATGGATTTGTTCATCATTTGATTCTACAAGACAAATTTTGCATTTTGTCAAAAACTTTTGATTTGATTTGGAAATTTGACGATATTACTTAAGTTTTAAATTATTATCACTCCCACTAATTTTAATTCAGATTGATATCCCATGATTCGTGCTTGCCAATTTGGGTTGATTGGTTCAACCCTTGAACCAATCAGCTCACCTCCTGACTGGTTGTTTCATCATCTTACCAGATGTTTGGTAATGTCGGTCCACCATCAACTGGCTCCTCCAGTTGATCAGTTGGGTCCACCATTTAATCAGTTCAGCTCATCCTCCTGGTCCTCCTTGGACTCCATCTAGTTGGCTAGTCTTCGGGACATCATCTTTTTCATCAAAATAGGAAAGTAAACTATCCTACTTTTGTTTAATTATAGAGAAACTTCAAATTACATTAGAGGGGAGCAAGGGTAGAAAATAATTAATTTTACATTGGGAAGAGAAGATAGAGGTTCGGTACGCATGTCGAGATAAAAGGATAAACCAACCACACAACCATGCACATATAATAAAGGTTATTGGCCATAATCATGCTACACTTCCACCATCAAAATTGCTTTTCGGATGATGCATGTAAATTATATATATATATATATATATATATATATATATGTTTGTTTGAGATTATCGTACTATTAGATTGGAAAGGAAATTATTCACATTGCATGAAATAATAGAATGAAAAAACCAAAATATTCTCATATTGATTATTCCATAATATAGTAGATTGATGTGGCTCTGATATCACTATCTGAAAATATGGTTATAGAGTAGGCAGTGAAAAAAAAATTAACTAGCGTATGCCCCTAAACCAGCAAGTCGCGTCAATAACTATAAGATGAAAAGGATGGTTTTGATGATATACTTGGTCCTGGAGCAAGTCCAGTGACATCTCCTCATCATTGTTGATGCGCAAATTTCAGCTAGTTGCTCTTGGATGGTGTTGGTGCACCTCCTTGTCTTTACCGTAGATAGCAGACTAGACAACTTCTACAGTGACTCCTACAGTCTTTGTGACAAAGTGGATTTTAGAAAAATAATGAGATAATTACTCTTTTGACCTCATTATAGCCATTAATGGTCCTAAATTAATTTTCTTAGCACCTAAATCAATGTTGAGACTCAAATTCAAAATATGGTGATCAATTAGGACTTTATACACATTATAAAACCAAAAACTCTTTTCAAGCATCACTTTGTCCAAAGAAATCAAATTGATACATCAAACTTCATATTGTTTTTGTTCTCAAACTTTTTCTGAAAGTTCTTCACGTTTTTGTGAAGCTATGGTCCAAATTTGAGAACAATTGGATTTTCCTACTATTTACTATGATTTTTGAAAGTTTTGTGCTCAAAAAGCCCTTTTATTGGCCTTTTTCTAATCATTTGCAAGTCATCAATCCGTTGGCTAAGGCAGGGGATGAACCTCAACCTTTGGATTGGTGAGACACAGATCGCAGCCCGATCTAGTGGTTAAGAGGTCATCCCCTACCTCCCACAATCAGCAGGGAGGAGGTTAAGGAGACCGACACACCCTTTTGACTCATTTTTGACTAGTTTTGAAAATAAAAAGAGCGGAACGTTTCTCCAGCCATTCCGAACTCCAATGACCCCTTTTTCTCCCTCGATTATGTGCATTTCAAGAGAAACCAAGAGCTTGCCCTCGTAGATGTCGTGATGGATTCTATGGCCTTTAAAACCCTAAACCTAACATTTCTGAGCTATAAAAACCCCACTACATGTTTTGGCGTTCTCCCACGAGCGTAGCCATCACCTTTGACCCCTCTCAAATACCATTGAACGCCCCTGACCTCCTGCTGCTCCAAGTAGCACCACTGTCCAGCCCAAATTGGGTGTCGTATTTCCTCGGTTCCCCACCCAAATCTGCTACCACCTTTCAACTCATGAGGATGTGGTGAACTAGGAAAGCATCCTTACTACCTTCCTCGACCCCTCCTGCTCCTTTCTCCCCAAGCTCCGACGACCTCTGTTCCTCTGTGGAAACAGGGGAGCACAACATAAGGAAGGCGTCAACCTGGGTGACGCACAGGATAGGGATCACTCGGTTGGGCCAGATCCTCAAGTCGTAGGGTGACTGGGCCTGAATTTGCAGCCCACTTCCATCTATCCAGGTGAATGTTTATTCAAAATAAGAAAATAAAACCCCATTGATATTTTGATCTTATATTATACTAGGATAATCCAAATAAGGCAAGTAAGTAGTCCTTTTTCATCAGGAAATCAAGTGCAATCTAATGGAACCATTTTTAAAAACCTGGTTGTATTTTGATTTCAATGATTCCATTAAACTATGATCTCCGATTATCCAAAGATTGTCCAAATGACACTAATGATGGTTATTCTTGACTAAAACATTGAAAACCCTAGATTTGTCTCAAATGATCATCTTGAAACCACACTTGACTAAATATGAGTTTAGATCTGATCTTGCAACTCATTATCCTAGAATGTGAATCATATACATTGAACCAAAAATTAACCTTAACATTGTGATTATCGATCTAAATCTTGTGGAAAGATAGATCATGTGTATGATTCATGACTCTATATTAATCAAATTGATCTTGAATCTCAATAATGTTACATATCATGATGATGAGTTAGGAATGTGATGATGACTTGAATATTGATCATTGGGGTTTACATATGATCCTAGAAAACCTAAGTAAGTCATTTGCACTCGAAAATACATGACACTGGAAGAAATGTTGGACATATTGAGATATGGTTTGATTATAAGTGAATGACCCAACCCTAAGGTTGTCATAGGAAAAGTGTAATCCTAATATTGAATATTGAAATATGATATTCTAAACATCATGATCTTGACCCTTGATCCAATCTTATGATTTAGGATCTAAGTCGAAGGTCTAACTATTTCTTGTTGATCTATACTCAAAATCTTCGGTGAAAGGTACGCTATTATATAATTCCTCCTTGATTGTATTGAAGATACTTATATGTATCTCTTGAATATATACTTGGCTATTTACTTGGATGAGCTATTGTTCCCTATGATTAGTCTTCTATTTTTCTATACTATATTTTGAAAAACATGAAAACATAAATTTCATGCCCATTATGACATCTTGTATATTGATAATGATGATGATATTGATAATGTTGATAATGTTGATATTGAGTACAACAACCCCCCTCATTTGGAGGTGGGACTTGTACATTGGCTTCCTATGTTCCTATGGTGAGAAGGAGCCTAGTGACCTTCCCAATCACGTTGGGGTAATAGAGTCACACAAAATATATACGCATGCTTTTCAAATTACAGCATAATGGGAACTCGTAATAAAATTCAAATTGCTTGAAAAACTTGTCGAATAAATGTTGGTTTGCAAATTGCTTGTTATTTATTTTGAATATAAGTCTTGCCAAGTATATTATTTTGTTATAAATCACTTTGATTTTGATAGCGTACCGTGCAATTGCATGATTGTGTCTCGATTTTCTTGATTTTAGGCAATACAAATGGAATACTGAATAAGATCGCTTCCGCACTCATACACTCTGATGACAAAGATAAATAGGATATATCTCCATATTGGGTTAGTTTGTTATTCAATTATCCAATTTTTGATTTATTTATTTCTCATTGTATATGCCAGTGTGATTGATCTTATTGGGCCACTTAGGGACGGGCACTTCAATCCTTTTTCTATTGTCTAGGAAGTAGGATTGGGATTGGGGTAAGAACGGTTCCATGACATTTGGTATCAGAGCCTTCACATTCCCATATACTTTAGGTAAATAATTTCTCAGGTCTCTTATACCCAAGAAACCCTAAAGTCCATAATGGTGAAAATTGAGGTGTCTAGGCTCGGGGTCCTGACATAATTTCTCCTATCTATTTTCACAATGGCTGAGATCCCCCGCTCTACCTGGCCTTAATTGATCATGAACTGGACCTAAGGGTTCACTTGTGAAACCCTAGAGAATTTTCTAGCATCTCATCTCTTCTTTAAGGACAATTCTAAGCCACCCATGTAGATGAAGATTAGGTAGTCTTCTCATCTCATTATGTGGTCCTTCTCATGACCGTTTACCACTTGATGTCTTGATCATGGGTAGCTTATGCATGGGAAAATGAATATCACTAAATTTTTTGAAAGTTGATACTATGATCTGACCTTAATTTAAAACTAGATTTTGATCAATTAATTTTGAAACCATATACTCATGTATGATCCCTAATATCATGAACACTCAAATTAGTTAAAACTTGACTATATGCTTCCTATGTTGAGATAAATTTTGATTTGGTGAAATAAGGATGACTTGTTGATGAGGTCTCTATTTGATTAATGTCTATGTTTCCCTATTATTGATTAAACCTAAAATATAGTTAAGAAAACTCGTATCCTACTTTTTACACACCTTGACCATGCTATCAAATGAGTAAGTCTTAGACTCACAAAATCATGATGTAAGACTATGATACAAAAAGTAAATTCCCTATTGACCTTGATGCCTTTTGCAATCTCGATTTTGATATGATGATTGTGGGCCTAGATTTTGTACTATTATGCTCTATTTCCTTGAATGCCAAATTCAAATCTTCGATTTTCAAATTATATGGTTACCTTGATCATGAAAGGAAATGAATGCAAATATTAATGTGACCTTGTAAAAACTTGACATTATTGCCCAATTACCTTGAATTTTGATGTTATGACCTTGTAAAACATGCTTTGATCATTGGTACTCTCCCTATTTGAATAAGCTCGATTGATAATGACTAATGTTTATAATGTGTAAGATTAGAGTGGTAGTTTACTCATGACTCCCCTAACCTAGGTCACATCCTTATTATGACTATCTCTAAACTTTTCACCCTGTTGATTATTTAGAGTCCCTTTCACCCTATTTGGACGGGTTGACCTAAGCCTAATATGTTAAACCCATGCTCGATACTCAACCCTGAATATGGATTTGATAATTACCTTGACATATGGCAATATTAGCTATAGATTGAGGTTGACTTCCTAAATAGACCTAGGTTTAGATCATTCATCAACCTTGGAAACCATGATAATAAAATCTTGACATGTTGATCAAACATTGCTTGAATATTGTTGCTAAAATTGAATATAGATGAGTGATCTCCCCTAAGATCTAAATCGGAATATAAACCCTAGCTTTGAAATATATATGCATATGATCAAATTTAGGATCTATAACTTTTGATGGCTAAAATCTCGACTCTTGATATTGATAAATGGACTTGTGACTTATGATTATCAATCTACAAATCCTATGATCACACTACTTGGACATTGAGATATATGATTAATGACTTCAAATCCCAAATCCTAAAATTTTTGATATGATGACTATTTTGAGTCTCTCGATTGATGAATTAGGGTTTATCTCTCATTAGGAATAGAGTGGGACCTTTCCATTGATTTTGAGCTCGAAATGATGATATTGAAAGTATGATGTTGTCTCAAAATGTTGAAATATGAAATCTCAAATCATGGATGTATAACCCCACCTAGGCCAATGTAGAAGCTAAGACCCTAAGATTTTGGGATTGAAAGTCACCTTGTACACTTGATTCAAGGACTCTATTTGATTGACCTAAAATATGATCTCTCTAAATTTGTGACCAATAAGATGCTTTCCTTGTTTGTGACTCATATAATGACTTTGGATAATATATGTGTTGATTTTGATACTCAATTGCTCAGTTATGAAATAATGTTAGTACCAAGTTGATTATGATATGGAATATGGAATATGGAATCTCAATTGTGATTTTCTGGGACTAATTGAAGCTTGAGGACAAGATGTTGATTACATAGTTGAGGATGTTCTAATAATTGATGATATTATATGGATTTGAATAATTCTAATTTTGAGGATATTTTTTAATTTTGGGGACAAAATTCCTTTTTAAGGAGGGAAGGATGTGACAAAGTGCATTTTAGAAAAATAATGAGATAATTACTCTTTTGACCTCATTATATCCATTAATGGTCCTAAATTAATTTTCTTAGCTCATAAATCAATGTTGAGACTCAAATTTGAAATATGGGGATCAATTAGGACTTTATACACATTATAAAACCAAAAACTATTTTCAAGCATAACTTTGTCCAAAGAAATCAAATTGATACATCAAACTTCATATTGTTTTTGTTGTCAAACTTTTTCAAAAAGTTCTTCACGTTTTTGTGAAGATATGGTCCAAATTTGAGAACAATTGGACTTTCCTACTATTTACTAAGATTTTTGAAAGTTTTGTGCTCAAAAACCCCTTTTATTGGCCTTTCTATGATCCTTTCCAAGTCATCAATCCGCTGGTTAAGGCAAGGGATGAACCTCAACCTTTGCATCGGTGAGCCACAGATCGCTGCCCGATCCAGTGGTTAAGAGGTCATCCCCTACCTCCCGCAATCAGCGGGGAGGAGGCTAAGGAGACTGACACACCCTTTTGACTCATTTTTGACCAGTTTTGAAAATAAAAAGAAGCGGAATGTTTCCCCCACCATTCCGAACTCAAATGACCCTTTTTCTCCCTTGATTCTGTGCATTTCAAGAGCAACCAAGAGATTGCCCTCGCAGCTGCCGCCATGGATTCTATGGCCTTTAAAACCCTAAACCTAACCTTTTCGAGCTATAAAAACCCCACTACATGTTTTTGCATTCTCCCACGAGAGCATCCACCACCTTTGACCCCTCTCAAATACCATCGAATGCCCCTGACCTCCTGCTGCTCCAAGCAGTGCCGCCGTCCAGCCCAAATTGGGTGTCATATTTCCCCGACTCCCCACCCAAATCTGCTACCACCTTTCAACTCGCGAGGATGTGGTGAGCTAGGAAAGCATCCTTACTACCTTCCTCGACCCCTCCTGCTCCTTTCTCCCCTAGCTCCGACGACCTCTGTTCCTCTGTGGAAACAGGGGAGCACATCATAAGGCAGACATCAACCTGGGTGACACATAGGAGAGGGATCACTCAGTTGGGCCAGATCATCATGTCGCAGGGTGACAGGGCCTGAATTTGTGGCCCACTTCCATCTATCCAGATGAATGTGCATTCAAAATAAGAAAATAAAGCCCCATTGATATTTTGATCTTATATTATGCTAGGATAATCCAAATAAGGCAAGTAAGTAGTCCTTTTTCATCAGGAAATCAAGGGAAATCTAATGGAACCATTTTTAAAAACCTGATTCTATTTTGATTTCAATGATTCCATTAAACTATGATCTCCGATTATCCAAAGATTGTCCAAATGACTCTAATGATGGTTATTCTTGACTAAAACATTGAAAACCCTAGATTTGTCTGTAATGATCATCTTGAAACCACACTTGACTAAATATGAGTTTACATCTGATCTTGTAACTCATTATCCTAGAATGTGAATCATATACATTGAACTAAAAATTAACCTTAACATTTTGATTATGGATCTAAATCTTGTGGAAAGATTGATCATGTGTATGATTCATGACTCTACTTTAATCAATCTGATCTTAAATCTCAATAATGTTACATATCATGATGATGAGTTAGGAATGTGATGATGACTTGAATATTGATCATTGGGGTTTACATATGATCCTAGAAAACCTAACTAAGTCATTTACACTCGAAAATACATGACACTGGAAGAAATGTTGGACATATTGAGATATGGTTTCATTATAAGTGAATGACCCAACCCTAAGGTTGTCATAGGAAAAGTGTAACCCTAATATTGAATATTGAAATAAGATATTCTAAACATCATGATCTTGACCATTGATCCAATCTTGTGATTTAGGATCTGACTCGAAGGTCTACCTATTTCTTGTTGATCTATACTCAAAATCCTCAGTGAAAGGTATGCTATTATATAACTCCTCCTTGATTGTATTGAAGATACTTTTATGTATCTCTTGAATGTATACTTGGCCATTTACTTGGATGAGCTATTGTTCCCTATGATTAGTCTTCTATTTTTCTATACTATATTTTGAAAAACATGAAAACATAAATTGGATTCCCATTATGACTGCTCGTATATTGATAATGATGATGATATTGATAATGTTGATAATGTTGATATTGAGTACAACAACCTCCCTCATTTGGAGGTGGGACTTGTACATTGGATTCCTATGTTCCTATGGTGAGAAGGAGCCTAGTGACCTTCCCCATCGCGTTGGGGTAATAGAGTCACACAAAATATATAAGCATGCTTCTCGAATTAGAGCATAATGGGAACTCATAATAAAAGTCGAATTGCTTGAAAAACTTGTCGAATAAATGTTGGTTTGCAAATTGCTTGTTATTTCTTTTGAATATAAGTCCTGCCAAGTAAATTATTTTGTTATAAATTGCTTTGATTTTGTTAGCGTACCGTGCAATTGCATGATTGTGTCTCGATTTTCTTGATTTTAGGAAATACAAATGGAATACTGAATAAGATCGATTCCACACTCATACACTCTGATGACAAAGATAAATTGGATATATCTCCATATTGGGTTAGTTTGTTATTCAATTATCCAGTTTTTGAGTTATTTATTTCTTATTGTATATGTGAGTGTGATTGATCTTATTGGGCCACTCAGGGACGGGTGCTTCAATTCTTTTTCTATTGTCTAGGAAGAAGGATTGGGATTGGGGCAAGAACGGTTCTGTGACAGTCTTTCCATGGACTGTGAGTCGATTTTGCCCTCCAAGCAGTAGCCAAAGGAATCCTTCTTCTAGAGTATCCCACACGGAATGCCTAGAACTCATTTCATCCTACTAGAATAGATAGGAAGCAGTGGTCCCTCTTGTTGGTGTACTAGTCACCAACTTGCTCTCCGCAACAATGATCCTCAATTGTTCTCTCCCGTAGCTAACCATCCCTAGTTGGGTAGGACTTACTTGGTCTCTCTTGGTTACCACAACTAGAAAGGACAACAATTGTCTGAGCAACTAATTCTCAACTTTGTGTATTCTACTCTGGGAAGAGCCCGGTACCCATCTATTTATAGGCAAGGTTTAGGAAGTGTTCCTAGTTTATGTGGGAGTGGAATGGACCGGAAGATCTTGAATTCTCACAACATTGACCATCAAAACGGTCATATGACAACCCAAATGGTCATCTGTCATGCGATACAGTCGTCTTGTACTATGAGATGGTCATTTTGATGCACGACATGACGTCAACACCAATTCCTTGTTGAAATAGAATTTCCCACGAACTAAGTGATCTCACACATGCAATAAAGTCATCTCACTCACACAAATAGTCATCTAGTGACCTAAGCTGAGCCGATTGGGTCAACAGAATGAACCAGTCGGTTCACACCTCTGTTTGGGTAGAACTTAGCCAATTCAATTTCTGATCAGCCCGACACACCAAATAGTCATCTCAACACTTGAGCCGATCATTTGGCACTCTAAACGATCATATCATAGTGTGAGTCGATACTCTAGAAGTGTAGTCAGATGATCTGTCGTGTGAATTGAAAATCGAAACACTTTATTAATCAATTCAATCATCATTCAAGGTTAAAATCTTCTTCTAGGTCGAGACCTATGTGTGAGACCCTATAGGTCCCATATTATGTTGGCTGTGAATGTTCATAACAACTTATGACATCACAAGCAATGAATGGTGCCCAGTCAGACATCATTGCTACCCAAGTAAATGGGAAGTTGGGGAACAACTTCAACCTACATTTTTTTCTTGGTATATATAATTCCTTTGTCTCCAATATCCATATTGAACTTGAGGCATGGAGCAGTCAACCTCTTCAACATTCAATCTTGTTTCTTGACCCAAAATAGATTGTCTAAGATATATGTCATCTCAATATCACATATTGACTGACATGTACATGGCCATGTATTTCTCAGTCTCTCTAATCAAGAGGCCTAGAATATCATACTCCCATAGGAGGACAAATCCCATCTCGATCACTCACAATTAGTCCCCATGTGTCACAAACACCCAATCATCACCTTTATAATATCCATTTTTCAGGATTGCATTTGATGATGTGAAAACATACCAAATGACCTCTGATGAGTGTAGTAATTTTAGGTCTAAGAACCACAAACACCACCATCACTATGAGAACTGAGTATGACTATCATGGAAATGGTTTCCATGTGTCAGTCTCATGGTGGTATGTCCAAAATATAGTTCTCCAACATGTATCTATGTGCTTGGTTTGATATAGCCATATCATGAGTAATGAGATTATGTCATCAACTAACTCACACTCTGATCTTGTGTGCCATTGTTGTCTATTAACCTTCCACAATAACAACTGATCAAGGACATAATAGGATATTTATGTACTCTTAACATTTGTATGATCTCATTTCCTCAAGTCATGTACTCGAAGACATACATCATTGAGCCATATAATTTTCTAGAGATTTATAATGTTACATCATTATCTCATAACTAAATTAAAGAGAATGAATTGGAATCTTGCATTTATTTATTAATCATATCAATTACAAATTATGTCATTACAATCATCATATGATTGCCTCTCAGGGCATACATACCAATGGGATAATATCATATCTCACTAAATGAGATTTTCCTCTCAAGACCTTGATTGGTCTCCACCTAATGGAATCTTTCTTCTGACTCCTCCTATTGAGATAAACCCATACTTGAAAAAATATTTCATTAGAGTTTGTGAGATATAGGCTCAATGCGTGGAAGGTCGTCAAGGAATCATGATAATTCGTATATAAAATGTTATCAAACTAATTATAGGGGAACATAACCATGACAATTAAAATCTATAAACCATCCAATATGGAATGGTTTTAATGATAACAAGATTATGTAAATTAGATAAACATTAACTAATATTTTATTCCTTTATTATGCCCTAGACCCACACTATGTGTACCACAACATGTGGAAGTATCACATCAAGATACATCTCACTATATAAGACTTACAGTGAACCTGACACTCTAAGTTTACTAAACTAGCTCCCATGTCTGTAATAGGGCTCTCCACATCCAAAACAACTATTTGGAAAAAATGGACTCCTATGAACCTGGGTACTCATGTGTGGAGTCAAATAACATAGCATAACTTGCTGCATAAATAGTTTTGCAAAGGCTAGCCTACTGAGCACAATATAAACTAATTGAACTCTACTAGTTGATGGTGAGTTCCTTACTAATTTTAGGGAGATTGGCCATGTTGGGCTTAGTCCCTCGTACCTCTTTGATATGCTATGGCTACCTCATCTTGGACTATAGTAGTTAGTAAGCATGTTTCCTTTTCCATGGTGTTGATCCTTGTGATGGATTTCTATAGTGTTCAACACATCTAATATATAGGTGATTATTTAATTCAATAATAGAACTACTATTGTATATTTCTTAGCTTAAATATGTACACAAGTCTTATGTTTTCACTTGTTGAACATTGAAACTGATGTGAATCACTACCATCAACTTATATTGGTCTGAACATTCAAACTAATGTGAATCACTACCATCAACTTATATTGGTAATCTGAGCATACTTAATAATACTAGAATGAACAACTTGTTTTACTTCTAGGGTAACTAGGTGGCAACAACTATTAACTAGGCCATAAATTCATAACATGAGTCACAATTGTAGAGATTTAGGAAAATCCATAGCTCTACAGTCTCTAATTATACCATTAAGAATAATCACAGATTCATAAAAAATTATTTTAGATCTTAAAACCAATATAATTTATCAAGAATATGCTAAAAACATCAATATCTCTACAGAAACCTCATGTTTTATCTCAATAAATAGATTAAAATGATTATGAAACAATACTATACATGTAATTAATGATTTCATCTTAATTTATATTAAAGTAATGATTAATGTATGATTCTCTACTCACATGGGTCTGATCCTAGCTTATTGTTCTCAGATTCAGGCTCTGTATGTCTGAATTTTGTCCAATTCATCTTGGATATGTGCTAAATGCTCCAAAATTACTTTTAAACTACCTGATGTTGGGTATATAGTTCCAAACATAGCCTACTAGAGGAAGAAGATGAATAAGGGAGATAAAAGAGAACCTCATGAGAGTCCTACAACAAACTTCAAGCAAGGAAAAGAGCAACAAAGAATGAATTAGTGGCTAAAATGGACTTTCCATGTTTGATCTATGGCTAGGTAACCAGTTCTCCATGTCTTCACATTCTTTCCAATAATTGCCTAAAAAATTACTTTTTTTTATTTATTTATATTATTTATGGATTTTATTATATAGAGAAATGAAATATGACTTCAACAAAATAAATTTAATTGAATTCTAATAAGTATATCAAAAGTTATTGCCATTTCTGTAATTGGCTATGTTGGGCAGATGTTGTAGCACATTTCCATCAATTTGTGGGCCCATTGGAAGGTGTCCCGTCAGTTTGTTCCATCGCAAGGTGGGCCCAACAGAAGGCGGTTCCTAGGAAAGTGTCCCATTGGTTTTCTCTATCAGAAGGTGGCCCAACAGAAGGTGGCCCCGTCAGTTGTTGGTCCATCAACTTTCATCCAGTGGTAAATATATGTGAATACTAAAAGTGCCAAACCTTTCTCATTTTAAATCAAGTTTAGTTCATCCCTTTTCAGATGGATTAATAATTCAATTATGTACTATTTTAAAGCTGAAGTTTGACAAATTCTCAAATAATAAGCTCTTTATTAATTAATTCTGTAAATATCTTTAAATATATTTCCAAAGCCATGGGTGGGTTATTATGACACCAACTATGGTTCATATATCATCATATGCTTAAATCATGATTTTTTACTTATCAATGAATAAGTTTAAGCTAAAACAAAAAAATAAATAAATAACTTTAAAAAGCAAAGTATTATCTATGGTCTATTAATATAAAAATCATCTAAAACCCACAAAGTACCATTACAGAAACTTATGGGTCATAACAATCTCCCCCTCTAATAAATATTTAGTCTCCAAATTCCTTGAATAGGAAAGGATACTTGTCACAAATCTTCGACTCTAACTCCAATGCAACTTCATCTACACAATGATTGCTCCAAAGGATCGACATAAGAAGTATCTCTCTCTTTATAAGCTTCTAAATTATATGCTTTAGAATTTGTATAAGGTCTTAAACATAGAAGATGTGTTCACTTGGATGTATTGGATTTGTTTATATGATCTTACATGTCCCTTAATGACACTTATTCAATATGGATACATGAAACATATCATGTAAATTAACTAGCTCAGGGGGCAATTCAAGTTTGTATACTACTGGCCCAATTCTTGAAATAATTGGATAGGAGCCCATAAATCTAGGAGTTAGTTTTCCTCTCTTTTAAAACCTTAGTACAGCTTTCCTTGGTGATACTTTCAAATAAACCTCATACCCAACCTCAAACTAAAGTGGTATATGCCATTTCTCTACATATATTTTCTATTTTTCTTGTGCAACCTTCATGTAATGATCGTGCCCTTACTTAGTAGGTACTTGAGGGTTATAACACCCTAATTTAAATGTTTCTAAGATGGTTAATGTGAATATTATATATAATCCAAATGTGATTATAGATTTCATTCATACACTCTATTCTGGAATGAAATCTGTATAGGAGGGGTGATTTGTCAATCCCCAAACATGTATTGTGTCATATCTACATTTTTTTGTTAATTAGTGTTCTTTGCTAAGTTAGTGCAAAAATCACATTTTATTAAGGTTGATTGATTTATTGACATATTGTAAACCAATTTTAGTTGATTAGATAGGATTTGGGGAGAGAGAAACCTAGACATGATGAAATTAGTATTTCTATCTTGAATTTGTCCTAAAATAGGCTAAAATGATGGAACTATGGTAAATAAATTTGAAATTTTGTTTTTCGCTAATTATTAGTGATATTTGGTTTCCACTGGAATATATAATGAAATTTAAATTGATAATTTAATGATATTGTTTTGGAGGTCAAATGCTCAACATATGTCAAATTATTGTTCTAAAAAATAAAATTCAAAGAAAAACTTCATTTATGGACCTCTTTGCAAAATACCCAAGCAACCCAAATGGCCTTATCAGACGAATCCAACATGAAATGCCTCAATATCCCCCACCTACTTTCTTTTCTAAAATTTCATGGTTGAGAGTAGAGAGGTAATTTTGAGGAGATTTGGGTGGACGTCGACCTAGAATTGACCTAGCTCAAGTTCTTCCCAAAATTCAAGTTGAATCTAGTAATTTATTTACATATCTTCTTCTTCCTTCCAATTTTACTTAGTTCTAACACTATGGATCAAATCTTTCTAAAAGTGGAGCAAAAATACCAATCTCTCCTTCTTCTCTCTCTTTTCTCATGTTTTCATCTAGGAAGGATCCCAAGTGAGGGATTTTGTGGTGATTTTCAATTTTAGAGAAGTTTGGTGAATTTTTTGATATTAACAATTCATCTTCTTGGAACAAAGGAAGAGGTTTTTACCTACGTATTATAGAAAGTGTGAGTGGATTTACACACATTTAGGTATTTAAGTATGCAACATACTTAATTTAAGTTGGTTGATGCCAATTTAGTCCTGTTTTAGAGAATTTGGTTGACTTTGTTGTAAAATAGGAATTTTGTTATGAAATTTGGGTTTTGTGCTTATTTTTCAGACATCTACTGATTTAAATATTATTGAACATAATTTCTGTCATGCAATCATTTTTGATGAAATCTCATGTTTTCATCAGCTATTTCCCTAATTTGGCTGGTTTTGGTCAATTAGGATAAAGGTGGTTTAAACCTTTATATTTTGAGATGAAATTTGACACAATAATATGTATTGACTTATATTATAGTCATGATTTTGGGTTATTCAAAATTTAGATCTACAGATATGAAATCACTTTCTTTTTTGGAAATCAATTATTTTGCAAAGATTTTGGTGGAATGAACTCAAAGTGAGTGGAAGCTATCCTTCGTCCATGGTTTTTGTCGATCTTATTCAAAACATGAATAACATGACTATATACTCTTATATTTTATCTATGTTTGGCTTAGCAAGCCCCAATTTAGGCTTTGAAGGCATATATGATCTAAATAGCTTGAAAATTGATTGAAAATGAATTATTTAAGTTCTATAATGCATGCACATGATTTTTATGAGTTTCAAACATAGTATGTTATTGATGCACTAGTGTATATAGATTTTACCTAATACATTAGCAAAGAAACACATGCCAGATTGTGCTATGAGATAGCTTGATTCCCCTTAGTTATGTATCTAGGATGATAACATGCATATCCCTTAGTTATTTGATTATCAGTTCTGCTAGTTCAAGTTGTTCACAGTTCTAAATATCAATAGTTTGGTTCAATTTAATTAGATCATATCATCGATATTTAGTATGAAAGTTCAATAGTATCTTTATGGTACTTATTAATTCAATATATTATTTATGCTCATTATTTCAAGTTCAAGTGAAATATAGTGATGTGAATATGCATTAGTTGTATTCTTTTTCAAAGTTCCACAAATACATAGAAGTGATCAGTTCTTTTGTCATTGGTGAAATATATTGTAGATTACAAAAATAAAAAGAAATGATTTAGATACATGCTATATCTAAGAAAAAGTCTTAGTAGACCATTCTTTAGTAAAAAGAAAGGATAAATTAGACTTTTAGAAAGATACCATGAACATAGTAGATTCCCTATGAAGGTCTGCACCGCAGTGCAGGAAATGAATTACCCATTTGTAGTGTCCAGGAGAGGAAGTCACGACATGTCATTGAGGCACAAGGGGTGAGCCCAGCATGGATGGCCTCTTGATTAATAGTAGGGGTATCCAACATTACACAGAGATCTAGATAGCGCCTAGTTTCATTACTATTTAGTGTGCTAGCCCTTGTTGAACCACTAGAGTACACATTTCAAACTAGAATTCTTTTGACTCTCTATCTAAGTATCTAGGTTTAGAGGAGGAGTCAAATTTCTCTGGCCAGCTGTTTGGCAGTTGAGGCCAAACATGGTGAGGCCCATTTCAGACCCAGTAGCTAGTTAGAAGACCTAGAGTCCTAGGTCTTCTCTAAGTCTTGTATAGTGAGATTTAGCTTTGTTCAATGCTTGCACATGTTATGGTACACTCATATGGGTCCAAGGCATTAACAAATTGATTAATATTTTAAGAATTCAGATCCAGGAATTTTTTCAGTATTCAACTTCAAAAATGTATTATTTAGTTATTATCCATATTTAGTATGTTGATGAATTTACATTATTTCTCACTCATTTTTGGTATTTAATAGTTTGATAGTGCTTTGTTAAATTTATATCCACTCAATAAAGAATATGAATATTATCTGGTCTATTTGGGTGCATTTCCATTCACTGAGCCAGTGGATCACACTCTACTGAACAAAATTTTAGGTAAAAATGTTGATATGGAGATAGCAATAGTTTTTAGAGAAATCATGCCAATAAGATGTTATAGTATTTTGAAGTAGAAATAGTCAGTCTCTATCCCTGTCTACTCTAAGTCCTTGTATAGAAAGAGTTGTAAATGATTTTTTTAGATAGTGAGGACTTTCACCCCTATCCAAGGTAATTAGGAGAGATAACAACCAATTACATCTGTAAAGGGTTTTTAGTCCCTTCATGTAGTGCCCCAACGAGATACACTCAGATTTGATCCCGCAACATGTGCTTCACAAGAAGCAGGCTTGACAAGCTGAGCTAGGTGCAAGTGCAGAATGAGTTGTAAATGATATTGTGGAATAGTGGGTCTTTACTACTAGAACATGTAATTACTGATCACGACTTGTGTACTTGTAAATAGAAAGGATTAGTATGAATGATTTAATGCTTATCTTTAAGATTAAACTTATTTTAAAGAAATTAGGGTGTATACTTGTGCGAAGTCAGTTCATGTGATTGAGTGTGCCATATATTGAATTTCTAGATAAATAAGAAATAAGAGTGATGTTTGACTTTTGTATAGTCATCAGATTATTCCCTAAAATCTCATGACTAGTAGTTAATGTGAGATGTGAGTGTAAAAACATGGTACTAGAGTTTAGGCTAATTTGTCAGGGACCATTATGTTAGATAGTAAGAGTCATAAGTGTGGAAGTTAGGAGGTAAAGTGATTAAATCGCAGTGATTTCTGAGCATTTTGTTACCCAGACCCGGTATCTGGATATTTAGGTTGACCAATATCAAGCTATTTTATCTATACTTTCCTGTATATCATGTCTAGGTATGAAGAGGGAGGATGGGATGAGAAAATCTAGAAGTATTAGGGTTAGAAGACTAGAAAGTAATAAAAGAATAAGATCATAAAAGATATAATATGATATGACTTTTATTTTCCATTGTTGATTTGATTTGAAATGAATGGAAATGCTCTTACTTGTGTGAATCCTAGATGTTTGATTTTTAAAAAGTATATTGTTCAATTTGATTGTTGTACATAATTTACATTAGATATTGTTTGTGATTTTGACATAAAATAGGCCTGAAGTTACTCTTACATGAGTTCTCCTAAGTTAATATACTTCATATTCTTAACATAAATAGGAGTTGGTTAATCATGACTATCTCTTAGCTTCTGGATTGTAGGTTCGGCCTGGTTAGGCTGGAAGGAATCATTACTGGGATCTAATGAATCCTATAATATTTGAATAAGAACAAGATATGATAATGCAATATCATGACATATGAGGGCATGAGAATATTCAGATATTGGAATCCAAAAGAAATGTTCGAAAGCCTAAGAAAAGTTGATTGCATTTAGCATTTAAATGATTATTTGAAATATAGAAGAATACTCTAAGTTCAAGCAAATAACAAAGAGAGAAAATCAAAAATACAAGAATGTATGAAGAAGTAGTAATATATAAAGCATATTATAATACCTATTGGTAGTGTTTGGATTATATCTGAAAAGTTACAAAGTGTAAAAAATTGAAATGCCACAATCTGAATGGGAAGTCTTTCAACTAACCAATAAGTTGTTTGAGTTGTCAACAAGTCGAGTGACTAGTGAAGGAATTTTATTGAATTGTGTAAATAAATGTAGAAATATTAAAATAAACTTTGTAAAAGAGGAAGTAATGGTAAAAATAAAATGATCAAAACATGTGTGAGGAGATGGAATGACCAATTTTTACAAGATCATATATATGATTTAGTGAATAAGATAAAAGACAAATTCATAAAACAAATTTATGAAAATAATTGGATTAAGAAGAATAAGTTCCATAATCAAGTCTCATAGTTATGCATTCTTTAATTAAGGAAACACTATATGAAAATAGAAATTGGGAAAATTAAAAAGTTTGTTAAAAAGCAATGATTCTTAGCAGGATAGAAGTACAGAAAAATTTACCAAAAGAGATTAGTGAACTTAAGGTAACAAATTGAGAGGAAATAGTAAAATAAGGAGAAGTAATGGTCCTAGTTTAAGGAGAAAGGGTTGTATGATAATATGAGTACAAGAAATATACATTCCAAGAAAACTCTAATACATTCAACTTTGTTTTCATTTTATATAAATATTTCTATCAAGTGATTAGTTGATTTATTTTTTTCTAAAAGAAATAATTTCTTAATTAGCTCTGTTTTATTTGAGGAAATTCACTTCAATGAGAAAAGAAATATTTTACAATGTACATGTTTGCTTTCATTTTAAAACTATTATAAATATTAATTGACTAAAATATGGTACTCTGATATGCTTCATTGGTTCTTGTGTGTGTCAAATCTAAGAAGGACGAGGACGATGTTGATCCAGTAAATGAGTCACGTAGATATATATTGAGATTATTCTTAAAATGAATGTTTTGTCCTTACATGAAACATATGAACTAAAATGAAGTAAATTTCATTTAAAAAGTTTAGAAATTTGAAATTTAAAAATAAAAAATATTGATCTAGAAATTTAAAGTATGGAACAAGCAACAAATTATGAGATCTATTCAAGTCATGGAATTCTAAATTTCAATAGATATCTAATTGTAAATTGAATAATAAGAAATTAGTAAAGGATTATGAAGCGATATGTAAATAGTGTATAGAAAGGTAATGAAGATGAGAAATATATTGGTAATATACAGACGATAAATCATATTAAAGTCATAATAAGGAACTATGATGAGATAGAAAAATGAGTGTATACATTTGTTGGGGTTCACAAACTAGGAAAAGGAAATAGAATGATTGGTAACTTAAAATTTCATAAAAGGATTAATGGTCAAGAAAATATTTGTTGTATATTCTTGATATGCTTGTATTGTCTTCCATATGAATGTATACCTAAATTTGGATATTAAGAAAGAATTATATAACTCTGAGATAACCACAGTAAGGAGCTAATATTATCAGAAATAATAAAACCAAAGGAAATGACACTTTTAAAGTTTAAACATATTGAGAGACATCTCGTGTAAGAATGGTGATGATACATCACAAGTCATAATACACTAGTAGAACAACTAGAGAAAGTCAAGTACAAGAAAAAGAAAATAAGAGTATAAGTGAAAAGTAAGATACATGTGAATCCAAAAAAGGGAATGAAGTTTTTGTTTAGAAAAGAAAGAATAACCTCAAGACGATAAGTTGTAGATGAATAATAAATAAGGATATTTTGGGATTTGGAAATTGTGAAAGACTGGATTTTGGGCTTAATTTCGAGGATGAAATTTCTTTTAAGGTGTGTAAGATGTGATAAAGTGAACTTTTGGATGTTTGAACATTTAATGACAATTGAGTTTATTCTTCTGTTTATCCCAAGGGTTCTAAGATTTTGGAATAAATGGACATTGAAAGTCTTTTGTTGTCGATATTATGTCTTTTCCCCTAAGCATGTGCCATTTTGAGGTATATATTCGATGGGTCAAGTAATGATATTTTGGCACCAAAATTTAAGAGAATGTATCTTAAGCGATTATGAAACTATGGTCAAAATTTAGTGATTTTTAGACCATCCAATCAGAGGCTATAGAGGTTTAAAGTTTGTGAAATATTCTATATGTTGATGTATTTATGGCTACGGTTCACTCTTTCTGCCTAAGTTTTGATAATATCCACTCCCACACTTCCCCCAGGCTTGAGGTATCATGGATTCACTATGTGGACTTATCTAAATGATGTGTATGAGTATAATCAGATGATTGGCCATGTCCCTCACCTTCCAGTTACGTAGTTGACGTGAGGAGGCAAGTGATCCCCATGAAACCATGATCAATGATCGTGGAGTGATAGGGATGAGGAACTCGATGTTCCTTGGATGACTGAGATCTACAACTTAGATGCTCATTTCAAGCGTGAGGCAACTGGAAGTGAGAGGGTGTCAGACGAGAGAACATGGCCCCTCTCTCTCGCCAGCTATCCAGTCTAATAGCAGCACTCACGAGCACCTGGAATAGAGTGCAGCGGAAGCTCTGGGTTGAGAAAGTAGACTACGACTGGCCTCTTAACCATGAAGAACTGCCAAAGAGCATGTGGACTCAAGACCGAATGCACTCACGGAGCATGAAGAGATCATGTGGCCGTATCATCAGTCCATGAGTAGGAGAAGATCGTGGTCAGCCCCTCATCAAAACTAGGCCAGGCGGCGGCACACGACGCAGATGGGGTGAAACCCAGTGCGAGATAAGATTGAGATCCATAAGAGAAGGAGTCGTCGCAAGCCACACCACGCTGGTGAAGTAGGCCTGAGATAGGGTTAGTGCACGCCGCCTCGAGCAGAGAAGGCCGTGAGAGGGAGCAAAGACTTTTGCTCGGCAGAGGAGACCACTAGGCCGACGACACTGAGGGAGCATATCTGAAGGTGGCCATGGCAACAAGCTTGAGGTTCCTACAGTGTGGTAGGTCATGATAGGAGGAGGACCTCTGTCTGTAAACCCAACCATCGGGGCGGTGCCGAGTCCCGGAGCTGCAGATGCAAGAGGCGATCAAAGTTTCCTTGTAGCAGCAAGCGGCTTTGTGCAGATGACTGGAGGTCCTTGGAACAGAGACCCAGCCATGGCGGTGAGCTGTGCAAGGGAGAGAGACAATAGTCGAGCCTGAGAACAATGCTCTCATAGGAAGTCGATTGCTCGGTGGAGTGATTCCACCACGGCAGTGGTAGTTCACGCGAAAGAACAGAAGTCCCATTGGGGGACTCTACTGAGGAGAACGTGACCAAAGGAAAAGGGAGTGAACCAGGTCAGACCCAAGAACCGGCCAGCTCAGTGCAGGGCAGCGCAAGCCCACACCCACATGGCGGCCTCTGATTCATCCAAAAAGGTAAATAATCTGAAAATGCTCAATTCTTGGATAATTTGTAGAAATTAACTCGCTTATCAGAAAATCACATATAATATACCAAAATGTTTAGAAAAATGCGAAGAATAATATGGAAGCATAACATATGGCTTTTTATGCATTAATATTAGTGATATCATGTAAGTTGTAAAATGCTTAGTCCATGAGTAATAAATATCAAATGATGATATTAAATTATGGAAAAATGTCAGTAAATCTGTAATAATGTTTATAGTGCTTATGATGTCATATATGGTCATGTTTATGCACAAAATCATGTAATTTGCTTTATATTGCTATCTAGGGCTAATAACCCTAAATAAAAGGCAATTAATACATACATGATTGATAATTGATAAGATTTACAATGTAAGCTCATATCATCATATGGAACCTCAGTTTTAATTATGAGATCATGATGATGCACGAAGTCCATGTTATATGAAGTTGATCATTAACACATGGGTTGCAACTCTTATCTTAATAATGTATATAAACTAGGGTTAATATGTGCACAAAAAGGAATATGGAACCTAATGTACAGATGATGAACCATAATTTGGAATACGACATCAGTAATATCAATCCCAGATAACAAGATGATAAGACAAGTAATGATGGGAATATCCTAATGAGATAAGATAAACCCTAATGAACACAATTAGGGCTAAGATGAGAAGTAAGATGATGAGAACCTGATGATAGTATATGATCTTGTCTTGATCAGGTTTAACAAAGATATAGATGAGATGAGGAATATGTGATTAGGATATATCTTTTGAAGGTATGATATTTACCTCTTACTTGGCTTATTATACAATATTCTTGTGTTATATGTGTAGTAGAATACTTGGCATATGGTATTGGATGAAGTGATTGTTCTTGTATGATATCTTGCTTGATTTTCTATACTTATGGATATGAACACTTGAAACATAATATATCTCTTCCATTATATGATAGCAATATACCTCTTTGGTAAGCATAGTTCTAGTGTGTGATCTATCTCTTTGGTAATCAGATCACATGTACAATGATCTATCTCTTTGGTAAGCAGATCATAAGGCCTGAATGCATCTATCCCATTGGTAGGCAGATGCACGAGCATATAATGGAAAATGTGATTAAAATATGTGTTCTCTTTTGTTGATGAATATCTTTGTGCAAGTATACACTTTTCTTATATTCCTCTGTTACTGCCAAGTATTAGTTTTATCTTATTGCCAAGATCTGATGAGAGGTATATAAAAGACACGTAGGCCTACTCAGTACAATATTCTTGAATATTATGCTGACGTATACTACATGTAATGTTTTGTTTAGGTTGTGGTTATGCTCTTGAAGATCTAGGATAGTTGAGAGTTGTGTGGAGAGCTGATGTATAGGTGGACATGTTGTCTTAAGATCATGTAGTTAAGTAGTAGTACATGTATATGCATAAGTTTGATGTTCAATATGTAATATCAAATGATGTAACAATTCATGTTGTAATTATGTGTTGAATGGTGAACATGTGTTGTATGGTTTTATTATTGTTCATGTGCATGTGCATGTGTATGAGTATAATCAGATGATTGGTCGTGTCCCTCACCTTGCAGTTACGTAGTTGACGTGAGGAGGCAAGTGATCCTCCATGAAACCACGATCGGTGATCGTGGAGTGATAGGGGTGAGGAACTCGATGTTCCTTGGATGATGACTGAGATCTGGAACTTAGATGCTCATTTCAAGCATGAGGCAACTGGAAGTGAGAGGGCGTCACACTAGAGAACATGGCCCCTCTCTCTCGCCAGCTATCCAGTCTAATAGCAACAATCGCGAGCACCTGGAACAGAGTGCAGTGGAAGCTCTGGGCTGGGAAAGCAGACTACGGCTGGCCTCTTAACCACGAAGAACCGCCATAGAGTAGGTGGACTCAAGACCGGATGCACTCATGGAGCATGGAGAGATCTTGTGGACGTATCATCAGTCCATGAGTAGGAGAAGTTCGTGGTCAACCCCTCGTCGAAACTAGGCCAGGTGGCGGCACATGATGCGGATGGGGTGAAACCCAGTGCGAGAGAAGATTGAGATCCACAAGAGAAGGAGCCATCGCAAGCCACACCACGCTGGTGAAGTAGGCATGAGATAGGGTTAGTGCACGCCGCGTTGAGCAGAGAAGGCCGTGAGAGGGAGCAAAGACTTTTGCTCGGAAGAGGAGACCACTAGGACGGCGACACCGAGGGAGCATATCTGAAGGTGGCCATGGTGACGAGCTTGAGGTTCCTACAGTGCGGTAGGTCATGATAGGAGGAGAACCTCTGGCCGTAGACCCAACCATCACGGCGGCGCCTGGACCCAGAGCTGCAGATGCGAGAGACGATCAAAGTTTCCTTGTGGCAGCAAGCGGCTTCGTGTAGATGACTGGAGATCCTTGGAACAGAGACCCAGCCACGTTAGTGGGCTGTGCAAGGGAGAGATATAATAGTCGAGCCTGAGAACAATGCTCTCACAAGAAGTTGATTGCTCGGTGGATTGATTCCACCGTGGCAGCGGTAGTTCACGCAAAAGAACAAAAGTCTTGCTGGGGGACTCTGCTGAGGAGAACGCGACCAAAGGAAAAGGGAGGGAACCAGGTCAGACCCAAGAACCGACAGACTCAGTGCAATGCAGCGCAAGCCCACAGCCACGTGGCGGCCTCTGATTCGTCCAAAAAGGTAAATAATCTGAAAATGCTCAATTCTTGGATAATTTGTAGAAATTAACTCGCTTATCAGAAAATCTCATATAATATACTAAAATGATCAAAAAAATGCGAAGAATAATATGGAAGCATAACATCAGGCTTTTATGCATTAATATTAGTGATATCATGTAAGTTGTAAAATGCTTAGTCCATGAGTAATAAATATCAAATGATGATATTAAATTATGGAAAAATGTCAGTAAGTATGTAATAATGTTTATAGTGCTTATGATGTCATATATGGTCATGTTGATGCACAAAATCATGTAATTTTCTTTATATTGCTATCTAGGGCTACTAACCCTAAATAAAAGGCAATTAATACATACATGATCAATAATTGATAAGATTTAAAATGTAAGCTCATATCAGCATATGGAACCTCAGTTTTAATTATGAGATCATGATGATGCACGAAATCCATGTTATATGAAGTTGATCCTTAACACATGGGTTGCAACTCTTATCTTAATAATGTATATAAACTAGGGTTAATATGTGCACAAAAAGGAATACGGAACCTAATGTACAGATGATGAACCATAATTTCGAATATGACATCAGTAATATCAATCCCAGATAACAAGATGATAAGACAAGTAATGATGGGAATATCCTAATGAGATAAGCTAAACCCTAATGAACACAATTAGGGCTAAGATGAGATGTAAGATGATGAGAACCTGACGATAGTATATGATCTTGTCTTGATCATATTTAACAAAGATATAGATGACATGAGGAATATGTGATTAGGATATCTCTTTGGAAGGTATGCTATTACCTCTTACTTGTCTTATTATACAATATGCTTGTGTTATATGTGTAGTAGAATACTTGGCATATGGTATTGGATGAAGTGATTGTTCTTGTATGATATCTTGCTTGATTTTCTATACTTATGGCTATGAACACTTGAAACATAATATATCTATTCCATTATATGAAAGCACTATATCTCTTTGGTAAGCATAGTACTAGTGTGTGATCTATCTCTTTGGTAATCAGATCACATGTACAATGATATATCTCTTTGGTAAGTGGATCATAAGGCCTGAATGCATCTATCCCATTGGTAGGCAAATGCACGAGCATATAATGGAAAATGTGATTAAAATATGTGTTCTCTTTTGTTGATGAATATCTTTGTGCAAGTATACACTTTTCTTATATTCTTCTGTTACTACCAAGTATTAGTTTTATCTTATTGCCAAGATATGATGAGAGGTATATAAAAGACACGTAGGCGTACTCATTACAATATTCTTGAATATTGTACTGACATGTACCACATGTAATGTTTTGTTTAGGTTGTGGTTATGCTCTTGAAGATCCAGGATAGTTGATAGTTGTGTAGCGAGCTGATGTATAGGTGGACATGTTGTCTTAAGATCTTATAGTTAACTAGTAGTACATGTATATGTATAAGTTTGTTGTTTAATATGTAATATCAAATGATGTAACAATTCATGTTGTAATTATATGTTGAATGGTGAACATGTGTTGTATGGTTTTATTATTGTTCATGTGCATGTGCTACAGATTGTTTCCTTCTGACTCCCTTGATTTTCTCTTTCTTAGCCTAGTGTGTGATGTTTAAATTGGGATTCTCGCTGAGGTGAGGTTTCAATTTGGACGTCACACATCAGATTAAGTTTTAGAAAATCCGGGGACGTCACAGAAACCTAAGGCAGGTAGGTAGAAACTTGACCTTAAATGCCAACGTTGTTATACAAGGAAACCTAAAAATAAATACAAGGAATTTAAAGTAACTATTAATAAGTAATTTATAGTATGAGATGTGTTTGGAAAAATATGTGAGCAATATTGGGAGGATTAAGAAAAGAGAATCATGGATGAATTTCAAATATATGACACAAGTTAAATAAAAGTCCCAAAAATTCAATTCTAAGTTTTGAGTATTTGAATATGTGTATTCAATCTTTTCTTCATAATGTAGTGCAATAAATAAGGATAAATAAGAAGAGACAAGTATTGATGGATAAGAAATGGATCAATTGCAAAAGTTATTTATAGTGGGTTCATATTTTTCTAAAATGTATCTTCATGTTCCAAGAAAATTAAGTTATGTCTTTATGGATTTATGCTAGTTAGGTTGAATAAATAGTTGATTATGATGCATATTACTCAAGCATCGTAATTTCATTTCAATACTAAATTGTGGTTATTCTAATCTTATGGCATGTATGGGCTTCAACATTGAGATACCACAATAATAAAGTATACTCCTTAGTATTTTTAGTTGTTATACTAGACTATAATACACAAATAACCCTATAAGTTGGTATAGCACAAAATAAGATACATAGAAAGGATAAACCTAAGCAGCATGTACCACGTTGAAAGAAAGTGTATTACTAGCAATTTATCATGAGATATATATTTTCTTGTTGATATTGAAATGCTTTATTACAAGATGATTACATCCTAGTTCATTATTAAAATAAGAGATATAGGAATAGGACATGAAGTGAAACTTAGAATGTTGAAAGAACTTTAAGTGCATTTTTTCATTATGCTTGTAAGTTTAGAGGATGAAACGTTTTAAGGTGGGTGTTGTAATGACCCTGCCCCTACTTATTAGGTAATGATGGTTTCAGACCCTAAGTTAAATTTTTCTAAGATGTTTAATGTGAATTTAATATCTAATTTAGATATGATGTTATCTTTCATCCATATCTTATATTTCAAGGTGAAATTTATAAAGGAATGATGGTTTGTCAAACACTAAATCCTTGTTGACGTTTATTCATGTATTTCTTCTTAATAGTATTCTTTTGCCAAATTAGTGTAAAAATCAAATTTTATTATGTTGATTGATTGGTTAACATATTATTTACCAATTTTGGTTGATTAGGTAGGATTTGGGTAGGCAAAACCCTAGATATGTTGAAATTATGGGTTCCATCTTGAATTTGCCCTAAAATAGGTTAAAATGATGGAACTGTGGTAAAAAAATTGATTTTATTTCATTCTAGTGGTATTAGGTTTTAAATGGACTATAGAATGAAATTTGAATCATAGAATATTATTTATATTGATTTGGAATTCAAATGCTCAAGATATGCCAAATTATTGTTCTGGAAAAGTTTAATGAAAACTTCATTTATGGACCTCATTGCAAAATACCCAAGCACCTCAAATGACGTTATAAGGAAAATCCAATCTGAAACACCTAAAACCCACCAATATTCTATGAAATATCATGGTTGTGAGTACATAGGTGATTTTGAGGAGTTTGGGTGGATGTTGATCTAGAATTGATCTAGCACAAGTTCTTCCTCTGATTCAAGTTAAATCTAGTAAGTTCTTTGTTTCTCTTCTTATTCCTTCCAATTTACTTAGTTCTATTGTTTTGGATGAAATATTTCTGAAAGTGGAGAAAAACCCCTAATCTTTCCATCTTCTTTCACTTTTCTCATGCTTTCATCTAGGAAGGATCTAGGGATTTTGTGGTGAATTTCAACTTTAGAGAAGTTTGGTGGATCTTTTTGTAAAATTTTAGCACTCATGTTCTTGGAATAGGACAAGAGGTTTTTACATTCAAATCACAGCAATGATGAGTGGAACTACATCCATTTAGATATTTAAGTATGTAATAAACTCAATTTAAGCTATTTGATGTCAATTTAGTCCTATTGTTAAGAATTTGGTTCATTTTATGGTAAAATAGGGATTTTATAATGATATTATATATTCATGCTTATTTTATAGAGATACACTAATATGAAACATTCTTGAACATAATTTTTGTGTCATGGAATCATTTTTTATGAAATATCTTATTTTCATTAGCTCTTTCCCTAAGTTTGTGGGGTTTGGCCATTTAGGGTGAAATGGTCAAATCTTTATATTTTGATATGAAATTTGATACACTAATCTACAATGAATTAGACTATATTAAATTATTATTGGTTATTCAAATTTAGATCCATTAAATCTAAAATCACTTTCTTTTTTGAAATCAATTGATTTAGTGTGTTTTTGCAAAGATTTTGGTGGAATGAACTCAAATAGAGTGGAAGTAACCCTTTAGCCATGGTTTTCGTTGATCTAATCCAAAAAATGAAGAACATGATTGTGTCCTCATCTATTTTATATATGTCTGGCTCAATGGGCCTCAATTTAGGTATTGAAGAAATATAGATCTAAATAGCTACAAACATTGATCAAAGGCGAATGATTTCAATTCCATAATGCATGTACATGACATGTATGAGTTTCAAACGCAATATACTATTGAAGAATAGGTGTAACCAAGTTTTCCATTATTTGTTGGGTAGTGGAACAAATGCAAGAGTGAAACACATGCTAGAGTGTGCTATAAGATAGCTTGTTTATTTTCACTTATGAATATGTGATGATAACATGCATAGCCCTTACAATGTTAGTTACTTTATTATCAGTGCATCTACTTCATGTTGTTCACATTTACAAATACTAGTAGTTTAGTTCAATTCACAAAAATTAGAGCATATAATCAATATTCAGTATCAAAGTTCAGTTGTATCTTTACGATACACATAAATTATGAATATTCATATATGCTCATTTTAAGTTCAAGTGCAATATAGTGTTGTGAATCTACATCAATTGTATTCTTTTCTAGAGTATAAGAAATACATGGAAATGATTTATATTACTTTCAGTAGTGAATTATAGTGCATAGTACAAAAAGAAAAATGAATGATTGAGTTACATGCTAAAGCTAAGAAAAAGGCTTAGTAGATCATTATTTAGTGAAACTAAAGGATCCTTTGGACTTTTAGATGTCGTAAACATCATACATTTCCTATGGAGGTCTACACCACAGTGGAGGAAACATCTTACCCCTTGGTAGGGTTCAAGAGAGGAAATAGAGTGTGTTGGTGAGGCACGAGGGGTTAATTCCACTCTGTGCAATGTCTTGATCAATAGTAGGGGTACCCAATATTAGTTGGAGATCCTGGTGGTACCAAATTCAATTACTACTCAGTAAGTCCACCATTTTGGAATTTTTAGAGTAGATAGTTTTATCCTGAGTGCTTTTGACTCTCTTCCTAAGTATCCAGGTCTAGTGGAGGAGTCCAATTTTTCTGGCCAGCTATTTAGCCACCGAGGACAGACATGGCAAGGTGCATTTTAGATCGAGTATCTAGTTAGAAGACTTAGAGTCTAGGGTCTAATATAAGTCTTCTATGGTGAGATCATATCTTTCTGCGATGCTTCTACATGATTTGGTACACCTAATGTGGGTCAATGGTATAAATAAATCAATTAAAAGATTGATAAGTCATATTCTAGGAATTGGTTATTCAATATATACATCCATAAATATTGTTTAGTTATTCTAATTATTTAGAATGTTGATGAATTTAACATTACTTCGAATTCAAATTGGTATTTTGTGGCTTGCTTATGTTTTTATCACCCTAATAAAGAATATTCCTTTTATTTGGTCTAATTCCATTCACTAAGCCAGTTGGTCACACTCTAATGAAAAAAATATTAGGTAACACTACTGATATCGAGATAGCAATATTTTTTCATAAGATTCCTACCACATAAGATGTTAGTAGAATTTTGGGGTAGAAATCGTCAGTCTCGATTCCTATCTACTCGAGATACTTGTATAGAAAGAGTTGTAAATGATATTGTAGAATATTGTGTTTTTACTTCTAGAATGTGTAATTAGCTATCAAGACTTTTGTACTTGTACTAACAAGAATTAGTATGAATATATAAATATTTATCTTTAAAATTGAATTTATTTTAGAGGAAATCAGGTTGTATACTTCATAAGGAAGGAGCTATCGACCCCGCCAGGGCCCGATGCCTTATGGGGATTTGATTTTGAGATAATCATACCAATTTCTTGGAGAGAAGGATCGGATGACAGCACACGTCTTTCCTCCCTATTCAACTTAGTGAACAATCCAATGTAGTTAGCTATTGTACTGGGATCACATTGAAAGGGTTCAGTGAATAAGAATTCAAAATGTGTGTAGACTAGTTGGCAGATTTCCTCATCCTTGGTAATCCAGTCTTCATCGGCATTCTTAAGCATGGTGATGGTATTGAATCGACACCTTTGTTTCACATAAGCATTATAGAACTTGGTATTTGAGTCTCCGTCTCTAAGCCAACTGATGTGGCTTCTTTGTTTGAGATCATCCTCCTCCTTTCTCAAAATGTCAATATATTGTGCCTCCATGTCAGCTATCATTTTTATTGTTTCTATGTCATAAATATCATCCAAGCCTTTATGTAACATGTCTAGGTTTCTAAGGACTAAATTTTTCTTTTGTGTATTCTATATGTAGTTCCTCTTTGTCCAAGAAGTAATGCTACTGCTGGGACATTTAAGAGCATTGTGGAAAGAAGTATATGAGTGCCAAATATTACTAATAAGGTTTTTGAAATCATAATCCTTGGATCAAGACTCCTTAATGAGAAAGCGAGGAGCACTTTGATTATGAATAGTGGATTGAATTAAGAGGGGACAGTGATCTAAAAAAGCTCTAGGTAAATGTTCCACAACAAAGTGTGGAAAAGAATCATTGAACTTAGAATTTTCAACAACTCGATCAATACATTCCTACAACCTACCATGGATATAGGTAAACTGTATCCCACAATAGCCAAGATCTGTGAGACCGGCTTCCAGCAAGGTGTCATTGAATAGAGATGCCTCGTTGAAATCATAGTGTTTGTTGTCCCTCTTCTCATTGGGTAATAAGGTGGTGTTGAAGTCACCCAATACCACTTCATGTGATTTAATGTCAAAAAAAAATAACAGTGATGCTTGGCTTTTGTTTAGTCATTGATCTCTTCCCTAGTATCATGATTCGTGGTTAATGTGAGATGCAGGTGTAACACTTCAGCTATTTTCTGATCATAGATACCTTTTTGTTATCTCTTCCACTAAATTTAAACCTATAATCTACCACACCAACTTTGTACCAACAAATAGTAGGTTTGCACTTTCTTCCATATAGAGCTTAATAAGGGGTCATGCCAGATATACACTTTCTAGAATGATAACTATTGTTATTCGCAAACTCCATAAGACTAAAGTGATTATCCCAACTACCATTGAACTGTAGTACACAAGTTCACAACATGTTCTCTAGGGTTTGAATTGTCAGTTTTAACTATCCACTATTTGAGGAAGAAATGTTTGTCTTAAACTTCAAACATGTTCCTAAGACATGATGTATTTGATTCCATAATCTAGATGTGAACTTGGGGTTTGTGCCAGATATAATTGTGATTGGTATTCATGTAATCTAAATATCTTATATATATAGGCTTTGTTAGTTTGGGTGCATCCCAAATGACTTAATAGGTACAAAATGGTTAAGTTAGTTACTTTGTCCACAATCACCCATACAAAGTTAAAACCATGTGATGTTTTAGGAAACCCCATTACAAAGTCCATAATAATATATTCCTACTTCAAAATATGAATAGGAGTGATTGTGGGTACATGTTGTCTTTTAGTTTTCATCCTTCAATTGTTGGCATTCACCACACTTGGCTACATACTCAGCCACATCCAAGTTCATTTCTGGCCACTAATACAATTTCTTGAGGTTTTTATACATCTTGGAATTGCTTGGATGCATTCCATATATACAAGAGTGATGCTTCCTCAAGAATCAATTTATTTAACTCAATGTCATTTGGCACACACAATCTGTCATGTTGATATAGTAACCCATCATCTACATATATAAACTTTGTCATCTTACCTTCTATCATATTATGCATGATTTGCTTCAATCCACTGTCGCTCTATTGGATTACTTTAGTCTTCTCATAGAATGTAGGTCTAACCTACATATGTGCAATCATCCCACCTTGTTGTGACACAATCAAATGTAAATTTGTGTCTCTTATTTTGAATAGTAAGTCTCTTTTTATGCATGCCATAGAAAATATTTATATAGGTGATGTAGACTTCCTACTCATAGCATCTTCCACAACATTGGCCTTCCCAAGGTGTTAATAAATGGTAACTCATAGTCCTTTATAAGCTCTAACCATATGTGGTGTCTAATTGATATCATTTTGTGTGAATATGTACTTCAAAGTCTTATGGTGTATAAATACCTGACATGACTCACTATAGAGATAATGACACCAAGTTTATAAGGCATGTACTACTACTTCCAACTCAAGATCATGTGATGTGTAATTCTCAATATTCTTCTTAATATTTCTTGAAGTATAAATCACCACCTTTCCTTCCTACATAATATCACATCCTAGACCTCTTCTGATGCATTACATAACACCATATAACCATTTCCCACATCAAGTAAAACATAAATTGATTTTGTAGCTAACTTATTTGTATATGAAAACTTTTCTCACATTTTTCATACCAAACAAAAGGCATATTCTTCCTGGTTAAGTGTGTAAGAGGAGCTAATCAAACACTAAATATCCTTATAATTCTTCTATAATATCTAGCCAACCCTCGAAAACTTCTAATCACAGTAGGGGTTGTGGGTTGCTCCCACTGAAGAATAGAATCCACCTTTTAGGGTCTACAAAGACTCCTCGTGATCTGACATGTCCAAGAAAGGAAACTCCAGTCAACCAAAACTCACAGTTGTTGAACTTAACACAAAATTTGATGTTGTCTCAAAAACTATAGAGCTACCCTCATATGTTGCTCATGTTTTTTTGTATCTCTAAACTATACAAGAATGTCATCTATAAAGACTACTATAAACTAATCTAAATATGGTTTGAAAACTCTATTCATCATGTCCATAGAATTTGTAGGGGAATTTGTCAAACCAAAAGACATAACTACAAACTCATAATGTTAATATCTTGTTCTAAAGGCTGACTTAGGTACATCCGATGCCTTTATTGTCAACTCATTATAACTGAATTTAGATCTTTCTTTCAGAAGATTGTTGCTATCCACAACTAATCAAATAGATCGTCAATACTAAGAGAGGATATTTGTTCTTGATTGTTATCTTATTCGACTACCTACAGTATATGCACAACCACATAGTTCATCCTTATTTTTCACAAATGCACTAGAGCTCCCCAAAGTGACATAATAGGTTGAATGAACCCCTTATCTAGTAACTATTGTAATTGAGTTTTTAATTCTTGTAACTCTACAGGTGTCATTCTATAGGTTGGTAATGATATTGGGTAACTACGAGGTAGATTTTGTATATCAAAGTCAACATTTGTCTGAGGAGATAAACTTGGTACTTATATAAAAAGGTATCTAGAAACTCACACACTATGTGAACATCCTCTATATGAATTTTTCTTTTTTTCTTCCTTTGCATCTACCACATGTGCTAAAAAGGCCCCACATCCTTTACTCATCACTTATCAACCACAACAGTTGATACTATGCACATGGGTAATACTTTCCTATCTCTAGTAATGACATAGAAAATGCCACCTTGTTGAAAGATAGCCTCTTTCCTCCAAGAATTCAATTGCATATGGTGTGTCTTCAGGCAAGCAATGCCTAAATTTATTTTAAAAAAGTTAATGCCTAAGGTATGATATTAACTGTTATGATACATCCACTAAAATTCAAAAGATATCTTGGACACACTTATGTAAAAACTATTGGCTCACCTAATGGTACTCTTAATGTGACACTTCATCATGATAAATGATATTACTCAAAACATAAAACATGGTTAACTATGATTTAATCACATAGTGAAAAATGTGAAATAACTAAAACATTGTTCAACATCATAAATCAATTCTGAAACATTTATATAAAGGTCCATTTTTTCATTTTCATATATTGTATCGCGTAATTACATATGTGTCTAATGGCCTCAGCCACATAATGTATACAAAATATATTTCACATGTACATGCCATATTTCACAAACACTACGATACTGCAAAAATCATGTGTTGATACAAGTATATCATTTAGAAAACATATCCCATACCTAAACCTGAGGGTACAAGGATGACACTAGAACTCTACTACTAACATCTACATCTAATCAACCTTCTGAATGTATTGATCACCAGGTTGCTCCTCTTCCATAGAACGACCTCGACCACATTGCCCACGACCACCTAAAAATATGTGGTGACCCACGGGTGAGACTCAGTCCCAACGAGAGATATAACTCTCTCCAATAGATATTGATTACAACAGTTTATTAAATAGTAAATAAACTGATAAATTGGAGTACTAAATAAGTAATTGAGCAGATTCAAAAATTTAAGCATATTAAGTAATTAAGCAAATAACCTTTAGCATCAAGAAGAATTACTCAAATTCATAAGTCTTCATCATGTAAGAACTATGTAGTATAAAGGCAAGGTAAGGGCTAATTCAACTAATGTGAAACGTATTTAACCCTAATAGATATACTACATGACTTGTATTACATCTTTTATTATGTCCTGGGAGTTTGAGTCATACCACTCAAAGTCCAACTGACTATAGCTTGGTCGTAATCAGTTCCATATAAGATCTAGGAAGAGAAGGACTCCAAGATCTTCTCCAAACTCGGTCAGTACGATTCTGCACCGCAGTGACATATCAGTCAAACTGCAAAACAACAACATACAATCTTGTAAACAACTAGCCCACCTTGGTACAGGTCATAGTGCTAGAAACCAAGGTATGCAAAGCAAAATCTTTATACCCTGATAATCACTGAGACATGACCACAGTCGTTCCCAAAAAAAGGGTTAGGCATGACTCTAGTCATCCTCACTAAACTCTGGGGCTCAGGATAATAAGTACCCCTCATATTCAACAATATGCACTCTAGGTTTCCCTTAGGAATACTCATTTCACCATCCAGCAAGTTCTAATGCTAAAAATGGCTCTACGGCTCAGGGCTTTACTTGATTAGGGTTTCATTCGAATAATTATTGTCAATTGAGTGAATTAGAGATTCATCATAAAGTGGACATTCAAACCCTAATTGTTTTCTAGCAAGAGTATAAGTATGCCAACTTCAGAAGATATAAAGAATTTGGGGTATAAATCTATATCATATTACCATAAGTTATCATTCATTGTAAATTAATGGACCACAATTTCCATCATACCATTGCAAGGTACCAATTTCTTATCACAAGTTCCAAGGTGTCAATCTTCATTGGAACATGAAGATGATTTCACCTCAACCAGGGCTTCAAACATGCCCAAGGTCATAAAGACTGATGCGATGATTTTGAGTCGCATTTATAGACTCGTTTGATATGTGTTTTATGCATTTATTAGTCATTTTCATGGTTAATGTTGCACAATTCATTCATTTTAGTCTGTGCTACTTCTTTATGTCAAATTCCCTTTATTTAAGCATTTTGAGAATTAATTATCAAAAAAAAAAATTGTGTGAACTTATGTGGTTTCGTGTGTTAATTTCAGGAAAACAAGTATCTGCTACTGTCGATACCATCGACGATGGTCGATACTATCGACACGACCACAGGTGCACAGCCGCAAGGACCAGAAGAAAGTCGATACTATCGACAGGGATGTTGATGGTATCGAGATACCACCAGGTTGTAGACAAAAATGAGGTCGATACCATCGACCCAGGAGGCTACAGTGATGGAAAAGGACACAACCGACGCCTTAGAGTGTTGATGCCATCGACTCGTGTCGATGGTATCGAGATGACATCAGGCGTAAAGACAAAAGAAAAGAGAACTTCCGCTAGCACGCAGGGTCGATACCATCGACTCACGTCGATGGTATCGACACCTTCAGATACTTATTGGCTTTGTAATGATCTAAATCGGACGGTTGTGGTTAATGGAAGACCTAATTGCGGGATTATACCTAATGACAACACCCAAGAGGGGAGGAGGACGTCATTAGTCACTGCACACATCCCGGAAAGAAAAGGAAAGAAGAATGGAGCACGAGAGCACACCCCAGCCGATCCAGACGCTGAAGAAGACGATTTCCATCACCAAAAGGCGGTAGAACGTGTATTCCACGCCAAGGATCGCTTGGATCTTCTCTGTTCTTGGGTTTAACCACTCAATCACGTTTTTCTTCATGTTTCCCTTTTTCTTCTCCACGTTGTATTCTGAGATGAACATGCGGGGCTAATCCCCTTTGTCTTTAAGACCGGGAGTAGCCCGGGAATTCATTGTATGACGATTTTATCATAGTAACTCATATCTTATCTCTTAAATCTGTGGTATAATTTTGTTTTCTCAAATATATTGTTATGCTTGATCACCATAATAATAATCTAACGCCCTTAATTACTTTGAAAGAAGAATTAATGGTTGAAAAGAGACGGAATTTTCATTAATTGAAAAATCCCTTGAACAAGGTGGTGTAAGATTAATGGTGGATACCAAGAGGTCATTTTTAATGCACCGAGTTTAGGGTATAGGTTACTACGACGGTGGAACTGACCTAGACATAGGTAGTGAATTGTACCACGACAGTGGGCAATTCTGATTTCAGGCCACTACCCAGATAGAGAGATAAAAATTAAGTAATTATATAGAATTTAATACAATGAAAACCCACGGCGAAACCGCAATTCTAAAGATCTTCTTTTGAATTGATTAAACCAACATTTAATCGATTGCTTGCTTTGCTTTATTTTTATTTTTCTTTTAATTTTAGACAACCACTCTCAACTATTTAATCGTCTTATCTGATCCCGAGTAGTTAGTAGGAGTCTTCGACAATTTCACATATCCCTGAGTTCGACTCGGGCCTCACAAGGCCTATATTACTTCGACGCGTTCACTTGTGTTTCTGCGCACGGTAAATTTGCGTCAAGTTTTTGGCACCGTTGTCGGGGATACGGCGAATTGTCGGTACTACGAGTGCTACAAGCGGCCACTCTAGGCCACATTTTTTTTACAATTTCAAAAATTCATAATCTATTTTCTAAATATTTGCAATCGTCAAGCACTGTACTAAATTTAATTTTTCTATTTACAGGTATTGTGCATGGTACAGACGTGTAGTACAGACTACACGAAAAAAGCACCAGAGGTTCCGCTACCAGGATCGGAAGACGAGGACGAGTATAATCAAGACCAGCTGGAGGATATAGTTTTTGAATCTGAACAAGAAGAGATGGACGAGCCACAGACAATATGGGAGAAGATCAAGGCTTCTTCCTCATCCGCTTCCAAAGGGCCGATCAAGAAGCCAGCGGTGAATATTCCAAAACACAAGATTGATCCGGCTTTAATCAACTTGGTGAAGTCGAATGCTTTCCATGGGCTCAAAAATGAAGACCCCGTCGCGCACATAAGTCAATTTGTGGAGAATTGTGATATGATAAAAATCGACAGATTTCCACAAGATGTCCTCTACTTGAAGCTCTTCCCGAGTTCTCTAGCAGGAAATGCACGTGAATGGCTACACAACTTGGACGATGAATACGTGGAGTCTTGGGACCACATGGTGGAGGTTTTCTTCGAGAGGTTCTTTCCGCCCGAGAAGACCAATGACATGATCAGAAAGATCCACAACTTCACCCAACAAGCAGGAGAGACTTATTCTGAGACCTGGGAAAGGTTTCAGATCATGCTCAGACGATGCCCGCATCACGGGCTTGATAAGGAGACACAGGTCAAGATCTTCTATTTTTCTCTCTCGGAGCATGATAGAAGCAACCTCGATTCAGCCGGTTCGGGATTCTTCTTGAATAACACAGACACTAGATGTTGGGAAATCTTAAAGAACATGGCTAAGAAACAATCATGGCGCGAAAGAGGCGTCGTGGAGCAGGTTCGAGTGGCAGGTGAATCTAAGGCAATCAAGGAGCTGAATGAGAAGATGGATCTTCTCGCAAAGAAACTGCTCGCAAAGGAGGACACTGAGTCCGAGGATGAGGCTCAAGTTAAATTCATGAGACAGCAGCAAGGCTACAGGAATAACAACTATTCATGGAGGAAAGATAAGAAGTTCTCCTAGAAGGATCCAAATAACTTCTTGCAGGATCCAGATGCCAAACCCCATCCAGCAGCGGAGGATAAGAGCATAGAGCTACTCAATCAAGTGATAAAGCAAAATCAAGAACTCATGGCTACTTTCGGCCAACAAATAAAGCAACAAGGGGAGTTCATGAACCAATTTGGGCAGACACTGTAGAGCCATGGGGCTCAAATGAGGACAATAGAGACATCCATGGCACAAATGGCAACAGAGATAGCCAGTTTAAAGAAACCGGCACATCTGGGTTTTCCGGGTAATACTAATGTTCCAGGGGGAAACCAACAGGCGAAGGCCATCTTGCTAAGAAGTGGCAAGAAATTGTTAAATCCTAGGATCGATGAAACAAGCAAACCCCAAGCGGAAATTGAAGGTGAGGCAAATGAGGAGTTGTCTGTACCAGTCACTGAACCAGTTGATGATGCAGCAGTGGGTGCTACTGAAGATCCTATTGTAGAGGAGGAGGAGCCTCAGAAAAGGACACCCTATGTGCCACCGCATCAAAGGGCACAGGCTGTCCCGATCCCTTATCTGAACAGTGCTAAGGCAAGGAAGGTAGATGCCCAATTCAAAAAGTTTTTAGATAGTTTCAGAAAGCTTTCAGTCAATATCCCTCTATTGGAAGCTATTGAGCAAATCCCTTCTTACGGGAAATTTCTGAAAGACATCATCACCAAGAAGAGAAAAATCCCGGACACTGAGGTTGTTGTGCTTAAGGAGCAGGTGAGTTCCTTCATCATGGGCACATTCCAACCAAAGAGGCAAGATCCAGGCTGTTTTAACATCTCTTGCTACATCGGGAAAGTCAAATTTGGTGAAGCACTATGTGACTCAGGGGCGAGCATTAATTTGATGCCCCTTTCTACATTCAAAAAGCTGGGATTAAAAGAGTCACGGCCAAGAAACATGACTATCCAATTGGTGGACAATTCAGTGGTAAAGCCATATGGGATTTGTGAAGACGTGCTAGTGAAAGTGGATCGATTTGTATTTCCAGCAGATTTTGTCGTCATGGAGATGCAAGATGAACAAGGCAATGAGATATTACTCGGACGACCATTCCAAGCTACAGCCGACATGATATTTGAGATGGGGAGAGGTCGTTTGACCTTAGGTATAGCCGATGACTGATTTGAGATGGTCATGCCTTCCAGCGTCATTTCACCTAAATCCAAGGAGAAATGCCACATGGTGAAACATTTTGATAACAATATCTCACTTTGTCTAGGGAAGCCATTTCTAGATATGGCTCATGTAATGACCAAGGTGGACAGGGGACTTTGGCTGTAGACGTTATGGAGCAGACCAAAGTGGTATCCCTTTGCAAGGCTGTAGGGTTCCCGAATGATGAGGATGAGGACATTCCTCCCTCTACGGAGGATGATGCCATAGCAAATTCAGTTTTTGATGCATATCCAGAATTACCACTGGAGGTTTGTTTAGTCAATATAATTCATGATTGGATGAGAAGCAAATCACTCAAGGAGTGTGCCAAGATGCTTTAGATGTTGCCATGCTTCTATGCGAGGTATTATGAAGATTTAGGTGAACTTCCCCCACCGCTTCAATCATCTTTAATGAGCCTGTCGGAGTTGGAGTTAAAGCCACTGCCACCACACCTCAAGTACGCCTTTCTAGATGAGGAAGACAAGTTACCTGTCATCATTTCTACATATCTGAGTGCGGAAGAGGAGGACCAGTTATTGATAGTGCTGAAGAACCACCGGGGAGCATTTGGGTGGTCCGTTGCAGATATCAAGGGGATTTCCCCTACTTTGTGTCAGCATAAGATTCGGCTCGAGGAGGGAGTCAAGCCGGTGATTCAACCGCAACGTCGACTGAATCCGAGCATGATGGAGGTTGTGAAGAAAGAGGTGATCAAGCTTCTCTCTGCAGGTATCATCTATGCAATTTCAGACTCGACATGGGTGAGTCCCACGCAGGTAGTCCCTAAAAAGGGGGGAATAACTGTCACTCAAAATATTTTAAATGAACATGTCACCACCCGCTTGGTAACTGGGTGGCGAGTTTGTATAGATTACTGACGTCTTAATGCCTCTACGTGAAAGGATCATTTTCCTCTTCTGTTTATTGATCAAATTCCAGAGCGTTTAGCCGGCCGATCACACTTTTGTTTTCTAGACGGGTATTCGGGGTACAATCAAATTTCAATTGATTCTAAGGACCAAGAGAAATCTACTTTCACTTGTCTCTATGGAACTTTCGCGTATCGCCGCATGCCCTTTGGATTATGTAATGCACCAGTGACTTTTCAGCGTTGTATGCTCGCCATCTTTTCTGATATGGTAGAACGCTGTCTAGAGGTCTTTATGGATGACTTTTCAGTTTATGGTGCTTCTTTTGATGAATGCCTTTATAATTTGGATAAGGTGTTACAGAGATGTGAGGACACACATTTGGTCCTCAACTGGTACAAATGTCATATGATGGTGAGTGAAGGGATGGTGTTGGGACATAAGGTGTCCAGCAAAGGTTTGGAGGTAGATCCGGTAAAAATTGAAGTAATTTCTAAATTACCCCCACCAAATTCGGTAAAAGTGGTAAGAAGCTTCTTAGGCCACGCTGGATTTTATCATCGGTTCATAAAAGATTTTCAAAAATTGCCAAACCTCTATCTGATCTTCTCGAAAAGGATGTCATTTTTTTATTTCAATGACAAATGTTTACACGCGTTCAACGTGCTGAAGGAGAAATTGATTTCCGCACCAGTTGTTCAAACACCGGATTGGACTAAGTCGTTTGAACTCATGTGTGATGCATCTGATTTCACTGTAGGAGCTGTGTTGGGACAGCGGGTGGACAATAAACCCGCCATGATTTTTTATGCCTCTAAGACTTTGAATGATGCTCAACTAAATTACACGACTACTGAAAAAGAATTGCTTGCTGTTGTTTTCACTTTTGAAAAATTTCGGCAATATTTAGTTGGATCGAAAGTCGTAGTTTGGACTGATCATGCCGCTGTTAAATATTTGATGGAGAAAAAAGATGTAAAACCTAGATTGATTAGGTGGATCTTGCTCCTACAAGAATTTGATATCCAAATCAAAGACAAGGCGGGGATTGAAAATGTTGTAGCGGATCATTTGTCTAGGTTAGAGAGGGTAGATGAAAAAGATTTACACATACCCATAACTGAGACATTTCCGAATGAACAACTTTTGAAAGTCAATTCTAAAGATCTGTGGTTTTCATATATCGTGAATTATCTTGTTTGCAAGATCATCCCGGATTATTGGACATATCAAGAGAAGAAGAAATTTTTCCATTCTCTACGATATTATTTTTGGGATGACCCCATTCTTTTGAAGCAATGCAGGGATGGTGTTCTATGTAGGTGTGTACCTGAGGTGGAATACGAGAGTGTTCTTCGTCATTGCCACACTCTACCTACAGGCGGACACCATGCGAGCTCTTGTACGGCTGCCAAAGTGCTGGAAAGTGTCCTATATTGGCCTACCTTGTTCCGAGACGCCTATGAGTTCGTGAGGCAATGTGATTCCTGCCAAAGAGCAGGTAACATTTCAAAGAGACAAGAGATGCCCCTAAATGTTTTCCAAGAGGTTGAGGTATTTCATCTATGGGGTATAGATTTCGTGGGACCCTTTGTGTCCTCAAATTCGAATTTATATATCCTTTTAGCTGTTAATTATGTGTCAAAGTGGGTAGAAGCAATACCCACAAGGACTAATGATTCTATTGTAGTGTGCAGGTTCGTTAAGGAAAATATCTTCTGCAGGTTTGGAGTGCCCCGAATGATCATCAGTGATGGGGGTACGCACTTTAAGAATCAAAAGTTCTCGGCACTATTGAGAAAATATGGGGTCAAACATAACATTGGTACCCCGTATCACCCGCAAACTCAAGTACATGTGGAGGTCTCCAATCGCAAAATTAAGAAGATCTTGGAGCGTACGGTGGCGTCCACGAGGAAGAATTGGAAGGCCTTACTACCGGATGCATTGTGGGCATATAGGACGGCATACAAGACACCTATAGGCACCACGCCTTTTAGGTTGGCGTACGGTCGGGCATGTCACTTACCGGTGGAGTTAGAGCACAAAGCACACTGGGCGTTGAGAAAGCTCAACTTGAGTTATGCTGAAGCGGGGAAGAAGAGATTACTTGAATTAAATGAATTGGATGAGCTGTGGATGACTGCATATGAGAACTCTCGGATATACAAGGAGCGCACTAAGTTGATCCACGATCGCCACATTCAGATGCGCAACTTCAAGAAAGGAGATTGTGTGCTTTTTTTCAATTCAAGGCTGAAGTTGCATCCCGGGAAGATTAAATCCCGATGGAGTGGGCCATTCACGGTAGAAGAGGTCAAACCACATGGCGCAATCATGGTGCGCGATGGTGAGACTACATTTTTGGTGAACGGACAAAGGTTGAAGTTATATTTTGGTGAAGATTACATGAGGAAGGTGAATGAGGTCAAACTCATTTCACTCTCATATGCATGATGGCTTCAAGTCGTCCAGCCTAAGACGTTAAATAAGGGTTCTTGTTGGGAGGCAACCCAACCATTGGTACTTTAGTTTAGTTCCTTTACATTCGTAGTTTGATTTGTTTTAACTTAGTTTGTAGTGTAAAAAAGATATCATGATCATTTGCTACATGTGCAGGGCTGAGGTAGAGTCAATACCATCGACCCTTGCGTCGATGGTATCGACCATGGTATAGGTTGGCGACTGTAGGAATCACACTGCGTTGATACCATCGACGGCCTCGTCGATGGTATCGACACACCAACAGGCAGATCGCAAATAGAGGACGATGGTATCGACATGGGTGTCGATACTATCGAGATCTCTGGAGATTTTTAGAACAAATCATCTCAGGAAATTCGATACCATCGATGGGCGTGTCGATGGTATCGACACATTCATGCAAAGAATGTGGTGGCCGTGCCTCGCGAGGGTTTGCCCTAATCAGAGAGTCGATACTATCGACTCGGGTCGATACTCAACGATCTGCGAGGAAAGATAAACGGCGATCGCAGCAACTAAGAAGTCGAGCTGGGGGACGGGTCGATACCATCGACCCGCGTCGATAGTATCGATGCGTCAGCAATCCGGGCCCTGCAGATCCAGCCATCGACAACCATCGATACTCGCAGAGGTACGGATCGTGTTACCTGAGTCGATACCATCGACTCGTGTCAATGGTATCGACGGGTAGATAGTAGCACCGGCCACGGCTATATATGAGGAGTATTTGCATCAGATGACATCACACCTTTAGTGTAACTCTCCTTCACTTGTGCCGAGCATGTTCCAGAGCTATCCAAGCCCGACGACAAGCAACACCGAGCAAAGTTCTTCATCAAGTGGAGATTCGCTTCTCCGATCTTCACCGAGCTCCCTTTTTGTTCCTCTTTCTCTCACAATCATGGTGGACGTAGCTGGTGCGTCGTCTTCACGTGCGAACCCGATGGATATCCCAGAGTTCGTGCCACCTCTGACCGCGTCATTTGCACACCCACAGCTGATTCATCCATCCGCGGAGATGAAGAATATATATGTGGAGATTCTAAAGAGGAAGATTGAGCCGACCCGCTATGTTGAACGGGAAACCATCTGCAACCTTGGGTTCGAAGCGAACCTTGATTACGTCCTGAAGGGTCAGGCCCAACACATGGGAAGACGGTCTGACGAGCTGGAATTTCAATGCAGATGGCCAGCCGTTCTTCAGTGAGTGGCCTACTTACAAGGAGTTGGTGGCTGAATTCATGGCTTCCTTGGACGTCTGCGTTGTTCCCAACGACGTCATAGCCACGGACCGCGAGTGGATCAAGGGTCGGGTGTCTTTCCGGCTATACAACATCGACTATACCCTTACACTCCGGCAATTCAACAAGATCTTCAATTGGAATCACTCGCAACATGATTACCGGCGACCGGACAACCGCACCGACTATGATTCCATCTTCGCCAAGCTGGTGACGGTGCCGCCAGGCAAGTCAGTAAGTTACCATAATGCTGCAGTAGCTGATTTCGAGCACCCTTTCGTCTAGATACTACACCGGATGATGAGTTCTACATTGTTTGCTCGGGGTGATTTGGCCCTCAGCAAGTTTCAGGAGACGGACTTATTCTTCTTGTATAAGCTCCTGAAATGTCAAGAATGCAATTGGGGAGCCTTCTTTTTGCATAGAGTTTTGGCGGTGAAGAGGAGTACACGGAAAGTGCCAATTCACTTTGGTGGGCTTATCACCAAGCTTCCTTCTTCGAGATGGTTTGGCATATGCGCACTACCACGTCAACCATGCTTACCAGGAATGCTCGCTTCCCGATCCGGTCTTCAACATCAAAGGGGCGCAACACTTCCGATGGCCTATCATAGCCATCGCTGACTCCGATGAAGATGGCAGCAACGACGACGGCAACGACAATGACGACGAGGCTACAGAGGAAGAGGAGGCATTCACACCTCTTCAGGAACGTGTGGCACCACGTAAGCATCCTCAGATGCATCCAGGTGCATCTTCATCATCACAGACTCCACCACCACCACCGCCCTTGCAGCCAAGCGAGGATGTCTATTCTATGTAGGACATGTATACTATGGTGCAAGACATACAGCAGACGCAGCAGCATCACATGGCGATGTACACTGGTATTCAAGACACTACAAACTGGTTACTGGGCAATCAAAGGGCAATGTTTGAGAACGAGCATCTTATCCTCGACAACCAACAACAAATTCATGATAGGTTGCAATGGATGGAGATGCAACAGGAGCCCTTTTACGACCACTATTGGAGCCAAAACTACTTTGGAGGCTATCCACAACCCCCACCTAGGGCCCAGTTTGATCCAAGCTTCCAGGGGGAGTATCCGTCTTGGGACCCTACGACTCCGCAGTACCCGCCTCCACCTGAAGAGTAAAAGTGGTATCTCTGTTCCAACCTTTAATATTGTTTTTGACTATGAGGCCATAGTCAAATTCAAGCTTAGAGGGGTGTTGGAACAGCTCTATCTTTCATTTTCTCTATTTTTAGTTTTATTGCTCTTGTTTCCTGTCATTTGTTTCCTGCAATTTTAGTTTGTTTTTAGGATCCACATTCTATCTAGTGTAATCGTGGATGTCTTTAATTTTGAGTCATCTCAGTTGCATGTGCATGCCAATTAAGGGAAACTAAAAAAATTTTGAGTGTTCGCAAGCTTGAGTGTTGTTTAACCCTGATCACCTAACTTAGAAAATGATTGGTTTTGTCAACTTTAAAACAGAAAATCACAACTGTACATTCCTAATGATTCATGAAAGTGGACGGAATTGGTTGTTTGAGCCTAAACTGACCAAATGATAATGAGACTTTAATTTGAAGTAAGAAGAGAAAAACTTCTTAACTACTACACAGGTCAGTAAGGAGGGACACATAATATTTTTCAAAGGTTTAGTCAATTAGTCTTGTGATCTGTCCACCTCATTGCTTTTCACAATCCACCAAGATTTGGAAGTAAAGTACAGTTTTGATCTTTTTGATTGCATGTCATGCAGATAGGACTTGCATTGCAATCACCTTCATATGTTTTGCATGAAAAATAAAAAATATATAGAATAGGTATACATGCACATTATCCTTAGGTGCATGTCATGTAGTTGCATTCATAACTTTTATGCATAAAGTATATCATGTACCTCATTTATTCTTTAATGGTGAATTAAATTATTCCATACCTTCTAAAGAGTGCAAATATTTGAGTTATGCAGGAAAAAAATAAGCCCAATAAAGTGTTCATTGTCAATTATGGATATAAGGGTTTGAAAAAATATGAAAGAAAACAAAAAGAGAAAAAAATCTGAAAAAAATATTTCTAAAAAAAAGAAGGTTATTTAGAAGCAACTAGAATAAGAAGGAGAAAGGAACGCAATCTCACCTACATTTTGAGATGAGTGAGTACATGATGTAGCTTAATTAGATATCCATCTTGTTTTGAGATGGATTGTTAGTGCATGCATCATTCCACCCAATCTTAGGCATTAGGGCATTTTTCATGTGCATTTGCATCATTTAGGGCATTTTTATTTTCATGCATGTTGAAACCGTATAATGCTTCCACTTCTTCCATGAGCCACCCATTGCATCCACCCGTTGCTCGGATTGGTAGGCCACCATGAATTTCTCCTCACTAGTGAATATCAGGAGAACTGCTTCCATGTAGATGGTAGTTAGGGAGAGCAACGTAGTATAGGAGATCACAAGATGCACTAAGTCTGGATCGGCGAATTTTATTATGTTAACTGCCTTATGTGATAGTGTTCATCAATTTTGAGGTTGATATCTTTTATGGATGATTATTGTCGCCTTTAGGGTAATTATCATTCTGTGGTTAGCGAGGGTCGGTATGTGAATGTCTAGTGGGAGTCATATGGGATGTTTGTTGTGATGCTTTGTTCTTTAGTTGACTCTAGAAATTCTATTCTAAGGGTTAGTTGCTCGAGGGCGAGCAATGTTCAAGCTTAGGGGAGTTTGATGCGATGATTTTGAGTCGCATTTATAGACTCGTTTGATATGTGTTTTATGCATTTATTAGTCATTTTCATGGTTAATGTTGCATAATTCATTCATTGTAGTCTATGCTACTTCTTTATGTCAAATTCCCTTTATTTAAGCATTTTGAGTATTAATTATCAAAAGAATATATTTTGTGTGAACTTATGTGGTTTCGTGTGTTAATTTCAGGAAAAACAAGTATCTGCTACCATCGATACCATTGACGGTGGTCGATACTATCGACACAACCACAGGTGCACAGCCGCAAGGACCAGAAGAAAATTGATACTATCGACAGGCATGTCGATGGTATCGAGATACCACCAGGTTGCGAACAAAAATTAGGTCGATACTATCGACACAAAGTCGATATCATCGACCCAGGAGGCTACAGTGACGGAAAAGGACAACAACCGACGCCTTAGAGTGCTGATACCATCGACTCGCATCGATGGTATCGAGATGACATCAGGCATAAAGACAAAAGAAAAGAGAACTGCCTCTAGCACGCAGGGTTGATACCATCGACTCGCGTTGATGGTATCGACACCGTCAGATACTTGTTGGCTTTGTAATGATCTAAATCGGACGGTTGTGGTTAATGGAGGACCTAATTGTGGGATTATACCTAATGACGGTGCCCAAGAGGGCAGGAGGACGTCATTAGTCGCTGCACACATCCTGGAAAGAAAAGGAAAGAAGAACGGAGCACGAGAGCACGCCCCAGCCGATCCGGATGCTGAAGAAGATGATTTCCACCACCAAAAGGCGGGAGAACGCGTATTCCACGCCAAGGATCACTTGGATCTTCTCTGTTCTTCGGTTTAACCACTCAATCATGTTTTTCTTCATGTTTCACTTTTTCTTCTCCACGTTGTATTCTGAGATGAACATGCGGGGCTAATCCCCTTTGTCTTTAGGACCGGGAGTAGCCCGGGAATTCATTGTATGACGATTTTATCATAGTAACTCATATCTTATCTCTTAAATCCGTGGTATAATTTCGTTTTCTCAAATATATTGTTATGCTTGATCACCATAATAATAATCTAACGCCCTTAATTGCTTTGAAAGAAGAATTAATGGTTGAAAAGAGACGGAATTTACATTAATTGAAAAATCCTTTGAACAAGGTGGTGTAAGATTAATGGTGGATACCAAGAGGTCATTTTTAATGCACCGAGTCTAGGGTATAGGCTACTATGAAGGTGGAACCGACCTAGACATAGGTAGTGAATTGTACCACGAGAGTGGGCAATTCTGATTTCAGGCCACTACCCGGATAGAGAGATAAAAATTGAGTAACTATATAGAATTTAATTCAATGAAAACCCGCGGCGAAACCGCAATCCTAAAGATCTTCTTTTGATTTGATTAAACCAACATTTAATCGATTGCCTCCTTTGCTTTATTTTTATTTTTCTTTTAATTTTACACTACAACTCTGAACTATTTAATCGGCTTAGCTGATCGTGAGTAGTTAGTAGGAGTCTCCGACGATTTCACGTATCCCTGAGTTTGACTCAGGCCTCACAAGGCCTATATTACTTCGACGTGTTCACTTGCATTTCTGCGCATGTTAAATTTGCGTCAAAGACCATCACATCAAACCCTGTAAGATCATCATTGCCTTTCAATGCCTTAGAACAAGGCTCAACAATTCATCAATCACACATGTGACATATAGGATTGACATAGCAAGAACTATGACGTTAAACTATCATCATATTAAGGTTTAACACAATAAGAGAGTAGTTATTGTCACATTTTAATCATTTAATAAGGTTAATTACAATCCAATATTACCACTAAGACACATTAGAGTTGGTGTAACAAGCCATGTTTCATCAGGGATACACATTCACTTGTTATGGTGATTAATCAAATATATTCATACGAGGGAAATGGTAAGACTACTAATAAAAGGCATTAAACCACCCAATTATCGTTATTAGAATCAACATATTTTAGTATAGTGTAACGACCCTGCCTCCCGGTAACGCCCAATTAAAGGAGACCAAGAGGTCAGAGTCATTATCCCAATAACCCAGATCAAAGGTTCGACAATTAATCAATAATAATTAAGAAATTCTACCAAATAAATTGAAATCTGGTATAAAATAAAACTTTGTTGCATACCTTTAAAACTTTGGGAATCTATTTATCCACAACTTGAATTATTCTATCTAATCATCCTTGCTCTTTATTTCTTATTTTCACAATGTGTCGCTTTACTGTTTGTTCATTTCAGGGTTGTACCTAAAACATCGACAAACAAAACACGATCATCATACAGGAATATGCTGGTATGTGGGGACAACTAAACATTCACAAATAAGGCTAACAATTTAATTATCACAAATAGGGTAGTTTAGCAAAACAATTTACATTTTCAATGTGTCATTCTCCACCGCTTTTTCCCTAACCCTAGAATACCCCTCAAGGGTTTTTCTTTTGACATTGACTTAAGGCCACCTTCTCAATCCAGACCTTGGTTCCTAGGGGTCACCTCTCCTGGTGCCCCATAGTCATGCAACATAGATCACCTTCTCATTCCCGAGCTTGGTGTCTGGGGTCACCTCTCATGGTGCCCATTGGTCTACCCTCCTGGGCCTGACCTTTATGGCATCATCCATCAGGGTGGCATGTAGGTGTAGGAATACACATGTATTTATAATTGTGATACCCATACTAACTTTATAATTGCAGTATGAGTATCCAAACTATTCAGTTTCATTCAATGTGATTAACCATCCGAGAACCCTTCGGGAAAACTAATGTGATTAATCATAATTAACCACATACCTGTCACGTTGTCTTGAATGCAGAATTAATCCAAACAATCAAGTAATCCAGAATTAAGCTAGCAACCACAATTCAGTCTTGAAATAAACATCCAATTTTCTATCATGGATCATGGTATCCAAGTCTAATAGACCTAATCGTGCCCGAGGATTACTAGCCTTTTTAAGGTTTCGACCATAATTAGGGTTTCATTTCCTTTTTACCACTTTTATTTTACTTTTATCAAAATAGCCATCAAACCTTAATTATCTTGTCTTATTTTCCATTAAGATCCTTAAGATCAGGTTTGGACCACAAAAACCCTAATTTTCGGATTACTATATGTTTTCTTCCCTTTTTCCTCACTTTAGGGTTTCTAAGGGTACTAATTACATTATTAGGTATAAAACCCTAAACTTTGCAACTCCATCATTAAAATAGGTTAAAATCTAAATTTATCATTAAACAAGTTAACCATGCTCGAAATAACCTAATTGCAATAAGAAATATATCCTTGATTTACAATTAGGGTTTCTATCCACAAATTAACACCTTTTTCATCAAAATACTACACTTTTGTTGAAAGAGACAGATTTAGGCCTCCAAACTATTTTTAATGTATTCCTCGTATTTTTTTGTTCACTTTTCATGTATTAACTTTCCTCATCCGAGTTTTCTATAAAAAGATATGATCTTAACAAGACAATTCCTTGTAATTGATTTATTGGCAATTTTTAGAAAAAAAATATGGACTGTTTGATCCGTGGTCCGTTGGTCCACTTAGGATCCAACGACCACAAATGCGTGCACCTATCTTTTGTGATTAGAAACAAGTGAACGACCGGACTAACCTCAACGTGATTGCAGGAGGTGAGGGGCACTTTGGTAAAAGACCGCGAGGTCTTCGTCTTCAACCTTGCCCGAGGGCAACAGGTCTGTGGTCAACTCAAGCGTTTACTCTTCGATCTAGTCATCCTTCGAGCGCGCCATGAAGCCAGGAAGCTTTGTCTTCCTCCTTCATAGTTGTCCAGGGGTTCAATTGCAGGTTGCAATCACGTCGGGGCCCTCTCCTGCTTGCCGAACTCTGGTGAGCTTCGTGGAGGTGACGAGGATGGAGGACAGGACGAACGGATCAATTGGACGCACTAAAATCTTTCTCGCACTCTTCCACAACGATTGGGATCACAAAAAGAGGTGTCGGTTCCCTCTCCATCCCTCCCTATATATAGGGTCGGGCAAGTCCCTATCAGATTGGGAACTTTCCCAATTGCCAACCAATCCTCGTCAAACCAGGGATGTTTCCTTTCGGTTTCTTTCCCTGAGTCCAACGGAATCATCAGCCAACTTGCACATCCAGTGAATCACGAGGAATCCAAGAGGGAAAGTCCCTCTTTAATTGTAGAATCACAGTTCTAGTGGAACTTAGACGATAACCGTCCCACGCTGGATCAAGATCCAATGGCCTTCGTTGCACGTGATCAAACAAAAAAAAATACCTTTTTTCTATTTGTCAAATTAATGCCTTAATTTGGAGATAACTTGAGAAAATGATATCTCCCAAACCATAACTCCTTTTTGTATCAAATTTTAAGGGAACGTTTGTCTTCACATTATCTAGCTATGTACGAAATGTTGGAAAAAAATTACAATGGATGAGAAGGTTTACTTCCCTCCTAAGTTATCCTCTAATTAATCCAAAATTAATTGGTATTTCTTTTCCCTTTGCTATTATTTTGTTATTTTGGGTCCCTTGGACCTTAAGACAACCTAAATGCATGATCTCCCATATTGGAGTTTATTTACTTGCCTTTATCCTCTTTTAATTGTCTATTTCTCATATTCTCCTTTTACTTAATCAAATCAATTTCCTTTTTTATTTCTCTTTTCTTTACAATTGGGCTAAATGGCCAACAAGGCCCATTATCAATCATTTAAGGCCATTTCACACGAAATCCATCACAAATAAAAGAAATATATTTCTTTTATTCTTTAAAAGAGAATTACATCTTAAGAAATTGAGGTTATAACATCCTCCCCTCCTTATAGGAATGTTTCCCTCAAAATTCAAGCAATCAAACAAACAATTCAGGGTATGCTTTCTCCATGTCCGCCTTTAGCTCCCATGTGGCCTCATCCTCTCCATGGTGCTTCCAAAGAACCTTTACCATCTCAATTTTCTTGCATCTGAGCTCTTTCACCTAGGTATCTAGAATCCGCAAAGGTGTCTCAGGATAAGTCAGCTTCCCGTGAAGCTCAATAGGTTCAATGCTCAGCACATGGATCGGATCTTGCACATATCGCTTCAGGTTGGACATGTGAAATACATCATGCATCATGCTATATTGAGGGGGTAATGCCAAATGATATGCAGCTTCACCAATCTGTTCTAACACCTCAAACGGACCCAACTATCGGGGACTCAGCTTTTCTCTGTTCTTAGCTATAGCTCGGAGCGGTCGGATTTTCAAAAACATGTGCTCCCCCATAGTGAAATGCACACCAGTCCGCTTTGCATCAGCATACGACTTCTGTTGATTCTGGGCTCTCTTCAGCCTTTGCTTGATCAAAGAAACTTTATCAGCATACACTTGGAGCTCATCTGACCTCAACATGGTCCTCTCACCCACATCATCCCAGTGAAGTGGGGACTGACACGGTCTCCCATACAAAGCTTCATACGGAGGCATCCCGATATAGGCTTGGTAGCTGTTGTTGTAAGAAAACTCAGCTAAAGATAAGTATTGCTCCCATGAGCCACCCCAATCGAGCACACAAGCTCTCAACATATCTTCTAATGTATGGATTGTCCTTTCTGACTGACCATCCTTCTAGGGGTGATAATTTGTACTAAACTTCAATCTGGTACCAAGTTCCTCTTGAACTTTCTTTGACAAGTTGGAAGTAAACTTGGGATTTCTATCGGAAATGATCGATCCTGGTACACCATGCAAACGCACTATCTCTCTGATATACAACTCAGCTAGGTCCGACACCTTAGCATTGGTTTTTAAGGCAAGGAAGTGTGTTGACTTAGTAAGATAATCTACCACTACCAATATCGCATCATGACCTTTCTTGGTCTGGGGTAGACCCACCACGAGACCCATGGTGATATGCTCCCATTTCCACTCTGGAATCTCTATCGACTGTAAAAGCTCGTCAGGTCGTTGGTGTTCAGCCTTCACCATCTGGCACGTAAGACAGCTGGCCACACTTGTTGTAATGTTTTTCTTCATTCCTGGCCACCAGAAAAACCTCTGCAAGTCCTTGAACATCTTAGTAGTTCCTGGGTGTACTGTGTATTTGGATCCATGAGCCTCTTGCAATATACTTTCCTTTATCGATGAATTCGATGGAACCCATATGTAATTCTCAAATCTGATTCCTCCATCTACTCCCACGGATAGACAAGTTCGTGGCTTCATCATTAAACCTTTCATCTTGTCTAGCTCTTCACTGGTCAACTGTGCTGCTGTGATCTCACTCAGCAACTCAGATTGGATCTGGATATTAGCCAAACGAACTCGATCTTCTAGTAGTTGTGGAGTCCACTCCACAAGCTCTTCTAAACTCTTCCACTGACTGGACAAAATAGCTGCACACTTAAGCTATTTTTGACTTAAAGCATCTTCTACAACAATCGCCTTACCAGGATGGTAAGCGATGGTGAATTTGTAATCCTTCATATACTCCATCCATCGTCGTTGTCGTAGGTTCAAGTCTCTCTGTGTCAGTAGGTATTTTAAGCTCTTATGGTCGGTGAAGATCTCGAAGGTAGCACCGTACAGGTAATGCCACCATATCTTCAAGGCATGGATAATAGCAGCTAGCTCTAGGTCATGTGTCGGATAATTCACCTCATTGGGCTTGAGCTGTTGGGAAGCATATGCAACCACATGTCGATTTTGTTCCAACACACAGCCAAGTCCCATCTTGGAAGCATCAGTGAATATCATGAAACCCTCATTGTCATAAGGTAGAGTCAACACGGGAACAGTGGTCAGCTTCTCCTTCAACTCTTAGAAGTGAGCTTCACACATGTCAGACCACACGAACTTTACATCCTTCCAGGTTAACATGGTCAGTGGCAAAGTAGTCTTTGAGAAATCCTTGATGAAGCAGCTGTAGTATCCGACCAACCCCAAGAAGTTGTGAATCTCAGAGGGGTTCTTCGGTGTCAGCCAGTCTCGAACTGCTGATACTTTGGCTGGATCTACGATGATTGTTCCTCCTGAGATGATGTGTCCAAGAAACATGACTCGATCTAACCAAAACTCACATTTTGAGAACTTTCCAAAAAAACTTATGCTTTCTCAGGATATCAAGGACTCTACCCAGATGGTTGTGGTGTCGGGTTAGGTCATCTGAGTAAACCAAAATGTCATCTATGAACACTGTTACAAAAGAGTCAAGGAAAGACTGGAACACACTATTCATGAGGTTCATGAAGACACTAGGTGCATTGGATAATCAAAATGGCATGACCACAAACTCATAGTGACCATATCGGGTTCGAAAAGCCATTTTAGGTATATCCTCACTCCTTACCCTCACATGGTGGTATCCTGACCTCAAATCGATCTTAGAGAAGACTCGAGCTGATTTGAGTTGGTCAAATAGGTCATCTATTCTAGGCAAAGGATACTTATTCTTAATGGTTTCCTGGTTGATCATATGATAGTCAATACACATCTGAAGTGACCCATCCTTCTTTTTCACAAAGAGGACTGGTGCTCCCCAAGGTGATATACTGGGTCGGATGAAGCCTTTATCCAGTAACTCTTGCAACTGGGTTTTTAACTCAAGCAACTCTACAGGGGCCATGCTATAAGGTGCCTTAGATATAGGGTTAGTCCCAGGAGCTAGCTCAATAGAGAAATCTACCTCCCTCTCAGGGGGAATTCCTGGTATATCATCCGGAAACACATTTTCATACTTCTGTACCACCTCTATCTCCTCTAAGGATTGTCCCTTAACTTTAGGTACAGTAACTATGGCTAGGTAGGCTTGACAACCCTTGGATAGCATCCATTCTTCTTTCAAAGCAGACACATAAAGGTTGGTTGTCGCATCCCTCCATCCTCGAATGGTAAAATGTGGATGGCCCATCTTCCTAATAAGAATCTTCTTCTCTCTACAATCAATCTGGGATCTGTAGGTGGAAAGCCAATTCATACCGATGATCACATCAAAGTCATTCATGTCGAGAAGGATGAAGTCAGTAGGAAGCTCATGGTTCAGATACTTAACTGGAAACACAGGGGTTTTCAAAAGAGAGGTATAAATACGACCACTCGGGGTTGTGACATCCAGAACATAACCCAAATCCTTGATATCCGAACCAAGCATAGTTGTCAGTTTTCTCAAAATAAAAGTATTAGTAGAACTAGAATCAAAGAGTGCTTTTACATTTTGTCCCATGACTTCCAGCAAGCCTACATAGTTTATATCACGTTACAAGGCTATTACAAGGTCTACTGAACTAAAAGGAAAAATATCTAAGGGTTATTACCCTCGATCAGCCTATTAGTATTCGCCTGATCTTCTTCATTGTTGATGGTGAATACTCTATCATGTCTCCTTTCTCCAGCTGAAGGTGTCTGGCTGGAGGTGCTACAGCTACTGGTTGTGCTGCCATAGCTAATGACCCCAAAGGTCCTCATGGGTCAGGCTGAGGGCAATTGGCGATGAAGTGTCCTTCTTGTTGACATCTGAAACACGCCTTCTTCTCAAAGCGGCACTTCCCAGGATGTGTCCGTCCGCAGGTGCGACACTACTGGAGGTGACCATGGGGCTTGCCTTTGTGCCCATGCTTGCTTTTGTTGTGGTTGCGTCCTTGTCCCTTCTTGTGTTCATTCCTTTGCCCTTGAGCTCCTTTAGTGAAACCCAGGTATCCTTTGGATTGATTCTGTGCAGGCATCAACATCCTTTCCATGTCCAAGGCGGTGTTGTAGGCTTCAGAGAAGGTCCTTGGCTTACTAGCCATCACATGTGGCTTGATGGCAGGGTGCAGACGCTCTATGAAATGGTCCACCCTTCTCTCTTCATCCATCATGTGCCCGAAACATTCCAAGATGCGGAAATCACGACCAAAGTCCGCAACGGATGAGCTTACTTGTGTCATGTTGGTGAACTCTCACTCCTTCTCCTTCTTGGATGAGACGGGGATGCATCTGGCAGTGAAAATGGTCTTCAAATTAGTTCACTCCATCGGTTCTTCTCTTAGGTCTCTTCCTGTGATATGGTTCTCCCACCATATCTTGGTTGCACCTTCGAAAAGGTGAGTAGCAAATAAAACCTTCTTGTTTGGTTGTACTTCCAGCATACAGAATCCATTCTCAACTACAAGCAGCCAAGCTTCCGCCTTGTCGACCACTTCAGACTTATCTTCTCCCCAAAACTTCTCGATGTTTAGCTTGACGAAGTCTAAGATGGTGGCTCCTAGTCGAGCACGAACCGGCAGTGGCTCGTCATTCTCATCTCTAGCTATGTCCCTGAGGGCTAAGGCATGGATAGCCTGAGTCAACCATTTCTGTTGTTCCATCCATTCTATAGTGTGAACTACCATGGTCGGTTCCGGACCACCAGACTGGTCCTCGTCCGTCTGGGTGACTTCCTCGTACTCATATTGTTCCTCGTATCCTGCTCCTTCCTCTTGCTCAAGGTTGATGAAGGGTATCGGGTCAGGGTTGGGGGCCTCATGAGCAGTTTCTTCAGGTCTCTTTCTCTTCTTTGAGGTTTCACCACCATCGTTCCACTTTCTTTTCTCAGAATACCCACTCTCTATACGGGGAGGTCCACCACCATTGGTGGCAATCGGAATAGCCACAGTCTTTGTACGAGCCATCTACATAAGCACACAAATAGACCTTTAGTTTATATTTAACTAATTATACTTATGCCGATGACATCTTAATTATATATCTTTTATTACTTTGGTGGAGGATCCCTTAAACCTTATCAACCTTACCCATACCTCAAGAGGGTGAGTAAGAGAGAGAAAATCCTAATCCTTGAAATCCTTAATAGAATTTGAGTTGAGATGGGATGAATCAAGATGAGAGAGTCCTAAAGGTATCTTATTTCAAGTCAAATCCTAATACATTGGCCAGGAAGTCACACAATCTGGGAGTCCTCGTATTCCGACTAGCAGTGTAGAGGAAAATATTGCCAGCCCCCGGAAGTGATCCTTTTCTAGACACCTCAGTCTTTCGGAAAATCCTCTAATAACTCCCTCAGTTCTATGGAATTTGTAAAATTTAATAATTATTAAAGATTAAGTGAGGAACCTATGCTCTGATACCAATTGTAATGACCCTACCTCCTGGTATCCCCCAATTACAGGAGACCAAGAGGTCAGAGCCGTTATCCCAATAAACTGGATCAAAGGTTCGGCAATTAATCAAAAATAATTAAGAAATTCTACCAACTAAACTGAAATCTGGTATAAAATAAAACTTTGTTGCATACCTTTAAAACTTTGGGAATCTATCTATCCACAGCTTGAATTATTCTATCTAATCCTCCTTGCTCCTTATTTCTTATTTTCACAATGTGTCGCTTTACTGTTTGTTCATTTCAGGGTTGTACCTAAAACGTCGACAAACAAAACGTGATCAGCATACAGGAATATGCTGGTATGTGGGGACAACCAAACATTCACAAATAAGGCTAACAATTTAATTATCACAAACAAGGTAGTTTAGCAAACCAATTTACATTTTCAATGTGTCATTCTCCACCTCTTTTACCCTAACCCTGGAATACCCCTCAAGGGTTTTTCTTTTGCCATTGAATTAAGGCTACCTTCTCAATCCCGAGCTTGGTGCCTGGGGGTCACCTCTCATGGTGCTCCATAGTCATGCAACATAGATCACCTTCTCATTCCCGAGCTTGGTGTCTGGGGTCACCTCTCATGGTGCCCATTGGTCTACCCTCCTGGGCCTGACCTTTATGGCATCATCCATCAGGGTGGCATGTTGGTGTAGGAATACACATGTATTTATAATTGTCATACCCATACTAACTTTATAATTGCAGTATGAGCATCCAAACTATTTAGTTTCATTCAATGTGATTAACCATCCGAGAACCCTTCAGGAAAACTAATGCGATTAATTATAATTAACCACATACCTGTCAAGTTGTCTTGAATGAGGAATTAATCCAAAAAATCAAGTAATCCAGAATCAAGCAAACAAGCACAATTCAGTCCTGAAATAAACATCCAATTTTCTATCATGGATCATGGTATCCAAGTCTAATAGACCTAATCGTGCCCTAGCATTACTAGCCCTTTTTAAGGTTTCGACCATAATTAGGGTTTCATTTCCTTTTTACCACTTTTATTTTACTTTTATCAAAATATCCATCAAACCCTAATTATCTTGTCTTATTTTTCATTAAGATCCTTAAGATCAGGTTTGGACCACAAAAACCCTAATTTTTGGATTACTATATCTTTTCTTCCCTTTTTCCTCACTTTAGGGTTTCTAAGGGTACTAATTACATTATTAGGTTTAAAACCCTAAACATTGCAATTCCACCATCAAAATAGGTTAAAAACTAACTTTATCATTAAATAAGTTAACCATGCTCGAAATAACCTAATTGCAATAAGAAATCTATCCTTGATTTACAATTAGGGTTTCTATCCACAAATTAACACGTTTTTCATAAAAATATTACATTTTGTTAAAAGAGATAGATTTAGGCCTCCAAACTATTTTTACTGTATTCCTCATATTTTTTTTATCACTTTTCATGTGTTAACTTTCCTCATCTGAGTTTTCTATCAAAAGATATGATTTTAATAAGAAAATTCCTTTTAATTGATTTATTGGCAATTTTCGAAAAAAACAAATATGGACCATTTGATCCGTGGTCCGCTGGTCCACTTAGGATCCAACGGCCACAAACGTGCATGCCTGACTTTTGCGATTAGAAACAAGTGAAAGACCAGACTAACCTCAACGCGATTGCAGGAGGCGAGGGGCACTTTGGTAAAAGACTGCAAGGTCTTCGTCTTCAACCTTGTTCCGAGCGCAATAGGTTTGTGGTCAACTCAAGCGTTGACTCTTCGATCTAGTCATCCTTCGATCGTGCCAAGAAGCCAGGAAGCTTTGTAGTCCTCCTTTGAAGTTGTATAGGGGTTCAATTGTAGGTTGTGATCACGTCAGGGCCCTCTCCTGCTTGTCGGACTCCAGCGAGCTTCACATAGGTGACGAGGATGGAGGACAGGACGAACGAATCAATTGGACGTGCTAAAACATTCCTTGCACTCTTCCGCAGCGATTGGGATTTCAAACAGAGGTGTTGGTTCCCTCTCCATCCCTCCCTATATATAGGGACGGACAAGTCCCTGCCAGATTGGGAACTTTCCCAATCGGCAACCAATCCTCATCAAACCATGGATGTTTCCCTTCGGTTTCTTTCCATGAGTCCAACGGAATCATCAACCAACTTGCACATCCAGTGAATCGTGAGGAATCCAAGAGGGAAAGTCCCTCTATAAATCACAAAATCACAGTCCCAGAGGGACTTAGACAATAACCATCCCACATTGGATCAAGATCCAACGGCCTTCGTTGCACACGATCAAACAAAAGAAATTACCTTTTTTCTATTTGTCAAATTAATTCCTTAATTTGGAGATAATTTGAGAAATTGATATATCCCAAACCATAACTCCTTTTTGTCTCAAATTTTAAGGGAACGTTTACATTATCTAGCTATGTAATAATATTGGGAAACAAATTACAATGGATGAGAAGGTTTACTTCCCTCCTAAGTTATCCTCTAATTAATCCAAAATTAATTGGTATTTCTTTTCCCTTTGCTATTATTATGTTATTTCGGGTCCCTTGGACCTCAAGACAACCTAAAGGCACGAAGTCCCATAATGGATAATATTTACTTATCTTTATCCTCTTTTATTGTCTATTTCTCATATTCTCCTTTTATTTAATCAAATCAATTTCCTTTTTTATTTCTCTTTTCTTTTCAATTAGGCTCAATGGACAAAAAGGCCCATTATCAATCAATCAAGGCCATTTCACATGAAATCCATCACAAATCAAAGTAATAGATTTATTTTATTCTTTAAAAGAGAATTACATCTTAAGAAATTGAGGTTATAACATCCTCCCCACCTTATAGGAATTTTTCCCTCAAAATTCAAGCAATCAAACAAACAATTCAGGGTATGATTTCTCCATGTCCGCCTTCAGCTCCCATGTGGCCTCATCCACTCCATGGTGCTTCAAAAGAACCTTTACCATCTCTATTTTCTGGCATCTGATCTCTTTCACCTTGGTATCTAGAATCCACAAAGGTGTCTCAGGATAAGTCAGCTTCCCTTGAAGCTCAATAGGTTCAATGCTCAGCACATGGCTCGGATCTTGCACATATCGCTTCAGGTTGGACACGTGAAACACATCATGCATCATGCTATACTGAGGGGGTAATGCCAAATGATATGCAGCTTCACCAATCTATTCTAACACCTCAAATGGACCCACATATCGGGGACTCAGCTTTCCTCTATTCTTAGCTATAGCTCGGAGTGATTGGATTTTTAAAAAGATATGCTCCCCCACAGTGAAATGCACATCAGTCTGCTTTGCATCAGCATATGACTTCTATCGATCCTGGGCTATCTTTAACCTTTGCTTGATCAAAGAAACTTTATCAGCATACACTTGGAGATCATCTGACCTCAACAGGGTCCTCTCACCCACATCATCCCAGTGAAGTGGGGACCGACATGGTCTCCCATACATAGCTTCATACAGAGGCATCCCGATACTGGCTTGGTAGCTGTTGTTGTAGGCAAACTCAGCTAAAGGTAAGTACTACTCCCCTGAGCCACCCAAATCGAGCACACAAGCTCTCAACATATCTTTTAACTTCTGGATCATCCTTTCTGACTGACCATCCATCTGGGGGTGATAAGTTGTACTAAACTTCAACCTGGTACCAAGTTCCTCTTGAACTTGCTTCTACAAGTTGGAAGTAAACTTGGGATCTCCATTGGAAATGGTCGATCCTGGTACACCATGCAAACACACTATCTCTCTAATATACAACTCAGCTAGATCTGACACCTTAGCAGTGGTTTTTAAGGCAAGGAAGTGTGTTGAATTAGTAAGACAATCTACCACGACCCATATCGCATCATGACCTTTCTTTGTCTGGGGTAGACCCACCACGAAATCCATGGTGATCTGCTCCCATTTCCACTCAGGAATCTCTATTGACTGTAAAAGCCCACCAGGTCATTGGTGTTCAGCCTTCACCATCTGGCACGTAAGACAGCTTTCCACACATGCTGCAACGTCTTTCTTCATTCCTGGCCACCAGAAAAACCTCTACAAGTCCTTGAACATCTTAGTAGTTCCTGGGTGTACTGTGTATTTGGATTCATGAGCCTCTTGAAAGATATGTTCCTTTATCGATGAATCCACTGGAACCTAATAGGAAATTAGAAGGTCCACTATTTGTTGGAAACTAATAGGAAATCAGTTGAGGACCTCCCAAGTCCAACACTAGTGTTGTCCCTCCCAAACCATCGTTTGTTCAAGTCAAGGTCAATAGGTGGTTGAACCATCGATTGATTGTCCTTGTTCAAATGAACCGAGCTAGAAAAAAACCTTTGACCAAGGACCCTTCTAGGATGACCATAAGATGCTCCACTAGTTTCTGACCACTGGATGTTTACCAAACCAGTGGACCCTAAGTGGCTCATCCATTGGCGGGGTAAACCCTAAGTCGCCCTTAAAGGGAATCACCATCAAACTAAAGTACAATTGACCACCCCATGGCTCAATAATGGTAAGAAAACATATAAGGAACATAATTATGTTACAAATTGCAAGAAAACCCTCCAATTTGGGTAAATTGCAGAAAAATTCAAAATGTACATAAAATTGCATAACTTGCTCAAACAATGTCCAAATTGAACCAAATTTGAAACTTAATCTGGTCTTATGATTACAAAGAATATCAAAAGGTTCTATTATGGTTTAAAGCAATTAATTGTGGTAATTAAGCATGTTCAATACTTTAAGCAAGGTTAGGGGCCTTACACTTAACAACAATTCATAAGATAAATCCTAATTTAAAATATTTAATACACTAACTAGTGATATTTGTATAAAATATGTGTCACGCTAGGATCTAGGAAGAATAAATAAAATGAAGTAAAGAGAAGCATATCACCTATGACAACTCTGGGAGAGACTACCCCTAGTTGAGTCATAGTGAACAGATATCTTATCACTCTCCCTTTGCCATATTGCCCTCATTGTCCACTACTGCTACTAGGTTCTCTCCCTCTAGAGGCGAAATCCACTAAAGGACTTCCTCCTCTAGTTGCATCCTTCCTCTATGAAGTTTGAATATAACACGATGAACTTTTTTTTGGTATGGTCTGAATCTTTTGATTGTCTCTCTTAAAGTGTCAATTATATGCGCAGTAGTGACATTCTTGAAAATCAATTCCCCAACATTGACCTAAGTGTTCCCCTACCACAAGTGTCACATATATTCATATCCTATCTCTATTGGCATGTCAGCAATGGTGATGGTCTTAAAGGCCTTGATGAAGGTGCCCACCTAGGTGGTGTATTCCATCTTCTAGGTCTACTTGTTCCTCTACTATGACAAGATATAACATGACTTGAACCAAATTCCTAGCTTCTAGAGATACTAAGACCTCATACTATCTTAGAAAAGAATCCACCACCACTTTTGTATCCACCACTATGATGTCCTCCTCTACCAAAATATCCAAAAAAAATTCTATCGTTAGAATGTATATCTGCATTGAATGACTCTTTGATACGTCTTACTACCTCCAAAATCTCTCCAAAGTTATCTCTATCCATTTGTCCAACTACTATATGTTGTGTCTAATTTCTAGTTGTAAATCTTCTTGAAACCTCTCACATTTCTCTATGCATCTAGTACAGTTGTGAATAAAAGTTAACCAATTTTATATAATACACCTCATACTCACCAACTATAATAATACCTTTTCTTAAAATCTCCAATTGTCTTATTCTATCACTCAGGAAGGTAGAAGAAAAAATTCCATATGGAACTCATTCACAAAGACCTTTCACGTCATTAATGATATACCCTCTTATGTTACTCCACACCACCACAACTCAACATCTCCATTAAGTAGATTGATAGCAGGATTAATAATCTTGTCCTTTAATAAATTCATTAGCTGAAAAACCATTTTTAGATGTCAGATCCATACATTCACCATAGTTGGGCTTGTTGTCCCAAAGAATTTAGTCCCACCAAACTTCTTCACTAGCTTGTAGGATTTCATCAGGTCCTCGCTAGAGGATGAAGACTTAATGCCCGTGTTATATTTCTCTTTTCTCTCCATAAATATATGATACATTGTGGATGGTTCGTCTCTACCTTATTCACCTTGAACCATTTTTTGAGGGTCAAGGCCATAATGGGTCTCAACTTGTTCTTCACCATGACCACACCCTCTTCTTACCATCTACATATTCATAGTAGAAATATATTTGTTAGAAACATGTTGTTCAAAGAGGAAAAAAATCCTAATTGTATTGGTCTCTTGCCACCTCTGTCCCAAACTTAGGCTCTGATACCAAAAATCGGTGCAACTGGAACCCACTAGATAGGGTTTAAGCCCCTCAAGAGATATTAGATTAGCCATCCACTTTTAATCACTAATTGGAATTTTTCTTAACTTTTTCTTTCTTTAAATTTACATAACTAATTAAACATCATGTTAATAATAGATAGCATCTGATTAAGCATAAGAATCACAAGTTCACAACTAAATTTGATTTCTACATCATAATCGAACAACAATGATCTCTATCTTTAATATACATCAAGTACAAATTATTACAAAATTGTTCTCAATCCTCACTCTCACATTCCCAAGACTAGAAGAAGGATAAGAGTCCTCTTAATTAAATTATTAGTTACTAGAAAGACCTCTAATGATCTACTTTGGATGTATCTTAATTCTGAATCCTTGTGTCAGATTCAAATTGCACCTAAAAAACATTTCAATAGAGTGTGTGAGCTACTGATTTAGTGTGTAGAATGTCATCAAGGAACCATGATAATCCATATATATATATATATATATATATATATATATATATATATATATATATATATATATATATATATATATATATATATATATATATATAACTTTTTATTGAATTAGTTACAAAATGGCATAAGAATGGATGTTAAAATCTATAAACCATCCAACATGACATAAGATCTAAGAATAATGGCATTATTTAAATGAACTAAATCCATTAACTAACATTTTATTCCTTTTATTATACCCTGAACCCACATGAAGTGCATGACATCATATAAAAGTATCACAACAATCTACAATATCAACATATTAAATTTAGAGTTGATACAGAACTCTAAGTCTACTAAACTAGTTCCCCAGCCTATAACGGGGCTTGCCACTTCTGTCCTCAGTGGATAAATAGTTGGTCGGATAAACTAGACTCATCTCTAAACTCGGGTACTCAAAGTGGAGAGTCAAATCCCTTGGCCTAAATACCTACATCAATAGTTCCAAAAGGGATAACCTATAGAATAGTATCCAAACTAATCAAACTCTTTGTGCGTACCGTCAAAATCTTTGGTTGATGTTGGGCACCTCATTATTTTAAAGGAGATCGTCCTCACTAGTCACTAGTCTTAGTCCCTCGTACCTCACCAGAACACTCTAGCTACCTCCTCTTAGACTTTTCCAGTTGGTAAGTATGTTCCTCCTGAATGGTGTAGACCTTTGTGATGGATTGTATGGTGTTTAGGGAACCTAATGTCCAGATGATTATTTAGTTTCACTGATAGGACTTCTATGTTATTGTTCTTAGCTTGACTTTTTACTTACGACATCTATTTTTACTTTTTACTCATTGAATCTAATATGAATCGCAAGCATCAATTTAAGTAAACTACTAAACCTGATAATCTGGTCATACTTGATAACACTAGAATGAACCATTTATTGAACTTCTTATGTAACTAGATATCAACAACTATCAACTAAGTCACCAATTCATAACACAATATATTATTGTAGATATTAGGGTAAATCACAACTTTGATGCCTCTAATTCTACTATTAAGATTCACTACAATTTGGTAGAAAACTATTATAGAGTTTAAAAAAGCTACAAGTCATAAAAAATTGCTAAAATAATCAGTAACTCAATTGAAATCTCATGCTTTAGACCGGAAAAAATGAAACCAATGGTTATCATACAAGACAATACATGTTTGTTATGATTTTTTCCTTAATCACAATAAATATTAAGGTTAAAGTATGATTTTTCACTACTTGGTTTGATCCTAGATTTTTTGTCTAGGATCGAGGTATGGTATGTCAAATTTTGGCCTACTTAGCTTGGATACGAGCTAAATGCTCCATAATATCCTTCAAATAGCCTAAAGTTAGGTCAGTACCTCCAAACATAGCCTATTATAGGAAGAAGATGAAGACAGGATGTAAAAGAGAACCTTTGGTGAGTCCTATAATGGACTTCAAGTAAGGTAAGATCAACAAAGAAGAAACTCATGACTAAAATGAACTTACCATGTTAAATCTATAGACAAGTCTTTGGTTCTCCATTTTCTTCACGTTCTTCCCCAAGAATTTCCTTAGGAATTTTCTTCCCATTAATTTTTATACTGTTTAGGGATTTGGTTGTGTACAGAATTAATATAGTAATCCAGTAACATAAATTTCATAAAATTCTAAAAAAATATATCAAACGTTATGGCTATTTTTGTGATTGGTTGTGTTGGGGGGCGGCCATAGCACGTTTCTATTTTTTGTGGGTCCATCAGGAAGTGGTCGGTCATTCACACAATTGGAAGGTTGTGCATCAGAAGGTGGCATATTAGTTGTTGGCCCATTAGTTGTTAGCTCATTGATTGTCAACCAATGCTAATTCTATGTCATTGCTAGAAATGCCATAACCCTCTTAATTTTACTCTGATTTTTTCCATTCTTTTTTGGTGGATTCATAATTGAATTCTATGTAATTCTATAGACAAAGTTTGACAAATTCTTAAATAGTAGTTTCTTTTCTAATTAATTCTTCAAGTGTCCTTAAATCTCTTTCCACAAACCAGTGTGGGTTATTGCTATAAAAACTAAGGTTTGAATCTTATAGTATGTTGAAATCATGATTTTAACTACAGAGTATCAATGAAGGAGAAATTAAGAACAAAATTATCTTAAACCCTCATGTTACTAGTAAAGCAATGTATGGGTCGTCACCTCAGCTCTTTCATAAGAGAAGATGTAATTGTACTCAATATAGGTGACAGTAGAGTAGATGATGTTAATTTCTCCAACATTGAGTTGAAACCTCTTCATGCTTGCTTCATTTCATTTGCCCATCTCTCCATCCTATTGAGTGTAGGGGAGAGCCACAACCATTCACATGTCAAATATTATGCATTAGATGTATAATCGCACCCTCATCTTCCAATATTGGAAAAATGTGTGTTTTTTAAGACTAGTGGTTGCATGGAGAACTACCTCAATGTTGAGTGAACCTAGCATGTTGTTCCCATTTTCTCTTACTCATGAGAGTACTATATCAGAAAACACCTTTATTTGGTACCACTTTTTAGATCTATTGGCTCAAGAGGGGGGTCGATAAATTATCAAGTAAATAGTTAAACCAAACATTTTGTACCTTCAAGTTATATTGGTAGCAAATTACAAATAAGGTAAAACAACAAGGGAGAGAGATATTGAACAATCCACAAATGAACATAATTATATAATGGTTCCACATCTATAAGATGTAGCTCTACTACCTAGAGAGGTCCACCTTTAGGGTTTTCAAACCTTGAGTACTACCTTATATTAACTTATAAGAATTACACCAGGAGACCACATTTTTCAAGATCAAAGGTGGAACTAGCTTCCATTTTCTAAATAACAGAGCCAACAATCTAACAAGGGTCTTAGCTATCACTACCAAGGATCTTACTTTTACCTTCCTTCACTGAGGAATATCCTTCCTTCACTAAGGAATCTTTCTTCATCCAACGAGCTTTAGAAAGGAGGTGTGAAGAAATAAATTGGGATCTTTACAAAAGACAATTAAAAATAGCTCTCTCACAAGAGTTTAGATCACTATAATGATTGCACAAATTAATAAAGCTCACCGACTGACTAGGAGGATCTCGGGGATCCATTCAACTATAGCATGGGTTCATGAATGAAAAACTTGCAACGATATCCAAGTGGTCCTATATATTGTTGAGGGTCCCATTTGAATGTAGAAAAAAATTTATCGAATCCTAAATGGTTTTTTGGGGTTCTAAAAAATGTAATTTTCATGTTTAAACCCTCTCTATTGACTATACACTAGAGTTTAAGTAAAGTGTTTTAGTCAAGTTACATTTATGGGAAACTAGGTGGAAAGATGGTAATGTCTTTCCAACAACGTCAGTCAGCTGAATTTCCTATCGATAATAAACTTAGCCTATGGAGAGTCTTGTCAAGACAATACAAATGACTGATTATTATATTTTCTTAGGGGAAACTTGACCGACAAAGCCTCATGTTTTGGACTTATCCAAAACCTTTTAAGTCAATATTAGTCCACTATAATTTCCTCCAATTATACTTGATCTCTTGCAATTCATACAATCATTACAAATGACTTACACAAAAGTTCTAAAGATAAATGTATGTTTCAATTCTTTGAACATTAGTGTAACATGAAATCTGACATATTACAATTTGTGCATTCGATCAAATGATATGTACATGCGAATCTATTTTGATCTGAATAGAAATTCTAGTTACACATGAATGAAGTGGTGAACTCGTGATCAATATCTAGATAATAAATAATTGTGAGGCCAACATTGGTGTTTGACTACGTTTGAGCTTAATTGGTAAACTAGGGTTTACCAAGATGATTTTATGCTTAATTAGATTGATCATCTCTCAAACTTGATTAATGATGATAGCTCAATTTTTATGTTTCAAGCATAATGAGGAATTATAATCATGTGTTTCTTTGATGGATTATAGTTTGCAAAGTTGACGTGAAATTTTATCGCACTCACAAACTCACTCGGGGTTGAAATCCCTGAGCTTTTACCAAAACCAATGTGCAATAATACCACCCGCAAGCGGACGAGTCTTATTGCAGTATAGTTAAGGATCGAACCCAAAGGACAATGTTTTTAAGAATCCTTGTCAATCGAATCTAGCTCAAGTAAAACTAATATTTAGAACGATTGGTTGATTTGAGGTTAATTAAACTAATTACAAGAAAGTAAAAGCTGAATTAAAGTTCGAATTAGATCGATGATATGGAATCGTCGGGATGGTATCGAGTTTCACCACCGCTACACATGCAAACACATTCGATCGCAAACAATCCAGGCAAGATATAACAATCCAAATAGAGCTACTGCAAAACCCCACGTACGGGCGTTAGGTTCACGTAAGCATCACCTTAGGCATCAGATGTCTCGTCACTATCTGGATCACTTACTTACAGCTCTGAAGATATAGAAATCCAGCAAAGGTCGTGGGCCCCCTATATAGGCGTTAGGCACACAGAAGCATCACCGAAGGCTAGATGGCTTGTCCCCTTGCAGATCATACACTTACGACCTCGAAGAAATCTCATTCTATTTCTAGTTTGGGAGTCAATCGCATTAATTGATAAGCAAGCAGGTGATAGATCTACAAACTAACATCGACGATAAACAAAGACGATACAAAATCCAACTAAGGTTGTGGTCCTCCTTGAGGGATGTTTAGACCACAGAAGCGTCACCGTAGGCTAGATGTCTCGTCCCCTCATGGAGCATACACTTACAACCTCAAGGAATCTTATCAGAAGTTCTCGTCAAAGTGTCGAATTTTTTATAAACCGCCATTCTATCCCACATATAGAAGATTTCGTAATATAGGAAAGAACAAGATGAAAGAAAGGAAATAATCACTACGAATATACCAATTAACAACGAAATGGAAAGTTATATATATTGCCATGGAGAGTTTAACAAAAGAACATGATTGCATGGGCAGCGGGGCTAGTCCCCACACCCCAGCGAAAAGGGACTACTCACTCATAATGAGAGAGACAAGAAGAATAAGAAAGAGAGAGAAATCCACCATGAACACAGTGTAGAAGGTAGTCGCAGCTCGGTGAAGAAGATACGTCATTCTACATCATGTAGGAGAATATCTGGACGCGAATGGGAGATGCCAAGACAGACCGGACAGTCTCCCTCATTATGTCTTCCTTCTCTCCTCAGCCTCTTTGGTCACAGCACGGGCAGTAGGTGGAATGAAACTGGCGCGGACTGGACTGGATTTGGATCGGACCTGTGTACAGGCAGCCTATCGGCGTCCCAGAACCGATACTAAAATGGGGACCCTGCTGGTCCTATTTATAGGCACTGGACAGGTCCCCACGCTTTTGGTGTGATTTTTAATCCAAACGGTTTAGTTAAAAGTTGGCCAAAATGGTTTCATTGCAACAACTCACAGGGTCTGCATGTATGTACTTTGGCAAATGGTCTTTATCCCAGCAGCTCATTCGGTCTTCACATGCTCACGGTCTTCATGCCGCTGGCCATTCGGTTTCCATGCTACTACACCAAACAGTCTTGACGTGTACAGCTCACACGTTCTTTATGTGTATGATAAAACAGTTTGCATGCATTGCTTGGCTTGTTACTCATTCGATTTGCATTGCACCTTTTTCATATGGTTTAGCATTGTTGGGACAAGAAACCGGTCCCTCATGTGTACAGCTTACACGGTCTTCACTGGATATTGCTCACGGTTTGCATGCAGTAGTTAATTCCAAACGGTTTTCACGCCAGCCTTCATTCGGTTTACATGCAAATGAGCAAATGGTTTGCCATTGTTGCCCATTCCAAACGGTCTTCGCATGTATAATGGCAGGTCCATTCGGTTTGGTAATCCATTCGGTTTGCGTATAGCAAACGGTCTTCACATTCATCTCATTCGGTCTTTGTAATTCATTTGGTCCCTTTGTCAAACGGTTTCGTTGCCCAAACAGTTTCGTTGTCCAAACGGTTTTGGTCCAAACGGTTTCTGTCCAAACGGTTTTGAAACCGTTAGACATCATCTGGCCTTGAGATTGTTTGGGTTCATTCGGTCTTGAAACTGTATGGACTCAAATGGTCTTGAGATCGTTTAGGCTCATTCGGTCTTGAAACCGGATGGGCTTAAACGGTCTTGAGATCATTTAGGCTCATGTGGTCTTGAAACTGGATGGGCTTAAACGGTCTTGAGATCATTTAGGCTCATGCGGTCTTGAAACTGAATGGACTTAAATGGTCTTGAGACTGCATAGGTGAATATCTTAAAATCGAGAGGTCAGAACTGTTAGGGCAAACCGTTTGGTCAAGACCGATTGGTCAAGATCAAAGGTGAGTGAAAGTAGGCCCCCAACAGATTGTTCAATCTTATTAAGACATGCATCAAATCAACATAAATTCAATTGAATCCATGATAATTGGACCAATTAAGTAGTTTTGCACATTTTTATATATAGTGATATATTAGTGAGAGAAATTGGATATATAGTGAGATGAATCTGTCAATATGATAATTGAATTCCCTGGTGAATACACATTCATCAAAACACCCCGAACTTAAACGTTGCTCGTCCTGGAGTAACACAAAATCTAAAACAGTCGCCAAATGAATACTTTCAATTCATGTGATTGCTTCATCTTCACATCACAAAAAATTCTTTTTGCTCAATATGACTCAGTATCTCAACCACCTGAGACCACTAAACACATCTTACCATATCTTCGTTCCTGAGTTCGTTTTCCAAAATCACTTCCTCCTCACGTTTTCCAACAACAAGCATGTCAAAGAGATTTGTAGGAGTCCAAAGACACCCTCATAACAACAAGTGTGCATTTGATCTGACACTGGTGTTTTTCAGGATCGGGTAGGCAATCATTGTGCCATTAGGTAGAAAATGGAGTGAATGGTGGTATGGAAGGAAGAGGTAAATCTCTCCTCTATTTGACTCGAGATTTTCTTTTTATTTGTTTTGGAATTTCATTTTTTGCTTTTTTTTTGTGAATCTCTCCTCTATTCGACTTGAGATTGCATTTCTTTTTGTGTGCACTTTGGCATCTTTTTGTTTACAAATCTCTCCTCTATTCGACTCGAGATTGCATATTTGGTAGTACGCCCCTTTTTATCTAATAGGGGTATGGAAGAAGAGGATATAGAGGGAAGTGGTGTGCCACCCCTAATTTAGGGTTTGGCACAAATTTGGTTATTTTGTTTCTTTTTTATGAATGGAGAGATACAAAGATGATAGAAGAGGTGTAGAAGAGAGTTCAGATCAGAATGCAACTTGATTTACGATTCAGTGCACCGGGTTGGTCTCTTTATCATACTTTCCTCGAATAATGACTTGATGAGGATCCAATGGAGATTCCATGTTATTATTCCATTAGTCAGTTAGGAAGTACGACGTGTTTGATCCCTATCAGTTCGACAAACACTTATCATTTTTGCGTAAGTATCATGATGTTAGGAATCACAAGCTTCACAACATGATTTCAATCAAAAGGCTTGTTTCAGAAAGTGGTCCTTTTGAGGACTTACTTCGAATAAGGAGGATATAATTATTCAAGATGCATAGCGGATAAGTTGGTGACTTTTAATGAAATAGGAAGAGTCAAAAATTCATCAAGTATCTATTCAATTTCTTTGAAAAATATTAAAGAATTTTGAAAATTTTTATCAAGTCATCAAGTATCTGTTCAATTTCTTTGAAAAACATTAAAGAATTTTGAAAATTTTGATATTTTTTATCAAGAATGTGACAGTGAAAACTTAAGTATGAAAAGGATGGGTGTAGGTGGAAAGTGAGGTATGTACCACCCACCCTCCACCCCGAACTTAGAGATTTTCTCGTCCCAAGCGAACCCTAAATCCAAGATGGAGGGGAAAATGTACGCCAGATTGACTACCAGATGTGGTTGTATTCCAGTCACCGTGCATCCTCTTATCTGAAAATCTCAAAGGTAAAGAGAAATTAGATCTTAAAATAGCATCTCGCAATGAGGATTTTATTTAATGAAAAATTATCTAGAAAGTAAAAACAAAATTAAATAAAAATTCTAATTTGAAATGAAAAGTAAAAATAATTTATTGATCGGGTTGCCTCCCGACAAGCGCCTTTGTTTTATGTCGATGGCTCGACTGAATTCTTCAACTTCAAGATGGATCCTTTCGATTGGAGAGATCCAGTGATGCATCAGTGTCTATGTCAACTAAGGTGAAGTATCTTTTTAAGCGATGACCATTTGCCACAAATTCACCGGACTTTTCACTCCATAAAGAGAAAGCACCATGTGGGGAGATGCTCTTGACGATGTATGGTCCAGACCAGTGTCAGCAGAGTTTTCCAGGGAATAGCTTCAATCTTGATTTCAATAGCAGAACTTGGTCTCCCACTTGTATGTCTTTTCTTTTTAGATGTCCATTGTGCCAAAGTTTTATGTGTTCTTTGTAGATTCGTGCATTCTCATAAGTTGTCATCCTGAGTTCATCCAGCTCTTAGAGTTGCAAAATTTTGGCTTGGCCTACTTCTTTCATATCAAAGTTCAGTTGTTTAATTGCCCACCATGCCTTGTGTTCTAGTTTGACTAGCAGGTGGAAAGCTTTTCCATATATTAATCGAAAAGGTGTAGTCTTGAGGGGAGTTTTATAAGCAGTTCGATAGGCCCATAATGGATCATTGATTTTCTCCGACCAATCTTTCTGATTGCGGCCAACTGTCTTTTCTAAGATACTCTTGAGTTGATGATTAGAAACCTCCACCTATCCACTTGTCTGTGGATGGTAGGGTGAGGCTACCTTGTGAGTAACACCATACTTTCTTAGTAATGCTTCGAAGCTTCTTTTAAGAAAATGTGATCCTCCGTCGGATATCACCGTGTGTGGGGTGCCAAAATGGGGAAAGATAATATCCTTGAATAATTTAATGACTGGTTTGGAATCACTAGTGATGGTTGGTATGGCTTCAACCCATTTTGAGATGTAGTCCACCGCCACTAGGATGTATGAAAATCCATGAGAAGATGGGAATGGACCCATAGTCCACCCCCCATACATCAAATATTTCTACTTCTTGCCATAGATTCAGTGGCTTCTCATCTCTCTTTGTTATATTGCCTGATCTATGACATTTGTCACATGATAGGACAAAGTCATAGGAATCCTTGGATATGGTTGGCCAGAAGAATCCACATTGCAAAACCTTCAAGGCAGTCTTTTTAGAGCTCATATGTCTTCCCATTGGTCCTGAGTGACATTGTTCCAAAATAAGTTGAGCTTCTTCGGTGATACATCGTCTATACAGACCATCAGCACATAGTTTAAAGAGATATGGCTCATCTCAGTGATATTGCTTCACATCATGCATGAACTTCTTCAGTGCATTCCTGGTGCATTGAGGATGGATAACCCCAGCATCAAGGTAGTTCACAAAATTCGAGTACCATGGTATAGCTTTTGAGGCCTTCATTAGTTGATCGTCTGGCAGGGAATCATTGATTGGAATCTTCTTAGTATCCAGAGTGTGGATGCGACTGAGGTGGTCTGCTACAACATTCTTTGTACCCTTTTTATCTCTTATCTCTAAATCAAATTCTTGCAATAGGAGGATCCATCTAATCAACCTAGGTTTTGCATCTTTCTTTGCCAGAAGGTAACGAATGGCAGTGTGGTCTGTGTAGACAATGACCTTCGAACCAATTAGGTAGGATATGAACTTGTCAAAGGCATACACGACTGCTAGAAGTTCTTTCTCGGTAGTTGCATAATTCCTCTGGGCTTCATCGAGAGTATTCGATGCGTAATAGATCACATAGTGTTTCTTCTCTATATATTGCCCTAAAATAGTGCCCACAGCATAGTCACCGGCATCACACATAATTTCAAAAGGGTGGTCCCAGTCGGGAGCTCTCATGATGGGTGTTGTTGTGAGAGCCTGCTTTAGTGTGTTGAAGCTTTTGACACATTCTTCGTCAAAATTGTATTCAACATCTTTTAGTAACAAATTTTTCATTGGCTTGGTTATCTTTGAAAAGTCCTTTATGAATCTTCTGTAAAATCCTGCATGACCTAGGAAAGCACGAACTTATTTTACATTTGTTGGGATATCCAGTTTAGAAATCACTTCAATCTTGGCTTTATCTACTTCAATTCCTCTATTGCTGACCCTATGGCCGAGGACAATGCCTTCCTTTACCATAAAATGGCACTTTTCCCAATTCAGCACAAGATGTGCTTCTTCACAACGTTTGAGGACCAGGGAGAGGTGCTTTAGATATGAATTGAATGAATCTCTGTATACAGAAAAATCATCCATGAAAACCTCCATAATTGTTTCAGTAAGATCAGCGAATATGGCAGCCATGCAATGCTGGAAAGTTGCGGGTGCATTACAGAGACCAAACGGCATTCTTTTAAATGCATATGTTCCGAATAGGTAGGTAAAGGTTGTTTTCTCTTGGTCATCTGGATGTTTGGTTATTTGATTGAATCCAGAGTAACCGTCAAGATAATAGAAATATTCTTGGTGAGCCAGCCTTTCTAAGACTTGATCGAGGAAAGGCATTGGAAAATGATCTTTTCGAGTTGCCTTGATTAGTTTTCTATATCTATGCACATCATCCACCCTGTGATTGTTTGAGTGGGGATGAGTTCATTGTTTTCATTCCGTATAACAGTTGTTCCACCTTTCTTCGAGACTACATGCACTGGGCTCACCGATGGCAAATCTGATATCGGATAGATTATTCCAGATGTGATCAGTTTAATGACCTCGCGACGAACCACTTCCTTCATATTTGGATTCAATTTCTATTGATGCCCGATAGTAGGCTTGTGGTCTTCCATCATAGGGATCTTGTGCATACACAGCGCTTGACTGACCCCAGTGAGGTCAATGACTTTATAACTATAATTGATGGCTTTCTTTCTTTCCCTTAATTCCTTCAGGAGTTTATCTTCTTGTTCAGCTGTTAGATCAGAATTTATAATAACTGGGCAAACTTTGAGATTGTCTAAAAACACATACTTCAGTCCTTCGGGCAGGGGCTTCATTTCGGGAACCTCTGGTTTTTCGCATGTTTCTTCCGTAGTTTCCATAGCCTTGAGTCCTTCACTAGTGGCTTCAACATCTTCTTTAGTAGAATCAAGGGATTTGATGCAATCCTTTATCTGTTCATCAATCGGTTCATCAACTGATGGGTTTGTTAGAGCAACTTCTAAAGGATCATCTGATTCATGATGCTCTTGGGTTAGAAGTGACATTTTCTCAATGCAGTCAATCAGGTAGACTTCTTCTTGCATACTCGGTCTTCTCATACTTTCAGAAAATTAAAAATTCAAGAGTTTCTTTGCCTAATCTGAGTAGTAAGGTGCCAGCTTCAACATCAATTAGGGCTCTTGCAGTGGCGAGGAACGGACGACCAAAGATGAGAGGATATATGGCATCTTCTTTTATGTCCATAATGACAAAGTCGAATGGAACATATGTGTCCTTGCCTACCTTGACCGGGACATCTTCGAGGATTCCTAACAGACATTTTATCGAATTGTCTGCAAGCTGTATAGTCATGCCAGTAGGAAACAATTCTGCAAACCCTAGTCTTTTGCATAGGCTAAGTGGCACAATAGAGATGCTTGCACTGAGATCTGTCAATCCTTTCTTGCATGATGAGTCGCCAATGTGACATGAAATTCCAAAGGATCCTAGGTCTTTTTGTTTCTTGGGAATCCTTCTCAATATGATATCAGATGTAGTTGTAGCCAGTTTTACTGTCTCATACTCTTTAGTTATATATTTCCTAGTGAGGAGTGACTTTAAGTACTTTGTCCATGCCGGTATCTCGGCTAGAGCATCCAAAAAGGGTATATCAACGTGAAGTTTTTTCATAGCTTCTTTAAATTTATTGAATCTAGTATCAAGCTTTGTTTTCCTTAGACGGATTGGAAAAGGTATGAGAGGTTTGTACACAGGGATATCAGGTTCTGGAGTCTTAGTTTCTTCATCTTCTTGAGTAGGCTTCTCAAAATTTCCTTTTTCTGACTTATCATCTTTTGATTGAGTCTCTTGAGTTGTTGAGTCTTGGGCAATCACAGGTTCATCCTCGTCTATAATAACCACAGGCGTCTTTTCAGGGGGATCTGAATAGTATTTCCCTGACCTAGTGGTGAATTCCTTCAACTGCTTAGGATGCTTAGGATTATTTTTGGGTTGGCCAGCAAAGACTCCGACAGGTGGCTTTATGTTAGCTGCGAGTTGAGCTAATTGAGATTTGATAGCCTTCTTGTGGCATCCAACTCACAAAAACATAATTAACTAATGCGGAAGCGAATCATTTGCAGCGGATTACTGAAAATCACTAAAAATTAAAGCCTTTTTCAAAGAGACCCAATCATAGGAAAACTCTTTCAACAAGAACCAATGTATTACATTTACATCATGGTTCATAAGTATATATCTTATACTGTCTCTTCTCGAGGGTTACAACATCAACTACCTTGTTAAAAGCTAAACACATACAACATAATAACCTCAAAGCGTCAAGCCAAAATCTCCAAACGATACATTAAAAGCACTAAGTACTAACTCTGAGGACCTGAGAGTACAGAGACGACACATAGGACTTCTATCTACAAAACACGACAGACAGCACACTCAACCTGAGTTGTCACTGCTGTCCCTGTTGCTACTGATGTTCTTCCTCTGCAAGATATTCTCAGTCTCTTTCGCACTCGTCCACCTAAAAATGTTCGTTCCCACGGGGGTGAGACAATTGAAAATTGCCCCAGCGAGAGATATAACTCTCCACCAGAAACATCATTATTGTAGTTTAATTAATATAAAACTGAGCAGAGGATAAGCAGTTTAGATCATTCTCATCTTTTAAAGTATTACATCTATCTATGATTGAACAGTAATTCATCTGTTCTCTTTATAAGGAATAGAAATAACATGTATAACATTTATCTACCATACATTTTCAACATCTCAAGCTTTGCTCATGTCATTCATTATTCTGATGTGTCACCCATGATTCATTCTTGTTTCTATTTGTTGGCATTAGCCAATCTGCTAAAAAAGTATTCACTTATGCTAGACATGTGATTATATATATCATCATGTCTTATTCAAGCATTAAACTATATCAATCAGGTATAAATGCTTCAGGTATTGGACTATACCAATCCTGATTACACAGTCAGACATTGGACTTTAACCAACCCAAATTACAGGTATTAAGCCTCTGCCAGGTATTTCTAATTATAGAGGCATGGATAGCATGTGAAACATAACTACCAACATGAGATATCAAGCATCATGATTATAATCAACAGTAGCAGTAAGATATCAACATAAGCATAACTATTGTATGTACATATTTACAGTCTTATGCATATCCACAACATAAGTATAATTACTATCTCTTAGTTGCACTAAGCATCATCTTTATGTAAATAGAACAAACAAGGGTTATCTTCCAATGCGAAACATCATGTATAACCCTAAACAGATATGCTATACGGCTATATTACATCTTTTATTATGCCCTGAGGAAATTGAGGATACCACTCAAAATCCAACTGACCACTGCTAAGTCGAAATCAGTGCCATACAAGATCTAGGAAGAGCCGGACTCCTAAGATCTTCTCTGCCACCGGTCAGTATGGGTCCGCCACAGCGACACAAAAGGTCAAGTTGCTAACAGCCTAGTCCGTCCTTGGTACAGGTCACGACACTAGTGAAAGAGGTGGGTACGCATACCCTACCATCTGACGTACAATCACAGTTGTCCTCCAATATCATCACACATATAATCACCGAGACACGACCGCAGCCGTTCTCAAACTAAGGGCTAGGTATGACCACAGTCATCCTCCCTAAACACTTGAATTCAGGATGACAAGCACCTCGCATACTCATCAGTATGTGCTCCGAATTTCCCTTAGGAATACTCGTTTCACCATCTGGCAAGTTCTGACACTCAGATGGATCTATGGCACAGGGCACTACATGATTAGAGTTGCACTTGATTAGTTATTACAATTGGGTGAATTAAGGCTGCATCAAACAAGTGGACATACAAACCCTAATTCACTTCTAGCAAGCGTATAAATATCAAAACCTGAAAAGATGTAAAACATATGAAACATAATTTCTCATCTCATCATCACATGGTAATATTCACTTGCCATTCATGAGACTACACCAATCATCATATTATCACAGAATATAAATCCTTTTCACAATATCACAGGGTATCAACCCTTATCAACATAAGAGGAATACACCTCATTCAGGGCTCAGCCATGCCCAAAGGTCACTAAGACCATCATACTATCACAGGATATAAATCCTTTTCACAATAACACAGGGAATCAACCCTTATCAACACAAGAGGATTACACCTCATTCAGGGCTCAATCATGCCCATGAAACATCTTATTACCTCTTACTAGGTAACATCTATCAATATGGCTCACAAGGCCATTAAACATCTTGTCACATCTCACTAGGCAACAATGACATATTAACTCATGTAATATAATAGTAACACCACTATTTCCTCCATAGGGTTAGGGTTTCATGTTCATTTTATCAATCCAACCCTAATATATTGTTCCATACATCTAGGAGCATCCATTGACATTCCAAGTATTTAATATTCTTATCATTTATCATTAAATGATCATCAACACAAGGTATGAGTTTATCTCTCATCCTTATCATGGTATGATTACATCATACTCATTTTAGCTTACTTATCAAGTATGTTAAACTCATTACATTTCATTGTAACAATTTACATAACACTCTCCTTGTGTCTCTTATCCAAAATATTGGATTTGAGATGCATCAAGGTATATCAACCCTGAAATGCTAAATGTGATATCTATCATGTCTCAATGTATCACTTCCCTCATCACTTCTATCTTACATGAGTTTATTAACTTATCTTATAATAAGGAATCTCACATCTTAATACTTTCATCTACCAAACTATTAGCTTTTCCATGATGTGCATAGATCACACACAAGGATTGTCCAACTATCTTCAATGATATGGACTCATCTCAAGTTAAGGCATTGCTTATTATACGGTTTCCTATAGTCAACCACTTAAGATATTTCATCGTTATAGGGTATTACCCATTATTTCATCATTAAGGTTTACTCATATCATTACCCAGACATTAGGGTTATGATTTATCATCATATTGCCCATGATTAGAATTCCACGCACTATAGCCCAAATTAGGGGTTTCACATAGCTTTACTATGTGTTAGGTTTAAGGTTTCATATGTCATCGCCCTCAATTAGGGTTTCACATGGAATCATCCTCAATTAGGGTTTCTCATGGAATCACCCTCAATTAGGGTTTCACTAATCATCCCAATTAGGGTTTCATTCAATTACCCATAAATTAGGGATTCATTATTCATCCCATTAGGATTTGGCATTTCATTACCTTAAATTAGAGTTACCCAAGTCATTACCCTTAATTAGGGTTACACTATTACCCTTAATTAGGGTTACACTATTACCATAGATTAGGATTTTACTCAAAAGTTCCCTAAATCAGGGTTAGGGTACATTAACCTTCTCGATTAGGGTTTCTTTATCTCTTTACTAAGGATCATACCCTAAATCACCATATGAATCATACTCATGTATGAATTCCTTTCTATCATTCTCTCCACTTTATTTGGTTACATCAATCATCCAATCAAATACAAACAACTATGTTTGACATAGTATACTGAGTTATTACTTCCATAAACAATTAGGGTATGCATTTGAGGGATCATTCACAATTGAAATCATTAAGATCAAACCAATTGAAACCATTGATACATATCCAATTACATCAGCATATTTCCTCAAACTGTCAACCATTGCAAATGGTTAACCACTCCAAACTATTTGAAACTATTTGGTTTCAATTAATTTGTTGAAATCGTTTAACAAATTTCATTGAAACTGATTGGTCCCAAATTTTGAAATTGTTTGCCTAAGATATTAATTGAGGTGTGTGCTTGTGATGAAATCATCATCTTCAAGCTACAAACCCACGCAACTTTCTGTGATTTCCATGGTGGTTTCATCAATCAACCAAAATAAATTTCGAAAATGAAGAAAGCACCAATATTTGATAAGGAATTGAATGCAATAACAATATTAAGGGTTGAAGTTATAAAACCCACCTCCAATTGAGCTTCAAAGCTCCAAGCTCATGCCAACAATGGTGGATGAAGTTTTTGCAACTCCCCCTAGATTCGTCCCCAAGATTTTGGATGAAAAAGTTGGCTAGGGTTGAAGAGGAGATCGAAATAAGAAGAAATCAATGATTTATTTTTGATTTCCACCATGGAATCAAGGAGAACGAAGTTCAAGGACCTTACCAACAGGTTGGGGTCGTCCTACTGCTCCTCCACAGCTCCTTAGTCATTTTCCAAGCAAGGGGAAAGAAAAGAATCCGAAATGGCCTTTGTTTTGGCTTGGTAAAGGTACTTTTATAAGAAATTCCATGAGAGAGAAAATGCCTTATAAAAATGCATTTAATTCCAAAATTGGTGCCGCCTCTTCCCCCTTTCATTCCTTGGATACGAGGCTATCCCATTTGCCTCTTATTCCTCTCAATTATCCTCAATTTAAAGAAAAGCAAATTAAGCACCTTAGATCATATTATAATAATATCCCAATTTGAGTGGATATTACTTTTCTTTATAATAATGGTGAGTGGGTTATCCACTTGCTTGAGATATTTTCGTGGCCTAGCAAAGGCACAAAGTTGTTCACACTTGAGAAAATTCAACCATCTCGTTTTTGGTTGAAGGCCCTTCAATTATTATATTTGTTTTTGCACTAAATTGAATTAGGGTTTCAATTAGGATTAAATCTTGATTATTTTAATATCAAGATTCTCTTTCCTCCAACTTAATTCAAATGAGGCGCCCCTCTCATTTTATTTGCTCTACTTGATGCCAGGAAACATTAGGGACCTTATTGAAGTGGTAATTTACATATTACACCCTCGGTTTTGGGTAAATTGCACATTACACCAAAACTAGGTTTTCATGCACATCCATTGCTTTATCAGCTCTTTCTTGGTATTTAGGCTTCCATAAGCCATACCTCTGCATCATATTCATTCTCATGATGCCTCAACACTTGGGAAACATCTTATCATGAACAATTTGCACTTAAACCCCTCAACTTGGGTAATTTGCACTTTAGTCCAAATCAAGTAAAACATTATTTCAACATTATTCAAAAAGGACTAAAATTGAAATATAAGTTCCTCTTGAGCCCTAATTACTTTTCACAAGGCAAGATTAAGCATATAATCATCTTTCTTAATCAAAACACCTAGGGTTAAAGCATAACAAAGGTCAGGGATGTTACAAATTATAAACCCCTAACAAGGATTTCGTCCCTGAAATCCAAATAAAGGAGCACAGATATATTTCATTTATCATACTATCTAGTCTTCGCATAACATCTCCTTATCATGGAGACACCATAAAACTTTGATCAACACCAAGTGTTTCCATACAAGATTCTCATAGAATCAACACACAAGGCACATGCCCCACTGTCCCTCATCATTGACTATAGAGTCAACTTTGTGTCAAATAACACTTTTCTTATTCAGAGAAGCATAATACATTGATTATTAGTATCATGTTTATGCAGAGCATAAACCGCTAACATATGATGTTCATATTATTTTATATAATCAGACTAATTTCACAGTTTACCACTCCAGGTAGCCAACCTAACCCATCTGATAACTCTCAGATACCAGAATATTTCACCTTGGTATCTATCACATGTGTTGGAAACACATCATATATATCTCTTCCTTTCATCTTGGAACATTAATTGTTTCATATGTCCTCATCATGTGACCAAAGTCCAAGATAACTGATACTTTTCTAAGTATCCATCACATGAACACATTTATCTTATGCACATCAAGTGTCCTAAGACCCACTTGATTGCCATGTCTCTGAAAGGAAAGAAAACAAGGATTCATATTCCTCTTATTAATTTGTGTATTTTCAACTATTCATGAACCATTTACTCTTTATCTCATCCTAGGTTCCTTGCCTTTAGCATTGAAATTTGTAAGGATGATTGCATGTCATTATCCCTTTCTTTATTATTATCTAGCATGTTTATGATTATCTCATGATCTCATCACATTTCCCATTTCTTGATTATGGGAAAGATCTTTATTATGCTGGCATCATTAGTGAACAGGGTTCATCTCCCTCATTCTTATTTTTATCTTATGAGGAGTACACTTTTAGTTCCTCATACAACATACTCATCTGAGATTATCTCAGACTTCTCTTTCTTATGCATGGGATATGACACATTTATTCATTCCATATTTCTAATTTCATGATACTCATTAGATTGTCTCAGAATGACTACTTGATCAGAGCAATCAAAAAGACAACAATCTAAGAGTTTCCATACCCACTTTATCATCAATAGTTGTATACCTGGCCAGGGTATCTAAATATTTAGATTAAGTGGTATGAACTTTGTATACTATCATATTTCTTGTTTTCATATTATCACAAGCATAAGACTTAACATCCCTGAATTTCATTCAGGCATCTCTTCTGTACCTCATCATTTCTCAAGGAGGTAAGAACAACATAAAACATTTGTAATGTTTTACTATGCAAAACATAGGTCCTCATAGGACTAATCAAGGAAAGTTCAATCAATTTCTTTCTCAGTTAATCTAGGAATTCATAAAATGACATATTTGAATGACATTATCTTGTCTAACTTGTCATAATTCATGGATTATTCACTGTCTCAGGCTAACTCTGCCTCAAAGATTGATTCAACAGGCTAAGGTTGAGCACAGACTCAATTTAAGTCCAGAAATTCATCATTTCCTTTTGCTTCAACCTACAGATGATGATTATATATCATGTTGATATCTAAAACATCATCATTGGGGTTGGTAATCTGGGTTACAATGCCAATGCTTGATCCACTATATACATTATTGTTGCCCTAAATTCTCCAACAGTAATACTTAAAGAAAGATTTTCTTATCATAGTTGGATCAGCTAAGGAATTCTCAGGCAATTATCTCTCTCTTGCCTGTTCCCATGCACCTCTTCTTGGTGCAACATTGTTGCTCTCTGCAGCAACCTCCTCATGTGGCCCAATCATCTTTAAGTTCTTCTTCTCTTATATGAGTAGAAGACATTATCAGCTACACTGGATGATACCAGAACAGAATCTACTACCTTAGTCCTATGTCTCTGTAGACTCAGCAAACCTAGAGCTCTGATACCACTAAATTGTGGCATCCAACTCACAAAAACATAATTAACTAATGCGGAAGCGAATCATTTGCAGCGGATTACTGAAAATCACTAAAATTTAAAATCTTTTTCAAAGAGACCCAATCATAGGAAAACTCTTTCAAAAAGAACCAATGTATTACATTTACATCATGGTTCATAAGTATATATCTTATACCATCTCTTCTCGAGGGTTACAACATCAACTGCCTTGTTAAAAGCTAAACACATACAGCATAATAACCTCGAGGCGTCAAGCCAAAATCTCCAAACGATACATTAAAAGCACTAAGTACTAACTCCGAGGACCTGAGAGTACAGAGACGACACATAGGACTTGTATCTACAAAACACGACAGACAGCACACTCAACCTGAGTTGTCACTGCTGTCCCTATTGCTACTGATGTTCTTCCTCTGCAAGATATTCTCAGTCTCTTTCGCACTCATCCACCTAAAAATGTTGGTTCCCACGGGGGTGAGACAATTGAAAATTGCCCCAGCGAGAGATATAACTCTCCGCTAGAAACATCATTATTGTAGTTTAATTAATATAAAACTGAGTAGAGGATAAGAAATTTATATCATTCTCATCTTTTAAAGTATTACACCTATCTATGATTGAACAGTAATTCATCTATTCTCTTTATAAGGAATAGAAAGAACATGTATAACATTTATCTACCATACATTTTCAACATCTCAAGATTTGCTCATGTCATTCATTATTCTGATGTGTCACCCATGATTCATTCCTGTTTCTATTTGTTGGCCTTAGCCAATCTGCTAAACAAGTATTCACTTATGCTAGACATGTGATTATATATATCATCATGTCTTATTCAAGCATTAAACTATATCAATCAGGTATAAATGCTTCAGGTATTGGACTATACCAATCATGATTACACAGCCAGGCATTGGACTTTAACCAACCCTAATTACAGGCATTAAGCCTCTGCCAGGTATTTCTAATTATAGAGGCATGGATAGCATGCGAAACATAACTATCAACATGAGATGTCTAGCATCATGATTATAATCAACAGTAGCAGTAAGATATCAACATAAGCATGACTATTGTATGTACACATTTACAGTCTTATGCATATCCACAACATAAGTATAATTACTATCTCTTAGTTGCACTAAGCATCATCTTTATGTAAAGAGAACAAACAAGGGTTACATCCAATGTGAAGCGTCATGTATAACCCTAAACAGATATGCTATACAGTTGTATTACATCTTTTATTATGCCCTGAGGAAATTGAGGATACCACTCAAAATCCAACTGACCACTACTAAGTCAAAATCAGTGCCATACAAGATCTAGGAAGAGCCAGACTCCTAAGATCTTCTCGGCCCCTGGTCAGTACGGGTCCGCCACAGCGACACAAAAGGTCAAGCTGCTAACAACCTAGTATGTCCTTGGTATAGGTAACGGCACTAGTGAAAGAGGTGGGTACGCATACCCTACCATCTGAGGTACAACCGTATTTGTCCTCCAATATCATCACACATATAATCACCGAGACATGACCGCAGCCGTTCTCAAACTAAGGGCTAGGTATGACCGCAGTCATCCTCCCTAAACACTTGAATTCAGGATGACAAGCACCCCGCATACTCATCAGTATGCACTCCGAATTTCCCTTAGGAATACTCGTTTCACCATCTGGCAAGTTCTGACACTCAGATGGATCTATGGCATAGGGCACTACATGATTAGAGTTGCACTTGATTAGTTATGCCAATTGGGTGAATTAAGGCTGCATCAAACAAGTGGACATACAAACCCTAATTCGCTTCTAGCAATCGTATAAATATCAAAACCTGAAAAGATGTAAAACATATGAAACATAATTTCTCATCTCATCATCACATGGTAATATTCACTTGCCATTCATGAGACTACACCAATCATCATATTATCACAGGATATAAATCCTTTTCACAGTATCATAGGGTATCAACCCTTATCAACATAAGAGGAATACACCTCATTCAGGGCTCAACCATGCCCAAAGGTCATTAAGACCATCATACTATCACAGGATATAAATCCTTTTCACAATAACACAGGGAATCAACCCTTATCAACACAAGAGGATTACACCTCATTTAGGGATCAATCATGCCCATGAAACATCTTGTTACCTCTTACTAGGTAACATCTATCAATATGGCTCACAAGGCGATTAAACATCTTGTCACATCTCACTAGGCAACAATGACATATTAACTCATGTAATATAATAGTAACACCACTATTTCCTCCATAGGGTTAGGGTTTACTATTCACATCAATTAGGGTTTCATGTTCATTTTATCAATCCAACCCTAATTATTGTTCCATACATCTAGGAGCATCCATTGACATTCCAAGTATTTAATATTCTTATCATTTATCATTAAATGATCATCAACACAAGGTATGAGTTTATGTCTCATCCTTATCATGGTATGATTACATCATACTCATTTTAGCTTACTTATCAAGTATGTTAAACTCATTACATTTCATTATAACAATTTACATAACACTCTCCTTGTGTATCTTATCCAAAATATTGGATTTGAGATGCATCAAGGTATATCAACCCTGAAATGCTAAATGTGATATCTATCATGTCTTAATGTATCACTTCCCTCATCACTTCTATCTTACATGAGTTTATTAACTTATCTTATAATAAGGAATCTCACATCTTAATACTTTCATCTACCAAACTATCAGCTTTTCCATGATGTCCATAGATCACACACAAGGATTGTCCAACTATCTTCAATGATATGGACTCATCTCAAGTTAAGGCATTGCTTATTATACGGTTGCCTATAGTCAACCACTTAAGATATTTCATCGTTATAGGGTATTACCCATTATTTCATCATTAAGGTTTACTCATATCATTACCCAGACATTAGGGTTATGATTTATCATCATATTGCCCATGATTAGAATTCCACGCACTATAGCCCAAATTTAGGGTTTCACATAGATTTACTATGTGTTAGGTTTAAGGTTTCATATGACATCGCCCTCAATTAGGGTTTCACATGGAATCATCCTCAATTAGGGATTCTCATGGAATTACCCTCAATTAGGGTTTCACTAATCATCCCAATTAGGGTTTCATTCAATTACCCATAAATTAGGGATTCATTATTCATCCCATTAGGATTTGGCATTTCATTACCTTAAATTAGAGTTACCCAAGTCATTACCCTTAATTAGGGTTACACTATTACCCTTAATTAGGGTTACACTATTACCCTAGATGAGGATTTTACTCAAAATTTCCCTAAATTAGGGTTAGGGTTCATTAACCTTCTCGATTAGGGTTTCTTGATCTCTTTACTAAGGACCATACCCTAAATCACCATATGAATCATACTCATGTATGAATTCCTTTCTATCATTCTCTCCACTTTATTTGGTTACATCAACCATCCAATCAAATACAAACAACAATGTTTGACATAGTATACTGAGTTATTACTTCCATAAACAATTAGGGTATGCATTTGAGGGATCATTCACAATTGAAACCATTAAGATCAAACCAATTGAAACCATTGGATACATATCCAATTACATCAGCATATTTCCTCAAACTGTCAACCATTGCAAATGGTTAACCACTCCAAACTATTTGAAACTATTTGGTTTCAATCAATTTGTTGAAATCGTTTAACAAATTTCATTGAAACTGATTGGTCCCAAATTTTGAAATTGTTTGCCTAAGATATTAATTGAGGTGTGTGCTTGTGATGAAATCATCATCTTCAAGATACAAACCCATGAAATTTTCTGTGATTTCCATGGTGGTTTCATCAATCAACCAAAATAAATTTCGAAAATGAAGAAAGCATCAACATTTGATAAGGAATTGAATGCAATAACAATATTAAGGGTTGAAGTTATAAAACCTGCCTCCAATTGAGCTTCAAAGCTCCAAGCTCACGCCAACAATGGTGGATGAAGTTTTTGCAACTCCCCCTAGGCTCGTCCCCAAGCTTTTGGATGAAAACGTTGGCTAGGGTTGAAGAGGAGATCGAAATAAGAAGAAATCAATGATTTATTTTTTATTTCCACCATGGAATCAAGGAGAACGAAGGTCAAGGACCTTAACAACAGGTTGGGGTCGTCCGCCTGCTCCTCCACAGCTCCTTAGTCATTTTCCAAGCAAGGGGAAAGAAAATAATCTGAAATGGCCTTTGTTTTGGCTTGGTAAAGGTACTTTTATAAGAAATTCCATGAGAGAGAAAATGCCTTATAAAAATGCATTTAATTCCAAAATTGGTGCCGACTCTTCCCCCTTTCATTCCTTGGATACGAGGCTATCCCATTTGCCTCTTATTCCTCTCAATTATCCTCAATTTAAAGAAAAGAAAATTAAGCACCTTAGATCATATTATAATAATATCCCAATTTGAGTGGATATTACTTTTCTTTATAATAATGGTGAGTGGGTTATCCACTTGCTTGAGATATTTTCGTGGCTTAGCAAAGGCACAAAGGTGTTCACACTTGAGTAAATTCAACCATCTCATTTTTGGTTGAAGGCCCTTCAATTATTATATTTGTTTTTGCACTAAATTGAATTAGGGTTTCAATTAGGATTAAATCTTGATTATTTTAATATCAAGATTCTCTCTCCTCCAACTTAATTCAAATGAGACGCCCCTCTCATTTTATTTGCTCTACTTGATGCCAGGAAACATTAGGGACCTTATTGAAGTGGTAATTTACATATTACACCCTGGGTTTTGGGTAAATTGCATATTACACAAAAACTAGGTTTTCATGCACATACATTGCTTTATCATCTCTTTCTTGGTATTTAGGCTTCCATAAGCCATACCTCAGCATCATATTCATTCTAATGATGCCCCAACACTTGGGGAACATCTTATCATGAACAATTTGCACTTAAACCCCTCAACTTGGGTAATTTGCACTTTAGTCCAAATCAAGTAAAACATTATTTCAACATTATTCAAAAAGGACTAAAATTGAAATATAAGTTACTCTTGAGCCCTAATTAATTTTCACAAGGAAAGGTTTAGCATATAATCATCTTTCTTAATCAAAACACCTAGGGTTAAAGCATAACAAAGGTCAGGGATGTTACACTTCTGATGAGCTTGTTGGTTAGCTATCATGGTTTGCTCAGTTTGCAACATCTTCTCAATGGTTGATAGCTTGTCATTAAGAGAAACTGGACCTTCTTGTTGTCCTTGTTGTTGATTAAGATTCTGGTACTGAGAGTTATTTTGGTAATTATTGTAGTTCCTATTCTGAAAGTTCCCCTTGAAATTTCCTTGATTCCCAAAATTCTATTGTTGATTATACTGGAATCCTGGTGGGCCTCTTGGTTGATTGTTTGATCCAAATTGATGCGAGTTTACTGCTCCCGAGGGGTTTCTGTATTGAAAACCGGGATGATTCCTATTTTGATTCGGATTGTAATAACTTTGACCAGGAATGGTGTTGATAGCATTAAGATTTTCCATCTGACTATTATCTCCTTGGCCACATACATTGCTCAGAACAACATCATAGAGAACATTGCATGATAAAGTGGAATTATCGGTGCTCTTACATGCTTCACAGAATAGGGAAGCGGATTTGACATGTTCCTGTTTTTGAGTGGGTGAACGTCCTCTTCCAATAGCACCAAGAGATTATTCATTATGGTCTTTCTTGGCAACTAAAAGTTTTAAGGTTTCAACGATGGATTTATACTCGGGAGTAGCTTCGGCCATAGCTACTTTAAAAACTCCTTTACCAACGGATCTTCCCCAATTTTCTTGATTTTCTGCTCCCAGGTTCATGACTCTCCATGCGTTGTCACAACTTTGAAACATGAAGTTTCCTCCAGACGAGGAATCTAGGAATCTCTTAATATCATCATCCACACCCATATAGAAAATATCGATGAGTTGATTCTTGGGAATTCTGTGGTGTGGACACTTGCGTAGAAGCTCTTTATATCTATCCCAAGCTTCAGTAAGGGTTTCTCCAGGAACTTGAGTGAAATTTGTTATTCGCCCTCTAATTTCATAGGTGAGAGATGGAGGGTAGAACTATTCTAGAAACACATTTGGAGTTGTTCCCAGGTGGTGATGGGTATCTCACTTTGCAGTGAATTGTACCAACTTATGGCTCTATCAACACGGGAATACTTGAAGAGATGGAGCCTAATGGCATCATCTGTGACTCCATTTTGTTTTTTCATGGCACACAGATCAATAAATCTCACAAGATGTTCTTGGCTATCTTCTCCTTGCTTGCCATAGAAAGGGTTATTCTGAAGCAGGGTGATCCAATGCGCTCTTATCTCGAAATTAGGAGCGTTGATGGGAGGAGGTTGCACTAGATGATGAACATTTGCAGCTTTCGGGATTGAGAACTCTCTAAGATCCTTTTGTTGTTCAGCTGCTTGCGCTGCTGCTTGTGCTGCTAAGATTTCCTATTGAACTACAACCCTGGCTTCTTGCATGATCCTCTCTCTTTGTGCATTGATGGCTTGAGCCACCCTTCGAGCTACTTCCTCTTCCTGAGCCATCTTTGCTTGATTTTCTCAGATTTGACGATGAAAAGTTATGTCTATCTCAGGATCAAAGCTTGTTGTTAGTCCTATCTGTCCGAACGGTGCATGCACTACGCCTTGGATTGTACCTGAAAAATAGAAAGATTTCGAAAGTGAGAACCACAGAGTAGAGTCAAATTTCAAGTAGATGATCGATTATGTCAAAAGAAAGAAAAGCAAATCCTAAATTAGTCGTAAAAGAACTAGATTTGACTAACTGATTTCGTTGTCCCCGGCAACGACGCCAGAATTTGACGTGGAATTATATCGCACTAACAAACTCACTCGGGGTTGAAATCCCCGAGCTTTTACCCAAACCAATGTGCAATAACACCACCCGCAAGCGGACGAGTCTTATCACAGTATAGTTAAAGATCGAACCCAAAGGACAACGTTTTTAAGAATCCTTGTTAATCGAATCTAGCTCATGTAAAACTAATATTTAGAATGATTGGTTGATTTGAGGTTAATTAAACTAATTGCAAGAAAGTAAAAGATGAATTAAAGTTGGAATTAGATCAATGATATGGAATCGCCGGGATGGTATCGAGTTTCACCACCGCTACACACGCAAACACATTCAATCACAAACAATCCAGGCAAGATATAACAATCCAAATAGAGCTGCTGCAAAACCCCCCGTACGGACGTTAGGTTCGCATAAGCATCACCTTAGGCATCAGATGTCTCATCACTATCCGGATCACTTACTTACGACTCTGAAGATACATAAATCCAACGAAGGTTGTGGGCCCCCTATACAGGCGTTAGGTACACAAAAGCATCACCGAATGCTAGATGGCTTGTCCCCTCGCGGATTATACACTTACGACCTCGAAGAAATATCATTCTATTTCTAGTTTGGGAGTCAACTACATTAATTGATAAGCAAGCAGGTGATAGATCTAGAAACTAACATCGACGATAAACAAAGATAATACAAAATCCGACTAAGGTTGTGGTCCTCCCTGAGGGATGTTTAGACCATAGAAGTGTCACTGTAGGCTAGATGTCTCGTCCCCTCACGGAACATATACTTACGACCTCAAGGAATCTTATCAGAAGTTCTCGTCAAAGAGTCGAACTTTATAAACCACCATTCTATCCCACATATAGAAGATTTCACAATATAGAAAAGAACAAGATGAAAGCAAGGAGATAATCAACTACGAACATACCAATTAACAACGAAATGGAAAGTTATATACATTACCATGGAGAGTTTAACAAAAGAACATGATTGCATGGGCAGCGGGGCTAGTCCCCACATCCCGGCAAAAAGGGACTACTCGCTCATGATGCGAGAAACAAGAAGAATAAGAAAGAGAGAGAAATCCACCATGAACTTGATGTAGAAGGTATTCGCAGCTCGGTGAAGAAGATATGGCCTTCTACGTCGTGTCGGAGCAGATATGGATGCGAACGGGAGATGCCAAGACAGACCAAACAGTCTCCCTCACTCCGTCTTCCTTCTCTCCTCAGCCTCCTTGGTCACAGCACGGGCAGTAGGTGGAATGAAACTGGCGCGGACTGGACTGGATTTGGATCGGACATGTGTACAGGCAGCCTGTCAGCGTCCCGGAACCGATACCAAAATGGGGACCCTGATGGTCCTATTTATAGGCACTGGACAGGTCCCCAAGCTTTTGGTGTGATTTTTAGTCCAAACGGTTTAGTTAAAAGTTGGCCAAACGGTTTGCTAAATACCTCATTTAAACAGTTTCATTACAACAGCTCACACGGTCTGCGTGTATGTACTTTGGCAAATGGTCTTTATCCCAGCAGCTCATTCGGTCTTCACATGCTCACGGTCTTCATGTCGTTGGCCATTCGGTTTCCATGCTACTACACCAAACAGTCTTGACGTGTACGGCTCACACGTTCTTCATGTGTACGACAAAACGGTTTGCATGCATTGCTTGGCTCGTTGTTCATTCGGTTTGCATTGCTCCTTTTTCATACAGTTTGACACTACTGGGACAAGCAACCAGTCCCTCACGTATACAGCTTATACGGTCTTCACTGGATATTGCTCACGGTTTGCATGCAGTAGTTAATTCCAAACAGTTTTCACGTCAGCCTTCATTCAATTTACATGCAAATGAGCAAACGGTTTGCCATCGCTTCCCATTCCAAACGGTCTTCGCGTGTATAATGGCAGGTCCATTCAGTTTGGTAATCCATTCGGTTTGTGTACAGCAATCCGGTATTCACATTCGTCTCATTCGATCTTCATAATTCATTCGGTCCCTTTGTCAAACAGTTTCATTGCCCAAATGGTTTCGTTGCACAAACGGTTTCGTTGTCCAAACGGTTTTGAAATCGTTAGACGTCATCCGGCCTTGAGACCATTTGGGTTCATTCGGTCTTGAAACCGTATGGACTCAAACGGTCTTGAGATCATTTAGGCTCATTCGGTCTTGAAATTGGATGGGCTTAAACGGTCTTGAGATCGTTTAGGCTCATGCAGTCTTGAAATCAGATGGGCTTAAACAGTCTTGAGATCGTTTAGGCTCATGCGGTCTTGAAACTGAATGGGATTAAATGGTCTTAAGACTGCATAGGTGAATATCTTAAAACCGAGAGGTCAGAACCGTTAGAGCAAATAGTTTGGTCAAGACCGATTGGTCAAGATCAAAGGTGAGTGAAAGTGGGCCCCCAACAGATTGTTCAATCTTATTAAGACATGCATCAAATCAACATAAATTCAATTGAATCCATGATAATTGGACCAATTAAGTAATTTTGCACATTTTGATATATAGTGATATTTTAGTGAGAGAAATTGGATATATAGTGAGATGAATCTGTCAATATGATAATTGAATTCCCTGGTGAATACGCATTCATCAAAAGTGTAAACCCAAATCACCAAATTAGGGTTTTGATAGTATATAAATATAAAATTTGATGTGTATAGTTGTATGGTAAATGATTTTTCATACTTTTTATGTAACTTGGATTTACTTGAAAGTTTGATATAACATGGAGAACTCATATTCATGACGTGATCACAATGATGAAATCAAAGATTTAGTTGTTATAGAGATAGCCCTGACATATATGTGGGACGAGAATTTATGATACTTGAGAAAATAATTAATAGATAAATTATTATTTGGTAATCTAATCAAACTAATGTTTAAGTATTTTAGTGAATTCAATTATGAATACAACGCCAAAAGAATGAACCAAATCGGAGTTAAAATGACAGAGTTATGACCTTGTTATAAACATGTGCAGAACTGACTTTTAGTCTACTTTTTTGAAGACCGCCAAAATGGGTTTCCATTGAACCTAGAGACGTGTCCATTGACTGCTGTAAAGCCTGTCAATTGATGAGAATAGACACCCAAGATAGACAATCATAAAATGATGATAACTTTTGTTTATATATATATATATATATATATATATATATATATATATATATATATATATATATATATGTGTGTGTGTGTGTGTGTGTGTGTGTGTGTGTGTGTGTGTGTGTGTGTTTTGAATGAAATAAAGTGTGTTGAAATTGTAATTCAATCCTATACACAACTAGACTATTAGACCAATGAAAAAATGACATGGAAGGAGATTTAGAGGGTGATTTTTAGGGGAAACATGAAGAACGGATGGAGATCGATGAACTAGCCACAAATCCTATATGGTAAGTAGTTCTGGACAATATATTCCTTCTCTGTTACCTCTTTGCTCTATCGAGGATCATCTATTAGACTCACCAGAGGTTCTATTCCTTCTTCATCCAATCCATCTTTTTGAAGTTGCAAATCTGAATTTGGGTGGTTTAGAAGTACGTTTGGGGGCTATAGACTAGAATATAATCCTTGTAGACCACGAATCAGGACTTATAAAGCTTAGATCTGATGTCAATGACCTACGATTGGATCTATGTCAGTGGGTACTTCCTTTAAACAGTAGATTGCACAAAATTAAATTAAACTCTTAATCATCTTTACTTCCTTTGTACGTGAGTACAAACTCTAAATCTCCCTTTCAATTTAATCTTACGAAATATGATCTAGAAATGAATTGTTCTCAAGTTATGATGAATTTCAAATGATAAAATTATATTAGAAATGGATGCAGGTCATCCAAAATAAAAAATTTAAAGTTGTTGTAGAAGTATAAGAATATACAGAAATCTAAGATTTTTGGTTATGTCTGAAATTGTTGTATATTTGAATAAATAACTTTGCCTATTGGAAACTCCTTGTTTATGAATGATTGTTTTATCTGAATGTGTAGTACATGTATGGCAGGTACTATCATGGATTTTATGTGATGTTATCAATGTTTGCTTGATATCTTAGTAAAGATGGTGAAACCCTAGATGAATGGAAAGTTGGAAGTTTGCTAATAGACATCATGAAATTCAACCGTTGTGATTCTTTTATTGTTATAAATTCATTTATTCAAGGTTATTCTTAATGCATGATATTTTAGTGAATGGCATGAAAACCCTTATTCAATCCATTCTAGGGTTTCATATGTATGCTTTGTTGTATGTGAACTATTGAAAGCATCCTTTATCAATGAAATTTTATGACGGATTGAATTTTATGTGAGTCATGCAATATGTGAATGAGGTGAATGTAAACCTAAGGATAGGATATTTAGTGAATCAAGTAATTTCAATTCAATGTTCTTCAGTATGATAAGTGATGTTGTTATGTTGCTTAGTTAACAATACAAATTGTTGCTAATTTATGAAAACGAATTTTAGTAAGCTTAAATTAAGAAATCTTGATTTAATGACTGAACAATAAATTTAAAGAGTGAATTACACCTTAGATGCCCTGAACATTGTAGAATATTCATAGGATGAGGCATGCACTGTGAGGAGGAAACGACTTCTTGACTGAAGGTTGTCCAGATCGAGATAAGTTGGATCCTACCAGTAGGGTGTGGGGGTCTTGATCGGCAGGGAAGAATCCTTATGAATTGTTTGGTACCCATCACCAATTAGGGATGCTTGTCGTACCTATATTACAAGTTGTAGTTATCAGTGCTCAGTAGGTCCAGTGATGCACAATAATCCAAAGTGCTTTGACTCTTTGCCCGAGTACCCAGTTTTAGAGGAGGGGTTCAGATATATGGCCGCTCCCATTAGCCACCGAGATCCAAACGTGGTGACTTCCGACAACTGACGGGGAAGATGAGATTATAGGCTTAAGAAAATCGGGAATGCTTATAAGCCTTGTACAGTGAGATTGTAGCTTGTTGTGATGCTTTCACACGTCATGGTACACTTCATGTGTGATCATGGCATAATAATATGAATGAGAGATTAATCAAGAGTGTGCAATTATTCATATATTATTTGCAGTTATCTCCAGTAACTTGCCATTTGAATGTTCCTAAATTACTAGTTCTTTGTGTGATTAATCAAGTATGCTCAGATATTGATGTGATCCTTTGGATATTTCGGGTATCCCGCTATACATATGTCTATGAATGATTAGTTCCTCTATAATTCATTTTTGTCCTAGTTTAAATTCAGTTGCTCAGTAATATATGTTTGGTTACTAAAGTGCTTTAAATTGTTTCTTTGATGCACTCATTCACTGAGAGAGTAGGCTCACTCCTCTAATCACAAAATTTTAGGGAAACCACGTGGACTGAAGATGTCAGTGCATTAGAGAAGATCTTCCGTCAGAGTTAAGTATGAGATTAGTTAAGTTTTGTCGATCCTTGTCACTCTAAGTCCTTGTATAGTGCTAACAAAGTTGTAAATGATGATGTGAACTTTGGTTTCTTCTTAACAGAATATGTATTCGTTATCAAGTTGTATGTATGAAATTGTGAGAGAAGGAATGAATGCTAGATATGTATCTTTATTGATAAAATCAGATTGGAGCAATCAAGTTTTAATTTCTCTTGTAAAGTTAGTTTAGGTGATTAAATGTGAGGAAAGAAAGAGTTTGAAATTAATGAAAAGGTTAGGAGTGTTCTTTGTATTATGTTAAGTCCTCAACTTATGACGTAATATCATGGTTAGTGGTTATCGTGGGATGTGGGTGTAACAATTGGTATATGTGATCTTCGTATAGCCTTATCTAATACACAACTTGGACCATGATAGAAACTTTAGGTTGATGAAGACTGTCTTACATAAGTGAATATGTTATTCCTTTAAAATTAAGTTATGACATTGATATTTTATAACAACATGGGTTAAGTTTTTGGATTAGGATGACCGAATAACATATAAAATATTAAAATGGTCAAAATAAACATTATATAAGAATTTGATATAAATTGGGGTTTATGCCTTTGACCCAGGATGACTATGTTGAATGACTCTAAGATTTAATAGGAATATAAATTAGGTAGGAGAGAATATCCTCGTATGACTATTGTTACAACCCCAATTTTTGGGTTCCTTTGGTGAGGAATGTAATTTCTCACATTAAAGATATTGGAACAAACAATGATATAATTTGTTTGAATAAATGGATTTCATTTACAATAGCCTAGATGATTGTATTGTGGGCTTTATTGGCTATTGGGCCCAATAACAAGGAAATTCAATTATTAAGAAATCGAGAAAAGTAAGATGTGGAAACCTCTAGAAGGTAAAGAACTTAATCCAAAGGTGGATTGCATGCCACATGGGTTCCTTGGGTTATAAGGAGTCCGAAGTTGTAAAGAAAAGCAATAGGAAAAGAAAAGATTAATAAAGCATTTCTTTATTAAGAAAGAAATTGAAAACCATGGTAAAAGGTGAAAAACAAGTGAAAAGAGGTATAATTGAGTTATCCTTAGTGGAATTTCGTATTCCAAGAATTCCTAACGATAAAAGGAATACTAATGAGGAAAATAAAAGAGAAATAAAGAGAAATCCTCAAAAAGAAATATTTTAATAAGAAATACACATGATAATGAAGAATAATGCATTTAGATGCATCTAGAAGGGTAATGAGTATCCAATAAAAAAGAATTTCGAAATGATAGAGTTTCTTGGGATCCAAGGAGTCCCAATAAGGAGGAAAGAAAGAGAAGATACAAAAATTTACAAAACAAGGATAATGGGAATACATAATTAATGGAATTATGTGGTTTTGTTGAGAAGGAGTATTTCCTACTTGAGGAGAATATAATTTCGAGGCCACGGAATTAAAAGACAAGATTAAAGATGATAAGGGAGAAGAATTTCGAATTCCTAAATATCCATAAAACAAGGAATATCAAGGAAATAAAGGTTAATGAAGAGAGAGAGATGGTTGCTTCACAACCAAGGAAAGTGTGTTTCATTTCGAGTTGGGACTTGAGTCCTCATGAGGCACGCCTTAGGGATTCATACCCACCCCTATAAGAAGGGTAGAACCCCTGCTTCAAGATCCAGAGGGATTCCATGCAATGCTACCTCTTCTTCTTCTTCTTTCCATCTAAACCCTAACCAAGAGGGTATATCCTTGTTCTAGGGCAACGTAGGGCTTCGTTGTGGTCTTGTTAGAGGTAGGGATCTTCCACGACCAACCCTGAAGGGCCAGCTACCTCTTTCGTGCTTTTGTCTATGCGCAGCCCCTGCCGGAGGTCTATAAACCTGTAGCAGGTGCGGCAGAAACTAAATGAGAGTCGTGCACATGGTAGGCTATTTTGATCGTGGTTTAAGGGCACCTCAGGTGTGCCAAGTTGTTGCGGACTTGGGGCAACCTTTGGCCATGGTCCTCGAGCCCCAGGGAGGGAGAACAAGTCGCGGGAAGCAGCTAGCAGTGGCCTGGAAACGGAGGGATCCGAGGTTGAAGATGATCAGGAGAATTGGACAAATTTGCCACTCCGCGGGTTGAAGAAGAAACAAATTATGCGGGGGTACAATGGTAACTCAGTTATGTTTCCAAATCGATTGCATTGCATGAGAAACGGACGACGTGGCGGCTCCTCATTGGCCGAAAGTAAGTGATTTTGTTAAAATCGTAACTTTTTAATGGTAGCTTAGTTGGGGACATATAATACATGAATCTTGCTCAGAAAAACATGAGGAATTCAATAAAAACTAGTAGAGACTAGTTTTACTTCTAGTTCGAAAAGTAATGGAAGATGTCAACTTTAATGTATTAATGTTTAAGAAACCCTATTTTGATATAATTAATGTGATATGTAGGGTTTAATGGATGTTTAGAGTTGGTATTAACCTGTTAATGATAAAAGAGAATATTAGGAACAAAAAAAGATGAGTTTTGCACATAGTTAGTTTAATTTAGAGTTTCATGTGCATAAATAGGCTTTAATAGACCTTGAAACCCTAATGTTGGTAATCAGGACTACTAATGGCTTTAATTATTTGATTTCATGTATAGAACTGAGTTTTCATGATTAAAATTTATTTCGAGCATTAAAGTTCCTAATTGGTGGATAAATACCCTAAATGTAGTAATTAGGATTTTCTCATGAATAAAAGGTGGAATTAATGGCAAATCGGGTTCATATGTGATTTGGACCATAATGAACTATGAATCAATGATAAATACATATAATGATATTGTCATGGATTAAAAGGATAAAAATAGTAGCTTTAATAAAAGAGAGTCTTAATGAGCTTAATTAATGGTTAATTATGCCTTTAATCTGGAATTGAGGATTAGATGTGAAAATAATTAGGGTTGGTGATCAATTGCATTAAATTAGGGTTTAAAATAGTGAAAGATGAAGGGAAACCCTAATTGCAATAGAAACCCTAAAAGTGAATTCGAAACCCTAGGAAACGAGCTAGGTTTAATGGATCTTGATGACATGAATAATAAAAAGGGAATTACATTATTATTTCAGGATCTTGTTGAAAATGCTTGCTTGCTTGGATTCTTATTTGCATGGATATTTCTGTTAAAATCGTCAGATCAGGTATGTGGTTAATTATGAATAACCGCCTTAGTTTCTCGAGGATTTTCCGAATGTTTCCTCGCATTGAATGCAATCTAAACAGTTTGGATGTTCATACTGCAATTATAAAGTCACTATGGCTATCACAGTTATATATACATGTGAATTCTCACACCTACATGCCACCCTGATGGAAGATGTCATAAAGGTCAGGACCAGGAGGGTAGACCAATGGGCACCATGAGAGGTGACCCCAGACACCAAGCTCATGAATGAGAAGGTGATCTATGATGCATGACTATGGAGCACCATGAGAGGTGACTCCCAGGCACCAAGCTCGGGATTGAGAAGGTGGCCTTAAGTCAATGGAGGGGTATGCCAGGGTTAGAGCAAAAGCGGTGGAGAATGACACATTGAAAATGTAAATTGTCTTGTTAAATAATTTGATTGTGATTATTAAATTGTTAGCCATATTTGCAAGATTTTGGTTGTTCCCACATACCAGTATATTTCGATATACTGACCGACGTTTTGTTTGTCGGCATTTTAGGAACAACAATTGAAAGAACAAACAGTAAAGTGACACATTGTGGAAATAAGAAATAAAGTGCAAGGAGGATTAGATAGAATAATTCAAGCTCTGGATAGATAGATTTCCAAAGTTTTCAAAGGTAAGTAAAGTTTTAATTTTATACCAAATTCCAGTTAGTTAGTAGAATTTCATAATTATTATTGATTATTTGTCGAACCTTTGATCCTGTTAATTGAAGAACGGCTCTGACCTTCGGGTCTCCCTTAATTGGGGGTTACCGGGAGGCGGGGTCGTTACAACTATCTAGTTTGTTTAGACTAAAAACATAATATGGTTTCTCTTGAATATGTTTGATATTATATTGTACTATTAGGTAGATTTAATTTCTTGAAATACTTATTCCTTATGATTTGTTTATGATTTATGTACCTACTCTTGTAAAATGAACATCAACGATAATGCATTTGCTTACAAGAGTAAGAAAATAAAGATTCTTGACTTATTCACCTACGATCTCTAAAGATAAAACTTATGATTTATACACTTTGAGTTTATTTATAACGGGATAATTGGTTCATACATGACACGGGCCAAACCCACCAACCAGGGTTTAGGCACACCAAAGAGGATTAGGCTAAAAAAACTAGTTTTCATCACTAATCTAAAATCAGCCTTGAATTTTTCTTTCTTTACATTAAGAGAACTAAAGAAACATCATGTTAACTTAAAAGATAACATCTTATTCACGCAAACCATCATATTTTCACAACTAAGTTAAACTATTACATCATAATTAACTGAAGAAATTAGTTCTTGATTTAACCTATATCAATTACAATGCATTAAAAAATTGCTTTCATTTTTCACTCTCTCATTCCAAGGATCCAGAAGAAGGATAAGAGACCCTATAACTATTCTAACTATTTCTTTTGAGATCTTAGTTGATCATACCTGATATAGCTAGATCCTCTTATTGTGCTAAATTGGTTCCTAAAAATGTTCCAATAGATTGATGATATACTAGCTTTGTGTGTAGAAAATCAACAAAAAATCACGATTGTTCAAATATGTATTGTAATAGAAGTAAATACACAATAATACATGCATAACAGTTTAAGACTATAAATCTATTGGATTTTCATGGTCGAAGAAGGCAGCGGAAACAAAAAAAAATTACTTGACCATAAACCCATAAGTAGCATATCGCATCAATATCTATGTAATGGGAAGGATGGTTTTAGCGAGATATACCTAGTCCTGAGGCTGGCGCAGTGACTATACCTTGCAGCAAGTATGGTCTTCAACCACCTATCTTCAATGGTGTCTGTGCAACTCCTGGTCTTCAACCAGACTGCGGTTGACTGTCATCCTCCTGAGTGGAAGAAATCTCCCGCCTCTATAGATAGTCCACATGGACTACTAGAAACTCTAGTCATCCTGAAGAATGGACTAGAAGGAGTTATCTCCTTCTGATGGCATACTAGTCACTGACACACTCTCCCATAACTAGTTGCTATTATGTAGTTGTGTTTCCCTCGTTGTTCCTCCCTGGATGGGTAGAACTTGCTTGGGCTCTCTCAGTTACCACAACCAGTGAGGACAACAACTTTGCAGAGCAACTAATGTTCTGAGTTGTCTCTCTGGAGAATCCCCATCTACCCCTCTATTTATAATAGAGGGTAGGTTCAGGGTTCCCAATCTATGTGGGAGTAGAAAGGGTCTGGAATATCCATGAACAATTTGCACCACGGAAGATGAATTGGTCATTTCATAACTAAAATGGTCGTTTGGCAAGGTGAGCCAATCGATACACTTGTGAACCGGTCAGTTGGGAGTTTGAACCAATCAGTTTACTTAGTGAACCACTCATTTCACTTCCCATACATTCCCACCATTGACTTTCCTTGTTCATTTCTAATTAACACAAATATTAATTCTTGTCCCAATTGAATTGAACAAGTGAAAGGCAGAAACCTTTTCTCACAAACTGGGAAAATCAAACATTGCTCGTTTGGACAAATGAACTGATCATTTCACCAGAGTGAACCAGTCGTCTCACTGACCATGTGCCGACCAGTTCACCCAGTGAATCGGTCAGTTGGTGGTCCACATTGTGCATAACACAGTCAATTTGGTTCACAATGAATCTGACACTCTAATCAATTGGTTCAACACTTGAACTTGATGATTTTGAGTCAAGTCTATTGATTGAATGTTTGATTGAGTACCTAAACACTTTAGTAATCAATCCAAACATCATGCATGGATAAACTCCTCTTCTAGGCTAATCCTTTGTGTATGACCCTATACGTCCCATTTCACATTGGCAGTGAATGTCCATAACTAACTTATGACATCACAAGCAAAGAGTGGTGCCTAGTCACACATCAGTGCTACCCAAGTGAACAGGAAAGTTGGAGAACAACTTTCAATCCTACAGTCAGTGATTAGTGTTCCAGTGAATGTATAATTCCTTTGTCTATGATATTCTGAATGAACTCAAGGCATGGAGTTGTCATCCTTTCAACGTTCATTCATGTTTCTTAAACTAGATCAGACTGTCTAAGATATATGTGGCATCAATTTCATATATTGATTCACATGTGCATGTGCATGCCTTTCTCAGTCTCGCTTATCAAGTGGCATGGACATCATACTCCCTTAGGAGAGACAAATCTCATATCTATCGCTCACAATCTATATCATGCGTCAAAGCCACCCAATTATCACCGTTATAAAAACCCATGTTTCAGGAGTACGTTTGATGATGTCAAAGTGTACCCAATCAATTTGATGAGTGCAGTGATTTCAGGTCTAAGAATCACAATCACCACCATCACTATAGAGATGATTCTGATTATCATGGTTCCATGTATCACTCTCATGTTGGTTCTTGTCTGATACAGTGTTCTCAAACATGTATCTATGTGCTTTGTTTGATATCATATATCATGACTAATGAGACACTGTCATCAACCAACACACACTCTAGTCTTTATGTGTCATTGTTGTCTATCAACCTTCCACAATGACATCCGACTAGGGACATAACAAGAATGTACATACTCTTAACATTCGTATGATCTCATTGTTCGGGTCCTCAACCTGAAGACATACGTCATTGAGTATTGTCATTCTTTAGACATTCATTCTACTCCATCGTTTATCTCATAATTGATTGAGCTAGAACCAATTGGAAGCTTGCCTTTGATGTTTATCAAATCAATCAGAATGTACACCAATCCAATCATCATATGATTGTCTCTCTGGGCATACATACCAACAGACTCACACTTGAACTTAGAGCCAATCACCTTTGAATCATATTCTCAGTGATCTCTAAACATGTCCCACATGTTTCTATTGTGCTAGTGCTAATCCAGTGAGTTAGCAACGCTTTTCTTTAGTTGGTATATTGCATGTTTCACATCTCCTTGTTGTATGACATTTCATATGAGATGGAGTTGTCGTAATATGCTATATGATATTCCTTTTCCTAACAATTAGCTCCATAGTTTGACTTATTATTTCTACTTTGTCATCAATGGTTGGAATATCTATAAGTTCATCTAAATGAACTTCTAGATCCATATAGTATCCTCTGTTGTTCATAACACAAGGATATGTGGCATTCCTATTAGAATTAAATAGCCTTTTAATTTTACTCAGAACATTTCCATTTATCAACACATATTCACTTTTATATTTTGTCATCATTTTTCTGTCATTTTGGAATCTTGCATCAGTGTAACTCATTTACACTCAACTCTTCCTTTTATTACCAAAGAATTAATCCTTTAATACTTCATAAGTACTTAAATGAGTTCTTTATGGTATTCTAGTGACTCTCACTGGAAGTAGACATGCATCCACTCATCATGTCTATTGCATACGAGATAACTGGATGAGTATATCATATTGTCATGTCCAATACATACAAGATGATGAATATATATATATATATATATATTCTTGTCATGTCCAATACGTACAAGATAATGGGATGGTTACATACATGATAGATCCAATTGCTAATGCACAATACATCTATCTATGTGTTCCTATTCTTCATAAGAATTTGGGATACTAGGCATCTGAGAGACTAACTCCATGAAATATGGACAAGTTTTCTCCCACTAAATCTTTGCATACTAAACCCTTCAGTACAGACTGCCAATGTATACTCTCTCTTTATCAAGTTAAGAGACTTTTGAGAACTATCTCTATAGATCTCGATTCCTATCACATGGGACATTTCTCTTTATTCATTAAAGAAGGTAATTCCACACCAGTTTTGTTTTATTCTTAGAATGTTTCATTCCTCATCATCATGTGGAATATGAATACGCTCCCACTAAATATTTGTTATCATAGATCCCTTCTTTATTTTGGTATATCAGTCAAACCTTTTGACTATATATAATCAAAGTAAAGACTCCAGTTTTGAAGTGGTTGTATTTAATCAATCATATTAATTAATATCTTATAACTTATAGACTGTATTTACATTAATAGAATTATAAAACCCTTCAAGTTGTGTCACATACATAGCCTTATGTTATTCCTACTAGGAACACGGTTTTAATATCCATATAGAAAATTTCATAGTCTTTAAGTTCCAATATCAAGAAGGATCCTTTATGGTCTATAGCCACTGTAATTGGTTAAATAAAATCATCAGGTTCAACACCTTAAACTCAGTTGAATTTATCTCAACCCATCAGCTCTTCAAATGTCATCCATGTCAATCTTAACTCTTAAGACCCAATTGCACTTATGGGTTTTATCCGATAAGTGCTATCATTAAGGTCATACCTTATTTGGTTCACATGGAATTCATTTTGGATCTTATGGCTTCAAGGCATAACTCAAAATCTGGTTCCTCAACATCATATAGATGGATCATTGGCTCGTCATCATATGACCAATTAATCACCTTTGAGTTTGTAGGACATCATTATCCATCAAGATCAAGGTGCTTTCTACTAGATATATGAGGTGTATCTGTTACATAAGGAATTTGAGATTCCACAACACTTGTGATTCTTAATCTCCTTTTGTACGTTTATTTAGTGTAAAGCATGTTCTTTTGAAGAATTCTAGAAGATTAGTTATTTGTTTGATGATCATACTCTTACTATTTAGAGTATGATTCCTTCTTTGATTTAGACATCATTATACCTTGATCATGAGTTCTCTATGATGCACTATCATAGTTACTCACAAGGTCCTAAACATCTGGTTTAAGTATCTCGTTCATTGATTTTTGGTCGGTAAATTTTTTTTTGGTCGGTAAAGTATCTCGTTCATTGATCATATCAAAGAATCAATACTTTTACCAAGTTTGTTCTTCATTTATGATATTCTTAAACATTTCAATATATTCATATTGGTATTTCATTAAATACCATATCCGAAGTATTAGCATTTACTCCAATAGGTATATATATACATCAATATGTATTATACCTAATAGAATAGTCATTCTCCAACTACATCTAGTGAAGATTGACTTGTCATCATGCCCAATAAACAAGACATTCATATCTCTTAATGGTTTATTAACCAAGAGAGTCTAGTTTATCCATCAACATGGAACCTAGAGATGAATTTCTCATTCATTTGTTTAGATGATAATGCTAATTTATTATTTGAGTCATCAATAATTTTTAGGTATTAGTATTTTATATCATTCATACCAAGTACCAAAAGAAAATAAGGCATTGTCGTAAAAGATCATATCGTTGAAATTGAAACATGAACTTTATTGATAGACATCCTTGTCATTACAAGATGCAGAAATAAAATGTTTCTATTTATTGGAAAAATGAATAGCAGTTCATAACTCTATTACATGCCCTTTGCTCTGAAATAAACTAAAAGGTATTACTATCTATGGCAGCAACACTTTCTCTAATGTTGATGAGTGCTCCTTCTTGGTCCTTTCATAAAGGACATCACTTCTTTTCAGATCCTGCACATCAGATATGTCAGATCTATATCTTGGTATCATATACCTAACATAAAGAAGCATCTAAAGTTTATTTAATGATACCTGAGGTGGAGACTTCCATACCCTCCTTCTTCTTCTTTAGTTCATCTATGTAGAGATGACAATTTCTCTTCCAATGCCCTAGCTCATGACAATGGTGATATTTGCCTCACTTGTTCACTCGTCCCTTGGCTATGAGAGTTGAAGATGACTTGGGTTGTTGGCTAGCATCAAAACCTTTCTTTGCTTTGCCCTTGCCCTTGCCTTTAGACTTTCCCTTCTTTCTACTGATCATCATCACAAATTTGGGTTTGTCTTTCTCCATCTGTGCCTCGGCTATCCTCAACATGCCCAACAACTCTATTAGTGACCTGTCAAAGTTGTTCATGTTGTAGTTCATCACAAACTGACTATAGGATTCTGGCAATGATTGCAGTATCACATCAGTAGCCAACTCTTGGCGGAGAGGGAATCTCAGTCAAGTTAGGTTCTCCACATACCCAATCATTTTGAGTGTGTGAGGGCCTACTGGATCTCCTTCTATCATGACACGCTTGAACAAAGCCTTGGAGACATCATCTCTCTCTTTTCGTGCTTGGTCTTGATACATGTTCTTGAGATGTTGAACCATCTCAATGATGTCCATGTTCTCATGTTGTCTCTACAACTCATAGTTCATTGAGCACAATATCAAGCACTTCACATTAATGGCATCCTTAGTATGCTTCTTGTAAGCATGCCTTTCAGCCTTTGGTGCGGTGGGAGTGGGTTCTTCTAGCTCTGGTGTATCTAGGTCATAGAGCTTTCTCTCTTGAGTGAGAAAAATTCTCAACGTCCTAAACCAGTCATGAAAGTTGTTCCCATTTAGCTTGTCCTTCTCAAGGACCGATCGCAATGAAAAGTGATTGTTGTTGGTAGCCATTTATTTTACAGAAAGGAAATTTGCAATTTTAGTCCAAAACTCATTTGATTTGATTTGATTTGATTTGAAATTGATGATATTAATTAGGTCTTTAATTAATTATCGCTCCCACTATTTTGATCGAACTGATAGCCCTCCCCATCAATTCAGAAGATTGTAGTGTACAACCTTCTAGTGAGCAAGATCCTGACTTTTTCTAAGTTATGGACCAACGAGGGCTGTCACCCACAACTAGATTCTTGCAGGTAGGCAACTCTTGCCAATTGCATCATATGCAACTCTTGATAGATGTTATGCACAACTCTTTGTCAAGAACATATGCATTCCTCAACGTGCTTAATCCTATTAAGATCACCATGTTAAGTCCAACCCAAAAGCCAACATGATGAATATGCACCCTACGAAAGCAAACCCACATATTCACCATCACACTTCCACTAGATAGATGGTGCACCACACGAAGGCGTGCCCACACTTAGTCGATCAAGTTTTTCATGTGTTTCTTTTGGAAGGCATCTTCAACTTAATATGTATGTTTGAGGGGTTTATATGTATCCAATCACCACATATATAGTATGTATCATATACATGATATATTCCACAAACAAAACATGCAATAACGATAAAGCAATGATTATGTCCATCCTATTGTAGTTCCTTGGAGCTACAAGGAACTATGGTCATCTAAGGTCTACATCACAAGCAACCTATTATTGATGAAGATTTGTGCTTATGTCGTTTCGGGTTGATCAACTCATCCTATGGCTGACCAGCTCGCCTCTTGGACGGTCGATTGGTTATCACTAATCAATAGTCTGGCTCCTCCATACTGTCAGTTTATCGGGTCATCGGGCTCCTCGTCAGGACACCAAATGCTCCTTAGTCGGTCATCTCGGTCCATCAAGCGGTCATCTTCAGTCTTCATTATAATAAAAAATAAAACTATCCTAATTTTACATATATCTTTGTAAAACCTCAAGTTACATTCGTGGAAAGCAAAGGTAGAAGAGAATCTCGAGTTATCTCGAGTTACATTCATAATAGAAGAAGACGGCTCAGTGCGTAGACTGAGATGCAAACAACCATAACCAACCACACACATGCACATAGGGTTTATAGGCCATAATCATACTACACATCCACCATCAAAATCATTTTAGGGTGACGTGTATCGATTGCATATATACCATATCATATATGTATATATTAGTTTGGGATCATGTGGTTTTAATCGGATATTCACATTAGTCATTTAAATATTCACATCGTATGCAATAAATAACAGAAAAAAAAAATATGATCATATCGATTATCCCAAAACAATGAGTAATTGTGTGGCTCTGATACCACCGTTGGGTTTTCATGGTCGGAGTAGGAAGCGGAAATAAAAAAATTTACTTGACCATAAACCCATAACCAGTAGATTGCATCAATATCTATGTAATGGGAAGGATGGTTTTAGTGAGATATACCTGGTCTTGATCCTTGCTTAGTGACTATACCTCACAACAAGTGCATTCTTCAACCACCTATCTTCAGCGGTGTCTATGCAGCTCCTGGTCTTAACTCGGACTATAGTTGACTTTCATCCTCCTAAGCAGCAGAAGTCTCCTACCACTATAGATAGTCCACAAAGACTACCGGGAACTCTAGTCGTTCTAAAGAATGGACTAGAAGAAGTTGTCCCTTTTTATCAGCGTAATAGTCACTGACACACTCTCCCACAACCAGTAGTTGTTCTGTAGTTGTCTTTCCCTCGTTGTTCCTCCCTAGACGGGTAGAACTTGCTTGGGCTCTCTCAGTTACCACAATCAGAGAGGACAACAACTTTGCAGAGCAACTGATGTTCTGAGTTGTGTCTCTAGAGTAGCCCCTTGTACCCCTCTATTTATAGTAGATTGTAGGGTTAGAGTTCCCAGTCTCTGCGGGAGTAGGAGGGTCTAGAATTTCTAGGAACAATTTGCATTGTGGTAGGCAAACCGGTTATTTTATAACTGAAATAGTCATTTGTCAAGGTGAGCTTATTGGTTCACTTGTGAACTAGTCGGTTGGGAGTGTGAATTGGTCGGTTCACTTAGTGAACCAGTCATTTCACTTCCCAGACTTGTCCACAATTGACTTTCCCTATTCATTTCTAATTAACACAAATATTAATTCTTGTCCCAATAGAATTGAACACGTGAAATGAAAAAACCTTTTCTCACAAACTGGGAAAATCCAACACTGCTTGTTTATACAAATAAACCGATCGGTTCATCGAAGTGAACCGGTCATCACACTGAGCATGAGCCAATTGGTTCACCCAATGAATCGGTCAGTTGGTGGTCCACATTGTGCAGAACACAGTCAATTCAGTTCTCAATCAATCTGACACTGTAATCAGTTGGATCAACACTTGAATTTGATGATTCTGAGTCAAGTCTATTGATTGAATGTTTGATTGAGTACCTAAACACTTTATTAATCAATCCAAGAATCATTCATGGATAAACTCCTCTTCTAGGTTAATCCTTTTTGTGTGACCCTATAAGTCCCATTTCATGTTGGCAGTGAATGTCCATAACTAACTTATGACATTACAAGCAAAGAGTGGTGCCTAGTCGCACATCAGTGCTACCCAAGTGAAAAGGAAAGTTAGAGAACAACTTTCAATCCTACAGTATGTGATTGGTGTTCCAGTGAATGTATATTTCCTTTGTCTATGATATCCTGAATGAACTCAAGCTATGGAGTTGTCATCGTTTCAATGTTCATTCATGTTTCTTGAACTAGAGCAGACTGTTTGAGATATGTGTGACATCAATATCATATATCGATTCACATGTGCATGCACATTCCTTTCTCAGTCTCTCTTATCTAGTGGCTTGGACATCATACTCCCTTAGGAGGGACAAATCCCATATCTATCACTCACAATCTATGTCATGCATCAAAGCCACCCAATCATCACTGTTATAACAACCCATGTTTCAGGAGTACGTTTGATGATGTCAAAGTGTACCCAATCACACTTGATGAGTGTAGTGATTTCAGGTCTAAGAATCACAATCACCACCATCACTATGAGAGATGATTCTAACTACCATGTGTTGGTTCCATGTATCACTCTCATGGTGGGTCTGTCTGATACATTGTTCTCCAACATGTATCTGTATGCTTGGTTTGATAATATATCATGTCTAATGAGACATTGTCATCAACAAACATACACTCTAGTCTTTATGTGTCAGTGTTGTCTATCAACCTTCCACTGACATCTGACTAGGGACATAACAAGAATGTACATACTCTTAGCATCTGTATGATCTCATTGTTCAGGTCCTCAACCTAAAGACATACATCATTGAGTATTGTCATTATTTAGAAATTCATTCTTCCCAATAATTTATCTCATAATCGATTGATCTAGAATAATAGGAAGGTTGCCTTTGATATTTATCAAATCAATCAGAACATATGCTAATCCAATCATCATATGATTGGCTATCTAGGCATACATACCAAAAACATCATGCAACATGGCAGCTAATCTGATAGTGATATCAACAAATAACCCAAATCCATTCATAGATCTTTTATTCAATGTACTATGAACGAAACCCACATGAATTGTACTCCAACATGTGGAAGTTTTATAGAAAGATACGATCTCACCATATAAGACTTAGAGTAGACCATGGACTCTTAGTCTACCAAACTAGATCCTCAGTATATAAAGGGCTTTTCATGTTTGTCCTTAGTGGCTATACAACTATCTAGATAATCTAGAGTCCTCCTCTAAACCTAGGCACTCATATGGAGAGTCAAACTGTAACATCCCAAATTTGTGAATAAAATATGTTTAAGGTCCTTATTGCAAATTTTCCACTTTTATTTTTTTAAGATCCTAAGAATATATACAAATTATCAAATATAAAGAAATATTTCATCCTAATTCGAATTTTAGTTCAAAATATAAATCACTAAGGAAATGATAACTACTTTTAATTCATATACATTAAGATAATGATCAATATGAGTTTTACAAACAAAAGGTAGTCAAAACCTAAATCTAAAAGTATAGGAAGATCTTGAACCCTCTATATAGACTACGGTTCAAATTTGAGGTTATTATGAGTTGGTTTGACCCCTTAATTTGATTTGAGAAGATTGCATGTAGTTATTGATTTGATTTTAATAAAAATACCCTTCATATTGAGCCTAACCTAAATTTCAATGATTTTTCTTTGTGTCATGTGCGCCTGTTTTAAGAGGAGTCACCAGCAGCCATTCGATTTTGATCGTAGGGATGCAAGATCATCTCCTACCTTCAGTAGGAGACCGAGAACAGGAAGCCTAGTTGCGATTTTCTTCTCCAACCCCAATCAGACACCACAGTCCCCCATTATTTTTGGTCTCTTTGCCGCTGAATCTGGGATCTTCACATGATCTTAACGAGCCCAATTTTGTGGGGACTTCATGCCCAATCAATGAAATTCCCAATAGGGCTAGAACTTATTCTCGCCGCCACTATTTTATTGAGGACTCCCCATCCAACCAACATTCTATTTAAGGGTTCCTAAATGACCGTAAGGTCAAAGGAAATGTTTCCCCTCTCTCAATGTCTCCTCTCGTGCCTAGAACCAGCAGCGCCTACTCGGTTTGCTTCTCCTGCCACTGTCTGCTAGCTATAGCTTCTCCGCCTTCTTTAGAGAAATTAAAGCTTCAGTAAGGATCTAAGGACCCTAATCTTTCTTTTTCCATAGTTATTTTGTCCTGCATTTCCCCCAATTGTCATAACATGTTCCTGGGTTCTCGATGCAAGTCGGCGTCCGCCTCCTCACCATTCTAGTGGTTCCTCAGCCATAGTGACGCTACCTTTGAGTTCATTTCTTGTCGCTAATGTTTCTTGGTTGCAGCGGGCACTCATGAGCCCTTGTTTTGTGATCTAGGATTTGTGTAGTTTTTGCTTTGTTTCTTACAAACTGGGGGTTGTACCTCAGTCTTGTGTGTATCCCAATGGCTGTGTTTTACCTTGTCGAGTGCGCACGGGCGAGGGTAAGCACTTTCATCCCCTGTTGTTCAGCAAGACACTTTGTCTTTGTAGTGTAGATCCTATGTGTTAGCACGGTGTCGCCATGGCTGATCTGTGGATCGAAGAAAAGATCCAGTGTCTTAGATTTACCTTTCTACCCTTGGTGGTTTGATCGATGTATTAGGCCTACAAGAAAATTTGTAGGTTTTTTCGAGTTTTTTTTTGTGTCTAGCTATTTGGTGAGTTAGCCCTTGTGGGCAGCTCTGATTGGCCCAACTAGCCAAGGGCCCCTCGGGCAATCAGATAATTAAACATGTGGTTATTCCCTAAATTGTGATTGGTCAGTTCTTTGAAATGTCAGAGTAAATCAACCGCTCATTGGAAAAATATAAGAACATATGTTTTGGAAAGGTTTTTTTGATGGAGAACATGATGTTTAGGTTTTTAAACCCTAATTTGATAGTATCTTACCATGATTTCCTAGAATACTTAAATTAGGGTTTAGGATGGTGTTTAAAGTGATAAATAATATAAAGCATGATTAATTTCAAGAAAATTAGGAGTGACTCTGGATCAGGGAGACTAAGTTAGAGATTGCTAAAATAAGGTAAGCGGGTCATGCCATCATACATATGTAGATTGGTTGAAATGCATGTTATGTATGTTTTATGATTATGCTTTAAATTCCAAGTTAATGAATGAAATTAAGATAATGATCATGTCTCATATTATATTATTGCATGTTGATTGTTATATTCATAAAGTCCTATGTTTATCATAGATTCTCATTGGTTAAGTGATTATGATCATGTAATGATTAAGACATTTAAGAAGGAACCATGTAAATCATGTAATGAGGGAGAAATCCCATTATGTCAAAGATTTAATGTTCTAGATAATAATAATGTTCACTTTAAGAATCAGGTTATAAGAATTTGATTAAGTTTTCTATGCTCTCCCCATCATGGACCTCAAGGGTTCGTTATGGGCATTCGTGCCAATGATGGGCTTTCATAGTCAGTCATGGACCTTTATGGTTGTTATGGGCTTTTTAGTCAAATCATGGGCATTCGTGCCAATTATGGGCTATTAAGTGGGAAAATCATAGAGAGTGTATATTTTACTTATTCATTTCTTATTTATGTCAAGAAATTAACTTCAAGAATGCTTAAGTTAAATTCATGTCAAGTTTTCCTTTCAAGTCAAGTATATGCTTATTTTTTAGTTCTTATAAAATGTATGGTGTCGCTTACTTATGTTGTGTGCTTTCTTTCGCATGGTCGTGGGATGAGATGTCCCTAGATCAAGGAGCAAGAGGGAATTGAACTGAGCCTTCAAGTGTAGCTGACTCAAGAAGACTTTAGCTTGGTGGGGTTCCATCTACCACTCCATAGATTATCTAGTTTAGTTTCAGTTCATGCTTTAGATTTTCTTAGCATACATGTATTAGGTTTGAAATAAGATGAGATAGTTTATGTCTTTCCCTTTTTATGAACAATGTATGAATCTATTTTTGAGTTAATGCAAAGTGTTTTATTTATCTTATTGCAATGATTATCATGTTTTGTGACGTTCCTCCGAGCTGAGCTACCCATGTTATGGACAACATCGAGTTTGCTTCCACTGACTTATATATGTGCTTGGAGGGATGTTACAATATTGTATCAGAGCAATGAGTAGATGGCCACTAAGCTAAAGATTTACATGTTTAAACCCTAGGTATACCTTGTTTTTCTAGATGGATTCTAAGAATTCTGATAAGGGAAAGGATAGGGAATATGGTGCTAGCTCTTCTAGTGAGGGAAGTGGATCAAGAAGGAACCCTAAGGCGACCTTGGAAGACTTAGTGCAAATGCTCACCAATGCCCTAAGGACAACGTAAACCTAGACACCACAAGATGACCTTGGTGGATTACTTGAAGATCAGGCCTGACTCCTTTGCTGGAGAAGGAGAGGATGATGTCGTCACTAAGGGAGAAGAATGGATTATGGACTGCCCTCAACAGTCTAGGGTTCACTTTGCCACCCACATGCTGAAGGGAACAGCCCGTACATGGTGGGAGAACTTCCTGAACTCAAGAGTGGTTGATGCACCTGCACTCACATGGGAAGGATTTATCAAAGCCTTCCAGAAGCACTATGTGTTTGAAGCCATGATAGAGAAGAAGGAGCTGGAGTTTGCCAATCTAGCTCAGGTGGGTGACATGACAATGACCCAATATGCCATGAATTTTAGGATTATACAGAAGTACGGACATGACTATGATGAGCGACGCAAGACAAAGAAGTTCATCTGAGGACTTAAGCCAGACTTGAGCTTTGCCCTGTCAGGAAGAGGCCATAGGACCCTTCAAGATGCTTTGGATGCAGCTCTAGATCTAGAAGACCACCCCGGAAGATCTCACCAGAAGGAAGGTTATCAGAAGAACAACAAATATCAACCTCCCAACAACCATAAAAGAAAGGCACATGAGCTTGTTGCAGAAGTTGAGAAGCCCTTATGCCCAACATGCAAGAATAACCATGTAGGTCCATGTAGGAATGGTACAGGAGCATGCTTCTACTGTGGAGAGAATGAACACCTCAAGTCAAGTTTCCCAAAGTTGTTGAAGAACAAGGCAAATCCAAATCAGAATAGGAACCATGATCCTCCACCTAAGAGGCAAGCTAGGGTTTTTTCCATGGTCGTAGAATATGATGATCAAGGTAACCTTTAATTCATACATTTCCAGTGCTAAGTGTTGAACATATTCTTTTATAAAAGTTATAAAACTTAAGAAGGGATAACTGAAACCCTAAGGTGGGTAGTAATCTAAGAAAATGTTGAGGACAAAATTTATTTTAGGTGGGTAGAATTGTAACATCCCAAATTTATGAATAAAATAAGATTAAGGTCCTTAATGCAAATTTTCCACTTTTATTTTTTTAAGATCCTAAGAGTTTATGAAAATTATCAAATATAATGAAATATTCCATCCTACTTCGAATTTTAGTTCAAAATATAAGTCACTAAGGAAATTATAACTACTTTTAATTCATATACATTAAGATAATGACCAATATGAGTTTTCCAAACAAAAAGTAGTCAAAACCTAAATCTAAACATATAGGAAGACTCTGAACCCTGTATATAGCCTATGGGTCAAATTTGAGGTTATTATGAGTTGGTTTGACCCCATAATTTGATTTGAGAAGATTGCATATAGTTATTGATTTGATTTTAATAAAAATACCCTTGATATTGAGCCTAACCTAAAGTTGTCATGATTTTTCTTTGTGTCACACGTGCCTGTTTTAAGAGGAGTCACTAGAAGTCATTCGATTTTGATCACATGGACGTGAGATCATCTCGTACCTTCAGCAGGAGACTGAGAACATGCAGCCTGGCCGCAATTTTCTTCTCTGACCCCAATCAGACACCACGATCCTCCGTTCTTTTTGGTCTCTTTGCCGCTGAACTCGGGATCTTCGCGCGATCTAAATGAGCCTGATTTTGTGGGGACTTCATGCCCAATCGACCAAAATCCCAATAGGGCTAGAACTTCTTCTCGCCGCCACCGTTTTATATAGGACTCGCTAGCCAACCAACGTTCTATTTAAGGGTTCCTAAATGACCGTCGGGTCAATGGAAATGTTTCCCCTCTCTCAACTTCTCCTCTCGTGCCTAGAACTAGAGCCGCCTACTTGATTTGCTTCTCCATCCACCATCTGCTAGCTACAGATTCTCCACCTTCTTCAGAGCAATTAAAGCTTTGGTAAGTGTCTAAGGACCCTACTCTTTCTTTTTCCATAGTTATTTTGTCCCACATTTCCCCAATTGTCATAACATGTTCCTGGGTTCTTGATGCAAGTCGGCATCCACCGCCTGACTCTTCCAGTGGTTCCCCAACCATAGAGACGCTGCCTTCGAGTTCATTTCTTATCTCTAATGTTTCCTAGTTGCTGCGGGCACTCGTGAGTCCTAGTTTTGTGATCTAGGATCTGTATAGTTTATGCTCTGTTTCTTATGAACTGGGGGTTGTACCTCGGTCTTTTATGCATCACAATGCCTGCATTTTACCTTGTCGAGTGTGCATTGGACAGGGTAAGCACTTTCATCCCCTGTTGTTCAGCAAGACACTTCATCTTTGCAGTTTAGATCCTATGTTTTAGCACGGTGTAGCCATGGCTGATCTGTGGATCGAAGCACAGATATAGGGTCTCAGATTTACCTTTCTTCCCTTGGTGGTTTGATCAATGTATTAGGTCTGCAAGGTCATTTGTGGGTTTTTCCATTTTTTTCAAGTGTCTGGCTGTTTGGGTGAGTTAGCCCTTGTGGGCGGCTCTGATTGGCCCAACTAGCCAAGGGCCCCTCGGGCAACCAGATAATTACACATGTGCATTTTCCCTAAACTATGATTGGTCAGTTCTTTGAAATATCACAGTAAATCAACCGTCCATCAGAAAAATATAAGAAAATATGTTTTGGAAAGGTTTTTCGATGGAGAACGTGATTTTTAGGTTTTCAAACCCTAATTTGATAATATTTGGCCATGATTTCCTAAATGACTTAAATTAGGGTTTAGGATGGTGTTTAAAGGGATAAATAATATAAAGCATGATTAATTTTAGGAAAACTAGGAGTGACTCTGGATCAGGGAGACTAAGTTAGGGATTTCTCCAATAAGGTAAGCGGGTCATGCCATCATACTTATGTACCTTGGTTGAAATGCATGTTATGTATGTTTTATGATTATGCTTTAAATTCCAAGTTAATAAATAAAATTAAGATAATGATCATGTTTTAGATTATATTATTGTGTGTTGATTGTTATATTCATAAAGTTTTATGTTTATCACAGATGTTCATTAGTTTAGTGATTATGATCATGTAATGATTAAGACATTTAAGAAGGAACCATGTAAATCATGTAATGAGGGAAAAATCCCATTATGTCAAAGATATAATATAAGAAAACAGAAGTGTTAGAATCTTTATTTGTGTTTCTATTTTTTGTGTTAAACAAGAATGATAGGGTCACGATAAAAGTTGTTGTTGTCTTTTGAAAAAATGGGATATCTAGATTTGTAAGGTGTGTAATGTGACTTATAGTTGTAGATTTGTTTGAGTGTTCTTTACTGCTATGTCACTCTTCGTAACACTGAAGTCAAAAAGCCTCCATAATTCATCCAATTTTCAAACTTGAATCTTTGACTATCTTTTAAATGTATTCATCTGCTATTCTTTTTGTATTTTATTGCTTGATCTACCTTATTCTAAACTTGATATCTATATTACTATAAATAAAAATATATGAAAATATTTCCATTTAATAAAATTTCCACATAGAACCATTGGTTGTTGAAGAAGAAAGTGAACATCATAATTTGATTTAAACAGATTTTTGAAGCGAAGTATCAAAATGACAACAATAGGATTAAGTTTAGGATATGATTTTAGATCTTAGATTCCACACTATCACCCTAGATTTGTTATGCTATTAAAAACCTACTTAACTAGATGTCCTTGTAAGCCAACTCGCAATGATTTTCATAAAAACTTTTAGTCTAAAGGACATCGGTCTAAGAAGTTGGTTTGATGAACATTTTAAATGTTCATATATTCTATTACCATATATGTAACATTTACGTGAAAATAAATGCAAAACATTATCTGTTGAATAAGTGGGGGAGTTTTATGTATAATAACAAATACTAACATATAATGTGACATGAATTGTATAATGTAAAGATTCCAAAATATGTAACCATGATGGTTATCCACTTCTTGATTATGTCTGCAAATTTGTACATTTGTTATCTTATTTCATAAATTGACCAATATTTTGATGTAAAAGATAATTTATATATGGGTGTGCCTCACTCACTGCAAAAACCTGACTCTGCCACTAAGTATTATGGTCTGTTACAGTCATGGGGTGTTTATTTCTTCTTTATTTAATCTTGTTGTATTACGAGAGTACTCGACTTCACTTTAGGGTGTGCTTGGTACATTCAATTATATGAAAGGGTATCCACTCCGGAGACTAATTAATTTTGTTAAAAGTAATCTCATTATACCTCAATGTCGACATTTCATTGTAAAGTGGTCGACATCAATGTTCTCTCGTTTCTTTGATTTATTAAGGAAATTCACTTGAAATTTTTTGACATGGAACTTGCATTGACTTTTATTTAACCTTAGTAGTCATGTGATCAAATCTATTTTCAAACACTAATGTGTACCACCATTAGAACTCGACAACGTGAATCTTGTTGTGAAGAAGGTGAAAACATTTGTTAGATAGGATCATATTGCTTTTCCATGTGTGACTTTTTGTACGTCTAATAATATTCTAAATTTGTAATCTTCACATGATTTATTTTTGATATTTTTAGGTTGTGTTTGGTACATGGTGAACAATATATGGTCAAGGGGAAAAGAATGGCGAAGAAGGAAGGGAAGGTGACTATGATTGGACAATTATTAAAATGTGTTGTTTGGTAACATGTGCCTGAGGAAATAGATAGGGATAAAAAACATAAAAATATTATTTGTTACATGTGTACAAAAATATGTTGGTGTCTCATATTCTCTGCAATTTATTTGTTTTTTAAATGCAACTACTACTTTTGTTACAAACATTTCTACACTAATAATCTAATTATTTTTCTTGTCAGTTGAATGATGGAAGGAAGAAGAATCACTAGATCTAGTTGTAACATCACACCCTTTGAAACTTCTGTTGTCCCTCCCTCCACAGTTGTAGAAAATTGTGAGGAAGAACCTACTCTACTTGAAACTTCTATTGTCTCTCCCTCTATTGAAAATGATGTAACAATTGAAGAAAATGTTGAGGATGAACATGAGAAAGGAAGTATGGATGTGGGCCTGCAAGTGAGTAAAGCCTACTTCCTAAGGGGAGCCACTTCACAAGGTCCAATGGGATTTAGGCAGTCATCCAAATGCATGGAATCACATTGATGAACATATTAGCAAAGGGATATCACTGTGGAGGGCATGTGTAAAGAAAGATTACTATGAAAAGTACACGATTGAACCGGAATTGATGATGAAGAAAGTTGAGAAAAATGCTTCCATAGATATGGACCAATTTAAAAATTTGTTAAAGAATGGGGAACCAAAAAGTCCAAGGTACAACGGTTTCGTATAACTTGCATCTATACCTATCTCCTTTTTCTAATTATTTGTTTCTTATGGTTTCGAAAATTTCTGAGATCAACAAGGCAAACAGAGCAAAAAAAGTGATGGATCATACCACAAGATCAAAGCCATGGAGTTGCTACCAGGAAGAAATGGTATTAATAATGGACATTTGTCTTTTTTAGTAAGAGTTGAAAATATTACATGGATAGTGATTATGTTATCTATCATGTATAGGTCAGTGAAGAACAACCTGTTGTGCCTCTTAATAAATTTTTGGAAAAATTTTACGACAAAATCCCACAAGTGGTTAGAAAATGAACATTTTCTTTCCTATCATGTCTACAAAGCTACATACACTTAGATATCTCAATTTAAGATTTCCTTTTATGATGTTTTATAATTATAGCTTGAAATCTCTGATATTGTGGAAAACCAAGTAGCAGACCAAGAAGATTTAGATCCTAGATGTGTTGATAATCTAACACGTGAAGCTTATTTGCAAGTTTTAAATCCTTCCAAAAAGGCTAGGATCTGTGGTTTTGGAATTGGGCACAAAGAGACAAGACATAGGGGAAAAGCTGCCCGTATAAGATATGAAATGCTTCTTGAGGAAAGCAAAGCAAAGGATGTATGTTGGATTAAAACTAAACTTGAACTATTAGTTACAACTGTTCTATTACATCGATGTTTGTAATTTGTTTTCTATTTCAGGATAAACTCAAGGAACTTGAAGAAACAGTAAATGGATTGAAGAACTATGTCTCCCAAATAATGACTTGGTATAATCAATCGCAGGTAACTTAGGGTCAAGTTGCCTATGTGTACATTAATATATAATTTTTTTTTGGCATTGTTGATCTATTTGTGCTAGGATGGCGGTATTACTGTTGATTGTGCAGTTGAATACCCCAATCGGACTACTGCAAGTGTCTTACACATGCAAAGTGGCACAAATAGGTCAAGTGTCGGTTCTTTTCACATACAAGACAATACAAGTGGTGTTGTAGATGTAGGCATGTATCCCAGGCAGAATAATTCAAGTGGGGATGGCTTAGGCAGACTTTCTAGACAAGGCAATTCAAGGGAGACTGGAGTAGGTAGGCTTTCCACACAAGGAAACTCAAGGGAGAATGGAGTAGGCAAGCTTTACACACAAGGCAATTCAAGGGAGAATGGAGTAGGCAGTCTTTCCACATAAGGGGTTGAAAGGGAGAATGGAGTAGGCAGGCTTTCCACACAAAGGGTTGAAAGTAGTTCTTTTGGAGTCATGGATCCCATGCAGAGTGCTAGTAATGGACATCCACTACTCTTTTAGCCACAAGTGCCTCATAACAGTTGAAGATTATTTTCAATAATCATACACATGAGAGTATTAAAGTCTACACTTTATCAAAGGCTGCAGTTGAAAGTTGGTTCCCTACATTTGCTAATAATCCACAAAGTCGTCCTCAAATGCAGAACACCCAAAGAACGTCGTCATTGGTGTCTTTCACACCAAGAAATCAGCGTTTAAATGAGGTGAACCTTATTATAAAATTTCTACATCATTGTCTTTCGCTACTTCAAAAATCCACATGATACCTTTGATTGCATCTTCATATTGAACTTTTGTTGATAGAATTTAAAAAAAAGCATGATGGGCTAATGTTTAGTTCATTAATCTGTCTATTTTCATCAAATAATTTTGTTTGCAAGTCCGAGATAATTATGTTTATTAGAAACTCGACCTATCAGTCCATTTTAGGTTTGAATAGACACTCGATCGATCGATTTCTGGGAAGTGGCAACTCGACCAATCGGTCCATTTCAGGTTTGAACAGACACTCGATCAATCAAGTTCTTTGAAGTGACAACTCGACCGATCGAGTGTCTTTTGGGAATTTTGGCAAATTGGATTTGGCTGGTTAAACCATGTATTTTTGTGTCTCGAACATTTTTCTAAGCTTAATTACAAGTCATACATTCATTACAAGTGATTAAAAAAATTGTTCTACGTCATTTGGGCCTTGAGTCAACAATATGGCATATTCTACTTCGCACTCACTCTGATTTCTTTTTGTTTTTATGTTGATAGGGTATAATTGCTTTTAATGATGGATTTTGACCGACAATGCACTTTGGAGTAGAACAGAACCAAAATATAAGGGTAAGTTGTTTGTTGTACTATGATTTATGTATAAACTTTAAATTCTATTAATATAATGATTTTTCATTTTTAGGAGAAGAATACTCAAGTATCCAACCGTATGAGGCCTGACATTGATGAAGAGCACCAAACCATTTAAAGGAATATGGAGACATTATAGATCTTAAGAGTTTTTAGCATGATATGTTGATTATCATCAATCTCAAATTTTAGAACCATATGTATTCGTTATTTATATCAACGTTGAGCACGCAATGTATGGATAATATTTTTCTTCATTAACAGAAATTGGTTTGAGGTGATTGAACATTTTTATGTGTCATTTTGGTGTTGAAACTTCTTATGATTTCATGTGACTCTTATAAAAATATTGTTTGAGGTTATATATTCAAAGTTTTCATTTAAAATTAATTAACATTCAACAAATCATTCAATAAATCAATAACCAAATCATTTACAGTAATCCCTCAAAAATATATTAATGAAGGTCTTTAGTCCCTCAAAAATGAGATCCATATTGGCCATCACAATTGCATTGATAACGACCACAAAGCCCCTCAAAAATAATATTAATGAAGGCATTAGCCCTTCAAAAATATATTCTCCAGGACCATCAAGTCCCTCATAAATGTATTTATGAGAACTAAACAGCCCTCAAAAATGTATTTATGAAGGCTAACTAGTCCCTAAAAATGTGTTTATGAAGGCTAAATAGTCCCTTAATATAACATTCTTGAGGGTCAGTTCGTCTATGACAATTGTATTCGTGAGGGCCACCGGTATTTGTCACGTGAGTTCTCTTCCCGGACCATTTGTGAGGGACAGACTCACAACCGTCCCTATTTGTGAGGGGTTGTAGAGAGGGGTTTGTGATAGGACTCACTCGTGAATAATTGCCCAAATTTTACTAGTGGATATCGAGCCTAACCTAAAATTTCTATGATTTTTCTTTGTGTCATGCGCACCTATTTTAAGAGGAGTCGCCAGTAGTTATCCGATTTTGATCATAGGGATGCGGGATCATCTCCTACCTTCAGTAGGAGACCAAGAATAGACAGCCTAGTCACAATTTTCTTCTCTGACCCCAATTAGACACCACAGTCCTTCGTTCCTTTTGGTCTCTTCGCCGTTGAATTCGGGATCTTCACACAATCTTAACGAGCCTGATTTTGTGGGGACTTCATGCCCAATCAATGAAACTCCCGATAGGGATAGAACTTCTTCTCGCCACCACCATTTTATAGAGGACTCCCCAGCCAACCAATGTTCTATTTAAGGGTTCCCAAACGACCGTTGGGTCAAAGGAAATGTTTCCCCACTCTCAATTTCTCCTCTCGTGCCTAGAACCAGCATTGCCTACTCGGTTTGCTTCTCTGGCCACCGCCTGCTAGCTACAGCTTCTCCGCCTTCTTCAAAGAAATTAAAGCTTCGGTAAGGATCTAAGGACCCTACTCTTTCTTTTTCCATAGTTATTTTGGCCCAAATTTTCCCCAATTGTCGTTACATGTACCAGGGTTCTTGATGCAAGTCGGCGTCGGTCGACTGACCGTTCCAGGGGTTCCCCATCCATAATGATGCTGCCATCTAGTTCATTTCTTGTCGCTAATCTTTTCTGGTTGCTGCGGGTATTCGTGAGCCCTAGTTTTGTGATCTAGGATCTGTGTAGTTTCTGCTCTATTTCTCACAAACTAGGGGTTGTACCTCAGTCTTTTGTGTATCGCAATGCCTGCGTTTTACCTTATCGAGTGCGTACAGGCCAAGGTAAGCACTTTCACCCCCTGTTGTTCAGCAAGACACTTCCTCTTTGTCGTATAGATCCTATGTGTTAGCATGGTATCACCATGGCTGATCTGTGGATTGAAGCAGAGATCCAGGGTCACAGATTTACCTTTCTGCCCTTTGTGGTTTGATCGATGTATTAGGCCTGCAAGGTCATTTGTGGATTTTTCCTTTTTTCATGCATCTGGCTGTTTGGGAGAGTTAGCCCTTATGGGCGGCTTTGATTGGCCCAACTAGCTAAGGGCCCCTCGGGCAACCAGATAATTACATGTGGCTTTTCCCTAAACTGTTATTGATCAGTTCTTTGAAATATCACATCAAATCAACCGCTCATCAAAAAATTTAAGAAAATATGTTATAGAAAGGGTTTTAGATGGAGAACGTGATTTTTAGGTTTTAAAACCCTAATTCAATAGTATCTAACCATGATTTCCTAGAAGACTTAAATTAGGGTTTAGGATGGTGTTTAAAGTGATAAATAATATAAAGCATGATTAATTTTAGGAAAATTAGGAGTGACTCTGGATCAAGAAGACTAAGTTTGGGATTACTCCAATAAGGTAAGTGGGTCATGCCATCATACATATGTTTCTTGGTTGAAATGCATGTTATGTATGTTTTATGATTATGCTTTGAATTCCAAGTTAATGAATGAAATTAAGATAATGATCATGTCTCAGATTATATTTGTAACATCCCTGACCTGGGCTATAAGTTAACCCTAGGTGTTTTGCTTAATCATGTAATTAAATACTTGTAATTACTCCCTGGCATGTAATTAATTCCTGAGGAACATACATTTTCAATTTTGTCCTTTTAAACAAAGTTGTAGTATTATTTTGTAATGCAAGGACCTATGTGCAAATTACCCAGCTAGAGGGGTTAACTTGCAAAATTACATAGGTTAAGATGTTCCTCTGATGATGAGACATCATATGAGTGAATATGATGAGGTATGATGGATTTTTCAAGCTTGGGCATCAAGATGCAGCTTGTGGAACAATCCTTGTGCTTAAAACCCTAATTTTGGAGTAAAGTGCAATTTACCCAAAATGTGGGGTGAAACTTGTAAAATACCCCTTCTAGAATATCTTTTATGACTCTTTACATCATTTAGAGTAGAAATGATGAAAGGGGAGCTTCAATTAGATAATCAGATAAGAAGAATGACTTTTGTAGTAGAATCACCTAGTATGAGTAAAGAGACCTTTTATATATGTACCTTAGTTTGCATGTTGGCTTTCTTTACCCTTATCTCTTGATTTTTGATGGGCTTTGCTTAAAGCTATGATAGATTGAACATGCCTTAGAAGTGAAGGAGGGACCTAGATGAGAAACCCATAAACTAGAGGTCCTTATGTTAAAAACTAACCCAAGCTATATAAGCTTCTTTCTTTGCAAACCAAGTAAACATATTCCCTTCTCTTCTTCACTTCTCATCTTGCTCAACCAACCAAGACAGAGCTCTGGAGCTCAAGAAGACGACCAACCTGTTCTAAGGTGAGAAGAGACCATCTTCTAGCTCGGATTCATGGAGGAATTCCTTGTATAAGGTTGGTTTTATGGTTATCTCACTTAGGTTTCTTGTTCTAGCTGACCTTCCCCAAACCTTTTCTTGGAGAAACTTCTTTGGACGACCTGTGGAGCTCAAGACGCCATTAAAGGCTTTAAGCTTGTAAGCTTGGAGCTCTAGGAACAACGTTTAAGGTGGGTTTTATAACTCTAAACTTCTTGCTTTATTATGCACATTTATGTTCTTGCAAACTAGTACTTAGTTCTTCTTCTTCCCCATTCTTCCTTGCACTTTTGCAAGCAATCCGTGGAGTAACCGACCTGAACATAGGTTGAAGATGATGGGCGTGAATTCCTAGGCAACTTTATCAAATGACCTTGTACCATTTGGTCTAAACGGTTTGCAAACCGTTTGAAATCAAACGGTCTCAAACCGTTTGATCTCATGCGGTCTTACAAGACCGTTTAGATTCAAACGGTCTCCAAGACCGTTTGATAGGGTTGATCAAGGGAAGACCATTTAGAGGTCTATTGTAAACATGTTGAATTTAATATCTACAAAGAATCATAACCTAATTCCAAACCAATCACAAGTTGAAGGCACTTCAACCCCCTAAACCCTAATCGGGTTGAATTGTTGATTTCAAGGATAGATTTTGGTGAGCTTTGGGTTGAAGAGCCCAAACGGTCTCAAGACCATTTGGGGGTTCACTCAAACGACCATTTGGTGACAACCCAAGACCGCTTGGAGGTCTAGGGTTAAGGAAATTTGATGGTTTGAGGGTCCAATCACAATAGGTTTATGAATTGAATAAAAGTGCTGATTTTAGACCTAATTATGGTTCAACCCTTATCAAATCGACTTAGCTTTTGATGGAACTTTGGGAAAATGGTCTCAAGATCATTTGGAGGGTGTCCAAACAATCTGAAGACCGTTTGAGCCAAGTTTGGGCCCAATTGGATGTCAATTGATGGGTTCAACCTCAATTAGATTCATGTTGATGAGCATTGATGGTTAACCGATTGCAAACCCTAATTAAGTTGGACTCAACCCTAATTGGCTTTCAAATTGAGGGTCAATTTGGCTTTCAATGATATCATATTCATTGAAAGCATGTTATTAGCTTTATGAATAGTGACATATCTTGTTGCCCAGTAAGTGGCATCACATGAGATGATAGGCTGTAAGAACCAAGTGTATCATCAAGGTCATACTAATTAGATGACTTGTGATGAAATGATTAAGAAATGACAATTGATGTGAGTTAGACTTGTTACATTTAGTATTCTACTTTCATAGCTGTTATGCTAATGATTAATGTTTGAGAACATGAATGATGTTAAAATATTACTAAAATGTACCTAACTAATCAAGTATAATCATACCATGTAGAGCCCTGATCATAGATCCATCATTGTCAGAAGTTAAATGATGGTGAAACAGGTTTTCCTAAGGGAACTCCTAGATCACATACTTTTGAGTATGTGGGGGAATATGGATGTGTATATCCTTACATCCTAGTGTAGGAATTGATGTAGATGTATCTTAATCTATCAACCCTTCACTATGTGTTTATATCGGGGCGATGTAACACTATTCTCCTGAGGAAATCCTTTATACCGTATCGATGAGAGATAAATAAGAAATATTTTGATGGCGAAGAGAGTACAGAATGCCACTGTGACTCTAATAGCAAAGTACCAAAATACCCTGGTGAGCTATAGTAGCAGAGACACTAGACGTCCTGCATGTTTTTCCTCACTCTGACTGAGGAAGATGAGGTCATAAGAATCCATCTCTTTTGATGACCTAGGTATGATACCGATGTGACTTAATAGTGATCGGTTGGAGTATGAGCGGTATACCTCATCTCTGCAGGGCATAATAATGTTTGTAAAACTGAATCAATCGCGTAGTATATCTTCTTAGGTTGATCTACGAGATACAATGATTGATGATTACACTGCTTAGTACGTATGTTCTTCATATCCTTAAATGTTGTTGTTCCACTTAGTGTCAATCTTCTGTTGATTACCTTAAAAGCTTTTATTGCTCATGTTGTTCTTTGATTGCTATAATAAAGCTTCTGGCAGAGAGTTATAACTCTCACTAGGACAATTATTTAAATTTGTCTCACTCCGTAGATTTCAACTTTTTAGGTGGTCGTCAAGGACGAAGGAACCAGTCTGCAGGTGATCAATACCAGCAGCAGCAGCAGCACCAGGAGCAATAGTGAATCTCAGGTGGAGATACTGACTGCTGAGTCTTGTAGTTAGATAGTCCTATGTTGTCTCTGTACTCTCAGGTCCTTGGAGTTAGTGGTCTGAGATTTTTGGTTTTGAATCTTAAGATTTTGTATCTGGTTGTGTATAATCACTCAAGAAGTGATTTAACAGAGATGTAAACTATTTATCTTGTTTGTATAAAAGAAGTTTTATGATTTCACAATCTTGTCTCAAAAAGTTTTAATTTTCGGTGATTTTTGTATTTCGTTGCTAATCGAATGCTTCCGTTGAGTTTATGTCGTGTTTTGGAGATCGGAGCCCACAATTTAGTGGTATCAGAGCTCTAGGTTCGCTGAGTCTACAGAGACATAGGACTTAGGATGTCGAGTCTATCCTTAGTGTTTCCTTCCTATTTAATGGAATCTTTTGCTCCTCAGGAGAAGAAGATATATAAGGATGTCTGAGCCACATGAGGAGTATGTGGCAAAAAGTAGTGTCGCTGCACCTCGTGAAGGTGCAAGGAACCTAGAAATAGAGCAGCCCGTACCTGAGCCACCCAGGGAGCCACCTCAGTTTGACCCAGCTGACATGGGTAACTCAGTTGTTCAAACTATGTTTGGGCAGTTTATGACTGCCATGACACACATCACCGATAGGATGTCCATGCCTACACCTAGGACACCTGTCCAGCCTGAGGGACAAGGTATCGGTAAGACGTTCGAGCGACTTCATCGTATCGGAGCTACTGAATACTTTGGGACAGCTGACCCCGCAGATGCTGATATGTGGTTAACCGAGTTGGAGAAAGCTTTCAGAATCCTTAACATCCCTGAAGCTGAGAAGGTTAGACATGTTGTCTATCTTCTCAAAGGAAGTGCTGGTCACTGGTGGACCATGGAAGAGCAGAAGAGGCCTGGAATAGAGATCTCGTGGGAAGATTTTCATCGGGAATTTGTCAACATCTATTTTCCAAAGACATTCTTGGACGAGAAGATCTCTCAGTTTGAGAGATTGAGGCAAGGTATGATGAACATTAGCGAGTATGAAGTTAAGTTCATGGAGTTGTTGCGGTTCTGTCCGCACATGGCTGACACAGAAGAAGAAAGGATTAGAAGGTTCGAGAAGGGTTTGAATGCCGATTTGACTACTCCCATGTCTACCCTAGAAAATCGGGAGAGGTTCACTACCTTCGTTGAGTCAGTCCGAAGGATAGAGAGATCTATAGCTGAGAAGAGGCAAACCCATAATAGATATCTGCAGTTCCAGGGTTCTTCATCTAGAGACTTTAAGAAGCCTAGATTCTCTGCACCTACACCTCCACCACCCAGATCTAGTACTCAGACACAGTGGATACCAAGTAGAGGTAGAGGACGAAGCCTACCACTACAAGAGACTCGCATTTCAGCATCAATGTCAGTCACAGGACCACCAAGACCACAGCAACTGGAAAGAAGCTGCTACAACTGTGGGAAAGTGGGACATCTGATGAAGGACTGTAGGTCTAGGCCTGTCAGTGTGACACAGCCTCAGAGACGGAATCAACAGGGATCATAGAGAAGGCAGTCTCAAGGAGCAGCTAGAGGACGTGGACAAGCATCTCAAGCTGGATTGTCAGCACCAACTCAACCTCAGGCGACAGCGAGGTTCTATGCTATGAACCCACCTGATGCAGTGGTCAACCCACGGGTTGTGGCAGGTCAGATGGAACTACTATATTCTGATATGTCTAAATCATGTGATATATCTGTTTTGATTGACCCGGGTGCTACGCACTCCTTTATCACTCGGAGAGTGATTCACAACTGCAATATGACGGTCAGTCATAGGGCAGATAGCTTGTTGCTTGAGACTCTGTTGAGAGAGTCTGCTGTTTTGCAGGAGGTATGCTCTCCCTGCATCCTCTTCTTTTCTGATCATCACATTCAAGTGGATCTTATACCACTTGATAAGCAAGGATTTGATATAATCCTTGGGATGGATACCTTGGAAAGGTATAGGGTTGTCTTGGATTGTGAATCCAAGCAGGCTGTGTTTGCTGATGAAAGCAACACATGGATCTTTCAAGGAGAGAGAAAGATTCTACCCACCTGTCTTGTGTCAGCTATGATTGTTGATAAGCTGATGAGGCAAGGATGTTATGCATTCTTGGCCCATGTGGTAGATACTATCATGGAGAGTCCTAACCCTGCTAAAGTTCCTGTAGTCAAGGAATTCGAAGACGTGTTTCCTGAAGAACTTCCAGGTATACCACCGCCTCGGGAAATTGATTTGGAAATCAATTTGGTCCCAGATACACAACCTATAACTCAAACACCGTATAGGATGGCGCCTGCCGAGATGGCAGAACTCAATAAACAACTTCAGGATTTACTTGAGAAGGGTTTCATCCGACCGAGTACTTCACCCTGGGGTGCTCCGGTTTGTTTGTTAAAAATAAAGACGGGTCAATGTGATTGTGCATTGATTATAGACAACTCAATAAAGTAACAATAAAGAACAAGTACCCTCTGCCGAGGATTGATGATCTTTTTGACCAGTTGTGTGGTGCAACCGTCTTCTTGAAGATAGATTTGAGGTCTGGATATCATCAACTCCGTATTAAGGACAGTTACATATCCAAGTCTGCCTTTAGGACTAGGTATGGTCACTATGAGTTCACAGTTATGTCGTTTGGACTAACTAATGCACCAGCTGCATTTATGGAACTCATGAATAGAATCTTCCAACCTTTCCTCGATCAGTGTGTTGTTGTCTTCATAGATGACATTCTGATCTATAGTAGAGATGCTCAGCAGCATGAACAGCATCTTTGCCAAGCTTTGACCTTGCTAAGAGAACACAAGTTATACGCTAAGTTTAGCAAGTGTGAGTTCTGGTTGTCGGAAGTATCTTTTCTTGGACACGTGGTATCTGCTTCGGGTATTCGTGTTGACCCTAAAAAGGTAGAATCTATTCTAGAGTGGGAACAACCGAAGACACCAATGTAGATTCGTAGTTTCTTAGGGTTAGCTGGCTACTACCGAAGGTTTATTAAGAACTTTAGTTCTATAGCCTTACCCTTGACCAAGTTAACCCGAAAAGACGTTCCTTTTTCCTAGAGTGATAAGTGCCAGCAATCTTTTCAGCTGTTGAAGGAAAGGTTGACAAGTGCACCTGTGCTTGTGCTACCTGAGCAAGGTAAAGGATATGTAGTCTTCTGTGATGTATCAAAGAATGGACTCGGATGCATGTTGATGTAGGATAAGCAAGTGATTTCTTTTGCTTCCCGACAGCTTAATAAACACGAGGAGAATTATCTGACACATGATTTGGAGTTAGCTGTTGTGGTTCATGCCTTGAAGATCTGGAGACATTATCTCTATGGAGAGACATTCCAGATTTTCACAGACCACAAGAACCTTAAGTATATCTTCTCTCAGCATGAACTTAACATGAGGCAACATCACTGGATGGAGTTAATCAAGTACTACGATTGTATAATCGATTACCATCCAGGGAAGGCCAATGTGGTTGCAGATGCCTTGAGTAGGAAATCAGCAACATCAACCATGGATAGGGAACAACTAAACTCCTTAGTATGCTCTAGGAGAGATATGATTATCTCTTTAAGGCGGGTCAATGTACAGTTGAAGGTGTCATTGTTATCCGGGTTGTTAGCTGAAATGCATATTAAACCTACCCTAAGAGAGCAGATAAAGGAGGCACATTAAGTTGATGTTGCAGTTCAGCAGATTAGGTTTGAGTATGGTGATGAGAAGCGAGATGGTTTCCATGATTCAGATGATCAGGTGGCATGTTATCATGGGAGGATGATAGTACCGGATGTGGATAACTTGAGGAAGTTAGTCATGGAGGAAGCTCATTCTTCGATGTATGCCATGGATCCAGGGAGCACCAAGATGTATCAAAACTTGAAAGATATGTATTGGTGGCCTGGGATGAAGAAGGATGTTGTAGAGTTTGTTCTGAGGTAACCTGTGTGTCAGCAAGTTAAAGCTGAACACCAAAACCCTGCAGGGACAATGCAACCTTTACCCATACCACAGTGGAAGTGGGACCATGTGACCATGGACTTTGTTGTTGGCCTACCTAGGACAAGCAAAGGACATGATTCCATCTGGGTGATATTTGATAGGTTGACAAAGACATTGCATTTCTTACCTGTCAAAACAACCTATTCTGCTGAAAGGTTATCACAGTTGTATGTTCAAGAGATAGTGTGATTGCACGGAGTTCCTGTCACTATAGTTTCTGACAGAGGTCCCTAGTTTACAAGTCGTTTTTGGGAGCAGTTACACAGAGCCTTAGGCACCAAGTTAAGGTTTTTTACATCCTTTCATCCACAGACTGATGGACAGTCAGAAAGGACTATACAGACCTTGGAAGACTTGTTGAGAGCATGTGTTCTCCAGTTTACTAGGAGTTGGGATCTACACCTAAGCTTGATAGAGTTTGCCTATAACAATAGCTATCAACATAGCATTGATATGGCACCTTATGAATCTTTGTATGGTAGACGTTGTAGATCACCCTTATGTTGGTATGAGACTGGTGAACATCAGTTGTTAGGTCCTGATCTTGTGCAGCAGACTACAGAGAAGATCAAAGTGATACAGCAATAGATTAAGACTGCACAGGATAGGCAGAAGTCTTATGCTGACAGACATCATAGGCCCTTAGAGTTCCAAGTTGGAGACAGAGTGTACCTCAAGGTCTCGCCTTGGAAAGGAGTCCTTCGTTTTGGAAGGAAAGGGAAGTTGGATCCTAGATTTATGGGGCCTTATCCAATCATTGAGCGGGTTGGAAAGGTAGCCTATAGACTAGAGTTACCTCCAGAGTTGCAGAAGTTACACCCTGTGTTCCACATTTCTATGCTGAGGAATTGTCACCCTGACACCGAGACAGTTCTACAACCTATGGAAGTAGAATTGAATGAAGATATAACTTATGAGGAAGGACCAGTGTCAATCCTTGATAACAGAATTAAAAAGCTAAATAAGAAAGATATAAGCCTTGTGAAAGTCCTCTAGAATCACCGTGGTGTTGAAGAAGCGACTTGGGAACTAGAGGATGAGTTGATAAGGAAATACCCTGCTCTTTTCTCTTAATATATTTTATCGATTTCGGGGACGAAATCCTTGTAAGGGGTGGATAATTTGTAACATCCCTGACCTGAGTTATAAGTTCACCCTAGGTGTTTTTCTTAATCATGTAATTAAATACTTGTAATTACTCCCTGGCATGTAATTAATTCTTGAGGAACATACATTTTCAATTTTGTCCTTTTTAAACAAAGTTGTAGTATTGTTTTGTAATGCAGGGACCTATGTGCAATTACCCAGCTAGAGGGGTTAACTTACATAATTACATAGGTTAAGATTTTCCTCTGATGATGAGACATCATATGAGTGAATTTGATGAGGTATGATGGATTTCCCAAGCTTGGGCATCAAGATGCAGCTTGTGGAACAATCCTTGTGCGTAAAACCCTAATTTTGGAGTAAAGTGCAATTTACCCAAAATGTGGGGTGCAACTTGTAAAATAACCCTTCTAGAATATCTTTTATGACTCTTGACATCATTTAGAGTAGAAATGATGAAAGGGGCGCTTCAATTAGATAATCAGATAAGAAGAATGACTTTTGTAGTAGAATCACCTAGTATGAGTAAAGAGACCTTTTATATATGTACCTTAGTTTGCATGTTGGCTTTCTTTACCCTTAGCTCTTGAGTTTTGATGGGATTTGCTTAAATTTATGATAGATTGAATGTTCCTTAGAAGTGAAGGAGGGACCTAGATGAGAAACCGATAAACTAGAGGTCCTTATGTTAAAAACTAACACAAGCTATATAAGCTTCTTTCTTTGCAAACCAAGTAAACGTATTCCCTTCTCTTCTTCACTTCTCATCTTGCTCAACTGACCAAGACAGAGCTCTGGAGCTCAAGAAGATGACCAACCTGTTCTAAGGTGGGAAGAGACCATCTTCTAGCTCGGAATCATGGAGGAATTCCTTGTATAAGGTTGGTTTTATGGTTATCTCACTTAGGTTTCTTGTTCTAGCCGACCTTCCCCAAACGTTTTCTTGTAGAAACTTCTTTGGCCGACCTGTGGAGCTCAAGACGCCATTAAAGGCTTGAATATTGGAAGCTTGGAGCTCTAGGAACAACGTTTAAGGTGGGTTTTATAACTCTAAACTTCTTGCTTTATTATGCACATTTATGTTCTTGCAAACTAGTACTTAGTTCTTCTTCTTCCCCATTCTTCCTTGAACTTTTGCAAGCAATCCGTGGAGTAACTGTTTGCAAACCATTTGAAATCAAACGGTCTCAAACCGTTTGATCTCATGCAGTCTTGCAAGACCGTTTAGATTCAAATGGTCTCCAAGACCGTTTGATAGGGTTGACCAAGGGAAGACCATTTAGAGGTCTGTTGTAAACATGTTGAATTTAATATCTACAAAGAATCATAACCTAATTCCAAACCAATCACAAGTTGAAGGCACTTCAACCCCCTAAACCCTAATCGGGTTGAATTGTTGATTTCAAGGATAGATTTTGGTGAGCTTTGGGTTGAAGGGCCCAAACGGTCTCAAGACCATTTGGGGGTTCACTCAAACGGTCTCAAGACCATTTGGTGACAACCCAAGACTGTTTGGAGGTCTAGGGTTAATGAAATTTGATGGTTTGAGGGTCCAATCACAATAGGTTGATGAATTGAATAAAAGTGCTGATTTTAGACCAAATTAGGGTTCAACCCTTATAAAATCAACTTAGATTTTGATGGAAATTGGGAAAATGGTCTCAAAACCATTTGGAGGGTGTCCAAACGATCTCACGACCGTTTGAGCCAAGTTTGGGCCCAATTGGATGTCAATTGATGGGTTCAACCTCAATTAGATTCATGTTGATGAGCATTGATGGTTAACCGATTGCAAACCCTAATTGAGTTGGATTCAACCCTAATTCGCTTTCAATTGAGGGTCAATTTGGTGTCCAATTGATTAAGGCTAACCCTAATTGACTCAATTTATAAGTGGTTAACAAGGTTATGGCCAATTGAAGGCTTCAACATAGAAAATCCCAATCGATTATAGCATTTGATACACCTTTGAGGTCCATGCGGTTTTGAGCCCATTTGGACCAAACGGTCTCAAGAACGTTTGAAGCAAAATGGTCTCAAGACCGTTTGGGCTCAATCGATCTCAAGGTCGTTTGCTCCAATCGATCTCAATATCGTTTCATCTCATGCGGTTTCAAGGTCGATTCATTTCAAACAGTTTGGAGGTCAACTCTCTCAAACGGTCAACGCACCCACGTGGTCTTGGTGACCATGCGGTCTTGAAGGTCAAAGTTCCCAAACGGTCAAAGCCTCCAAAGGTCTCAAGACCGTTTGGAGGTTCAGGGGTGAAACCGTTTGGAGACTTTTAGGGTTGTTTTTGCTTAATCGTTTGAAGGTGTAATTGGTCCAATGCTGATCTAATCTAAACTCTAATGGCACCCTGATATATTAAGGGGCTAAGTAACTAATAGATTGAACCATGTGGTGATTGAAGGTGTACATTACCAATATGCCCTTGAAGGGTTCAAGTAGATGACACACTTAATCAACCAAAAACCCTAATGACATGATAGTGGTGACTTAGCTTATGTTAAACAATGAGGACTTGTCCTAACCTAATTTAGGGAGATGTAATCACCATCTCTTAGTAATAAGAGAGAAAAGGTACCATTTATGGTTGAAACTCAAGTAAAATACCTTCAATGCATATGAATGTGCATGATTAGTGTAACATCCCTGACCTGGGTTATGAGTTAACCCTAGGTGTTTTGCCTAAATATGTAATTAAATCTTTGTGATTAACTCTGAGCATGTAATTAAGTTTCTCAGAAATGTATATCTCAGTATTTGCTCCTTTTTATTTAAAGTAGTAGCATTGTTTTGATATACAGGGACCTATGTGCAATTTACCCAGTTAAAAGGGTTAGCTTGCAATTTGCACATGATGAGATGTTCCTCTGATGTTGAGACATCATGAGAAATCTTTTAGCGAAGTTTGAGGGATTTCCCAAGCTAAAGCACCAAGGTGCAGCTGTGGAAGCAATCCCAGTGCTTGAAACCTTAAATTGGGGTAAAATGCAATTTACCCAAATTAAGGGATACAAATTGTGAAATATGTCATCTAATGTATTTTTTTATACTTTTGCCATCATTTAGAGAAGAAATGATGAGGAAGTCACCTCAATTGAGTTATCAAGTTATGAAATATGCCTTGTGATTGAATAATCAGGGTATATGTGTAATATCTCTTTATGTATATACCTCATTATTAGCTTGCTCTCCTTTACCTTCTTTTCCTAAGACCTTAAGAGAAGGTTTGTCCTTAGAATAAAGAGGAAGGGACGATCAAGTAAAGAAGGAGGGACCTAGTTGGAATTATGGACAACTTATGAACTAATGTTGAAGATCCTACCCCATGTATATAAGCTCTCCTTCCCTTAGTTGCAAGGGAACTCACCCTTCGTTCCCTTACTGTTTCATTTCACCAAAGACGACCAAGGACTGCCTTGGAGCTAAGGAGGACGAACAAGGGGTGCAAGGTAGGTTTAAACCCCTCTTCTTGCCTAATTCCATGGTTAAAACTCGAATTCAAGGTCATCTTCATTGTTAACTCTTGAAACCCTACCTTTCTAGCCGTCTCTTTTCATCCTTCCTTGGCGTTTTCACCTTGGCCAACCTGTGGGAACTCAAGGACGCCATTAGAGCTTGGATCTTGAAAGCTTGGAGCTCAAGAAGCAAGCTTTAGGTGGGTTTTATAACTCTAAACCTATGCTTTACTATGTGCATCTTTATATGCGTTTTAATGATAGCTCTTCGTATTTCCCTACTTTTCCCTGCTATTTTGCAAGCAAACCCGTGGGATATCTGTACTGTTCTTGAGCTAGAAGATGAAGGCGTGATTTCCAAGAAAAACCCACCACTTTTCTTTTCCTTAAACGGTCCTAACAGTTTGCTCTCTCGGACTCAAGACCGCGAGGTGAGCAAACGGTCTCGAGACCGCGACAGGGAAAACGGTCTCAAGACCGTTTGTCCCCGTTGACCGAGCGTGGACCGTATAAGAAATCTGTTCCTAATTATATAGTCTAATTACCCTCAAAATTTGGGAGACTAACTCCAAAGGCATCGGGAGATATGACCTTTTTAAGTCACAAATTTAAATGAATTAATTGCTGATTTTCAAACGGTCTGAAATTGCCTTTTTGGGCAAACGGTCTCAAGACCGTGTAAGGTCGTTGACTAAGTGTTGACCGTATGCGATTACTGTTCAAAATTATGTTAATTAACAACGCATCAAGTTTGATGGTCTAATTCCAAACGGGCTAAGAGTTGAAGGGTGAATACTAGGGCTAACCCTAGGTGAAATCAGTACTGAAATTATGGTGACCTAATTAGGGTTTTTAGGGTTGATTGACCTAAACGGTCTCAAGACCGTTTGGGGCTCACCAAACGGTCTCAAGACCGTGAGGGCAATCAACAAAGACCGTTTGGAGGTCTGGGGTCAAGGATAGTTGACCAATTAAAGGTACAATTACACCGAATTACATTGCAATTAAATATTGACATGATCATCAACTCAATAGGTCAGATCTTGATGAATTTGCACTAGAATCCAAAATTGGATGGGCAAACGGTCTCAAGACCGTTTGGAACTCATACAAACGGTCTCAAGACCGAGAGGACAATCACCAAGACCGTTTGAAGGTCTAGGGTTAAGTATTTTGACCAATTGAGGACCCAATTGCAAATAAGTTATCAATTTAATCAAAATTCTGTTTTGTGGTTCAATCATGGTTCAACCCCTATCAAATCACCTTATACTTTGATGAAATCTTGGGCAAACGGTCTTAAAACCATGTGGGGTCCACCCACATGACCTCAAGACCGTTTGGGCCAAGTTTGGGCCCAATTGGAGCTCAATTGAAGGGTTCAACCTGGTGTTGATGCACATTGTTGAGTGTTGATGGGTGAACATTGATAGACCCTAATTGAATCGATTTTAACCATTATGGGCCAATTGAATGACCAAGTGATCAAGCATAATCTTAATAGACTAAGTCCATAAGTGGTCAACATAACTTTGACCATTTGAGGGCTTCAATATGGGTTGACATTATCGGTTGCATCTTTGAGCCTTGTTGAAGGACCAAGCGGCTGAGACCATGAGAGCCTCGTGGTCTTAAGACCGTGAGAGGGCTCACGGTCTCAAGACCGTGAGGGGGCTCACGGTCTCAAGACCGAGAGGAGGCTCGCGGTCTCAAGACCGCGAAGGGCCTCGCGGTCCTGAGGTCAAAGAAGGGCAAACGGTCTTCATGACCCTCGCGGTCTCAACTCAAATTGGTGTTCGCGGTCTCAACATTAATTTGAACCAATGGGAGGCTTCGCGGTCTTGAACCCTTGAAGAGGCTCGCGGTCTTGAAGCCTAAGGGGGCTTGCGGTTATGGAGCTAGAAAGAGGCTCGCGGTCTTGGAGGGTCAAAGTGGGCAAACGGTCAACACTTTCAACCAATCTCAACCCAATTGATGATTAATGATTGAAAGCAATCAATATGATTCAAGGTTGACCTCATTCAATCATTTGATGATGTAAATGGTTCAATGTTTCCCAAATCAAGCCCTAATGATAATCTAGGATAGTAAGGGGTTATTGGACTAAGGTTTTTGACCATGATGATGATCAATGGGGTGAATTACCAAAATACCCCTGAAGGGTCAATTGAGTTATACCTTGCTCAATTCAAACTCTAATTACATGAGAATGATGTTTTTAGTCATAATGACTCTATCCAACTTGATCTAGTCTAATGTTATCATCAACCATTAGTATGATGAAAGAGAGAGTACTCTAGAGAGAGAAAGTACCCTAGAGAGAGAAAGTAACTCTAATCACTTAATGATGATGTTTTTGGCTATGATAGCCTATGATGACTCAACCCAACCTGTTTTAGAGTGATGTTGACATCACCTAACCTTATGATGAGAGAGAAAGTACTTCTAGAGAGAGAAATTACTTCTAGAGAGAGAAAGTACCCTTTTTAAATGGAAACTCAATTAAAGCATCCCCAATACACAGAAATGAGCATAATTAGGGTATGATCCACCTGTGTGAGATCATAGAAACCCTAATTATGATAAATGATGAACCTTTAACTAATCCAAGAGTATCAATGAAGATGTTACTCATACATGATGATGTTATGAGTTTAATTCACCTTGATGAGAATAATAAACCCTAATGCAAGGGTAATGGCATGCTTTTGAGTATTAAATTCTATTTGATTTGAGTTAGAGATTTAACTCTTATGACAAGAGTAGGAAGTACATTCCTTATTGTTGCATTACCTTTATCAGATATATTAACCATGCAGGTTCTGATATGAAGGTAATCATATCCAAGTATGGATGTTGATGTTATATTCATTAAAGGCATGTTGTTAGCCTTATGAATAAGTAAAGTAATCTGATGCCTTGCCAGTGGCATCCTATGCTGATATTGGGCTATGAGAGCCATAAATACCATCAAGGTCATGCCTTAGAGATGACTTGTGATGAGGATAATGAGAAATGATTATTGATATGAGTTAGGCCTGTTACATTTAGTATTCTTCTTTTATACCTGCTATGCTATTGTTATTGTTTGCAGAATAATGTATGCTGTTAAAGAATACTGAATGTACCTAACTAATCAAGTATAATGTAGAGCCCTGATCATAGATCCATCATTGTCAGAAATTAAATGATGGTGAAACAGGTTTTCCTCAGGGAACTCCTGGAGCACATACTTTTGAGTATGTGGGGTACATGGATGTGTAGAACCTTACATCCTAGTGTAGGAAAGTGATGTAGATGTGGAATCCATCCATCCTTCACTATAGTTCCATACCGTATCAGTGGTAGGTAAACATGAAACCTCCTGATGACGAAGAAAGCACAGATATCCGTATCAGTGGTAGGTAAATATGAAACCTCCTGATGACGAAGAGAGTACAGAACGCCACTGTGACTCTAGAATAGCGAAGGACTAGTTTACCCTGGTGAGCTATAGTAGTAGAGACACGAGATGTCCTACAAGTGATCCTCTTACTGGCTGAGGAAGGTGAAGGTCATGAGAATCCGGCTCTCTTAATGACCTATGTATGATACTGATGCGGCTTCTCAGCGATCAGTTGGAGTATGAGTGGTAAGCCTCATCTCCACAGGGCATAATGTTGTTTGTAAAACATAATCAACCATGTAGTATAACTTGTTAGAGATGACTCCAAGTTAGTTGATTGATGTTACATTGCAATAATGTTGATATTCTCCATATCTTCTAAATTGTAGAGATCTTGGTATACCTGCAACTGCTATAGAATGCTTTGAAGGCTTTACTGTTTAAAATAATCTTTGATGTTATAATAAAGCTTCTGGCGAAGAGTTATAACTCTCGCTGGGACAATTATGTATAATTGTCTCACCCCATACGCTTCAACTTTTTAGGTGGACGTCGGAGACGAAGGAACCAGCCTACAGGTGACCAGTCTCAGCAGCAGCAGCACCAGGGGCAGCAGTAATCTCAGGTGGAGATTTGTCCTGCCATGTGGTGTAGTTAGAGTTAGTCCTATGTGTCCTCTGTACTCTCAGGTCTTGGAGTCTTGTGTTATGTGATCTTGATATTTTGTATCTTGATGTATATAATTACTCAAGAAGTAATTATCCTGAGATGTAAACAGTTACCTCTCTTTATGAAAGGAGTTTTTATGGATACAAGTTCTTATCTCGAAAAGTTTTAATTTCCCGTGATTTTTGTCTTCCGCTGATTACCGATTCGCTTCCGCTAAGTTTTAATCGTGTTTATGTTATGGTTTGGAGATCAGAGCCCACAATTAGTGGTATCAGAGCTCCAGGTTCAGTTGAGTCTACAGAGGCATAGGACTTAGGATGTCGAGTCTACCTTTAGTACTCCTTCCTCATCTAATAGAATCTTCTGCTCCTCAGGAAAAGAAGATACATAAGAATGTCAGAACATCGTGATGAGCACATGGCAGAGAGTAGTGCTAGTGCACCTCGAGGTGGTGCAAGAGTTCCGAGAATAGAACAACCTACACCTGAGTCGCCAAGAGAGCCACCCCAGTTCGACCCAGCTGACATGAGTGATCCAGCTGTACAGACAATGTTCGGGCAGTTTATGACTGCCATGACACATATAACTGATAGGATGCCCATTCTTGCACCTAGGGCACCTGTCCAGCCTGAAGCACAAGGTATCGGGAAGACGTTCGAACGACTTCGTCGTGTCGGAGCTACTGAGTACTTCGGAACTGCCGACCCTGCAGATGCTGACTTATGGTTGACAGAGTTGGAGAAGGCTTTCAGGATTCTTATGATTCCGGAAGCTGAGAAGGTTAGACATGCTGTCTATCTTCTCAAGGGCAGTGCTGGTCACTGGTGGAACATGGAAGAGCAGAAGAGACCTGGAGTAGAGTTCTCATGGGAAGAGTTTCGTCGGGAATTTATCAATAGATATTTTCCAAAGACCTTCCTAGATGAGAAGATCTCTCAGTTTGAGAAACTAAGGCAGGGTATGATGAACATTAGTGAGTATGAAGCTAAGTTTATGGAGTTGTTGTGGTTCTGTCCGCACATGGCTGCTACGGATGAGGAAAGAATCAGAAGATTCGAAAAGGGTTTGAATTCCGATATGTCAACCCCTGTGTCTGCCTTAGAAAACAGAGAGAGATTCTCTACCTTCGTTGAGTCAGTCCGAAGGATAGAGAGATCTGTGGTTGAGAAAAGACAAACCCATAAAAGATATCCACAGTTCCAGGGTTCTTCATCTAGGGATTCCAAGAAACCTAGATTCTCTGCACCTAACCCTCCACCACCCAGATCGAGTTTTCAAACTCAACGGACACCAAGCAGAGGTAGAGGGCGGAGTCAACCGCTTCAAGGGACGCACAGTTCTGCATCAGTGTCAGTTACTGGACCACCCAGACCACAACAACAGGAGAAGAGTTGCTACAACTGTGGTAAGGTGGGACACTTGATGAAGGATTGTCGTTCTAGGCCTGTCGGTATGACACAACAAACCCCGAGACAGAATCAACAGGGATCTCAGAATAGACAACATCAAGGAGCAGCTCGAGGACGTGGACAAGCGTCTCAAGCTGGATCATCAGCACCACCTCAACACCAGGCGACTGCGAGGTTCTATGCTATGAACCCACCTGAGGCAGTGGTCAATCCACGGGTAGTGGCAGGTCAGATGAAACTTTTATATTCTGATATGACTATATCCTGTGATGTATCTGTTCTGATTGATCCGGGTGCTACGCACTCTTTCATCACTCGTGAAGTGATTCGTAACTGTAATGTGACTGTTAGTCATAGAGCAGATAGTTTGTTGTTAGAGACTCCGTTGAGTGGGTCTGCCGTTTTGCAGGAGGTATTTTCTCCCTGCATCCTCTTCTTTTCTGACCATCGCATTCAAGTGGATCTTATACCACTTGATATGCAGGGATTTGATATAATCCTCGGGATGGATACCTTATAAAGGTATAGAGTTGTCTTGGATTGTGAGTCCAAGTTGGCTATGTTTGCTGATGAAAGCAACACATGGATCTTTCAAGGTGAAAGAAAGATTCTGCCTACCTGTCTTGTATCAGCTATGGTTGCTGATAAGCTGTTGAGGCAAGGATGTTATGCATTCTTAGCCCATGTGGTAGATGTTACCAAGGAAAGTTCTAATCCTACTGAAGTTCCTATAGTCAGGGAATTCGAAGATGTGTTTCCTGAAGAACTTCCTGGTATACCACCACCTCGGGAGATTGATTTTGAAATCAATCTGATCCCAGATATGAAACCCATAGCTCAAACTCCGTATAGGATGGCGCCTGCCGAGATGGCAGAACTCAAGAAATAGCTTCAAGAGTTACTTGAGAGAGGTTTTATCCGACCGAGTACTTCACCTTGGGGTGCTCCGGTCTTGTTTGTTAAAAAGAAAGATGGGTCAATGTGGTTATGCATAGACTACAGACAACTCAATAAAGTGACAATAAAGAATAAGTATCCTCTGCCGAGGATTGATGATCTCTTTGACCAGTTGCGTGGTGAAACAGTATTTTCAAAGATAGACTTGAGGTATGGATATCATCAACTCTGTATTAAGGATAGTGACATATCCAAGTCTGCCTTTAGGACAAGATATGGTCACTATGAGTTCACGGTTATGTCGTTTGGACTAACCAATGCACCAGCTGCATTTATGGAACTCATGAATAGAGTTTTTCGACCTTTCCTTGATCAGTGTGTTGTCGTCTTCATAGATGACATACTGATTTATAGTAAGGATGCCCAGCAGCATGAGCAGCATCTTCGCCAAGCTTTGACCTTGCTAAGAGAACATAAGTTGTATGCTAAGTTTAGCAAGTGTGAGTTCTGGCTGCTGGAGGTATGTTTTCTTGGACATGTAATATCCGCCTCGGGAATTCGTGTTGACCCTGCAAAGGTAGAATCTGTTCTACAATGGGAACAACCGAAGACACCGACGGAGATTCGAAGTTTCTTGGGGTTAGCTGGCTATTAACGAAGGTTCATTAAGAACTTTAGTTCTATAGCTTTACCTTTGACCAAGTTAACCCAGAAAGATGTTCCTTTTTCTTGGAGTGATAAGTGTCAACAATCTTTCCAGTTACTGAAGGAGAAGTTGACTAGTGCACCTGTGTTAGTGCTACCTGAACAAGGAAAAGGATATGTAGTTTTCTGTGATGCTTCCAAGAATGGGCTTGGATGTGTGTTGATGCAGGATAAACAAGTGATTTCTTTTGCTTCCCGACAGCTTAAGAAACACGAGGAGAATTATCCGACACACGATCTAGAGTTAGCAGCTGTGGTTCATGCTTTGAAGATCTGGAGGCATTATCTCTACGGAGAAACATTCCAGATTTTCACAGACCACAAAAACCTTAAGTATATCTTCTCTCAGCATGAGCTCAACATGAGGCAACGTCGCTGGATGGAGTTAATCAAGGACTACGACTGTACAATTGATTACCACCCAGGCAAGGCCAATGTTGTTGCAGATGCCTTGAGTAGGAAATCAGCAACATCAACCATGAATAGAGCACAACTAAACTCTTTAGTATGCTCTAGGTGAGATATGCTTATCTCTTTAAGGCAAAACAATGTACAGTTGAAGGTGTCATTGCTTGCCGGTTTGTTAGCTGAGATGCATATTAAACCTACCCTAAGAGAGCAGATTAAAGAAGCACAGCTAGGTGATGTTGCAGTTCAACATATAAGATCTGAGTATGGAAATGAGAAGCAAGATGGGTTTCATGACTCAAAAGATCAAGTAGCTTGTTATAATGGAAGAATGATAGTGCCGGATGTGGACAACTTAAGGAAGTTAGTCCTGGAAGAAGCCCATTCTTCCATGTATGCTATGCATCCAGGGAGCACCAAGATGTATCGGAATTTGAAGGATCTGTATTGGTGGCCTGGGATGAAGAAGGACGTTGCAGAGTTTGTTCTGAGGTGTCCTGTGTGTCAGCAAGTTAAAGCTGAACACCAGAAACCTGCAGGGACAATGCAACCTTTACCCATATCACAGTGGAAGTGGGACCATGTGACCATGGACTTTGTTGTTGGCCTACCCAGGACAAGCAAAGGACATGATTCCATTTGGGTAATTGTTGATAGGTTGACTAAGACAGCACATTTCTTACCTGTCAAAACAACCTATTCTGCTGAAAGGTTATCAGAGTTGTATGTTCAAGAGATAGTGCGTTTGCACGGAGTTCCTGTCACAATAGTTTCAGACAGAGGTCCTCAGTTTACCAGTCGTTTTTGGGAACAGTTGCACAGTGCCTTAGGCACTAAGCTAAAGTTTAGTACGGCCTTCCATCCACAGACTAATGGACAGTCAGAAAGGACCATACAAACCTTAGAAGACGTGTTGCGAGCATGTGTTCTCCAGTTCACCGGAAGTTGGGATCTACACCTAAGCTTGATAGAGTTTGCCTATAACAATAGCTATCAGCATAGTATTGATATGGCACCTTATGAAGCCTTATATGGTAGACGTTGTAGATCACCCTTGTGTTGGTTTGAGACTGGTGAGCACCAGTTGTTAGGTCCTGACCTGGTGCAGCAAACCACAGAAAAGATTAAAGTTATACAACATAAGATTAAGACTGCTCAGGATAGGCAGAAATCTTATGCTGACAAACGTCGTAGACCCTTAGAGTTCCAAGTTGGAGACAAAGTGTATCTTAAGGTCTCACCTTGGAAAGGGGTCCTTCGTTTTGGAAGGAAAGGGAAGTTAGCTCCTAGATATATGGGGCCTTATCCAATCATTGAACGGATTGGAAAGGTAGCATATAAACTAGAGCTTCCCCCAGAATTACAGAGATTACATCATGTGTTTCACATTTCTATGTTGAAGAAATGTCACCCAGACACCGAGTCAGTTCTACAACCTATGGAGGTAGAATTGAATGATGACATATCCTATGAGGAGGGACCAGTCTCAATCCTTGATAAACGAATTAAAAAGTTAAAGAAGAAAGATATAAGTCTTGTGAAAGTCCTCTGGAACCATCGTGGTGTTGAAGAAGCCACTTGGGAGTTAGAGGATGAGATGAGAAGGAAGTGTCCTACCCTTTTCTCTTAGTATGTTTTATCGATTTCGGGGAAGAAATCCTTGTAAGGGGTGGATAATTTGTAACATCCCTGACCTGGGTTATGAGTTAACCCTAGGTGTTTTGCCTAAATATGTAATTAAATCTTTGTGATTAACTCTGAGCATGTAATTAAGTTTCTCAGAAACGTATATCTCAGTATTTTCTCCTTTTTATTTAAAGTAGTAGCATTGTTTTGATATACAGGGACCTATGTGCAATTTACCCAGTTAAAAGGGTTAGCTTGCAATTTGCACATGATGAGATGTTCCTCTGATGTTGAGACATCATGAGAAATCTTTTAGCGAAGTTTGAGGGATTTCCCAAGCTAAAGCACCAAGGTGCAGCTGTGGAAGCAATCCCAGTGCTTGAAACCTTAAATTGGGGTAAAATGCAATTTACCCAAATTAAGGGATACAAATTGTGAAATATGTCATCTAATGTATCTTTTTAGACTTTTGCCATCATTTAGAGAAGAAATGATGAGGAAGTCACCTCAATTGAGTTATCAAGTTATGAAATATGCCTTGTGATTGAATAATCAAGGTATATGTGTAATATCTCTTTATGTATATACCTCATTATTAGCTTGCTCTCCTTTACCTTCTTTTCCTAAGACCTTAAGAGAAGGTTTGTCCTTAGAATAAAGAGGAAGGGACGATCAAGTAAAGAAGGAGGGACCTAGTTGGAATTATGGACAACTTATGAACTAATGTTGAAGATCCTACCCCATGTATATAAGCTCTCCTTCCCTTAGTTGCAAGGGAACTCACCCTTCGTTCCCTTACTGTTTCATTTCACCAAAGACGACCAAGGACTGCCTTGGAGCTAAGGAGGACGAACAAGGGGTGCAAGGTAGGTTTAAACCCCTCTTCTTGCCTAATTCCATGGTTAAAACTCGAATTCAAGGTCATCTTCATGGTTAACTCTTGAAACCCTACCTTTCTAGCCGTCTCTTTTCATCCTTCCTTGGAGTTTTCACCTTGGCCAACCTGTGGGAACTCAAGGACGCCATTAGATCTTGGAGCTTGAAAGCTTGGAGCTCAAGAAGCAAGCTTTAGGCGGGTTTTATAACTCTAAACCTATGCTTTACTATGTGCATCTTTATATGCGTTTTAATGATAGCTCTTCGTATTTCCCTACTTTTCCCTGCTATTTTGCAAGCAAACCCGTGGGATATCTGTACTGTTCTTGAGCTAGAAGATGAAGGAGTGATTTCCAAGAAAAACCCACCGCTTTTCTTTTCCTTAAACGGTCCTAACAGTTTGCTCTCTCGGACTCAAGACCGCGAGGTGAGCAAACGGTCTCGAGACCGCGACAGGGCAAACGGTCTCAAGACCGTTTGGCCCCGTTGACCGAGCATGGACCGTATAAGAAATCTGTTCCTAATTATATAGGCTAATTACCCTAAATATGTGGGATACTAACTCCAAAGGAATCGGGAGATATGACCTTTTTAAGTCACAACTTTAAATGAATTAATTGCTGATTTTCAAACGGTCTGAAATTGCCTTTTTGGGCAAACGGTCTCAAGACCGTGTAAGGTTGTTGACTAAGCATTGACCGTATGAGATTACTGTTCAAAATTATGTTGCTTAACAACTCATCAAGTTTGATGGTCTAATTCCAAACGGGCTAAGAGTTGAAGGGTGAATACTAGGGCTAACCCTAGGTGAAATCAGTATTGAAATTATGGTGACCTAATTAGGGTTTTTAGGGTTGATTGACCTAAACGGTCTCAAGACCGTTTGGGGGTCACCAAACGGTCTCAAGACCGTGAGGGCAATCAACCAAGACCGTTTGGAGGTCTGGGGTCAAGGATAGTTGACCAATTAAAGGTACAATTACACCGAATTACATTGCAATTAAATATTGACATGATCATCAACTCAATAGGTCATATCTTGATGAATTTGCACTAGAATCCAAAATTGGATGGGCAAACGGTCTCAAGACCGTTTGGAACTCATCCAAACGGTCTCAAGACCGAGAGGACAATCACCAAGACCGTTTGAAGGTCTAGGGTTAAGTATTTTGACCAATTGAGGACCCAATTGCAAATAAGTTATCAATTTAATCAAAATTCTGTTTTGTGGTTCAATCATGGTTCAACCCCTATCAAATCACCTTAGACTTTGATGAAATCTTGGGCAAACGGTCTTAAAACCATGTGGGGTCCACCCACATGACCTCAAGACCGTTTGGGCCAAGTTTGGGCCCAATTGGAGCTCAATTGAAGGGTTCAACCTGGTGTTGATGCACATTGTTGAGTGTTGATGGGTGAACATTGATAGACCCTAATTGAATCGATTTTAACCATTATGGGCCAATTGAATGACCAAGTGATCAAGCATAATCTTAATAGACTAAGTCCATAAGTGGTCAACATAACTTTGACCATTTGAGGGCTTCAATATGGGTTGACATTATCGGTTGCATCTTTGAGCCTTGTTGAAGGACCAAGCGGCTGAGACCATGAGAGCCTCGCGGTCTCAAGACCGTGAGAGGGCTCGCGGTCTCAAGACCGTGAGAGGGCTCGTGGTCTCAAGACCGTGAGGGGGCTCACAGTCTCAAGACCGAGAGGAGGCTCGCGGTCTCAAGACCGCGAAGGGCCTCGCGGTCCTGAGGTCAAAGAAGGGCAAACGGTCTTCATGACCCTCGCGGTCTCAACTCAAATTGGTCTTCGCGGTCTCAACATTAATTTGAACCAATGGGAGGCTTCGCGGTCTTGAACCATTGAAGAGGCTCGCGGTCTTGAAGCCTAAGGGGGCTCGCGGTCTTGGAGCTAGAAAGAGGCTCGCGGTCTTGGAGGGTCAAAGTGGGCAAACGGTCAACACTTTCAACCAATCTCAACCCAATTGATGATTAATGATTGAAAGCAATCAATATGATTCAAGGTTGACCTCATTCAATCATTTGATGATGTAAATGGTTCAATGTTGCCCAAATCAAACCCTAATGATAATCTAGGATAGTAAGGGGTTATTTGACTAAGGTTTTTGACCATGATGATGATCAATGGGGTGAATTACCAAAATACCCCTGAAGGGTCAATTGAGTTATACCTTGCTCAATTCAAACTCTAATTACATGAGAATGATGTTTTTAGTCATAATGACTCTATCCAACTTGATCTAGTCTAATGTTATCATCAACCATTAGTATGATGAAAGAGAGAGTACTCTAGAGAGAGAAAGTACCCTAGAGAGAGAAAGTAACTCTAATCACTTAATGATGATGTTTTTGGCTATGATAGCCTATGATGACTCAACCCAACCTGTTTTAGAGTGATGTTGACATCACCTAACCTTATGATGAGAGAGAAAATACTTCTAGAGAGAGAAAGTACTTCTAGAGAGAGAAAGTACCCTTTTTAAATGGAAACTCAATTAAAGCATCCCCAATACACAGAAATGAGCATAATTAGGGTATGATCCACCTGTGTGAGATCATAGAAACCCTAATTATGATAAATGATGAACCTTTAACTAATCCAAGAGTATCAATGAAGATGTTACTCATACATGATGATGTTATGAGTTTAATTCACCTTGATGAGAATAGTAAACCCTAATGCAAGGGTAATGGCATGCTTTTGAGTATTAAATTCTATTTGATTTGAGTTAGAGATTTAACTCTTATGACAAGAGTAGGAAGTACATTCCTTATTGTTGCATTACCTTTATTAGATATATTAACCATGCAGGTTCTGATATGAAGGTAATCATATCCAAGTATGGATGTTGATGTTATATTCATTAAAGGCATGTTGTTAGCCTTATGAATAAGTAAAGTAATCTGATGCCTTGCCAGTGGCATCCTATGCTGATATTGGGCTATGAGAGCCATAAATACCATCAAGGTCATGCCTTAGAGATGACTTGTGATGAGGATAATGAGAAATGATGATTGATATGAGTTAGGCCTGTTACATTTAGTATTCTTCTTTTATAGCTGCTATGCTATTGTTATTGTTTGCAGAACAATGTATGCTGTTAAAGAATACTGAATGTACCTAACTAATCAAGTATAATGTAGAGCCCTGATCATAGATCCATCATTGTCAGAAATTAAATGATGGTGAAACAGGTTTTCCTCAGGGAACTCCTGGAGCACATACTTTTGAGTATGTGGGGTACATGGATGTGTAGAACCTTACATCCTAGTGTAGGAAAGTGATGTAGATGTGGAATCCATCCATCCTTCACTATAGTTCCATACCGTATCAGTGGTAGGTAAACATGAAACCTCCTGAAGACGAAGAATACACAGATATCCGTATCAGTGGTAGGTAAATATGAAACCTCCTGATGACGAAGAGAGTACAGAATGCCATTGTGACTCTAGAATAGCGAAGGACCAGTTTACCCTGGTGAGCTATAGTAGTAGAGACACGAGATGTCCTACATGTGATCCTCTTACTGACTGAGGAAGGTGAAGGTCATGAGAATCCAGCTCTCTTAATGACCTATGTATGATACTGATGCGGCTTCTCAGCGATCAGTTGGAGTATGAGTGGTAAGCCTCATCTCCACAGGGCATAATGTTGTTTGTAAAACATAATCAACCATGTAGTATAACTTGTTAGAGATGACTCCAAGTTAGTTGATTGATGTTACATTACAATAATGTTGATATTCTCCATATCTTCTAAATTGTAGAGATCTTGTTATACCTGCAACTGTTATAGAATGCTTTGAAGGATTTACTGTTTAAAATAATCTTTGATGTTATAATAAAGCTTCTGGCGAAGAGTTATAACTCTCGCTGGGACAATTATGTATAATTGTCTCACCCCGTAGGCTTCAACTTTTTAGGTGGACGTCAGAGACGAAGGAACCAGCCTATAGGTGACCAGTCTCAGCAGCAGCAGCACCAGGGGCAGCAGTAATCTCAGGTGGAGATTTGTCCTGCCATGTGGTGTAGTTAGAGTCAGTCCTATGTGTCCTCTGTACTCTCAGGTCTTGGAGTCTTGTGTTATGTGATCTTGAGATTTTGTATCTTGATGTATATAATTACTCAAGAAGTAATTATCCTGAGATGTAAACAGTTACCTCTCTTTATGAAAGGAGTTTTTATGGATACAAGTTCTTATCTCGAAAAGTTTTAATTTCCCGTGATTTTTGTCTTCCGCTGATTACCGATTCGCTTCCGCTAAGTTTTAATCGTGTTTATGTTATGGTTTGGAGATCAGAGCCCACAATTAGTGGTATCAGAGCTCCAGGTTCAGTTGAGTCTACAGAGGCATAGGACTTAGGATGTCGAGTCTACCTTTAGTACTCCTTCCTCATCTAATAGAATCTTCAGCTCCTCAGGAGAAGAAGATACATAAGAATGTCAGAACATCATGATGAGCACGTGGCAGAGAGTAGTGCTAGTGCACCTCGAGGCGGTGCAAGAGTTCCGAGAATAGAACAACCTGCACCTGAGTCGCCAAGAGAGCCACCCCAGTTCGACCCAGCTGACATGAGTGATCCAGCTGTACAGACGATGTTTGGGCAGTTTATGACTGCCATGACACATATAACTGATAGGATGCCCATTCCTGCACCTAGGGCACCTGTCCATCCTGAAGCACAAGGTATCGGGAAGACGTTCGAATGACTTCGTCGTATCGGAGCTACCGAGTACTTCGGAACTGCCGACCCTGCAAATGCTGACTTATGGTTGACAGAGTTGGAGAAGGCTTTTAGGATTCTTATGATTCCAGAAGCTGAGAAGGTTAGACATGCTGTCTATCTTCTCAAGGGCAGTGCTGGTCACTGGTGGAACATGGAAGAGCAGAAGAGACCTTGAGTAGAGTTCTCATGGGAAGAGTTTCGTCGGGAATTTATCAATAGATATTTTCCAAAGACCTTCCTAGATGAGAAGATCTCTCAGTTTGAGAAACTAAGGAAGGGTTTGATGAACATTAGTGAGTATGAAGCTAAGTTTATGGAGTTGTTGCGGTTCTGTCTGCACATGGCTGCTACGGATGAGGAAAGAATCAGAAGATTCGAAAAGGGTTTGAATTCCGATATGTCAACCCCTGTGTCTGCCTTAGAAAACAGAGAGAGATTCTCTACCTTCGTTGAGTCAGTCCGAAGGATAGAGAGATCTGTGGTTGAGAAAAGACAAACCCATAAAAGATATCCACAGTTCCAGGGTTCTTCATCTAGGGATTCCAAGAAACCTAGATTCTCTGCACCTAACCCTCCACCACCCAGATCGAGTTTTCAAACTCAACGGACACCAAGCAGAGGTAGAGGGCGGAGTCAACCGCTTCAAGGGACGCACAGTTCTGCATCAGTGTCAGTTACTGAACCACCCAGACCACAGCAACAGGAGAAGAGTTGCTACAACTGTGGTAAGGTGGGACACTTGATGAAGGATTGCCGTTCTAGGCCTGTCGATATGACACAACAAACCCCGAGACAGAATCAACAGGGATCTCAGAATAGACAACATCAAGGAGCAGCTCGAGGACGTGGACAAGCGTCTCAAGCTGGATCATCAGCACCACCTCAACACCAGGCGACTGCGAGGTTCTATGCTATGAACCCACCTAAGGCAGTGGTCAATCCACGGGTAGTGGCAGGTCAGATGAAACTTTTATATTCTGATATGACTATATCCTGTGATGTATCTGTTCTGATTGATCCGGGTGCTACGCACTCTTTCATCACTCGTGAAGTGATTCGTAACTGTAATGTGACTGTTAGTCATAGAGCAGATAGTTTGTTGTTAGAGACTCCGTTGAGTGGGTCTGCCGTTTTGCAGGAGGTATGTTCTCCCTGCATCCTCTTCTTTTCTGACCATCGCATTCAAGTGGATCTTATACCACTTGATATGCAGGGATTTGATATAATCCTCGGGATGGATACCTTAGAAAGGTATAGAGTTGTCTTGGATTGTGAGTCCAAGTTGGCTGTGTTTGCTGATGAAAGCAACACATGGATCTTTCAAGGTGAAAGAAAGATTCTGCCTACCTGTCTTGTATCAGCTATGGTTGCTGATAAGCTGTTCAGGCAAGGATGTTATGCATTCTTAGCCCATGTGGTAGATGTTACCAAGGAAAGTTCTAATCCTGCTGAAGTTCCTATAGTCAGGGAATTCGAAGATGTGTTTCCTGAAGAACTTCCTGGTATACCACCACCTCGGGAGATTGATTTTGAAATCAATCTGATCCCAGATACGAAACCCATAGCTCAAACTCCGTATAGGATGGCGCCTGCCGAGATGGCAGAACTCAAGAAACAGCTTCAAGAGTTACTTGAGAGAGGTTTTATCCGACCGAGTACTTCACCTTGGGGTGCTCCGGTCTTGTTTGTTAAAAAGAAAGATGGGTCAATGCGGTTATGCATCGACTACAGACAACTCAATAAAGTGACAATAAAGAATAAGTATCCTCTGCCGAGGATTGATGATCTCTTTGACCAGTTGCGTGGTGAAACAGTCTTTTCAAAGATAGACTTGAGGTATGGATATCATCAACTCCGTATTAAGGATAGTGACATATCCAAGTCTGCCTTTAGGACAAGATATGGTCACTATGAGTTCACGGTTATGTCGTTTGGACTAACCAATGCACCAGCTGCATTTATGGAACTCATGAATAGAGTTTTTCGACCTTTCCTTGATCAGTGTGTTGTCGTCTTCATAGATGACATACTGATTTATAGTAAGGATGCCCAGCAGCATGAGCAGCATCTTCGCCAAGCTTTGACCTTGCTAAGAGAACATAAGTTGTATGCTAAGTTTAGCAAGTGTGAGTTCTGGCTGCCGGAGGTATCTTTTCTTGGACATGTAATATCCGCCTCGGGAATTCGTGTTGACCCTGCAAAGGTAGAATCTGTTCTACAATGGGAACAACCGAAGACACCGACGGAGATTCGAAGTTTCTTGGGGTTAGCTGGCTATTATCGAAGGTTCATTAAGAACTTTAGTTCTATAGCTTTACCTTTGACCAAGTTAACCCGGAAAGATTTTCCTTTTTCTTAGAGTGATATGTGTCAACAATCTTTCCAGTTACTGAAGGAGAAGTTGACAAGTGCACCTGTGTTAGTGCTACCTGAACAAGGAAAAGGATATGTAGTTTTCTGTGATGCTTCCAAGAATGGGCTTGGATGTGTGTTGATGCAGGATAAACAAGTGATTTCTTTTGCTTCCCGACAGCTTAAGAAACACGAGGAGAATTATCCGACACACGATCTAGAGTTAGCAGCTGTGGTTCATGCTTTGAAGATCTGGAGGCATTATCTCTACGGAGAAACATTCCAGATTTTCACAGACCACAAAAACCTTAAGTATATCTTCTCTCAGCATGAGCTCAACATGAGGCAACGTCGCTGGATGGAGTTAATCAAGGACTACGACTGTACAATTGATTACCACCCAGGCAAGGCCAATGTTGTTGCAGATGCCTTGAGTAGGAAATCAGCAACATCAACCATGAATAGAGCACAACTAAACTCTTTAGTATGCTCTAGGTGAGATATGCTTATCTCTTTAAGGCAAAACAATGTACAGTTGAAGGTGTCATTGCTAGCCGGTTTGTTAGCTGAGATGCATATTAAACCTACCCTAAGAGAGCAGATTAAAGAAGCACAGCTAGGTGATGTTGCAGTTCAACATATAAGATCTGAGTATGGAAATGAGAAGCAAGATGGGTTTCATGACTCAAAAGATCAAGTAGCTTGTTATAATGGAAGAATGATAGTGCCGGATGTGGACAACTTAAGGAAGTTAGTCCTGGAAGAAGCCCATTCTTCCATGTATGCTATGCATCCAGGGAGCACCAAGATGTATCGGAATTTGAAGGATCTGTATTGGTAGCCTGGGATGAAGAAGGACGTTGCAGAGTTTGTTCTGAGGTGTCCTGTGTGTCAGCAAGTTAAAGCTGAACACCAGAAACCTGCAGGGACAATGCAACCTTTACCCATATCACAGTGGAAGTGGGACCATGTGACCATGGACTTTGTTGTTGGCCTACCCAGGACAAGCAAAGGACATGATTCCATTTGGGTAATTGTTGATAGGTTGACTAAGACAGCACATTTCTTACCTGTCAAAACAACCTATTCTGCTAAAAGGTTATCAGAGTTGTATGTTCAAGAGATAGTGTGTTTGCACGGAGTTCCTGTCACAATAGTTTCAGACAGAGGTCCTCAGTTTACTAGTCGTTTTTGGGAACAGTTGCACAGTGCCTTAGGCACTAAGCTAAAGTTTAGTACGGCCTTCCATCCACAGACTGATGGACAGTCAGAAAGGACCATACAAACCTTAGAAGACCTATTGCGAGCATGTGTTCTCCAGTTCACCGGAAGTTGGGATCTACACCTAAGCTTGATAGAGTTTGCCTATAACAATAGCTATCAGCATAGTATTGATATGGCACCTTATGAAGCCTTATATGGTAGACGTTGTAGATCACCCTTGTGTTGGTTTGAGACTGGTGAGCACCAGTTGTTAGGTCCTGACCTGGTGCAGCAAACCACAGAAAAGATTAAAGTTATATAACATAAGATTAAGACTGCTCAGGATAGGCAGAAATCTTATGCTGACAAACGTCGTAGACCCTTAGAGTTCCAGGTTGGAGACAAAGTGTATCTTAAGGTCTCACCTTGGAAAGGGGTCCTTCGTTTTGGAAGGAAAGGGAAGTTAGCTCCTAGATATATGGGGCCTTATCCAATCATTGAACGGATTGGAAAGGTAGCATATAAACTAGAGCTTCCCCCAGAATTACAGAGATTACATCCTGTGTTTCACATTTCTATGTTGAAGAAATGTCACCCAGACACCGAGTCAGTTCTACAACCTATGGAGGTAGAATTGAATGATGACATATCCTATGAGGAGGGACCAGTGTCAATCCTTGATAAACGAATTAAAAAGTTAAAGAAGAAAGATATAAGTCTTGTGAAAGTCCTCTGGAACCATCGTGGTGTTGAAGAAGCCACTTGGGAGTTAGAGGATGAGATGAGAAGGAAGTGTCCTACCCTTTTCTCTTAGTATGTTTTATCGATTTCGGGGACGAAATCCTTGTAAGGGGTGGATAATTTGTAACATCCCTGACCTGGTTTATGAGTTAACCCTAGGTGTTTTGCCTAAATATGTAATTAAATCTTTGTGATTAACTCTGAGCATGTAATTAAGTTTCTCAGAAACGTATATCTCAGTATTTGCTCCTTTTTATTTAAAGTAGTAGCATTGTTTTGATATACAGGGACCTATGTGCAATTTACCCAGTAAAAAGGGTTAGCTTGCAATTTGCACATGATCAGATGTTCCTCTGATGTTGAGACATCATGAGAAATCTTTTAGCGAAGTTTGAGGGATTTCCCAAGCTAAAGCACCAAGGTGCAGTTGTGGAAGCAATCCCAGTGCTTGAAACCTTAAATTGGGGTAAAATGCAATTTACCCAAATTAAGGGATACAAATTGTGAAATATGTCATCTAATGTATCTTTTTAGACTTTTGCCATCATTTAGAGAAGAAATGATGAGGAAGTCACCTCAATTGAGTTATCAAGTTATGAAATATGCCTTGTGATTGAATAATCAAGGTATATGTGTAATATCTCTTTATGTATATACCTCATTATTAGCTTGCTCTCCTTTACCTTCTTTTCCTAAGACCTTAAGAGAAGGTTTGTCCTTAGAATAAAGAGGAAGGGACGATCAAGTAAATAAGGAGGGACCTAGTTGGAATTATGGACAACTTATGAACTAATGTTGAAGATCCTACCCCGTGTATATAAGCTCTCCTTCCCTTAGTTGCAAGGGAACTCACCCTTCGTTCCCTTACTGTTTCATTTCACCAAAGACGACCAAGGACTACCTTGGAGCTAAGGAGGATGAACAAGGGGTGCAAGGTAGGTTTAAACCCCTCTTCTTGCCTAATTCCATGGTTAAAACTCGAATTCAAGGTCATCTTCATGGTTAACTCTTGAAACCCTACCTTTCTAGCCGTCTCTTTTCATCCTTCCTTGGAGTTTTCACCTTGGCCAACCTGTGGGAACTCAAGGACGCCATTAGAGCTTGGAGCTTGAAAGCTTGGAGCTCAAGAAGCAAGCTTTAGGCGGGTTTTATAACTCTAAACCTATGCTTTACTATGTGCATCTTTATATGCGTTTTAATGATAGCTCTTCGTATTTCCCTACTTTTCCCTGCTATTTTGCAAGCAAACCCGTGGGATATCTGTACTGTTCTTGAGCTAGAAGATGAAGGCGTGATTTCCAAGAAAAACCCACCGCTTTTCTTTTCCTTAAACGGTCCTAACAGTTTGCTCTCTCGGACTCAAGACCGCGAGGTGAGCAAACGGTCTCGAGACCGCGACAGGGCAAACGGTCTCAAGACCGTTTGGCCCCGTTGACCGAGCATGGACCGTATAAGAAATCTGTTCCACATTATATAGGCTAATTACCCTCAACATTTGGGAGACTAACTCCAAAGGAATCGGGAGATATGACCTTTTTAAGTCACAACTTTAAATGAATTAATTGCTGATTTGCAAATGGTCTGAAATTGCCTTTTTGGGCAAACGGTCTCAAGACCGTGTAAGGTTGTTGACTAAGCGTTGACCGTATGAGATTACTGTTCAAAATTATGTTACTTAACAACTCATCAAGTTTGATGGTCTAATTCCAAACGGGCTAAGAGTTGAAGGGTGAATACTAGGGCTAACCCTAGGTGAAATCAGTACTGAAATTATGGTGACCTAATTAGGGTTTTTAGGGTTGATTGACCTAAACGGTCTCAAGACCGTTTGGGGGTCACCAAACGGTCTCAAGACCGTGAGGGCAATCAACCAAGACCATTTGGAGGTCTGGGGTCAAGGATAGTTGACCAATTAAAGGTACAATTACACCGAATTACATTGCAATTAAATATTGACATGATCATCAACTCAATAGGTGAGATCTTGATGAATTTGCACTAGAATCCAAAATTGGATGGGCAAACGGTCTCAAGACCGTTTGGAACTCATCCAAATGGTCTCAAGACCGAGAGGACAATCACCAAGACCGTTTGAAGGTCTAGGGTTAAGTATTTTGACCAATTGAGGACCCAATTGCAAATAAGTTATCAATTTAATCAAAATTCTGTTTTGTGGTTCAATCATGGTTCAACCCCTATCAAATCACCTTAGACTTTGATGAAATCTTGGGCAAACGGTCTTAAAACCATGTGGGGTCCACCCACATGACCTCAAGACCGTTTGGGCCAAGTTTGGGCCCAATTGGAGCTCAATTGAAGGGTTCAACCTGGTGTTGATGCACATTGTTGAGTGTTGATGGGTGAACATTGATAGACCCTAATTGAATCGATTTTAACCATTATGGGCCAATTGAATGACCAAGTGATCAAGCATAATCTTAATAGACTAAGTCCATAAGTGGTCAACATAACTTTGACCATTTGAGGGCTTCAATATGGGTTGACATTATCGGTTGCATCTTTGAGCCTTATTGAAGGACCAAGCGGCTGAGACCATGAGAGCCTCGCGGTCTCAAGACCGTGAGAGGGCTCGCGGTCTCAAGACCGTGAGGGGGCTCACGGTCTCAAGACCAAGAGGAGGCTCGCGGTCTCAAGACCGCGAAGGGCCTCGCGGTCCTGAGGTCAAAGAAGGGCAAACGGTCTTCATGACCCTCGCGGTCTCAACTCAAATTGGTCTTCGCGGTCTCAACATTAATTTGAACCAATGGGAGGCTTCGCGGTCTTGAACCCTTGAAGAGGCTCGCGGTCTTGAAGCCTAAGGGGGCTCGCGGTCTTGGAGCTAGAAAGAGGCTCGCGGTCTTGGAGGGTCAAAGTGGGCAAACGGTCAACACTTTCAACCAATCTCAACCCAATTGATGATTAATGATTGAAAGCAATCAATATGATTCAAGGTTGACCTCATTCAATCATTTGATGATGTAAATGGTTCAATGTTGCCCAAATCAAACCCTAATGATAATCTAGGATAGTAAGGGGTTATTTGACTAAGGTTTTTGACCATGATGATGATCAATGGGGTGAATTACCAAAATACCCCTGAAGGGTCAATTGAGTTATACCTTGCTCAATTCAAACTCTAATTACATGAGAATGATGTTTTTAGTCATAATGACTCTATCCAACTTGATCTAGTCTAATGTTATCATCAACCATTAGTATGATGAAAGAGAGAGTACTCTAGAGAGAGAAAGTACCCTAGAGAGAGAAAGTAACTCTAATCACTTAATGATGATGTCTTTGGCTATGATAGCCTATGATGACTCAACCCAACCTGTTTTAGAGTGATGTTGACATCACCTAACCTTATGATGAGAGAGAAAGTACTTCTAGAGAGATAAAGTACTTATAGAGAGAGAAAGTACCCTTTTTAAATGGAAACTCAATTAAAGCATCCCCAATACACAGAAATGAGCATAATTAGGGTATGATCCACCTGTGTGAGATCATAGAAACCCTAATTATGATAAATGATGAACCTTTAACTAATCCAAGAGTATCAATGAAGATGTTACTCATACATGATGATGTTATGAGTTTAATTCACCTTAATGAGAATAGTAAACCCTAATGCAAGGGTAATGGCATGCTTTTGAGTATTAAATTCTATTTGATTTGAGTTAGAGATTTAACTCTTATGACAAGAGTAGGAAGTACATTCCTTATTGTTGCATTACCTTTATCAGATATATTAACCATGCAGGTTCTGATATTAAGGTAATCATATCCAAGTATGGATGTTGATGTTATATTCATTAAAGGCATGTTGTTAGCCTTATGAATAAGTAAAGTAATCTGATGCCTTGCCAGTGGCATCCTATGCTGATATTGGGCTATGAGAGCCATAAATACCATCAAGGTCATGCCTTAGAGATGACTTGTGATGATGATAATGAGAAATGATGATTGATATGAGTTAGGCCTGTTACATTTAGTATTCTTCTTTTATAGCTGCTATGCTATTGTTATTGTTTGCAGAACAATGTATGCTGTTAAAGAATACTGAATGTACCTAACTAATCAAGTATAATGTAGAGCCCTGATCATAGATCCATCATTGTCAGAAATTAAATGATGGTGAAACAGGTTTTCCTCAGGGAACTCATGGAGCACATACTTTTGAGTATGTGGGGTACATGGATGTGTAGAACCTTACATCCTAGTGTAGGAAAGTGATGTAGATGTGGAATCCATCCATCCTTCACTATAGTTCCATACCGTATCAGTGGTAGGTAAACATGAAACCTCCTGATGACGAAGAAAGCACAGATATCTGTATCAGTGGTAGGTAAATATGAAACCTCCTAATGACGAAGAGAGTACAGAACGCCACTGTGACTCTAGAATAGCGAAGGACCAGTTTACCTTGGTGAGCTATAGTAGTAGAGACACGAGATGTCCTACAAGTGATCCTCTTACTGACTGAGGAAGGTGAAGGTCATGAGAATCCGGCTCTCTTAATGACCTATGTATGATACTGATGCGGCTTCTCAGCGATCAGTTGGAGTATTAGTGGTAAGCCTCATCTCCACAGGGCATAATGTTGTTTGTAAAACATAATCAACCATGTAGTATAACTTGTTAGAGATGACTCCAAGTTAGTTGATTGATGTTACATTGCAATAATGTTGATATTCTCCATATCTTCTAAATTGTAGAGATCTTGTTATACCTGCAACTGTTATAGAATGCTTTGAAGGCTTTACTGTTTAAAATAATCTTTGATGTTATAATAAAGCTTCTGGCGAAGAGTTATAACTCTCGCTGGGACAATTATGTATAATTGTCTCACCCCGTAGGCTTCAACTTTTTAGGTGGACGTCGGAGACGAAGGAACCAGCCTACAGGTGACCAGTCTCAGCAGCAGCAGCACCAGGGGCAGCAGTAATCTCAGGTGGAGATTTGTCCTGCCATGTGGTGTAGTTAGAGTCAGTCCTATGTGTCCTCTGTACTCTCAGGTCTTGGAGTCTTGTGTTATGTGATCTTGAGATTTTGTATCTTGATGTATATAATTACTCAAGAAGTAATTATCCTGAGATGTAAACAGTTACCTCTCTTTATGAAAGGAGTTTTTATGGATACAAGTTCTTATCTCGAAAAGTTTTAATTTCCCGTGATTTTTGTCTTCCGCTGATTACCGATTCGCTTCCGCTAAGTTTTAATCGTGTTTATGTTATGGTTTGGAGATCAGAGCCCACAATTAGGGTATGATACACCTATGTGAGATCATGTAAACCCTAATTATGATAATTGATGACCTTAACCTAATTTGAAGGCATCAATGATGATGTTTCTCATATGATGATGCTATGAGCTCAATTCACTATAAAGTGAATAGTAAACCCTAATTCTAGGGTAATAGGATGAAATGTACAAATAACCCTAATTCCAGGTTATGCTTTTAAGCATGAATCTTCATGAGTAAAGTATGAAAGGAGGAACCACTATTTCTAATCATAATGGAAGGGATTGGATAACCCTAATTGTTGTAAATCAGGGAACCTAGCTCTTGTAACAATATGAAGGTACAACTCTCGAAATGAATTGTTTACTATTATTAGTTGAATTAACCATGCAGGTTCTTATATGAGGATGATCATATCCAGGTAAGGATTATGATATCATATTCATTGAAAGCATGTTATTAGCTTTATGAATAGTGACATATCATGTTGCCCAGTAAGTGGCATCACATGAGATGATAGGCTGTAAGAGCCAAGTGTATCATCAAGGTCATACTAATTAGATGACTTGTGATGAAATGATTAAGAAATGACAATTGATGTGAGTTAGACTTGTTACATTTAGTATTCTACTTTCATAGCTACTATGCTAATCATTAATGTTCGAGAACATGAATGATGTTAAAAGAATACTGAAATGTACCTAACTAATCAAGTATAATCATACCATGTAGACCCCTGATCATAGATCCATCATTGTCAGAAGTTAAATGATGGTGAAATAGGTTTTCCTAAGGGAACTCCTGGATCACATACTTTTGAGTATGTGGGGGAATATGGATGTGTATATCCTTACTTCCTAGTGTAGGAATTGATGTAGATGCATCTTAATCTATCAACCCTTCACTATAAGTTTATACCGGGGCGATGTAACACTATTCTCCCGAGGAAATCCTTTATACCGTATCAATGAGAGATAAACAAGAAATATTTTGATGACGAAGAGAGTACAGAATGCCACTGTGACTCTAATAGAGAAGTACCAGAATACCCTGGTGAGCTATAGTAGCAGAGACACTAAACGTCCTGCATGTTTTTCCTCACTCTGACTGAGGAAGATGAGGTCATAAGAATCTGGCTCTTTTGATGACCTAGGTATGATACCGATGCGACTTAATAGTGATCGGTTGGAGTATGAGCGGTATACCTCATCTCCGCAGGGCATAATAATGTTTGTAAAACCTAATCAATCGTGTAGTATATCTACTTAGGTTGATCTACGAGATACAATGATTGATGATTACACTGCTTAGTACGTATGTTCTTCATATCCTTAAATGTTGTTGTTCCACTTAGTGTCAATCTGCTATTGATTACCTTAAAAGATTTTATTGCTCATGTTGTTATTTGATTGCTATAATAAAGCTTCTGGTGGAGAGTTATAACTCTCGCTGGGACAATTATTTAAAATTGTCTCACTCTGAAGATTTCAACTTTTTAGGTGGTCGTCAAGGACGAAGGAACCAGTCTATAGGTGATCAATACCAGTAGCAGCAGCACCAGGAGAAACAGTGAATCTCAGGTGGAGATACTGACTGCTGAGTCTTGTAGGTACATAGTCCTATGCCGTCTTTGTACTCTCAGGTCCTTGGAGTTAGTGGTTTGAGATTTTTGGTTTTGAATCTTAAGATTTTGTATCTGGCTGTGTATAATCACTCAAGAAGTGATTTAACAGAGATGTAAACTATTTATCTTGTTTCTATGAAAGAAGTTTTATGATTTCAAAATCTTGTATCAAAAAGTTTTAATTTTCGGTGATTTTTGTATTCCGTTGCTAATCGAATGCTTCCGCTGAGTTTATGTCGTGTTTTAGAAATCAGAGCCCACAATATTATTGCATGTTGATTATTATATTTATAAACTCTTATGTTTATCACAGATGTTCATTAGTTTAGTGATTATGATCATGTAATGGTTAAGACATTTAAGAAGGAACCATGTAAATCATGTAATGAGGGACAAATCCCATAATGTCAAAGATTTAATGTTCAAGATTATAGTAATGTTCACTTTAAGAATCAGGTTATAAGAATTTGATAAAGTATTATATACTCCCGCCATCATGGACCTCAAGGGGTCTTTATGGGCATTCGTGCTAATTATGGGCTTTCATAGTCAGTCATGGACCTTTATGGTTGTTATGGGCTTTTTAGCCAAATCATGGGCATTCATGCCAATTATGGGCTCTTTAGTGGGCAAATCATAAAGAGTGCATATTTTTCTTATTCATTTCTTATTTATGTCAAGATATTAACTTCAAGAATGCTTAAGTTATATTCATGTCAAGTTTTCCTTTCAAGTCAAGTATATGCTTATTTTTAGTTCTTATAAAATGTATGGTGTCGCTTACTTATGTTGTGTGCTTTCTTTAACATGGTCGTGGGATGAGATGTCCCTAGATCAAGGAGTAAGAGGGAACTGAACCGAGCCTTCAAGTGTAGATGACTCAAGGAGACTTTAGCTTGGTGGGGTTCCATATACCACTCCATAGATTATCTAGTTTAGTTTCAGTTCATGCTTTAGATTTGCTTAGCCTACATGTATTAGGTTTGAAATAAGATGAGATAGTTTATGTCTTTCCCTTTTTATGAACAATGTATGAATCTATTTTTGAGTTAATGCAAAGTGTTGCATTTATTTTATTACAATGATTATCATGTTTTGTGACGTTCCTCTGAGTTGAAATACCCATGTTTTGGACAACATCGGGTTAGCTTCCGCTGACTTATATATGTGCTTGGAGGGGCGTTACAATATGGTATTAGAGCAATGAGTAGATGGCCACTAAGATAAAGATTCGCATGTTCTAACCCTAGGTATACCTTGTTTTTCTAGATGGCTCCTAAGAAGTCTGACAAGGGAAAGGATAGGGAAGATGGTGCTAGATCTTTTAGTGAGGGAAGTGGATCAAGAAGGAACCCTAAGGCAACCTTGGAAGACTTAGTGCAACTACTCACCATTGTCCTAGGATAAGGACAATGTCAACCCAGACACTACGAGCTGACCTTGGTGGATTTCTTAAAGATTAGGTCGGACTCCTTTTTTGGAGAAGGAGAGGATGAGGTCGTCACCAAGGGAGAAGAATGGATTATGAGCATGGAGCATTGTTTTTGCAACCTGGACTTCCCTCAACAGTCTAGGGTTCGCTTTGTCATCCACATGCTGAAGGGAGCAGCCCGTAAATGGTGGGAGAACTTCCTCAACTCGAGTGCGACTGATGCACCTACACTCACATGGGAAGGATTTGGCAAAGCCTTCCAGGAGCACTATGTGTCTGAAGCCATGATGGAGAAGAAGGAGCTGGAGTTTGCCAATCTAGCTCGGGTGTGTGACATGACAGTGACCTAGTATGCCATGAAGTTCAGGATTCTACAAAAGGACGGATATGACTATGACGAGTGACGCAGGACAAAGAAGTTCATTTGAGGACTTAAGCCAGACATAAGCTTTTCCCTATCAGGAAGAGGCCACAGGACCCTTCAAGCTGCTTTGGATGCAACTGTAGAGCTAGAAGACCACCCCGGAAGGTCTCACCAGAAGGAAGGGCACCAGAAGAATAACAAATATCAACCTCCCAACAACCATAAAAGAAAGGCACCTGAGCCTGTTGTAGAAGTTGAGAAGCCCTTATGCCCAACATGTTAGAAGAACCATGTATATCATGTAGGTATGGTATAGGAGCACGATTCTACTATGGAGAGAATGGACACCTCAGGTCAAGTTGCCCAAAGTTGCTGAAGAAGGAGGCAAATCCAAATTAGAATAGGAACCAGGATCCTCCACCTAAGAGGCAAGCTAGGGTTTTTGCCATGGACGTAGAAGATGATGATCAAGGTAACCTTTAATTCATAGATTTCCCGTGCTAAATGTTGAACATATTCTTTTATAAAAGTTACAAAACTTAAGAGGGGATAATTGAAACCCTAAGGTGGGTAGTAGTCTAAGAAAATTTTGAGGACAAAATTTATTTTAGGTGGGTATAATTGTAACTTCCCAAATTTGTGAATAAAATAAGTTTAAGGTCCTTAGTGCAAATTTTCCATTTTTATTTTTTTAAGATCCTAAGAACTTATGCAATTTATCAAATATAATGAAATATGCCATCCTACTTCAAATTATACTTCAAAATATAACTCACTAAGGAAATGATAACTGCTTTTAATTCATATACATTAAGATAATTACCAATATGAGTTTTACTAACAAAAGGCAGTCAAAAACTAAATCTAAATGCATAGGAAGATTTTGGACCATCTATATAGCCTACAGTTCAAAATTGAGGTTATTATAAGTTGGTTTGACCCCTTAATTTGATTTGAGAAGATTGCATATAGTTATTGATTTGATTTTAATAAAAAGACCCTTTATATCAAGCCTAACCTAAAGTTTCCATGATTTTTGTTTGTGTCACATGTGCCTTTTTTAAGAGGAGTCGCCAACAGCTGTTCTATTTTGATTGTAGGGATGCGAGATCATCTCCTACCCTCGGTAGAGATTGAGAACAGGCAGCCTGGTCACAATTTTCTTCTCTAACCCCAATCAGATACCACAGTCCCCCGTTCTTTTTGGTCTCTTTGTCGTTGAATCTGGGATCTTCATGTGATCTTAACAAGCCCGATTTTGTGGGGACTTCATGCCCAATCGACAAAACTCCCAATAGGTCTACAACTTCTTCTCACTGCCACCATTTTACAAAGGACTCCCCAGCCAACCAACGTTCTATTTAAGGGTTCATAAATAACTATCGAGTCAAAGGAAATGTTTCACCTCTCTCAATTTCTCCTCTCGCACCTAGAACCAGTGCTTCCTACTCGGTTTGCTTCTCCGGCCACTTTCTGCTAGCTACAGCTTCTATGCCTTCTTCACAGCAATTAAAGATTTGGTAAGGATCTAAGGACCCTACTCTTTCTTTTTCCATAGTTATTTTGGCCTGCATTTTCCACGATTGTCGTAACCTATACTTGGGTTCTTGATGAAAGCTGACATCCATCTCCTGACTGTTCCAGTGGTTCCCCATCCATAATGATGCTGCCTTCGAGTTCATTTCTTATCGCAAATGTTTCCTTGTTGCTACGGGCACTTGCGAGCCCTGGTTTTGTGATCTAGGATATGTGTAGTTTCTGCACTGTTTCTCACAAACTGGGGGTTGTACCTCGGTCTTTTGTGTATCACAATGCCTGAATTTTACCTTGTCGAGTGCACACGGGCGAGGGTAAGCACTTTCACCCCCTGTTGTTTAGCAAGACACTTTGTCTTTGTAGTGTAGATCCTATGTGTTAGCACAGTGTCTCCATGGATGATATGTGGATCGAAGAAGAGATCCAGGGTCTCACATTTACCTTTCTGCCCTTGGTGGTTTGATCGATGTATTAGGCATGCAAGACCATTTTTAGGATTTTCCATTTTTTCATACGTTTGGCTGTTTGGGCGAGTTAGCCCTTGTGGGCAGCTCTGATTGAACCAACTAGCCAAGGGCCCCTCGGGCAACCAGATAGTTACACATGTGGATTTTCCCTAAACTATGATTGGTCAGTTCTTTGAAATATCACAGTAAATCAACCGCTCATCAGAAAAATATAAAAAATATGTTTTAGAAATATTTTTTAATGGAGAACATGATTTTCAGGTTTTCAAACCCTAATTCGATAGTATCTGACCATGATTTCTTAGAAGACTTAAATTAGGGTTTAGGATGGTGTTTAAAGTGATAAATAATATAAAGCATGATTAATTTTAGGAAAATTAGGAGTGACTCTGGATCAGGGAGACTAAGTTAGGGATTGCTCCAATAAGGTAAGAGGGTCATTCCATCATACATATGTACCTTGGTTGAAATGCATGTTATGTATGTTTTATGATTATACTTTAAATTCCAAGTTAATGAATGACATTAAGATAATGATCATGTCTCAGATTATATTATTGCATGTTGATTGTTATATTCATAAAGTCCTATGTTTATTATAGATGCTCATTAGTTTAGTGATTATGATCATGTAATGATTAAGACATTTAAGAAGGAACCATGTAAATCATGTACTGAGGGGAAAATCCCATTATGTCAAAGATTTAATGTTCAAGATTATAGTAATGTTCACTTTAACAATCAGGTTATAAGAATTTTATTAAGTTTTATATGCTCTCACCGTCATGGACCTCAAGGGGTTATTATGGGCATTCATGTCAATTATGGGCTTTCATAGCCAGTCATGGACCTTTGTGGTTGTTATGGGCTTTTTAGCCAAATCATGGGCATTCGTGCCAATTATGGGCTCTTAAGTGGGAAAATCATAGAGAGTGCATATTTTACTTATTCATTTCTCATTTACGTGAAGAAATTAACTTCAAGAATGCTTAAGTTAAATTCATGTCAAGTTTTCCTTTCAAGTTAAGTATATGCTTATTTTTAGTTCTTATAAAATGTATGGTGTCGCTTACTTATGTTGTGTGCTTTCTTTCACATGGCCATGGGACGTGATGTCCCTAGATCAAGGAGTAAGAGGGAATTGAAGAAAGCCTTCAAGTGTAGCTGACTCAAGGAGACTTTAGCTTGGTGGGGTGCCATCTACCACTCCATAGATTATCTAGTTTAGTTTCAGTTCATGCTTTAGATTTTCTTAGCCTACATGTATTTGGTTTGAATAAGATGAGATAGTTTATGTCTTTCCCTTTTTCTGAACAATGTATGAATCTATTTTTTAGTTAATGAAAAGTGTTTCATTTATCTTTTTGTAATGGTTATCATATTTTGTGACGTTCCTCTGAGCTGAGCTACCCATGTTATGGACAACATCGGGTTTTCTTCCACTGACTTATATATGTGCTTGGAGGGGCATTACAATATGGTATCAGAGCAATGAGTAGATGGACGCTAAGATAAAGAATCACATGTTCTAACCCTAGGTATACCTTGTTTTTTTAGATGGCTCCTAAGAAGTCTAACAAGGGAAAGGATAGGGAAGATTGTGCTTGCTCTTCTAGTGAGGGAAGTAGATCAAGAAGGATCCCTAAGGCAACCTTGGAAGACTTAGTGCAACTTCTAACCAATGCCCTAGGATAAGGACAACATCAACCCATACACCACGAGCTGACCTTGGTGGATTTCTTGAAGATCAGGCTCGACTCCTTTGCTGGAGAAGGAGAGGATGATGTCGTCACCAAGGGAGAAGAATTGATTATGAGCATGGAGCATTGTTTTCACAACCTGGACTGCCCTCAAAAGTCTAGGGTTTGATTTTCCACCCACATGCTGAAGGAAGAAGCCCGTACATGGTGGGAGAACTGTGATGACAAATACCAAATATCAGATATGATTAATGCGGAAGCGATCATTAACAGCAGATTAACAAAAATCACTAAAAATTAAAACCATTTACAAAGAGATCCATTTGCAGGAAACTCTTATAACAAGAACCAAAATATTAATTTACACATACATTCTGGTTTAAAAGTACATACCATGTATCTTTTCCTCTCGAGGATTACATACAACAGTTGCTCCGTTAAATCTACACATAAGCAACATAAAACCTTAGGGATTTTAATACCAAAATCTCATATCGATCATAAAAGCACTAACTACTATCTCCTAGGACCTGAGATTATAGAGACGACTCATAGGACTCATATCTATAAAACACGACAGTCAGTATCTCCACCTGAGATATTACTGTTGTCCTTGTTGTTGTTGTCCTTCCCCTGTTGTAGGGTTTCTACCTCCTCGTCCTTGTCCACCTAAAAATGTTGGATCCCACGGGGGTGAGACAATTGAAAATTGTCCCAGCGAGAGATATAACTCTTCGCCAGAAACATTAATATTGTAGATAAGCAACAATAAACTGAATAGAGGAATCTTCATTAAACAACGGGATTTAATCATTATTAAGCAGAATAGAGTAATGTCACCTCGTAAAGTATAACAACTATAAAGTGATAAGCATTAGATCATCTATTCTTTTTAATAAGGAACATAAAGAACATGTATAATATTTATCCACTTTAGGATACAATAAGAAATGAAACATCAACCAATGATTTCCGTATTTCATCCTTGAGCAAATACGCTACACAACTGATTACATTTTACAATCATACTTTTGCCCTAAGGAGATGAGGTATACCACTCATGCTCCAACCGACCATGATTAATTAAAGCATCGGTACCATACATAGGTCAACAGAAGAGTCGGACTCCATCACCTCATCTGTCTCGATCATTACGAGATCATATGCAGAACATCTTGTGTCTCTACTAAATAGCTTTCCAGGGCATACTAGCATCTTCTCTATAGAGTTATAGCTCGTAGCATATACTCTTTTCAGGATATGGCTCGTAGCCAATGACTAGTATTGTGGAGTTATGACCCATAGCCATACTCTTATTGGGATATGGTCCATAACCATTCATGTACATAGGATATGGCCCTCAGTCATTCCTATGAGGCGTAAGGATATTTTTTCCCATTACTCCCACATATTCAAAATAAGCATTCCAGGAATTCCCATAGGAAAACCTATTTCACCATCACCAATTACTGATAATGATGGATCTGTGGTCAGGGCTCTACATGATAAGATTTCACTTGATTAATTAAGTGCATTACCATATTCTCTTAGCATCAGTCAGGTTTTCAAACATAAATTATTATAACAAATGCTACAAAGAATGTGTAATACTTCTATCAAATACTTCTCAAAGCTTTATAAAACATTGGGATCTCAATCCCTTGTCACATCATGGGCATTCTCATCCCTTAACATCTCATCATCATGATTATGGAATATGGGTATTCAAACCCTCATTTCATCAAAGAACACTTATTACCACTTATCAAGTAACTAATACCTTCAGGTCATCTGACCAAGGTAAACATTATACTTGTTACATAAGCATCTCACATGACTCTTCAAGGTCCATTTAATCTCTTATTACCTCTTGCTAGGCAAAAAAATCATATTATGGCTCACAAGGCCCATAAAACAATTTCAATAATAAAGAATCATAACTCATACATGGCTATGCCCAACATCTCATGATACATGCATGGTTAGTACACATGATAACAGTTATATCAATTACATATCAGCACTATGCAATGTAATGGTAGCATCACTATTCCCTCATTAGGGTTAGGGTTTCAAAATTCATGTCAATTAGGGATACTCATCCCATTATGCTAAATTAGGATTATGATTTATCATCATATTGCCCAAGATTAGGGTTTCATGCACTATAACCCAAATATAGGGTTTCGCATACCTTCACCCTATATTAGGGTTAAGGTTTCATATAGCATCACCCTTTACTAGGTTTTCACATGTACCTTGTATCAGGGTTCCATATAACATCATCCCATCTTAGGGTTTCACAACCCTTTACTCAAATTAGGGTTAGGGATTTCCCATTTCATTTCAATTGGGATTTTTCAACCCATTAACCAAAGTTAGGGTTAGGATTACTCCTCTTTCTCGATTAGGGTTTCCATTCTCCATTAATTAGGTTTTTATGATTATCTCAGTAATCCAAACCCTAAATTAGTGCTTACACATATCTTGGAGCACATAGCATTATTTAAGTAATAATGATACTTATCATTATTCCATGTACACATAACATCATCATCATAACTTACTAGGTTGGCTTAACCTCTCACTAAGGACATACACCTATGTTTATCATGGTGCATTCGAATTATCACTTTCATAGACATCAAGTGATAATCACTTTAATTATATTAATCACCTAAATACTTTAAAAGTTCTTCCATTGAAATCATCCCTGAGATCCTTTCAACCACTTGTGGGGTTATAAGTAATTACATGATTTGAACCAATTAGACCTTCAAACGGTCTTGGACCAATTGACCCTTCAAACGGTCTTGGACCCATTGACCCTCTAACGGTCTTGGTCCTATCCTCCAAACGGTCTTGGACCAATCCTCTAAACGGTCTGAGACCGTTTAGACCTTAAAGGTCTTGGTTCAATTCAATCTCCAACCGATCTTGAGGTGCTCAACCTCTAAACGATCTTGACGTCATTGTCCTTCAAACGGTCTTGAAGTCATTGTCCTTCAAACGGTCTTGCAGTCATTGACCTTCAAATGGTCTTGAAGTCATTGACCTTCAAACGGTCTTGAAGACCGTTAGACCTTAAATGGTCTTGGTCCAATCCTCCAAATGGTTTTGTCCAAAATCTTCAATCGGTCTTAAGACCGTTAGACCATCAAACGGTCTTGATCTCAAAGTCCCTTAATGGTTTGAGACCATTTGAATTAACAATTATTAAACCCTAAACGGTTTGAGACCGTTTAGTCCTCAAACGGTTTGAAGACTGTTTGCTCAATTCAGCAATGAAACTGATTGGACTTAAAATTAGGGTTTCAACTTCAATTGATCTTGGGTTTTTAATCTAGGAACCTTCAAATGTTGAAACCTTTGGGACTAGATCAATTATAACCATTGGATTTCCATACAACCATAACACCACTTAACCCTAAACGGTCTTGACACCGTTTGGTCTCAATCAGTCTTGAGACTGTTTGACCTCAAACGGTCTTGAGACTGTTTAGTCACCAAAAAGTGAAACTGTTTGCTCATGATTTTTGTTGAGGTGTGTGCTAAGATGACATCATCATCTTCAAGCTACAAACCTTCGAAATTTTATGTGATCTTTGTGGTGATTTCAACAATAAATCAAAAGAAAATTTGGAAATGAAAAAGGAATCAACATATGATGAACAAATGAAATCAATAATGATATTTAAGGGTTCAAGTTATATAACCCACATTCAAAGTTAAATCCAAGCTTCAAGATTCATGTGCTCAATGGTGAATGAAGCTTTCTCAACTTCCCAAGGTCCTTCCTCAAGTCTTTGAGTGAAAAGAATGGCTAAGGTTGAAGATTGAATGGAGAAAAGAAGAAAATAAGCATTGAATTTTGATTTCCACCATGGAATCAAGGTTGAAGATAATTAAGGAGCTCACCTACAGGTTGGAGTACGTCCTCCTGTTGATCCTAAGCTCTTTGGTCATCAGCCAAATCAAAGGGAGAAAGTGGTTTGCAAAATAACCTTTCAAGTAGGGAGAAAATTGAATATATGTAATTGATTTTCTAGGAGAGAGAAAGTAGGGAAAAAATCCTTCCATTTTCCTTGCCACATGCCCCCTCCCTTCCTTGCCTCCGAAGCCAACTCCCTTCATCCCCAAAATCCTCTCGTTTATCCTTGAACTAAAAGCAATCACTTAAGCACCTCAATTAATATAATACTATTATCCATTTTTAGTGGACAGTTCTTTTTAATTAACAAATGCAAGTGGATTCCTTCACCTACTTAGGATATTTCGATGCAACTCAAGGCATTTGAATGCCCTTGCACCATAGGATTTCAACCAAATCCTTTTTAGTTGATGAGAACTTCAATTAATATATTTATATTTGCATTAAATTGATTTAGGGTTTCAATTATGCTTAAACCTTGATTATTTTAATATCAAGATTCTCTCTCCTCCAAAGAGATTCAAATGAGACGCCGCTCTGATTCTCTTGTCTCTAATTGATACCAAAAAAACATCAGGGACTCTCTAGAAGTGGTATTTTTCATATTGAACCCTAGGTTTTGGGTAAATTGCACATTACACCAAAACTAGGTTTTAATGTTCAAACATTGCTTAATAAGCTCTTTCTTGGTGCTCAAGCTTGTGGTAGTCATACCTCTGCATCATTTTCATTCTTATGATGCTTCAACACTTGAGGAACATTTTATCATGTAACATTTGCAAGTTAACCCCTCAACTTGGGTAATTTGTACTTTAGTCCAAAACAGGTAAAACATTGCTTCAACAATATTCAACTAGGACCAAAATTGAAACATAAGTTCCTCTTGAGCCTTAATTACTTTTCAAAAGATATGAGCAAGCATATAATTATCTTTCTTAAACAAAACATCTAGGGTTAAAGCATAACCCAGATCGGGGATGTTACAAATTATCCACCCCTAATAGGGATTTCGTCCCCAAAATCATCAAGAGAAAAGAGAAGGGTACTTCCTCCTCATCTCTTCCTCTAGCTCCCACACAGCTTCTTCAATGCCACAGTGATGCTAGAGAACTTTCACAAGACATGTGTCTTTCTTTTTTAGCTTTTTAATTCTTTTATCAATGATCATCACAGGTCCTTGAACATATGATATTTCATCATTTAATTTACCTCCACAGGTTGCTAAACTAACTCTGTGTCAGGATGACACTTTCTCAGCATGGAAATATGGAACACTGGATGCAACTTATGCAGCTCAGGTGGCAACTCTAGCTTATAGGCTACCTTTCCAATCTGTTCATTGATTGACTAAGGCCCCACAAATCTAGGAGCTAACTCTCCTTTCTTTCGAAATCTAAGAACACCTTTCCAAGGTGAGACTTTGAGATATAATCTATCTCCAACTTGGAATTCTAAAGGTCTTCGTCGTTTGTCAGCGTATGACTTCTGTCTATCCTGTACAGTCTTTAATTGTTGTTGTATTACTTTAATCTTCTCATTTGTCTGTTGCACAAGCTCAGGACCCAAAAGTTGATTTTCTCCTATTTCATACCAACATAAAGGAGATCTACAACATCTACCATATAATGCTTCATATGGTGCCATATCAATATTGTGTTGATAACTATTATTGTAAGCAAATTCTATCAAGCTCAGGTGTAGATCCCAACTTCCTACAAACTGAAGGACACATGCCCTAAGCAAATCCTCCAAAGTTTGTATGGTCCTCTCAGATTGTCCATATGTCTGTGGGTGAAAGGCAGTACTAAACCTTAACTGCGTACCCAAAGCTTTATGTAGTCGTTCGCAAAAATGACTCGTGAACTGGGGACCTCTATCAGAAACAATAGTAGCTGGAACCTCGTGCAACCGCACTATCTCATCTATATATATCTATGCAAGCTTCTCAGCAGTGTGTGTTATTTTCATAGGAAGGAAATGTGTTGTCTTAGTCAACCTATCAACTATCACCCATATGGAATCATGACTTTTGGTTGTTCTAGGCAAACCAACCACAAAGTCCATGGTCACATGATCCCATTTCCATTGCGGTATAGGTAAAGGTTGCATTGTTCCTGCGGGCTTTTGATGTTCAACTTTAACCTGCTGACACACTAAACACCACATAACAAACTCAGCTACATCCTTCTTCAATCCTGGCCACCAATACATATCCTTCAAGTTATGATACAATTTGGTGCTCCCTGGATGCATTGCATACATTGAAGAATGAGCTTCCTCCAAGACTAACTTCCTTAAGTCATTGTCATTAGGTACTACCATCCTACCATGGTAAGAGATTACCTAATCCTCAGACTCATGAAAGTCATCCCATTTCTCACTGCCATACTCTGACCTGATCTGCTGAACCACAACATCATCTTGCTATGCTTCTTTAATCTGCTGTCTCATAGTAGGTTTCACTTACATCTCAGCTAACAGCCCGGCTAACAATGATACCTTAAGCTGTATATTGTTTTTCCTCAAGGAGATAAGCATATCTCTTTTAAAGAACACTAAGGAGTTTAACTGTGCGTTATCTAAGGTTGGTGTTGATGATTTCCTACTTAGTGCATCAGCTACTACATTAGCCTTCCCTGGATGATAATCATTTGTACAATTGTAGTCCTTGATTAACTCCTTCCAGCGGCGTTGTCTCATGTTCAACTCATGTTGTGAGAAGATATATTTTAGATTCTTATGATATGTGAAAATCTGGAATGTTTCTCCATATAGATAATGTCTCCAGATTTTCAAAGAATGGACCACAGTAGCTAGATCTAGATCATGTGTTGGATAATTCTCCTCATGTTTCTTAAGCTGTCAAGAGGCAAAAGAAATCACTTGATCATCTTGCATCAACACACATCCTGACCATTCTTAGATGCATCATAGAAAACTATGTACCCCTTCCCTTTCTTAGGTAACACCAACACAGGTGCACTTGTCAACCTTTCTTTCAACAGCTCGAAAGAATGTTGACACTTGCCATTCCAGAAAAAAGGAACCTCCTTCCTGGTCAATTTGGTTAGGGGTAAAGTTATAGAATTGAAGTTCTTAATTAACCTCCTGTAATAGCCTACCAATACTAGGAAACTGTGTATCTCCCTCTGTGTCTTTGGCTGTTCCCATTGCAGGATAGATTCTACCTTCTTAGGATCAACACGAATACCTGAGGCAGATATTACGTGTCCTAAAAAAGAAACTTCTGGTAACCAAAACTCGCATTTGCTAAACTTAGCATACAGCTTATTCTCTCTTAGCAAAGTTAAAGCCTGACGGAGGTGTTGCTCATGTTGTTGAGCATCTCTATTGTATACCACGATGTCATCTATAAAGACTACTATAAACTAATAAAGGAAAGGTCGAAAGATTCTATTCATAAGTTCCATGAATGCAGTTGGTGCATTAGTTAGTCCAAACAACATAACTATGAACTCATAGTGACCATACCTTGTCCTAAAGGCGGACTTAGGTATGTCACTCTCCTTGATACACAACTGATGATATCTCGACCTCATATCTATCTTAAAGAAGACAGTTGCACCACACAACTGATCAAACAGGTCATCGATCCTTGGCAGAGGATACTTATTCTTTATGGTTACTTTATTCAACTGTCTGTAATCAATGCATAACTGTATCAATTTGTCCTTCTTCTTAACAAAGAGAACCGGAGCACCCCATGGTGAAGTACTCATTCGAATAAAACCTTTCTCAAGTAACTCCTGCAACTATTTCTTGAGCTCTTCCATCTCAGCAGGTTTCATTCTATACGGTGTTTTTGCTATTGGTTGCGTGCCTGGGATTAGATTAATCTCACAATCAATCTCTCTGGGTGGAGGAACACCTGGAAGTTCCTCAGGGAACACATCTTCAAACTCCCTAACTATCGAAACTTCAGAAAGATTAGGGTTCTCCATTGTGGTGTCTACCACATGTGCCAAGAATGCAAAGCATCCTTGTCTCATTAGCTTCTCAGCTACCATAGATGACACAAGACAGGTTGAAGGAATCTTTCTATCTCAATAAAAGATCCATGTGTTACCATCATCTGTGAACACAGCTTGCATGGACTCACAATCCAAGACAACCTTATACTTTTCTAAGGTGTCCATCCCAAGAATTATATTGAACTCGTGCATCTCAAGTGGTATAAGATCCACCTGAATGCAATGTTCAGGAAAGGAAAGGATGCAGGGAGAACACACCTCCCGCAACACTACAGATCCCATCAAAGGAGTTTCTAATAACAGACTGTCTGCTTTGTGACTAATAGTCATATTGCAGTCATGAATCACTTCTCGAGTGATAAAGTAATGCATAGCACCCCGATCAATCAAAATAGATATGAAGCAAGATGAAGACATATCAAAATGAAATAATTACATCTGACATGTCACAACTCAAGGGTTGACTACTACTTCGGGTTGATTCATCTCATAGACCCTCGTCGTTGCTTGTTGTTGACCCTGTGCTTGATTGTTGGATGCCAACGAACCATCTTGGGATGCTTGTCCACGTCCTCTAGCACCACTTGAATACTATTGCCTCCGATGACCTTGTTGACTCTACCTCAGTGGTTGGGTTACCACTGTGTTCCCAACTGGCCAATCCCCTGTTAGATGTCCTATCTTTCTACACCGATGACAGGTTTTATTCTCTTGATATGGTCTAAAAGGTCATGTTGCTGACGTTGATGTTGTACTGGGGGCTCTATTCATTGGTAAACTATGAACTCTACCCTTGTTGGATGTCCACTGTGTCTGGGTGTTCAACCTTGGTGGTGTTGTTGGTGCAGAAAACCTTAGTTTCTTAAAACTTTTGGACCTATGTCCTTGGAATTGTGTATACACCTTCTTGTTGTGGGTATGACGCTTCTTCGTCACATACCTTTCTATCCACCTCACGGACTCCACAAAGGTGGCAAACCTCTCCCTGTTCTTTAAGGTTGACACAGGGGTGGTCAAATCACCGTTCAACCCCTTCTCAAAATGTTGAATCCTCTCCTCATCTGTAGCATCCATATGCAGACAGAACTGTAGAAGCTCCATAAACTTAGCTTCATATTCACTAATATTCAGTGGTCCTTGCCTTATCTTCTCAAACTGAGAGATCTTCTCATCCTGAAATGTCTTGGAGAAGTATCTACTGACGAATTCTCATCAGAATTCCTCCCATCTGATTTCAACACCTGGCCTCTTACCATCTTCTATTGTCCACCAGTGGCTAGCACTCCCTTTAAGAAGGTACACTACATGCCTTAACTTCTCTACTTCAGGGATATTGAGGATTCTAAAAGCCTTCTCCAACTCAGTCAGCCACATATCTGAGTCTGTTGGGTCATCTGTACCAGCATATTCTGTGGCTCCAACCCAGTGAAGTCATTCAAAAGTCTTATCGGCTCCATGTCCTTCATTATGGGCTGGTGCCCTAGGTGCAGGTGGTGGCATCCTATCCGCAATATGTGTCATGGTTTCCATGAACTGCCCAAACAGATCATGGAAAGCTGGATTTTCCAGTACAGCTTGGTTAAGCTGGGGATGTTCAGGTTCTGGTTCTTCCCTAGTCTGGTCCCTTGCACCTTCTCCTGGTGCAGCAATACTGCTCTCAGTAGCATGTTCTTCATGTGATCCATACATCTTTAAGTTCGTCTTCTCCTATATGAGCATAAGACACTATCAGATAAAGTGGAAGATACTAGAACAGACTGAACAACCTTAATCCTATGTCTATGTAGACTTAGTGAACCTAAAGCTCTGATACCAACTAAACTATGATGACAAATACCAAATATTGGATACGAATTAATGCGGAAGCGATCATTAATGGCGCATTAACAAAAATCACTAAAAATTAAAACCATTTACAAAGAGATCCATTTCCAGGAAACTCTTATAACAAGAACCAAAATATTAATTTACACATATATTCTAGTTTACAAGTACATGCCATGTATCTTTTCCTCTCAAGGATTACATACAACAGTTACTCCATTAAATCTACACATAAGCAACATGAAACCTCGGGGCTTTCAATACCAAAATCTCAGATCGATCATAAAAGCACTAACTACTATCTACTAGGACCTGAGAGTACAGAGATGACTCATAGGACTCATATCTACAAAACACGACAATCAGTATCTCCACCAGAGATATTACTATTGTCCATGTTGCTGCAGTCCTTCCCCTGTTGTAAGGTTTCTACCTCCACGTCCTCGCCCACCTAAAAATGTTGGATCCCTCATGTAACATCCCTGACTTGGGTTATGTACTAACCCTAGGTGTTTTTCCTAATAAGTTGATTAGATGCTTGCTTGTATTTCATGAAAAGTAATTAAGGCTTTTGAGGAACTTATATTTCATTTCAGTCCTTTATGAATAATGTTGAAATATTGTTTTGTTAATAGTGGACTAAAGTGCAAATTACCCAAGTAGAGGGGTTAACTTGCAAATTTCACATGTTAAGATGTTACTCTAATGTTGAGACATCATGAGTATGAATATGATGTATTGGTATGGTTTCCACAATCTTGAGCACCCAGATATAGCTTGTAAAGTAATATGTGTGCATTAAAACCTAGTTTTGGTCTAATGTGCAATTTGTCCAAAACCTAGGGTTCAACATGCAAAATATCACCTTTAGAGGGTCTCTCATGTTTCTTGGCATCAAGAAGAGAAAATAAAATGAGAAGGGTGCCTCATTTGAATGATCATGGAGGAGAGAGAATCTTGATATTGAAATAATCAAGATTTAAGCACAAATGGCTCTTTAATATAACTTAATGTGAAAAGAAATATATTAATCACGGAGCCCTTCAATCATAAGTTGGAGGATGTGTTTGTAATAGTTTGGACAGGCTTGTTCCATGCCTGGGCACCAACAAGATCTTGGTTGAAGTGGAAGTTATTCATATTAATAATATATAAAGCAATATCCAATAAAAGGGTGGATATTAATATACATCTCTTTAAGGTGTTTAGTTCCTTTTCCTTTAAACCTTGGTTAATGAAGGGGTTTTGCAAGGTATTAGAAGGTGGATACGTGGCCAAAGAGTGGAGGAAGTTTGGTGGAAATTAATTGGGAAATAAAAAGAGATAAACCTCTTTTTCCATTTGCCTTGAAAACCCATAAATATATATATGTATCTTTTCCAACAACACAAAGGATCATTTCCCTTAGTTGTTTTCTTCATTACCTTGCTTTGACCGACCAAGGAAGAGCTCTGGACCATAGGAAGGACGAACAAACTAACTTTGTAAGTTTTGGTCATCTCCTACCTCAAATTCATGATGGAAACCATAAAACAAGGTTAGATTCATGGTTTTCTTCACACGATTTCCTTTTCTAGCCATCTTGTCCATCCAAAGATTTAAGAACGAACCTTGGACAACTGCTGGAGCTGAATTTACCATTAAAGATAAAGATATTGGAGCTATGGATCAGTTCTAGAGGCGGGTTTTATAACTCTAACCCTTAAGCATTGCTAATGCATCCATCTCCTTAATAATCGTTGGCTATTTCCTTCTTTGATATTCCTTTGGTTAATTTCTATAACCTCCGTGAAGAACAACAACAGTTCTTGGTTGTTCTTAGGAAGAAGATGATGACGTTAACTTTCATGCTTATCCAAAGAAAAACACTTTAGCAAATGGTTTGGTTTTGTGCTCAAACGGTTTCCCAAACCGTTTGGAAGAAAACGGTTTCAAACCGTTTGATTGCAAACAGTTTCATTCAAACCGCATAGAAGCAAACGGTCCAAGACCGTTTGGTGGCATTGACCAAGCGTTGACCGTTTGGAGTTCTGTTGACGATAATTTAGACTAATCATCTATAAAAAATTATCAATTAATTCCAATTGGTTCACCAATTAAAGGTCCATCAACCCTCTAAACCCTAATCGGGTTAATTGTTGTTTTGATAATTGAATAAAGTTGAGACTTGGGTTGAGTGACCCAAATGGTTTCAAAACCATTTGGGGATCACCCAAAAGGACTCAAGACCGTTTGGTGATCACCCAAGACCATTTGGAGGTCTAGGGTTAAGTATGATAGACCAATTGAAGATCCAAAGGTTCTAAGTTGAAGTACAATCAATTGCTGATTTGGTGATCAACTCAATGGTCCAATCCATAATTAGTTGACTTAGTTTTTGGTGTTGACTTGGGAAAATAGTCTCAAGACCATTTGTAGGTCATCCAAACGATCCCAAGACCATTTGGGGTTAGGTCATGACCCAATTGGATGATGGTTCAATGGGTTTAAATCAATTAGACTCACATTGAATTATGTTGAAGGGACATCAATTTCAAACCCTACTCCAATGAATTCAAGCCCTAATTGATGATCAATTGAGGGTCAAATCAGTTGAAGGTTGACCTAATTAACTCAATTGAATAATGGTGATAGGTCCAATTGATGATTGGTTATATATATACAAGTGTTGAAGGAACCAACAATGGAAACCCTAATTCAATTTGAGGTGTTGGGACCATACGTGATCCATGCGGTTTTGAGGTGGTTTGGACCAAATGGTCTCAAGACCGTTTGAGTCCAAACGGTCTCAAGACCATTTGGGACCAAACGGTCTCAAGACCGTTTGGGACCAAACGATCCCAAACCATTTAGACTCATGCGGTTTCAAGGTCGGTTGTGCCCATGCGGTTTTAAAATTCAAACTTGACCAAACGGTCTTCACCTCCAACTTTAGCAAACGGTCTTGAGTGTGAAACTTTACCAAACGGTTTCAAGGATAGACCAAGACCGCATGAAGTTCCAAATAGTCTTAGACCGTTTGGAGGTTTAGTATGCAAGACCGTTTGAGGTCTAAGTTAGTCAAGATCGTTTGAGGCCTTAGTGGCCAAGATCGTTTGGTGGATGTTTAACCTAAACCTCATGGGTACTTAAAGTGGTTAAAGGATAAGTAATTAGTTAATTAAATATATGATGTAATCAAAGGTGATTCATGATACTTGTACCTTAATGGGATAGTATGATTAAAACTCATGAAGTAATTAAGCTCTAATGATTACAATGGTAATGATATAAACCATAAAGTCAATGTTCTTTCTTGATTGAGTTACTTAACCTAATCAAGGTTGAAGTAAACATCATCCTATAGGTGATGAGAGAGATATGACTCTATTTATGAATGTTAATCAAGTATTGGATTTCCAATAGTAATGAATATCTAATTAGGGTTCGATCCTTCATAGTGAGATCATGAAAACCCTAATTATGATGGTAAATGAATCTTAACCCTAATTGAGGGTAATATGGAAGTATCCCTAATTCATGATGATGATGTATCCCTAATTCATAATGGTGACATAGTAAACCTTAATTAAAGGTACTTTGTTGATCACTCGTACTTGGGGTGAATAGTAAACCCTAATGGAGGGATATTATTGATAACCCTAATCAAGAGTGATTCAATATGAATAGTAAACCCTAACCTAGGGTGATGTGATGAGAATAGTAAATCCTAATTCAGAGTATGTTAAATAAGAACCCTAATCTAGAGTGATGTGATATGTGGATCCTAATCTAGAATTATGTAACCTGAATAGTAAACCCTAATTCTAATTATGGTGAATAACAGTGTGAACCCCTAATTCTGGGTTATGCTTTTAAGCATGAAGCTCTATGATTAGATAATGAAATGAGGAATCACTATTCCTATTTAAGCTAAGGGGTTGGTTAACCCTAATTGAGTTGAAAAGGGAAACCCTAAACCCTGGTAAGGGCATAGTGGTACAACCCTTGAATAATAAAGTTATCATTGTTTTGCATTGTGTTGATATAGAGATAATGTGCTTATTATCATTTGTATTAATCATATAGGTTTTTATGAAATAGTGAGCATAGCCAGGTAAGAGCTATGATGCCATATTCATTGAAAGCACTTTATAATCTTTGAAAATAATGATATGCTATGTTGTCTATTGAAAGGTGACAAAAGAGAATGATAGGTTGTATGAGCCATGAGAAATATCTGCATTGCTACTATTATGTTTATACTGTCAAATGACTTGATGCCAATATGTTACTTGGTAACAAGTGTTTTGATGATCTAAGGGTTTGAACACCCATGTTCTTGAATCATAATGATGAGATGGTTAGGGATTGATATCCCAATGTTAACAAGATGTGAAATGAACTTGATACAATTAGTACTCTTTCTTTATAGTAATTGTTTTAATGGTTTATGTTTGAAAACATGTATGATGCTAAAAAATGCTGAAATATACTTCAATAATCACGTATAATGATATCATGTAGAGCCCTGACCATAGATCCATCATCGTCAGAAGCTAGATGATGGTGAAATAGGTTTTCCTAAGGGAACTATTAGAGAGCATACTTTTGAGTATGCGGGGGTTATGAACGCGAATATCCTTACGTCCTAATGAAGGAATTGATGTGAGATAAACATTTAATCTCTCAATCCTTCATTATATGCATATGCCAGGAAGATGTATCACTAATCTCCAGTTGATGTTGTTAATGCTGAATCGATGTGAGATAAACAAGAAATCTGTCGATTGCGAAGAGAGTACAGCATGCCATTGTAACTCTAATAGTGAAGTGTCAGAATACCCTAGATAGCTATTATGGCAGAGACACAAGATGTCCTGCATGTTGTTCCTCACACTGACTGAGGAGGATGAGGTCATAGGAATTCGGCTCTTCTGATGACCTATGTATGGTACCGATTTTGAATTCGTAATGGTCGGTTGGAGTATGAGTGGTATACCTCATCTCCTCAGGGCATAAGTATGTTTGTAAAATGTAATCAGCCGTGTAGCATATTTTCTTAGGTTGAACTATGAGAAACAATGATTGATAATACATTGTTTAATAAGTCCTAGTTGGACAAATAAGTTTACATGTTCTTCATTTTCCTTATTGATTAAATGACTTTCTATGCAATCAAGTTATAATTGAAATGATTGCTTAGAGAATACTGCTCTACTTAGTTATTCAATGAATTTCCTTTTGTTGAATAATTATAATATTACTGCTCAGTGTTATTCCATTATTTTCAATAACAATGCTTCTGGTGGAGAGTTATAACTCTCGCTGGGACAATTTTCAATTGTTTCACCCCCCGTGGGATTCAACTTTTTTGGTAGACGCTGAGGACGAAGAAACCCCTCAGTGGGTGAGCAGCAACAACAGTAGCAGCAGCATCAGTAAGGACAGCAGTGATCCTCAGGTGGATACACTATCTGTTAGGTTTTGTATATAGAGAGTCTTATGTGTCGTCTCTGTACTCTCAGGTCCTAGGAGTCAGTAGATGGTTTAATATAGATCTGAGATTTTGGCTTAGTGCATCAAGATTTTTGTATACTGATTTGTACAGTTTAATAAGAGCAGTCAATGTTGCGACTCTCGAGATGAGATATTACAGAGATGTAATGATGGATCAGCTTGTAAATAACTTACTTGTTTCTTTATAAAAGTGTTTTACTGTTTGTGGATCTCTTAATAAAAAAAATTAAATTTTTAGTGATTTTCAGTAATTCTACTGCTAATTAATCGCTTCCGCATTTGTTGATCTCATTTTCTGAGACAGACGTCTCAAATTAGTGGTATCAGAGCTCTAGGTTCACTGAGTCTACAGATACATAGGACTAGGGTTGTAGAGTCTGTTCTAGTATCTTCTAGTATATCTGATAGTGTCTTTTGCTCATATAGGAGGAGAAGATAAAACTAAAGATGTCTGGATCACACGAGGAACACGTTGCAGAGAGTAGTGTTGTTGCACCTGGAGGAGGTGCAAGAAACCAAGAAAGGGAGGAACATGTGCCTGAACCACCCCAGTTCAACCCAGCTGACATGGGAAACCCAGCCTTCCAAGCCATGTTTGGGCAGTTCATGACTGCCATGACACACAGGACTGATAGGATGCCTATACATGTACCTAGGGCACCTACCCATCCAAAAGGACAAGGATCGGGTAAGACGTTTGAATGACTTTGCCAAGTTGGAGCCACAGAATATGTTGGAATAGCTGACCCAGCAGATGCTGACTTATGGCTAACCAAACTAGAGAAGGCCTTTAGAATCCTGAACATCCCAGAAGCTGAGAAGGTCAGACATGTTGTATATATTCTCAAGGGGAGTGCTGGTCATAGGTGGACCATGGAGGAAGGGAAAAGGCCAGGTGTGGAGATCAAATGGGAAGTTTTCCGATGGGAATTTATCAACAGATATTTCCCTAAGACGTTCTTGGATGAGATAATCTCTCATTTTGAGAAATTAAGACAAGAAATGATGAACATTAGCGAGTACGAGGCTAAGTTCATGGAGCTTTTGTGGTTCTGTCCACACATGGCAACTACAGATGAAGCAAGGATTAGGCATTTTGAGAAGGGGTTAAACGCTGAGTTGACCACCCCTATGTCTGCTCTGGAGAACAGGGAAAGGTTTTCTACCTTTGTGGAGATGGTCAGGAGGATAGAGAGGTCTGTGTCATAGAAGAGACAGACCAAGACCAATAATATGTACTCCCAGTTTCAAGGATCCTCATCCAAAGGTTTTAAGAAACCAAGGTTTTCTGTGCCTACACCACCACCTAGATTCAGTAACCAGACGTAGTAGACGTCAAATAGGGGTAGAGGGCAAAGTTTACCTCTAGAAGGAGCTCGTAGCTCAGCATCTATATCGGTTACAAGACCAACCAGACCATAGCAAGGGAACAGAAGCTGTTATATATGTGGAAAGGTGGGACATCTGATGAAGGATTGTAGAGCCAAATAAGTGAGTGTGACTCAACCTCAAAGGCAGAGTCAGCAAGGATCTCAAAGATGACAGTTTCCAGGTAATGCTAGAGGACGTGGACAAGCGTCCCAAGCTGGATCATCGGCACCTAGTCATCGAGCACTGAATCAACCACAGGCAACTGCGAGATTCTACATGATGAATCCACCTAATGTAGTGATCAACCCTCAGGTTATGACAGGTCAGATGGAATTGTTTTATTCAGATATGTCTAAGTCTTGTGTTGTATCTATTTTAATTGATCCGGGTGCTACACACTCCTTTATCACTCAAAGAGTGATTCTTGACTACAACCTGACTACAAGTCATAGAGCAGATAGTTTGTTGTTAGAAACTCCTTTGATGGGATCTGCTATTTTGCGGGAGGTATGTTCTCCCTGCATCCTCTTCTTTTCTGAACATCACATTCCAATAGATCTTATACCACTTGAGATGCACAGATTCGATGTAATCCTTGGGATGGATAACTTAGAAAGGTATAAGGTTGTCTTAGATTGTGAGTCCAAGCAAGCTGTGTTCGCTGATGATAGTGACACATGGACCTTTCAAGGAGATAGAAAGATTATACCAACATGTCTTGTGTCGGCTATGGTTGCTGAGAAGATGATGAGGCAAGGATGTTATGCATTCTTGGCCCATGTGGTAGATACTACCATGGAGAGTCTTACCCCTGCTGAAGTTCCAATAGTCAGGGAATTTAAAGATGTATTTCCTGAAGAACTTCCAGGTGTACCACCACCCCGAGAGATTGATTTTGAGATTAATCTAATCCCAGACACGCAGCCAATAGCACAAACACCGTATAGGATGGTGCCTGCTGAGATGGCAGAACTTAAAAAAATAGTTGCAAGAATTGCTTGAGAAAGGTTTTATCTGACCGAGTACTTCACCTTGGGGTGCTCCGATCCTCTTTGTTAAAAAGAAAGATGGGTCAATGCAGTTGTGCATTGATTATAGACAGTTAAATAAAGTAACCATAAAGAATAAGTATCCTTTACTGACGATCGATGATCTCTTTGACCAGTTTCGTGGTGTAACTGTCTTCTCAAAGATAGATTTGAGTTCAGGATATCATCAGCTACGTATTAAGGATGGTGACATACCTAAGTCCGCCTTCAGGACAAGGTATGGTCACTATGAGTTCACATTTATGTCATTTGGACTAAGTAATGCACCAGCTGCATTTATGGAACTCATGAATAGAATCTTTCGACCTTTTCTCGATCAGTGTGTAGTCGTATTTATAGATGACATACTGATCTACAGTAGAGATGCTCAGTAGCACGAACACCATCTTCGTCAGACTCTAACTTTGCTAAGAGAGCATAAGTTATATGCTAATTTTAGCAAGTGCAAGTTCTAGTTACCAAAAGTTTCTTTTCTTGGACACGTAATATCTACTTCGGGTATTCGTGTTGGCCCTAAAAAGGTAGAATCTGTCCTTCTATGGGAACAGCCGAAGACACCGATGGAGATTCAAAGTTTCTTAGGGTTGGCAGGCTATTACAGGAGGTTCATTAAGAACTTCAGTTCTATAGCTTTACCCTTGACCAAGTTGACCAGGAAGGATGTTCCTTTTACCTGGAGTGACAAGTGTCAACCATCATTCCAGTTGTTAAAGGAAAGGTTGACAAGTGCACATGTGCTTGTGTTACCTAAGCAAGGGAAAGGATATATAGTTTTCTGTGATGCCTCTAAGAATGGACTAGGATGTGTGTTGATGCAGGATAAACAAGAGATTTCTTTTGCTTCTCGACAGCTTAAGAAACATGAGGAGAATTATCCGACACACGATCTAGAACTAGTTGTTGTAGTCCATGCCTTGAAGATCTGGAGACATTATCTTTATGGAGAAACATTCCAGATTTTCAAAGATCATAAGAACCTTAAGTATATCTTTTCTGAGCATGAGCTTAACATGAGACAATGCTACTGGATGGAGTTAATCAAGGATTATGATTGTACAATTGATTACCATCCAGGGAAGGCTAATGTTGTTGTTGATGCTTTGAGTAGGAAATCAGCAACACCAGCTCTAGACAAAGCACAACTGAATTCCTTGGTATGCTCTAGGAGGGATATGTTTATCTCTTTAAGGAAGGATAATGTACGGTTGAAAGTATCATTGCTATCAGGGTTGTTAGCTGAGATGCACATAAAACCTACTCTGAGACAACAGATTAAGGAGGCACAACAAGTTGATCATGTAGTTCAACAGATTAGATCAGAGTATGGTAGTGAGAAATGAGAAGGTTTCCATGACTCGGATGATCAGGTAGCTTGTTATCATGATAGGATGATAGTGCCAGATGCAGACAACTTGAGGAAGATAGTCTTGGAAGAAGCTCATTCTTCAATGTATGCCATGCATCCAGGAAGCACCAAGATGTATCATAACTTGAAAGATATGTATTGGTGGCCTAGTTTGAAGAAGGACGTTGTTGAGTTTGTTATGCGATGTCCTGTGTGTCAGCAAGTTAAAGCTGAACACCAGAAGCCTGCAGGGACAATGCAACCTTTACCCATACCACAATGGAAGTGGGATCATGTAACAATGGACTTTGTAGTTGGTTTACCCAGAACAGCCAAAGGTCATGATTCCATCTAGGTAATAGTTGATAGGTTGACAAAGACAGCACATTTCTTACCTGTCAAAACAACATATTCTACTGCAAAGATGGCACAGTTATATGTAGATGAGATAGTACGGCTGCATGGGGTCCCAGTTACCATTGTTTCTGACAGAGGTCCCCAGTTTATGAGTCATTTTTGGGAGCGACTTCATAAAGCCTTAGGCACATAGTTAAGGTTTAGTACAGCCTTTCACCCTCATACTGATGGACAATCAGAAAGGACCATACAGACTTTGGAGGACTTGCTTAGAGCATGTGTTCTTCAGTTTACAGGAAGTTGGGATCTGCACCTAAGTTTAATAGAGTTTTCCTACAACAATAGCTATCAACATAGCATTGACATGGCACCTTATGAGGCTTTGTATGGTAGATGTTGTAGATCTCCCCTATGTGGGTATGAAACTGGTGAATATCAACTTTTAGGTCCTGATCTTGTGCAGCAGACCACCGAGAAGACTAAAATAATACAACAACAGTTAAAGACTGCACAGGATAGGCATAAATCTTATGCGGACAAGCGTCGTAGACCTTTAGAATTCCAAGTTGGAGACAGAGTGTACCTCAATGTCTCACCTTGGAAAGGGAGTTCTTAGATTTGGAAGGAAAGGAAAGTTAGCTCCTAGGTTTATGGGGCCTTATCCAATCATTGAACGGATTGGAAAGGTAGCTTATAAGCTAGAGTTACCACCAGAGTTGAAAAAGTTACACCCAGTGTTTCACATTTCCATGCTAAGGAAATGTCATCCTCACACAGAATCAGTTCTGCAACCTACGGAAGTAGAATTGAATGATGATATATCTTATGATGAAGGACATGTGACAATCCTTGACAGAAGAATTAAAAAGTTGAAAAAGGACATAAGTCTTGTGAAAATCCTCTGGAATCACCGTGGCATTGAAGAAGCTATGTGGGAACTAGAGGAAGAGATGAGAAGGAAATACCCTGCTCTTTTCTCTTAATATGTTTTGTAGATGATTTCGGGGACGAAATCCTTGTAAGGGCTGGATAATTTGTAACATCCCTGACCTGGGTTATGTACTAACCCTAGGTGTTTTTCCTAATAAGTTGATTAGATGCTTGTTTGTATTTCTTGAAAAGTAATTAAGTCTTTTGAGGAACTTATATTTCATTTCAATCCTTTTTGAATAATGTTGAAACATTATTTTGTTAATAGTGGACTAAAGTGCAAATTACCCAAGTAGAGGGGTTAACTTGCAAATTTCACATGTTAAGATGTTCCTCTAATGTTGAGACATCATGTGTATGAATATGATGTAGTGGTGTGGTTTCCACAATCTTGAGCACCCAGATATAGCTTGTAAAGTAATCTTTGTGCATTAAAACCTAGTTTTGGTGTAATGTGCAATTTATCCAAAACATAGGGTTCAACATGCAAAATATCACCTTTATAGGGTCTCTCATGTTTATTGGCATCAAGAAGAGCAAATAAAATGAGAAGGGTGCCTCATTTGAATGATCATGGAGGAGAGAGAATCTTGATATTGAAATAATCAAGATTTAAGCACAAATGGCTCTTTAATACAACTTAATGCGGAAAGAAATATATTAATCACGGATCCCTTCAATCAAAAGTTGGAGGATGTGTTTGTAATATTTTGGACAAGCTTGTGCCATGCTTGGGCACCAACAAGATCTTGGTTGAAGTGGAAGTTATTCATATTAATAATATATAAAGCAATATCCAATAAAAGGGTGGATATTAATATACATCTCTTTAAAGTGTTTAGTTCCTTTTCCTTTAAACCTTGGTTAATGAAGGGGTTTTGCAAGGTATTAGAAGGTGGATACGTGGCCAAATATTGGAGGAAGTTTGGTGGAAATAAATTGGGAAATAAAAGGAGATAAACCTCTTTTTCCATTTACCTTGAAAACCCATAAATATATATATATGTATCTTTTCCAACAACACAAAGGATCATTTCCCTTAGTTCTTTTCTTCATTACCTTGCTTCGACCGACCAAGGAAGAGCTCTGGACTAGAGGAAGGATGACCAAACTAACTTGGTAAGTTTTTATCATCTCCTACCTCGAATTCATGATGGAAACCATAAAACAAGGTTAGATTCATGGTTTTCTTCACACGATTTCCTTTTCTAGCCATCTTGTCCATCCAAAGATTGAAGAACGAACCTTGGACAACTGCACAAACTCAATTCACCATTAAAGCTATGGATTTTGGAGCTCTAGATCAGTTCTAAAGTCAGGTTTTATAATTCTAACCCTTAAGCATTGCTAATGCATCCATCTCCTTAATAATCGTTGGCTATTTCCTTCTTTGATATTCCTTTGGTTAATTGCTATAACCTCCGTGAAGAAAAGCAATAGTTCTTGGTTTTTCTTCAGAAGAAGATGATGACATTAACTTTTATGCTTATCCAAAGAACAACACTTTAGAAAACGGTTTGGTTTTGTGCTCAAACGGTTTCCCAAACCGTTTGGAAGCAAACGGTTTCATCCAAACCGCATAGAAGCAAACAGTCCAAGACCATTTGGTGGCGTTGACCAAGCGTTGACCATTTGGAGGTCTGTTGACAATAATGTAGACTAATCATCTATAAAAAATTATCAATTAATTCCAATTGGTTCACCAATTAAAGGTCCATCAACCCTCTAAACCCTAATCGGGTTAATTGTTGTTTTGATAATTGAACAAAGTTGAGACTTGGGTTGAGTGACCCAAACGGTTTCAAAACCATTTGGGGATCACCCAAACAGTCTCAAGACCGTCTGGTGATCACCCAAGACCGTTTGGAGGTCTAGGGTTAAGTATGATCGACCAATTGAAGATCCAAAGGTTCTAAGTTGAAGTACAATCAATTGTTGATTTGGTGATCAACTCAATGGTCCAATCCATAATTAGTTGACTTAGTTTTTGGTGTTGACTTGGGAAAACGGTCTCAAGACCATTTGGAGGTCATCCAAATGATCCCAAGACCGTTTGGGGTCAGGTCATGACCCAATTGGATGATGGTTCGATAGGTTTAAATCAGTTAGAGTCACATTGAATTATGTTGAAGGGTCATCGATTTCAAACCCTAATCCAATTGATTCAAGCCCTAATTGATGATCAATTGAGGGTCAAATCAGTTTAAGGTTGACCTAATTAACTCAATTGAATAATGGTGATAGGTCCAATTGATGATTGGTTATATATATACAAGTGTTGAAGGAACCAACAATGGAAACCCTAATTCAATTTGAGGTGTTGGGACCATACTTGGTCCATGCGATTTTGAGGTGGTTTGGACCAAATGGTCGCAAGACCGTTTGAGTCCAAATGGTCTCAAGACCGTTTGGGACCAAATGATCCCAAACCATTTAGACTTGTGCGGTTTCAAGGTCGGTTGTGTCCATGTAGTTTCAAAAGTCAAACTTGACCAAACGGTCTTCACCTCCAACTTTAGCAAACGGTCTTGAGTGTGAAACTTTACCAAATTGTTTCAAGGATAGACCAAGACCGCATGAAGTTCCAAATGGTCTTAGACCATTTGAAGGTTTAGTATGCAAGATCGTTTGAGGTCTCAGTTAGTCAAGATCGTTTGAGGCCTTAGTGGCCAAGATCGTTTGGTGGATGTTTAACCTAAACCTCACGGGTACTTAAAGTGGTTAAAGGACAAGTAATTAGTTAATTAAATATATGATGTAATCAAAGGTGATTCATGATACTTGTACCTTAATGGGATAGTATTATTAAAACCCATGAAGTAATTAAGCTCTAATGATTACAATGGTAATGATATAAACCACAAAGTCAATTCTCTTTCTTGATTGAGTTACTTAACCTAATCAAGGTTGAAGTAAACATCATCCTATAGAGGATGAGAGAGAGACGACTCCTTTTATGAATGTTAATCAAGTATTGGATTTCCAATAGTAATGAATATCTAATTAGGGTACGATCCTTCATAGTGAGATCATGAAAACCCTAATTATGATGGTAAATGAATCTTAACCCTAATTGAGGGTAATAATGGAATATCCCGAATGCATGATGATGATGTATCCCTAATTCATAATGATGACATAGTAAACCTTAATTAAAGGTACTTTGTTGGTCACTCCTACTTGGGGTGAATAGTAAACCCTAATGGAGGGATATTATTGATAACCCTAATCAAGGGTGATTCAATATGAATAGTAAACCCTAACCTAGGGTGATGTGATGAGAATAGTAAATCCTAATTCAGAGTATGTTAAATAAGAACCCTAATCTAGAGTGATGTGATATGTGGATCCTAATCTAGAATGATGTAACATGAATAGTAAACCCTAATTCTAATTATGGTGAATAACAGTGTGAAACCCTAATTCTGGGTTATGCTTTTAAGCATGAAGCTCTCTGATTACATAATGAAATGAGGAATCACTAATCCTATTTAAGCTAAGGGGTTGGTTAACCCTAATTGAGTTGAAAAGGGAAACCATAAACCCTGGTAAGGCCATTGTGGTGCAACCCTTGAGTAGTAAAGTTATCTTTGTTTTGCATTGTGTTGATATAGAGATAATGTGCCTGTTATCATTTGTATTAATCATACAGGTTTTTATGAAATAGTGAGCATATCCAGGTAAGAGCTATGATGCCATATTCATTGAAAGCACTTTATAAGCTTTGAAAATAATGATATGTTATGTTGTCTATTGAAAGGTGACAAAAGAGATTGATAGGCTGTATGAGCCATGAGAAATATCTGCATTGCTACTATTATGTTTATATTGTCAAATGACTTGATGGCAATAAGTTACTTGGTAACAAGTGTTTTGATGATCTAAGGGTTTGAACACCCATGTTCTTGAATCATAATGATGAGATGGTTAAAGATTGATATCACAATGTTAACAAGATGTGAAATGAACTTGATACAATTAGTACTCTTTCTTTATAGCAATTGTTTTAATGGTTTATGTTCGAAAACATGCCTGATGCTAAAAGAATGTTGAAATATACTTACATAATCACATATAATGATATCATATAGAGCCTTGACCATAGATCCATCATCATCAGAAGCTAGATGATGGTGAAACAGGTTTTCCTAAGGGAACTCCTAGAGAGCATACTTTTGAGTATGTGGGGGTTATGGACGTGAATATCCTTACGTCCTAATGAAGGAATTGATGTGAGATAAACATTTAATCTCTCAATCCTTCATTATATGCATATTTCGGGAAGATGTATCACTAATCTCCCGTTGATGTTGTTAATGTCGAATCGATGTGAGATAAACAAGAAATCCCTCGATTGCGAAGAGAGTACATGATGCCACTATAACTCTAATAGTGAAGTGCTAGAATACCCTAGACATCTATTATGGCAGAGACAGAAGATGTCCTACATGTTGTTCCTCACACTGACTGAGGAGGATGAGGTCATAGGAATCCGACTCTTCTGATGACCTATGTATGGTACCGATTTCGATTTCGTAATGGTCGGTTGGAGTATGAGTGGTATACCTCATCTGCTCAGGGCATAAGTATGTTTATAAAATGTAATCAGCCGTGTAGCATATTTTCGTAGGTTGAACTACGAGAAATAATGATTGATAATACATTGTTTAATAAGTCCTAGTTGGACAAATAAGTTTACATGTTCTTCATTTTCCTTATTGATTAAATGACTTTCTATGCAATCAAGTTATAATTGAAATGATTGCTAGAGAATAATGCTCTACTTAGTTATTCAATGAATTGCCTGATGTTGAATAATTATAATACTACTGCTCAATATTATTCCATTATTTGCAATAACAATGCTTCTGGCAGAGAGTTATAACTCTCGCTGGGACAATTTTCAATTGTCTCACCCCGTGGGATTCAACTTTTTAGGTAGATGTCGAGGACTAAGAAACCCCTCAGTGGGTGAGCAGCAACAACAGCAGCAACAACATCAGTAAGGACAGCAGTGATCCTCAGGTGGAGACATTGTCTGTTAGGTTTTGTATATAGAGAGTCCTATGTGTCGTCTATGTACTCTCAGGTCCTAGGAGTCAGTAGATGGTTTAATATAGATCTGAGATTTTGGCTTAGTGCATCGAGATTTTTGTATATTGCTTTGTACAGTTTAACAAGAGCAGTCAATGTTGCGACTCTCGAGATGAGATATTACAGAGATGTAATGATGGATCAGCTTGTAAATAACTTACTTGTTTCTTTATAAAAGAGTTTTACCGTTTGTGGATCTCATAATAAACAGTTTTAAAATTTTAGTGATTTTCAGTAATTTCGCTGCTAATTAATCACTTCCGCATTCATTGATCTCATTTTCTAAGACAGACATCACACCACAGGGGTGAGACAATTGAAAATTGTCCCAGCAAGAGATATAACTCTTCGCTAGAAACATTAATATTGTAGATAAACAGCAATAAACTGAATAGAGGAATCTTCATGAAACAGCAGGATTTAATCATTATTAAGCAAAATAGAGTAATGTCACCTCTTAAAGTTTAACAACTATAAAGTGATAAGTAGTATATCATCTATTCTTTTAATAAGGAATATAAAGAACATGTATAATATTTATCCACTTTAGGATACAATAAGCAATGTAATATCGACCAATGATTTCTGTATTTCATCCTTGAGCAAATATGCTACACAGTTGATTACATTTTACAATCATACTTTTTCCCTGAGGAGATGAGGTATACCGCTCATGCTCCAACTGACCACGATTAAGTAAAGCATCGGCACCATACATAGGTCAATGGAAGAGCCGGACTCCGTCACCTCATCCATCTCGATCAGTACGAGATCATATGCAGAACATCTTGTGTCTCTGCTAAATAGCTTTCTAGGGTATACTGGCATCTTCGCTATAGAGTTATAGCCCGTAGCATATACTCTTTTCAGGATATGGCCCGTAGCCAATGCCTGGTATGGTGGAGTTATGACCCATAGCCATACTCTTATTGGGATATGGTCCATAACCATTCATGTACATAGGATATGGCCCTCAGTCATTCCTATGAGGTGTAAGGATATTTTCACCCAATACTCCCACATATTCAAAATATGCATTCCAGGAATTCCCATAGGAAAACATGTTTCACCATCACAAATTACTGACGATGATGGATCTATGGTCAGGGCTCTACATGATAAGATTTCACTTGATTAATTAAGTGCATTACCATATTCTCTTAGCATCAGTCAGGTTTTCAAACATAAATTATTATAACAAATGCTACAAAGAATGTGTAATACTTCTATCAAATACTTCTCGAAGCATTATAAAACATTGGGATCTCAATCCCTTGTCACATCATGGGCATTCTCATCCCCTAACATCTCATCATCATGATTATGGAATATGGGTACTCAAACCCTTAGTTCATAAAAGAACACTTGTTACCACTTATCAGGTAGCTAATACCTTCAGGTCATCTGACCAAGGTAAACATGATACTTGTTACATAAGCATCTCACATGGCTCTTCAAGGCCCATTTAATCTCTTGTTACCTCTTGCTAGGCAACAAAGCATAATATGGCTCACAAGGCCCATAAAACAATTTCAATAATAAAGCATCATATCTCATACCTGGATATGCCCAACATCTCATGATACCTACATGGTTAGTATATATACATGATAACAGTTATATCAATTACATATCAGCACTATGCAATGTAATGGTAGCATCACTATTCCCTCATTAGGGTTAGGGTTTCCAAATTCATGTCAATTAGGGATACTCACCCCATTACCCAAAATTAGGATTATGATTTATCATCATATTTCCCAAGATTAGGGTTTCATGCACTATAACCCAAAATTAGGGTTTCACATACCTTCACCCTATATTACGGTTAAGGTTTCATATAGCATCACCCTTTATTAGGTTTTCACATAACATCACCTTGTATTAGGGTTCCATATAACATCATCCCTTCTTAGGGTTTCACAACCCTTTACTCAAATTACGGTTAGGGATTTCCCATTTCATTTCAATTAGGATTTTTCAGCCCATTAACCAAAGTTAGGGTTAGGATTTCTCATCTTTCTCGATTAGGGTTTCCATTCTCCATTAATTAGGTTTTTATGATTATCTCATTAATCCAAACCCTAAATTAGTGCTTCCATATATCTTGGAGCACATCGCATTATTTAAGTAATAATCATACTTATCATTGTTCCATGTACACATAACATCATCATCATACCTTATTAGGTTGGCTTCACCTCTCACTAAGGACATACACCTATGTTTATCATGGTGTATTAGAATTATTACTTTCATAGGAATCAAGTGATAATCACTTTAATTATATTAATCACCTAAATACTTTAAAAGTTCTTCCATTGAAATCATCCCTGAGATCCTTTCAACCACTTCTGGGGTTATAAGTAATTACATGATTTGAACCAATTAGACCTTGAAATGGTCTCAGACCAATTGACCCTTCAAATTGTCTTGGACCCATTTACCCTCCAACTGTCTTGGTCCAATCCCCCAAACGGTCTTGGACCAATCCTCTAAATGGTCTGAGACCATTTAGACCTTAAACGGTCTTGGTTCAATTGAATCTCCAAACGATCTTGAGGTGCTCAACCTCTAAACGATCTTGAAGTCATTGTCCTTCAAACGGTCTTGAAGTCATTGACCTTCAAACGATCTTGAAGTCATTGTCCTTCAAACGGTCTTGCAGTCATTAACCTTCAAACGGTCTTGAATTCATTGACCTTCAAACTGTCTTGAAGACTGTTAGACCTTAAACGGTCTTGGTCCAATCCTCCAAACGGTTTTGTCCAAAATCTTCAATCGGTCTTAAGACCGTTAGACCATCAAACGGTCTTGATCTCAAAGTCCCTAAATGGTTTGAGACCATTTGAATTAAAAATTACTAAACCCTAAATGGTTTGAGACCATTTGAATTAAAAATTATTAAACCCTAAATAGTTTGAGACCATTTTGTCCTCAAACAGTTTGCAGACCATTTTCTCAATTCAGCAATGAAACCGATTGGACTTAAAATTAGGGTTTCAACTTCAATTGATCTAGGTTTTGTAATCTAGGAACCTTCAAATGCTGAAACCTTTGCAACTAGATCAATTATAACCATTGGATTTTCATCCAACCATAACACCACTTGACCTTAAATGGTCTTGAGACCGTTTGGTCTCAATCGGTCTTGAGACTGTTTGACCTCAAACAGTCTTGAGACTGTTTGGTCACCAAAAAGCAAAATTGTTTCCTCATGATTTTTGTTGAGGTGTGTGTTAAGATGACATCATCATCTTCAAGATACAAACCTTCAAAATTTTCTGTGATCTTTGTGGTGATTTCAACAATTAATCAAAAGAAAATTTGGGAATGAAAAAGGAATCAACATATGATGAAGAAATGAAATCAATAATGATGTTTAAGGGTTCAAGTTATATAACCCGCCTTCAAAGTTGAATCCAAGATTCAAGCTTCACATGTTCAATGGTGAATGAATCTTTCTCAACTTCCCAATGTCCGTCCTAAAGTCTTTGAGTGAAAAGAATGACTAAGGTTGAAGATTGAATGGAGAAAAGAAGAAAATAAGCATTGAATTTCGATTTCCACCATGGAATCAAGGTTGAAGATGATTAAGGAGCTCACCTACAGGTTGGCATACATCTCCTGTTGCTCCTAATCTCCTTGGTCATCGTCCAAAGCAAAGGGAGAAAGTGGTTTGCAAAATAACCTTTCATGTAGGGAGAAAATTGAATATATGTAATTGATTTTCTAGGAGAGAGAAAGTAGGGAAAAAATCCTTCCATTTTCCTTGCCACATTCCCCCTCCCTTCCTTGCCTTCGAAGACAACTCCCTTCATACCCAAAATCCTCTCGTTTATCCTTGAACTAAAAGCAATCACTTAAGCACCTCAATTAATATAATACTATTATCCATTTTTAGTTGACAATTCTTTTCAATTAACAAATGCAAGTGGATTCCTTCACCTACTTAGGATATTTTTGTGCAACTCAAGGCATTAGAACGTCCTTGCACCATAGGATTTCAACCAAAGCCTTTTTATTTGATGGGAACTTCAATTAATATATTTATTTTTGCATTAAATTGAATTAGGGTTTCAATTATGCTTAAACCTTGATTATTTTAATATCAAGACTCTCTCTCCTCCAAAGAGATTCAAATGAGACACCCCTCTAATTATATTGTCTCTAATTGATACCAAAAAACATTAGGTACTCTCTAGAAGTGGTATTTTGCATATTGAACCCTAGGTTTTGGGTAAATTGCACATTACACCAAAACTAGGTTTTAATGCTCAAACATTGCTTAATAAGCTCTTTCTTGGTGCTCAAGATTGTGGTAGCCATACCTTTGCATAATTTTCATTCTTATGATGCTTCAACATTTGAGGAAAATTTTATCATGTAACATTTGCAAGTTAACCCCTCAACTTGGGTAATTTGCACTTTAGTCCAAAATAGGTAAAACATTGCTTCAACAATATTCAACTAGGACCAAAATTGAAACATAAGTTCCTCTTGAGCCTTAATTACTTTTCAAAAGATAAGAGCAATCATAAAATTATCTTTCTTAAACAAAACATCTAGAGTTAAAGCATAACCTAGGTCAGGGATGTTACAAGAACTTCCTCAACTCAAGAGCAGCTGATGCACCCACATTCACATGGGAAGGATTTATCGAAGTCTTCCAGGAGCACTATGTGTCTAAAGCCATGATAGACAAGGAGTCAGAGTTTGCCAATCTAGCTCAGGTGTGTGACATGACAGTGACCTACTATGCCATGAAGTTCAAGATTCTGCAGAAGTACGAATATGACTATGACGAGCGGCGTAGGACAAAGAAGTTCATCTAAGGACTTAAGCCAGACTTAAGCTTTGCCCTATCAGGAAGAGGCCACATGACCCTTCAAGCTACTTTGGATGCAGCTGTAGAGCTAGAAGACCACCCCGGAAGGTCTCACCAGAAGGAAGGTCACCAGAAGAACAACATATATCAACCTCCCAACAACCATAAAAGAAACGCACTTGAGCCTGCTGTAGAAGTTGAGAAGCCCTTATGCCCAACATGTACGAAGAACAATGTACGTCCATGTTGGTATGGTATAGGAGCACGATTCTACTGTGGAGAGAATGGGCACCTCAGGTCAAGTTGCCCAAAGTTGTTGAAGAAGGAGGCAAATCCAAATCAGAATAGGAACCAGGATCCTCCACCTAAGAGGCAAGCTAGGGTTTTTTCCATGGACATAGAAGATGATGATCAAGGTAACCTTTAATTCATACATTTCCAGCACTAAATGTTGAACATATTCTTTTATAAAAGTTATAAAACTTAAGAGGGGGTAACTGTAACCCTAAAGTGGGTAGTAGTCTAAGAAAATTTCGAGGATGAAATTTATTTTAGGTGGGTAGAATTATAACATCCCAAATTTGTGAATAAAATAAGTTGAAGGTCCTTAGTGCAAATTTTCCACTTTTATTTTTTTTTCAACTCCCAAGAATTTATGCAAATTATCAAATATAATGAAATATTGCACCCTACTTCGAATTTTAGTACAAAATATAACTCACTAAGGAAATGATAACTGCTTTTAATTCATATACATTAAGATAATGACCAATATCAGTTTTACAAATAAAAAGGTAGTAAAAACTTAAATCTAAATGTTAGGAAGATTATGGACCCTCTAATAGCCTACGGCTCAAATTTGAGGTTATTATGAGTTGGTTTGACCCCTTAATTTGATTTGAGAAGATTGCATATAGTTATTGATTTGATTTTAATAAAAATACCCTTGATATCAAGCCTAACCTAAAGTTTCCATGATTTTTCTTTGTGTCACGTGTGCTTGTTTTAAGAGGAGTCACCAGCAGTCGTTCAATTTTGATCATAGGAACACGAGATCGTCTCCTACCTTCAGCAGGAGACCGAGAACAGGCAGCCTGGTCATAATTTTCTTCTACGACCCCAATCAGACACCATGGTCCCCCATTCTTTTTAGTCTCTTCGCCGCTGAATCTGGGATCTTCACGTGATCTTAACGAGCCCAATTTTATGGTGACATCATGCCCAATCGACAAAACTCCCAATAGGGCTAGAACTTCTTCTCGCCACCACCATTTTACAGAGGACTCCCCAGCTAACCAACATTCTATTTAAGGGTTCCTAAACGATCGTCAGGTTAAAGGAAATGTTTCCCCTATCTCGGTTTCTCCTCTCACGCCTAGAACCAGTGTCGCCTACTCGGGTTGCTTCTCCGGTCACCGTCTACTAGCTACATCTTCTCCGCCTTCTTCAAAGCAATTAAAGCTTCGGTAAGGATCTAAGGACCCTACTCTTTCTTTTTCCATAGTTATTTTGGCCCGCATTTTACCCAATTGTCATAACCTGTCACTGGGTTCTTGATGCAAGTCGGCGTCTACCGCCTGACCATTCCAGTGGTTCCTTGACCATAGTGATGTTGCCTTCGAGTTTGTTTCTTGTCAGTAATGTTTCTTGGTTGCTGTGGGCACTCGTGAGCCTTGGTTTTGTGATCTAGGATCTGTGTAGTTTATGCTCTATTTCTCACAAACTGGGGGTTGAACCTCGGTCTTTTGTGTATCGCAATGCATGTGTTTTACCTTGTCGAATGCGCACGGGTGAGGTAAGCACTTTCACACCCTGTTGTTCAGCAAGACACTTCGTCTTTGCAATGTAGATCCTATATGTTAGCACGGTGTCTCCATGGCTGATATGTGGATCGAAGCATAGATGTAGGGTCTCATATTTACCTTTTTGCCCTTAGTCGTTTGATCGATGTATTAGTCTTGCAAGGTCATTTGTGGGTTTTTTCATTTTTTTTTGTATCTGGCTGTTTGGGCGATTTAGCCCTTGTGGGCGGCTCTAATTGGCCCAACTAGCCAAGGGCCCCTCAGACAACCAGATAATTACACATGTGGCTTTTCCATAAATTATGATTGGTCAGTTCTTTGAAATATCACAGTAAATCAACCACTCATTGGAAAAATATAAGAAAATATGTTTTGGAAAGCTTTTTTGATGGAGAACACGATTTTCATGTTTTCAAACCCTAATTCGATAGTATATGACCATGATTTCCTAGAAGACTTAAATTAGGGTTTAGGATGGTGTTTAAAGTGATAAATAATATAAAGAATGATTAATTGTAGGAAACTTAGGAGTGACTCTAGATCAGGGAGACTTAGTTAGGGATTGATCCAATGAGGTAAGTGTGTCATGCCATCATACATATGTACCTTGGTTGAAATGCATGTTATGTATGTTTTATGATTATGATTTAAATTCCAAGTTAATGAATGAAATTAAGATAATGATCATGTCTCAGATTATATTATTGCATGTTGATTGTTATATTCATAAAGTCATATGTTTATCACATATGCTCATTTGTTTAGTGATTATGATCATGTAATGATTAAGACATTTAAGAAGGAACCATGTAAATCATGTAATGAGGGAGAAATCCCATTATGTCAAAGATTTAATGTTCAAGATTATAGTAATGTTCACTTTAAGAACCATGTTATAAGAATTTGATTAAGTTTTATATGCTCATGCCATCATGGACCTCAAGGGGTCAATATGGGCTTTCGTGCCAATTATGGGCTTTCATAGCCAGTCATGGACCTTTATGGTTGTTATGGGCTTTTTATCCAAATCATGGGCATCCGTGCCAATTATGGGCTCTTAAGTGGGAAAATCATAGAGATTGCATATTTTACTTATTCATTTCTTATTTATGTCAAGAAATAAACTTCAAGAATGCTTAAGTTAAATTCATATCAAGTTTTTCTTTCAAGTCAAGTATATGCTTATTTTTAGTTCTTATAAAATGTATGGTTCCTATTACTTATGTTGTTTGCTTTCTTTCACATGGTCGTGGGATGAGATGTCCCTAGATCAAGGAGAAAGAGGGAATTGAAGCAAGCCTTCAAGTGTAGGTGACTCAAGGAGACTTTAGCTTGGTGGGGTGATGTCTATCACTGCATAGATTATCTAGTTTAGTTTCAGTTCATGCTTTAGATTTGCTTAGCCTACATGTATTAGGTTTGAAATAAGATGAGATAGTTTATGTCTTTCCCTTTTTATGAACAATGTATGAATCTATTTTTGAGTTAATGCAAAGTTTTTCATTTATCTTATTGCAATGATTATCATGTTTTGTGACGTTCCTCTGAGCTCAGCTACCCATGTTATGAACAAAATCGGGTTTGCTTCCGCTGACTTATATATATGTGCTTGGAGGAGCATTACACAAACCGTTTGGATTATCTACTTGCATCAATGGTTCCATAAGGACAAACCTACTCAGCAGTATCAGTATTAACTTAACTGTACTGGATACCATTAGAATCTTCAATTAATGTTGGGTACCTCACTGTTCATGGAGAGTGTCCTCTCTAGGTTTAGTCCCTTGTACCTCTCTGGTGTGCTCCAACTACTTTATCCACTATGCTAGTCGGTAAGCACGTTCTTACTTCATAGTGGAGACCTCTGTGATGAATTGTACAGTGATCAATGCATCTATTGTCTAGTGAATCTTTAGTTTCCAAAACTAAAATATTATATACCATTACTCTTATCTTGTTTTTGTACTCACAGTTTCTCTTTTCACTTACTAAATTTGTGATAAAGAACAATTCACTTCCTTGGATAAAAAATGTACTCTAATTGATATATGAGCATATTAGTAACTACAATTTTAACTGTTCCTTGAACTTCATATGCATTAGGAGTATAATGACTATTTAATAGATCAATTAAAATTGTATCGAACTTATTAAATTTGAAATCATTCATCAAAACACAAATTAATAAGTATGCAAATGATCATTTAAATCGTGCTTACTGTACAATTAGGGTATAGAGGTGATACTCCACTCACTTGTGTATGTTCTAGCTTATTGATATGGGATTCTAACTTGTACACGTCTATTTTGAGCTTCAGATCTCAAAACCACCTCTGAAAAACCTAAATGTAGTGGACGAACATAAAATAATCCTACTCTAGTTAGAGGACAAAGAAGGAAAATCAAGAAAAACCTTCAATTGATGAAACAAAGAATTCTAGGAAAAGGAACACAGCCATAAGAAGAAATATATTGTAACATCCCTGACCTGGGTTATGTTTTAACCTAGGTGTTTTGTTTAATAAAAGTGATTATATGCGTTCTCTTATCTTTTGAAAAGTAATTAAGGCTCAAGAGGAACTTATATTGCAAATTTAGTCCTTTTTTAATATTGTTAAAATCAATGTTTTGCTTGTTTTGGTCTAAAGTGCAAATTACCCAAGTTGAGGGGTTTATTTGCAAATTTTGCATGAAAATATGTTCCTCATGTGTTGAAGCATCATGAGAGTGAAGATGATGCAGAGGTATGGCTTGTGATAGCCTGAATACCAAGAAAGAGCTGATAAAGCAATGTTTGTGCATTAAAACCTAGTTTTGGTGTAATGTGCAATTTACCCAAAACTAGGGTTCAATATGCAAATTATCACTTCAAAATGGTCCCTAATATTTCTTGGGATCATGTGGAGAAAAGAAAATGAGAGGGGTGTCTCATTTGTATCTCATTCAAGGAGAGAGAATCTTGATATTAAAATAATCAAGATTTAAGCATAATGGAAACATTAGTTCAATTTAATAAAAAATAACTAAAATAATTGAAGGACTGATGAATGCATATTCATTTTAGTTCAATCATCTCGTTTATCCTAGTTTTGGTTGCATTCGTGCATTTATTGGCTTTATCTTCTAATATGTGCATTTACTTGGCTTAATTGATTTTACTCCTATTTTTATTGACTTTTTGCACCCTTGTGCAGGCCGTTTTGAGCTTTGGGCCTTATCTCCTAGGCCCATACCCTTTTCTAATGGGATCTATTTAAGTCTGATCAGCAGCGAGTGCCACCCTCCCCTCTTCTTTTATTCACACGCCTCTTACCTTGTTGTTGGGTCCCACCTTCCCACTAACAAATCGTGACTGGTACTCTTCTCTCTCCCGCGATCACGATCTCTACAAACCTAAACATCGTGACCACCCTCTCATTCCCGCGATCTGCCTGCCTTCAGACTGGTCATGATCTTCTCCATACATCCTGGTTGCGATTTTGTCTAGCCACCTATTTGCATTCTTTCTTCACTTTCTCGACCGCGATCACCTCACACAACACGGCGACCTGCAGCTCTTTCACCCGGCCTTCACACAATCACGATCCCTGCCACCTGTCTGTGATTACTGGATCATGACCACCTCCAACCACGATTAACTAATGCATCACAACACCGCGACCCCCATCTTCTTCCCCTCTAACCACGATCGTGGTATCTACCCTAATAACCACGACCTGCAGCAAAGTAGCGCCCGCGATTTTCTGTAATCGCGACCTCCACAAAGCAACCCGGGGTTGTTTCCCCTGCTTCTCTACCTTGGCCGCTTGCCACCACGCAGCACCTCAGCTTTAGCCTTGCCTCCCATGACCACGGATTTCCTCTCCACCTAAGCCAGATCGTGAACACCTATTGCACCGTGGCTGCCTCCTTCTTCCTCACCGCAACTCCTTTGTAGCCTACAGATCGTCACCCTTGCAAGCAGCTAAACCTCCGACCGCCGTGACCCAGTAGTCATACATCTCACCCGCGGTATGCTAGGCCACAACCGCGGTATTTCACCCACTCAATGATCGTGACCAGAACTCCCAATAACTGCGGACACCTGTCCGTGGTCCCTAGATCGCAATCTATAGGCTGGGAAAGCAAGAGAACTGCAACCACAGTGTGCTAAACCATGATCTGCTTCCCTTCCGCATCCATTGTTGCTTCATGTGGCTTCCTCTTCAATATCGCGACCGTGGTTGCAAAGACTGCGACCGTGAAAAAAGACCGTGACCTGCTGCCAAGTAACCATGACCGTGGCATGAACAAAAAGATCGCGATCGTGGCAACAAAAGCCACGACTATGGCATCATTCAAAAAGCCACGACCTACTTCAAAATTACTAAGGTCACGAATCTAAGTCAGTGCCCAGCCTGTCTATAAATAGAACGTGACTCCAGCCCATCAAAGGATCATCTCCGGACGTTGTTAGGCTGCAGGTCTATCCTGGGCCTAAGGAGACGATCTCCATAGCCAAGAACCTGCTCCCATGGTGGTCTTGTGTCCCGTTCATCCAGATTTGGAGTGGAAACTCTAGATTTACAAGCCACTTCATACAGATCTAGATGTAGATCTAGATTTATATCTAGATCTAGATTCATATCTAGATCTACTGTGTCTATGTCGAGCCTACACCACCATCACGTCCACGAGCTACTCCTCCTACTGTGAGAAAGGAGATCGAGAAGGAAAAGAAGGTGGAGAGAGAGGATATGCCTCGTCTACCATGGTGTTCTTCCCTCTCCATCCAGATCTACCTCGACATTGTGTAGAAGACCATTTCTACACCGAGTTGCGGTCATCTTCTTCACCATGTTCATGGTAGAATATTCTCTCTCTCTTGTTCTCTTAGTTTCTCTCACCATGAGTGAGTAGTTTTTTTTCATTGGGATGTGGGGACTAGCCTTGCTGCCCATGCTCTCATGTCCTTTTGTTAAACATTCCATGGCATGCATTTCGTTGTTAATCGTCGATGTGTGCTTGTGGATTGATCACCTACTTGCATTTATCATTGTGAGAACTTCAATATGTAGGATTTGAATGTCGATTAATGCGGTTGACTCCTTGATGAGAAATCGGATGGGATTCCCTGAAGTAGCAAGTGTGTGATCTGTGAGGTGACGAGACATCTAGCCCACGGTGATGCTTCTGTGTGCCTAACGCCTGTATAGGGGGCCCGCAGCTTTACTTGGATATTTGTATCTTCAGAGCAGTAAGTATGTGATCTGGATGGTGACGAGGCATCTGATACCTAAGGTGATGCTTACGCGAACTTGACGCCCGTATGGGGGGTTTTACAATAGCTCTATTTGGATGATTATATCTTGCCTGGACGTTTGTATTTAGATGTGATTGCATGAGTAGTGGTGGTGAAACCCGGGACCATCCCAGTGATTTCCATCATTAATCTTTAATCAACCTTTAATCCTACTCTTTTACTTTCCTTGCATTTAGTTTAATTAAACTCAAATCAACCAACCTTGTTCTAAATATTAGTCTTGATTCAACTAGATTTGAATAGAGAAAGATTCTTAAAAATGTTGTCCCTTGGGATTCGATCCTCAACTATACTGCGATAAGACCCGTCTGCTTGCGGGTGGTATTATTGCACGTTGTTTTGGTTAAAAACATAGGGATTTCAACCCTAAGTGAGTTTGTTAGTGCGATAATATTAGCTACGTCAAATTCTGGCATCGTTGCTGGGGATAACAGAATCATCTAGTTAAATCAAGTTCTTTTGAGACTAATTTAGGTTTTTCTTTTACTTTTGATACTATCGATCATATAAACTTGAATTCGGTTCTACTCCATCCATCTTACTAGTGGGATATCTTTTCATCCTAGGTACCCACAAAGTCTAGTGTATGCGCCGCTCAGACAGTCCCGGACTCTCTGCTAGCGTTGACCCTGAGATAGACAGAACCTTTCGCCGTCAGTACAGAGAGAACCAAGCAAGAATGGCTCAAGAGGAGTAAATTGCTCGAAGGGTAGCTCAAGCCCTTAATGCAAAAAGAGATAGGCTTATGCAAGAAGCTCGAGCCGCAGTTCAAGAAGAAATCCAAGCAGCTCAAGCAGTAGCTCAACAAGCTGAGTTACAAAAAGACCTTAGAGAATTCTCAATCCCTAAAGCTTATGGTGTTCACCACCCAGTATAACCTCCTCCCATCAACACTCTGAATTTTGAGATAAGAGCACATTGGGTTACGTTGCTTCAAAACAGCCCTTTCTATGGTAAGCAAGGAGAAGATAGTCAAGAACATCTTCTGAGGTTTATAGATCTATGTGCCATGACAAAGCAAAATGGAGTCACAGATGATGCCATCAGACTCCGTCTCTTCAAATACTCTCTTGTCGATAGAGCCATCAGTTGGTATAACTCCTTGCAATGCGAACTCATCACCACTTGGGAACAACTTCAAAATGTTTTTCTGGAAAAGTTTTATCCACCTTCTCTCACCTATGAAATTAGGGGCCGAATAACACAATTCACCCAGGTCCCTGGAGAATCCCTAGATGAAGCATGGGAAAGATACAAAGTGCTCCTGTGCAAGTGTCCACACCACGAAATTCCTAAAAATCAACTCATTGAAATCTTTTATAGGGGTGTGGATGATGACATCAAGAAGTTTTTGGATTCCTCATCCTCAGGAAACTTCATGCGTCAAATCTATGATAGCATGTGGAAGGTTGTCACCCTTGGAGATAAAAATCAAGCCAATTGGGGTAGACCCGTAAGTAAAGGAGTGTTGAAGGTTGCTATGGCAGAAGCTACTCCTGAGTACAAGTCTATTGTGGAGTCTCTTAAGCTTCTAGTCGCCAAGCAAGACCAACTTGAAACATCTTTTATCGCCTATGAAAGAAGACACTCACCCCCTCGACAATAAGAACAAGTTAAGTCAGCTTCACTCTTCTGTGAAGCATGCAAAGGAACTGATCATTCTACTGTAGCCTGTAACATTCTCTACGATGTTGTTTTGAGCAATACCTGTGCCCAAGGAGATAATGGTCAAATGGAAAATTTGAATGCTGTCAACACCATCCCTGGTCAAGGGTACTATAATCTGAATCAGAATAGGAACCATCCAGATTTTCAATATGGAAATCCTTCTGGAGCAGAAAACTCACGACAACTTGGTTCAAATACTCAACAACGAGGCCTTCCAAGATTCCAGTATAACCAACAATCAAATTTCGAGAATCAAGGGAACTTTAAAGGAAACTACCAGAATAGAAACTACAACAATTATTAGAAGAATTCTTAGTTTCAGAACCCCAACCAAGTCCCCTATCAACAACAACAACAAGGGAAACAAGCCGGTCCCATCCCTCCTGATGACAAATTGTCAGCTATTGAGAAGATGCTTCAGTCACATGTTGGAGCCTTTGCTGGCCAACCAGAGAACAATCCTAAGCACCCAGAGCAATTGAAAGCTGTCACCACCAGGACTGGAAAAGACTATTCTAACCTCCCTATTAAGATACCAATGGCGGCAACAGACGATGATGAATTTGTGAATGTCTAAGACTCTACAATACCTAAGTCTCAGCTGAAGGAACAACCAACCGATGATAAGACAGACAAAGCACGATTGGATGAACCATTGGCTGTAGAGGCATAAGACACACTTGAGTCGGATGTGCCAGTATACAAGTCTCGTCCTCCTTTCCCAGCTCGTTTGAAACAGACAAAGCTTGATACTCGTTTCAATAAATTCAAGGAAGCCATGAAGCAACTTCATGTTGATATACCCTTCCTTGATTCTCTAGCTGAGATACCAACCTGGATGAAGTACTTGAAGTCACTTCTCACAAGGAAATATATAACTGAAGAATATGAGATGGTGAAGTTAGCAACGACTACCTCCGATATTATTCAGAGCAAGATGCCCAAGAAGCAGAAAGACCTGGGATCCTTTGGGATTTCGTGCCATATCGGTGACTCTTCATGTAATAAGGGATTGGCTGATCTCGGTGCTAGCATCTCTATCATGCCACTTAGCCTTTGTAAGAGGCTAGGGTTTGCATAACTTCTCCCAACTGGAATAACCATACAACTTGTAGATAACTCTATGACTCTTCCCTTAGGAATCATTGAAGATGTCCCTGTCAAGGTTGGAAAAGACTCATATGTCCATGTGACTTTGTCATCATGGACATAAAGGAAGACGCCAGATACCCTCTCATCTTTGTCCGTCAATTCCTCGCCACTGCAAGAGCTTTGATTGATGTTGAAGCAGGGACCTTGCTGCTCAGACTAGGGAAAGAAAGCCTCGAGTTCAAAGTTTTTGAAAGCATGTGAAGACTGAGCATGCAAGAAGAAGTCTATTTGATTGATAGCATTGAGAAAATGCCGCTCCTCACACAAGAGGAGTATGAACAAGACGATCCTTTAGAAGTGGCTCTAACAAACCCATCTACAGATAATTCCATCAGTGAACAAGTTAAGGATTGTATCCTTCACCTCGACTGTGTAGAAGAAGATCCTGAAGCTAGGGTTGAGGAACTCAAAGCTGTGAATGTAACTGAAGAGCCATGCGAGAAGCTGAAAGCCCCTAAAATGAAGCCCCTGCACGAGGGACTTAAGTATGTGTTTTTGAATGATCTCAAGGTATGTCCAGTTATTATAAATTCTGATCTAATGACTGAACAAGAAGATAAACTCCTGAAAGAATTAAAGGAAAGAAAAAAAAGCTATCGGCTACAAGATGAGCGATCTCACCGGTGTCAATCAAGTGCTTTGCATGCACAAAATCCCTATGGTGGAAGACCACAAGCTGACTGTTGAGCATCAACGGAAGTTGAATCCTAATATGAAGGAAGTAGTCCTCCGTGAAGTCATCAAGTTGCTCACTACCGTAATCATCTATCTGATATCTGAATCACCTTGGGTGAGTCCTGTACATGTTGTTCCAAAGAACGGTGGAACTACTGTGATACAGAATGAAGATAATGAACTCATCCCCACTCGAACAGTAACTGGGTGGAGGATGTGCATCGATTATAGGAAGTTGAACAAGGCCACACGCAAGGATCATTTTTCGATGCCTTTCCTAGATCAAGTCATAGAGCGATTGGATCACCAAGAATATTTCTGCTATCTCGATGGTTACTCTGGATTCTATCAAATTCCTATACATCCAGATGATCAAGAGAAAACTAATTTTGCTTGCCCCTTTGGAACATACGCCTTTAGAAGGATGCCATTCGGGCTCTGTAATGCGCCTGCAACCTTCCAATGTTGCATGGCAGCCATATTTGTTGGTTTAACCGAAACCATTATGGAAGTTTTTATGGATGATTTCTCTGTACATGGGGATTAATATGACTCATGCCTGAAGCACCTCTCCCTGGTCCTTAAACAATGTGAAGAAGCACATCTTGTGCTAAATTGGGAGAAATGTCACTTTATGGTAAAAGAAGGCATTGTCCTTGGCCATAGGGTCAGTAATCGAGGAATCGAAGTGGACAAGGCCAAGATCGAAGTGATCTCCAAACTATCTATCCCTACCAATGTAAGAGAAGTTCGTGCATTCCTTGGTCATGTGGGCTTCTACAGAAGGTTTATCAAGGATTTCTCCAAGATAACCAAGCCCATGACAAACTTGTTGCTGAAGGACACTGACTTCTATTTTGATGAAGAATGTATCAAGAGTTTCAACAATCTAAAGCATGCCCTTACAACAACACCCATCATTCGAGCCCCAGATTGGGATCACCCATTCAAAATTATGTGTGATGCCAGTGATTACGCTGTGGGTGTCGTCCTGGGCCAATGTATAGAGAAGAAACATCATGTCTTCTATTATGCATCGAAGACCCTTGACGAAGCTCAGAGGAACTATGCAACTACTGAGAAGGAACTCCTAGCAGTCGTATATGCCTTTGATAAGTTTAGATCCTACCTCATTGGTTCAAAGGTGATTGTCCACACCGATCACACTGCTATTCATTATCTTCTAAAAAAGAAAGATACAAAACCAAGGCTAATAAGATGGATTCTCCTATTGCAAGAATTTGATCTTGAGATTAGAGATAAGAGAGGCATAGAAAATGTTGTAGCAGACCACTTAAGTCGTATCCACACTCTAGAAAGTGAGAAGATACCAATTAATGACTCTCTTCCAGATGACCAGCTTATAAAAGTCTCAAAAGCTACTCCTTGGTACTCGGACTATGTGAACTACCTTTTCGCTAGTGTCATCAACCCTGAGTGTACTGGCAATGCTCTAAAGAAATTCATGCATGATGTGAGGCAATATTACTGGGATGATCTGTACCTCTTCAAGCTCTGTGTTGATGGTCTCTACAGACATTGTATCGCTGAGGAAGAAGCCCAACTTATTTTAGAGCAATGCCACGCAGGTCCAGTCGGAGGCCATATGATTCTAAGAAAACTTCTTTGAAGGTTTTGCAATGCGGTTTCTTTTGGCGAACCATATCCAGAGATTCTTACAATTTTGTTCTGTCATGTGACAAGTGTCAGAGAACGGGAAATATCACGAAAAGAGATGAGATGCCACTTAAGCTATGGCAAGAAGTCGAGATTTTTGATGTTTGGGGAGTGGACTACATGGGCCCATTTCCATCCTCACATGGATTTTCCTACATCCTTGTTGTAGTGGATTATGTCTCTAAATGGGTAGAGGCCATACCAACCGTCACTAGTGATTCAAAACCCGTCATTAAAATGTTCAAAGATATTATTTTCCCCGTTTTGGAATCCCACGAACTGTGATATCTGACGGAGGTTCTCATTTTTTGGAAAGAAGCTTTGAAGCGTTGTTGAGAAGATACGGTGTAACGCACAAGGTAACTTCCCCCTACCACCCACAAATATATGGGCAGGTAGAGGTTTCGAACCATCAACTCAAGGCTATCCTGGAAAAGATAGTAGGACACAATCGAAAGGATTGGTCAGTGAAAATCAATGACGCTTTATGGGCCTACCGAACCGCGTTCAAAACTCCTCTTGGAACAACACCCTTCAGACTTATCTATGGAAAATCATGTCACTTGCCCGTGGAACTAGAACATAAAGCATGGTGGGCAATAAAACAGCTAAATTTTGACATTAAGAAAGTGGGAGAAGCTAGGATTCTACAACTTCAATAGCTAGAAGAACTCCGGATGACGGCTTATGAGAATGCACGAATCTACAAGGAATGCACGAAACTTTGGCATGATGATCATCTGAAGAGGAAGGACATTCAAGTGGGAAACAAATTTCTACTATTCAACTCGAGACTGAGGTTATTCCCAGGGAAACTCCATTCACGCTGGTCAGGACCATATATTATCAAAAGCATCTATCCACATGGTGCATTCACCTTATGGAGTGACAATTCAGGTGATTTTGTGGCAAATGGCCAATGCTTTAAAAGATATTTCACCACAGCTGACACTAGCACTAATGAATTGATAAATTTGTCCAAACCGACATACCTACCAAAGAGATAATGAAATCACGTCGAGCCATCGACGTAAAACAAATGCGCTTTTCGGGAGGCAACCCAATCTTTAACTTAGCTTTTACTTTTAGTTTTGTATTCCATTTTTGAGATTTCAGATGGAGGATGCGTCGTCGAAAGGAATGCAACCACAGCTGGTGGACCAATCGACACAAGTTTTCCCCTCCATCTCGGATTTCGATTTTGCTCGAGACGAGCAAATTTTTAAGTTCGGATGGAGGGTGGGTGGTACATACTTTACTTTCCACCCTCTCCTATCCGTTTTAGACTTAAGATTCCATCGTTGAAATTTTGTTGCAATTTTGAGAAAAAAATTCAAAAGTTTTCAAAATTTTCAAAAGTTTTCATAGCAGTTTGTATAGAAACTTGGTGAAGTTTTGACGCTTTTGTTTCAATCAAAGCCATTACCTAGCCGGCTATCCTATTTTTCCATGCAGTTTTGAATCATTATACCCTCTTTATTCGAAATGAAGCCTCAAGGAGAACAATTTCTGAAACTAGCCAATGATCAGAAATCACCGTGTGAAGCTTATGAATCATAACATCATGATCAGTAGATATGGCAAGTATCTGTCGAACTGAGAGGGATCAAACACGTTGTGATTCCTATTTGACTAGTGAAACAATAGCATAGAATCTCCACCGGATCCTTATCAAGTCATTATTTGAGCAGAGTATGATAAGGAGAACGAACCGGTGCACTGAATTGTAAATCAAGTTGCACTCTAATCTGAACTCTCTTCTACACTTCTTCCATCATCTTCTTACCCCTTCGGCCATCAAAAAGAAACAAAAATAACCAAAATAGTGCCAAACCCTAAGTTCGGGGTGGCACACTCTCTCTCTCTCTCTTCACTTCTTCCATACCCCTCACTATGAAATAGGGATGTATCACCAAGAAAAGATGCCTAAGCGCACACAAAAAGAAATGCAATCTCGAGTTGAATAGAGGAGAGATTCGCATAAAAAAATGCAATCAATGAAATTGCAAATCACATAATAAAAATCTCGAGTCGAATAGAGGAGATATTTATTTCTTCCTTCCATACCACCCTTCACTCCCTTTTCCACCTAAAGGCACAATGAATGCCTCCCTGATCTTGAAAAACACCAGTGTCATATCAAGTGCACACTTGTTGTTCTGCGGGTATATCTGGACTTCTACGAAACTCTTAAACATGCTTGATGTTGGAAAAAGTGGAGAGGAAATGACATTGGGAAGTAAACTCGGGAACGAAGATATGGTAAGATGTGTTCTGTGATCTCAGGAAGTTGAGATGCTTATTCATACCGAGCAGAAAAGAAATAATCGTGATGTGAAGATGAGGCAATCACATGAGTTGAAAGTATGTGCTTGGCGATTGTTTCAGATTTTGTGTTACTCGAGGACGAGCAGCGTTTAAGTTCGGGGTATTTTGATGAATGCATATTCATCTTAGTTCAATCATCTCGTTTAGCCTAATTTTGGTTGCATGCGTGCATTTATTAGCTTTATCTTCTAATATGTGCATTTACTTGGCTTAATTGATTTTACACCTATTTTTATTGACTTTTTGCACCCTTGTGCAGGCCGTTTTGAGCTTTGGGCCTTGTCTCTTAGGCCCATACGCTTTTCTCATGGGCTCTGTCTAAATTTGATCAGCAGCGAGTGCCACCCTCCCCTCTTCTTTTATTCACACGCCTCTTACCTTGTTGTTGGGTACCACCTTCCCACTAACAAATCGCAACTGGTACTCTTCTCTCTCCCACGATCGCGTTCTCTGTAAACCTAAACATCGCGACCACCCTCTCATGCATGCGGTCTGCCTGCCTTCAGACTGGTCGCGATCTTCTCCATACATTCTGGTCGCAATTTTGTCTAGCCACCTGTCCGCAATCTTTCTTCGCTTTCTCAACCGCGATCACCTCACACAACACCATGACTTGTGTCTCTTTCACCCAACCTTCACACAATCGCGATCCCTGCCACCTGTCTGCAATTACTGTATCGTGACCGCCTCCAACCGCAATTAACTAATGCATCACAACACCGCGACCCCCTCTTCTTCCCCTCTAACCGCGATCGCGGTATCTACCCTAATAACCACGATCTGCAGCAAAGTAGCGCCCACGATCTTCTGTAATCGTGACCTCCACAAAGTAACTCGGGGTCGTTTCCCCTGCTTCTCTGCCTTGGCCGCTCGCCACCACGCATCACCTCAGCTTCAGCCTTGCCTCCCACGACCGCGGGTTTCCTCTCCACCTAAGCCAGATCATGAACACCTGCTGCATCGCGGCTGCCTCCTTCTTCCTCACCGTGACTCCTCTGTAGCCTGCAGATCGTCACCCTTGCAAGCAACTACACCTCCGACCGCCATGACCCAGTAGGCATACACCGCACCCGCGGTATGCTAGGCCACGACCGTGGTATTTCACCCACTCAATGATCGTGACTAGAACTCCCAATAACCGTGGACACCTGTCTGTGGTCCCTAGATCGCGATCTACAGGCCGAGAAAGCAAGAGAATCGCAACCACAGTGTGCTAAACCAAGATCTGCTTCCATTCTGCATCCTCTGTTGTTGCCCGCGGCTTCCTCTTTAATACCACGACCGCGGTTGCAAATACCGCGACCTGCTGCCAAGTAACTGCGACCGTGGCATGAACAAAAAGACCGAGACCATGGCAACAAAAGCCACGACCGTGGCATCATTCGAAAAGCCACCACCTCTAGCAAAATTACTAAGGTCGCGAATCTAAGTCGGTGCCCATCCTGCCTATAAATAGAACGCGACTCCAACCCATCAAAAGATCATCTCCAGATGCTTTTAGGTTCCAGGTCTGTCCTGGGACTAAGGAGACGATCTCCATAGCCAAGAACCTGCCCCCGTGGTGGTCTTGTGTCCCGTTCATCCAGATTTTGAGTGGAAACTCTAGATCTGCAAGCCACTTCATCCAGATCTAGATCTAGATCTAGATTCAGATCTAGATCTACTGCGTCTACGTGGAGCCTACGCCGCCATCACGTCCACGAGCTGCTCCTCCTGTTGTGAGCAAGGAGACCGAGAAGGAAGAGAAGTTGGAGAGAGAGGATATGCCCCGTCTGTCGTGGTGTTATTCCCTCTTCGTCCAGATTTACCCCGACGTTGTGTAGAAGACCATTTCTACACCTAGTTGTGATCATCTTCTTCACCATGTTCATGGAAGAATCTTCTCTCTCTTCTTGTTCTCTTTGTTTCTCTCACCATGAGCGAGTAGTTTCTTTTCGTTGGGGTGCGGGGACTAGCCCCGTTGCCCATGCTCTCATGTCCTTTTGTTAAACATTCCATGGCATGCATTTCGTTGTTAATCGTCGATGTGTGCTTGTGGATTGATCAAATGCTTGCATTTATCTTGTTCGTATCCTATGTTGTGAGAACTTCAATATGTAGGATTTGAATGTCGATTAACGCGGTTGACTCCTTGATGAGAAATCGGATGGGATTTCCTGAAGTAGCAAGTGTGTGATCCGTGAGGTGACGAGACATCTAGCCCACGGTGACGCTTCTGTGTGCCTAACACATGTATAGGGGGGCCACAGCTTTAGTTGGATATTTGTGTCTTCGGAGCAGTAAGTATGTGATCTGGATGGTGACGAGACATCTGATACCTAAGGTGATGCTTACGTGAACCTGACGCCCGTATGGGGGATTTGCAGTAGCTCTATGGATGATTATATCTTGCCTGGACGTTTGTATTTAGATGTGATTGCATGAGTAGTGGTGGTGAAACCCGGGACCATCCCAGCGATTTCCATCATTAATCTTTAATCAACCTTTAATCCTACTCTTTTACTTTCCTTGCATTTAGTTTAATTAAACTCAAATCAACCAACCTTGTTCTAAATATTAGTCTTGATTCAACTAGATTCGACTACAGAAAGATTCTTAGAAACATTGTCCCTTGGGATTCGATCCTCAATTATACTGTGATAAGACCCGTCTGCTTGCAGGTGGTATTATTGCGCGTTGTTTTGGTTAAAAACTTAGGGATTTCAACCCTAAGTGAGTTTGTTAGTGCGATAATATTAGTCACGTCAAGGACCTTCAACCAAAAATTGAAATGGTTGAATTTAGATATGTGTGGACGTCCTTGTGTCTTGCAAGGGCCAGAAATATCTCAAGGAGGTGAAAACTTCACTCACCTTATTATAAGAAAAAGAAATATCCACTCACTTATGGATATTACTATTAAATGGATTAAGGTGCTTAATTTGCTTTTCTTTAAATTGTGGATAATTGACAGAAATAAGAGGCAAGGAGGATAGCCTCGTATCTAAGGAAGAGAAGGGGCCAAGTCACAAGGGAATTGAGGAGATAATTCCTACTTTCTCTCTCTTAATTGAATTTTCAATAAATTCACATATAAGCTCATTTATCCATAGAATGAAAGGATAATTTCGAATTCCACCCTTTGCTTGCAAAGTGACCAAGGAAGCTTTGAAGGACCAGGAGGATGACCCCCAACCTGTTGGTAAGCTTCTTAACCTTCTTTCATCTTGATTTCATGGTGGAAATCATAAATCAATGCATAATTTCTTCTTTTCTTCACTCCATCTTCAACCCTAGCCAATCTTTTCACTCTAAAACTTGAGGACGAGCCTTAGGGGAGTTGTAAAAGCTTCTTCCACCATTGTTGATGTGAAGCTCCAAGCTTTGAAGCTCAATTGAAGGCGGGTTATATAAATTGAACCCTTATTCATTATTATTGAATTCAATTTCTCAACCCTTTATGTTCAATTAATCTTTTTGCAATTCCTTTGATTGATTGATGGAATCACCATGATAATGGCAGTAGTTTTTGAAGGACTAAGGCTTGATGATGATATATGACATCATCTTAGGCACACATTCCAACATTTTTTAGTTACAAATGGTTTCGGACCTTTGGTCCAAACAGTTTCACCTAACCGTTTGGAGACCAAACGGTTTGCAAACAGTTTGGTGATTTGAGTCCCAAACCGCATGAGAGTGTTGACCATTTGGATGGGTTGACCATTTGAGGTCTAAACCCTAGTACATGTTGGATGATGATCCAATGATGCAATTCATTGATTAAATGTATGGAAAATCCACCAATTACAACCCTAATTGATTTGTTGGAGGTTCCATAAGTGACCCATTTGATTTCAAGACTTTTTGAGTCAAACGGTCTTGAGACCGTTTGATCCCAAATGGTCTTGAAACCGTTTGGGATCAAATGGTTTCAAAACCGTTTGTTGATCCAATGGTTGAGATTTTGAGGGTTGGAGATCCAAGAGCTAATAATTGTTGAACTTCAATAACTTAATTTATTGAAGGTTTCAATGTAGCAAATCATGTTCAACTGATTGATGAATGTACCTAATGAACCCTTGCGGTTTTGAGACTGAATTGTCCCAAACGGTCTTGAGACCATTTGAGTCCAAATGGTCTTGAAACCATTTGGGGTCAAACAGTTTCAAAACCATTTGGGATCAAACGGTTTCAAAACCGTTTGGTGATGAAACCTCAAAACCGAATGAAGGTCAATTGTGATTCAATCATTTGGAAATTGAAGGTGATGATTGTTCCAATGATCCAATGATTTATAGTGATGGTAATCAATGAAGGTACAAAGGTTGAAATCCTAACAATACCTAAATGATTAGTACCATTAAAGGGATAAACCCTAACTGCTTATAAGAACAATAACTTAGTACACTATGTCAATCATAGCTGTATGTACTTGATTGAAGGGTTCATATAACCTAATCAAGTTGAGAGGATGATAGAATGGAATTCATACATGAGTGTGATTCATGTGGTGATTAAGGGTATGATCCTTAGCAAAGAGATCATGAAACCCTAATCATGATCATAAACCCTAATTGACAAGGTTATTGAACCCTAACCCTAATTCACGGCAATTCTAAGTGAAACCCTAATCTAGGGTAAGGATGTAACTCTAACCCAGGGTGATGATATGTGTAAACCTAATTTAGGGTAATGTTATGCAAAATCCTAAATTAGGAAGAATAGTAAATTTGTGTTATGGGTACTTGAATAGAAAACCTAATTGGGATGAATAGTAAACCCTAATGGTGGGTTATTGAATGTAGATCCTATTCTGGGGTGAAATTTATGTGAAACCCTAACTTAGGGTGATTTTATGAAAAACCCTGATGTTGATGTGATGTGGAGCTCAAATCCAGGGTGATACTATGTAATGCTTTATGAAACCCTAATCTTGGGCAATATGGTGATAAACCATAACCTTGATTTGGGTAATGGGGTGAATATCCTCAAAAGACATGAAATGGGAAACCCTAACCCTAGTAAGGGAATAGTGGTGTTACCCTTGAATAGTGAATCCATATTTGTTTTACATGGTACTGATATGCAATTGATATCAATGTTATCATCTATGCTAACCACGCAGGTATTTTGAAATGATGATCATAGCCAGGTATGAGCTATGATGTTTAATTCACTATTGTGATTGGGCCTTGTGTGCCATAATATACCTTGTTGCCTGGTAAGAGGTAACAAGAGAGTTAATGGGCCTCAAGTACCATGAGTGGTGCTTGTAATAGCAAGTATCATGTTTACCTTGGTCAGATGACCTGAAGGTAATAGTTACCTAGAAAAGTGGTAACAATGCTCAATGATGAGCTAAGGTTTGAATACCCAGAACCATATGATTATGGTAATGAGATTGTGAAGGGATGAGAATTCCCAGTTTTGAAATGAGGGACTGAGTCCCCAATGTCTTTTAAAGACTGATAAGTAATTGATGAAAATAGTACATGTCTCTTTATAGCATTGTCATAATAAGTTTTGTTTAAGAACTTGGCTGATGCTAAAAGAATATGAAAATGTACTTAATTAATCAAGTAAAATATGTTCATGTAGGGCTCTGACCATAGATCCATCATCATCAGTAGTTGGTGATGGTGAAACAGGTTTTCCTATGGAATTTCCTGGAATTCGCATATTCTGAATATGCGGGGGTAAATGGGCGAAAATATCCTTACGTCCTGGTGAAGAGATTGATGGAAGGTAAACATTAAACTTCTCAATCCTTCATGTGTCGGGATGGATGTATCACAAATCTCCCGATGGTTGAGATGGATGTATCATTAATCTCCTAATGATATTTAATGTCGGTTCGATGGAGATAAACATTAATTCTCTCGATTGCCGATGAGAGTGCAGTTGACGTTGTAACTCTAGAGCGAAGTTTTCAGTATAACCTGGAAAGCTATATTGAGCAGTTAACATAGTCCTGCTTGTGGTCCCGTACAGACCAGGATGTGGGAGGTCATGGGAATCCAACTCTTCCATTGACCTATTTATGGTACCGATTTCGATTTAGCAATGGTCGGTTGGAGTATGAGCGGTATACCTCATCTCCTCAGAGCTTAAGCATGTTTGAAAAATGTAATCAGCCGTGTAGCGTATTTGCATAAGATTGAAATACGAGAATCACTAGTTGATGTTATCTGACTTAGTATATCCTAAATGGATAAGTGTTATAAATGTTCTTCAATCCTTTATTGAATATTAGACATGTTGTTTATCAAGTTACAACTGATAAGCTTAAGTGAGAATGTTGCTCTAATATGCATAGATATTAAATTATCTGTTGTTAAGCTTATGATTCCACTGCTCAGTTTATTTCTATTAAACTGCAATAATAATGTTTCGGCGGAGAGTTATATCTCTCGTTGGGGCAATTTTATAATTGTCTCACCCCCGTGGAATCCAACGTTTTTAGGTAGACGCAGAAAAAAAGGCAGAAACCCTAATGTAGGGGAAGAGCAGCAGCAGCAGCTACAAGGATAGCAGTTGTTACGACCCCACCTTCCGGTAACCCCCAATTAAGGGAGACTGAGAGGTCGAAGCCGCACCCATAACTTCCGGATCGAAGGTTCGACATTTAACCAAGAACAATTATTAAATTTCAACAATCTATACTAAAAAGCTGTAATAAAAAAATTTGCATACCTTTGAGAAGTTTGGATAATACTAAACTCCTAACCACAGCTGAACTACTCTAACTAGTTCCTCCTTGTTCTTTAATTTTTGAATTCACAATGTGCCACTTTATTGTTTGTTCTTTTTGGGATTTTGTACCTAAATCACCGACAAACAAAGCATCGGTCAGCCAAAGCTGGTATGTGGGGGAAACAATAATCATGTAAATATGTTAACAATATAATCATTCAATTAATCATGTAACAACAAAGATTAAGTTTTAAATATAACTCCGCGATCCAAGGGTACCCTATCCTCTGTATTGTCCCCATTAAACCCCTCATGATCCACATATCAAGTGAACCAATTTCTAGGGTTGAGTCACATGGAACTACTCGTAGGTAGACCACTCCTTAACTCAGGGCATGCTAAAGAATCTCATGTCACTACACGTACGTAGCCCAGTTTCTAACTCTCGGTAACCTAGACCTTGCTCTAGGATTACCCCTTTTTTAGCCTTTTCAAAGCAACAGAGGTGGACCCAGATCTAGCCAGTTATATATATACTTATGGTGATAATCATAGTCACTTTATAGTTTCATGAAATAAAAGCATCCAATAGTTATTTCAAGCCATGAGGTAAACATCGATAAAATCCTCAGAAAACTAGTCTGAATAATCATAAGCGTAACCACATACCTTTGATTGCAGATTTCAAGACAGAATCAAATATGCAGGGGAAACCCAATCAAGCGAGCAATGATGAATAGAAATCCTAAAATAAAAGTACCAATTTTCCTTTTATTAATATTTATCCAATTTCATCACATTACTTAGGATTTCAATTCCAATTTTAGGGTTTCCTTAGGAATTAGGGTTTTTGCCTCTATTATTAATATTATGATCTCTAATTTATCACAACCCTCAATTCCTTTCATTTTAATATTCCCAACAGTATTAGGATCATTATTTGGCAATTTACTTTCTTAATCTGAAATTTCAAGGTTTTTCTCTTCCTTTATCCCCAAATTAGGGTTTCTATATATATTATCCTTTATTTATGGATTACAACTCTAAATTAGGAAATATTGCATTCAAAATGGATAAAAAATCCACCTTAATCATTAACAGGGTTAATTTTATCAATTTGACCCATTAATTCACCAAAATACACCCTTTATCTTCAATTAGGGTTTCTCATCAACTTTTATTACATTTTACTAGAAAATTAAATTACTTTTGTAAAATAGAGTAGAACTAGGTTCCCAAAGTATTTTTATTAGATTCCTTGTATTTTTCTACACAACTTTCATGTATAAAGTTTTTCCATTAGACAATCCTATCAATTTCTACGAATTTTGCAAATAAAACCCTTTTTCTTGATTATTCGATAAGAGATGAATTATTACCAAAAAGAACAGGCCACTCGATCAGTGGTCCGGTGATCCACCTCTTGGATCTAACGATCCTGGTCGCACTCACCTAAGCAAAGCCGCTCCCGCCCTGGAGCGTTAGATTCATCCTGAGACCACTGTGGACCCCGATCCAACAGTGACTGGTCGTCGTCTTCCTCCAACTCAGTAGCTCCGCGATGGTCAACCTGGAGGTTGACTCGGAGCTCTCGTCGCCCTTTGCTCACACCGATCGACCAGGGAGCTTTGTTTCCCCTTGACGAATTTGGTGGATGGCTTAATTCCTCACTCGTGCTTCTCCACTGTTGCCCCCTACTCGCCGGACTCCGGCGAGGGTCATCGAGGCGCTGATGATGAATGTCAGGGTAGAAAGATCAATTGAGTGCAAAGAAACTCTCCTCGCACCCTTCCGCAGAGGTTCGGCTAACAAGAAACGATGTTGGTTCTCTCCACAGACCTCCCATATATATAGGATCGAGCCACGCTTGTGAGGTTTGGGTGTTTCCCAGAACCTCCTCCAATCCTAGTTGAACCAGGGGGTTTTCCATTCGTTTTCATATCCTGAGTTCAAAGGACAACTCAGCAAGCCTGGCCACTCATTGGATCGTGAGGAAACTAAGAGGGAAAATCCCTCTGACATAGCCAGAGTCCTAGTCCGCTTGGAACCTAGACGATGAGTGGCGCCTATTGGATTAAGATCCAACGGCCCACCTTCTCCGCGTTCAACCAACTAAAGGAAACAATTTCCTAAATTCCCAATTAAAACCATATTTTGAGAAGATCTTGAAAAAGCAATAACTCTCAAATCTGATTTCCTTTTTAAATCAAATTTTGAGGAAACATTATTCGTACTTTTGTCTTCCAACCTACAAAAATTGGGATTATAATCTCAAGGAAATGATCCCTTTTCTTTGATTGCAAGTTACCATCTCATTATTCATATTTTCCATATCTTTTCTATTTCTTTTACCATTAATTTATTATCTTGAGTTCCTTGAACCCCAAGGAACCCTGAAAACTCAAAATTCTATTTTTGGAATTATCCCTTAGCCTTTTGTTCTTACTTTATTTATTTTCTTATGTACTCCTTATCCAATTGAATTTCTTTTTCATTTTTTTTTCTTTTTCCTTCAATTGGGCTCAATGGCCAATAAATCCCACAACACAAACATCAAGTCTATTGTAAACAAAATCCATGTACTCAAAATGAATTATATCATTATTTGTTCAAATATCTTTAATATGAGAAATTACATTTCTCACCAAATGAACCCAAAATCAGGGTTGTAACATCCTTCCCCTCTTATAGGAATTTTGTCCTCAAAATTCTATCAAGCAAACAAACAATTTAGGATAAGACTTTTCCATGTCCATCATTGGCCCCTATGTGGATTTACCTTACTCATGGCGCTTCCAAAGAACCTTTATCATCTCATATTCTTTTCTCTGAGTTCTTTCATCCCGGCGTCTATAAACTGCACAAGTGACTCAGGCCATTTCAGCCTACCTTAGGCTCACTAGGTTCATTGTTCAACACATGGTCTAGGTATCTCACATAGTGTTCTAAATTGGACACATGGAACTCATTACACATTACTTTATCCTGAGGGGTAAGATCAAATTTAACCTTCTCCACCAAACCAAGTCAAAAGAACCCATGCATCTGGGACTCATCTCTCTTAGCTATAACTTAGAGGGGTCGGATTTTCATGTCACATATCCTCCCACAGTGAACTATATATCAGTCTACTTTGCATCTTCTCACGACTCATGTCGTCCATGGGCTCCTTTCAGCCATTGTAAGATCAAAGTGACTCCATCTTCACATATTGTGGTCCATTTCTAACCATCACGTGGTCCTTTCACCAACATCACCTTACTGAAGTGGTGACCGACACAACCTCCCTTACAGAGCTTCTTTAAATCCTGATATTGTCTATGGTGGTCATCATCACATCTTTCGTTGGACAAGAACTGTCTCTAGATATCACCCTGAACGAGCACACATGCTCTCATCAGACCCTCTAGTCTAGATCACACTAACCATTAGTTAGGGGTGGTAAAATGTACTAACATAGAGTTCTTCATGTACCTACTTCTACCTTTTGGAAGGAAAACTTTAGGTCAAACTCAAGAACTTTCAACCTCATGGTGAAGTTCAACCATCTCTCTCATATGTAGTTCAACCCGATCTGTCCCTTGATAGTACTCTTTCTTTCTCATGTCATCTAGGTAAGGCTATCTACCATAACCCATATTGCATCTCGACCTTCCTTGATCCAGGGGAGACTTACAACATCCATAGTGATGAACTCCCTTTCCCTTTTGGGACTCTTTATCCTTTATATCAACTCATTGGGTTACTGATGTCTGTCCTTTTCCCTCGGCTCGCATGGCCATATACCACATGCAACTTTATCTTAGGTATCTAAAGTACCACTATCACTTATTATCTTTGTAGTACGGTGTATGGTGATCTTAAATTCATGATCTCCTATATGTCATTATTCTTCAAGATCAATACCTCAAAAACCCTAAACCATTCTATTGGGGTTGCATCACCTTCTTTTCCAAAGAAGTGATTTGAGGTTCTACCACCATCCTTTCATTGCATCAAGGACTAGACTGGCTAACCAAATAACCACTACCTTGCTCAACATATCTCGTTACATCTGAGTGTTATCCAAACACATCTCCTTTCCAAACTTAGGGTTATCTTAACAACCTCTTCTAGACAAACTAGGCAGCTATATCTCAACTCGAGCATCCATTACCACTTCACATCCTTAGGTATGAGGTAATGTTGATGGCATACCCCTTCATGTATTCCACTTATTATCTCATTTCAGCTTTAAGTCTAACTTCATCGAGAAAACTCTGAGCTCATCCTCTTGGTTTTTGAATTCAACCTTGTACCACTTGCAAATTCCACATAGCTCGTGTTAAAACATCCTTACAAGATGATTACCTTATTTCTCTTTAGCGTTTGCAAACCATCCATGTATCATTCACTTTACCCGGGTATGTTATCTTCTCTGTCCTCATACCTCATAGCAACGTTCCAACTCACATCATCTTTTATCCTTGGTGTATGGCATGCGTATTGTCCTATCTCTCACTCCCATAACAAGAGGAAATAAGCATTTGGCAGCAGTCCAAATACAGAGTTCTTCCTGTTCCAAGAGTAGAGATGGTACATCTCACCTTGCCAATACACCTTTAAATCTAAGTTGAAACATGCCACATATGTCTCAACATCACATTCATCTTGATATCAAAGTTACTTCCATGGAAAACTGGTCCCGAACCAACTTGGGTCACCACACAATCCTTGGTCATCTCCTCTAGGTCTATAGGGTGCCGACACTTTTGGGGTCATCCCTTTTCCCTTTATGCATCTAGAGAGTGCCCTACTCCTTTGCCCTTTGGGTCCCATGAATTCATGAAGGTGATCAATCTCCTAACTCATGGCCCTCAGACAATGATAGTTGTTACCTCTCGACCCTATGGTCTTGTGCAACTAGGGAATTAGGCAACTCCTACTTCCATCAGTCTTATCTACCTGACCCTAGGATAGACTGAGGATTCTATTATAGTACATGTCCAACTTAGAACCTTACCCAAGCCTTCATCATCTCTCTTTCTGCATTCATGGGCTGACTTTCATTCCTTCATAGGGATCATGGCAACCTGCCTACCTTGGTCAAGCCCCATACTAGTTACCTTCATGGTAACACATCCATATGCATTTAGAGATGGATATCTATGGGTCTACAGGTTCATCTCATACCATGTACTTTTCACTTAGCTTCTCAGGATCCTATGAGACCTCTTTAGGTTACCTTAACCCAAAAAAACTGATATACACCCTACCAAATGGTCCCTCTCCCAGGATGGGAGGAAAACTATCTCTTAACAACAAGGTCACAAATGCCCTTAGGGTTTACATCCTTATGATCATGCTTGACCCTAGCAAGACATTAAGGCACAAGCGGACCACTTGCTAAACCATGCTAGGTCACACTCATTCTCTTTCCTCAACACTGGATCAAGATCATACCTTCCCATGTCATCAACTTAGCCGTGAGGGGTTCATCAAACATACCCTTAACTTAAGGGGGTTTCCTTTACCTCTACACATGAGGAGTATCATGAAACTATAGAGACTCAACTCTCATTATGAGCATTAGGTATACCACTTCCCCTCTTAGGCCTAAGAACCCTAGGTTCACTTTTAAGTGTCCAACTGCATGCTCTATCTCTTAACCATGAATCCAGCTTGCAAACTGCATGACATGCACTTCCTATCATCCTTCAACTCTAGCAACACTTAGAGTTGTATCCTCCTCAAGGACAAACAATAAGGTACAAGGCCTCATAACCTGTTACAAATCCTTTTCATGGTATACAGAACATCTTCTTCCTTTCTCAGAAGGTAAACACTTATACCATAGGAACATAGGTGCCAGAAACCTCATCCTCCCTCTAGGGTTTGGTCCCTCCCATGGCAACCAAGACATCATCAACCTCTAGGGATCAAGCATGTGGTGACCACTATCATCCACTTAGGTCGCATCATCCTCAACTCCCGACTTCTCCTCGTATCTCGGAGTCTAGGATTCCAACCTTCTTGCTGAGTTTCCTGCTCTCTCTCTAGAGCTAACCCTACAACCAACCTCACCATTAGAGTTCCTCTCTTCATGAAGGATCAACCTTGAAAGCATGCCCTTACCTGTATGAAGCCTATGTTCGCTCAAGGTTATCCATAGTTCTTTATGCTTATTTCATAAGCCATCCTTCATACTCTCCTGGTCATGGTTTCAACGTATTTCTCACACTACTAACGTACCATGGGTTCATGTTATGCCCTATTCGCATAAGCCCATAGGGTTTCTACAGGTCCTTCACTAACATCATCATCGAAGGAGCTATCCTTTACTCTAACATGCATGACCCTTCCCTGAGTTGGGTTGCCAAAGGTGCTAGGTCACCCACGGATCATATGGCATCCCAAGGGCATGTCCTTTCAAACGAATGGTCTATTGTGATATCTATTCACCACTTCATCTCTCTCTAACCAACACTTAGGGATAGGGTTAACATCGTCCTCAGAGGATGTGCCAGGTCTCTACTTTAAATGGAGATCTCTATCTCCAAGACTAACTCTCTTTACTTATCCTCCTGACAAGGAGGTCTATTATCAGGTCTCTCCTAAGGGCATGACAACTTATGTCATATGACCTAAGCATGTATATATTCTTTAGTTTGTGCGTAATCTATTAAGCTTATGTCCATGACATCTTATTTACATGCTTTTCATTAATTTGATGGAGGATTCCTTAGACCTTATCAACCTTACCCATACCTCAAGAGGGTGTGGAGAAGAGAGAAAACCCTAATCCTTAAGGTCCTTAACATAATTTGAGTTGAGAAGGGATGAATAAGATGAGAAAGTCATAAAGGTATCTTATTTTGAATCATACCCTAAGACTTTGGCCAGGTAGTCACACGGATATGGGAGTCCTCAAATTCCGACTAGCGGTGCGGAGGAAAATATTGCCAGCCCCCGGTCGTGATCCTTTTCTAGACACCTCCATCTTTCATATAATCCTCTAATAACTCCCTTGGGTTCTATGGAGTTTGTAAAATTTAATAATTATTAATGGTTAAATGAGGAACCTAAGCTCTGATACCAAATATTACGACCCCACCTTCCAGTAACCCCCAATTAAGGGAGACCGAGAGGTCGAAGCCGCACCCATAACTTCCGGATTAAAGGTTCGAAATTTAACCAAGAACAATTATTAAATTTCAACAATCTATACTAAAAAGTTGTAATAAAAAAAATTTCATACCTTTGAGAAGTTTGGATAATACTTGTAACATCCCTTACCTGGGTTATAAGTTAACCCTAGGTGTTTTTCTTAATCATGTAATTAAATACTTGTAATTACTCCCTGGCATGTAATTAATTCCTGAGGAACATACATTTTCAATTTTGTCCTTTTTAAACAAAGTTGTAGTATTGTTTTGTAATGTAGGGACCTATGTGCAAATTACCCATCTATAGGGTTTAACTTGCAAAATTACACAGGTTAAGATGTTCCTATGATGATGAGACATCATATGAGTGAATATGATGAGGTATGATGGATTTCCCAAGCTTGGGCATCAAGATGCAGCTTGTGGAACAATCCTTGTGCTTAAAACCCTAATTTTGGAGTAAAGTGCAATTTACCCAAAATGTGGGGTGAAACTTGTAAAATACCCCTTCTAGAATATCTTTTATGACTCTTGACATAATTTAGAGTAGAAATTATGAAAGGGGCGCTTCAATTAGATAATCAGATAAGAAGAATGACTTTTGTAGTAGAATCACCTAGTATGAGTAAAGAGACCTTTTATATATGTACCTTAGTTTGCATGTTGGCTTTCTTTACCCTTAGCTCTTGAGTTTTGATGGGCTTTGCTTAAAGTTATGATAGATTGAACGTTCCTTAGAAGTGAAGGAGGGACATAGATGAGAAACCCATAAACTAGAGGTCCTTATGTTAAAAACTAACCCAAGCTATATAAGCTTCTTTCTTTGCAAACCAAGTAAATGTATTCCCTTCTCTTCTTCACTTCTCATCTTGCTCAACCGACCAAGACAGAGCTATGGAGCTCAAGAAGACGACCAACCTATTCTAAGGTGAGAAGAGACCATCTTCTAGCTCGGATTCATGGAGGAATTCCTTGTATAAGGTTGGTTTTATGGTTATCTCACTTAGGTTTCTTGTTCTAGCCGACCTTCCCCAACCTTTTCTTGGAGAAAAATCTTTGGACGACCTGTGGAGCTCAAGACGCCATTAAAGGCTTGAAGTTTGGAATCTTGGAGCTCTAGGAACAACGTTTAAGGTGGGTTTTATAACTCTAAACTTCTTGCTTTATTATGCACATTTATGTTCTTGCAAACTAGTACTTAGTTCTTCTTCTTCCCCATTCTTCCTTGCACTTTTGCAAGCAATCCATGGAGTAACCGACCTGAACTGAGGTTGAAGATGATGGGTGTGAATTCCTAGGCAACTTTATAAAATGACCTTGGACCATTTGGTCTAAACGGTTTGCAAACCGTTTGAAATCAAACGGTCTCAAACCGTTTGATCTCATGTGGTCTTGCAAGACCGTTTGATAGGGTTGACCAAGGGAAGACCATTTAGAGGTCTGTTGTAAACATGTTGAATTTAATATCTACAAATAATCATAACCTAATTCCAAACCAATCACAATTTGAAGGCACTTCAACCCCCTAAACCCTAATCGGGTTGAATTGTTGATTTCAAGGATAGCTTTTGGTGAACTTTGGGCTGAAGGGCCCAAACGGTCTCAAGACCATTTGGGGGTTCACTCAAAAGGTCTCAAGACCATTTGGTGACAACCGAAGACTGTTTGGAGGTCTAGGGTTAAAGAAATTTGATGGTTTGAGGGTTCAATCACAATAGGTTGATGAATTGAATAAAAGTGCTGATTTTAGACCTAATTAGGGTTCAACCCTTATCAAATCGACTTAGATTTTGATGGAACTTTGGGCGAACGGTCTCAAGACCGTTTGGAGGGTGTCCAAATGATATCAAGACCGTTTTAGCCAAGTTTGGGCCCAATTGGATGTCAATTGATGGGTTCATCCTCAATTAGATTCATGTTGATGAGCATTGATGGTTAACCGATTACAAACCCTAATTGAGTTGGATTAAACCCTAATTGGCTTTCAATTGAGGGTCAATTTGGTTTCCAATTGATTAAGGCTAACCCTAGTTGACTCAATTTATAAGTGGTTAACAAGTTTATGGCCAATTGAAGGCTTCAACATAGAAAATCCCAATCGATTATAGCATTTGATACACCTTTGAGGTCCATGCGGTTTTGAGCCCATTTGGACCAAACGGTCTCAAGACCGTTTGGAGCCAAATAGTCTCAAGACCGTTTGGGGCCAAACGGTCTCAAGACCATTTGGGCTCAATCGATCTCAAGGTCGTTTGGTCCAATCGATCTCAAGATCGTTTCATCTCATGCGGTTTCAAGGTCGATTCATTTCAAACGGTTTGGAGGTCAACTCTCTCAAACGGTCAATGCACCCATGCGGTCTTGGTGACCATGCGGTCTTGAAGGTCAAAGTGCCCAAACGGTCAACGCCTCCAAACGGTCTCAAGACCGTTTGGAGACTTTTAGGGTTGTTTTTGCTTAATCGTTTGAAGGTGTAATTGGTCCAATGATGATCTAATATAAAATCTAATGGTACCCTAAGATATTAAGGGGCTAAGTAACTAATAGATTGAACCATGTGGTGATTGAAGGTGTACATTACCAATGTGCCCTTGAAGGGTTCAAGTAGATGACACACTTAATCAACCAAAAACCCTAGTGACATGATAGTGGTGACTTAGCTGATGTTAATCAATGAGGACTTGTCCTAACCTAATTTAGGGTGATGTAATCACCATCTCTTAGTAATAAGAGAGAAAAGGTACCATTTATGGTTGAAACTCAAGTAAAATACCTTCAATGCATATGAATGTGCATGATTAGGGTATGATCCACCTATGTGAGATCATGTAAACCCTAATTATGATAATTGATGAATCTTAACCTAATTTGAAGGCATCAATGATGATGTTTCTCATACATGATGATGCTATGAGCTCAATTCACTATAAAGTGAATAGTAAACCCTAATTCTAGGGTAATAGGATGAAATGTACAAATAACCCTAATTCCAGGTTATGCTTTTAAGCATGAATCTTCATGAGTTAAGTATGAAAGGAGGAACCACTATTTCTAATCATAATGGAAGGGATTGGATAACCCTAATTGTTGTAAATCAGGGAACCTAGCTCTTGTAAGAATATGAAGGTACAACTCTTGAAATGAATTCTTTACTATTATTAGTTGAATTAACCATGCAGGTTCTTATATGAAGATGATCATATCCAGGTAAGGATTATGATACCATATTCATTGAAAGCATGTTATTAGCTTTATGAATAGTGACATATCATGTTGCCCAGTAAGTGGCATCACATGAGATGATAGGCTGTAAGAGCCAAGTGTATCATCAAGGTCATACTAATTAGATGACTTGTGATGAAATGATTAAGAAATGACAATTGATGTGATTTAGACTTGTTACATTTAGTATTCTACTTTCATAGCTTCTACGCTAATGATTAATGTTTGAGAACATGAATGATGTTAAAAGAATACTAAAATGTACCTAACTAATCAAGTATAATCATACCATGTAGAGCCCTAATCATAGATCTGTCATTGTCAGAAGTTAAATGATGGTGAAATAGGTTTTCCTAAGGGAACTCCTGGATCACATACTTTTGAGTATGTGGGGGAATATGGATGTGTATATCCTTACATCCTAGTGTAGGAATTGATGTAGATGTATCTTAATCTATCAACCCTTCACTATATGTTTATACCGGGGTGATGTAACACTATTCTCCCGAGGAAATCCTTTATACCGTATCGATGAGAGATAAACAAGAAATCTTTCAATGGTGAAGAGAGTACAGAATGCCACTGTGACTCTAATAGTGAAGTACCAGAATACCCTGGTGAGCTATAGTAGCAGAGACACTAGACGTCCTGCATGTTTTTTCCTCACTCTAACTGAGGAAGATGAGGTCATAAGAATCATGCTCTTTTGATGACCTATGTATGATACCGATGCGACTTAATAGTGATCGGTTGGAGTATGAGCGGTATACCTCATCTCCGCAGGGCATAATAATGTTTGTAAAACCTAATCAATCACGTAGTATATCTGCATAGGTTGATCTACGAGATACAATGATTGATGATTACACTGCTTAGTACATATGTTCTTCATATCCTTAAATGTTGTTGTTCCGCTTAGTGTCAATCTGCTATAATAAATTGTCTCACTCCGTAGATTTCAACTTTTTAGGTGGTCGTCAAAGACGAAGGAACCAGTCTGCAGGTGATCAATACCAGCAACAGCAGCACCAGGAGCAACAGTGAATCTCAGGTGGAGATACTGACTGATGAGTCTTGTAGTTAGATAGTCTGATGTCGTCTCTGCACTCTCAGGTCCTTGGAGTTAGTGGTCTGAGATTTTTGGTTTTGAATCTTAATATTTTGTATCTGGCTGTGTATAATCACTCAAGAAGTGATTTAACAGAGATGTAAACTGTTTATCTTGTTTCTATAAAAGAAGTTTTATGATTTCAAAATCTTGTCTAAAAAAGTTTTAATTTTCGGTGATTTTTGTATTCCGTTGCTAATTGAATGCTTCCGCTGAGTTTATGTCGTGTTTTGGAGATCGAAGCCCACAATACTAAACTTCTAACCACAGCTAAACTACTCTAACTAGTTCCTCCTTGTTCTTTAATTTGTAAATTCACAATGTGCCACTATACTGTTTGTTCTTTTTGGGATTTTGTACCTAAATCTCCGACAAACAAAGCATCAGTCAGCTAAAGCTGGTATGTGGGGGAAATAATAATCTTGTAAATATGTTAACAATGTAATCATTCAATTAATCATGTAACAAGTAAGATTACGTTTTAAATATGACTCCGCGATCCAAGGGTACCCTATCCTCTGTGTTGTCCCCATTAAACCCCTCATGATCCACATATCAAGTGAACCAGTTTCTAGGGTTGAGTCACATGGAACTACTCATAGGTAGACCACTCCTTAACTCAGGGTATGCTAAAGAATCTCATGGCACTACACGTAGGTAGCCCAGTTTCTAACTCTCGGTAACCTAGACCTTGCTCTAGGATTACCCCTTTTTTAGCCTTTTCAAAGCAACAGAGGTGGACCCGGATCTAGCCAGTTATATATATACTTATGGTGATAATCATAGTCACTTTATAGTTGCATGAAATAAAAGCATCCAATAGTTATTTCCAGCCATGAGGGAAACATCGATAAAATCCTCAGAAAACTAGTCGGAATAATCATAAGCATAACCACATACCTTTGATTGCAGATTTCAAGACAGAATCAAATATGCAGGGGAAACCCAATCAAGCGAGCAATGATGAATAGAAATCCTAAAATAAAAGTACCAATTTCCTTTTATTAATATATATCCAATTTCATTACATTACTTAGGATTTCAATTCCAATTTTAGGGTTTCCTTAGGAATTAGGGTTTTTGCCTCCATTATTAATATTATGATCTCTAATTTATCACAACCCTCAATTCCTTTCATTTTAATATTCCCAATAGTATTAGGATCATTATTTGGCAATTTACTTTCTTAATCCGAAATTTCAAGGTTTTCTCTTCATTTATCCCCAAATTAGGGTTTCTATATATATTATCCTTTATTTATGGATTACAACTCTAAATTAGGAAACCTTGCATTCAAAATGGATAAAAAAATCCACCTTTATCATTAACAGGGTTAATTTTATCAATTTGACCCATTAATTCACCAAAATACACCCTTTATCTTCAATTAGGGTTTCTCATCAATTTTTAATACATTTTACTAGCAAATTAAAGTACTTTTGTAAAAATAGAGCAGAACTAGGTTCCCAAAGTATTTTTATTAGATTCCTTGTATTTTTCTACACAACTTTCATGTATAAGGTTTTTCCATTAGACAATCCTATCAATTTCGACGAATTTTGCAAATAAAACCCTTTTTCTTGATTATTCGATTAGAGAGGAATTATTACCAAAAAGAACGGGCTGCTCGATCAGTGGTTCGGTGATCCACCTCTTGGATCTAACGATCCTGGTCTCATGTGCCTAAGCAAATCCTCTCCCGCCCTGGAGCGTTAGATTCGTCCTGAGACCACCGTGGGCCCCGATCCAACAGTGAGTGGTCGTCGTCTTCCTCCAACTCAGTAGCTCCGTGATGGTCAACCTAGAGGTTGACTCGGAGCTCTCGTCGCCCTTTGCTCACACCGATCGACCAGGGAGCTTCGTCTCCCCTCGACGAATTTGGTGGATGGCTTAATTCCTTGCTCGTGCTTCTTCATTATCGCCTCGTACTCGCCGGACTCCGGCGAGGGTCACCGAGGCGCTGATGATGAAGGTCAGGGTAGAAAGATCAATTGAGTGCAAAGAAACTCTCCTCGCACCCTTCCGTAGAGGTTGGGCTAACAAGAAATGATGTTGGTTCTCTCCACATACCTCCCATATATATAGGATCGGGCCACGCTTGTGAGGTTTGGGTGTTTCCTAGAACCTCCTCCAATCCTAGTCGAACTAGGGGTTTTTTTGTTCATTTTCATCTCCTGAGTTCAAAGGACAACTCAGCAAGTCTGCCCACTCATTGGATCGTGAGGAAACTAAGAGGGAAAATCCCTCTGACATAGCCAGAGTCCTAGTCTGATTGGAACCTAGACGATGAGTAGCGCATGTTGGATTAAGATCCAACGGCCCACCTTCTTCGCGTTCAACCAACTAAAGGAAACAATTTCCTTAATTCCCAATTAAAACCTTATTTTGAGAAGATTGTGAAAAAGCAATAACTCTCAAATCCGATTTCCTTTTTAAATCAAATTTTTAGGAAACATTATTCGTACTTTTATTTTCCATCCTACAAAAATTGGGATTATAATATCAAGGAAATGATCCCTTTTCTTTGATTGCAAGTTACCATCTCATTATTCATATTTTCCATATCTTTTCTATTTCTTTTACCATTAATTTATTATCCTAAGTTCCTTGAACCCCAAGGAACACTAAAAACTTGAAATTCTATTTTTGAAATTATCCCTTCGCCTTTTTTTCTTACTTTATTTATTTTCTTATGTACTCCTTATCCAATTGAATTTCTTTTTCATTTCTTTTTCTTTTTCCTTCAATTGGGCTCAATGGCCAATAAAGCCCACAAAACAAACATCAAGGCTATTGTAAACAAAATCCATGTACTCAAAATGAATTATATCATTATTTGTTCAAATATCTTTAATATGAGAAATTACATTTCTCACCAAATGAACCCAAAATTAGGGTTGTAACAGCAGTGATCCATCAGGTGGAGATATTGGTTGTCTGGTTTTGTATAGTTAGTACTATGAGTCGTCTCTGTACTCTTGGGTCCTAGGAGTTAGTGCTTTTAATAATTCGATCTGAGATTTTGGACTTCAAACCTCAAGGTTCTTATACTACCTGTGTACAGTTGAGACAGAGTAGTGAATGCTTGTATGCCTCGAGAAGCAATGATACATAATATGTATATATGAACCAAGATGTACTGATTTACTTGGTTCCGAATGAAAGAGTTTTCCTGTGAATGGATCTCTTGATAAATGGTTTTAAATTTTAGTGATTTTTAGTAATTCCGCTGCTAACGATATCTTCCGCATTAGTTAATCTTGTTTTTATAAGTTGGATGCCACATATATGGTTGAAATGTACTTACCAAGTCAGATCTAAAGTAAATGTTCTCTTCCCATTCCTCACTGTTGCCTTCCTTAGAATCACCACCACGACCATCCTCTATCATTTCTCTAGGGTTTTAGGAGAGAAGAGAGACCAAGACAAAGCTAACAAGCCTATTTCCATAAAACCCAATCAAGTATATATAGAGATCAAGACTCTATGTGATTTGACAAACTGAGGGGTGATGTAGACAAGCTATTGGTTGGCTCTACTAATGGTCTGTGCAACTTTGGTTCCTTGACCTTTGGTAAGAACTAGCCATTAGCTTGGACAACCTTTGATTGACACCTTCAATTGTTCAGCCTTTGATGGATGGTTGTAAGTGCAACCTTTAGGGGATGTTGCTAGAACTGTCAGTCTATTTTTCCTTCAGAAGGTGCTCACCCAAAAAACCTTCAGTAGACACTCGCCATACCATCCTTCGATTGATGCTCTCTAACCCTACCTTCGGTCGGTGGTCCCTACAAAAACCTTCAAAAGGCACTCTCCAATAAACTTTCGATCTACCCCGACCTTCGATCTACCTGATCTTTGGTCTACCCAACCTTCAATTCACACGAGTGACCAATCCTTTGATTTGTGTATCAAACTTCCCTCAATTTATTCAAATACAAAACCATCAAGTTAGGGTCTCTGAGAAACCATTGACCTATACATTCTATGAAACATTTGTTTGTTAAATTAAGAAAAACCTTCAGTCTTAAGTGTAAGGACCCTGACCTTCATTTAGGGTTTACCCTGTTTGCTTTGCTTAACCCTGGTGCTTTGTTTCTTGCTAATCACCTTGAGTGGTGATTAGGGTTTGGTTGTGCTTTGTTGAGAGTTGGAGGGACTGCTTGCAAATAACCCAAGTCTAGGGTTTGTGGGCAAGTTTGCCACCCTGTGAGGTGTCCCTCTCTCTCTTTGCTTCCTCTAGTGTAGAGAGGAAGGCTTGGGTTTGTTGCTTGAGTTCTGTTGGGCTTGGTTGAGCTTGTTGGGCCTTGAGGTGCCTTGCTTTGGTTTGGTTGCACCTTGTATCGTGCAAGAGAGGAGTGTGTCACCCATGAGAGGCGTGTCGCCCATGGGGTGTGTCACCCATGAGGTGTATCGCCCATGGTGCTGGTGGTGTGTCGTCCTTGACCCTTTGACCAAGTTTGACCTCATTTGTATCACCACTAGTGGACACTTGGTGCATGATGCTTGCATGTGGCAATGACCTTGGACATGTGTTTAGGGCTTGCTAGAGTGGTGGCTCGTGCGCTAGGACAAGTGTCCCTAGGTAGGCGACACTTTACTTTGCTTTACCTTGTTTTCTCCTCCCTTTCTTTCTATATATGTGTTTCCCTTTCTTTGCAAAGGATCCCTTTTATCTCTTTAGTCTCCCTCTCCTTGGTGTGCACGACACACCCTTCTCCTTTGCAAGTTGGTGGTCGATACCCCTTGGAAGAGCAAGCTTGGTGGCCGATATCCTTGGAGTCTCCTTCTTCCTTGCTTGATGGTGCTTGGAGCTTTCTTAATGCAGGTTACATAACTCCTAACCCTAACTACTCTATCTCTTTCTATGATCTTGCTTACATGTTGTTAGATTATCATCTTGTTTAAGTATCCTTGTTGGCCGATCCTTGTGGTTTAGGGTTTCTTGGTGAGCAATACTCCTTTCTCTCCTTGGTATAGAGGAGTGAGTTTGAGCTTCTTGTTTCATGAGAAACACCCCTCTTTCTTAGTCGATTGAGGTGAGCTTGTGTTCTAGTTGCTTGAGCAACACTCTCCTCTCACCATGGACTAGAAGGGTGAGCTTGGTGATCATGGTAACTCTTTCTAGGGTTTTTCCTTATGGCCGTTTGGTGATAGATGATGTGCAAGATCCCTCTTTTTTAGTTGATTGAGGTGAGCCATCTTCTTGACCCATTAGGGTTTTGGGTGCCCTTGTGCTTGAGGTGGATGATGATCTTGTGAGTTGTACCTTAGTCGTTATGAGCTTGGGGAGGTACTGCTCGACAGTCCTCTTGACCTAACACCTTGAATGACACGTTGTAGTGGTGTTGGACGATACCTTGGTTCTTGAATCTGTTTGTGACAGGCGTCACTCCTTACTTCATGCTCTTCCCGATACCCTTCCTTTGGTTTGGCCTTGGACGACACACCTTGAGGTTGTGACGGGCGTCACACCACCACTCTGCCTTATGTCGGCCGATAGGCCATGAGTTAGTTGGCTGGACGATGGGTCCCTTTGCTGGTTGCTTGAGTTTAGTACACCTGATCTAATGTTGTTGGTGATCGTTTTACTCTTGAGGTTGACGTTGTTTGTGGACCTGTGACGGGCGTCACATTCAGCCCTCTTGTGTGCCACCCGATATGCTCCCTGTGACGGGTGTTGCCAGCCGTTGCCCGATAGGCATAAGGTGCACGACAGACCTTAGACGCAACATTGCTAGCTCGACACAGCATCGTGTGCTTGGATGATAGGTCTTAGTGTGATGGCCGTTACGAGATGAATGTTATGGTTGGGCGATAGGGTGAGTGTTGCCCGTTACAGCTTAAGGTGAGGGCAGGTTGCCCTATACAACCTTTTAGTGAGGGTTTGTGTTACCTCTAGTGAGGGTTCCGTCAGTCATAGAAATTGAGGTGCTGATCTTATATCACGTTTACCATGATGGTGACTCATTGCATGCTTAATGGCATTTATTATGATAACGTTTGTCCTCTTAACTTAGCATGGCCATATACATGAACTTGATCATCATGATTATCTGTATAATGCTAAGGAGAATGGTAAGCATGTAGCATGGTTTATTTAATGATGTGCCTTATGTATATGATCACAAGTGGATGCATGACTGCTAAATTATATGATCTTTAATGTCACCTTATATTGATAGCATGGTCATCTTATTAAAGTCTATGATTGCTGTGCACTAACCATGCATGTGATGCTTAGCCAATTAAAAAGAGTTATGAGGTATATGTGATGAGTAACACTACTTTGATAGTTACTCTTGATACTGAGATAATAGGTATAATGTGATTCCTATTCTATGATGAGGATGATGTAAGCCTTGAGAGGCAGTGGCACTATGTGATGAGGGATTGAGATCCCATGGTATGTGATGATCCTTGTGATGGATCTAGATTGGTTGGCAAGAGGCCAAGTGATAACATGTACTGTTGGATCCTTGTGATGGATCAGTTGATGTGAATTGTAGTAAAAGCGCAATGTTGAGTTTTATATTGTTTACTTTTGTTATAATTGCATGTTTAAGGACATGTAAAACCTTTGATCTTGTTCCATCCATTTTCAACCAATGGAAACTCTGTAGAAAACTAAAAAAGGTTGTAAATTTTTCATTTCAACTGTGATTTGATTTATTCTAATTTCTATGGATTCATAATTGAATTTTCTACATTCTTAATCAAAAATATAACAAAATCTCTCACAAGGAATTTCTCTTAAATACGTCTTTAATTATCATTAAGGCTTGCTCTTTGGAGATGTATCACATTATCTCGTCATTGCTTATACAAGAATCAAATCTAAATAGCATCCAATTAATTCAAAGCATCATTAAAGATATATTTAACTCTAAGATTATCTTTAATCCTCTAATTATCAAGGATTCGAAGTGCGGGTTGTAGCAACAACTTTGTACATGTTTTGATAATCATTTTCTTTCACCCTTGGGGTGGTTAGTATATGGCCAACACTTTTTCCTTGTGGCCATAATGTGAGAAGTGTAATAGAAATTGGACCTAGTTTTTCTCTTTTGTTAGTGAAACTAATTACACCAATGGTCTTGTTGTATTGACTTACACTACCAATCTATATTTTTCATAATACAAGTTATGTTTCCATATATCAGTAGTTATACCTTATGATGACCCGTGCTCAACACCATTGTTTAGACCCTATCCATTAAAATATTTTTTAGTTAGCACAAACTATGACGGGAAAAACTAAATTTGACCAAAGGGACCCTACCTAAATCTCAATTGTTTAAGTGGGTTGGGTCTAAGGTTTCTCATCATGACTCAAATGATACCTGAATCTGAAGAATCTAGAATTATTTTAAGTCGGTCTGTATCTAGATGCTAGGCCTGAATCGACACCATTGACCCAAAAGTTACAATGATATAAATAAAAAGTTCTAGAGTTTAACCCACTGAATGACCTATTGAATTACTAGTCCATCCCTCGTTATGTTTACTTTTTTTTATAAATATGCATATTTTGTATTATTTTGTATTAGTGTTAGATTGATCTTTTAGTTATAAATATAATTTCGAAATGATTACTCATGCTATTTCTTTTAAAAAAAATTTAAACTCTAGTACAAACCTTATTTTTAGATATGTTTTTTGTTACATTTTAAGTTAGTTTGCACTAGAATTCGATTGATGATACTTAATTATTTGTAAATTTAAATACAAGTTACCATTGTTTATGAAATTGTGCTTTTAGGATTTGAATTTACAATTCAGACATAATAGACCTAAAAATATTTTAGGGAAGGATTATGGTCAAGGATTTCAACTCCAAAATCCATATTTTGTAAATTTATGGTCTAACAAAATTCTTGCATGTGAACTACCCAAGATAAAATTAGTTAACCAGAACCCAATTGCCACCACTAGCATGGATGCATAGATAAAGTATTAAATGTTGTGATCAAGTAGTGGCATATGTTAGTATTCCTGTAATATATATATATATATATATATATATATATATATATATATAGAGAGAGAGAGAGAGAGAGAGAGAGAGTCAGGCTAGAATACACTCGAGTGTACAGATCGCACGCTACACTCAAGTGGTGTTTACATATCAAGACTATTTTTTTGCAAAATGTAAACCGCTGATCTTCATTGTCATACTATAATTAGGCTACATATAAATTTTGAGCCCATTTGGATAAGTATAAGTCACTCATCTGAGGGCAACAAAATCAACGCACGAAGCTAATTTGAAATGCATAATTTTTGTGGTCTTCATAATGTGAGCTATAAATGTCTAAATGAGATCAAATTTTATATATGAGCTATTCACAAGATGTTTAAGAAGATCAATGGATTAGAGTTTAGAAAAAAAATGATATCAGGCTAGAATACACTCAAGTGTATTCATCCATTGATCTCATTTTTTCTAATATATATATATATATATATATATATATATATATATATATAGAGAGAGAGAGAGAGAGAGAGAGAGAGAGAGAGTCATGCTGGAATACACTGAAGTGTATTCAGACCAGAATACACTAAAGCAGTTTTTCATGATGCGATATATTTTTTAAAAAATCTAATCCGTTGATCTTCTTACACATCTTGTGAATAACACATATATAAAATTTGATCCCATTTTTACATTTATAGATCATGTTATAAAGAAAAAAAACATTTCAAATTAGTTTCGTGTGTTGATTCTTGTTGCCATCGGATGAGTGATTTGCACTCATTTAAATGGGCTCAAAACATGTATGTAGCCTAATTATAGTATTACAATGAAGATCGATGGTTTATATTTTATAAAAAAATAGTCTTGATATGCAAACACCACTTGATTGTAACGTGTGATCGGTACACTCGAGTGTATTCCAGCTTCACACTCTCTCTCTCTCTCTCTCTCTCTCTCTATATATATATATATATATATATATATATATATATATGTGTGTGTGTGTGTGTGTGTGTGTGTGTGTGTGTGTGTGTGTGTGTGTGTGTGTGTGTGTGTGTGTGAATGTTTATATACATGCGTAGTCTTCCACACAATAATTTATTTTTAAAAATAATTAACATATTTTGGGTTCAAAACATTGTGCATAGGAACACAATGACACCTCAAGTCTATAGATGTAGTTTTTCAGATGAATAGTTTGTTATTTGAAAAGGATTGACGATACTACTTGTTACCCGTCTGCCTTCCATCTTGGTATAATCCTTCTATAATAAAGTTTCCAATTCATATGATTGTTCTTTGTTGGTCCATCTAGAAAAGAAAACTCGATATTTCACTATGCTAAAAGTATCACAGACATCATCTCAAATCTTTATCTTGGACTCTTAGCTAATAATAGCCTTTTTCTGTGGTCCACAAAAAGCAATAAGAAACTTTGCAATTAGTTCCCTCTCGTACGCGATCCGTGTAGATTCATAGCACATGGGCACACCAACCAGGTTTTATGTCACCTCCAGTCCAGAGTAGTTTACTCCTCCGGTTAACCCGCCGACTTGTTGGTGAATAGATTAAATGCCCAACCCCAGATCCCGCCATTATTTGCTGGCGCGGGAGTTTCTTGCCGACTAAGGCGGGGGCACAATAGTCGCGGCAAAGGACCCACGACGGGTCTTTTATATGCATCTTTCTCTGGTGTTGCAGCTTCTCGGTGTCGATGTCTATGTCGATGTGGATGTAGGCGCTGATGTTGACGTCCTGACACATACGTCCGAAATTGTTCTGCTTCTGAACTTTTTCCCAAAACTAACGGAAAACGCCCACAGAAGGCAGGCAGGCAGGCTTCGTCATCCCACCGTAATCGACGCCATCCGCGCCCATCCCCCACCCTACCCCAGCTCCCCTTTTTTCCATGGCCTGGATTTTTCTCCTCCTGACTAGCTCCTGTTTATATATATATTTAGCAGTTGGGTATCATATCCTGTGTAACAAAAACCCATCCCTTTACTCAGAAGTGCCTCCCGACTCCCATCTATATAGTTCCGCTCAAACAGCAGTGCTCAACAACAAGTCCTCGAGAGAAACAAAAAGCAGTAGTTGGTTCATCTTATACTGTTCCTTGCCCCAAATCGCCTGGATACTGGAGAGAAGGACACACTGGTGGGGGAGAAGAAAGTAGTGGAGAACAGGTCGCAAGTGGGTTAGCTGATCCAAAAAGTTTGGATTTTTTTTTCTAGGATTGAGAGTGGGGTTTTGTGCTATAGCACAGCAGGTAGCTTGCTTGCTGCTCCATTCGCCGCCGGTTGATTCATTTCACCATGGCCATAGCCTCAGACACTCTTGTAGCTCGCAAAGGCAGGCTCCGCCAGCGATACGAGAACCAAAACAGGCTTGTGGCGGGGTAAGTGTCACTCGGCTTTAGATTCTTTATCCTTCCACAGCATTTGTTCCCGTATATTTTCCATTCGGAAATTGATTTTCCCGAACTAATAAACGCCTCCTGTTGTTTCAGGTGCGTCCCTTACAAGGTGATCCGGGTAGGAGACGGCGTGGAAGACGCCTTCGAGATGCAGGTCGTCATGATATCCAGCCCCAATCGCGCCGACCTCGTGTTCCCAAAAGGTGGGTGGGAGAACGACGAGACGGATGTGGAAGCTGCTCAACGGGAGGCGCTGGAAGAAGCAGGCGTCGGAGGGTCTATTCGAGTACGTCTACTAGCTACGGCATCTTCCCTCTTATAAATGTTTCGCCTTTGGTGTAAAACTTGGGAGAAAGAAAAAACATAACTTGCAAGTCGCAGTCCCGCTTGCCTAACTGGTTGGAATTTGGGTGTGCAGGCAAGTCTTGGCGAGTGGGTGTTCCGGAGCAAGAGTAGCGAGAAAAGCAATAGCCCAGGTGGTTACTGCCGTGGCTCCATGTTCGCGCTTGAGGTAGAGGAGGAGCTGCTGTCATGGCCGGAGCAATCAACCCACCAAAGGAAATGGGTAAGTAATGCTCTGAAGTTCGAACTTGAAATCAATTCATCCCCCCCCCCCCATATGCCTTTATCTAAAAGATGCCATCTTTATTCACTCTCTGTTCCAGCTGCCTGTCGAGGAGGCCTGGGTTCTGTGCCGGTACCCGTGGATGCGTGAGGCCCTGAAGCGGTGCGAGGAGCTTGTTCTCGGAACGTCGTCTCTCCCAGCCTCTGCCGCCGCCACTCCTTCCCTGAAGCCCGAGTCGCTGGTCCCTTGCTATGTGCAGCACGCAGACAAGGACCACATCGAGAGCCCACGCTCGGTGTTCGACGGTATCACTGGCTGAGCAACCAATTCGTGCTTCACGCAACCAAACTACTTCTCATAATCCCCATCCGGTTTCATCCCCCGGCTCATGCGCTCCACAAATTCTGACGGTCAGGTGCGGCTTTCGCAAATTCCTCCCACAAAAACACAAACGAAGGAGCCAGTAGTTGCAGACAGACCCGGTTGCTGTCCGACCACCGCCCGATCTTGATTTCTCCTTTGCCGGGAACAGAGATACCTGAGCTCGCATCAAACAGATGGAACAACACCCAAAATTATTGAGATTCGTGACAACCGGTCCGGCCAGCTACCGATCTGTGGTAGTCCACCCACCTCAATTGTACAAATTTTAAGGGAAAAAAATTTAAATCAGATATTTGTTAGGTAATGCTTATCGATTCTCGTTTGGGGATGACATTGTTAATGAATGACAATGAGATGAAGACAAAAATTAAATGTGTATCACGATGATGAGTTCCTCCTGGACAACACATTTTGTGAAAAAGTGGGCCACATATGCACCATCACCGCTGAGTCACCAATTGCAACTTGTACTTGTCAAATTGAACGAACGTAGTAGTCCCTATGGAAACTTACAAGGACAAAGCAACAAAAATGAACGTCTAGTCGTGTTGCCGACCTCTAGCTAGAATCTATCTTGCAATTATTACTACACAGATACATCAGTAGGACCCAGCTCATCATGTAGTTGTGTAGGTATACTAGTTAATTGGTCATTGAGCATCGATGCTTCCTTAATATCAGGCTGAGCATAGGAGCTTAAGTAAAGAAGAGGGGTTGAAAAGTCTTTTACGACTGAACACAGTCCACTAGGTTTTATCATTGGTTGCTCACTGTGTCTTTTCCACATAACGAACTTGAACTCCGATGCCATTTCCCGCGAAGTTGCTTAAGAATTTCGTGAATCAGATTTTGGCGTGCCCGTTCCCTTAGATTTATGCAAGAGTTGGAACGTTCCGTGGTGAGAGTATTTTGATGACGTGAGGGTGCTTTGTACCTAAGATGCCCACCAGTAGCTTCGGTGTTAACGGACAGTGTTGAATTCGTTGCAAGTAAATGGAAAGTAACATACATCCGATGTTGGTATATGTAGTTAAAAGGATCCATGTGGTCTAACGGGCACAAGTCTTTGTATATGCAATTAAGAAGATAACTTTTTCAAAAACGAAGGTAGTATATGTAACTTTGTTAGGAGATGACCTCAAAACTATCTTTCTGAATTCCTCACCATAGATTCTCAACGATCGGGTGGAAGAATGTGGTAGTAGTATAAGATGCTTTTGATCTCATTCATGAGTGGCGACAGTTCTCAAGACTGAGATGATTATGGGTATGGGATATTTATGTTGCTAATGTACAAAATAGAGTTATTCATATCTCTCTCTCATGCATGCATTTGTAATCATGCGTCTAGCTTCCCTGCAATTACCTAAGTCAATTGAGGTCTGAAAAGTAAGGTTTGATTGTTATCCTAATTGGTTGAGTGAAACCTTAGGCTACATTACAATTGGTTCAAGGGATCATTGTCGATTGAGTTACAATATCAACAAAGATCGCGTGCCTAGGTTTGTACAAATAGCCCACATGATTGCACCGTCCTCCATTGACAGAGGCAACTGTAATTAGTGAGAAGAAATTGATTGGGTTTTTCTTTTGGGTATCATGTGGAGGGGGCAAGTGAAGCGGATCCCCATAATGGGGGTACATGCTAGAGCTCTACACGTTGGACTTGTGGATGTCACGATCCACTTTTAGGAGATAGAATTTTGTAGGTAAGCACTGCTACCACAAATCATATTGAATGATAGAAAACCTCTCCTTTCATTTTCTCGAGGTTGTCATGTTAAGAAAAATTGTATTTTAGCTAGCTCTTTTAACTTTGAAGTAGTTGTCAACCACCACCGCCAACAAGATAATGCAAACATCGTCACGATTCGTGCCATGAAAACCATGTGTATGGTTCTAGTGGGGTTTCTAAAACAAGAAACTAATCTTCATGTCTTGTCTCCAATCTTTTGGCATCAAATTATTTTCTTGACAATATTTGACATCTTCCTAGAATTCTTTGCCATAGATTCTCAATCCAACCAGGGGAATAGTTTCCACAATGCTCAACGAACCCTACTGTAACTCTGTTCAAGTATGTGGTGGTTAGATATGATGGTTTAAATCTCATTTATGGAATGGCTACGGGTCTCAAAACAATGAGATGGTTGCGGGTGTAGAATATTTATCTTGCTAATGTACAAAAAGAGTAATTGATAAATCTCTCATGCATGCAATTCTAAGCATACATTGAGCTTCCTTAGAATTTGTTAAGCTAGTTTAGTTTTGAAAAGAAAGATATGATTGTGTTGCTAATTGTACGTTTGAGTGAAACGTCAATTGACAACATGATTGGTTGAAGTGATCATTTGTGAATGGAGTTATGATATCAACAAAATCATGTGGTGCCCGACCAATCAGTTACAAGTCCTAGGTATGTACAAATAACCCAAATAATTGCACCTTCGTTCATTGACTGGAGCAATCTACTACTATGAGCAAGGAAAAGTCTGTTGGGTTTTGCTTGGGCAATCATGTGGTAGACAAGTGAGGCAGATCCCCATAGTGGTGGTACATGCTAGAGTTCTACACATGGACTTGTGAACGTCACCATCCATGTAGGACATAGAGATTTGTAGGCAAACACTACCACATGTCATCATTTGATGATCGAAAATCTCTCTTTTCATTTTTCCAAAGCTAGTTAGTTGTTACCTTGTCATGATCAAAACCACTGCTTGTTAGCTAGCTCTAAGTTGGATGTAGCTGTCGACCACCAGCAAAGATGATATCGTAAACATGTAATGATTCCTGCCGTCAGAAATCATGCGTGTGGTTCTAGTGGGATTATAAGACAAGAACCTAATCTCCCACGTCTTGTTTGCAATCAGTTGGTGTCAGCGCCGGAGCTCTTTTCTTGGCTCGAGAACTATGAATCGAATCGTACCTAACTTACGGTTTCATTAATAGATTAATTAACTAATCGGCTGATACGTACGCTCCCCAACCCCAAGTTCCAGCAACCACGATCGACGATTAACTGCTGATTATCGGGAGGCCAGGAAGGTGGGGAAAGTGGTTTATAAACTTGCACGATGCCCTTATCATCGAGAGCTGTTTGTCTGACTGTCAAGCCAATCAGTGTGGCTGGGCGGATTTATTGGTACTCACCATCACATGGCTTGTCGTTGGGACGACCAACACATTAAATGCAACTGCAAGTCCGCAAGCAGCTGCAGTCTGCTGCACCCCCAAGTAGAAGATAAACGACGGGACCAGAGACAAAACAAGGGACCGCCGTTAAAGCAGTGAAGGATCGCCCCGACACGTGCTGGACCACGTGGACCACAGGTTGCGATCGAGCGCAAGTGTGGATACCTGTCACGCCACAGCACGCCCTAATTAGAATAATGAACAAAGCCGATGGGGGCAGGGTGACCCCTAACTGTTTTTACATGGAAGTTAGCTATGCAGACCTATTTTGGGATCCAAAATGGAACCCCAAGTATTCTTCACCACAAATTAGAAGGTATAACAAATAAAATACATAATATGTTTGTGGTAAAAAATGCTTGAGGTTCTGTTTTGGGTCTCAAAATGGTGTCCACCTAATATATTTTTTTTCCATGCGTGGGGGTGTGAGCCCGCAACCAGATGGATCACCTTCCAGCTTCCACAAGATTCATTATATATTCATATCACTCATTATTTTGTTGGAACAGATAAAACGGAACCCCTAACTGTTTCTTGGAATTTATTGTTTGTCTCAAGTGTCTATCCACTATTAATTTTGCTAAGAATAATATAATTGACGGCAACAGAAACACAAGGCTTTACTATGCTGCCATTAAGAAGAGGGAGATGATGGATACCGTGCACGAATTCATTGATGAGAATGGGCAGGTTACCAATGGCAGAGAGGAGGTGGCTGCTCGGGCAGTGCAACACTTCAATAATCTATATACCCAAACCCACTTTGAGGCCATGGAATGGGACTTTAATCCTGACAAGAAAATTAATTCTGTTATGAATGCTCGTTTATGCAGGGATACTACGGAGGAGGAGATATACAATGCTATGAAATCCATCCACCATTCAAAGGCACCTGGGCCCGATGGCTTTAACAGCAAGTTCTACCACTACATGTGGGATACTATTAAAGGGGATGTTTGCAAAGCAGTGGATTGGATAGTCATAGGGGGCAAAATGGTCAGAGCAGCCAACCATAGCTTCATCAAGCTGATCCCAAAGTCAAAGAACGCTAAAGACATCACTAATTACAGACCTATTGCGTGTTGTTCAGTTTTGTACAAAATTGTCTCAAAGCTTTTGTCGGTCAGGTTGAAGGAGGTTCTTCCTTCTATCATCTCTAAAGAATAGAATGTGTTCATCACTGGCAGGAGGATCGCTGATTGCTCTCTTCTTGTTGTTGAGTTTCTTAATAACTTCAAAGTGACGAACTCAAATGCCAAAACCTGCCTTAAAATTGACATCAGTAAGGCATAAGACCATGTTAATTGGGGGAATCAGTGGAAGATGATGAAAAGCATGGGGTTCTCACAAAGATGGATCGACTTGATGAAGGAGTGTGTTGAAACAACTTCCTTTTTGGTGTTGATCAATGGTACTCCTGCTGGCATGTTTAAAGCCACGAATGGGCTAAGGCAGGGGGACCCACTGTCCCCCTTGTTGTTCACTATCACCATGGAAGGTATGACATACCTTATTGACAAGGATGAACAACAGAATCTTATTAAACCGTTCAAAGTTAAAGGCACCAAGGTTCTATCCCACCTTATATTCGTTGGCAATGTCCTGTTGTTCTCGGATGGACATGCTAACAGGATGCGTGCCTTGTATAAGGTGTTATGTCACTTTGGCAGATGCACATGATTATATATCAACACCATTAAATCGAGAATCTTCCTATCTCGCTCCTGTGACACTAGAAGAGGGAGGCTGAAGATTGCAGTAGGCATGGAGAGGGACAAGCTCTCGACCACCTACCTTGGCATCCCAATTACTGGTGGTCGTTGTCATGCTAGAAACTTCGTTGATTGCAAGGACAAGATAAGAGATAGGTTTGAAACCTGGGGCAGTCTTAGAATATCGCTTGCAGGTAGACTGGTCCTCATTCGATCTGTCATTCAAAGCACAATCCACTACTGGACTTACATGACTGAGCTTCCCCAACCGGTCTCCGATGCTTTGAGATCTATGACGGTGAACTTTGTGTGGGCAAGTAAAAGCCATGCTATTGAGTGGAAGACTATAGCTAAGTCATTTAAAGAGGGGGGTTTGAACATCTTAGACCTGACTGAACTGGTCAAGGTGAGCACGATGAAGAGGATCGATAGATTCCTTTGTGAACCGGAGGGAATCTGGTCCGAGTGGATGAGAAAGAGGTATGGCGGTAGAAACAACCTGAATGACAATGGCAATCCTTCTATCATATGGCAAAGAATGTGCAAAGAATATCAGAAAGTTCAACATATGCATGTTGTTGATGGTTTTGGTGGGTGGTGACGCACTACTAACCAACCACCATGGATCAACAACATAAATACTAATGGTATAGATTGGGCTAAGATAGCTTGGGGGCAAAGGGCATAATCCGAAATGGAGCACCCTGCTATACAGAATTAAGAAGGGGAGACTTCCAACCATGGATAAAATGGAGGAATGGGGATACTCAGTCGACAAAAGATGCAACCTTTGTAGGAGAGAAGATGAGTCCATCAGTCACCTATTTTTTGAATGCTCCTACACTGGTCATGTTTGGAGTATTGTTAACCTTAGGAACTACTGGGGAGCCCAGGTTCCCAGAGGTATAGATGATATCACCGTCTGGATCAACAACCAATACAGGCTCGACAGGAGCAACATGTGGTTTGCTGGCCTGTGTTTAGCTTGCACATGCTTCTTCATTTGGAATGAAAGAAACACAAGAACACATAAACAAAAAGAAAGAGATGTGTTAGCTTTGGTTGAAGAAATCAGACGCAACCTTAGATTGGTTTACAGAATGAGAAGTAGCATATTTTGTAATATAAATGCTCTCTCTAAAGCATACTGGGGATTTGTAAATAACTCAGGTGTGTGCTTTTAGGATATGTGTTTAGACGCCTTGGTTTGTATGTATAGCTTGCTATACTTCCTTTTGGCAATACATTTACCTATTTCAAAAAAAAAGAATAAATCATTGTGAAGATGAATGAGTAGATATTTTAAGACACAAATTAGAACAACAAATAAATAATCAATTGTAACATATCTCATGAACCTTTTTAGAAATGATTTTCTTTGGTAGGACCGAGACACAAATTAAAACAACAACCAAGTACAATAGATTTGGAGTACCCAAATAGTTCCTCGCGTACAGTAAGTAAGATGGAATAAATGATAGACCTGCCAACTTAATAAGATATGTTCATAAAAAATAGATCATTTTGGCAATTTGCAGAAAATATATATTAGCCATTTATTATCAACTATATATTATGTAACATCAACAATACCCTTTAAGTTGGGCACTTCTAGATTTCTTTCCCATCTACATAAGCTTATGTGATAAATATGTTTCATAAATGTCATCGCCACTCTAAGAACAATAAGATAAACCACAACTACATGCTATAGTTATTGTTTTTTAGTAAACCAAATAACATCACTATCTTGTTTATCTTCTTCTTCGTCTAGTTCTTATGTCATTCTTGAGATTGTTAAAGTAGAATGCATTAGTTCAAGTTAAATCAAACAGATAGTTAAAATTTGATGCAAACAACTTTACACTGATCAATGAATACATGTTTAGTTTTTTTTTAGATTTTTAGTAGATAATATTGAAATGTAGGTAAAATTGGATGAATTTATACATACATTATCCTTTATGCAAAAAATTATGTAGAAAGTATATTCATACAAATAATAATTTTACAGCCAGATCAATAAAAATCTAGGAAGTCCATTGATCAGTTTCATTAAGCAGATCAATCAATATGTGCTAGGGGATATCAAAGCATGACACACACCAATTTACGTTGCACCACATTGATCGATCTATCCATGTAAAGTTTGATGCATATTACACATGATTTGATGTTGCAACACATCAAGAAATGCGACTGTAAAAGGAACACAAATGAATAATTAATGGATTTTGTGTAGTAGATTGAGTTTTGGATTGATTTAAAAAATCAACCTCCACCATTGACACAAACACAAGACTCTACATATAACGAAAACCTAAAATGGGAAGAGAGGATAATAGGGATCATTTGATTAAGACTAAAAGAAAAGCCAATTTTTGGCAAGTTTTTCTATTTAGTTTCAAAATCCTACTTTTACTTGTCATAAATAGTTCCTCCTTCTTCTGCTTCCTTCATCTTCTCTAATTATGGTTGACCACAAATGAGACATTCCTTTTCTTTTTATTCCTCCAATTATCTTCTTCATTTACTTTCCACTAGAGGAAGACTATAGAGATATTCAATCATTCTATATGAAGGATAGAGAGAGAGGTTTTAGAGTCCAAAACAAAATTCCTTCAAGTTCTAATGTCATCCTATATTGATGGATGATACTTAAAGATGAGTAGTATCTGTAAGACCCCTGACCTTACTTTTTGGTTGAACATGCTTGTTTAGCCTAATTAGCTATAATGTTCTTTTATATAATGTGACAAGCTTAGGTTTCAAGTTTGGTCCAATTTGGATGTTGTTTGAGCTAGTTATGCATTATATACTTGTTTTGGACCTAATTGCAATTTACCTACTTCTAGGATTTTTCGTGCAATTTATTTACATGCTTGTTGTACCTCACATATTTTCACATCATGTTTGATATAGTTGAGCTTTGGGGGCCCTTGTCACACCTTGGTTTGAGCGATGACATGTTGTGTTGAGATCAGGGTTTGCATGGATGCCCTAAATTGATGTTTGCATGGACATAACTCTAAACTCATCATGGTCATGTGAATTATGTCATCCAATCTAACTCCTATGCATTGATATTTGATCATAGGTTTATCTTAAAGGAACACGATATCACATATCTATTGACCAACAAACCATCTATCCTTGATAGTGGTCTTGCCCAGCTATCACTGAACCATACACAACATTATACAATCAGTTTTTTCTTTCTTTCTTTCCAAACAACATTTATAGGGTCATCATCAACTCTCTTTCTTTCTCTAAGGGAGAGTAACATTTGGAATGTTTATTTAATAAACATCTCCAACCTTCACATATTTCTCATACTGTTGATACATCTTGGATACTAGGATTCATTACCTTGGTATCCACCTCATGTGCTGTAAGGAACTCACATCATTATCTCTTCCACTTTTACCAACATAACAAATATCAAGAAATATAAGAGGATTCTTCCTAATTATTGGAAGGCTCAAAAGAAAACTCATCACAAACTTTATGATCTTGGAACCATAGTCCAAGCAACCTTATGCTATAATAAGCTATCCACCCTCATGTTTGCAGCAAATCCACACATACCAAGTGTCAATGATCTACTTGAAAGTTGTTCCCTAGAAAGGAAAGACACAAAGGGAAACATACTTCCCACGTCATAGTAGCATTGTTCAGGGGTGACTACCAAAAAGGTAACCAATTCTATTTTCATTATGCATATTACAACTTCTTATGTATCATTTTACCTTTTTCATTTTTGGTTCCTTGCCATTAGCATAGGAATCATCATGATTAACATATCTCATTACTCCTTCCTTGATGACTATTTATCACACTTGGGTATGTTCTCTTATTTATTATGTTTTTCAACCACTTATCAATAGGAAAATCATCATATTCCACATTTTCTTCATTAAACATGGATCATCTGCCTTAATTTCTTTCAAACACCATGCTTATTTTACATTAACACTTTCTTACACACATAGGTTGGTTTGAGATTAACTCAGGTTCCACCTTATTCCTTTATCATTGTTCTCATTTATCTTCTCATTTTATACTTATCATTGGAGGTCTCTCCATCTTGTGTGGATTTCATACGTTGAATCACTTTATAAGCATAGACTTATCTGTCTTTTACTTTATTATCTTCTTGAATCACATCTTCAAGAACTCATCTTTTTTTTATTTGTATTCAGATTTAGATGTCATGGTGTTGTATCTTTCTCTTATAGTTACCAAGAATTCAAGTTTTGATAGATTATGGTGCAATTCTCATCTTCTTTAAGGTAGGATTGAGATATTCACACCATGATTTATTATTCATTATACTCTTTAGATCGTCTCAAAATGACTATTTGATCAGAGTAATCAGAAAGATAACAATCTAAGAGTTCCATACTTACCTTTTCTTCAATAATTGAATACCTGGTCAGGGCATCCAAGTACAAAGATTAGGCAGTATGCACCATGTTTTTGTGTCACATTTCTAACTTAGACATCATCCTAGTCTTAAGTCCTAGTATCCATGTAGACTCAGTGAACCTAAATCTCTGATACCAACTTGTCAGAACCCATTACACTAAATGAGATTACTCAAAACATAAAGCACAATCGATCACTAATTAATCACATACCCAAAAATATGGGTAAATTAAAACCTCTTTCAATGTCAACACCAGCTCGGAAACATTTGCATAAGATCCCAACATCTTTCTTATATACATACTATGCCAAGAATTTGATACAAAATTTTCTATTGCCTTAGCCACAACATATATGCACAGGAGAACAATATTTGTATATGCCACACAACAAACATTAACATGCTAACAAAATTTCAATTCGCTTGAAACACCATATACAAAAATTTTCTGCCTAGACCTGAGAGTACATGGACGACTCTAGGACACACTAGACATCTAATCAACTTTCTCAAAGATTCATTACTATATGATGAGTGCATACTCATCATAATTTTCAATTACCTTTTTGGAACAATTTAATATCTTTTCCACATCTTTTCACCCTAATATGAATCATAATGCACAAAACTACTAAGTAATTCAATAATCAAGGTTTTAACTAAATATCTTTCATTTTATGCAGGTACAGCAGGCAACTCCATGCAAACGGTCTCAAGATCGTTTGGATCCATGCGGTCTCAAGATCGTTTGCTGGAATACACAAAGAAACAAGACGAAACCAGTTGCCCAAGAAGTCCATGCGGTCTCAAGACCGTTTGGTCCCATGCGGTCTCAAGACCGTTTGGTCCCATGCGGTCCCAAGACCGTTTGGTCCCACGCGGTCCCAAGACCGTTTGGTCCCATGCGGTCTCAAGACCGTTTGGTCCCATGCGGTCCCAAGACCGTTTGGTCCCATGCGGTCTCAAGACCGTTTAGTCCCATGCGGTCTCAAGACCGTTTGGTCCCATGCGGTCTCAAGACCGTTTGGTCCCATGCGGTCCCAAGACCATTTGGTCCCATGCGGTCCCAAGACCGTTTGGTCTCGCGCGGTCCCAAGACCGTTTGGTCCCATGCGGTCTCAAGACCGTTTGGTCCCATGCGGTCTCAAGACCGTTTGGTCCCATGCGGTCCCAAGACCGTTTGGTCCCATGCGGTCCCAAGACCGTTTGGTCCCATGCAGTCCCAAGACCGTTTGGTCCCATGCGGTCTCAAGACCGTTTGGTCCCATGCGGTCCCAAGACCGTTTGGTCCCATGCGGTCCCAAGACCGTTTGGTCTCGCGCGGTCCCAAGACCGTTCGATGCAAGCACAAGGATCGTTTGAAGAACTAAAGCCGCGCGACCACACCAAAGCCAGACTGATCAAAGCAAGACCGTTTGGCGCTCAAACGACCTCCAAACCGTTTGATGCCCAAACGGTCTCAAGACCGTTTGGCGCCCAAACGGTTCCCAGACCGTTTGGCGTCAGATCTAAAACTATAAATAGACCCCCAGGGTCCCCATTTGAGGCATCGGTTCCGGACGCCGAAAGGCTGCCAGAGCACCATCCCGATCAAGTTCCACTCCACCTACAGCTGGTGTTGCGTCCAAGGAGGCTAAGAAGGAGAAGAAGATGGAGCAAAGAGCGCATCTTCTTCACCGGGCTGCGTCCACCTTCTGCACCGAGCTCATGGCGGATCTATCTTCTTCTTCTATCTTTCTTGTACCTCGCATCATGAGCGAGTAGTCCTCTTTCGCTGGGGTGCGGGGACTAGCCCCGCTGCCCATGCAAACCATGTTCTCTTGTTAAACTTTCCATGGCAATGTATATAACTCTTCATTTTGTCATTTATCGTTAAGCTTGTGAGTTGGTTATGTGCGTGTTTCCATCTTTGTGCTCCCTATGTTGCGAGAACTTCAATGCATAGGTATGAATGTCGTTTAGCATGTTAGACTCCTTGACGAGAACTTCCGATAGGATTCCTTGAGGTAGTAGGTGTAGGATCCGCGAGGGGACGGTCCGCCTAACCTTCGGTGACACTTGTGTGCGCCTGACGCCCGTAAGGGGGGTTCACAGCCTTAGTTGGATTTTGTATCTTCGTGCTTTTCGTCGATGTTTACACGTACAATAGTCGCTTGTTTGCTTTGCGGTTTGCGCGGTTGACTCCCTGATTAGAAATAGGATGGGATTTCATCGAGGTCGTAAGTGTATGATCCGCGAGGGGACGGTCCGCCTAACCTTCGGTGACACTTCTGTGCGCCTAACGCCCGTAAGGGGGGTTCACAGCTTCCGTGGATTTCTGTATCTTCAGAGCCGTAAGACGTATGATCCGGATGGCGATGAGAAATCGGCTGCCTATGGTGACGCTTACGCGGACCTGACGCCCGTAAGGGGGGTTCTGCAGCAGCTCTACTTGGAGTGTTATTTCGTGCCTGGATTGTTCGTGAGAGAGTATGATTGTGTGTGTAGCGGTGGTCAAACCCGGTACCATCCCAGCGATTTCGTATCATTAATCTAAACCCATCTTTTATTCCACGTTTACTTTCTTGCAATTAGTTTAATCAAACCAAAATCAACCTATTGTTCTAAATATTAGTTTTACTTGAGCTAGATCTAACTGACAAGGATTCTTAAAAACGTTGTCCTTTGGGTTCGATCCTAAACTATACTGCGATAAGATCCGTCCGCTTGCGGGTGGTATTGTTGCACTTGGTTTTGGTAAAAGCTCGGGGATATAAACCCCGAGTGAATTTGTTAGTGCATTCAAAAGCCACATCAAATTCTGGCGCCGTTGCCGGGGACAACGGAATCAGTCAGTTAAATCAAGTTCTTTTAAGACTAATCTAGGATTTTGTTTTTTCTTTTTGAAACTATCGCTCATCTACTTGATCTTTATTCTACTTCAAGGATCTCACTTTCAAACTTTTTCAAGTTTCAGGTGCTCTTAGACGATTAGTGCATGCACCGTTCGGATAGTCTCGGACTGACTGCGAGCTTTGATCCCGAAATAGATAGAACCTTCCATCGTCAGATCCGAGAGAATCAAGCAAGAATGGCACAAGAAGAAGAAGTAGCCCGTAGGGTGGCTCAAGCCATCAATGCGCAGAGAGAAAGATTCATGCAGGAAGCTAGAGCTGCGGTTCAACAAGAGATCTTAGCAGCGCAAGCAGCAGAACTTCAGAAGGATCTTAGAGAGTTCTCTATCCCAAAGGCCGCGAACGTCTATCATCCGGTGCAGCCTCCTCAGATAGAAGCTGCCAACTTTGAGATTAGAGCACATTGGATAACCTTGCTTCAGAACAACCCATTCTACGGTAAACAAGCTGAGGACAGCCAAGGTCATCTTCTCAGATTCATTGACCTGTGTGCTATGACGAAGCAAAATGGAGTCTCTGATGATGCTATTCGACTCCGTCTCTTCAAGTACTCTCTGGCTGACAGAGCCATTAGTTGGTACAACTCACTACAGAGTGACGTACCCATCACCACCTGGGAGCAGCTTCAAAACGCCTTTCTGGAAAAGTTCTACCCCCCGTCCCTTACATATGAAATCGGGGACGAATCACAAATTTCACTCAAGTCCCAGGAGAAACTCTTTCCGAAGCTTGGGATAGGTACAAGGAGCTCCTACGAAAATGCCCACACCATGGAATTCCTAAGAATCAGCTGATCGAGATATTCTATAGAGGTGTGGAAGATGATGTCAAGATGTTCCTTGACTCCTCGTCTGGAGGGAACTTCATGCGGCAAAGTTACGACAGCGCATGGAGAGTAGTAACTCTGGGAGCAGAAAATCAAGCCAACTGGGGCAGATCCGTTGGTAAAGGAGTTTTAAAGGTAGCAATGGCTGACGCTATCCCAGAATACAAATCTATAGCTGAAACTTTGAAAGTCTTGGTTGCAAAGCAAGATCACATAGAATCATCCCTTGCTGCGATTGGAAGAGGACATTCTCCAACTAGGCAACCAGAACAAGTCAAGTCCACTTCTTTGTTTTGTGAAGCGTGCAAAGGCACCGACCATTCAACACTATCATGCAATGTTCTCTATGATGTTGTTTTAAGCAATGCCTGTGGACAAGGAGATAATTGCCAGATTGAAAATCTTAATGCTATTAACACCAACCCTGGGCAGAACTTTTACATTCCGAATCAAAATAGGAATCACCCAGGCTTCCAGTACGGAAATCCTTCAGGAGCTATGAACTCACATCAATTTGTTCCAAATAATCAACCAAGAGGCCCATCTGGGTATCAGTTTAACCAGCAACAGAACTTTGGGAATCAAGGAAACTTCAAGGGAAACTTTCAGAATAGAAACTATAACAATTATCAGAACAACTCTCAGTATCAAAGCTTGAACCAACAACAGGGTCAAACAGGACCTATCCCTTCTGATGACAAGCTATCTACCATCGAGAAGTTATTGCAAACACAACAAACGATGATAGCCAATCAACAAGCCCAGCAGAAGGCTATTGAAACTCAACTAGCTCAACTTGCTGCTAGTATTAAGCCACAAGCTGGGATCTTCGCTGGACAACCTGAGAACAATCCGAAACATCCGGAGCAGCTGAAGGTTATCGCCACAAGATCAGGGAAAAGTTATTCGGATCCACCAGCGAAAACAACTATGGATATCCCTGAGGAGAATGAACCCTTGACTGATCAAAACTCAACAACATCAGAACCGCAACCGAAGGAGAGAAATAATGATAAGGGGATTTCTGAGAAACCTACCAATGAAGAAGTAGAGACTCCTGAACCAGAAATTCCTGTATATAAGCCTCGTGTCCCTTTCCCATCCCGTCTGAGGGAAACCAAGTTTGATACTAGATTCATCAAATTCAAAGAAGCTATGAAGAAGCTCCATGTTGATATACCATTCTTGGATGCTCTTAATGAGATACCAGCCTGGACCAAATATCTAAAGTCGCTTCTCACCAAGAAGTACATCACGGAAGAGTGTGAAACTGTGAAATTGGCTGCAACTACATCAGATATCATATTAAGCAAGATGCCGAAGAAACAAAAAGATCCAGGATCCTTCGGAATCTCATGCCACATTGGTGATTCATCATGTAAGAAAGGATTGGCAGATCTTGGCGCAAGTATTTCTATTATGCCGCTGAGTCTATGCAAGAGATTAGGATTCGAAGAATTGCTTCCAACTGCTATGACAATCCAACTTGCGGACAATTCAGTAAAAAGACCGCTAGGAATTCTCGAAGACATCCCGGTCAAGGTAGGCAAGGACGCATATGTCCCATGTGATTTTGTTATCATGGACATAAAAGAAGACACCAAATACCCTATTATCTTCGGTCGTCCATTTCTCGCTACTGCTAGAGCTCTTATCGATGTTGAAGCCGGAACCTTACTGCTCAGGTTAGGAAAAGAAACTCTGGAATTCAAGGTCTTTGAAAGCATGAGAAGACCAAGTATACAGGAGGAAGTCTATCTGATAGATTGTGTTGAGCAGATGTCACAACTTACTCAAGAATATCACGAGTCATGCGATCCTTTGGAAACTTCTCTATATGACCTTTTTAATGATGAACCTACTGACCAACAAGATAAGGATTGCGCCAAACCTCCCGACTCTGCTGAGGAGAATCATGAAGCTACCTATGAGGAATTAAAGGTTACCGAAACCCCAGAAGAAATCAGTAAAAAACCAGAACCTCCTGAAATGAAGCCCCTACCTGAAGGGCTGAAGTATATGTTTTTAGACAATCTCAAAGTTTGTCCTGTCATTATAAACTCTGGTTTAACAACCAAACAAGAAGAGCAACTTCTGGAAATATTAAAGGATAGCAAGAAAGCCATAGGCTACAGAATGAGTGACCTCACAGGGGTCAGTCAAGCTTTGTGCATGCACAGAATTCCCATGATGGAAGACCATAAGCCAACAATCGAGCATCAACGAAAAGTAAACCCGAATATGAAGGAAGTGGTCCGTCGTGAGATCATCAAACTCCTTACAGCTGGAATAATATACCCGATATCGGACTCACCATGGGTGAGCCCAGTTCATGTTGTACCCAAGAAAGGAGGTACCACTGTCACAAGAAATGAAAACAATGAGCTCATCCCCACCCGAACAGTGACTGGGTGGAGGATGTGTATTGATTATAGAAAATTAAACAAGGCCACTCGGAAGGATCATTTTCCTATGCCCTTCCTCGATCAGGTTTTGGAAAGATTGGCTCACCAAGAATACTTCTGTTACCTGGACGGTTACTCTGGATTCTATCAGATCCCCATACATCCAGATGATCAAGAGAAAACAACTTTCACCTGTCCCTTCGGGACATATGCTTTTAAAAGGATGCCATTTGGCTTGTGTAATGCCCCTGCAACTTTTCAACGTTGCATGACTGCCATTTTTGCAGGGCTTACTGAAACAGTTATGGAGGTTTTCATGGACGACTTTTCTGTATATGGTGACTCCTTTGATTCCTGTCTTAAGCACCTCTCCATGGTACTCAAACGCTGTGAAGAAGCACATCTGGTGCTAAATTGGGAGAAATGCCACTTTATGGTAAAGGAAGGCATAGTTTTGGGCCACAAGGTTAGCAACAAAGGAATTGAAGTTGATAAAGCCAAGATAGAAGTCATATCTAAATTGGCAATACCCACAAATGTGAAAGAAGTTCATGCTTTTCTCGGTCACGCTGGATTCTATAGAAGGTTTATACATGATTTTTCTAAGATAACAAAGCCGATGACCAATTTACTTCTCAAAGATGCTAATTTCAATTTCAATAAGGAATGCATCAAAAGTTTCGATACGCTGAAGAAAGCCCTTACGACTACCCCCATTATTAGAGCTCCAAATTGGGAGCACCCCTTTGAAATTATGTGTGATGCCAGTGACTACGCAGTGGGTGCAGTCTTAGGACAATGCATCGAGAAGAAACATTATGTTATCTATTATGCATCCAAAACCCTCGACGAAGCTCAAAGGAACTATGCCACTACTGAAAAGGAACTTTTGGCAGTCATCTATGCCTTCGATAAATTCAGATCCTACCTTACTGGTTCAAAGGTAATCGTTTACACAGACCATGCTGCCATCCGTTACCTTATGGCAAAGAAGGATGCTAAGCCAAGGCTGATCAGATGGATACTCCTTCTACAAGAATTTGACCTAGAAATACGAGATAAGAAAGGAACGGAGAATGTCGTAGCAGATCACCTGAGTCGCATCCACACTCTGGATGCTGAAGGAATTCCGATAAACGACTCTCTACCAGATGATCAACTTATGAGAGTCTCAGAATCTGAACCATGGTATTCAGACTTAGTAAACTACCTTGCCGCCGGAGTCATCCATCATCAATACACAGGGAACAGTCTGAAGAAATTTATGCATGATGTGAAGCATTACTATTGGGATGAACCATATCTTTTCAAACTCTGCGCGGATGGATTGTATAGACGTTGCGTCGCCAAAGAAGAAGCCCATTCCATTTTGGAACAATGCCACTCAGGACCCGTGGGTGGGCATATGAGCTCTAAAAAGACTGCCTTAAAAGTTTTGCAATGTGGATTTTTCTGGCCAACTTTATCCAAGGACTGTTATGATTTTGTCATATCATGTGATAAGTGTCAAAGATCTGGCAATATAACCAAGAGAGATGAAATGCCACTGAATCTATGGCAAGAAGTAGAGATATTTGACGTCTGGGGAGTAGACTATATGGGGCCATTCCCATCTTCTAATGGATTCTCTTACATCCTTGTGGCGGTGGACTACGTCTCCAAATGGGTTGAAGCTATACCAACCGTCACTTGTGATTCAAAACCAGTCATCAAACTATTCAAAGATATTATCTTCCCACGGTTCGGAGTGCCGAGAACCGTGATTTCTGATGGAGGCTCCCATTTCATCGAAAGAAGCTTCGAAGCTCTATTAGAAAAATATGGCGTCTCACACAAGGTAGCTTCCCCTTACCATCCACAGACCAGTGGACAGGTAGAAGTCTCTAATCGACAACTAAAGGCTATCCTTGAGAAAACCGTTGGGCGTAATCGAAAAGATTGGGCGACAAAAATCAACGATGCCCTATGGGCTTATCGCACTGCTTATAAAACTCCCCTTGGTACTACTCCTTTTCGTTTGATATATGGAAAAGCTTGTCACCTTCCGGTCGAATTAGAACATAAGGCATGGTGGGCAATTAAACAATTAAATTTCGATATGAAGGAAGCAGGGCAAGCCAGGATTCTGCAACTCAACGAGCTGGATGAACTTAGAATGACGGCCTATGAAAATGCTCGAATCTACAAGGAACATACAAAACTTTGGCACGATGGACATCTGAAAAGAAAAGACATTCAAGTGGGAGACCAAGTTCTGGTTTTTAACTCAAGATTAAGGATATTCCCAGGAAAACTTCGCTCACGCTGGTCTGGACCGTACATTGTCAAAAGCATCTCTCCTCAAGGCACTTTCTCTTTATGGAGTGAAGAGTCGGGTGAATTCATAACCAATGGCCACCGCCTGAAGAGATATTTCACCACAACAGACATAGGCACCAAATCAACGCTGGAACTCACCGATCCTAAGGATCCCACATGACGACGAAGGACTCTGTCGAGCCATCGACATAAAACAAAGGCGCTTGTCGGGAGGCAACCCGACCAATAAATCTGTTTTACCTTTCTTTTCCCAATTTTGTTTTATAGTTAATTTTCCTTAAATAAAATTTGCCTTATGGATAGTTTTTTTTCAGGATACGAGATCGGATTGGTGCTGATCACAACGAATTCATTCTCGGCAGTCATACCTGGTGTTTCCTTTCCCCTCCATCTTGAATTTAGGGTTTGCTCGAGGACGAGCAAATCTCTAAGTTCGGGGTGGAGGGTGGGTGGTACGTATTCCACTTCCACATACACACCCTCTTTTATACTCAATATGTCTCTATCATAAAATTTTTCAAAATTGTGAACAGATACTTGATGGAATTTTGTCTTTTATTGATAAAAATGTAACTAACTGTTTGCTATGCATCTTCTATCATAACATCCTCCTTATTCGAAACAAATCCCCAAGAGGACTGACTTTTGAAACTTGCCTGAAATCATCCTGTGAAACTTATGATTCCTAACATCATAATCCTTTTTACATAATGACAAGTATCTGTCAAACTGATAGGGATCAAACACGTTGCGCTTCCTAACTGACTAATGGAACAATGGCTCAGAAACCCCACCGGATCCGCACCAAGTCATTATTTGAGCAGAGTATGACAAAGAGAATAACCCGGTTTTGAATTGTAAATCAAGTTGCATCCTGATCTGAACTCTCTTCTACACTTCTTCTATCATCTTCGTATCCCTCCATCCATAAATACCACCAAAATAGCCAAACTTGTGCCAAATCCCTAAGTTCGGGGTGGCACGCCACTTTCCCCATATCCGCTTCTTCCATACCCCTTCCAATAAGTAGGGCCGTACCACCAAAAATGCAATCTCGAGTTGAATAGAGGAGAGATCTGCAATAAAAAGATGCCAAAGCGCACACAAAATAAATGCAATCTCGAGTCGAATAGAGGAGAGATCTGCAACAAAAGATGCCATAGCGCACAAAAAAAAACAAAAAAAAAATATATGCAATAAATGAAATTGCAAAACAAATAAAAATCTCGAGTCGAATAGAGGAGAGATTTTCTTCTTCCTTTCATACCACCTTTCACTCATTTTTCTACCTAAGGGCACAATACATGCCCTACCATCCTTAACAATACCAGTGTCAGATCAAATGCATACTTGTTGATTCTGCGGGTATCTCAGAACTCCTACGACACTCTTTGACGTGCTTGGTGTTAGAAAAGGCGGGGAGGAAGCGTTGTTGGGAAACGAACTCAGGAACGAAGCTATGGAAAGACGTGTTTAGTGGTCCCAGGAAGTTGAGGTACTCATTCATACTGAGCAGAAAGAAAACACTTGTGATGTGAAGATGAAGAAATCACATGGATCGAAAGTATTTCATTAGGCAACAGTTTCAAATTTTATGTTACTCGAGGACGAGCAACGATTTAAGTTCGGGGTGTTTTGATGAGTGCATACTCATCATAATTTTCAATTACCTTTTTGGAACAATTTAATATCTTTTCCACATCTTTTCACCCTAATATGAATCATAATGCACAAAACTACTAAGTAATTCAATAATCAAGGTTTTAACTAAATATCTTTCATTTTATGCAGGTACAGCAGGCAACTCCATGCAAACGGTCTCAAGATCGTTTGGATCCATGCGGTCTCAAGATCGTTTGCTGGAATACACAAAGAAACAAGACGAAACCAGTTGCCCAAGAAGTCCATGCGGTCTCAAGACCGTTTGGTCCCATGCGGTCTCAAGACCGTTTGGTCCCACGCGGTCCCAAGACCGTTTGGTCCCATGCGGTCCCAAGACCGTTTGGTCCCATGCGGTCCCAAGACCGTTTGGTCCCATGCGGTCTCAAGACCGTTTCGTCCCATGCGGTCTCAAGACCGTTTGGTCCCATGCGGTCTCAAGACCGTTTGGTCCCATGCGGTCCCAAGACCGTTTGGTCCCATGCGGTCCCAAGACCGTTTGGTCTCGCGTGGTCCCAAGACCGTTTGGTCCCATGCGGTCTCAAGACCGTTTGGTCCCATGCGGTCTCAAGACCGTTTGGTCCCATGCGGTCCCAAGACCGTTTGGTCCCATGCGGTCCCAAGACCGTTTGGTCCCATGCGGTCTCAAGACCGTTTGGTCCCATGCGGTCTCAAGACCGTTTGGTCCCATGCGGTCCCAAGACCGTTTGGTCCCATGCGGTCCCAAGACCGTTTGGTCTCGCGCGGTCCCAAGACCGTTCGATGCAAGCACAAGGATCGTTTGAAGAACTAAAGCCGCGCGACCACACCAAAGCCAGACTGATCAAAGCAAGACCGTTTGGCGCTCAAACGACCTCCAAACCGTTTGATGCCCAAACGGTCTCAAGACCGTTTGGTGCCCAAACGGTCTCGAGACCGTTTGGCGCCCAAACGGTCTCAAGACCGTTTGGCGCCCAAACGGTTCCCAGACCGTTTGGCGTCAGATCTAAAACTATAAATAGACCCCCAGGGTCCCCATTTGAGGCATCGGTTCCGGACGCCGAAAGGCTGCCAGAGCACCATCCCGATCAAGTTCCACTCCACCTACAGCTGGTGTTGCGTCCAAGGAGGCTAAGAAGGAGAAGAAGACGGAGCAAAGAGCGCATCTTCTTCACCGGGCTGCGTCCACCTTCTGCACCGAGCTCATGGCGGATCTATCTTCTTCTTCTATCTTTCTTGTACCTCGCATCATGAGCGAGTAGTCCTCTTTCGCTGGGGTGCGGGGACTAGCCCCGCTGCCCATGCAAACCATGTTCTCTTGTTAAACTTTCCATGGCAATGTATATAACTCTTCATTTTGTCGTTTATCGTTAAGCTTGTGAGTTGGTTATGTGCGTGTTTCCATCTTTGTGCTCCCTATGTTGCGAGAACTTCAATGCATAGGTATGAATGTCGTTTAGCATGTTAGACTCCTTGATGAGAACTTCCGATAGGATTCCTTGAGGTAGTAGGTGTAGGATCCGCGAGGGGACGGTCCGCCTAACCTTCGGTGACACTTGTGTGCGCCTGACGCCCGTAAGGGGGGTTCACAGCCTTAGTTGGATTTTGTATCTTCGTGCTTTTTGTCGATGTTTACACGTACAATAGTCGCTTGTTTGCTTTGTGGTTTGCGCGGTTGACTCCCTGATTAGAAATAGGATGGGATTTCATCGAGGTCGTAAGTGTATGATCCGCGAGGGGACGGTCCGCCTAACCTTCGGTGACACTTCTGTGCGCCTAACGCCCGTAAGGGGGGTTCACAGCTTCCGTGGATTTCTGTATCTTCAGAGCCGTAAGACGTATGATCCGGATGGCGATGAGAAATCGGCTGCCTATGGTGACGCTTACGCGGACCTGACGCCCGTAAGGGGGGTTCTGCAGCAGCTCTACTTGGAGTGTTATTTCGTGCCTGGATTGTTCGCGAGAGAGTATGATTGTGTGTGTAGCGGTGGTCAAACCCGGTACCATCCCAGCGATTTCGTATCATTAATCTAAACCCATCTTTTATTCCACGTTTACTTTCTTGCAATTAGTTTAATCAAACCAAAATCAACCTATTGTTCTAAATATTAGTTTTACTTGAGCTAGATCTAACTGACAAGGATTCTTAAAAACGTTGTCCTTTGGGTTCGATCCTAAACTATACTGCGATAAGATCCGTCCGCTTGCGGGTGGTATTGTTGCACTTGGTTTTGGTAAAAGCTCGGGGATATAAACCCCGAGTGAATTTGTTAGTGCATTCAAAAGCCACATCACTATATCTTCTCTTTTCTGCCACATGTTTGTTTTTGTCCCTTCTGATTACCTAAAAAAATGTGACGAACCACAAGGGTGAGACCTATGTCCTAGTAAAATATATAACCTCCAACAACATTTATTGATTAAAACATTTTTAAGTAATTAAATAGTTAAGTAGTTTAATCAGATATAACAAATAAGATCAGCAGTACTGATTATTAACCAAATACATAAAGGAGCTGACAGTAACTATCATCATTAGCCAGACTATCATCCTTTATCTTGTTGACAATATAAGCAATTCAGTAGCATATGCATATCTAGCATCATGAGCAAGTCTAGTAACATAGCGTAGCTAAAAACATGAGCATGTCTAATTGGTTGAACATATCAACATCATAAGAAGAGCTAACTCAACTATCTGGATAAGCATGATTAAGAGTATATGCATCTCTAGTTACAAAGGCATGGCTAGCATGCTAAACATAACTAACAACATGAGATAGCTAGCATCATGATTATAATCAGCAGTAGTAGTATAGTTATCAACACAAGCATAGCTACTGTATGTACACATCTACAGTCTTTAGCATATCCACAACCTAAGTATATCTACTATCTCTTAATTGCACTAAGCATCATCTTTATGTAAAGATAACAAACAAGGGTTATCATCCAATGTGAAATGTTGTGTATAACCCTAAACAAATATGCTACACGGCTATATTACATCTTTTATCAAGCCCTAAGGAAATTGAGGATACCACTCAAAATCCAACTGACCACTACTAAGTCAAAATCAGTGCCACACAAGATCTAGGAAGAGTCGGACTCCTAAGATCTTCTCTGCCCCTGGTCAGTATGGGTCTGCCGCAGTGACACATAAGGTCAAGCTACTAACAACCTAGTTCGTCCCTAGTACATGTCACAGAACTAGTGAAAGGAGGTGGGTATGTATACCCTACCATCTGAGGTACAATCACAGTTGTCCTCCAATCTTATCACATATATAATCACCAAGACACGACTGCAACCATTCTCAACCATATTAGATGTATGAGGCAAGACCATAGCCATCCTCCACAACCTGCATTGTGGATGACAAGGATATATCCTCAACTTACCACCCCCACATACTCAATAGTATGTGCTCCGAGTTTCCCTTAGGAATACTCATTTCACATCTGGCAAGTTCTGACACTTAAATCGATCTATGGCACATGGCACTACATGATTCGAGTTTCACTTGATTAGTTATGCCAATTGGGTGAATTAAGGATGCATCAAACAAGTGGACATACAAACCCTAATTCACTTCTAGTAAGCATATAAATATCAAAACTTGAAAAGATATAAAATGTATGAAACATAATTTATCATCTCATCATCACATGGTACTATTCACTTTCCATTCATGAGACTACACTAGTCATCATACTATCACAAGATATAAATCCTTTTTGCAATATCACAGGGTATCAACCCTTATCAACACAAGAGGAGTGCACCTCATTTAGGGCTCAACCATGCCCAAAGGTCATTAAGACCATCATACTATCACATGATATAAATCCTTTTCACAATATCACAGGGTATCAATCCTTATCAACACAAGAGGATTACACCTCATTCAAGGCTCAATCATTCCCAAAGGTCATTAAGACCATCATACTATTCCCTACAAGATCATCATTATCTTTTCATGCCTTATAACAAGGCTCAACAACATCAATTACATATACTACACTGGATCAGCGCAATATAGAATTAATGAGCTAGGAGATATTCATAAACAATATTAGCAGGCATATATTAACATTAAGAACATTCCTTTATTACATCAACATACAAGGAATCTAGATATGATTAACCCTCATCATATTCATAATGTACATGTTTAGCATAAGAAAGTATCAACCATGTGGCTATGTTAACCACTAATTAACACATTAAGGTTATGATCATATTAAAGAGGTTATTTCACCATCATGCCATCATGTAAGAAGGTTAAACATGTTCACTCATCTTTATCTATTTCCATTAGAGTTAGGTTCAACAAGATAAATTATATTAATGTTACTAATCAGCACTCATACCCAAACCCTAACTCATGGCATCCCCATTAGATCATGAATGCATAAGGTGAAGCATCACCATCACATTCCATACTATTCTCACGTATGAACCCACACATAAATCAAGGTGTAACCATCGGGTTATAGCATACTAGGGTTTCAACAACAGTAACAACTACTCCATGATTGTATTAATCAGTCAAAGACTATTCATACCCAATTACCATCATTTAGTTATATTAAAGCTAGGTATAACAAGCGATACCTCATTAGGGTTACATATCAACACAATATGGTTATCATCCCTTCTATTCATATGAGTGAATAGGTAAGACTACCTTATTAATGGTAACCCTCCATTTGTTCCATCATCATTCAACCCATATCACCATACCACAATGTCATCTAGAACCATGGGATGTTTAAAAGGTAAGACCATTGATTGTTTTTTCATAAGTAAACACCTTGGATAAACCACCTATGAAGTCCTTGATTTGTGCTCTAGAAAGAGTCACCATATAACCCTAGATATCCCTTTATTAACAACACTAAAAGTTCCATTGAGAGTAGGGTAAAATCCACAATTGACTGTTCAGTTAAAATAAGCCATCCATTATCAATAAGTAAGCTCCTTAAGTTGATCATATAAAGGAAACCATATAAATCACATTATTAGGACCAACATATTACCTTATCCATCATTCCACTTTATTGGAGGAATAAACATTAGATCTTGACCATTGGGTCAAGTCCATATGTTAAAACCATCAATTACAGTATAGGTTCGACCATTGCATCAAGTGACCCAAAAACCATTGGTCTAAGGCTTAATTGATGCTACAACTATATGATTAACTCAACATAGGTTGTAGAGACCTGATCAACCATCATTAGTGACCATTAAATCACCATAGGTTGTTAGATCAACATCAAATATTAAGCTAATGTCATCATTGGTTGATAACATCAGTAGGGTACTTAATGATTGATCGTTAAACTTCTAATTGATCCCAAACCTGACCTAAGGGGGTGACCATAGGTTGTCACCATCATCTGACACCTTTGATCCCGACCATCAATTGTCATGAAGACAACACCATAGGGTTGTTGCAATGGTACACTACTACAGAATTGGCTTATAACGTCACTTTTAAAGGTGTCAGTTGTATAAACAAACCAACGCCTAAAACATAAAACATCTGTTAAATAAAAAAACCGACATCTATCTGTGAAGGGCGACTAGACACGGGTATCACTTTTATTTAGCGCCGGTTCCTTAATAAGCAATCGACGCCTAAAAATAACTGCCAAATCCAAATTTTCCAGTGAAAAAAATTACCTCCAAAATTTAACATACAACATCGGTTGTTAAAATAGAAACTGACGACTAAAGTTTTTCTGTGAGACAACAAATTTGATCAATTTTATCGGAGGTTGGCTTACAATAACCGACGCTGTTGTGTTTTCACGTGCTTAACCGCAAAAATTTTCACCTCCCTTTAGCGTCGGTTTTTATACGGAAACTGATGACTATAGTGTTTAGCGTCATTTGTTTTAAATAACCGATGCCTATTGTTAACTTAACAACACCTGCACGAGCCATTCTCCTTCTGTTTCATTCATTCTGCGATTGAGGGTTTTAGGTCCGGCGATTCCTTTGCTCATCGACCACCGCTCGGCTCCTCTGCCCCTGCCTCCGCCGCCACTTGCTGGTCCGCTGCTCTCCGCCGCCACTCACTGCTAGCTCCGACCACTGCTCTCTAGCTTGATCGCTGCTCCGGCCGGCCACTGCTCTCTTTCTAGCTCAGCTCCCTTCTCTCTTCTTCCTCTACGCCGTTGACAGGTAAGTTGTTGCCCTTCTTCTTCCTCTACCTCTTCTTCTTCCACCACCTCTTCTTCTTCCTGCTCCCTCCTTACCAAATGTATGGATAAAAGCAAGGCACGACCTGTATGTGGGCTGGACACGGTGGCCATGGTTGTGTTGGCCGACCACGGCCGTGCTGGCCAGCATGGCCGTGGTCGGCTAACACAGCCACAGCCTCTGTGTCCAGCACGGTCGTGGTCGGCCAACACAACCACGACCTCCGTGTCCAACCCAAATGTAGGCCGTGCCTTGCTTTTATCCATTCAGTAAGGAGGGAGCAGGAAGAAGAAGATACATTTGCAATTGAATGCTAATGCTTGACCTAATTCTGTAAATTTTGATGCATGTTGAATTAAGATATTAAAACCCTAATACACATTTCACCATAATCTTGAATTAACTATATTTCTGAAATCTTGTGATCAATCTATGTAAGATATTAAAACCCTAATGTTAAATCTCTGATTTTGTAGTGATGTGTCACCCTAACATCTACATGAATCCCTATTGTATGATGTAGATTGATGATAATGCATGAGCTAGTTTGAAATTTTGAAATCAATTATGAATTATCTCTCCATCCCTATGTCGTACTAATTTATGTGTAATCTTTATCTTGATGATGAACATGCATGGACACTTGAAATGTTGAAATCAATGTTATAGAATGACAACACATGTATTTGTTGGCCTAGAAACCCATCCAAGATTTACTCATTAGGAGTAAATCTTACATAGTCCCCGGTTTCGGACTGTTCTTGAACACCTAATCTCACTTAGGATGTAAGTGTATAATATGTATTGGGTTTTCAAGAAAATTTCAGTAGCATTTCCCCGTTTGTTATCTAAGTACATATATACTTAGAGAACAGTGGGGAAATGCTGCCGAAATTTTCTTGAAAACCCAATACACATTATACACTTACTAGTGAGATTAGGTGTTCAAGAATGGGATAGGTGGTACACATTTATTATATATAAGAATGCCAACACATGTATTTGTTGGCCTAGAAACCCGTCCAAGCTTTACTCATTAGGAGTAAATCTTAGATAGTCCCCATTTTGGGACTGTTCTTGAACACCTAATCTCACTTAGGATGTTTTGACCATTAATTATATATAAAACCTTAAACCCTAAAGTTTTAACCATAAACCCTAATCTTTTAACCCTAGACCCTAATCTTGTTCTAATATATATTTGTTTTCTCTTTGATCATAGAATGGATAGATCATGGATGTCCATTCCAAATTGTTGCACCCCCGAGTTTATTTCTGGTCTTGACCAATTTATTATATTTGCCAAGGAACATAGGAAACAACCTGGAGATAGGTTCTACTATCCATGTAGGCATTAAGGTAACAACTTGAAAGTCAGCACTGGTGATGAAATCAAAAGTCATGTCATGTGCAACGGGATTGTACAAGGCTATACAGAATGACACTGGCATGGAGAGATTTCAAACCTGAAATTAGTGGATGTTGATAGTAGTGCTTGTGTGGAAGAAGAAGTTTCCGTCGATGACGTAGATGTGAATGAACCATGTGACATCCAACTCACAAAAACAAGATTAACTAATGCGGAAGCGTATTATTAGCAGATGAATTACTGAAAATCACAAAAAATAAAAACTTTTTACAAAGAGATTCATAAACTGAAAAACTCTTTCATAAAGAAGCATAGTAAGTTATTTACATTCTGGTTTACTAGTACATCTCTTATACCATTTCTTCTCGAGAGTTACAAGCATCAGCCGCTCTGTTAGACTATACATAGGCAGTACAAAAATCTCAAGGCATCAAGCCAAAATCTCAGATCAATACTAAACTAACTACTGATTCCTAGAACCTGAGAGTACAGAGATGACACATAGGATTCTTTATTTACAGGACATGACAACCAGTGTTTCCACTTGAGGATTCACTACTGTCCTTGGTTCTGCTGCTGCTGTTCTTCCCTTGCTGTAGGGTTCTTGCCTCTTCTGCGTCTACCTTAAAAGTTGAATCCCACGGGGGTGAGACAATTGAAAATTGTCCCAACGAGAGATATAACTCTCTTCCAGAAACATTATTATTACAATTAATAGAATAAAACTGAGCAGAAGAATCATAAGTATTCAACAAAAGCTAAATTATTGATTAAACAATTTAGAGCAGTATTCTCTATTCAAGTCATTTCAGCTATATCTTTATAGAGCAGTATTTCATTTATTTAATAAGGAATATGAAGAACATGAATAGCATTTAGCCAACTAAGATATACTAAGCAATGTATCATCAACCATTAATTCTCATTTTTTAGCCCTAAGCAAATACGCTACACGGCTGATTACATTTTACAAACATACTTAAGCCCTGAGGAGATGAGGTATACCACTCATACTCCAACCGACCATTGCGAAATTGAAATCGGTACCATACATAGGTCAATAGAAGGGCCGGATTTCCATGACCTCATCTTCCTCAGTCAGTGTGAGGACCAAATGTAGGACATCTTGTGTCTCTACTAAATAGCTTTCCAGGGTATACTGGCAACTTTGCTATTAGAGTTACAGTGGCATGTTGTACTCTCTTCGCAATCGAGAGATATTATAATTATCTCACATCGATCCGGCATTAAGATCATCAGGAGATTAATGATACATCCATCCCAGACTTTGGGAGATTAGTGATACATCCATCCCGACATAAATAATGAAGGATTGAGAGATTTAATGTTTACCTCACATCAATTCCTCCATTAGGGTGTAAGGATATTCACATCCATAACCCCCACATACTCAAAAGTATGCCCTCCAGGAGTTCCCGTAGGAAAACCTATTTCACCATCATCAAACTACTGACGATGATGGATCTATGGTCAGGGCTCTACATGATACCATTTCACTTGATTAATTAAGTATGTTACAATATTCTTTTAGCATCAAACATGTTTTTCAAACATAAAACATTATAACAGTTGCTACGAAGAATGAGTACTATTTCTATCAAGTTCTTTTCAAGCTTTATTAGACTTTGGGATCTCAATCCCTTATCACATCAGGGTATTCTCATCCTTTAACATCTCATTATCGTGATTATGAAACATGGGTGTACAAACCCTTAATTCATCAAAACACTTGTTACCACTTTATCAGGTAACTTACTGCCTTTAGGTCATCTGATCATTATAAACATAATAATTGCAGTGCATGTATTTCACATGGTTCTTAAAGCCTAATAATATCTCTTGTGACCTCTCACTAGGCAACACAACATATTATGGCTCACAAGGCCCATAAAGCAAATTCAATAGTAAAGCATCATAGCTCATACCTGGCTATGTCCACCATCTCATGAAACCTGCATAATTAGTGCACATGATAACAATTATATCAATTACAAATCAGCACTATGCATTGTAAAAGTATCATCGCTATTTCCTTATTTGAGCTAAGATTTCCCAATTTATGTCAATTAGGAATACTTAATCTCATTACTCAGATTTGGGTCATGATTATCATCATATTGCCCAAAATTAAGGTTTTATACATTATAACCCAAGATTAGGGCTCCACATATCTATATACTATATCAATGTAGGATTTCATATCAAAATGTCACATACCAGTAGATAGTATCACCTTGAATCAGGTTTTACATTGCATTATTGCAGTAAGGTTTTATTTTGACCTTAACCTTATCTGGAGTTTCACATGACATCACCCTCACTTTAGGGTTTCATATAGCTTCACCCTTGATTAGGGTTTCTCATAACATCATCCTCCATTAGGGTTTACTATTCACATTCAATCAGGGTTTATTATTAAAATTCCCTGAATTAGGTTTTCTCAAGTCATTACCCTAAATTAGGATCATACCATTACCAAAGATTAGGGTTTCACCTATCATTGTCCTCAATTAGGGTTAGGGTTCATCAACCTTCCTAATTAGGGTTCATGATCTCTTTATCAAGGATCATACCCTAATTAGACATTCATTCATGTTGGAAGTGTTGAGACTTAACCACTACATAATTATTATTCATGTAGGAAGTCCTCTCTCTCTCATCCTCTATAAGATGATACTTACTTCAGACTTGATTAGATTAGGTCAACTCAACTTGATTGGAGAGTTGACACATGTATTGTGTCATTACCTCCATATTCATCAAAGATTAATCATTCAAAATGTAACATCCCTGACCTGGGTTATGCTTTAACGCTAGGTGTTTTGATTAAGAAAGATCATTATATGCTTAATCTTATCTTTTGAAAAGTGATTAGGGCTCATGAGGAACTTATGTTTCAATTTTGGTCCTGTTTGAACAATGTTAAAGCAATGTTTGCTTATTTTGGACTAAAGTGCAAATTACCCAAGTTGAGGGGTTAAATTGCAAATGTTGCATGATAAGATGTTCCTATGATGTTAAGACATCATAAGAATGAATATGATGTAGTGGTATGGTTTCCACAAGCTTGGACACCAAGATTAAGCTTGTAAAGCAATCCTTGTGCATTAAAACCTAGTTTTGGAGTAAAGTGCAATTTACCCAAAATCTAGGGTTCAATATGCAAATTACCACTTCAATATGGTCCTTAATGTTTCTTGGCATCATGTAGAGTAAATAAAATGAGAGGGACTCCTCATTTGAATTAAGTTGTAGGAGAGAGAATCTTGACATTAAAATAATCAAGAATAATGCCTAATTGAAAACCTAATTCAATTTAGGGCAAAAATGTATAAAAATAATTGAAGGGCTTTCAAACAAAATGTTTTGGGTTGATTTTGAATAATTATGGACGTTCCTTTGCCAAGATAAGGAACGAAAATATCTTAAGTAGGTGAAATTCCACTCACCTTATTATAAAGAAAAATAATTTCCACTCACATATGGGATATTAATATAATAAGCATTAAGGTGCTTAATTTGCTTTTATTTAAATTGAGGATAATGAAGGAGAATTAAAGGAAAGTAATGTGCCTCGTACCCAAGGTAGTTGAGGGGGAAGAGGCGGACACTTTATTGGGATTAATTGGATTTTTATAAGGCATTTTCTCTCTCATCAATTTCCTTATAAAAGTGCCTTTTCCAAATGAATTGAAAGGCTTTTTCGGCCCTTTCTTCTTCCTTTGCTTGGGATGAGCTCAAGGTTACTTATGAGCAACAGGAGGACGAGCCCCAACCTGTTGGTAAGCTTCTTGACCCTCGTTCTTCATGATTTCATGGTGGAAATCGAAAATAAATTATGGATTCCTTCTTATTTCGATCTCCTCTTCAACCCTAGCCAACTTTTTCAATCAAAAGCTTGAGGACGAGCCTAGGGGGAGTTGATAGAGCTTCATCCACCATTGATGGCGTGATCTTGGAGCTTTGGAGCTCAATTGGAGGCGGGTTTTATAACTCAAACCCTTAATCATTGCTATTGCATCAATCATCTATGCTTTGTTGATTGTTTTCTTCAATTTGTTACAAACTGATTCTTTGCTGCAATTTCCATCAAGAACGGTTGCTGTTCTTGGGTGCACGAAGGAAGATGATGATGACATCATCATAAGAAAGCACCTCACCAAATATCTTGGGAGCAAACGATCTCAAAGGTGGGGACCAAACAGGTTCACCAAAACCGTTTGGTGACCACACGGGTTGCAAACCGTTTGGTGTAAAACGGGTTCAAACCCGTTTGAAGGAGTTGACCAAGCGTTGACCGTTTGGGAATATCGTTCATAATTATGTAGGCTAATGACCCTACAAATTTGAGGGGTTAACTACAAAGGAATCATAGGTTGAAGGCCAATCAATTAGACAAATCGAATTGAATTAAGTACTGATTTTCAACCTGAATAACTTGACCTTCTTGGGAAAACGGGTTCAAGACCGTTTGAGATGGTTGAACAAGCATTGACCGTTTGGGATTCCTGTTCATAATGATGTTGGTTAATGACCCTCCAAATTTGAGGGGTTAACTCTAAAGGAATCATAGGTTGAAGGCTAATCAATTAGGAAAACCTAATTGGATTAAGTGCTGATTTTGAACCTGATTAACTTGACCTACTTGGGAAAACGGGTTCAAGACCGTTTGAGTGAGTTGACCAAGCGTTGACCGTTTGGGATTACTGTTCATAAATATTTTGGTTAATGACTCTCCAAATTTGAGGGGTTAACTCCCAAGGAATCGTGAGTTTAAGGCTAATCAATTAGGCAAACCCTAATTGAAAACAGTGCTGTAATTCCAATGAGTGAAGTTGAGATTTTGGGTTGATTAGCCCAAACGGGTTCAAACCCATTTGGGGATCACCCAAACGGTTTCAAACCCGTTTGGGGATCACCCCAAGACCGTTTGGAAGTCTGGGGTCAAGTATAGTTGACCAATTGAAGGTCCAAAGGTACTAATCATATTGCAATATAGTGCTGATTTGTTGATCAACTCGATAGACCAATCCATGATGATTTTTCACTAGAATCCAAAGGTTGGATGGGCCAAACGGTCTCAAGACCGTTTGGAGCTCATCCAAACGGTCTCAAGACCGTTTGGTGGTCACCTAAGACCGTTTGGAGGTCTAGGGTTGAGTATGGTTAGGTGTTTGAAGGTCTAAAGGTACCAAGCTGTTAAACAATGTAATGTTGATTTGGTGATCAATCCAATGAACCAAACCCTAATTGGATTGCTTAGATTTGAGTGATATGATGGGAAAACGGTCTCAAGACCGTTTGGAGGTCATCCAAACGACCTCAAGACCGTTTGGGGTCAGGTCATACCCAATTTGGATGATGGTTCAATGGTTTCAAAGCAACTAGTCTTACATTGATTAGTGTTGTTGAATCATCGATTCCAAACCCTAATTCAATTGAATCAAACCCTAATTGATGACCAATTGAGGGTCAATTGAGAGTCAAATCAGTTGAAGGTTGACCTATTAAACTCAATTGAAGTATGAGGGTAGGTCCAATTGATGACTGGTTCCATGAATTCAATGATTGAAGGAATCAACATTGAAAACCCTAATTCAATTGGATACCCTATGTAATGGAGGTCCAATGTGATTGAATCTCTTGAGAATCAAGATGATGAATGATCCATTGATCCAATATTGATTAGTAATGATAATCAAAGAAGGTACAAAGGTTGAAACCCGAATAGTACCTAAGGGATTAGTGCCAATTAAGGGATGAATTCCTAATTGCTTATAGGGTCAATGACTTGATACACTATGTTAATCATAGTTGTATGTACTCAACTAAAGGGTGATATGACCTATTCAAGTTGAGAAGTTGATAGCATGAATTCATACTCAAATATGATTCGTGAGGGGAACTTCTGTAGCACGACCGTGGTAGCTTCACTTTGCACGACCATGCAAGGTAGCACGGCCGTGGTGGCTTCCCTTCGCACGGCCGTTCTTGGTTGCACGGCCGTGGTGCTCTATGCTTGATTTAGAGGTGATTTGAAAGTGACCTCATATGATCGTATACCTTGATATGATTGTAAGTTCAATATAATTGGATGAAGGATACATAAGATATGTGATGAGAAACCCTAGTTGAGGGTGTATCATTGTGATTATTTATAAGCAACTTTATAATAAAGTCATGCCTTAAACTAAGATAAGTCCATATCATGTGAGATAGATGTACAATTCTAATGTGTGGCCTTTGCATTATATGATAAAGGTAAGAGATTAGTGATGGGATGTATTAAGAGGGAAATACCTTAATACAAGATAAGATGGATAACTCAACAGAGTTTGAAATGATGAGAAAGTGATACATCAAGATATGATAGTTATCACATTCAACATTTCAGGGTTTATATGCCTTGATGTACTTCAAATCCAATATAATTGGGTAAGAAACATATGAAGTGTGTTATGAAACTATTACAATGAAATGTAATGAGTTGTTACACCTTGATGAGTGTTAATTAATGTACCTTGAGAATGGGGTTAAGCCCAAATGATGTGTATGATATAATCATACCATGATAAGGATGATAAATGAACTCATACCTTGAATTGATGATCATTAATGCTATATGATGAAAGTAATGTTCTAGAATAATCAAATATGATATCCTTGAATGCCCCAGAGGTATGGAATAATGTATTAAGGGTTGGACAGATAATGAGATCATGAACTCTTTATTAATGAGAAATGGGGAACCCTAACCCTAATTTGGGTAAAGGAAATGAAAAGCCCTATTTGATAGTAAACCCTAATTCCTGGTAGAGGAATAATGGTGTTGCTATCACATCATATGATGTGATGAATATCTTGTATGACTGTTATCATGCCTAATAACCATACAGATATTATGAGATGATGTATATAGCTAGTGTGAGCTGTGACATTTATATAATAAATGTTGATTGGCATTATGTGCCTTAATGTTGTTGTTGCTTAGTAAAAGAAGCAATATGCATGGACTTTTATGAGTCACATGAGTAAGTTGTTACCCAGTGAGAGGTGATAAGATATTTCATGGCCTTGTGAGCCAGGTGTGATGCTTGTGTAACAAGTATCATGAATGCCTTGGTCAGATGACCTGAAGGTGATAGTTACTTGAAAAAGGTATAATAATGCTCAATGATGAGTTAAGGGTTTGAATACCCAGAACCATATGATTATGGTGATGAGAAAGTGAAGGGATGATAATTCCCAGTATTGAAATGAGGGACTGAGTTCCCAGGGTCTTTGAAAGACTGATAAATATCTGATAAAAGTAGTACATGTCTCTTTATAGCATTGTTGTAATAAGTTATGTTTGAGAACTTGGCTGATGCTAAAAGAATATGAGAATGTACTTAATAAATCAAGTGAAATCTATTCATGTAGTGCTCTGACCATAGATCCATCATCGTCAGGAATAGGTGATGGTGAAACGGGTGCCCGCGGCAAAACCCAGAGCACATATTTTGAATATGTGGGGGTAAATGGGCGAAAATATCCTTACGTCCTCTTGAAGAGATTGTTGGAAGGTAAACAAGAAACCTCTCAATCCTTCATGAATATGTAGGGATGGATGTATCATGAATCTCCCAATGATACTTAATGTCGGATCGAGGAGATAAACAAGAAATCTCTCGATTGGCGATGAGAGTGCAGTTGACGTTGTAACTCTGTAGCGAAGGTGCCAGAATACCCTGGCTAGCTAGTTAGCAGATCAGACATGAGATGTCCTGCATGTGGTCTCGTACTGACCGAGACAAATGAGGTCATAAGAATCCGGCTCTTTGATGACCTATGTATGGTACCGAGGCGATTTCGTAATGGTCGGTTGGAGTATGAGCGGTATATCTCATCTCCTCAGAGCATAAGTGTGATTGTAAAATGTAATCAGCCGTATAGCATGTTTGCTTAAGGATTGAATACGGAGATTCATTGGCTGATGTTGCATTTCTTTGTGCATTCCTTAGTAGATAAATGTTAATTATGTTTCTTTATATTCTCTGCAAAGTAGACAGATGAATTACTTATCTACCATGGGTAGATGCAATGACCTCCTTGAGAATGGAGATTATCTTATTCAGTTCTATGATGAATAATTCTGCCTGATAATGTAAAAGTAACCCCTACTCAGTTTTAATTTGATAAACTGCAATAACAATGTTTTTGGCGGAGATTTATATCTCTCGCTGGGGCAATTTTCAATTGTCTCACCCCCATGGGAAACATTTTTAGGTATGCATGGAAGGTAGAGCAGAAACCCTAGAACAGGGAAAGAGCAGCAGCAACAGCAGGGACAGCAATAAGATCTCAGGTGGAAATATTGTATGTCTAGTCATATAGATAGTAGTCTTATGTGTCGTCTCTGTACTCTCAGGTCCTCGGAGTTTTAAATGTATCAATCTGAGTTTTGGCTTAGTGCCTCGAAGTTTTTATACTGCCTGTGTATATTTGTTAACAGGACAGTCAATGTTGTAATCCTTGAAAAGGAATGGTACAGGTTGTGTACTTGTGAACCAAGATTAATTTGGAATACTTTGGTTCATGGTTAAAGAGTTTTCCTGTGAATGGATCTCTTTGCAAAAAGTTTTAAATTTTTAGTGATTTTCAGTAATCCGCTGCAAATAATTCGCTTCCGCATTAGTTAATCCTGTTTTCGCGAGATGGTCATCACACAAAAGGTACTAATCACCCTATCTTATTAAGGGTACAATTACCATAATCACCCTCGAATTATATCATGTAATGATAAATTAAACAATTGACCTTTAATCATCTTAAGTGTGCATATGGTTTTGATTAATTACTTCCAAACGGTCTTGGTCACTTAGACCTCAAACGGTCTTGACCAACTAGACCTCAAACAGTCTTGCTTGAAATACCTCCAAACGGTCTAAGACCGTTTAGACCTCCAAACGGTCTTGATCAACACTTGAAACCGGTTAGCAAAGTTGATGCTTGAAAATGTTTGACAAAGTTGATGCTTGAAACCGTTTAACAAAGTTGATGCTGGAAACCGTTTGACAAAGTTGATGCTTGAAACTGTTTGACAAAGTTGATGCTTGAAACCGTTTGACAAAGTTGATGCTTGAAACCGTTTGACAAATTTGATGCTTGAAACCGTTTGACAAAGTTGATGCTTGAAACTGTTCGATAAAGTTGATGCTTGAAACCATTTGAGTCTCAATCGGTTTGGGATCGTTTGGTCCCAAACGGTCTCGAGACCGTTTGGACTCAAACGGTCTTGAGACCGTTTGGTCCAAACCTCCTCAAAACCGATTGGACCAAAAATGGTCTCAACCATTCATATTAATTTAGGGTTTCCAAGATTAATTCCTTCATCAATTGAATCTATGTAATTACTCATCAATTGAACCTAAGCACCATGCTTAAATTGAGATTAAGAAATCATCTTTCAATTGATTCATCCTTCAATTGATCATCAATTAGGGTTTTGAACCCAATTGAATTAGGGTTGAAATCGATGAACCTTCAATATTAGTCACTATGGAATTCATTGCTTTAGGATCATTGGACCATCATTCAAATTGGACATGACATGACCTCAAACAGTCTTGAGGTTGTTTGGATGACCTCAAAATGGTCTTGAGACCATTTTCCCATCCCATCATCAAAATTTGTTAAATTCAATTAGGGTTTGTATCGTTGGATTGCTCATCAGAATAGCTATTGCTTGTATTTCAATTTGATAACTTTGGGTCTTCAACTACTTCACCATACTCAACCCTAGACCTCCAAACGGGAACAATTAAGTATGCCCTCTAGGAGTTCCCTCTAGGAATACTTGATTGTTCCCATACTCAAAAGTATGCCCTCTAGGAGTTCCCGTAGGAAAACCTATTTCACCATCATCAAACTACTGACGATGATAGATCTATGGTCAGGGCTCTACATGATACCATTTCACTTGATTAATTAAGTATGTTACAATATTCTTTTAGCATCAAACATGTTTTTCAAACATAAAACATTGTAATAGTTGCTACAAAGAATGAGTACTATTTCTATCAAGTTCTTTTCAAGCTTTATTAGACTTTGGGATCTCAATCCCTTATCACATCAGGGTATTCTCACCCCTTAACATCTCATCATCATGATTATGAAACATGGGTGTTCAAACCCTTAATTCATCAAAACACTTGTTACCACTTTATCAGGTAACTGCCTTCAGGTCATCTAATCATTATAAACATAATAACTGCAGTGCAGGTATTTCACATGGTTCTTAAATCCCAATAATAATTCTTGTTACCTATCACTAGGCAACAAAACATATTATGGCTCACAAGGCCCATAAAGCAAATTCAATAGTAAAGCATCATAGCTCATACCTGGATATGTCCACCATCTCATGAAACCTGCATAATTAGTGCACATGATAACAATTATATCAATTACAAATCAGCACTATGCATTATAAAAGTATCATCACTATTTCCTTATTTGAGCTAAGATTTCCCAATTTATGTCAATTAGGAATACTTAATCTCATTACTCAGATTTGGGTCATGATTATCATCATATTGCCCAAAATTAAGGTTTTATACATTACAACCCAAGATTAGGGCTCCACATATCTGTATCCTATATCAATGTAGGATTTCATATCAAAATGTCACATATCAGTAGATAGTATCACCTTGAATCAGGTTTTACATTTCATTATTGCATTAAGGTTTTATTTTGACCTTAACCTTATCTGGAGTTTCACATGACATCACCCTCACTTTAGGGTTTCATATAGATTCACCCTTGATTAGGGTTTCTCATAACATCATCCTCCATTAGGGTTTACTATTCACATTCAATCATGGTTTATTATTAAAATTCCCTGAATTAGGTTTTCTCAAGTCATTACCCTAAATTAGGATCATACCATTACCAAAGATGAGGGTTTCACCTATCATTGTCCTCAATTAGGGTTAGGGTTCATCAACCTTCCTAATTAGGGTTCATGATCTCTTTATCAAGGATCATACCCTAATTAGACATTCATTCATGTTGGAAGTGTTGAGACTTAACCACTACATAATTATTATTCATGTAGGAAGTCCTCTCTTTTCATCCTCTATAAGATGATACTTACTTCAGACTTGATTAGATTAGGTCAACTCAACTTGATTGGAGAGTTGACACATGTATTGTGTCATTACCTCCATATTCATAAAAGATTAATCATTCAAAAGGTACTAATCACTCTATCTTATTAAGGGTACAATTACCATAATCACCCTCGAATTATATCATGTAATGATCAATTAAAAATTGACCTTTAATCATCTTAAGTGTCCATATGGTTTTGATTAATTACTTCCAAACGGTCTTGGTCACTTAGACCTCAAACGGTCTTGACCAACCAGACCTCAAACGGTCTTGCTTGAAATACCTCCAAATGGTCTAAGACCATTTTGACCTCCAAACGGTCTTGATCAACACTTGAAACCAGTTAGCAAAGTTGATGCTTGAAAATGTTTGACAGAGTTGATGCTTGAAACCGTTTGACAAAGTTGATGCTTGAAACCATTTGACAAAGTTGATGCTTGAAACCGTTTGATAAAGTTGATGCTTGAAACCATTTGACAAAGTTGATGCTTGAAACCTTTGATAAAGTTGATGCTTGAAACCATTTGAGTCGCAATCAGTTTGGGATCGTTTGGTCCCAAACGGTCTCGAGACTGTTTGGTCCAAACCTCCTCAAAACCGATTGGACCAAAAATGGTCTCAACCATTCATATTAATTTAGGGTTTCCAAGATTAATTCCTTCATCAATTGAATCTATGTAATTAATCATCAATTGAACCTAAGCACCATGATCAAATTGAGATTAAGAAATCATCTTTCAATTGATTCATCCTTCAATTGATCATCAATTAGGGTTTTGAACCCAATTGAATTAGGGTTGAAATCGATGAACCTTCAATATTAGTCACTATGGAATTAATTGCTTTAGGATCATTGGACCATCATTCAAATTGGACATGACCTGACCTCAAACGGTCTTGAGGTTGTTTGGATGACCTCAAAATGGTCTTGAGACCGTTTGCCCATCCCATCATCAAAATTTGTTAAATTCAATTAGGGTTTGTATCGTTGGATTGCTCATCAGAATAGCTATTGCTTGCATTTCAATTTGATAACTTTGGGTCTTCAACTACTTCACCATACTCAACCCGAGACCTCCAAATGGTCTTGAGACCATTTGGGTTAATCAACCCAAAGAATTAAATCATTCAATTTTAAATTCAGCTCTAAACCCGATTAGGGTTTCTAATTAGATGATTGCCCATTCAGTGATTCAATTAATTAGAACTATTAGATCCCTATACAACATGTAATAGGGTTATGACCTCAAATGGTCAACCCATCCAAACGGTCAACCTTTCTAAATGGTTTAGGGTTCAAGACTCCAAACGGTTTGCAAACCGTTTGGTCTCCAAATGGTTTGGTGAAACCGTTTGGACCAAGATCTTCAAAACCGTTTGCAAGGGAAACTTGTTAGATTGCATGCCCAAGATGATATCATCATCATCTAACTTCATTCATTCAAAATCTACTGCCATTTTCATGGTAATTACAACAATGGATCAATGGAATTTCAAATAGAACAAAATGTTCAACAAATAATGGAGATTTGAATGCAATAACAATATTTAAGGGTTTGAGTTATATAACCCATCTCCAATTGAGCTTCAAAGCTTGGAGCTTCACGTCAAAAATGGTGGAGGAAGCTTTTGAAACTCTCCCAAGGCTCGTCCTCAAGCTTTGGAGTGAAAAGATTGGCTAGGATTGGAGATGGAGTGAAATAGAGAAGAAATCATGCATTGTTTTGTGATTTCCACCATGAAATCAAGGTGAAAGAAGATCAAGAAGCTTATCAATAGGTTGGGGATCATCCTCCAGCTTCTTCTAGCTCCTTGGGTCGGTTTGCAAGCAAAGAGAGGATGTAGATTCGAAAAAGCCTTTGATTTGAGTTGTAAAAGGTGTTTTTATTAGAAAATCAATGAGAGAGAAAATGACTTATTAAAAATCTTTTAATTCCAAAATTAGTGCCACCTCTCCCTCCTCAATTCCTTGGCCACGAAGCCACCTTATCCTTCTTGCAAAACTTCTTCATTATCCAAGAATTAAAAGAAAAGAAATTAAGCACCTTAAACATATTATACTAATATCCCCCTTTTAGTGGATATTACTTTTTCTTATAATAATGTGAGTGGAGTCTTCACCTCCTTAGGATATTTCGTTTCCTTTGCAAGGAATAAAGGTGTTCATACTTGATAAAATTCAACCATCTCATTTTTGGTTGAAGGCCCTTCAATTATTTTATTTATTTTTGCATTAAATTGAATTAGGGTTTCAATTATGCTTAAATCTTGATTATTTTAATATCAAGATTCTCTCTCCTACAAAATAATTCAAATGAGGCGCCCCTCCCACTTTCTTTTCTCTAAGTGATGCCAAGAAACATTGGGGACCCTATAGAAGTGGTATTTTGCATATTGAACCCTAGGTTTTGGGTAAATTGCACATTACACCAAAACTAGGTTTTAATGCACAAGAATTGCTCAACAAGCTCTATCTTGGTGCTCAAGCTTGTAAAAACCATACCACTCTATCATTCTCATTCTTATGATGCCTCAACATCTGAGGAACATTATATCATGTACAATTTGCAAGTTTACCCCTCTACTTGGGTAATTTGCACTTTAGTCCAAAACTAACAAAACACTATTTCAACATTATTCACAAAGGACTAAAATTGAAATATAAGTTCCTCTTGGGACTTAATTACTTTCCAAGAAATATGAACAAGCATCTAATCAACATTATTAAGCAAAACGTCTAGGGTGAGAGCATAACCCAGGTCAGTGATGTTACAAACCAGTTCCAGTAGATATCATTGATGTAATGCTAGATAGTTGTGTGGTAGAGCACACTGATCCACCTCCCATGTTTAGAAACATTGTGCATGATGCTGAGATACCATTATACACATGTTGTAAGTTTACGAAGCTTAGCGTTGTGTTGATATTGCATAAAGTGAAAACTAACAATCGATGGAGCGACAAAAGCTTCACATCATTGTTGTCTTTGTTGAAAGAAATTCTTCCTAAAGGAAACAAGCTACCAATCTCAACATACCGGTTAAAAAAATTGTTGTGACCAATGGGAATGGAGGCCAAGAAGATACACACATGCCCGAATGATTGTGTATTATTTCAAAAGGACTATGTGGATTTGAAAGATTGTCTGAAATGTGGTGCATCAAGGTATAAAATGACGACTTCGGGGGAGTCCAAAACTGGTTCTCCTGCCAAGGTGATGTGGTATCTACCTATAAAACCACAGTTTCAATGCTTGTTTGCCAATCCTATAGATGTGAAGAATTTGAGGTGGCATGCAAATGTTAAGAAAAATAATGATGGGATCCTACGACATGCATCTGATTCCCCACAGTGGAAGAAGATTGATTTATTGTACCCTGAATTCGATGAATAAGATAGGAATCTAAGACTTGGGATTTATACATATGGGATGAATCTGTATGGGACATTGAGCATCCAACATAGCACTTGGCCAGTTATGCTTGTTATATACAATCTTCCTCCCTAGTTGTGTATGAAAAATAAGTATGTTATGCTGTCGTCTTTGATATCGGGCCCTAAACAACCTGGAAATGATATCGACGTTTATCTTGAACCTATGATTAATGAATTGAAGAAGCTCTGGGGTGAAGGTGTGATGACCTATGATGCTTCACGAAGAGAGACATTTCATTTGCACGCTATGTTGTTTTACACTGTGAATGACTTTCTAGCGTATGGGAATTTGTCTGGATATAGTGTCAAAGGATCTAAAGTGTGTCCTATATGTGAAGAGAACACTGATTCAATATGACTAAAACACGGCGGCAAGAATTTATATCTTGGTCATCGAAGGTTTCTTCCAAAATTTCATATGTATCATAGGTTGCGCAAATCATTCAATGGACGGAATGAGGAATAGAGTTTACCTAAACCTATATCAGGGGAGGATGTTTACGAAAGAGTAAAAGACATCGCTAATGAATTTGGTAAGAGATCACAATGTACTATGGCCACACAGCGCGACAAGTCTTTATTCAAGAAGAAGTCAATATTTTGGGATCTTCCTTATTGGAGTTCTTTGACAGTCAGACATTGTATCGATGTCATGCACATTGAGAAAAATGTATGTGATAGCGTCATCAGTACTCTGTTGAATGTACCAAGTAAGACTAAAGATGGGATAAAATATAGAATGAACCTATGTGAAATGGGAATAAGGATAGAATTAACAGAAGTAGTTAGTAGCGACTGGAGAACATACTTACCTCCCGCTTGTTACACGTTGTCTAGAAAGGAGAAGAAAGCTTTTTGTGAATGCTTGGTAAATGTTAAGGTGCCACATGGTTACTCATCCAACATCCATACATTGGTATCAATGAAAGATCTGAAGTTGATAGGTCTTAAATCTCATGATTGTCACACTCTAATGCAACAAATATTACCCGTGGCAATTCGATCTATATTTCCCAAGCGTGTACGGTTTGCAATCACCCGACTTTGTTTCTTTTTCAACAGTCTGTGCAGCAAAGTTATTGACCCTGATACTCTTAATAAATTGCAAAGAGAAGTGGTTGTTACCCTATGTAAGCTTGAGATGTATTTTCCTCCTTCATTCTTTGATATCATGGTATATCTTGTTCTCCACTTGACTAGGGAAGTGAAAATGTTGGGACCAGTTTTCTTGCATTGGATGTATCCCTTTAAACGATACATGAGCATTTTTAAAGGTGATGTTCGAAACCGTTATCGGCCTGAAGGGAGTATTATTGAGGGTTATGTGGCGAGAGAGGTTATGGGTTTTTGCAATGACTTTCTGAGTGCTAATGATGCTCCTGTGAATGACAAAAATATTGAGGAGCATTTTGGCAAAGGAATTTTGGGATCACAGGTGAAAGTAATCAGCCGTGAGCAGTTGGAGTAAGGTCACTTGTATATTTTACACAACATCGACGAAGTGAGTGTTTATATCGAGGACCATACCAATTTCATCAAGAGACAATATCCTCGATCCAATTCAATGTGGCTTGCTAGAGAGCATAACAAGACATTTATTAAGTGGTTTGAAGATAAAGTCTTACATCAACTATCTCAAACACCAAATAATCTTACTGAAACCATCAAATGCCTCACCTTTAAACCAAAATTGAATGTTATGTCTTATGAAGGGTTTGACATAAATGGATTCTCATATTACACAAAGCGTCAAGATGATAAGAGTGTCATCCAAAACAGTGGGGTCACCCTTCAAGCGTCTTCATTGTTTTTTGTAAGTGCAAAGGATAAGAGTCCACGTGAAGCTAAAATGTCATATTACAGTGTCATTGAAGACATATGGGAGTTTGACTATGTAGATTTCAGAATTCCGCTCGTTGAATGTGTACTTTACAATGTGAACTTTACAATTAGTGTTACTTTACAATGTGAAATTTATAATTTGAATGTGAACTTTTAAATGACTGAACATTCCCATGATGACCATGCTGATGATCACCGTGAGGGTGAGGATGTGCCTGCATCGCCTGACAATGTATGTTTTAAGAATATATCCCTGAGGTTTCTATCTATATGTTCATTTATAATTATATCATGTAAGTGTGCTTTTTTATCAAATTTTAGGTTGGTGATGTACCCCATGAAGAAATTACAGCACTTGATGAGAAGCAAAAGAAAATTGAGAAAGTGAGGGGCATCACAATGATGAACAAGTTAATACAACAAAGGGGAAATGGACCCAAATTGGATGTGGATTTCGATCATGCAGGAAATCCATATGGAGTGAACCACAACTCATTTGTTTCATATCTTGGGGTTCTTACTCACAGCCATTGCAGTCCTATCCTAGAATCCTGGCATAAAGTTCCTAAGGGGAAGAAAGACCACATATGGAAGGAACTATGTATGACTTATTATTATTTGTAATTCTATTTGTGTATATTACTAATTTTTAGGATACTAGTTAATGTCAATTCTATTTAATTTGCAGAGCATATTTGATCTGGATGAAAAGTTGCATCGTAAATGTGTGATGCAATGATGTGGGAGGGTCCTAAGGAACTATAGGACCAATCTCACCCGAGATTACATACGTGATGCTGAGAAGAGGTTCTTGATTGATTTCCAATTCTAGACATTGATCATTATTTCACTCACTCTACACTAATAATTTTTGTTTGTATTCTCTTTAAAAAATAAATTTAGGCAGAAGGAAGCCACGCAACAATGGAACTACCTGGACCCCAAAGACTGGGAGGCGTTTGTTACCCAAAGAAAAATACATGATATCAAGGTATTAAGCGCCACTCCCAATTTAATTAATATACATTTTTATGTATTCACCTATTCAAGATTAACCTTTAGTGTTACTAACCAAATCAATGTGCTAACTAACTAGGCCCTCAGTGAGGCGCAAAGAGAAAGGCATGCACTGAATGTGCACGACCACACAATGGGTCCAAGAGGATATGCAGGCGTTCTCCAAAGACTACAGACTGAGTCTGCTCAGCCTACTGCTACTCAGGAGACTGCAGAGTCCTCTACTACCACTCACACACCTCTGCCTTGCCATGCTATGTGGATAGATGGGAGGCAAAAAAAGAAGGGAGACATATCGAAACCCGCAACTGCTGAGGCAGCTACAAAAATGGTAAAAATCAACTCTTAGAGAAATCGATCGATATTGATTATTGTTATGTTTACTTACTAATTTTTGTTGATGGTGATTAGCGGGAGCTGTACGAGCAGAGGAAGGACGGAAAGTTCATCCCTCAGGGTACAAGGGATGAACTGACAGTTGCTCTGGGTAACCCAGAGAATCCTGGATGTGTTCGGGGTGCAAGTGCTGGTGTGGGCATCAAAGCATTCTTTGGGCCATCCCAGTGCAAACCTGTCCCAAAAGAGGGACTTTCACAAGACGAGGTAACCTATTCTTATTTTAGAATGTTATTGCAAAAGGGAATTCAATAATCAGAAGCTAGCATTTCTTTTATCCATGTATAGGTAGATTCATTAATTGAGAAGAGAATCCAAGAAGCAATGGCAAAGTGGCAGGCATCTCAGCCTGCCACTCAGACAGTACATGTGGCGGGCCACTCTTCTCCTACTATAGAAGTGGTTGGGAGTAATCCTGTAGACCGACCACCTAGCACGTCCTCTGTAAGTATTTTTATGACATAATAGCTAGTCTGTTCAAGATGATATATTTGTGTATATATGCATATAACATTTTTTACATAAATTTGTAGGGGTTGAAGCCATGCCAACTAAAAAGTCAAGAATATATCGTTGTAGAGGCGTCAGCTTACCCACCCCTTAAAGGGTGCATGTTTCATGGGTATCCAATACCAGATGGTGTGGTATGTGTGAGCCTGATACATGTATTCCCCGACTAGACGGATCTTGCACTGCCTCATGCACACCCAGATGCTGAAACACTTGGTGAGGCAGTAGGCAGAGTGATACTATGGCCCAAAGCGGATGCCCTCTATACTGATATTGTATGATAAATTTCCATTACTTTAATTTGTTAGTGTGTATATATGAGTCAATTGATCTAAAATTATATATACAGGTCAAAAAGACGAGACCCGCTACATCTCGACCTCCACCTCCTCGACTACCAAGTTAGCTTCCAAGGGACCGACATGCCTCGATAGGTCCTAATTGTAGGGGTGTGGCAGTATGGATCGGCGAACATGATACAAATTTCCCTATAATTTGTACTATTCTGGAGGATGCAGCAGGTAAATCATATGATAACAATCTATTTATACAAGTTTAGCATACATATTAATGCATACGTAATACAAGTTTTGAATACGTACATATTAATGCATAGGTATTAATACATGTCAATCATACGAAAACAAGATATTTATGTAAGATATTTTGGAGTTGTTTAGGTATGAATGGATGAACACATCTATGATAGAGCTGTGGATATGGTGAGATCTTGTTTATACATCCATATACCTTATTTTATATACGGTGATCTGGTTTCTTATATATTAATGCATACGTAATACATGCTTTGCAGCCACTTACACAAGATATGTACATATTTTGGGTTTTCCCATGTGGGATTTTTGGTTCCATCTTTGATTAGTCTTTTAGATGTAGACCCATATTCAGTTACTTCATACTGTTGTGATGCTTTTCAATATTTTGGTAAAAATAATAAGACGGTGATAGTAGCTTCATTCAATGTCGAGTAAGTTTACTTTGCTTATAATTTGGACTTAAGCAAATTACATTTTTATTGTGGATTTTGAGTTATTAATTTTCTACTTTCTTACCTGTAGTGGTAAGCATTGGGAGTTACTAGTTATTATCCCCAAGACGTTCACTGTCTATTATCTAGATCCTGTGGGGAATGAGTTGGATACATTATATGGACATGTAATTAAAAGACCATTATTCTCGTGAGAAATATTTCATGTTTTATATCGGTTAACATATGTTACTACATTACTATTTAATTATGCAATTTAATGGGTTACATTAACATATGTAAGGCTTTACAAGAGTACAAAAAAGTTGGAGGAAAGGTCCCCAGGAAAAAGGATCTGTCACTAATTTGGGGGAATGTGAAAGTAATTTCCTGACTCCAATGTATATATTATTTATGTGAACTGTGCTTATTTGTATTTTTGAATATTTTGTATGTTTCAATTTATATTGTGCTACACAAGACAACGGATGGGCATGTGTCTACTATGTGATGCTATTTATGGACCTAATCATCAAACATGCTGTAATGGAAATCGATAAGATACAACAACTATTATACATAGTCTCATTAGATAATATGAAATATATCAATCTTATTATATATTATTAATTATATATATACGTCATTCTCTTTGCAGGTCTTTAAAACTGCTAACTTCAGTACAGGTGGAAAGCATTTCGATGTACATGCTCCCTATACAAGAGATGAATTAGATGTTGTAAGATAAGAATGGGCAAAAGCCCTACAAAGAGTGAGAATTTTTAGATATAATTTTATTGACAATGATGACAATGATGAATAAAGAATAACTTTGTTCTCATAATTATTTTTGTGTGAATGTGAATGAATTTTTATGAATTGTCATATGTGTGTGAAGATGATCAATACATAAATGTTTCTACATATGTCTGAATGTGAAAAGAGATGAAATGAATGGAACTGTAGGTTGTTACTGGTTTCTACATGTGTGTGATGAAAAAATAATATGAATTAAATGTGCTTATACATGTGTGTGAATCACATATATATAATATTGTCCATCATGTTAATTTTGCAGGTTTGTGGCCTATTGTTGGCTGATATCAATGGATGTCGTAAAACTACAGTTCAGAACTGAACTATAGGTTCTCATCCTACTGACCAGCCATACAGCAGGCCTGCAAACTGATAAGGAAAAAAAATCTTAACTTAGGCGTCAGTTATTTGAACAAAACTGACACCAAAGACATACGGTGGTGGTTTTTTTTGATAAAAAACCGACGTCTATGTGGCCAGGAACCATGACCGTGCTAGGAAGCACGGCTATGGTGACAAGAAGGGGATATGGCGTCGGTTGTTTGCACAAAACCGACATTGGTTGTTTGCACAAAACCGACGTCGGTTCAGCTGATATGGCCAGGAACCACGACCGTGCTGGGAAGCACGGCCGTGGTGGCAGGGGAGATGACGTCAGTTATCTTACAAAACTAACGCCTATAGGCCCTTTACTGGCGCATTTTCAATGGCGGGAAGCGTTGTGATGTCGGTTCTTTTAATAACCGACATCTGTAACCATTCTATAGTGTCGGTTTTCTTTAAAAACGGACGCCTATAGTCCCTTTGCTGGCGCGTTTTCGGTGGCGGGAAGCTTTTTGGTGTCGGTTGGGAACCAACGCCAAAGGGGTCCACCTTTAGCGGTGCCCACTTGGGTGTCACTTGGAAACCGGCACTAAAACCCTTAATTAACCGACGCTAAAGGCCTATTCTGTAGTAGTGGTACCATCATCGGGTCAGGGGTTTATAGAAGAAATAAGCTTAAAACCCTAAAATTGACCATTGGTTGATAGGTACTTAGCACCATAAGTTGCCAAACCAACCTGATCCAAGTCATATTATACCTTAGGAATAACATACACATGATCATAGGTTCATCTAGAACTGAAATCAGAATAGGGAACATTATAAAAATCAAATTCCAAGTCAATCATAGCTTTTTAGTGCATGGATCATCATTTTCAAGCAAGAACATGAGCTAGCAAGCTTATGGTAAGAAATAAACGTGGAGCAAGTTATAAAACATGCCTCTAATTAGAAGATGAAACCCCAGATAGAAGAAAACTCGAGCAGGTAGGGTAGGAAATCCAATCATAAGTTGTAAACTCATCCATCTAGCACCTTTCTTCATCAAATGAACAAACCCTAAGCATAAGGAGCAAGAAAGGTAGGGTTTTAGAGCTTTAGAGCAATTTATACCATGGAACAACAAGGTTCCGACCTAGAGAAAGGTAGGAGGAAGGATAAAAAAGAAATAAATGGAGGAAAGAAGAGGATTCTTACTCTTTTAGGTCAAGATAACTAGAAGGAAGCTTTTTAAAACTAAAAAAGGAAGTCAATTGCAACCCTAGATCCTTATTCCAAGAAGGTCCCCACTTTCTTCTTCCTTGGATAGGAAAATTCACAGAAGCATAGAGGGAGAACGAGGTTGGGAGAAGGAGGGTAGTGGTGAAGAGAAAAAGGCTCGTTTTGGTGCTTAGGGATAAGTATATGAAACTTTAAGATAAAGAAAAAGAAAAAGTTAAAATTCTAATATCTTTCCAAGTGTTCATGGCCTTAAACCATTAAGAATATACAAGAACACACACAATAAGCTCCCCCACCATCCATAGAGACATACATATCCTATCTTTATTGAATTACCAAGCAAAACAAATAACTCATTAGTTGATAGCTACTAAAGGTAGCTCATCCATGAAGGGGTAAACCCTAAAATACCCTTGGTGAAAACACCATCAAACCAAGATTTAAATAGGTGCCCCATGTATCAAAAAGATCAAGAATTATGATAGAATATCCAAGGAACATAATGCAAGTGATAAATTGCAAAGAAAACCTCTTAATTGGGTAAATAGTAGAAAAGTCCAAAATGTGCATAAAATTGCATAACTTGCTCAAACAGTGTCCAAATTGGACCAAATTTGAAACGTAAGCTTGTGTTATGGATTAAAAGAATATAACAAGGTTATATTAGAGTTATAAGAATTAAATTGTGATAATTAAGATCATTCAACTCATTAAGCAAGTTTAGGTGCCTTACATTTGGTCTCTCCATGGTTGCCAAGATATGATGTATGGGGTCGCTAGGTTTTGAACCTTCTAATGGTCACCAAGTTTTGTACTCTGATAGTCATTGAATTTTGTACCTTATGTGGATGAAGAAGTTTTGGGCTCTTGATGGTCGATGAAGTTGTATCTCTTTGTTGTTGTTGTATTCACTAATCTCATGTGGTTGCTTAGGACCTCTAAACCTAGTTGTTGATGACATCTCTCATCCTCTCCAGTCGTTTATCTCACCTAACCATAGTGGTCGATGAAGATGGTGAAACCTAGTTATGTGGTTTCCAACCTATCTGATGTTTAGATGTCGATGAAACCCCTAACCTAAGTGACCGATGAAGTTTCCTGACCTATATGGTTGTCATGTGGTGTTGACTCTATATGATGATGGTTGACTTTTTACACTCATGATTAATGGTTCTTTGATTTAGTAACCCTGATTCATTGGTTCTTGGTTACACATTATCTAATAATCTTACCTTTTCCCTCGAATGAATACAAACCTAAAGTCTTATAGAGTGTTGTCTGGTAATGTTAATTCAACCGTCCTCATTAAATCAAACCCTAATAAAAGTAAGTAATGATGACACATAGCTTCTGTGTGACTATCATTATGATGAATGTACTTTCTCTCTTTATGTTGTTGTAACTCTAATTTGTTGTCATGTGAACATCATAGTTCTTAAATGATGTTGTACCAAACTTATATATGTCTCTTGTATGGTGATAATATAATGGGCCTTGATGAGGCATGGAAAGATAATGATGTTCTTATAGGAAACAATGTGGATGGTCTTATGACCTTGGACATAGTTTTGTTCCCTAATTGAGGTGTTATCCTCTTTGTGATGTGAAAAGGTTTTGTAACCAGTGATAGAATGATGATTAGTATGGACTCATGTATGGAAATGAAGTAGTACCATGTTGTTTTGTGATCAACATTATATCTCTTATGTTTTATATCTTATGAAGTTACAATATACACCATGTTTTGTAGAATACCTTTAGGGTTTGTATGTAACTTGATTGATGTAGTTAAAAGACATCTAATTGGCATTAACTAATCAAGTGAAACCCTAATCATGTAGTGCCCTGTGCCATAGATCCATTCTAGTTTCAGGACTTACTGGATGGTGAAATGAGTTCTCCTTTAGTGGAAGCTTGGAGTCATATGCTATTGAGTATATGCACATTCATAAGGATGGCTGTGGTCATACCTTGACCGGAGAATGATTGAGGTCGTATCTTAGATGATTATGATTCGATATACATGATGTGAGTGAGGACAACTACGGTTGTACCTCAGATGTTTGGGCTTTGTATACCCTAGTTTTACTAGTACCCTGACCTTTTAAGGACATACAAGGTTGTTCACTAGTGTCGTGACATATATATCAAGGGAGGACAAGGCTGTTTTGTAGGTTGACTATATATGTCACTACACAGGACTCATACTGACTAAGGGTGGATGAGATCTTAGGATTCTGTCTCTCCTAGATCTTGTTTGACACTGATTTTGACTTAGTAGTGGTCAGTTGGAGTTGAGTGGTATACCTCAACTTAGTAGGGCTAAATAAAAGACATAATCCAACTATGAAGTAAATTTATTTTGGGTTAAACATGTTTCACATTAAATGTTAACCCTTGCCCTATTTCCTATATTGCTTAGTTGTTGTATAATGAGGTAAGAGAAATTAACTATTTAGTAGGAGATAGTATTACATGTTCCTTTATATAACTTCTAGTCATGTATGTTGATATTCCTATATGTTTAACTTTCTTAATTTACTTAACTTGGTTGAATAGCTCATTGTTCTTAAACTACTTAATATGTTTCATTAGCTTAACATGTTTAATAATATATCTGTTGTAATCAATAATCATTGGTTGAGAGTTATATCTCTCACTGGGACATGGGTCTCACCTCGTGGGTCACCACATCTTTTTAGGTGGTCGTCAGGCATGGTCAGGATTGTGGTGATGAAGAAGAGCAGCTTGGAGAGCAACAAAAGCATAAGGTTGGATAGTTGTTAGTAGAGTCCTAGATTCATTGTTGCACTCTTAGGTTTGGGCAGGGGATGTTTTTTAGATGATGTGTATATCGACATGTGGTTTTCGACAGTCTACCTATGCTTTGTATATGGCATGTATATGTGAAACAATATTTTTGTATACATGTTGTGGTTGATTCCAGTGGACATATGCATAAATACTTGTTATGATATGCGTTGATATACAAGTTGTTGGACCTTTATGTAATGTTTATGAACGTGATAGTAGTGTTTAAAATCACCTGTAATTTACCCTATTTTTTGGTGTATGGTTAATTAGTGGTTGATTGCGCATTTTGTTTCAAGAAATCTTGTTCGGTATGGTGGGGTGTCAAACTAATAGGTTGGTATCAGAGCTCTAGGTTTTCTGAGTCTACATGGACATAGGACTTAGGTTTTTGTTTGTTCTTATGCAATGTAACATATTTGATCATAGCTTCTACTTATGTAATATGTCTAGAGAGCAAGAAGAACATGATGAGAGTAGCTATGATGTGTAAGGAGGTGGCGCTATGATGCATGCACATGAAGATAGAGTGTCAGTGATATGTGGTAAAGCAGCCCAAGGTGTCGTAGCTTGACCCGACAACTATGGCCAATCCAGTGTTCTTATCCACGCTTGGATAGATTATGGCCACGATTACGCATGTGGCAAATAGAGAGCTCATACCTCAAGCTAGCGAAGCCATCCCCAATGCATAATCCCAAGGTTCTGGAAGACTTTTGAGAGGCAGAGATGTGTGGGGGCGATCAAGTATGCGGGTGTAGATGACCCAGATGATGCATATATGTGGTTGACGGAGCTTGAGAAGACTTTCAAAATCCTCAAGATCCTAGAAGAGGAAAAGGTGAAGCATGATGTTTATCTACTGAAGGGCAGTGTTGGCCACTGGTCGTCCATAGAAGAGGAGAAGAGACCTAGAGTTGTGATCAGTTGGGAAGAGTTTTGATGGGAGTTTGTGAACCAATACTTTGTGGAGACATACCTAGATGAGAAGATAGCATAGTTTGAGAAGATAAGCCATGGATCAATGACTATCAATGAGTATGAGGTGAAGTTATGGACCTTTTGTGGTTCTGTCCTCATATGGAAACAATGGAGAAGGAGAGGATCTACAAGTTCAATAAGGGCATGAGCTTAGAGTTGTCTACTATGGATAGTGCTTTAGAGAACAGAGAGAGGTTCTCTACCTTTGTGGAGTCAGTAAGGTGTATTGAGTGTTCTTCTATCAACAAGCATGAGGCCAACACTAAGAAGAGGCCAACTCAGTTTTAGGGGAAGTCATCTGGTGGCTTTAAGAAGTCAAAGTTTTATTCACCTTAGTCACAACAGATGTCAGCTTTTTCTGAGCCGAGGCCAGGTGTGTCATAACAGTGGTCCCCGAGAAAGGGCATAGGTCGTAGCTTTCTTCCTACAGGAGCACGTAGTGCAGCGACGATGTTAGTGTTAAGGCCGTCTAGACCATAGTATGATTTGAGGACTTGTCACAAGTGTGAACAAGTAGGGCATATTAGGTGGGATTGCCCTATGAAGGATGAGGATCTGACACAACAACCAAGGAGGAGTCAGCAAGATTCCCAACAACAACAGTTCAACTGTGGTGTGGTGGTGGAGGATGTGGTTAGGAATTACAGACATGATCTTCTAGGCCAGATGGAAGAGGATGAGGATGACAACATGGAACGAGTAGATTCTATGCCATGAGTCAGCTGTAGGGAGTGGCCAATCCGTGGGTCGTGATAGGTCATATTGAACTTTTTCATTATGAACTATATGCTTCTTCTTTTGTATCTATTTTTTTTACCAGGGTGTGACACACTCTTTTATTAGTAGAGAGGTGATAAGCAGTTGTAATCTGCCTATTTGTAGTAGATCTGATAGCCTTCAGTTAGAAACCCCTCTTATTGGTTCTATCGAGTTTCCTGAGGTGTGTCCATCTTGCATTCTTTCTTTCTCGAGATGCAACATTCAGGTGGATCGTATGCCACTTGACATGCATGGGTTTGATGTGATCCTAGGGATGGATACCTTGGAGAAGTACAAGGTTATTTTGGACTGTAGTTCTAAGGTGGTGATGTTCTGTGATGGAGACATTTTGTGGATCTTCCAAGGAGATAGGAAGATTCTTCCCACGTGTTTGGTGTCAACTATGATAGCAGAGATGTTGATGAGACATGGATGTGAGGCTTTCTTGGCTCATGTTATGGATACCAAGGTGTGGAGTCCTAGTATCTAGGAGGTGTCTCTAGTGCAAGAATTTGAGGGTGTCCTTCCTGAGGAGTTTCTTGTTGTTCACCCTCCTAGAGAGATTGATTTTGAGATCAATCTTGTTCCTGGAGCACAACCCATAGAACAATCACCCTACATGATGCCACCAATGGAGATACAGGAGTTGAAGAAATAGTTGTAGGAGCTATTAGAGAGGGGTTTTATCAAGCTGAGCACTTCCCCTTGGGGTGATCCCATTTTATTTGTGAAGAAGAAGGATATATCTATGAGGTTGTGTATAGACTATCGACAGTTTAACAAAGTCACAATAAAGAACAAGTACCCATTTCTGAGGATCGATGATATATTTGATCAGTTGAGAGGTGCCACAATGTTCTCAAAGATAGACCTGATACCACATTACCACCAATTGAGGGTCAAGGTGGATGAAATACCCAAGTCAGCTTTCAGAACTAGGTATGGTCACTATGAGTTCCTGGTTATGCCATTTGGGTTGACCAAAGCACCAACAACTTTCATGGACTTGATGAATAAGGTGTTTAGAATGTATATGGATCAGTTCATGGTAGCGTTCATAGATGACATCTTGATATACTCTAAAGACAAATAGCAGCATGAGCAACACCTTTTCTAGGCTTTTATGTTGTTGAGACAACAAGGGTTGTATGCCAAGATCATCAAGTGGGAGTTCTAGCTAATAGAGGTATCTTTTATGGGTCACATCATATCTGCTAAAGGTGTTTGTGTATACCCTAAGAAGGTACAAATAGTGGTAGAATGGGAACAACCCAAGACACTGATAGAAGTTCCAAATTTCCTAGGGTTGGCAGGATACTACAGGATTATCATCAAGAACTTCACTGTTGTGGCGTTACCCCTAACAAAGCTGACCAGGAAAGGTGTTCCTTTTGTTTGGGATGACAAGTGTCAGTGTTCCTTCCATCTGTTGAAGGAGAAGTTGACCAGTGCACCAGTGTTAGTTCTTCCAGAGCAAGGGAAATGTTACACCATCTTCTATGATGCGTCGAAGAATGGATTGGGATGTGTGATGATTCAAGATAAGAATGAGATTTCTTTTGCTTCACAAAAGCTTAAGAAGAATGAGAAGAACTACCCAAAACATGACCTAGAGCTAGCAGTTGTGTCCATGCCTTGAACATCTAGAGGCACTATATGTATGGAGAGAAGTGTCAGATCTTTACCGACTACAAGAACCTTTAGTATGTCTTCTCAAAGTAGGAGTTGAATATGTAATAGAGGAGATGGATGGAGTTGATCAAGGACTGTGTTTGCATGATATACTACTATCCAAGAAAGTGAATGTGGTGGCAGATGCTTTAAGTAGGAAGTCATCTTTATCATCTTGTGTAGACAAGTCGCAGTTGCATGACTTGGTGTGCCACAAGTGGGACATGTTGGTGTTGCTTCATCAGATGAATGTAAAGTTGGAGGTTTCTCTATTGGCATGCTTGTTAGCACAGTTGCAGGTGAAGCCTACCTGGATGCAATCAATTGGGGATGTGCAACAGAAGGATACTGTGATATATAATATCAAGTTAGAGTTTGTAGCAAGAAGTATGATGGTTATCATGAGATGGATGATGGGATAGTTTTCTTTCATAAGAGGATGGTGGTTCCAGTTGATGGTGCTTTGAGGAAGATGGTGCTTGAGGATTCTAATTCCTTGATGTACGTGGTACATCCTGGTAGTACCAAGATGTACCATAATCTGAAGGATCTGTATTGGTGGCCAAGTAGGAAGCGGGATGTGGAAGAATTCATGGCTATATGTACAATTTATCAACAGGTCAAGGTAGAGCATTAGAATCCTATAGGGACGTTACAAACTTTGGTAATACCACAATGGAAATGGGATCATATTACCATGGACTTTGTGGTTGGTCTTCCTAGGAAATCCAAAGGTCATGATTCCATTTGGGTGATAGTTCATAGGTAGACCACGTCAGCTCACTTCTTTCCAGTTAAGATGACGTAGACAATAGAGAAGTTTTCACAGATATATTTTGATGAGATGGTCCATTTGTATGGTATTCCACTGACCATATTGTCTGACAGAGGTCCACAATTTATGACTCATTTTTGGGAACGTCTACATATAACTTTGGGGACACAATTGAGGTTTAGTACAACCTTTCATCCATAGACAAATGGTCAGTTAGAGAGGAACATTCAAACTTTGGAAGATTTGTTGAGGGAATGTGTTCTGTAGTTTCTTGGTAGTTGGGATGTACACCTGATTTAATTGAGTTTGCTTACAACAACAATTACCAGATAAGCATAGGCATGGAACTGTATGAATCATTCTACAATGCAACGTTGTATGATAGACATTGTTGGTCATCGCTTTGTTGGTATGAGATAGGTGAGTGTCATCTTTTGGGTCTTGAGCTAGTACAATAGACAATAGAGAAGATCAAAGTGATACAACAATAGTTGAAGGCTTCCTAGGATAGACAAAAATCTTATGCTGATAATCTCCATAGGCCATTGGAGTTCCAAGTAGGGGATAATGTGTACCTTAAGGTTTCCCCTTGGAAGGGTGTACTAAGGTTTGGTAGGAAGGGTAAGTTGGCTCCTAGGATTATGGGACCATACCCTATCTTGGAGCGTGTTGGGAAGGTGGCATACAAGCTGAAGCTACCACCTGAGTTGTACATGTTGCATGATGTCTTCCATGTTGAGGAAGTGTCACTCTGATATCGAACTGACATTGCATCCACTGGAGGTTGAGTTGGAGGAGGATGCGTCATATTTCGAGGATCCTGAGTTTATGTTAGATAGGAGAGTGAAGAAGTTGAAGAAGAAGGATACATTTTTAGTTAAGGTTTTATGGCATCACCATGGTGTGGAAGAAGCCACGTGGGATTTATAGGATGAGATGCATTGGAAGTACCCACCTTTGTTCACATAGGATTTTGGGGGAAAAATCCTCATTAGGGGTTTATGGTTGTAAGACCCGTGACCTTGCTTTTTGGTTGAACATGCTTATTTAACATAATTAGATGCTTAAAACCTTAATCAAACCTTGCAATGTGCTTTGATATCATGTGACAAGATTATGTTTCATGTTTGGTCTAGGTTGGATGTTGTTTGAGCTAGTTATGCATTATGTGCTTGTTTTGGACCTAATTGCAATTTACCCACTTGTAGGATTTTTTCTTGCAATTTGTCACATGCTTGCTGCGCCTCACATGTTTTCACATCATGTTTGATATAGTTGAGATTTAGGGAACCTTGTCACACCTTGGTTTGAGTGATGGCATGTTGTGTTTAGATTAGGGGTTGTGTGGATGCCCTAAGTTGATGTTTGACCTTGAGTGTGAGCTACCTAGTTTTGACGATCACTAAGTTTTCTTGTGATCCAAGTTTTTTGTGGTTGATGATGTTTTATGTGTTCCCTCTGGTATTGACGGTCAATGAGACTCATGACTCCTCTAGGTCACCAAGAATCCCAAGGGTTAGAGATCGTTTGCTTCTTTGGTCATCATTGGTCGCCAAGGTGCTTTAGTAGTCACTATGTTTTTCTAGACCACCTGAGTGGTCGATGGGTATTCTTTGTTTGGTCACCCTAGTTGCTTGGTTGAGTGTGGCTCTTGCATGGATGATATCTCTTAGACACATGGCATGTTTATCATGACACCTAACCACATCTCTCTCTCTTCCACGTTAAGCTACATATACCCCTCTCTTTTCATGCAAATAACCTATCTACACTCCTAGTCTTCTCTCTCTTGTTCCTTGGTTTCTCTTGGAGCTCGTCCCCTTGGTGCTTGGTGGAGAAGGATATGCCAAAGAAGGAGAAGAAGGATGATCTACCTTGCATGCTGACCTAGGGTTTGGAAATACCCATCTTCTGATTGTTTGGTGCTAGCTTGCTCTTCTTCTTGGTCTTGGTAAGTGAGATCTATCTCTCTACACCTACATTTTACTTGTTTTTCTTCTCTTATTCTTTCTGTTCTTGGATGAACCCATGGTGTTCCATGGTAGTGCTTGAATTAGAGCTTGAAGGACATCTTTTTCTTGCCTCTTCTACCTAGGGTTTGCTTCTTTCTTAGTGGTGGAGCTAGTTTGGCCAAAAGGACTGCTCAATATAGGGTTCTTCCTTCTTTCCTTCGAGCTACCTTTCTCTTTTGGGTTTCTACATCATCTCCAAGGCAAGTTATATAAATTTATCCACTATTATTTCTTACCCTCTACCTTGCATGCACATAATCTTGATCTAAAACATGTTTACACGTAGAAAGATAGTATCTTATATCTAGGGTTTATGTTCACATGGTGATTCTTGAGTATAAACTTCTCTTGGATGAACCCTAATCCTTGTGCATGAATCTTGCTTGGTGATGGAGGTTTTGGTTCTTGCATGCCTGTGGAAATCATTGGTTTTATTCTTGGATTTTTAGGGTTTTCTTGGAGTAGTAAACAATGGATTTTCTTTTTGTGCCTTGAACTGATTTCTACCTTGATCATAATCTAATGATCTAGTTTCCATGTTGACCAACATGTTTGGATTCATGTGGTCGATGAGTTTTGGTCTGTCCATGGTCGCCAAGATTTGATGTATGTAGTCGTTAAGTTTTGAACATTCTGACGGTCGCCAGGTTTTTATAGTCTGATGGTCATTGAGTTTTGTACCTTATGCGGCCGATGAAGTTTTGGGCTCTTGATGGTCAATGAAGTTGGATCTCTCTATGGTCGTTGTGTTCAATGATTTCATGTGGTTGCTAGGTACCTCTAAGCCTAGCAGCCGATGACATCTCTCATCCTTGATGGTCGTTGAAGTTACCTAACCTCAAATGTCGATGAAGATGGTGAACCCTAGTTCTGTGGTTGCCAACCTCTCTGATGTTTAGATGTTGATGACACCCCTAACCTAAGTGATCGATGAAGTTTCCTGACCTATATGGTTTTCATGTGGTGTTGACTCTATATGATGATGTTTGGCTTTTTACACTCATGATTAATGGTTCTTTGATTTAGTAACCTTGATTCATTGGTTCTTGGTTACACATTATCTAGTAATCTTACCTTTGCCCTTGAATGAATACAAACCTAAAATTTTGTAGAGTGCTGACTGGTAATGTTAATTCAACTGTCCTCATTGAACCAAACCCTAATACAAGTATGTAATGATGACACATAGCTTCTGTGTGACTATCATGATGATGAATGTACTTTCTCTCTTTATGTTGTTGTAACCCTAATTTGTTGTCACATGAACATCATAGTTCTTAAATGATGTTGTACCAAACTTATATATGCCTCTTGTATGGTGATAATATAATGAGCCTTGATGAGGAATGGAATGATGATGATGTTCTTATAGGGAACAATGTGATGGTATTATGACCTTGGACATAGTTTTGTGCCCTAATTGAGGTGTTATCCTCTATGTGACGTGACAAGGATTTGTAACCAGTGATGGAATGATGATGAGTATGGATTCATGTATGTCAATGAAGTAGAACCCATGTGGTTTTGTGATCAACATTATATCTCATATGTTTTATATCTTCTACAGTTGCAATATACACCATTTTTGTATAATCCCTTTACTTTTTGTATGTAACTTGATTGATGCAGTTAAAAGTCACGTAATTGGCATTAGCTAATCAAGTAAAACCTTAATCATGTATTGTCATGTGCTATTAATCCATTCTAATATCATGACTTGTTGAATGGTGAAAATGAGTTCTCCTTCACTAGAAGCCTCTATGTGTTCACAAGGACGGTTGTGGTCATACCTTGGTAGGAGAACAGGTAAGGCCATATCTCAGATGATTGTGATTCACTATATATGATGTCAGTGAGGGCAGCTATAGTTGTACCATGGATGCTTGTGTTTTGTATATGCTAGTTTCACTAATACCATAACCTTCTAAGGATGGACTAGGATGTTCACTAGTGTCGTGACCTATATACCAAGGGCAGACTAGGCTGTTTTGCAGTTTAAAAATATATATCACTGCGGAAGACTCATACTGTCTGAGGGCATATGAGATCTTTGGATTCTAACTCTCTTATATCTTGTATGGCACTAATTTCGACTTAACTATGGTCATTTGGAGTACTCATGGCTTAATAAAAGACATAATCCAACAATGTAGTATATTTGTTTAGGGTTAAACATGTTTCACATTTGATGTTAACCCTTGTCTTGTTTCTTATACTTCTTAGTTGTTGTATAATGCAGTAAGATAAATTAACTCTTTAGCAGGAAATAGTCATACATGTTCCTTTATATACCTGCTAGTCATGTATGTTGCTATACCTATCTATTTAGCTTGCTTAACCTGCTTAACCTGATTGAATAGCTCATTGTGCTTCAACTGCTTAATTTGTTTAACCTGCTTAATCTATTTAATTATATATCTACTATAATCAATAATCATTGGTTGAAAGTTATATCTCTCGCTAGTCATGGGTCTCACCTTTTGGGTCACCACATCTTTTTATGTGGTCTTCAACAACGTGTTCAGGATCGTGGTGCTAAATAAGAGAAATTCAGAGAGAAGTAGAAGCCGAAGGTTGGATAGTTGCTAGTAGAGTCCTAGAGTCGTATGTGTGCTCTCAGGTCTGGACAGGGGAATATTTGTAGATGATGTGTATATCGACACATGATTTTTTGGTAGTGTACCTATGTTTTGTGTAACGCATGTATTTGTGAAACAATAACTTTGTATAATGATTATGGCTAATGCCAGTGGACATATGTGCAAATACATGTTATCGTATGTGTTGATAACAAGTTATTGGACATTTATGTAATGTTTCTAAAAATTATAGTAATGCTTAAAATTGGTTTTAATTTACCCTATTTTTTGGTGTATGGTTAATTAGAGGTTAATTACACATTTTGTTTTGAGTAATCTCCTTCGATGTGGGGGGTTAGTATACTTTATCCAAATGAAATGATCAAAAAGGTTAACGAATTTAGACAATGTAGATACAAAGTTTATCTCAAATGAAACTTCAAAAAACATTTTCAATTGTTTCTAGCCTATATACAAAATTTTCATTTATTTCTAGTTCTAAAGTAGATGAGTGATAACACCAAATTTTGTGATTTTTTGGCCCTTATTTCGTTATCAAAACTGCCCTTTTAAACTATTTTCCTCTCCTTTTTGTCATGTTTTTGAATAAACAGGCCACGCTACGCTCTTAACTCAATTTTATCGTATTTTGCAGAATTTTTCCCGAATTTTAACTTATTTATCAGCAAAAAGGCCCGTCCCTGCCCACGAACGTGTTCCACCTACATCGACATTCTTACCAACTGGTCGGCCGATACGCTCGTTGTCCGACACAGGTGCACGATACCATACCGCGCGACACAAGGATGCCGCACAAGAAGGAACGAATGAGCGACACGCCACTTACCCGACAGGGAGCCGGGCTTGCCACGACAACTAAAGCATGTCGCACGATACAGGCTACCCACCGGCAGGCACCACTCGTCACGATGACTGACAGCCCGACATCCTTGTGCCGGACGATACACATATCGGGCGTCCTTGAAGCCACAATAATGGAGCTGAAGGAAGAACATGTGGCGTCCGGAGCACCATAACTTCCCCCAACCGCGGCCTATAAATAGCAGCTACAGGACTCCGATGGGACGGGTCGGAAACCCTTGAAAGCCAACTTAGGAAAGCTTCAGGAGCTAGCATATCGTGCCTCAAAGGTGTGCCAGGCGATTCTAGGTGAGCACTTCCCCATCCCGAGAGGGAGGGAATGGTTCACTTACGGTCGTCCCGGGCACCACTGCAGGCCGATATCGGCCAACAAGAGTACCCGATACTGGAAGCAACACTCTCACCCGACACGATACTGAACCCCGATACGCATCGCTAGTCGCGACGTGTCACCCGAGAGGGTACCGCCCGACACGATCGTATCGGGCAAGGGCGACACACTCGATACGTCCGCCCGTCATGAGCGTGTCACCCGAGAGGGTGTGCCGCCCGACACGGGCGTATCGGGCACGGTTCCTACCCGATATCGGGCTGGAGGATCTGCTGCTATCTGTCGCCCTTCTAAATCAAGAAGGCGACATATATCTTTACTTATTTCAGTCATTTACTTTCTTTACTTATGCAATGTAATCAGACCCTATATGTTAATGGAAATAGGAGAGCCTTAATTATCTACTACTTTATGTTTGGTCCCTTTTGTTGGATGATTGCTATGTTTAACATCTGAACTCTAGCTTGTACGCTTGGATCGCGTTTCGATTAGCTACCGAATCATGTTTTCCCATTGCAACAGACTCGAGAGAGGTGTTGTGGCTCTAGTGTTTGGTCCGATACTGGAGTATGAGAGTGCCCAGGATCAGAGTTGCCATAGTAACCTTTCCACTCTAACTTAAGTCCAACAACCTCGAGAGGGGTGTTGATGCTTAGTTAGAGGAACCCGCTTCGAGAGGAGGGGTACATGATGTTTTCTGCTGCCGCTTGTTTTACCAAAGTTTCCTCCTTCATCCCTTGCTAAAGCGATAGTATTATCTCTCTGTTTCAGTTGCACGAAAACCCTAAAAACTGATAAATGCTTAAAACCTAATTTTTCCTTGTAGCTCCAGTTGGAGATAGACTTCTTCTGTTTTATCGATCTTAGCCTGTTGTTCCCTTGGGGAACTTTTATCATCTCCTTGCCCTTACCAGAGTGTAACATGTCGATTCCGCGTTCTCAACACTACCACCCTTGTCCCTGTGTTCGACCCCATATATCTACTTCGACCCCGTAAACAAAGTTACGGGGGCCTAGAAGGTTTTGGGCTATAAATTTAAAAGTCCGACTACTTCAAATCCGCTCCACTTTTCGGACGCGCGATTTAGGCCGGTCAACTTTTTGGCGCTGTTGCCGGAGACAAGGCAAAATGGTACTGTTGACAAACCCAAATCCACTAGCTACACTCCAGTGCCTCAAGCTTAGAAATGAGCTTGACAACACTCTCTTTTTCCTTTTTTTTACTATTTTTAACCTGAAATGAATAATTCGTGTTATTAATAATAGATTTTCTAACTTGATTTTTACACGCTACTCAGGTACTCAGAAGAAAGGCATTCTGCTCAACTGAGCACCGACACCATCAAACATGCTGCCTCGCATTGAACCACCCCATTCAGAAGGTGAACGCCAAGGAAGAGCTAGACCTCACTCGCCCCCGCCTGAAGATAACGACCCCTATGACGGCAATAATCAGCCTGAAGATACAAAAATGGAGCAGTTCAAGGACGACCATCGCCGTGATAGATGTCTTCATCACCAGAGGCACAGAAGAAATCACAATAATCAAGAACAGCACCAGGGAGGCAGCGACAACGACGATTCAGATGAAGAAGAAAAGACTCTAAGGGAGTTAGTTTCCACAAAGGCTAACAATTCCAGATGCCCTGTCATCATCCAGCGATTCAACGCCACTAATTTCGAGCTCAAGCCATCAATCATCTCCATGATTCAAAACAAAATCTTTAGAGGGAGCTCTAAGAATGATAATCCCTATCACCACTTGGATGCTTTTAAAAACATCTGCGACACCATCAAGATGCGGGGAGTCCCCCAGGAGGTAATCTATTGCAAGGGCTTCATCTTTTCTTTGGAAGATAAGGCTCTATCATGGTATCTGGGGCTCCCCCACCAAGCTCTGAACGGATGGAGTGCATTGATAGATGCCTTCATGAACAAGTTCTATCCTACTGAGAAGACTATCTGGAACAGACAAAGGATTACATCTTTCATGCAAAAGCCAAGCGAGAATCTCCATGATGCCTGGGAGCGATATCAGGAATATCAGAGGGACTTCCCTCATCACAACTACAAGAAAGGTTTCTTGATAACTACCTTTTACAACGGTCTAACCCCTGAGGAAATGGTTTCACTGAATGCAGTAGTAGGAAGTGACTTTCTGGGGAAGAAGCTGAGAAGGTCCGAGAAGATCATCAAGAACATGGCCGAGCTGCAAGCCGACACTGACTATGATAGATCCGACAGGGGACAAGCTAAGAAGGCTAGTGAAGGACCTTCTTTTTAATCCAAGGCTCTGGAGATTATCACCTCTTAGATCCAGAGGATAGCAACTGATGTAAAGTAGCTAAAAGAATCAGGTGGGAAGGGAAAGAAGCAAGTAGAAAAGGTCATGAAGTGTCACCTGTGGAGAGGGTAGACACGGGGTAGATAACTGTATCTACACCCGACCTGATGAATCAAGCGAAACTGACTCTGAGGCTGAAGTGACTGAGAATGTCTCTTTTCTAAATTTCAAGAGGCCATATCATCCTGGTTTCAGTTATGGCAACAAAGATGCAGCTGAAAACTCGCATCAGCTGCATAACTCCTTCAAGCCACCTCAAGTTTTCGAGAAAAGGGGAGGACATAGTGAATTCGCCAAAAACACCTCCTTCCTGTCAAACAAAGGAAATTTCCAAGGACAAGGTAAATACCAAGGCCGCCAAGCGACGAACACCATTCAAGGACAAGGTCAAGCCAAAGAGTAGGGACAAGACAAGGTTTCAAACCAATCCGACATGGTTGGACAATTGTTTGATTTTGTAAAAAGACAAGATACAATTAATAACCATCTAGCGCAGAGTGCGCTTTCAAATTTGGGGGTTTAAACTCACTGCAAGTTCAGATGGCGGATATGCAGACGCATCAACGCCAAATTGATCAGCAATTAGCTCAGATGGCCGAATTGATAAAGAATCTCTCGGGCAAAATACCTTCCAACACCGAAACTGCCAAAAAGGCAGGGCTGTGATCAATGAAAGACAGAGATCGAGTTGCAAGATATGGATGATGCTGAAGGCTAAAAGTGAAGAACCTGGAGCCGTCGAGCTGGCAATGCAAACTACAACGCTCCTCGGGAGGCAGCCCGAGCTTTTATTTTTCCTAGAATAGGGCGTTATTTACTTTCTTGCAAGACAAACATTATGAACATTTGGACTGTAATAAGGCCCGAGTTAATGCGTACGCCACATGCGCTGACTCTTCTGTTTTATGGGTCACCACTCTGTTTTATGGACCTGGATGGGTAACACTATCTGAGGCCGGGAACTTAATCTTAGGCCAATGATGTTTTACTCATCAATCACTTTGTTTTTAAGTTTTTCATCTAGATTTTGTTCTGAAGGCTTCGTATCAGGCAGCAACTCAACTGACACACAGAACTCGCTCATATCGAGCAAGGGTATATCGGGCATCGCAAAGGCCGTTTCGGATAGCATGACCGAGCGGAAAGCACCCGTGACAGGCAACACGAGTATCTACCCTTGTTTAGACGGATGGATTGCCCGTCTCAGGGATAACTTGTCTCAACGGCCGACGCGCGTCCCAGATTTACCCATTTTACCCCCGGTTGGGGTTGCTATATATAGTACGAAGGTTTTACCGTGTCGGGCTACTGCGTTTACTCTTTCAGCTACCAGTATCGTGCAGTAGTTTCTCCCTTTGCTCGTGTGTTGTCCAACTAGCTTTTGCTCTCGTGTCACACAAAGTAGCTTCAAACAGAAAAGGTATAGCACGACAACCGTATCATCCTGGCTTGCCTGACACGACCTTCCTATCGGGCATAACGTATCGGGCTGACGACTTTGGTTAATTTCCTTGTATCGCCCGACACATGTGTCGCACGACACACCTTTAGCACGTGCTTTCCCGATATGCCATATCGGGTGATAGCTGTGTCGCCCATCCTTATGCCGCCTCACTTGTTTTGTTGTTGGGCGACACATTGTTTTTCTATCAGGAATGCCCAATCAGACACTTTGTTTCTCACGACCGTATCGCCTGACACACCCATGTCGGGCATCGAGCCTGACGCACAATTTCTCCGTATCGATCAATTCTTTATCGCCTAAGATGTTCTTGTGACGAACAATACCCAGATCTCGTATCGGGCACAAGCCTACTTCTTTGAAAGCTTCGTATCGCCCGATACAGTGGTGTCGGGTAATTTTTGTATCAGGACGAATTTTATCGTGCATTCAGCTTTTCTCTTAAACGCCGGTATCAACTTTTAGTTCTGCCTACCTAATGTCGACACAATTAATTGATCGATGAACTTGTTTAATGATAACAGAGATGGCCCGTACAAAGCAAATCATCGTTCGAGTTGACAAACACGACAGAAGAATCGACACCGAGGCCGCAGCTGAAGCAATAACGGTCGGGCAGAAATGCTCAAATCCCAAGGAAGTGGTGACATCAACAGGTGAAAAGAGAACAAGGACGGGAGAAGTGACGGCTCCAACCACAACTCCAACCACAGCAGCAGAACCCCTAGATCACACACCAGGGAGGTTCGTGCCAAGAGATGATGAGCATGGATGTCGGTACTCAGAACTGGCGACTAAACTTTATAGGTCGAGTAGATTCTGCCACCAGTCATCCTTCATTCAATTGGGGATTTTTGAAAGACTGGAGAATGTACTCACCGTAGCAGGTCTGAGGAAGACTTGACTAAGCCGTTCTGCCTCCTACACCGAACTCACAAGGGAGTTCATGTCGTCTCTCCGCCGAGTGAAGAATGTAGCTGAGGACATTGAAGAATATGGCGGAGCAGACAGACTGCAAGGGCGGCTGTACAACTCGGAGCACGTCATCTTCGAGAAATTGCTCAATGAAATCTTCTCTTCCAGCGAAGAAGAGAAGAAGCTGCTGAATAATGGTGAAAGGATCACCGAACGAGATGGGTTCAACCCCGTGGAACTCTAGAGAAGGCTGACCGGTGAGTCATCATACAAGCCGGGAAGCAAGGTGGCAGCGGTGCACTCCTATTTCTGGAGGATAGTGCACAAGCTGGTAGCATGCCTGCTATTCAGCAAGAACGAGTCCAACAATATTTACACCGAAGAACTCCACATCATGTGGCACATGATGGATGGAAGAGTGATCAACCTGGGGTGGTTTCTTCTGAACAGACTACACCCAATAAAGGATGGCACCAAGGAATACTGCATGGGTGGCATCGTCAATCTAATCGCGGTAGGGTTACGATACCCACGGGAGCTGCGCAGTCTTTTAAGGACAAGGGGCGACGAGTTGATCAACCTCAAGTACCTCATGAGGGCCGACATCATAAAGAAGGAGGGGAGAAGCTATTTTTACAAGTTCGCAAGGACAAGCACCCTCCTTCCGCTCCCTCACTGCGCCGCCTATGACGCAGAAAAGCTGGTCTTCCCCACAGTAGAAATCGAAGCTGTGGCAGTAGAAGCAGCTTACGCCGCCACCACCAGAACTCAAGAAAGGACGGCTATGAGAGGGGAATCAATCCCTCTCAACCCAAGGCAAAACAAAACTTCAACAACCTTCGCCGAGCCAACCGCCACTACAGAGCCACCAACGACAGCAGTTGATAGAGCTGTCGTCGCTCCTACTATACCATCCACAAACACGACAACACCTACCCTGGCTGAAGAAGAATTGATGATCATCGAGGTCACTGAGACAACAACGGGAGCTGTCACGGAAGAGACAGTCACAACTCCCGAAGCTTCTGTGGTGCCTTTAGAGGCAGAAGAAGAAATACAACCGGACGCCAATAATGAGGTGTTCGCCGAGATCCTTGAGATGGAGCTCGGGGCTGCACAACTAACGCCGACACCACCGCCAGTGTCCCCTATAGCAGCTATTGAAGAGATCACCGACAATGTAGAGGTGGAGCAACATCCACCCACACCACGGCCATCCCCACCACCACAAGAAGGCGAGGCGGAGACAGCCGTAAAAGCGCTGATGCCTCGCCCTGCAACATCTACCTCGTAGACGATCGAGATCGGTTCTACCTCGTTGGGTAGACCTTCTCACGAGAGGAGTATAGCGAGAATGAGAGGGAGATCTACAGGAGCCCCTCCATCACTTAGGAAAATGCTGCGACACAAACTCTACCACTTGCGGGAGGTAACAGAGAGCCACTCGACTATATTTACTTCTCTAACCCGCAAGTTTTCTTTTTTCCAGTAGAGGCTAAATAGCTAGGAACGGGAACTGCTGACTCTAGTTGGCCTTCCTGGCCAACTAGAGGAACTCAACGCCACGCTTCAACAGGCGTCCAGTGCCTTGAAGCGATCGAGGAGAGGCTGAACAGGGAAGACGACCATCTGCACCGAAGGAAGCCGAGAAGGTCTCCATCACCCCCTGGCTCAGGCTCTCCACCGTCCTCGTCAGCAGCCTCCTCAAGATCATCGTCCTCTTCTTCCTCCAGCGGGCCATCCACAACACCCGAGGAAGGGATGCCACAAAGATCGGCCAACGGAGCTCCAGCAAGACAGGCGAGCTCCCACAGTCAGGAAGAAATAGCTCCCTCAGTCCCTCTGGACGAAGCTGAAGATGACAACGAAGACATCAGCGTCGGGAGGACTCTTCTGATGAATCAGAGGAAGAAGGGGGGACATCTGTGCCGCCAATGAGAGGCACCCCCCAAAGAAAGATGCTCGACGACAGATGCATTCTCCGCGCCATTAGAGCTACCCTCTTTCAAGATGGCCGACTTCGATAGAAGGGTCATCGACTACCTGTCGATCAGGGACCAGAAATTGCTGAACAAGGTCATGAGGTCACAGGAAGATGAAGAAGACGTCGTCTGGAGCGACGACTACTTCTCTGTATGATGGGGAGCACTCAGAAGCATATTCCGCTCACCAGCCGTCGTCGGCAAAAAGTTGTTCAGGGTCCTAGAAGGTGTGATAATTGAGAATATCCGCACCGGGACAGGTCGAAGAACAATATACAATGCCACCCCGACCTTGGCAAGAAGACTGATGATGGGAGTACCAGACTCCATTGCGGTGGCCAACATGCTGCAACACATTGAAAAGCATAACACGAACATGGTGTTGGCCCCGTACAGGCACCGCAACGTATGGTTCCTCTGCGTGGCAGACCTCATGAACCACGACGTCCAGCTACTGAGCTGCAGCAACAATGAGGTGCCACGCTCCGGGCTTATTTTCAGTCACCCGGAGGACAAACACCTGAGGCTTCTACCGCTGCGTATTCTACGAGCTATAAAGCAAGGAGTCAAACGTCACAACGGCGTTTGGAACTTCTTTTCTATCCGAAACATCCCCATCCAAGCATAAGAGGGAAGCGGAAATAGCGCCTTCATCGTCTTACGCGCCATGGAGCTGCTTAACATATTTGGATACATGAGGCACCTCTAAGGCCAAAAGTTCTACCATCTTAGAAGCATATATGCACTGCTGTTGATAAAAGACAAGCACTATTTCCAAGACGAGGGGGTACTTGAAAAGCTGCTGGACAGTGATCAAGAAGACGAATTTTCACAATCCAGCAGCACTCCAGAGAAAGAAGCTGAGATGGAAATAGACATGTACGGGGCAGGCAAGAAGTTAGAGATCCTGCGGAAGTTGCACGGATTTGAAGACCCTGCTTCGCCTGGAACATCGGAAGAACTAATCAACAATTTCGACCGCTTCTCATGCTCTACACTCACACAGGAGCAGGTTAATCAAATTCTTCTGAAGTTAGTTGATTCTACCCCGACAGATGTCATCTATGAGGCAGGCAGTGTCATAGTCCTAGTTGATGACTTAAGGGACATGGTAAAAGATGGAGGATATTTGGCAATATCTATGGCGACCGCCTGCATCCAGACACTACAGACAAAGTTTGAACACACATACATAGCTCATCCAATGTTGTTCAACGACATCTGTCTCGCCGATGAAACAGGAGCAAAGAAATCATTTCTGATAGAGTTGGAGCACGGGGTTCCACGCACAATCTTCCTGCCCATCCTGCATTACAACCACTGGACGCTCCTGACGATGTACACTCGCCAACGAGCAGGAATCTTCTACAACAGCTCAGACAGCAATAAAGATCATCCAGTGCAGTGTACATCAACAACGTTGACATCACTCGAGCGCTTAGTATGAAAATACTACGACGAGATGGCAGTGCTGATACAACCATTCCTGGAGATGGCAGCAAGCAAATGGCACAAGCTTCAGTTCTTCCACCACAGTCCACAACAAATTCCTCTATCCAATGACCGCGACATCTTCATCATGGAATAGATATCAAATGAAGAGACGCCTGACCAGCTCCACCACATCGACTACCACATCAAATGAGGAGAATATGTGTGCGAGCTTCTATCTGGCACAGGCGCTCTCACCAGCTAATCCCTCACTGAGTTAACATTACCCTACCTTATCTACTTCACATCTCTGGGACAGAGTGTGGAGTAAGTTTGGGGGGGTACCATGTACTAGTGAGGGAGGTATAAATTTTTTTCTTCAAACTTCACCCCTTTTTGTTCTTTTTGTTCCTTTTCTATATCATGTGTACATATACATATACATGCTCATACAAAAAATTTGCTAAAAGTTTTGAAAAGTTTTGCTTATTTTGTCTCCATGCATATGTACAAAGACACTATATAGTAAAAACCTGATACGACTTCTTGCCAATTTGTTTTCTACGTGCCCAAGGAGATGCAAGTTTTGTTATGTCTTTTTGATAATGCAGCCTCAAACAACAAAAGACTACGACTTTCCACCCCAAAATTTTCAAAAAATAATCTCACAATAGCTAAGAGACGTGTATGCAGAAGGAAAAAGCTGCCCAAACAGCAAAAATTCCTCTTGTTTTCCCTTACCCAACAAAATCCCAAAAAGAGAGAATAGCCTTATTATAGTGAATAAAAGCATGAGAGTTGTGCCAAATGAAAAGAATGAATATATATATATACTTGTTTTCCAAAAGTACCCATCTCTAGGCATGGTAGATCCAGGGCAGTGGTACGTAGGATGTGAAATCACTGCTCTAAAGCCAACTGGCTTGGACTGCAGGGACCACTCGCCCGCTAACGGACCCGTACCTAGATGGACTGATGGAAAACAAGAAGAAAAACCCAAAAATCCTTAAACCTACCCAAGCACACAACTTTCTGCCCCCAAAATCTATTTGGTGTGAAAGCTAACTTCGAATCATGCACCCAAGTCTTGTTGAAGTTGTAGAGAATTTTTTTTTTTGCTTAAATAAGGTAGGAGGAAATAAAGTCTGTTGTTTGTGGTCGAGCCGCATTCTTTGTGAGACATCTCAATGCTCGCTCAACCCATGGTCTGAAAACTATACCGGTCAAGAAGAAACATCACAAAACAAAGTTAAAGATTGATTGAGGACAATCAAAATGCTAAGTTTGGGGGAGTTGATAACACCAAATTTTGTGATGTTTTTGATCCTTATTTCGTTATCAAAACTGTCCTTTTAAACTGTTTTCCTCTCCTTTTTGTCATGTTTTTGAATAAACAGGCCACGACATGCTCTTAACTCAATTTTATCATATTTTGCAGAAATTTCCCCAAATTTTAACTTATTTATCAGCAAAAAGGCCCGTCCCGACCCACGAACGTGTTCCACCTACATCGGCCTTCTTACCAATGGCCGACCGATACGCTCGCTTCCCGACACAGGTGTGTGATACCATACCACATGACACAAGGATGCCGCGTAAGAAGGAATGAATGAGCGACACACCACTTACCCGACAGGGATCCGGGCTCGCCACGACAACTGAAGCGTGTCGCGCGATATAGGCTACCCACCGGCAGGCGCCACTCGTCATGATGACTGACAGCCCGACATCCTTGTGTCGGGCGATACACATATCACGCGTTCCTGAAGCCGCAATAATGGAGCTGAAGGAAGAACATGTGGCGTCTGGAGCACCATAACTTCCCCCAACCACGGCCTATAAATAGCAGCTACATGACTCCGATGGGACGGGTCGGAAACCCTCGAAAGCCAACTTAGGAAAGCTTCAGGAGCTAGCGTATCGTGCCTCAGAGGTGTGTCGGGCGATTCTAGGTGAGCACTTCCCCATCCCGAGAGGGACGGAATGGTTCACTTAGGGTCGTCCCAGGCACCACTGTAGGCCGATATCGGCCAACAAGAGTACCCGATACTGGAAGCAACACTCTGACCCGACACGATAGTGAACCCCGATACACATCACCAGTCGCGGCGTGTCGCCCGAGAGGGTGCTTCCCAACACGATCATATCGGGCAAGGGCGACGCACTCGATACGTCCACCCATCATGAGTGTGTCGCCCGAGAGGGTGTGCCGCCCGACACGGGCATATCGGGAAAGGTTCCTTCCCGATATCGGGCTGGAGGATCTGTTGCTGCCTGTTGCCCTTCTAAATCAAGAAGGCGGCATATATCTTTACTTATTTCAGTCATATACTTTCTTTACTTATGCAATGTAATCAGACCCTTTATGTTAACGGAAATAGAAGAGCCTTAATTATCTACTGCTTTATGTTTGGTCCCTTTTGTTGGATGATTGCTATGTTTAACATCTGAACTCTAGCTTGTACGCTTGGATCGCATTTCGATTAGCTACCGAATCGTGTTTTCCCGTTGCAACAACCTCGAGAGAGGTGTTGTGGCTCTAGTGTTGGTCCGATACTGGAGTATGAGAGTGCCCAGGATCGGAGTTGCCGTAGTAACCTTTCCACTCTAACTTAAGTCCAACAACCTCGAGAGGGGTGTTGATGCTTAGTTAGAGGCACCTGCTTCGAGAGGAGGGGTACATGATGTTTTCTGCTGCCGCTTGTTTTATCGAAGTTTCCTCCTTCGTCCCTTGCTAAAGCGATAGTATTATCTCTCTGTTTCCGTTGCACGAAAACCCTAAAAACTGATAAATGCTTAAAAACCTAATTTTTCCTCATAGCTCTAGTTGGAGATAGACTTCTTCTATTTTATCGATCTTAGCCTGTTGTTCCCGTGGGGAACTTTTATCATCTCCTTGCCCTTACCGGAGTGTAACGTGTCGATTCCGCATTCTCAACACTACCACCCTTGTCCTTGTGTTCGACCTCGTATATCTACTTCGACCCCGTAAACAAAGTTGCGGGGGCCTAGAAGGTTTCGGGCTATAAATTTAAAAGTTCGACTACTTCAAATCCGCTCTACTTTTCGGACGCTCGATTTAGGCCGGTCAATGAGATAAGTGAGAACTATTTCAAGGAAATTGAGATGCTAACTGGAAGTGAAATGATGAATATAAACTTTACTTTTGTGTTACATGGATTATTTCATTAGTAAAGTCTATGGGAATGATTGTTGTGGTAGGAAAGATCGTTGGGAGCAGTCACTATGAATAATTAATGTGTAGATCAAAGTGCTACTACTAGGTCATATTGACTATTATGATTGGGCCAATGTGACACAACCATGTTACGTTGAATATTGCAATTGGGTCAACACGACCCAACCAGGTTACATCAACCGTAGTAAGTGAGTTGAAATGGGACCAATCAGTTCATTATGGGAGCTTTTGAGTCCATGCATGTCCAAGTTGGGTCAATGCATGCCCAACTTGGGTTGCAACGAGTATGGGAAGGTCGATGCAAACAAAAGTTGGTCAATGTGAGATATTTAGTTGTTCAAATAATATGTCTATGGGCTAAAAATAAGTTGTTAAAAATGAAGAGAAATGCTTCTAGGGATGAGCATTTGTTAATTTTCTTGGCAACAAATAATTTAGTTCGGTTAATCAATTAAATTGTAGTTTTATATTTTAACCATTACCTAACTGAGTTAGAGTATGATAATTCAATTACGGTAATTCTACTAATAATAATTTTTTTGGTTAATCAAACAAACACTCATGTAATAATATTGTTTAAATTACTAAAACAAATTAAACTATTATTGTATCATAGTGGAATTGTATATAAACATAATGCTATAATTTTTTTGAAAACATGACTAATATATAAATGGATTGGCACATTGAGATAAAAGTACAACTACATTGTTATATGTATGTATATATGTGGTATAATTGTATATGAATAAATTGGGGTTGTTTTGTTAACTTGATTAACCAAAAAAAATTAACCAGAAAAAACCAATTAACCAAAATGAATAAACTAAAATGATCAAATTAAGAACATTGTTTAGAATAAATTAACTATTCAATTTAACCATTTAGTTAATCGATTATTGACCAAATTATGCCCAACCCTAATTGTGTCCCTTTTGCCCATGTAAAACCAATGTGTCCTCAATTGGGACACATTAGTCTCACAAGTGATAATGTGTCTTCCACATGCACTCATTGCTCCCCATATATGATTTTCTAGTCAATAGTTTGTGAAACATGACATATTGATTAATAAGTTATTAAAAAATATATTTTCATTTTGGCCATTCTTCTACGTTGGTTGATGTGGCCTCTTCAATGGAGAACACTTGAGTTCTTGTTAAACCTCCTACGTGAAAGAAGATTCTTGGATGAAGAAGGGTATTCAAAAGGAAAGAAGTCCCAATTGGAGACTTTGCTGCAAGGTTAAAAACATGGTGAGTTACAAAAGGCTATGTTCAAGTTGAAAGTATATATTATAATGATGTGTTCTCTTTGTTGTCAAACACACCCTATTAGTTTTCTATTGACATTAGCTACTAAATATGACTTGGGTCTAGAACAACTTGATGTAAGGACCACATTCCTACACGACCACTTGGATGATTAGATATACATGCAAAAATTTGATAGTTATGTGTCTGTTGAAAAAAAATGATGTATGCTTATTGAAGAAATTTCTGTGTGGATTGAAGCATCCCCATGATAATGCTACTGTAGATTTGATTTTCTTCATGGTTAGGCATGGTTATTCCAAGAGAAGATATGGCGTCTATTTGAATAAACTTTCTAAAGAGTCTACTTACTTCTTTCTTTTTGTTGATGACATGTTTTTGTAGAAAGAGATATATTTGAAACATGTAGGATAAAACACTTACTTAGTGGTAAATTTGAAATGATGGACATGGGAACACAATTTTTGTGTGGAGATGGAAGCTGTTAGTAGCAACAAAGCTTGAGGGTTATTCTCACTTAGAAGAAGTATTCTAAGAAAGTTCTATAACCTGTTATTATCTCTAGAAATTTCATATCCATTACTTTTAGTGATCAGTTCAAGAATCTCTCATTCATAAAGTCACCACAAAATGAAGAGGACACAATTTATATGTCTCACGTTTCTTATTCCAGTGCAATTGATAGTATCAAGTATGTTATAGCTTTCACTCATCTAGATATTACTCAAATAGTTAGCATGATGAGAAGATACACATCTAATTCAAGAATACTACACTAACAGACACATGCATGTTTAGCTACCTAAAGGGTACATCTTCTATATGCCTTGGATTTGATAAGAACATAGATACACTTGTTGGATACTTTGATTCTGACTTTGCAAATCACAATGGTAAAAGATGTTCTCTTACAATTTATTTCTTTACTGTTGCTAGTTGTATTGTGAGTTGGAAAGCTAATTGCAATCTAATATTGTATTAACTACTACTATGGCTGACTACATAGCATTGATAGAGGTCACCAAAGAAGCTACACAACTTAGAGGATGATTTACAAAATTATGTATTTTGAAAAAGAGAATGGCCATCTATTGTGACAATCAAAGTATAATTTATCTCACAAAAGAGCATATATTTTATGAGAGAACCAAGCACATTGGCATCAAGTATCACTTCATCAGAGAAGTGATAGAACCATGAAACATTGTAGTGAAGAAGATTGTCACTAAAACAAATCTTGTTGATATGGTGATGAAGTCATTGCCAATTTTCAAGTTCAAACACTACCTAGACATGATTGTTCTACACGGCATGTAGTGACACCTTTAGAGACGGGAGGAGGAGGAAATATCTACTATTATATTTTACAAAGAGTTATAGACTTCAAGTTAATATGCAGATTATTGTGTGTCTTGAATAATTATGCTGATCCGATTGTAGATCGAGTCCAAAATTAAATGAATTTTTTACAGATCTGAACGACCTAAATTCCATATTCGGATAGAAATCCAATTATGGTTCTACATGTATAAATATATGCACCCTGATTAGGATTTAGCATCATCCTGTATTCTATTTATGAGATGACGACCACCATACTCAAAGGTATAATCCGCCTCCTTGAAGAGTACTCCTCCTTGTAATCTCTTCTCTGACATAGTGGAAATCTCGCCCCCTCCTGAGGAGTAGGTCATCCCGACCAAACAACGTAAATCTTGCGTTCTTTGGTTGTGTGACTGTTATCTTAAGTTGCCAATCTTGTTTTCCTGCACTAACTCATTGTATTGTCTCGTTCAAAATGTAACACATATTGTTATGAACCTCAAAGAATTATGTTGATTTAATTGTAGACTCAATACAAAATTAAATAGATCTTTAACAAACTATTTTTCAGATCAAATAAGGACCCATTTACGACTCTACAAGTATATGTATATGTGCCCTTATTAGAGTTGAGTTTCATGTATTCTATTTTTAAGGCGACTGCTGCCTATACTTTAGAGTGTATTACGTGTCCTTCCAGAGTGCTTCTCTTGTATTCTTTTTCTAAAATATTGAAAAGGCTTGTTTCTTCTGGTTGTGTGATTGCGTTGTTTCTTCTCGTCAGTATTTTTCCGCATGCGCTCAGGTGTACTCTTAGTGTTCGTTGCTCAACAACTTAACATGCTTCCTTCAACACCGCTCCTAATACCACCACCCCCACCACCACTGTCCCTTCTTTCACTACACTTGGTGGCCCTTCTTCCACTACACTTGGTCTTCCAACAACTGTAAACAAATATATTGCATATAGGATTACGAGAACTGATTTTTTTTTGACATGAAAACCACCTTTGAGGAAGAACTACTCCAGTGATCCAACTCGACACTGTAAACTTAAAACCAGATTCAGTATTGAGGGATTTCTTTTTTTAGGACGTGCTGACGCAATCTCATCCGCCTGCCCCCCCAAAACCCTCCTAGAGATCCGTGTGCACAGTGAACCGCGCATGCATCTGTATTGTACACATGGATCTCTTTTTGGGGACGGACGATTGATATTTCTCTTAGCACATCCTGAAAAAAGCCCCTCAATATTGGATCTTTTTTTTGTGTAAACTTCCAATCCCCTTCAACTATCCATTCATCTGAAAAACTGATTTAAACTCACATGGTGAACCGGTCTACTTGACGGGGCCAATTTTTGAGACACACAACAGGAGATTCAATCCCGACTCCCCTGATTAGAATTAGTCTAAGGGTCATAACTCATGAATGAATTTTTTTTTAATAGTGGGGAGTTCTACCCCTGTCCAAAGTATCAAGAGAGAGAGAGAACAACCTATATCACTTGAGCTAGTTGGCAAGTGCATAACTCATGAATGGATGATATGCCTGCCAGGACTCTCCGGTTTCTCACTATCCCATACTTTCAGCCCTGAACAAGGCCAAACCGATAATCATAGTTGCCACTAGGAGAGAAGGAAAATGAGCTATACTCCATAACCGACGATTGTTCTTGATATGGTTTCGAAAGTGGATCTGGCTTTGCTACATAGTTGTTCACAGCGTGAGGACTCAACCAAGTGTCCGGAGCCACAAGATTCAGATAGGTGCAATGCTTAGAATCAGCTAGCTCTAGCTAGGCGCCAAAGATCATTGACCCCTCCCTCGCACAGAAGGAGCCAAGTCGCGCACCTCAATCCCGGCCGGGTTCGCTTGCCGAGGTGACCGCGTCTATATCCGAGCCGCGCCAAAGACAGTCGTGGTCGGAACTGTAGAGAACGTGCCATGCTCTTCACGGAGAACAGGACCGCAGCACGAGCCCGCTGATTACGGCGATGAGAGTTTCTATTACGCTATATACCATTGGCTATAAGCGCGGCTGTCTTCGTCAATAGGTGGGGAAGGGCGACAAGAGCTAGTGGACAGACGCAAAAGGGCGATGAATGGACGATCCACCAAAAAACAATCATGTCTTTGTCTTCTTTTTCCTTGTCATTTTCATCATCATCACCGTTATCATCATAATCAACATAGTTTTACTTATCATTTCATATGTCCACATGGATGGGATTTGTGGATCTATCCGCCGTCTTATCATTTCGCTTGTCCACAAGTAAGGGATATGTGGATCCACAGGCCGTTTTTTTCTGTCCACCACGCTCTTCTCACTTGCGACTTGTCCGTAATGCAAACCTTCTACGTTTCAACATAGTAACCGTGTTTAAATAAAAAAACACGGTCGATGGTGAATGGGTAAGTACCCAATTAATTACCACGCAATTGGCTTCCCATGAACTATCCAACAAGTTAAAATCTTCTGCACCCGGAACAATGTGTCTAATACATCCGGACTTAGTTTTGGAAACGCCTTGGGTGGTTGACGCGTCCTGCACGCGGCGGTAAACCGCCCGCACGCGTCCCCAGCTGGCTGGCCACCTAACGCCCGCACGCGTCCCCAGCTGGCTGTTGTCAGACGACTGAACCGGGAGAACCGGCCGGTCCCAACTACCACAATGGAACCGGCCCACGATTCCCCCCCCCCGATATTTCTCCCCCTATTTCGAACGATACTCTCCCCCCAAATTTTCCCCCCAAAAACACCCGCCGCTGCGCCCACTTCTTCCCCCAAAACACCCGCCGCTGCGCCCAGTTCTTCCCCCGGCGACTTCCGCTGCGCTGCGCCCACTTCCGAGGCTGCGCCCACTTCCGACGTGCTGCGCCCACTTCCGACGCTGCGCCGCGCATACTTCTCGGCCGCCGGCGCCCACTTCCGCACCAACTCCTCTCTTTCTCAGCAAGCCGGCGCCTACTGTCTCGCAGCAGCTCCTCCGACGCGCCGTCACGGATGGATCCTTGCAACTCCGACGACGACTTCCAAGAGACGATGACCCTTGCAAGCGCAAAGAGGTCGCTGAAGCTCGTGGTAAGAAGAAAGCCAGCAACTACTCCGGCGCCGAGCTGTTCTACTGCCACAAAAGAAAAGGAAATTAGCGCCAAGCAAATTCGTGCGCAAACTGAAGAAACGAGGGCGCAAACTGAAGAAACGAGGGCGCAAACTGAAGAAAAGAGGACGCAAAATCAACAAATTAGGGCGCAAGCAAGAAACCCGTCAACTGCTGCAAAAAGAAGGCCACCAAATGCTGAATTGACACCCACCAAAGATAAAAAGAAGGCAAAGATCGTCCAGGAAAGTGTAGACGAAGAGGATGATGAAGGTGATGAAGATGATGAAGCTGGGGATAAGCTAAAGCTGGTCAAGTCAAGGTGTTCGTGGAAGATCTTCCACAAGAGTTACATGACCCTTACTGATGACGAAAAAAACATTTTCGCAAGGACCCCGTTCCAGTCACTCCTACAAATCAAGAGGATACCTATCAACGACGCAGTTCTGATACACGACCTTGCTTCGTGTTATAACAAAGATGAGGTTTCGTTCAGTTTCGGTCGAAGGACTGTGGAGTTCAAGGCAAGCCATCTAAGGGAGGTCCTACCTCTTCCCGTCAAAGGTAATGCCCTATTCAATGATGCAGAACAGCTGCTCGATGAAATGATCGTCTGCCTTTTCTACTATATAGTCTAATTTATCACTTGAAATGCAAGTAGGCGCATTTGTGTGTAACATTATGCTCATTTCTAACTACATTAGGCGCATTCAGATTATAAGTAGGCGCATTTAACATTAAGTAGGCGCATATATATCCAAGCTCAAGTACGAGCATTACAAGTAAAAGCACATAAACACCCATATGTAGGCGCATTCCTACTGAAGTAGGCGCATAAACACCCATATGTAGGCGCATTCCTACTGAAGTAGGCGCATTCACTCTCAAGCGCATAAACACTATATATGTAGGCGCATTTCAGTTACAAGTTGCCATCTAAGGGAGATCCATTTCACATGTAGGCGCATTACAAGTAAAGGTGCATTAACATCGAAATGTAGGCGCTTTTCATATCAGAAGTATGCACATTGGCACTCAAGTAGGCGCATTGCAGTTACAAGTAGGCGTATACGACTAAGTAGGCACATTGACACTCAAGTAGGCGCACTTCAGTTACAAGTAGGCGCATTAGCATCTCAAATAGGCGCCCCTAACACACTCACGTCTAAAGTAGGCACACTACGAGCGTTCATCTAAAGTATGCGCATCTAAGTCTTGTGTAGGCGCATACACTTTTTATGTGGGCGCATATACGTCTAAACTAGGCGCATTGCCATCGATAAATAAGGTAGGCACATTAGCATCTCAAATAGGCTCTTTCGTCTAAAGTAGGCGCAAATAGGTCTATAGTAGGCGCAGTAACGTGTAAACTACGCGCATTCATCTAAAGTATGCGCATCTACGTCTTATGTAGGCGCATATACGTGTTATGTAGGCGCATAGACGTCTAAAGTAGGCGCACTGACTGGTCAACTAGCATTTTCGACTAAAGTAGGCGCATAACATTAAGTAGGCGCATTGACGTCTTAAGTAGGCGCATTGACGTCTTAAGTAGGCGCATTTAACATTAAGTAGGCGCATTGACACTCAAGTAAGCGCATTCACTCTCAAATAGGCGCATTCCAGATAGTAGTAGGCGGGTATACGCCCAAGTAGGCACATTGACAATCAAGTAGGCGCACTCCACTTACAAGTATGTGCATATACATTAGAAGTGGGTGCATATACTATAAGTAGGCGCATGCATGCACATCCAGGCACATTCACCCTCAAGTAGGCGCATACCCACTAAAGTAGGCGCATTCCCACTCAAGTAGGCGCATTCACACTCAAGTAGGCGCATCTAGATACTAGTAGGCGCATTCACACATAAAGTACACGCATTAACGTAATAGTTTGCTAACTTAATTCAATGGCGCCTAATATTTCAGATGGGAGGATCCATTTTAAAAGGTTCCTGACTAAGGCACCAAATTCATACATACGTCAAAAGTTTTTTGAAGGCGGCGATCCAAGACTACCCACAATTGTAGAGAAGTTCACCACCCTTCAAGCAAATACCGAAGAGTTGCGAAGGGACAGAGTTAAGTTGTTGTTAGTGGCATTGTTTGGCCACTTTCTGTTCCCTAGCGGATCAAGTCGAATAATGAACTGTCTATATCCTTATGCTGAAGATTTGGATCATATAAACGATTATGATTGGGTTGTTGCTGTCCAAGAACTTCTTTGTCAAGGATTTGAGTTTTTGAAAGAGCGGAAAGATAGAGGAGGATATATGAAAGGATGCACACTCATCCTCACGGTAATATTCAATGTTAAGTTTTAACTCTTACGAATGTGCTTGATAATTTGAACTGTTCTGAATTATGATCCGAAAAATCTTGTTGCAGCCTTGGCTTTTGGAGATGCTGAAGTTCATTCCAAGAGATTACCCTGATGAAGATCTCATCATCAACAAATGGTGCTACAAGACGCGGCTGTCAGTCATACTACGAAAAAAGAATATACAACTAGCTACAATGACGACTAAAAATTTGCAAAAGTCCACAATTGTGACATTTGAACAACACTTAGGGCAGCCAACTTCAAAAACTGCAGAACAGGTCCGTGAAGATGCACCAGAGGCTACTAACCAAATCCAAAGCCTACTTGCTGAGATTGCATCACTGAAGAATGAACTACTGATAGAAAAACGTATCGCGGATCACAAAGAAAAACAGTACAAAAAAATGTTTATGAAGATGCAAAGTGATCTCGATGAACTTCACGACTATTGTGATGAGCTGCACACTGCCAAAATAGTGTTGGAGCACAGGCTTGTGGAGATTGACTACTCGCAGCCATTTATAGAGGACAATACCAACCATGGAGAGAAAAATAAGAGGAAGATATACATATGGGATGAAGAATCTCCTCCACAGCCATCACAAGAAGTAAAAGATAATCAAACATCAGGTATATCTTTGCGCATTTTTCAATTTGTGCGCCTATTCACAATTAATGTGCGCCTAATGCCAATTTTATGCAACAGAATGTGGAAAATCACCCCATGTGCCAAGTACAACGGATACAACAGAATGTGGCAAGTCGACCCAAGAGTCTCCAAATCACAATGAACAAAATTTTACTGAAACATTAGGTATTTGGGTTCTCCTACCTAGTTACATTTCAAATGCGCAATGTATAACAATAGGCGCATTTCAAATGCGCAATGTATAACAGTAGGCGCATTCCATTTAGTAGTAGGCGCATATACATTAGAATTAGGCGCATATACATTAGAATTAGGCTCATTGAAGTTAGAAGTAGGCACAAGTATGCGCGTATAAGCTCAAGTAGGCGCATTCCATTCAGTAGTAGGCGCATATACATTACAATTAGGCGCATATACATTAGAATTAGGATAATTGAAGTTAGAAGTAGGCGCAAGTATGCGCATATAAGCTCAAGTAGGCACATTCCATTCAGTAGTAGGCGCATATACATTACAATTAGGCACATATACATTAGAATTAGGCTCATTGAAGTTAGAAGTAGGTGCATATACTATAATTAGGCGCATAGACATTATAAGTAGGCGCATTCCATTCAGTAGTAGGCACATATACATTACAGTTAGGCGCATATACATTAGAATTAGGCTCATTGAAGTTAGAAGTAGGCGCATATACTGTAACTAGGTGCATAGACATTATAAGTAGGCGCATTTCATATGGGAAGTCGGCTCATTGGACTTATAAGTGACTTTTTGCAATTCATATGTTCGCTTATTTTAAATTTGAATGCTAATTTTATGCAACAGAATGTGGTAAGTCGCACCATGTGGCAACTACAATGGATATCGCTCTATCACATCAAGGGAATGAAGAGGAGTCTCCAAATCACAATGAAAAGCATCCAGGAGAAATTCTCCAGCCATCATGGTAACTCATCTTCATATCAAGCTAGATAAAACTGCAATAGAACACCTTGATGATGCAGATCAAAAGCTTCTACAAGAGATAATATCAAATTATACTATTGGTAAACCACTATGGTCGTATGAAGATGTTGGAGTGATGGCGGACGACTTCTTTCCAACACTACAATATCAGGGGCTTGTATCTGAAACGGTAAGAAATTTACTATGTTAACATGAAACTACAGTTGTATATTTCAAATCTTAAATAATCATTACTAACAATTCATTATTTTTTGGTGTACGTAGTACATACAATCCGTCATTCATATCTTTCAGAAAAATCACGTGGCAACTGCAGATCGTACTATGCCTGTAATATTTCATGTTAACACGTGCCGTGCAATAGTTAATTCTCATGAAGATTACATAAACATGTACTTCAAGAGAAGAATGGATGAGATAAAATGCACAGAAAAACTAGTAATGATGCTTCACTCAAACTTGCATTGGCATTTGATAGAGATTCGCATGAAAGAAAAGCTCATAATTCATTACAACAGCGCATCCTTAGTACGTGTTGTAAAGAAAAGATCATTGCCACACCTACCAAAGAATGTGCATGAGAAGCTGGCAATGCAAATAGTAAGTAGTATTGCACCATCTTGCTGTAGTGAGCCTACATCTTTTTGTAGTGTGCATAATGTGCGTATTGCTTGCAGTCTGACATTTGAACTATTTTTTTGTAGGCAAAATGGTTGAAAGATACTTTTAGCACCAGCTTGGACCACAATGCCAAAGATTGGAAATTGCAGTACTGCAGAAATTGTCCACAACAGCCTGTTGAAAGCAATGACTGTGGTTTTTTCACACTTCATTGGATAAAAAGACTAATGGATGGCGAGGACATTGTTGGTGATAAAACTACAGCCGACTCTATCCACAGGATGAGAGGGACATTTGCAATTCAGATATTGAAAGACGAATGTAGTACACTAAACGGCACTGATGAATGAGCGTAACTATCATGTAAACATATTTTGTAACATATTTTGTAAGCCTAACTTTGGAAATGTGCATAATTTGTAGTTGTACATTTAACCGGCCGCATTTAATGAATATGCGCCAACTCAACGACACTGATGAATGAGCCTAACTATCATGTAAACATATTTTGTAACATATTTTGTAAGCCTAACTTTGGAAATGCACCTAATTTGTAGTTGTACATTTAACCGGCCGCATTTAATGTATATGCTCCTACTTGCAATATAAACACACCTATTTTAATGCTATATGCACCTATTTTAATGCTAGATGAGCCTATTTGATCGACGGTATGCGCATTCAAACTCAAGTAGGCACATTCAGACTCAAGTATGCGCATTCAAACTCAAGTAGGCGCATTCAAAATACTAGTAGGCGCGTATACGCTAAAGTAGGCGCATTCACACTCAAGTATGCACATTCCAGATACTAGTAGGCGCGTATACGCTAAAGTAGGCGCATTGACACTCAAGTAGGCGCATTACAGATACTACTAGGCGCGTATACGCCCAAGTAGGCACATTCACACTTGAGTAGGCGCATTACAGTTACAAGTATGTGCATATACATTACAAGTGGGCGCATATACATTAGAAGTAGGCGCATGCAAACTCAAGTAGGCGCATTCAGAATCAAGTAGGCGCATTCAGAATCAAGTAGGCGCATTCAAACTCAAGTAGGCGCATTCCAAACACTAGTAGGCACGTATACGCTAAAGTAGGCACATTCACACTCAAGTAGGCGCATTCAAGATACTAGTAGGCGCGTATATGCTAAAGTAGGCGCATTAACACTGAAGTAGGCGCATTACAGATACTACTAGGCGCGTATACGCTAAAGTAGGTGCATTAACACTCAAGTAGGCACATTACAGATACTACTAGGCGCGTATACGCCCAAGTAGGCACATTCACACTTGAGTAGGCACATTACAGTTACATTAGAAGTGGGCGCATATACATTAGAAGTAGGCGCATGCAAACTCAAGTAGGCGCATTCAGACTCAAGTAGGCGCATTCCAAACACTAGTAGGCGCGTATACGCTAAAGTAGGCGCATTCACACTCAAGTAGGCGCATTCAAGATACTAGTAGGCACGTATACGCTAAAGTAGGCACATTAACACTAAAGTAGGCGCATTACAGATACTACTAGGCGTGTATACGCCCAAGTAGGCACATTCACACTCGAGTAGGCGCATTACAGTTACAAGTATGTGCATATACATGAGAAGTGGGCGCATATACATTAGAAGTAGGCGCATGCAGGCACATCCAGGCACACATTCACATACTTTAAGTGGGCGTAAGTATTACAAAATGGCACCACATACAAAATGGCACCACATATGAAACTAATGATCTGCAATATAAATTAATGCGATTTAGTTACAAAATTTCAAAATGGCACCACATACGAAAATATGTTTCCACTGCTTGCACTGTAAGTTAGTGAGCTATCACTGTATCTTTGTTAAGTATAATCTTTCTGTAATATAATCTATAAGTGTATGTGGTTGGGCTATCACTGTGGAGCTATTTGAAAAGACTATCACTGTCTATCTAACTCAAAAAGACTTGAGCCTTTCTTCTAATTATATTGACGTTTCTGTGTTTTGTGCATCCTTTCTTCAAAAGACTTGAGCCTTCTCTTATGTGGACGACCAACTTGACCAGCCATATTTGGATTTTTGATGCATCTATCAATATGTGCTTCATTAACCTAGAAGAAAATATGATTGTTGTTTATTATAATACAAAAATGATAGTTGTAAATCAAATACAACAAAATTTGTAAACCAAATACAAATTGGAATTACTTACAGTGTCTGCTAGACCAACGTCCCTTTTTACTTTTTCCAAACCTCTCATAATTTCATCAATTTTTTCTTCAGAAATGGCAGCTGCTTCTGCTAACAACTCAACGTTTTGTATAACAGCATTATACCGATTGACAGAGTTAGAGTAGTCAACAGATTCGATGGTATCAGGTTTGGTTACAATTCGCTTCACATCTTTTCTCCATCTATCAATCAAGTGGTACTCCTCATTCAATTTGTCAATTCCTAAGAAAATATAGACTGCAAACATGTGTCTACATACAATGCCTGATGATTCAAACATCAAACAATGGCAAATAGCTCCCTCGAGTTGAGTGTTAAAGACAACACTAAAAGACTTAGTCTGTGGCAAAAAAGTATTGGTATCAACAAGTATCCTTTTCTTTTCCAATACTTCAAAGCAAGTATATGGCCCGGATGAGTATGTTTTAGTTGTGTTGCAGTACATAAGTCCCTGTAGCTCTCTTTGAAATTTCTTCAAGATTTCCAGAGTATACCATTTAGCAATCTGTCCCTCCATTTCAAATGAAGTCCGCAAAACTGGAGTTTTATGAATACATTCATAGTCTGCTTCAACTTCTTTCTTGAACTTGGAACTTACAGCAAGTTCAAATTGTTGAACAAATTCCTTTAGTGAGGTTCTCTCTTTGAAATATCCTTTGAAAAACGCATTTATTGATTCACTCCTTTGCATTGTAGACATTCCAGCCCAAAATGATAGTTTCACATAGCATGGAACCCACATATGACGGATAGGGTACATCCGTTGAACCCATCTATTTTGCTGTAAATTGTGAACTATTACCAATTCAGCCCACCTGGCTTCAAAATCAACAGCCGTAATAGAGTCATACACTGCTCCTTTAATAGCTTTTCGAGCTCCTTCATCATTCTCAAACTTCTGGGGTAACTTTTTCATTATATGCCACAAACACAATCTATGTTTACTGTTGGGGAATACTTCAGCTACGACATTAATAATTGGTTGTGCTTGGTCTGTAATTATGCCTTTTGGATGCACACCTTCCATACATAACAACCAGGTTTTGAATAGCCATATAAAATTCTGAGTTGTCTCTTCACATAAAATCCCACAACCAAGAAAGATGGTTTGCCCATGCTGATTGACACCAACGAAAGGTGCAAATGGCATCTTGTATTTGTTAGTGAGATACGTACTGTCAAAAGAGATAACATCACCAAAATACTTGTACGAAGATCGTGCTCTTGAATCAGCCCAAAAAACATTCCTTAATACACCTCTGTCATCTACATCCATGACATAGAAAAAGTTCGAGTGCACATTCTGCATTTTTGTAAAATACTCTTGCATTGCTTTGGCATCTCCGTTCTCAAGATTTAATCTCCTAGATCGGCTTATAAAATTGCGTGCATCGGTCTCTGTAAAACTTAGGTTGGAAACACCTCCGGCTTCAACAGCAAGTGCAGCCATTGACTGTGATGTTGATATACCAGCCTGGTCATTAATAAGAAGCCTTTTCTGCTGCATAGCGGATACACTCCTCATGGAAGGTAAAAATCTTATATGGTCCTCACCAAGCATAACATGGTTATGATCATTACAATATTTGTCAATAATATATTTGTCATTCTTTAGATGAACAACTAAATAAGCAGGACAGTTCTCTCTAGCACTACACCTTTGGGAGAATGATAAGTTATCCTTGGCCCTATTACTCACTCCTTGTTTAACACAAATCATCTTCATCCTAGATATTTCACCATGAATATTCTTTCCGGAAGACAAAACTCTAACACCAAAACCATTTGATATGCCAAACCTTCTATAGAAAACTTTGACTTCCTCAATTGAATCAAATATCATTCCTACGCAGGGGATACTTGCATCTACAAAAAATACAAAATATATTTTAAATGTATGAGAATGGTGAGTGTGTTAGGGGCACATTGTCCTATATCAATTAGATGGGCGTATATACCAGTAAAGTAGGCGCATTGACGTCTTAAGTAGGTGCATTGTCCTATATCAATCAGACAGGCACATTTCTAATAAAGTTAAGCACATTTCACATTGAAAAGGCACACAAATAACTAAAGTAGGCGCACTGACGTCTAAATTAGGTGCACTGACGTCTCAACTAGGCGCATTGCCATCTATCAATAAGGTAGGCGCATTAGCATCTTCTAAAGTATGCACATCTATGTCTTATGTAGGCGCATAGACGTCTTATTTAGGTGCATTACCATCTGAAATAGGCGCATACAGGTGTAAAGTAGGCACACTTTCATCTAAAGTATGCACATCTAAAGTAGGCGCATACAGGTGTAAACTAGGTGCACTTTCATCTAAAGTATGCGCATCTACGTCCTATGTAGGCGCAAACATTGAAAAGGCGCACAAATAACTAAAGTAGGCGCACTGATGTCTAAATTAGGCGCACTGACGTCTCAACTAGGCGCATTGCCATCTATCAATAAGGTAGGCGCATTAGCATCTTCTAAAGTATGCACATCTATGTCTTATGTAGGCGCATAGACGTCTTATTTAGGTGCATTACCATCTGAAATAGGCACATACAGGTGTAAAGTAGGCGCACTTTCATCTAAAGTATGCACATCTAAAGTAGGCGCATACAGGTGTAAACTAGGCGCACTTTCATCTAAAGTATGTGCATCTACGTCCTATGTAGGCACAAACATTGAAAAGGCGCACAAATAACTAAAGTAGGCGCACTGACGTCTAAATTAGGCGCACTGACGTCTCAACTAGGCGCATTGCCATCTATCAATAAGGTAGGCGCATTAGCATCTTCTAAAGTATGCGCATCTATGCCTTGTGTAGGCGCATAAACATCTTATTTAGGCGCATTACCATCTGAAATAGGCGCATACAGGTGTAAAGTAGGCACACTTTCATCTAAAGTATGCGCATCTAAAGTAGGCGCATACAGGTGTAAACTAGGCGCACTTTCATCTAAAGTATGCGCATCTACGTCCTATGTAGGCGCAAAGACTTTTTATGTAGGCGCATAGACGTCTAAAGTAGGCGCATTCGTATAAAGTAGGCGCATTTCTAATTAAGTTAAGCATCTATCAATAAGGTAGGCACATTAGCATCTCAAATAGGCGCTTTCGTCTTTAGTAGGCGCAAGTAGGTCTATAGTAGGCGCAGTAAGGTGTAAACTACGCACGTTCATCTAAAGCATGTGCATCTACGTCTTATGTAGGCGCATAGACGTCTTATGTAGGCGCATTGACATCGATTAATAAGGTAGGCGCATTAGCACCTCAAATAGGCGCATTCGTGTAAAGTATGCGCATATACGTATAAAGTAGGCGCACTAACATGTAAATTAGGCGCAAATAGGTCTATAGTAGGCGCAGTAAGTGTAAACTACGCGCGTTCATCGAAAGTATGCGCATCTACGTCTTAGGTAGGCGCATAGACATCTTATATAGGCGCATAGATGTCTAAAGTAGGCGCATTCTCAATAATATTTGAAAATACTACGCGGAACAAGGTTCTGGGAATTACAAAACAGTTAAATCTTTTACCTTGATCATTAGGGGGCACTTCTTGCACATCTTCGTCCTGGTATACTGGAACATTTAGATCAAATGCATTACCATGTTGCTCGCTACCATGGTTATCTACATCTTCAGTAATTTGTTCACAATGACTTCCATGCTCAAGTTCTGCGAAATCAGTTTTGACCTCTTCTTCTTCTTCTTCATCAGAGTATGTTAACTCGTAATCACTTCCGAATTCAACATCAACATCTAACGACAGTGAGGGAACATAGGGTTGAAAACGTACAAGTAATATTTCTCAAACTACAAATAAATGAACATGAACTATAAATGTAGGAACTTTACACGAAAAATGTACTTGAACTTTAGAAATAAATGCATGGAAGTCATACCATCGTCGAACTCCATTAAGCAATAAATGCAGAACAAGCAAGTAGTTCAAGTAGTTAATGATGTAGGATGAAGACTTGGGGAACAAAGCTTGAAGAGAACGTGCTGTTTGTTGGGGAACAAGCTGCAATTAATTCCCTCCAAAACTTTCGTTTCCTGCACAACATTTCCCTCCGTTTTGTCCCTCCATTTCATTCCATTCGTTCCCATTGCCACCGGTTGCTACGGTGCATTAATTTCTCTCAACTACCAGCTGCTACAGTGCATTAAATGCAGCCTCACCTACCACTCCAATACCACCCGCTCCACTCAAAACCACCCGCAATACAGCCGCGTGCAGGACGCGTCAGGGCCTAGCCACGTCAACATACGATTTTCAAATACATCCGGATCGTACAATCTGTTATAGGGTCTACAAGTCTATCGATGAGATATTGTGGGTACAGAAGTAAGCACATAATTATGACACAGAAGATTTGAACCCCTATCGAACACCTTCCTCCGTCTTTATTATTCTGTTGTCTTTGTCAAACCATTTAAAACAAGTTACTAGTTGTAGCTATTAGCTCCCGAAGAATTATCCAACCCGCACAAGATTGTTGATCTCTTCTCTGATCTCTCTCTCCCTTTGAAGTTAGAAACCAATGGTTTCTTATTCCACAGGATAACCACTAACCTAGTTGAAAGTGAACTCATCCACATCACAAACAAAAATGGCACGTCCATCGACAGCTTTCATTCATCCATGTGGAACATGCATGCGACGACTTCCAAGTGAATTTTCTAATCAGACACTCAGCGGAACTCAAGGCCACCAAGGATATGATTGTTACTGGTTAAAATCTTATGTGCCAGAGACAATGTGTCCAACACATCCTGCCGCACACTCCGCTACGGGGCCCACAAGTCTATTGATGAGATGTTGTGGGCACAGATGTGGCCATAGAGATTGAGTACATAAGATTTGGACCCGATTGTTACCTTCATGAGCTTTTTAGCATAGTTAATGTCCAAATAGATTAAAGTCCAAAGTACGTACAATTAGTACATGGGAGTTTTAGAAACAAAAAAGGAAGTGGGAAATCATTCGAATGAGTTTTACTACTCATTTAGTTGCATCTAAGCAATAACATATAGGGTCGCAATGTTTGTGACTTAATTACAAAAATAAGGAGAATGGGCTTCTCGACAAGCCCATATATATAATACATATGTCTAAGCACACCGTGAAGTAACATCAAAAGAAAGACAAATACTAGAAAAAGACAAATGTTACGCCTAAGTATTCTAGCCATTATCTCTATAATTGAGCGTTGCATTGCCTTTGCTCCTTTGATATCTTTTGATACCCCCCCCCAATCAGAGTCGTAGTAGAGTGAAGGCCCATCTTGGTTAGGAGACACTTAAAGCCTGATTTAGATACAAATTTCCTAAAAACATCAGTTAGCTAGTCCTTTGATGAAATAAAACATGTGACATTATAGTCAAGAGCTACTTTTTCTCTGACAAAGTGGTGATCTAATTTGATATGTTTTGTCCTTGCATGAAAGATGGGGGTTAACAACTAGATATAATACATTGAAATTTTCACAATAAAAAACAAAAGTAGATGACCGAGGAATGTCCTAGTCACCAAAAAGAGAATTTGTCCAGGTCGATTCAGACGAGGTACGAGACGAAGTATAATACCCTACCTTAGTGCTAGATCTTGCTACAATAGATTGTTTCCTGGAACTCCAAGAGATGCAGGTAGAGCCAACAAAATTTCAACAACCACTTGTTGACCTTCTTGTAAGTAGACACCCAACCCATTCTGCATCAGAGAAGGATGTGACTTGAAGAGAGTCTTGAGCATACAATTGGATACCAATATGTATCGTTCCATTGATGTATCTTGAGATTTATTTGACCAGAGACAAGAAAGAGGTACAAGGTTTAAGCATAATTTGACATGCTAAATTAATTACAAGACTAATTTTAGGTCTAGTTAACGTCAAGTATCATAATGATTCCATGATTTTTCTGTAGGAAGTGGAATGAACAAGTTATCCTTCACGATGCCTTTTACAATTTCTGTGAAAATCGATACAAATAAGAGGTTCAATCACTTTTTACTCAATCATATCATGCTTATGTTAATGATCTCTAGCATATTTAGATTGGTGCATCATAATACCCAAAAAAACCATTTTCAACTTCAATGCTAGAAAGTAATACGACTTTCCTAGATCTTGTAAAGAAAAGGTGGTTTCAAAAATTTTAGTACATTAATCTAGAGTTGTAGGCTAATATCGAATTATTAGTATATTATCAACATATAGAAGTAGAAATATTGTAAGGTATCATGTTTATATGTATATAGAGATGGATATATACCATTGATAAAATTAAACCTAAATCCAAGGAGAAATATGCTAGTCTTGGTGTACCAGGAACTTGGGCCCTACGTTAACCCATATAACTCTTAGTTGAGCTTACATACAAAGGAGTGTTTATCATTAGAACCAAAGAATGGTGGTTTTCCCATGTAGACATTAGTGTCTAAAATACCACCTAAGAAGAAAATTACATACATCAACTTCCATGACATCCCGTTGCTCAGAGATGGACAAAGTAAGGACATCTTTGATGGTAAATACCTCCCTTTTTAGAAACCCCTAGTTAATGAAGGCCAAAAAGATGAGAGCCATTACCTAAACTTTTCCCAAGGATCCAGATTTAGCAAATAATAAATAACAATAAATAATTTCCATTAAATCATATATATTGTTTACAAGATGTTCTTCTAGAAGTTGCATATCTTTCCAACATCAAAATTGTACATATGAGAAGAGGTATGTAAGGACCCTGACCTGGATTTTGAGATAACCATAGAAGTTTTGCCTAAGTGATATGATTAGAACCTTGACTTAATCTTTTGAAAAGTAATTAGACTCGAGGAGAGCTCGAGTTTCAAGTTTGAGCCTATTTGAAGGCTGTTTGAGCTATATATGATAGTTTTGGTGCAAATTGCAAAGTACCCAAAATATGGGGTTGATGTGAAATTTACCACCTCTAGAGTGTCTCTTCTCTCTCTTATCATCATCTAGAAAAAAGAGAAAGGATGGAGAGCCTTGTTTGAGTCCTGGTTGAGTGATAACACTCTTGGTGGTGAAAGAACCAAAGAATGTTGAGTATATTAAACCCTAGATGAGGTTGTGTCGAGTTATGTAGAGTATATGGGAGTGCCTATCAATTTAAAAACCATAGAGGAGGTTCCCTATCAGTTTAGCATCTTTTTGGAAGTATTCATATCGGGCTAAGCACCTCTAGTAGGTAAAGCCTATCAGTTTAGATGCTCCTTGCAAAAGTTGTACCAGTTTGTGCATAAGTGATATTAGGTTGTGATATGTTGAAAAGCAAGATACCCAATGGCCAATATCTCACCCTTGAATTATCCGAAAGAGTTTTTCATGTCAAGATAATCATGCTTGCATGGTTCCAGCATGCATTGTAAGGACCCTGACCCCCATTTGGGGCTTATCCTGTTTGCTTTGCCTAACCCTGGTGTTTAGTTGCTTGCTAATCGCCTTTAGTGGTGATTAGAGTTTGTTTGTGCTTGTTGAGTGTTGGAGGTGTTACTTGCAAATAACCCAATTATAGGGTTGATGGACAAGTTTGTCACCTTGAGAAGTGTTCCTCTCTCTCCTTGCTTCCTCTAGTGTTGAGAGGAAGGGTTGGGCTCGTTGCTTGAGTTGCTTTGGGCTTGGATGAGCCTTGCTGGGCCTTGTTATGCCTTGCTTGAGCCTTGCTTAGCCTTGTCGGACCTTGTGTCAGCCATAGGTGTACCGACCATGGGTGTGTTGGCCATGGATGTGTCACCCATGGAGTTGTATCGGGTAGGTGTGGGTGTATCGGCCTTGGACCACCTTTGACTCCTAGCTTCGTTTGTGTCACCACTCTAGTGGACACTTGGTGCATGATGCTTGCATGTGGCAATTGCCTTGGACAAGTGTCCCTGGGTGGATGACACTTTGCCTTGTTTTACCTTGGTTTCTCCTCCATCCTCTTCTATATATGTATTCCCTTTCTCTAACTAAGGATCCCTTTAGTTCCTTAGTTTCCCCTCTCCCTTGTTGCACGACACCTCTCCTTTGCAAGCTTGGTGGCCGATCCTCCACCTTCTCCTTGGAGTCTTCTTCTTCCTCTAGTGGTGGCCGAACCCTAGAGTGCCTTGTTCTTCTTCTTGTGGTGGTTCTTGAGCTTGGAAGCTTGGTTCTAGGAGCTTGGAGCTTGCTTAAGGCGGGTTACATAACTCCTAACCCTAACCATACTACCTTCTTCTATATTCTTGTATGTTTTCATATGATCTTGATCGACCGTGTATGTTACTAGATAAGTTTATTGCTTGTTGCACCTTTAGTCTTGGGGTTATAGTGATCTTGTTGTTATGGTTGAGGTTTGTACCTTTGTACCTAGTTTTCCGAACCATGGTTGAGCAATACCCCTTTTCTCTCCTTGGTTATGAGAAGTGAGTTTGAGCTCTAGTGATGTGGGCAATACCCCTCTCTCGTTTAAGTTGAGAGGTGAGTCTACATCCTAGTTTCTTGGGCAACACCATCCTCTCACCATGGATTTGAGAGGTGAGATTTGGATGACCTATGTTTAGGTGGATCCCTGTGGTTTCCTGACTTGTGAAAGAGGTTGTGAAAAACCACTCTCTCTTGGTTGTTGTTGAGAGGTGAGCCGACCTTCTTGATCAATTAGGATTGGTGTCCTTGTGCTTGAGGTTGAAGATGACCTTGGGGTAGTGCTTCCCGTTTGTTTAGTTTTGAGTTGTAGCCTTGGCCGTTATGCCTAGTTGGAGTTCAGTTTGTGGCCGATATCCTTGTGTGCTTGGGCGATATGCCTTGTTGAGTGCCCTACATGATACACCTAGCTAAGGTTGTTGGTTTGGTGCCTGATGTACCTTGGACGTTATGGAGCTCAGTGAGCTAGCCTTGTGTTGGGCTTCATGGTTTGGTTGTGGTGATGCCCGATATGGTGTCATATAGAAACCCTAGATGTTGCTTTGTTGGAGGCCGTTATGGAGTGCTGCCCTTGTCCGATAGGCTTCTTTGGAGCATTTTGGTGTCGCCTTGTTGGGCGCTACTATGCTGTGCTGGGGGCACTATGTTTTGACAGTGCGAGCCTTGGGCGTTTGAGTGGTGTGGCTGCCCGATAGGTACCTTCACTCTAGATGGGTGATATGTCTTAGTTGATGCTAATAGATAGCTAATACCTGCTTAGCCTCTTGCACAATACCCTCTCTTAACCTAGCTGCATGATAGTTCCTTATGCATCTGGTATGTGCATCAAGGTTGCACGTTATGTCTTGGTCTATAGCTGCACGACACCCTTGGGTGGTGGTCGTTACCTGTTAAGGTTGGCCGATATGTGTATAGGCCGATATGCTTTTGGTAAGGGATGCTACCCTACCCGCTACAAGCTGTGGTGAGGGACACGCTACCCGCCACCCCTTTTAGTGAGGGCTGTGGAAGCTTTTAGTAAGGGTTCTGATTACTCGGGATGTATATAGATGTTAGTTCCATGTTAATAATGATATTACATGTGTTATGATCACATTGAATCCTGTATATATGATGATGAGTTAAAATGATAAGCTTGAAAGCATATGAAGTTGCTTCACATGATGGTGTGAACCATGCCTATGGTCACCGGTATGAGGCATAATATATTCTCTTGATTGATAATAATAACATGAATGATAAAGCTTATAATCATCAATGTTGCCCTAACCTTGATAGCATTATCGTTCTTTTAATTCCTTAATGACTTCAGTTATCTCTATGAATGAGTATACTAACCATGCAGGTGTTTCATGCAGATTCATAGACAGGTAAGGGCTATGAGGTATATATGTTTGAATAATACTACATTGTGATGATCACTCTTGTTGATGAGATAACCTACATCACCAGTATTATGTGTTTAGGTCTGAGGACCTGACTTAGGCTAAAGTGCCTAGTTGAGGGGTTATCCTCTAATGATAAGATCAAGGATTGTTATCCCAAGTAATGAGAATGCCTTAAGAAGCAATGGTTTCTTGTGATAAGGGATTGAGATTCCGAGATAATGTGATGGTGATGATAATAATGTAACTTAACGTTATGTATGTGTTATAACCTGGTTGCCTCAACAATCCACTTAAAATATACTAACTAATTACAGTGGAACATATTATGCAGTTTGCCCTGGCCATAGATCCATCATCGTCAGTAGCTGGTGATGGTGAAACAGGTTCTCCTGCGGGTTAACCTGGAAGCGCATATTATTGAATATGTGTGGTTTCTCCTAGCCAAAAATGAGGAGGTTAGAGTACAACTTCGGTTGTAGACTCCAGAGTGCAGTTTCAGGCCCGTAGCTCGATATGTTGGAGCATGGTGAACAGGCCCCCTGGCTCGGGATGTATGATGTTAGAGCATGAATGCGTTCATGGCTCAGAGCACAGTGAACATGCCCTTGGCTCAGTTTCACTAGCGCCGACAACTGTACCAAGGTGGGCTAGGCAGAGGGTTGCCTGACCCTGTGGCTGAGGCCACTTAAGCATGAGACTGCGGTCCTGCTTGTGTTCGTGCACTGACCACGAGGTGGGAGGTTGTGAAATCTGACTCTTTCATCGACCTTTTATGGCACCGACTTGGGAATCACAACCGAAGGTTGGATTTGAGCGGTACGACTCACTTCCTCAGGGCATAACAAATCATAATACAGTCGAATATTATATCTAGCTTAGAGAAAAATACGGAACATTGTTTGAGGCCTTACTTATATAGCTGATCTAGTTGAACTATGTACTTGTGCGTATGATCCTTATATCTTGTGGTAAGATCTTATAAAGATTATATTGTCAATCATGTTCCATAAAGAAATGCTTGGTTATATGCCTCTTGGATATCTTGGTAAGCTTAATGATCATAATAAACTTGTTCTATATGCTGCTCTTATCATACGCTTTATCAGTTATTTGCTATTTGTTGCTCTAACCTTTTGTGAGGTTTTATAGTTTCGGCGGGGAATTATGTTTCTCGTTGGGACTGTGTGTCTCACCCCGTTGGTCTACAACCTTTTTAGGTGTTCATGCTAGACGTGGTGGTGGTCGCGGGGTTGCGGCCGAGAAGCAAGAAGAGCAGTAGAAGGCAAGAGATGGATACAATGCTGTTTTGGTTGTTTTGTAGTAGAGTCCTAGAGTCATCCCTGTACTCTCGGGTCCTCAGAGGTGTTTTGATGTTGTTTTACAATATGTAGCTGCTTAAGCTTTGTATATCATGTTGCTGGCTGGATGTGGGCCGTTATGTATGTATAAACATGTGATGAACTTATGTGACAACAGGATAGCTGATCTTATAAGCTGTGGACATGTATCAAGACATGTAAATGTTTACATAACCTGTCTTCTTGCAGGAAGAGGATTTGAATGTAATAGTTTCTTGGTTTATCTGCTTTCCGAAATCAGTTTTAATTAACCTGTGTTTTGGTAATAGGTGGTTTATGGTGTTTTCCGTATGTTTTCGTGTGGCACCTCGTTGTTTGTGTGATAGCAGGATGTGTCACCACAAGCTTGGTATTAGAGCCCTAGGATCGCTGAGTCTACAAGGATCTAGGACTAGGTTGTGTCTGTTCTTGTGAGTTTTCCATATTTTCTTAAAATTATCTTCTGCCCTCAGCGGAAGAAAAAGCCAAGATGTCTGGAAACCATGAAGAACATGTTGCCGAGAGCAGCGATGCTACATCAGTTGATGGAGCAGGAGGGAAGGCAAATGGAGATCGAGTGCTTGAGGTCCCCCAACTTGACCCAGCCATTCTCGAAAACCCTGCCTACCAATAGCTTATGGGGCAGATGATGGCTACGATGAATCTCATGGTAGAGAGATTGCCAGTGCCTCCACCGAGAGCACATGCTCCCCATGGTGAAACATCAGGTATTGGGAAGACCTTTAAGCAGCTTCACTAAGGCAAAGCTTCATACTATGCTGGGACGACTGATCCAGTGGATACAAATCTGTGGCTGACAGGTCTTGAGAAGGCCTTTCGGATCCTCGACATCCCTGAAGCAGACAAAGTCAAGCACGCTGTCTATCTTGTGAAGGGTAGTGCTGGCCACTGGTGGGCCATTAGGGAGGAGAAGCGACCCGATGAGATGATCGGTTGGGTGATCTTCCAGTGAGAGTTCGTCAGTAGATACTTTTTGAAAACGTATCTGGATGAGAAGATCATCCAGTTTGAGCGCCTGCACCAAGGAACGATGAACATCATCGAGTATGAAGCCCAGTTCATGGACCTGTTAAGGTTTTATCCTCACATGGCCACGACAGATGACGAGCGAATCAGACATTTTGAGAAGGGCTTGAGTGCTGAGCTGACAACACCTGCTGCTGCGTTGGAGAATCGAGAGCGGTTTGCCACATTTGTGGAGTCTGTCCAAAGGATTGAATGGTCAGTCAGGGAGAACAGAGAGTCCATGCCTAAGAAGAGACCTGCTCAGTTCCAGAGACAAGGGTTCGATGGCTTCAAGAAGCCAAGGTTTTCACCACCTTCTGGGATTAGCAGGATACTACTGGAGGTTTATAAAGGACTTCAGTGTGATCGCATTGCTGATGAAAAAGTTGACTAGGAAGGATTTACCTTTTGTCTGGGATGATCGTTGCCAACAAGCTTTCCAAAGTTTGAAGGAGAATCTGACTAGTGCTCCAGTATTAGTACTGCCAGAGCCTGGGAAGGGCTATGTTGTTTTCTACGATGCTTCCAAGAAGGGCTTAGGATGCGTGCTGATGCAGGAAGACCATGCAGTTTCTTTTGCTTCGCGGCAGCTTAAGAAACGTTAGAAGAACTATCCGACTCATGATTTCAAGTTGGAAGCGGTGGTTCATGCGTTAAAGATTTGGAGACACTATCTTTATGGGGAAGTGTGTCAAATCTTTACAGATCATAAGAATCTGAAGTACATCTTTTCACAGAATCAGCTGAACATGCGACAGCATCGCTGGATGGAGCTAATCAATGATTATGACTGCACCATTAAGTATCACCCTAGTAAGGCGAACGTAGTAGCTGACACGCTTAGCCGAAAGTCTTCTTCTCTTCCTAGGAAGAAGGCACAGTTGAGTTCCTTGGTATGCCATAGACGGGATATGTTTGTCTCCTTACGGCAGATGAATGTGCAGATGGAAGTTTCCTTGTTAGCAGGACTTTTGGCATAGATGCAAGTTAAGCCCACGCTGAGACAACAAATCAAAGATGCACAACAAACAGATGATACAGTGCAGTTGATCAAGTCAGAGCTCGACAACGAAAGGTGTGATGGGTTAAATGAGTCTGAGGATGGATTAGTTTGCTATCATGGTTGTATGGTGGTCCCCGATGTTGATAATCTAAGGAAGCTAGTGCTCGAGGAAGCACACACATTGATGTATGCTATGCATCCAGGAGTCACCAAGATGTATCACAATCTGAAGGACCTGTATTGGTGGCCTGACTTGAAGAGAGATGTAGCCGAGTTTGTGGCTAGATGTGCGGTATGCCAGCAAGTTAAGGTTGAGCATCAGAAGCCAGTAGGTACGTTACAACCCCTGCCAATACCGTAGTTGAAATGGGATCATATAACTATGGATTTCATGGTTGGTCTGCCAAGGACAACTAAGAATCATGATTCCATTTGGGTGATAGTGGACATATTAACGAAGTCTTCCCATTTCATACCTATGAAGACAACATATACAGCCGAAAATCTTGCTCAAGTATATGTAAATGAGATAGTATGCTTGCACGGCATACCATCAACGATAGTTTCCGATAGAGGTCCTCAGTTCACGAGTCGTTTCTGGGAACAATTGCACAAAGTGTTGGGAACGCAGTTGAGGTTCAGCCCCACTTTCCACCCGTAGACAGATGGATAGTCTGAAAGCACTATTCAAACTTTGGAGGATCTTCTCCGGGTTTGTGTTTTGCAGTTCCTAGGCAGTTGGGACGTACATCTCAGTTTGATAGAGTTCGCCTATAACAATAGTTACCAGCGGAGCATTGACTTGGCTCCTTATGAGGCCTTATATGACAGGAAGTGCAGATCTCCTTTATGTTGGTATGAGTCGGGTGAGTATCAGCTTTTGGGTCCTGAGTAAGTACAACATACAACATAAAAGATCAAAGTGATACAACAACAGTGGAAAGCGGTACAGGATAGACAAAAGTCTTATGCAGACAATCGCCGCTGACCAATAGAGTTCCAGGTGGGAGACAAGGTGTATCTTAAAGTCTCGCCATGGAAAGGCATGCTAAGGTTTGGCCGAAAAGGTAAGCTAGCACCCAAGTATATGGGGCCATATCCAGTCATAGCATGTCTTGGGAAGGTAGCTTACAGGTTAGAGCTGCCTCCAGAGTTGCACAGGTTACATCCAGTATTCCATGTCAGCATGCTGAAGAAAAGTCATCCAGATTCAAGAACAGTGATACAACCACTTGAGGTTGAGCTTGATGAAGATGTGACCTACGAGGAAGGTCCTGTTATGATCCTTGACAAAAGAGTGAAGAAGCTAAAGAGGAAGGACTTGGTTCTGGTAAAGGTTCTTTGTCATCATCGTGGTGTTGAGGAAGCCACATGGGAGCTTGAGGAAGAGAGGAGGAGGACGTATCCCTCACTTTTCTCTTCAGATTTCGGGGACAAAATCCCTTTGTAGAGGGTTATGGCTTGTAAGGACCCTAACCCCCATTTTGGACTTATCCTATTTACTTTGCCTAACCCTGGCTTGCTAATCACCTTTAGTGGTGATTAGAGTTTTTTTGTGGTTGTTGAATGTTGGAGGTGTTACTTGCAAATAACCCAAGTGTGGGGTTGATGGGCAAGTTTGTCACCTTAAGAAGTGTTCCTCTCTCTCCTTGCTTACTCTAGTGTTGAGAGGAAGGGTTGGGCTCGTTGATTGAGTTGCTTTGGGCTTGGATGAGCCTTGCTAGGCCATGTTATGCCTTGCTTGAGCCTTGCTTAGCCTTGTGGGACCTTGTATCGGCCATAGGCGTTCCGACCATGGCTGTGTCGGCCATGGGTGTGTCGCCCATGGAGTTGTATCGGGCAGCTGTTGGTGTATCGGCCTTGGACCACCTTTAACTCCTAGATTCATTTGTGTCACCACTATAGTGGACACTTGGTGCATGATGCTTGCATGTGGCAATTGCCTTGGACAAGTGTCCCTAAGTGGGCGACACTTTGCCTTGTTTTACCTTGGTTTCTCCTCCATCCTCTTCTATATATGTATTCCCTTTCTCTAGCTAAGGATCCATTTAGTTCCTTAGTTTCCCCTCTCCCTTGGTGCACGAAACCTCTCCTTTGCAAGCTTGGTGGCCGATCCTCCTCCTTCTCCTTGGAGTCTTCTTCTTCCTCTAATGGTGGCCAAACCCTAAAGTGCCTTGTTCTTCTTCTTGTGGTGGTGCTTGAGCTTGGAAGCTTGGTGCTAGGAGCTTGGAGCTTGCTTAAGGCAGGTTACATAACTCCTAACCCTAACCATGCTACCTTCTTCTATATTCTTGTTTGTTTTCATATGATCTTGATCGACCGTGTATGTTACTAGATACGTTTCTTGCTTGTTGCACCTTTAGGCTTGGGGTTATAGTGATCTTGTTGTTATGGTTGAGGTTTGTACCTTTGTACCTAGTTGGCCGAATCATAGTTGAGAAATACCCCTTTTCTCTCCTTGGTTATGAGAAGTGAGTTTGAGCTCTAGTGATGTGGGCAATACCCCTCTCTCATTTAAGTTGAGAGGTGAGTCTACATCCTAGTTGCTTGGGCAACACCCTCCTCTCACCATGGATTTGAGAGGTGAGCTTTGGATGACCTATGTTTAGGTGGATCCCTGTGGTTGCCCGACTTGTGAAAGAGGTTGTGCAAAACCCCTCTCTCTTGGTTGTTGAGAGGTGAGCCGACCTTCTTGATCAATTAGGTTTGGTGTCCTTGTGCTTGAGGTTGAAGATGACCTTGGGGTAGTACTTCTCGTTTGTTTAGTTTTGAGTTGTAGCCTTGGCTGTTATGCCTAGTTGGAGTTCAGTTGGTGGTTGATATCCTTGTGTGCTTGGGCGATATGCCTTGTTGAGTGCCCTGCACGATACACCTAGCTAAGGTTGTTGGCTTGGTGCCCGATGTACCTTGGACGTTATGGAGCTTAGTGAGCTAGCCTTGTGTTGGGCGTCATGGTTTGGTTGTGGTGATGCCCGATATGGTGGCATATAGAAACCCTAGATGCTGCTTTGTTGGAGGCCATTATGGAGTGCTGCCCTTGACCGATAGGCTTCTTTGGAGCATTTTGGTGTCGCCTTGTTGGGCGGTACTATACTGTGCTGGGGGCGCTATGTTTTGACTGTGCGAGCCTTGGGCGTTTGAGTGGTGTGCCTGCCTGATAGGTACCTTCACCCTAGATGGGCAATAGGGCTTAGTCGATGCTGATAGATAGCTAATACCTACTTAGCCTCTTGCACGATACCCTCTCTTAACCTAGCTACATGATAGTGCCTTGTGCATCTGGTATGTGCATCAGGGTTTCATGTTATGTCTTGGTCTCTAGAAGCACGACACCCTTGGGTGGTGGTTGTTACCTGTTAAGGTTGGCCGATATGTGTATAGGCCGATATGCTTTTGGTAAGGGATGCTACCCTACCTGCTACAAGCTATGGTGAGGGACACGCTACCTGCCACCCCTTTTAGTGAGGGCTATGGAAGCTTTTAGTAAGGGTTCTGATAACCCAAGATGTATATAGATGTTCGTTCCATGTTAATAATGATATTACATGTTTTATGATCACCTTGAATCATGTATATATGATGATGAGTTAAAATGAGAAGCTTGGAAACATATGAAGTTGCTTCACATGATGGTGTGAACCATGCCTATGGTCACCAATATGAGGCATAATATATGCTCTTGTTTGATAATAATACCATGAATGATAAAGCTTATAATCATCAATGTTGCCCTATACTTGATAGCATGATCATTCTGTTAATTCCTTAATGGCTTCAGTTATCTCTATGAATGAGTATACTAACCATGCAGGTGTTTCATGCAGATTCATAGCTAGGTAAGGGCTATGAGGTATATATGTTTGAATAATACTACATTGTGATGATCACTCTTATTGATGAGATAACCTGCATCAACAATATTATGTGTTTAGGTCTGAGGACCAGACTTTGGCTAAAGTGCCTAGTTGAGGTGTTATCCTCTGATGATGAGATCAGGGATTGTTATCCCAAGTAATGAGAATGCCTTAAGAGGCAGTGGTTTCTTATGATAAGGGATTGAGATTCCGAGATAATGTGATGGTGATGATAATAATGTAACTTAACGTTATGTATGTGTTATAACCTAGTTGCATCAACAATCCACTTAAAATATACTAACTAATTATAGTAGAACATATTATGTAGTTTGCCCTGGCCATAGATCCATCATCGTCAGTAGCTGGTGATGGTGAAACAGGTTGTAACATACCAGATCTTGAACCCTACCCTAGAACTTTGACCTTTTTGGTTTGACCAAACAAGGTTAAGGTTAGAGTGATCCTAATGGTCTAATGCATGAATAATGTAATCTAATATGTCACATAATTTGTTTGGTGATAATAAGATGATAAATAACCTAATTGAATGCATAATGAAGTTAATGGGCCTCTAATGGGCCATATGGCATAATCCATGTAAGAAAGCCTCAAAATAAATAATAGACTTGAAATTCGTAATCTACACATTAAAATAAGCTTACATGTCAATTTTCATTTAATTTGAACAACCTTGAAATAATATGGTTAGTTAAGAGAGAGAAATTGCCTAAAAGGTGTAATTAATAAATAAATATAATAATTGACTCCAAAAGAGGAAAATAATGTTATATTCGTGATCTACATAATAAATATAGCCTTTGGGTGAATTTTCATCCAATTTGGAGAAAGTTTGCTTAAAAGGTGAAATCAGGAGAGGGAAAGTATGAAGAACCTTCAAAATATTAATTAAATACTCAAACAACTCCAATATGTAAAATTGATGGCAAATTCGTATCCAACACATTAAATATGACTTGTGTGTCAAGTTTCATAAAATTTGGATAATCCTAAAGCCATTAATAAAGGAGGAAAGAGAAAATAGTAATTTATTTATTTGACACATTAAAAGTTCTTAAAAGGCAAATCTAATTTTATATTCGGAATCTACATTATTGGCCTCTGTGCAAAATTTGGCTTAATTTGGATAATGTTTGAACCCTTATTTGAAGAGAGAGAAAAAGATACATTTAATGCAAATATTACTTTATTCATTTGGTCGATTTTCCCCGGTCACGCCTGCTTTCCTTTTTCCCAATTTCGGCTTGCTTCTGGACCGTTGATCTGTGATCTAACGACTCCGAGTTCGTCTCCTAACTCGGATGGGAGTAGGAATACAGGTTGTTCCTAGCGATTTTTGGTTGATGATATCTCCCTCAATTCTTGCTCTTTTTCGACGATTTCTTCACCTTTAGACTCCAAATTGGATTCCGCAACTTTTGATCCCAGATACATGGGTATTTATACCCCGTGTTACCCAAACTGTTGGCGCCGCCTCCTCGCTCTGTTCACGACTCTGTTTCCTGCTTCGTGCCATCTGCTAGCCACCTCAAGCGATCAGACTGCTTGGGACATGTTCCCTTACCTCCGTTGGGGTCCTAGGAGGTATTCGGTCTCCTTGGTTTGGGGACATCCGACCCCGACCTTCCTTTCCCTTCTCCGTCTGCCACGCCGGAGAGCCTGTGTTGGGGGCGAGACCTTCGACCATCGCAACCTCCTGGAGATGGGCTGAAATTGTTCCATGAGTCATCGCGAAGGTAGACCCCATCTCAATTTCTCAGTTGTTCTGCAATGTACCTTTTCCCCTTTTTGGATAGCATGAACCTGTGTTCGCATATCTCTATTTTTCGCCATGACCTTCATCGTTGTCTGGCTCCTCGAGTTCGCCGTGGTTCATCGAACGTCTGGATAGATTTTCTTTGTGGTTCATCCTTGGTTTCTCGTTTGAGGATCTCGTCTTCTGAGCTTGTGGAAGCTTGTTCTTACAGTCATGGTGAGGAGCAGCAGGAGGGAAAGGAATCCCCTGCCTGATTTCCCTATTTTACCCTCCTACCTTTCTGTTTTCTTTTGTTTTCTGTGGAGGGCAAAATCATCTTTTCGCCCAATCATGTGTTGCTTTGAACGAGCCGAGCTAGTTGTTGACTCAGTGACATGCCGCATGTTATTGGGCCATGTCAGCGGGTCCAGGCCTCTCTCGCAATTTATCTTTTACTTATTTGGAATTTCCTGATTTTGTGATTGGTCGACTTTCTAAAATGCATAACTAATTGTCTGTGTGTCCAAAAAAATACAAATAAATAGTCGTTGGATTCAGAAAAATAAGGGCTTTCTAATGGAATTGGTTTTATCTCATGAATCTAATGTTTTAAATAGGTGTTTTTAATGGATCTAATTAATGATGCATTAACTTCTAAAATTCATAACTAATAATTTATAAGTCAGAAAAATATAATAAAATATGTTTTGAACTCAGGAAAATATAATCTAAAATATGGAATGGTTTTGGAAACCTAATTCACCTAATAATAAAAAGGTGGTTTTTAGGGTTTATGAAATCAATATAAACCTAACCCTAATTTCACATATATGCTAATAGGTGCTTTGGAAACCTAGGCTTGGACCTAGAAGTGGCTTTGGATCATTTGACTCTGAAGTTGAGGTATGATTGCATCCCACATTAATTCTGTATTGAGCAATTTCTTATTCATCTCTCTTGATGTATGTTTGCATCCCATATTATTCTTGTTGAGCAATTATCCTATTTTATTCTTTCTCTTGGTCCTATGGACATTAGCCTACACATTGTCTTGTTCTTTTGAAATCCTGCTTCATGTGAAGTATCTTATTTTATTATTGATCTTATGATCATGTATATTCTATTGAATCTGTTTCATATGCCTTGGTGCATGTTGGACTTTTGATATTATATGTCCACTGTGATGTGGATTTTACTCGTTGATATATGCCCACTTTGAAGTGGATTTGTTATATGTTGTGCTGACCATTGTGTGATGGCAACATTGTTTATTCTGACTATACTTTTCCACTTGCCTCTACATTAACATGCTATGTGATTCAGTAGCACTAGAGTAGTGTAATTACATTGGTTTTGTCTCATTATGCAACATGGCAACATTGTGATATATTTTGGATGGTGGATGTGTGATTCCCCATGCCAGGGTAGGATGTGTGATTCCTGGCCCATGTTATATATATTTGGATGGTGGATGTGTGATTCCCCATGCCAGGGCAAGATGTGTGATTCTTGGCCCATGTCCCACCAGGTTCAAGATGTGTGATTCTTGACCACCATTGTTATTTATATTGTTCTAGGGCTATGCTTATCTCACATGCATGCATGTTGATGATGATATGTGCTTTGTTTCCCACCATGGTAGTGGATGTTTATATTGATAGCACATTCTTATTATTTGTTGGTTATGGCAAGTAACTTTTTTTTAAATAATTCTTTTCTCTTGATACCCTTTTGGGTGGTCCTTATTTCTTGCATGGGAGGCCTTGTATATTTTGATGTCCCTATTTCTTTATATTTCTCAATTTGCTTTTTAGTATGCACATACCAGCCTTTGCTGATGTTTCCTTTTGTTTCTCTTTTGCTGGGGTATGCTTCCAACCCTAGGTGGAAGACTTGGATGCATGGCATGTTGACCTGGACTTAGTTTGTGATGTGGAAGCTTGGAGACAATCTTGAGATGGTTTAGATTTCCTCTACATGGATCCTTATGATGTAAGTTTGTAACCCTTTGGTTCATAATTGAATATAGTCATGATTTTCTTCCGCTGCTATACATTGGTCTTTTGATTACCAATATATAAAGATTTGAAAATTTTACACCCACTCCATCATGCCTTCTGAGTATGTTTGGACTGGATGTTTTGTTATTCAAATTTTAGTAAGGAAGTGATTTCACTTCTTTACAACATGGTATCAGAGCCATGGTAGTCGGAATTGACTATTTCAATTTTGTCTCCCCATTAGAACCCTTGACTTTTCTAGATAGCTCTAAGTGAGATGTTGACCTTAGAATTGATCAATGATGATCTTTGTATACAATAAGGTTGGATTTGAGGATGTGAATATGTTAGGAGATCTAAATATGGAAATATTGTGACTTGGTTTCCGCAATTGATTTTGGATCCACATTTTGTTTCATCTCAAAAAGATTTTCATCGCCAAAAATTATTTTCATTATACTACTATACGTACAAATGTTTTCTCAGATTTATCGATGTTTTCTTGAACTAAGTCACAATGAAGAGAAACTATAGTTTGTGTAGAATCTAACCCTAGTTTTCTGAGTAGGATTGATATAATGGTATAGATGACCTACCCTATGACTTTTTGGATGATCATATAGGGTTGATAAGTTAGAGACACAAGGACCTAAAATCTCAACCCTAGATGGCATGACTATAGTTGGATACATAAATAATAAAAGTATCTAGAACTTTCACAACTAAGAGATGTGGGCAGCTCTAAAAAGTTGTTTAGTTTGACTTGTTAAGTTGAACCCTTTAAGGGGTGGAGAATAGTTGATAGTTGATGTTTGGATCTTTAGATTTCGAGGACGAAATCCTTTTTAAGGGGTGAAGTGCTGTAACATACCAGATCTTGAACCCTACCCTAGAACTTTGACCTTTTTGGTTTGACCAAACAAGGTTAAGGTTAGAGTGATCCTAATGGTCTAATGCATGAATAATGTAATCTAATATGTCACATAATTTGTTTGGTGATAATAAGATGATAAATAACCTAATTGGATGCATAATGAAGTTAATGGGCCTCTAATGGGCCATATGGCATAATCCATGTAAGAAAGCCTCAAAATAAATAATAGGCTTCAAATTCATAATCTACACATTAAAATAAGCTTACATGTCAATTTTCATTTAATTTGAACAACCTTGAAATAATATGGTTAGTTAAGAGAGAGAAATTGCCTAAAAGGTGTAATTAATAAATAAATATAATAATTGACTCAAAAAGAGGAAAATAATGTTATATTCGTGATCTACATAATAAATATAGCCTTTGGGTGAATTTTCATCCAATTTGGAGAAAGTTTGCTTAAAAGGTGAAATCAGGAGAGAGAAAGTATGAAGAACCTTCAAAATATTAATTAAATACTCAAACAACTCCAATATGTAAAATTGATGGCAAATTCGTATCCAACACATTAAATATGACTTGCGTGTCAAGTTTCATAAAATTTGGATAATCCTAAAGCCATTAATAAAGGAGGAAAGAGAAAATAGTAATCTATTTATTTGACACAATAAAAGTTCTTAAAAGGCAAATCTAATTTTATATTCAGAATCTACATGCCTTTATAGGCCTCTGTGCAAAATTTGGCTTAATTTGGATAATGTTTGAACCCTTATTTGAAGAGAGAGAGAAAAAGATACATTTAATGCAAATATTACTTTATTCATTTGGTCGATTTTCCCCTGTCACGCCAGCTTTCCTTTTTCCCAATTTCGGCTTGCTTCTGGACCGTTGATCTGCGATCTAACGACTCCGAGTTCGTCTCCTAGCTCGGATGGGAGTAGGAATACAAGTTGTTCCTTGCGATTTTTGGTTGATGATATCTCCCTCAATTCTTGCTCTTTTTCGACGATTTCTTCGCCTTTAGACTCCAAATTGGATTCCACAACTTTTGATCCCAGATACATGGGTATTTATACCCCGTGTTACCCAAACTGTTGGCGCCGCCTCCTCGCTCTGTTCACGACTCTGTTTCCTGCTTCATGCCATCTGCTAGCCACCTCAAGCGATCGGACTGCTTGGGACATGTTCCCTTACCTCCGTTGGGGTCCTAGGAGGTATTCGGTCTCCTTGGTTTGGGGACATCCAACCCTGACCTTCCTTTCCCTTCTCCGTCTGCCACGCCGGAGAGCCTGTGTTGGGGGCGAGACCTTTGACCATCGCAACCTCCTAGAGATGGGCTGAAATTGTTCCATGAGTCATCGCGAAGGTAGACCCCATCTCAATTTCTCAGTTCTTACGTTCGATGTGGGGATATATATATATATATATATATATATATATATATATATATATATATATATATATATATATATATATATACCTTTTCCCCTTTTTGGATAGCATGAACCTGTGTTCGCATATCTCTATTTTTCTCCACGACCTTCATCGTTGTCTGGCTCCTCGAGTTCGCCGTGGTTCATCGAACGTCTGGATAGATTTTCTTTGTGGTTCATCCTTGGTTTCTCGTTTGAGGATCTCATCTTCTGAGCTTGCGGGAGCTTGTTCTTACAGTCATGGCGAGGAGCAGCAGGAGGGAAAGGAATCCCCTACCTGGTTTCCCTATTTTACCCTCCTACCTTTCTGTTTTCTTTTGTTTTCTGTGGAGGGAAAAATCATCTTTTCGCCCAATCATGTGGTGCTTTGAACGAGCCGAGCTAGTTGTTGACTCAGTGACATGGCCGCATGTTATTGGGCCATGTCAGCGGGTCCAGGCCTCTCTCGCAATTTATCTTTTACTTATTTGGAATTTCCTAATTTTGTGATTGGTCGACTTTCTAAAATGCATAACTAATTGTCTGTGTGTCCAAAAAAATACAAATAAATAGTCGTTGGATTCAGAAAAATAAGGGCTTTCTAATGGAATTGGTTTTATTGCGTGAATCTAATGTTTTAAACAGGTGTTTTTAATGGATCTAATTAATGATGCATTAACTTCTAAAATTCATAACTAATAATTTATAAGTCAGAAAAATATAATAAAATATGTTTTGAACTCAGGAAAATATAATCTAAAATATGGAATGGTTTTGGAAACCTAATTCACATAATAATAAAAAGGTGGTTTTTAGGGTTTATGAAATCAATATAAACCTTACCCTAATTTCACATATATGCTAATAGGTGCTTTGGAAACCTAGGCTTGGACCTAGAAGTGGCTTTGGATCGTTTGACTCTGAAGTTGAGGTATGATTGCATCCCACATTAATTCTGTATTGAGCAATTTCTTATTCATCTCTCTTGATGTATGTTTGCATCCCATATTATTTTTTTTGAGCAATTATCCTATTTTATTCTTTCTCTTGGTCCTATGGACATTAGCCTACACATTGTCTTGTTCTTTTGAAATCATGCTTCATGTGAAGTATCTTATTTTATTATTGATCTTATGATCATGGATATTCTCTTGAATCTGTTTCATATGCCTTGGTGCATGTTGGACTTTTGATATTATATGTCCACTGTGATGTGGATTTTACTCGTTGATATATGCCCACTTTGAAGTGGATTTGTTATATGTTGTGCTGACCATTGTGTGATGGCAACATTGTTTATTCTGACTATACTTTTCCACTTGCCTCTACATTAACATGCTATGTGATTCAGTAGCACTAGAGTAGTGTAATTACATTGGTTTTGTCTCATTATGCAACATGGCAACATTGTGATATATTTTGGATGGTGGATGTGTGATTCCCCATGCCAGGGCAGGATGTGTGATTCTTGGCCCATGTTATATATATTTGGATGGTGGATGAGTGATTCCCCATGCCAGGGCAAGATGTGTGATTCTTGGCCCATGTCCCACCAGGTTCAAGATGTGTGATTCTTGATCGCCATTGTTATTTATATTGTTCTAGGGCTATGCTTATCTCACATGCATGCAGGTTGATGATGATATGTGCTTTGTTTCCCACCATGGTAGTGGATGTTTATATTGATAACACATTCTTATTATTTGTTGGTTATGGCAAGTAACTTTTTTTTAAATAATTCTTTTCTCTTGATACCCTTTTGGGTGGTCCTTATTTCTTGCATGGGAGGCCTTGTATATTTTGATGTCCCTATTTCTTTATATTGCTCAATTTGCTTTTTAGTATGCACATACCAGCCTTTGCTGATGTTTCCTTTTGTTTCTCTTTTGCTGGGGTATGCTTCCAACCCTAGGTGGAAGACTTGGATGCATGGCATGTTGACCTGGACTTAGTTTGTGATGTGGAAGCTTGGGGACAATCTTGAGGTGGTTTAGATTTCCTCTACATGGATCCTTATGATGTAAGTTTGCAACCCTTTGGTTCATAATTGAATATAGTCATAATTTTCTTCCGCTGCTATACATTGGTCTTTTGATTACCAATATATAAAGATTTGAAAATTTTACACCCACTCCATCATGCCTTCTGAGTATGTTTGGACTGGATGTTTTTTTATTCAAATTTTAGTAAGGAAGTGATTTCACTTCTTTACACAGGTTCTCCTGCGGGTTAACCTGGAAGCGCATATTATTGAATATGTGTGGTTTCTCCTAGCCAAAAATGAGGAGGTTAGAGTGCAACTTCGGTTGTAGACTCCAGAGTGCGGTTTCAGGCCCGTAGCTCGATATGTTGGAGCATGGTGAACAGGCCCATGGCTCGGGATGTATGATGTTAGAGAATGAATGCGTTCATGGCTCAGAGCACGGTGAACATGCCCATGGCTCAATTTTACTAGCGGCGACACCTGTACCAAGGTGGGCTAGGCAGAGGGTAGCCTGACCCTGTGGCTGAGGCCACTTAAGCATGAGACTGCAGTCCTACTTGTGTTCATGCACTAACGACGAGGTGGGAGGTCGTGAATTTCAACTCTGTCATCGACCTTTTATGGCACCGACTTGGGTTTCACAACCGAAGGTTGGATTTGAGCAGTACGACTCACTTCATCAGGGCATAACAAATCGTAATACAGCCGGATAGTATATCTTGCTTAGAGCAAAATACAGAACATTGTTTGAGGCCTTGCTTATATAGCTGATCTAGTTGAACTATGTACTTGTGCGTATGATCCTTATATATTATGGTAAGATCTTATAAAGCTTATCTTGTCAATCATGTTCCATAAAGAAATGCTTGGTTATATGCCTCTCGGATATCTTGGTAAGCTTAATGATCATAATAAACTTGTTCTATATGCTGCTCTTACCATACGCTTTATTAGTTATATGCTATTTGTTGCTCTAACCTTTCTGAGGTTTTATAGTTTTAGTGGGGAGTTATGTTTCTCACTGGGACTGTGTGTCTCACCCCATTGGTTTACAACCTTTTTAGGTGTTCGCGCTAGACGTGGTGGTGGTCGCGGGGTTGCGGCCGAGCAGCAAGAAGAGCAATAGAAGGCAAGAGATGGATACACTGCTGTTTTTGTTGTTTTGTAGTAGAGTCCTAGAGTCATCCCTGTACTCTCGGGTCCTCAGAGGTGTTTTGACGCTATTTTACGATATGTAGCTGCTGAAGATTTGTATATCCTACTGCTGACCGGATGTGGCCCGTTATGTATGTATAAATAGGTGATGAACTTATGTGACGACAGGACAACTGATCTTATAAGTTGTGGACACATATCAAGAATTGTAAATGTTTACATAACTTGTATTCTTGTAGGAAGAGGATCTGAATGTAATAGTTTCTTAGTTTATCTACTTTCTGAAATCAGTTTTAATTAACCCGTGTTTTGGTAATAGGAGGTTTATGGTGTTTTCCGTACATTTTCGCGTGGCACCTCATTGTCTGTGTTATAAACTGATGTGTCGCCACATGCATGGACATGTGTCGCCTAAGTGCATATGGTGATGAAACCTTACACATACTCTCTCTCATGAGCTACAACTATATAAGCCCCTCTTCTAAAAAACAAGTAAACCTTTAGACTTCTTTACCATCTCTGTAACACCCCATCCACAACAAAACACGATTACATGCTAACCAGCGGATTACCGAATATCATGGGAAATTAAAAATGATTTACAACAAGCACCACAAGGTGAAACATATTACATCTGAGCCAACATTTTCATTTCATAACATCTTTTCAGGGTGCTACAACAATTTCCCATCATCTCTTTACATGAAATAACTATTTGTCATGCTGCTTTACATCAGGATACATACTGAAAACCGTACATCGATCATTATACATGAAACATCAAAAAGCTCTCCCGAAGACCTGAGTGTACAGGGACGACACATAGGACTCTACTGCTAGACACTATCTATCCCACCAGATATGATACCTTTGCATATCACCTGTAGCCACATGATCTTCATCTCACCAGGCACGTCCACCTAAAAAGGGTTGTTAACCAGCGTGGTGAGACACACAGTCCCAACGAGAAACATAACCCTCTACCAGTTGTAAGGACCCTGACCTCCGTTTAGGGCTTATCCTGTTTGCTTTGCTTAATCCTGATGTTTAGTTGCTTGCTAATCACCTTTAGTGGTGATTAGGGTTTGTTGGTGCTTTGTTGAGAGTTGGAGGTGCTACTTGCAATTAACCCAAGTCTAGGGTTTATGGGCAAGTTTGTCACCTTGTGAGGTGTTCCTCCCTCTCTTTGCTTCCTCTAGTGTTGAGAGGAAGGGTTGGGCTCGCTGCTTGAGTTCCTTTGGACTTGGTTGAGCTTGTTGGGCCTTGTTGTGCCTTGCCTTTGCTTGGTTGGACCTTGTGTCGGGCAGGAGTGCCTTGTGTCGGCCTAGGTGTATCGGCTAGGGTGTGTGTGTGTGTCAGTCTGTGGTGTGTCGGCCTAGGGAGTGTGTTGGCCATGGTGTGGAGGTGTGTCGCCCATGGACCCTTTGACTCTCTTTGACCTTGTTTTTGTCACCACTAGTGGACACTTGGTGCTTGATGCTTGCATGTGGAAATGGCCTTGGACATGTGTTTAGGGCATGTTAGAGTGGTGGATTTTCCCATGGACAAGTGTCCCTAGGTGGGCGACACCTTGCCTTGTCTTTCCTTGGTTTCTCCTCCATCCCCTTCTATATATGTGTTTCCTTTCCCTTGCTAAGGATCCCTTTAGTTCCTTAGTCTCCCTCTCCCTTGGTGCACGACACCCCTCTTCTTTTGCAAGCTTAATGGTTGATCCTTCTTAGAGTCTCCTTCTTCCTCTAATGGTGGCCGAACCCTAGACTGCCTTTCTCTCCTTCCTTGGTGGTGCTTGGAGCTTGGTGCTAGGAGCTTGGAGCTTGCTTAATGCGGGTTACATAACTCCTAACCCCAACTACACTACCTTCTTTTATGTTCTTATATGTTGTTAGTTTAGTTTCTTGCTTAGTTGTACCTTGTGGCCGAACCTTGTTCTAGGGTTTCTTGGTGAGCAACACCCCTTTCTCTCCTAGGTCTTGAGGAGTGAGCTTGAGTTCTAGTAATATGGGAAATACTCCTCTCTCGTTTTAGTTGAGAGGTGAGCTTGTGTTCTAGTTGCTTGAGCAACACCCTCCTCTCACCATGGACTTGAAAGGTGAGCTTTGTAGTGGTTATGGACCTTGGTTGTGGTTGAACCTTATGTTGCCCGATTGGTGTTAAGAAGCTTGGCAAGACCCCTCTCTCTTGATAGTTGAGAGGTGAGTCATCTTCTTAATCCATTAGGGTTTTGGTACCCTTGTGCTTGAGGTTGGTGGTGACCCTATCAGGTTACACCTTAGCCGATATGGCTTGGGGTTGGTGTCGCCCGATACCCCTCTTGACCTAGATCCTTGGACGTTATGCTGTTGTGGCTGTGCTGGGCGATACACCCTGATCCTTGACCTTGTGATGGGCATCACACAATAGGTCCTTGTGTCGGCCGATAGGCCATGGATAGGCTGGTTGAACGACAGGTCCTTGCCGCCCATTTGAGTTGTGTCCTTGGGTGTCATACCTTGTTGAGTAGTGCTGCCCGTTACACCTGACCTGAGGTGGTAGCCTAGTGGCCATCATACCTTGGACGATACGGAGATATGTGGCTAGCTAGGTGCTGGGTGCCATGGCATAGTGAGGATGCCCAATATAGTAACCCTAGTAACCCTAGCTGTTGTACGACACAAAGATGCATAACACACCGTTGCATGACATGGACTGAGCTGCACATTACTCTTAGAGGTGCACGACACTGCGTTGCACGACAGATCTCCTGGACATAGCTACACGATATGTTTTTGACCGTTATGCCTTGGATGCCCGACACCCTTGTGCTTGGCCGATATGTGCTGGTCTGCTTAACCGTTATGCATTTGAGTGTTGGACGATAGGGGAGAGTACCCTGCTCGATACTACCTTTGGTGAAGGTAGTGGGTGTTTCTAGTGAGGGTCTCGTTCCTTATATGGATAACCTATATGCTACATCTTGTTCTATGATGTCACGTTTGGTTATGATGGTGACCCTTGATATGCTTGATGGTAATCGTTGTAGTAGAGCTCATCTATGTAACTTGACATGACTTTACATGTGTTATGATCATATGAAAATGATACGTATAATGTTGAGTAAATGATAAGTATATAAGATGCCTTGCATGGTGTTATGATCACAGGTTGAGAAATGTATGATAAAGCATATAATCATCAATATTATTGTGGCAACACATCCCACTGTCACATAGACAATGAGGTGTTACGCGAAAACATGCAAAATCACCATAAACCACAGATTACCAAAAACACGAATTAATTAAAACTGATTTCAGAAAGCAGAATAACTGAGAAACTATTACATTTAGGTCCTTATCCTACAAGGAAATAGGTTATATAAACATTTACAAGTCTTGATACGTGTCAACAGCTTAGGAGATCAGCTTTCTAGTCATCACATGAGTTAATCACCTATTATTACATACAGAACGGCCCACATCCGACCAACAGCAGGATAAGCAAAGAATTAACATCTATACATTGTGAAACAATCGTCAAAACACCTCCAAGGACCTAAGAGTACATGGATGACTCTAAGACTCTACTACAAAACAACCAAAACAGCAGCATATCCATCTCTTGCCTTCTACTTCACGTCTTGCTGCTCGGCCGCAACTCCACGACCACCACCACGTCTAGCTCAAACACCTAAAAAGGGTGTAAACCAGCTGGGTGAGACACACAGTCCCAGCGAGAAACATAACTCCCCACCGAAACCACAAAACCTCAGAAAGATAAAGAAACAACAACAAATAACTGATAAGAGGTATAACAAGAGCAGTTTATAAAGTAAATCTATTCATATCATCAAGCTTACCAAGATGTTCAGAAGGCATATCACCAAATGTCTCTTTTATGGAACATGATTAACAAGATAAGATTTATAAGATTTCACCATATAACATGGGGAACATATAAGTAACTGTAAGGTATAGCAAGACTAACTACACAAGCAAGGCCTCAACCAATGTTTTGTGTTTTTCCTTATACAGTAAATACTATACAGATGGATTACATATTATTATGCCCTGAGGAAGTGAGCCGTACCGCTCAAATCTAACTGAAGGTTGCGAAACCCAGAGCCGGTGCCATACAAGGTCAATGGAAGAGCCGGACTCCACGGCCTCCCACCTCGTGGTCAGTGCACGAGAACTAAAGCAGGACCACAGTCTCGTGCTTAAGTGGCCTCAGCCATAGGGTCATCTCCATAGGCTACCCTTCCTCTAGCCCTCCTTGGTACAGGTCACAACGCTAGTATATCTGAGCCATGGGTCAGTTCACCGTGCTCTGAGCTATGAACACATTCATGCTCCTCATATCACATATCCTGAGCCATGGGCATGTTCACCATGCTCATATACATATCCCGAGTCTACAACTGCAGCTGCACTCGATTCCCTCTCTATTTTAGGCTAGGAGAAACCTCACATATTCAACAATATGCGCTCCGGGTTAACCTGCAGGAGAACCCGTTTCACCATCACCAGCTCCTGACAATGATGGATCTATGGCCAGGGCAAACTACATGATATATTCCACTACGATTAATTAATATCTTTTAGGTGGATTGCAAGATTCACCCAAGTTATATAACATGCAAACTATAACAAGAATAAACAGTATGAAACTCAACATTATGCTTTTACCATCCTGATCCATCACAAGGATCCAACATTACATGTTATGACTTGGCTTCTTGCCAATAATCTAGATCCATCTCAAGGATCATCACATTGCCATGGGATCTAAATCCCTCAGCACATAGTGCCATTGCCTCTCAAGGCTTACATCATCACCATGGGATAACAATCCCAACACTTTAGCCAAACTCAAGTCCTCATACCAGAACACATATATCATTTCATCATCAAGAGTAACCATTAAAGCAATGTTACTCAACATATATACCTCATAGCCCTTTTCCTGGCTATGCATCACCTGCATGGTTAGTACAAAAAGGTCGTATTATCAATCATAGGGCAATATTGATGATTATATGCTTTATCATACATTTCTCAACCTGTGATCATAACACCATGCAAGGTATCTTATATACTTATCAGTTACTCAACATTATACATATCATTGTAGATGATCATAACACATGTAAAGTCATGTCAAGTTACATAGATGAGTTCTACTATAACGATTACCATCAAGCATATCAAGGGTCACCATCATAACCAAACGTGTTAGCAAGATCAACATCCAACATATCAGTTTTCCATAAGGAGCAAGACCCTCACTAAAAGTACCCTCACCAGAAGTGGTATCGAGCAGGGCACCCTCACCCATCGCCCAACACATAACCTCACAACGGACAACACCTAGGGTGTAACACACAACGCCATGTCGTGCAACGACGCGTCAGGCATATCGTGCACTCACCAGTGTCGTACACTATGATATCGTGCAACGCTCCGTCGACATCCATGTACAAAGTGCAGCTCATTCCTTGTCGTGCAACGGTGCATTGTACATCTATGTGTCATGCAACGACTAGGGTTATTACAGTTTACTATACCAGGCATCATCACTATGTTGTAACACCCAGCACCAAGCTAGCCACATACCTCCATATCGTCCAAGGTATGACGACCACTAGGCTTCCACCTCAGGTCAGGTGTATCAGGAAGTAGGGACCTATCGCTTAACCAAAATACCCATGACCCATCGGCCGACATAAGGCAAGGACCTATCGTGTGACGCCTGACACACAAAGGTCAGCAACCAGGAGCATGATGCCCGACACAACACCACCAACTAGCTAACAAGCTCCACACTTCAACGCATAACGACAACAAACCATCACACATGTATCAGGTAGGTTACTCATCAAGGTGGGATGCCCGACACACACAAGGCAGAGACCAAGGGTGACACCCATCACAGCCACACAACATAATGTCCAAGGCTCTAGGACAAGAGGGGTATCGGGCGACACCAACGCCAAGCCATATCGGCCAAGGTGTAACCTGAGAGGGTCACCACCAACCTCAAGCACAAGGGTACCAAAACCCTAATGGATTAAGAAGATGACTCACCTCTCAACTATCAAGAGAGAGGGGTCTTGCCAAGCTTCTTAACACCAATCGGGCAACACAAGGTTCAACCACAACCAAGGTCCATAACCACTACAAAGCTCACCTTTCAAGTCCATGGTCAGAGGAGGGTGTTGTTCAAGCAACTAGAACACAAGCTCACCTCTCAACTAAAACAAGAGAGGAGTATTGCCCATATTAATAGAACTCAAGCTCACTCCTCAAGACCTAGGAGAGAAAGGGGTGTTGCTCACCAAGAAACCCTAGAACATAGGTTCGGCCAACAAGAAGCAACTAAGCAAGGAACTAAACTAGAAACATGCATAGCCGATATGATCATAACAACATATAAGAACATAGAAAAGAGGAAGTGTAGTTAGGGTTAGGAGTTATGTAACCCGCCTTATGCAAACTCCAAGCTCCTAGCTCCAAGCTCCAAGCACCACCTAGGAAGGAGAGCAAGGCACTCTAGGGTTCGACCACCACTAGAGGAAGAAGGAGACTCCAAGAAGGATTGACCACCAAGCTTGTAAAAGAAGAGGGGGATGTCGTGCACCAAGGAGAAGGAGACTAAGGAGCTAAAGGGATCCTTAGCAAGGGAAAGGAAACACATATATAGAAGAGGATGGAGGAGAAACCAAGGAAAGACAAGGCAAGGTGTCGCCCACCTAGGGACACTTTTCCATGGGCAAAGCCACCACTCTAACATGCCCTAAACACATGTCCAAGGCCATGGCCACATGCAAGCATCAAGCACCAAGTGTCCACTAGTGGTGACACAAACGAGGTCAAAGAGAGTCAAAGGGGTCCATGGGCGACACACCCACACCATTGGCTGACACACACCCTGGGCGACACACCTCTGGCCGATACAGGCACAGGCCGACACACCTAGGCCGACACAAGCAAGCTCTTGCCCGACACAAGGTCCAAAGAAACAAGGACAAGGCACCACAAGGCCCAACAAGCTCAACCAAGCCCAAAGGAACTCAAGCAACGAGCCCAACCCTTCCTCTCAACACAAGAGGAAGCGAGGAGAGGGAGGAACACCTCACAAGGTGGAAACGTTGCCCACAAACCCTAGACTTGGGTTAATTGCAAGTAGCACCTCCAGCTCTCAACAAAGCACCAACAACCCTAATCACCACTAAGGGTGATTAGCAAGAAACTAAGCATCAAGGTTAAGCAAAGCAAAAAGGATAAGCCCTAAACGGAGGTCAGGGTCCTTACAAGCTAACCCCCTACAAAGGAATTTCATCCCCAAAATCCGAAGAGAAAAGCGAGGGATACTTCCTCCTCATCTCTTCCTCAAGCTCCCACGGGGCTTCCTCAACGCCACGATGATGCCAAAGAACCTTCACAAGAACCAAGTCCTTCCTCTTCAACTTCTTAACTCTTTTGTCAAGGATCATCACATGACCTTCCTCGTAGGTCACATCTTCATCAAACTCAACTTCATCTGGCCGTATCACTATCCCTGTATCGGGATGACTTTTCTTCAGCATACTGACATGGAATACTGGGTGTAACCTGTGCAACTCTGGCGGCAGCTCTAACTCGTAAGCTACCTTGCCCATATGTGCTATGACCGGGTATGGCCCCATATACCTGGGTGATAGCTTACCCTTCCGGCCAAAACTTAGCACACCTTTCCACGACAAGACTTTAAGATACACTTTGTCTCCTACCTGGAACTCCAAAGGTCATCGGCGATTGTCTGCGTAAGACTTCTGCCTGTCCTGTGCCGCTTTCAACTGTTGTTGTATCACTTTGATCTTTTCTATTGTCTGTTGTACTAACTCAGGGCTCAAAAGCTGATATTCACCAGACTCATACCAACACAAAGGAGATCTGCACTTCCTTCCATATAAGGCCTCATAAGGAGCCATGTCAATGCTCTGGTGATAATTATTATTGCAGGCAAACTCTATCAAACTAATATGTACATCCCAACTGTCTAGGAACTGCAAAACACAAGCTCGAAGGAGATCTTCCAAAGTCTGAATAGTCATCTCAGACTGTCCATCTGTCTGTGGGTGGAAGGTGGTACTGAATTTCAACTGCGTTACCAATGCCTTGTGCAACTGTTCCCAGAAACGACTGGTGAACTGAGGACCTCTGTCAAAAACTATCGTCACTAGCACACCATGAAACGTACTATCTCATCCACATATACTCGAGTGAGTTTCTTGGCTATATACGTTGTCTTTACTGGTAGGAAATGGGCAGACTTCGTCAATCTGTCCACTATTACCCAAATGGAATCATGATTCCTAGTTGTCCTGGGCAGACCAACTACGAAATCCATGGTTATATGATCCCATTTCCACTGCGGTATCGGCATGGGCTGCAACGTACATGCCGACTTTTGATGTTCAGCCTTGACTTGCTGACATATCGCACACTTAGCCACAAATTCGACTACATATTTCTTCAAGCCGGGCCACCAATACAAGTCCATCAGACTATGATACATCTTGGTGACTCCTGGATGCATATAATACATCGATGTGTGTGCTTCTTTGAGTACTAGCTTACTCAGATCATCAACATCGGGGACCACCATCCTATCACGATAGCAAACTAGTCCATCCTTGGACTCATGGAACCCATCACGCTTTTCACTGCCGAACTCAGGTCTGATCAACTGTACTGTAGCATCTATTTGCTGTGCATCTTTGATCTGTTGTCTCAGTGTAGGCTTGATTTTCATCTGTGCTAAAAGTCCAGCTAACAAGGAAACTTCCATCTGCACATTCATCTGCCGCAAGGAAACAAGCATATCCCATCTATGGCATACCAGAGAACTCAACTGTGCCTTCTTTGTAGGAGAAGAAGACTTTCGGCTAAGCGCATCAGCTACCACATTCACCTTACCAGGATGATACTCAATGGTGCATTCATAATCATTGATTAGCTCCATCCATCGGCACTGTTGCATGTTTATCTCATTTTGTGAAAAGATGTACTTCAGATTCTTATGGTCTGTAAAGATCTGACACACTTCCCCGTAAAGATAGTGTCTCCAAATCTTTAACGCATGAACCACTACCGCCAACTCCAAATCATGAGTCAGATAGTTCTCCTCGTGTTTCTTAAGCTGTCGCGAAGCAAAAGAAACCACATGATCTTCCTGCATCAGCACACAACCTAAACCTTTCTTGGAAGCATCACAGAAAACAACATAGCCCTTCCCAGGCTCTGGTAGCACTAGTACTGGAGCACTAGTCAGTTTTTCCTTCAAACTTTGGAAAGCTTTCTGACAACAATCATTCCAGACAAAAGGTACATCCTTCCTAGTCAACTTTGTCATCGGCAACGCAATCACACTGAAGTCCTTGATAAACCTCCTGTAGTATCCTGCGAAACCCAGGAAACTACGAACTTCTATCGGCGTCTTCGGCTATTCCCATTCTGCAATAGATTCCACCTTCTTCGGGTCCACTTTGACTCCTTCAGCAGATATCACATGACCCAAAAAGGTTACTTCCTTCAAATAGAGCTCACACTTACTGAACTTGGCATATAACTGATGTTGGCGAAGAAGAGTCAATGCTAGTCGAATATGTTGCTCATGCTCATGCTTGTCCTGACTATAGATCAAGATGTCATCTATAAAGACTACAACAAACTGATCTAGAAACGGACGGAACACTCTGTTCATCAAGTCCATGAAAGTAGAAGGTGCATTGGTTAGCCCAAACGGAATAACCACAAACTCGAAGTGACCATACCTCGTCCTAAAAACTGACTTTGGTATGTCATCCGTCTTAATCCTCAACTGATGATATCCGGACCGTAGATCGATCTTTGAAAACACGGTAGCACCACTCAACTGATCAAACAGATCATCTATCCTCGGTAACGGGTACTTGTTCTTGATCATGACCTTGTTCAACTGTCGGTAATCTATACATAACCGCATCGACCCGTCCTTCTTCTTAACAAACAACACTGGAGCATTCCAAGGCGACGTACTCGGTCAGATGAAACCTTTCTCCAACAACTCTTGCAACTGCTTCTTAAGCTCTGCCATCTCTACTGGAGCCATCCTATACGCTGTCTGTGCAACTGGCTACGTTCTTGGAAACAGATTGATCTCAAAATCAATCTCTCGGGGTGGAGGAACACCAGGGAACTTATTAGGAAACACATCAGCAAACTCTCGGACAACTGACACCTCCTCAAGGCTAGGACCATTCGCCTTGGTTTCTATAACGGTATCCACAATATGAGCTAAGAACGCCTCACATCCTTGCCGTAGCAACTTCTCTGCCACCATAGCTGATACCAAACACGTCGGAAGAATCTTCCTATCTCCTTGGAAGATCCTCTTCCTACCGTCATCATCAAACACAGCTTGCTTGGAACCACAGTCCAAAACAACCTTGTACTTCTCTAAGGTATCCATCCCAAGGATAACATCAAACCCATGCATATCAAGTGGTATAAGATCCACTTGTATGCTGTGTCCTGAAAAAGATAAGACACAAGACGAACACTCTTCTCGAAGCATCGAGGAACCATCAAGAGGGGTTTCTAACAACAAGCTATTTTTCTTATAGCTAATAGGTAAATGACAGTTCTGAATCATACTATAGGTGATAAAAGAGTGTGTAGCACCCAGGTCAACCAGAATAGATATAAGGCAAGAAGAAGACATATCAGAATGAAATAACTCCATCTGACCTACCACCACTCGCGAGTTGACTATCACCTCCGGCTGAATCATAGCATAGAATCGAGCCGTTGCTTTCTGTCCACATCCTCTGCTTCCTTGAGTAGACGATCCCACTTGTGATGCTTGACTGCGTCCTCACCCTCTGCTACCACTGGGCTGATGTGTCACTTCAACATCTCTGCTTGGGCAGTTCGACTTGAAATGCCCCGTCTGACCGTAGATATATAGCATGACCTATCTTCAAACTGTGGCCTAGATGGCCATGTCACTGCCACATAAGCTGCAGTATGTGCCTTTGATGGTGAAGCAACATAACCTCTTCCCTTACTCGGAGACCACTGTGATGGTACACTGGAACCTTTCATCACAGAAGGTGCTGAAAACATGGGCTTCTAGAAGACACCAAACCTCTATCCCTGGAACTGAGCAAGCCTCTTCTTAGACATGGATTCTCTCTTCTCCCTAACTGACCGTTCGATCCTCCGGACAGATTCCACAAACATAGCAAACCACTCTCGATTCTCCAATGCAGAAGCAGGTGTCGTTAGCTCAGCACTCAGACCTTTCTCAAAGCGTATGATCCGCTCTTCATCTATTGTTGCCATGTGAGGACATAACCTCAACAGATCCATGAACTTGGCTTCGTACTCGGTGATGTTCATCGTTCCTTGGCATAAGTGCTCAAACTAGCTGATCTTCTCATCCAGATACGTCTTCGAAAAGTATCTACTGACGAACTTGCACCGGAAAACCTCCCAACTGATCACCTCACCAGGCCGCTTCTCTTCCTCAATGGTCCACCAGTGACCAGCACTACCCTTCAGGAGGTAGACATCATGCTTTACTTTGTCTACTTCGGGGATGTCGAGGATCCAAAAAGCCTTCTTAAGACTTGTCAGCCACAGATCTGCATCTGCTAGATCAGCCGTTCCAGCATAATCTGAAGCTCCGACTCGGCGAAGCTGCTCAAAGGTTTTCCCAATAATCAATGTTTCATCATGGGGAGCCTGTGATCTCGGCTGAGGCACTGGCAATCTTTCTACCATGAGATTCACCGTAGCCATCATCTGCCCCATAAGCTGTTGATAGGCAGGGTGTTGAAGAATGGCTGGGTCAGTTTGGGGACCTCAGGCACCCAATCATAATGTGCCTGCCCTATAGCTTCATCAACTGATGCACCATCGCTGTTCTCGGCAGCATGTTCTTCATGGTTTCCAGACATCTTGGCTTTTCTTCCGCTAAGGGCAGAAGATGATTGTAAGAAAATCTAGAAAACTCACAAGAACATACACAACCTAATGCTAAATCCATATAGACTCAGCGAACCTAGAGCTCTGATACCAAAACTTGTGGCAACACATCCCACTATCACATAGACATCGAGGTGTTACGTGAAAATGTGCGGAAATCAGCATAAACCACAGATTACAAAAAACATGAATTAATTAATACCGATTTCGGAAAGCGGAATAACTGAGAAACTATTACATTTAGGTCCTTATCCTGCAAGGAAACAAGTTATATAAACATTTACAAGTCTTGATACATGTCCATAGCTTAGGAGATCAGCTGTCTAGTCATCACATGAGTTCATCACCTGTTATTACATACAGAATGACCCACATCTAGCCAGCAGCAGGATAAGCAAAGCATCAACAGCTATACATCGTGAAACTATCATCAAAACACCTCTAAGGACCTGAGATTACATGGATGACTCTAAGACTCTACTACAAAACAACCAAAAAAGGAGCATATCCATCTCTTGCCTTCTACTGCTCGTCATACTGCTCGGCCGCAACTCTGTGACCACCACCACATCTAGCTCGAACACCTAAAAAGTGTGTAAACCAGCGGGGTGAGACACACAGTCCCATCGAGAAACATAACTCCCAGCCGAAACCACAAAACCTCAGAAAGATAAAGCAACAATAGCAGATAACTGATAAGAGGTATAACAAGAGCAGTTTATAAAGTAAAGCTATTCATATCATCAAGCTTACCAAGATGTTTAGAAGGTATATCACCAAATGTCTCTTTTATGGAACATGATTAACAAGATAAGATTTATAAGATTTCACCATATAACATGGGGAACACATAAGTAACTGCAAGGTATAGCAAGACTAACTACACAAGCAAGGCCTCAACTAATGTTCCGTATTTTGCCTTAGACAGTAAATACTATACGGATAGATTACGTATTATTATGCCCTGAGAAAGTGAGCTGTACCGCTCAAATCCAACCGACGGCTGCGAAACCCAGAGCTGGTGCCATACAAGGTCAATGGAAGAGCCGGACTCTACGACCTCCCACATCGTGGTCAGTGCATGAGAACCAAAGCAGGACCGCAATCTCATGCTTAAGTGGCCTCAACCATAGGGTCAGCTCCATAGGCTATCCTTCCTCTAGCCCGCCTTGGTACATGTCACAGCGCTAGTATATCTGAGCCATGAGCCAGTTCACTGTGCTCTGAGCCATGAATACATTCATGCTCCTAATATCACATATCCTGAGCCATGGGCCTGTTCACCATACTCATATACATATCCCGAGTCTGCAACCGCAGCTGCACTCGATTCCCTCTCTATTTTAGGCTAGGAGAAACCTAACATATTCAACAATATGTGCTCCGGGTTAACCTGCAGGAGAACCCGTTTCACCATCACCAACTCCTGATGATGATGGATCTATGGCCAGGGCAAACTACATGATATATTCCACTGTGGTTAATTAATATCTTTTAGGTGGATTGCAAGATTCACCCAAGTTATATAACATGCAAACTATAATAAGAATAAACAATATGAAACTCAACATTATGCTTTTATCATCCTGATCCATCACAAGGATCCAACATTACGTGTTATCACTAGGCTTCTTGCCAATAATCTAGATCCATCTCAAGGATCATCACATTGCCATGGGATCTAAATCCCTCAGCACATAGTGCCACTGCCTCTCAAGGCTTACATCATCACCATGGGATAACAATCCCAACACTTTAGCCAAACTCAAGTCCTCATACCAGAACACATATATCATTTCATCATCAAGAGTAACCATTAAAGCAATGTTACTCAATATATATACCTCATAGCCCTTTTCCTGGCTATGCATCACCTGCATGGTTAGTACAAAAAGGTCGTATTATCAATCATAGGGAAATATTGATGATTATATGCTTTATCATACATTTCTCAACCTGTGATCATAACACCATGCAAGGTATCTTATATACTTATCAGTTACTCAACATTATACGTATCATTTCAGATGATCATAACACATGTAAAGTCATGTCAAGTTACATAGATGAGTTCTACCATAACGATTACCATCAAGCATATCAAGGGTCACCATCATAACCAAACGTGTTAACAAGATCAACATCCAACATATCAATTTTCCATAAGGAGCAAGACCCTCACTAAAAGTACCCTCACCAGAAGTGGTATCGAGCAGGGCACCCTCACCCATCGCCCAACACATAACCTCACAACGGACAGCACCTAGGGTGTAACGCGCAACGCCATGTCGTGCAACGACGTGTCAGGCATATCGTGCACTCACCAGTGTCGTGCACTACGGTATCATGCAATGCTCCGTCGGCATCCATGTACAAAGTGCATCTCATTCCTTGTCATGCAACAGTGCGTTGTACATCTCTGTGTCGTGCAACGACTAGGGTTACTACAGGTTACTATACCAGGAATCATCACTATGTTGTAACACCCATCACTAAGCTAGCCACATAGCTCCATATCGTCCAAGGTATGATAGCCACTAGGCTTCCACCTCAGGTCAGGTGTATCGGGCAGCAAGGACCTATCGCTTAACCAACCTACCCATGACCCATCGACTGACACAAGGCAAGGACCTGTCGTGTGACGGCCGACACACAAAGGTCAGCAACCAGGAGCATGACGCCCGACACAACACCACCAACTAGCTAACAAGCTCCACACTTCAACGTACAACGACAACAAACCATCACACATGTATCGGGCAGGTTACTCATCAAGGTGGGATGCCAGACACACACAAGGCAGAGACCAAGGGTGACGCCCGTCACAGCCACACAACATAACGTCCAAGGCTCTAGGTCAAGAGGGGTATCAGGAGATACCAACCCCAAGCCATATCAGCCAAGGTGTAACCCGACAGGGTCACCATAAACCTCAAGCACAAGGGTACGAAAACCCTAATGGATTAAGAATATGACTCACCTCTCAACTATTAAGAGAGAGGGGTCTTGCCAAGCTTCTTAACCCCAATCGGGCAACACAAGGTTCAACCACAACCAAGGTCCATAACCACTACAAAGCTCACCTTTTAAGTCCATGGTGAGAGGAGGGTGTTGCTCAAGCAACTAGAACACGAGCTCACCTCTCAACTAAAACAAGAGAGGAGTATTGCCCATATTACTAGAACTCAAGCTCACTCCTCAAGACCTAGGAGAGAAAGGGGTGTTGCTCACCAAGAAACCCTAGAACATAGGTTCGGCCAACAAGAAGCAAATAAGCAAGGAACTAAACTAGCAACATGCATAGCCGAAATGATCATAACAACATATAAGAACATAGAAAAGAGGTAGTGTAGTAAGGGTTAGGAGTTATGTAACCCGCCTTAAGCAAACTCCAAGATCCTAGCTCCAAGCTCCAAGCACCACCAAGGAAGGAGAGCAAGGCACTCTAGGGTTCGGCCACCACTAGAGGAAGAAGGAGACTCTAAGAAGGAATGGCCTCCAAGCTTGTAAAAGAAGAGGGGGATGTCGTGCACCAAGGAGAAGGTGACTAAGGAACTAAAGGGATCCTTAGCAAGGGAAAGGAAACGCATATATAGAAGAGGATGGAGGAGAAACTAAGGAAAGACAAGGCAAGGTGTCGCCCACCTCGAGACACATGTCCATGGGAAAAGCCACCACTCTAACATGCCCTAAACACATGTCCAAGGCCATTGCCACATGCAAGCATCAAGCTCCAAGTGTCCACTAGTGGTGACACAAACGAGGTCAAAGAGAGTCAAAGGGGTCCATGGGCGGCACACCCACACCATTGGCTGACACACACCCTGGGCGACACACCTCTGGCCGATACAGGCACAGGCCGACACACCTAGGCCGACACAAGAAAGCTCTTGCCCGACACAAGGTCCAAAGAAATAAGGACAAGGCACCACAAGGCCCAACAAGCTCAACCAAGCCCAAAGGAACTCAAGCAACGAGCCCAACCCTTCCTCTCAACACAAGAGGAAGCGAGGAGAGGGAGGAACACCTCACAAGGTGGCAAACTTTCCCACAAACCATAGACTTGGGTTAATTGCAAGTATCACCTACATCTCTCAACAAAGCACCAACAACCCTAATCACCACTAAGGGTGATTAGCAAGCAACTAAGCATCAAGGTTAAGCAAAGCAAATAGGATAAGCCCTAAACGGAGATCAGGGTCCTTAAAATTGCCCTATGATTGATAATACAACCTTTCTGTACTAACCATGCAGGTGACTCATACAGTTGAATATCCATGAATAAGGGCTATGAGGTATATATATACACGTTTGAGTAACACTGCTTTGATGGTTACTCTTGATGATGAGATAATATGCTTGATGTGTTTTGGTCTGAGGACCTGGGTTGGATAAAGTGCCTAGTTGAGGTGTTATCCTTTGATGATGACCTGGGATTGCTATCCCATGGTGATAATGTAAGCCTTGAGAGGCAGTGACACTATGTAATGGGGGATTGAGATACCATGGTAATGTGATGATCCTTGTGATGGATCTAGATGATTGGCAAGAAGCCAAGTGGTAACATGTAATGTTGGATCCTTGTGATGGATTAGGATGATGTTGATGATAATAAAAATATGATTCTGAGTTCATGTTGTTTATTCTTGTTATAAGTTTGCATGTTATACAACTTGGTTGAATCCTACAATCCACATAAAAGATACTAACTAATCACAGTGGAACATATCATGTAGTTTTACCCTGGCCATAGATCCATCATCGTCAGGAGCTGGTGATAGTGAAATGGGTTCTCCTGCTGGCTGACCCGGAGCGTATATTGTAAAATATGTGAGGTTTCTCCTAGCCTAAAGTGAGGAGGTAAGAGTGCAACTTTGGTTGTAGACTCCAGAGTGCAGATTCAGGCCCGTGGCTCAATATGTAAGAGCATGGTGAAAATGCCCATGACTCAGGATGTGTGATATGGGAGCATGAATGTGTTCATGGCTCAGAGCACAGTGAACATGCCCGTGGCTCATTTTCACTAGCGCCGATACCTATACCAAGGTGGGCTAGGCAGAGGGTAGCCTGACCCTGTGGCTGAGGCCACCTAAGCATGAGACTACGATCCTGCTTGTGTTGTACTCGTGCACTGACCACGAGGTGGGAGGTCGTGGAGTCCGGCTCTTCCATTGACCTTGTATGGCACCGACTCCGGGTTTCGTAGCCGTCACTTGGATTTGAACGGTACGACTCACTTTCTCAGGGCATAATAATATGTAATTCAGCCGAATAGTATTTACTTCATAAGACAAAACACAGAACATTGGTTGGCCTTGCTTGTATAGTTCATCTTGTTATACTTGCAGTTACTTATACATTCTTTATGTTATGTGGTAAGACCGTATAAATATTATCTTGTTAATCATGTTCCATAAAGAGATGTTTGGTTATCTGCCTTCCGTACAGCCTGGTAAGCTTGATGGTATGAATAACTTTGCTATATGGATTGCTCTTGTTATACCTTTTATCTGTTATCTGCTGCTATTACTTTAGTCTTGCTGAGGTTTTGTAGTTTCGACGGGGAGTTATGTTTCTCGCTGGGACTATGTGTCTCACCCCGCTGGTTTACAACCTTTTAGGTGTTCGAGCTAGACGTGGTGGTAGTCGCGGAGTTGTGGTCGAGCAGCAAGACGAGCAGTAGAAGGCAAGAGGTGGATCTACTGGTGTTTTGGTTGTTTTGTAGTAGAGTCTTAGAGTCATCCCTGTACTCTCAGGTCCTTGGAGGTGTTTTGACGATTGTTTCACGATGTATAGCTGTTGATGCTTTGCTTATCCTACTGCTGGCCGGATGTGGGCCGTTCTGTATGTAATAGCAGGTGATGAACTCATGTGATGACAGTATAGCTGATCTCCTAAGCTGTGGACACTACTAAGACCTTGTAAATGTTTATATAACCTGTTTCCTTGCAGGATGAGGACCTAAATGTAATAGTTCCTTGGTTTACCTGCTTTCTACAATCGGTTTTAATTAACCCATGTTTTTGGTAATTAGTGGTTTATGGTGATTTCCGCATGTTTTCACGTAACACCTCACTGTCTATGTGATAGTGGGATGTGTTGCCACAAGTTTTGGTATCAAAGCTCTAGGTTCGTTGAGTCTACATGGATTTAGGACTAGGTTGTGTATGTTCTTGTGAGTTTTCTAGATTTTCTTACAATCATCTTCTGCCCTCAGCGGAAGAAAAGCCAAGATGTCTGGAAACCATGAAGAATATGCTGCTGAGAACAGTGATGCTGCATCAGTTGATGGAGCTATAGGGCAGGCTCATGAAGATCGGGAGCCTGAGGTACCCCAACTTGACCCAACCATTCTTGAACACCCTGCCTATCAACAGCTTATGGGGCAGATAATGGCTACGATGAATCTCATGGTAGAGAGATTTCCAGTGCCTCCGCCGAGAGCACAGGCTCCCCATGGTGGAACATCGGGTATTGAGAAGACCTTTGAGCGGCTTCGCCGAGTCGGAGCTTCAGATTATGCTGGAACGGCTGATCCAGCCGATGCAGATCTGTGGCTGAAAAGTATTGAGAAGGCTTTCTGGATCCTCGACTTCCCCGAAGCAGACAAAGTAAAGCACGCTGTCTACCTTCTGAAGGGTAGTGCTGGTCACTGGTGGACCATCGAGGAAGAGAAGCGACTTGGTGAGGTGATCAGTTGGGAGGTTTTCCGGTGCGAGGTCGTCAGCAGATACTTTCCAAAGACGTATCTGGATGAGAAGATCAGTCAGTTTGAGAGCCTGTTCCAAGGAACAATGAACGTCACTGAGTACGAATCCAAGTTCATGGATCTGTTGAGGTTTTGTCTTCACATGGCAGCAACAGATGAAGAGCGGATCAGACGTTTTGAGAAAGGTCTGAGTGCTGAGTTGACAACACCTGGTTATGCATTATAGAATCGAGAGCGGTTTGCTATGTTTGTGGAATCTGTCCAGAGGATCGAATGGTCAGTTAGGGAGAAGAGAGAATCCATGTCTAAGAAGAGGCCTGCTCAGTTCCAAGGATAGAGGTTTGGTGGCTTCAAGAAGTCAAGGTTTTCAGCACCTTCCGTGATGAGGGGTTCTAGTTTACCAACGCAGTGGTCTCCGAGTTAGGGAAGAGGATATGTTTCTTCACCGTCAAAGACACATAGTACACCTTCTGTGGCAGTGATAGGGCCATCTAGGCCACGGTTTGAAGATAGGTCAATTACTCGAATATAGATGTTGAAGTGAAGTAACAGCCGAGGCAGAATCAATAAGGATCAGATAGACAACAGCCCAGTAGTAGCAGAGGGTGAGGACGTGGTCAAGCGTCACAAGCGGGATCGTATGCTCAAGCAAGCAGAGGACGTGGACAGCAAGCAACAGATCGATTCTATGCTATGAGTCAGCCGGAGGTGATAGTCAACCGGCGAGTGGTGGCAGGTCAGATGGAGTTATTTAATTCTGATATGTCTTCTTCTTGCTTTATATCTATTCTGGTTGACCCGGGCGCTACACACTCTTTTATCGCCTATAGTATGCTTGAGAACTGTCATTTACCTATTAGTTGTAAGAAAGATAGTTTGTTGTTAGAAACCCCTCTTGATGGTTCCTCGATGCTTCGAGAAGAGTGTCCATCTTGTGTCTTATCTTTTTCGGGACACAGTATACAAGTGGATCTTATACCACTTGATATGCATGGGTTTGATGTTATCCTTGGGATGGATACCTTAGAGAAGTATAAGGCTGTTTTGGACTGTGGTTCCAAGCAAGCTGTGTTTGATGATGATGGTAGGAAGTGGATCTTCCAAGGAGATAGGAAGATTCTTCCGACGTGTTTGGTATCAGCTATGGTGGCAGAGAAGTTGCTACGACAAGGATGTGAGGCATTCTTAGCTCACGTTGTGGATACCATTGTAGATACCAAGGCGAAAGGTCCTAGCCTTGAGGAGGTGTCGGTTGTCTGAGAGTTTGCCGATGTGTTTCTTGATGAGTTTCCTGGTGTTCCTCCACCCCGAGAGATTGATTTTGAGATCAATCTGGTTCCAGGAATGCATCCAGTTGCACAGACACCGTATAGGATGGCTCCAGTAGAGATGGCAGAGGTTAAGAAGCAGTTGCAAGAGTTGTTGGAGAAAGGTTTCATCTGAACGAGTACGTCACCTTGGGGTGCTCCAATTTTGTTTATTAAGAAGAAGGACAGATCGATGCTATTATGTATAGATTACCGACAATTGAACAAGGTCACGATCAAGAACAAGTACCTGTTACCAAGAATAGATGATTTGTTTGATCAGTTGCGTGGTGCTACCATGTTTTCAAAGATCGATCTACGGTCCGGATATCATCAGTTGAGGATTAAGGTGGATGACATACCAAAGTCAGCTTTTAGGACGAGGTATGGTCACTTTGAGTTTGTGGTTATGCCGTTTGGGCTAACCAATGCACCTGTTGCTTTCATAGATTTGATGAACAGAGTGTTTCGTCCGTTCCTAGATCAGTTTGTTGTAGTCTTTATAGATGACATCCTGATCTACAGTCGTGACATGTAAGAGCATGAGTGACATCTTCGACTAGCGTTGACTCTTCTTCATCAACATTAGTTGTACGCCAAGTTTAGTAAGTGTGAGTTCTTGTTGGAAGAAGTAACTTTCTTGGGTCAAGTGATATCTACAGAAGGAGTCAAAGTGGACCTGAAAAAGGTGGAGGCCGTTGCAGAAAGGGGAACAACCGAAGACGCTGACGGAAGTTCGTAGTTTCCTGGGTTTGGTAGGATACTACCAGAGGTTTATCAAGGACTTCAGTATGATTGCGTCACCAATGACAAAGTTGACCGGAAAGGATGTACCTTTTGTCTGGGAGGATCGTTGTTAGCAATCTTTTCAAATTTTGAAAGAGAAACTGACTAGTGCTCCAGTGTTAGTGCTACCAGAGCCTGGAAAGGGCTATGTTGTTTTCTACGATGCTTCCAAGAAAGGTTTAGGTTGTGTGCTGATGCAGGAAGATCATGTGGTTTCTTTTGCTTCGCGACAGCTTAAGAAACACGAGGAGAACTATCTAACTCATGATTTGGAGTTGGCAGCAGTGGTTCATGCGTTAAAGATTTGGAGACACTATCTTTACGGGGAGGTATGTGAGATCTTTATAGACCATAAGAATCTGATGTACATCTTTTCACAAAATGAGCTAAACATGCGACAGCGCCGATGGATGGAGCTAATCAATGATTATGACTGCACCATCGAGTATCATCTTGGTAAGGCGAATGTGGTAGCTGATGCACTTCGCCGAAAGTCTTCTTCTTTTCCTACAAAGAAGGCACAGTTGAGTTCCTTGGTATGCCAGAGGCGAGATATGTTTGTTTTCCTGTGACAGATGAATGTGAAGATGGAAGTTTCCTTGTTAGCTGGACTTTTAGCACATATGTAAGTCAAGCCTACACTGAGACAACATATCAAAGATGCATATCAAACAGATGATACAGTGCAGTTGATCATATCAGAGTTTGGCAGTGAAAAGTGTGATGGGTTCAATGAGTCCAAGGATAAACTAGTTTGCTATCATGATAGGATAGTGGTTCCCGATGCTGATGATCTGAGGAAGCTAGTACTCGAAGAAGCACACATGTCGATGTATGCTATGCATCCAGGAGTCACCAAGATGTATCATAGTCTGAAGGACTTGTATTGGTGGCCCGGCTTGAAGAAAGATGTAGCTGAGTATGTGGCTAGGTGTGCGGTATGTTAGCAAGTCAAGGATGACAATCAAAAGCTGGCAGGTACGTTACAACCCCTGCCGATACCGTAGTGGAAATGTGATCATATAACCATGGATTTCGTAGTTGGTCTACCCAGGACAACTAGAAATCATGATTCCATTTGGGTAATAGTGGATAGATTGACAAAGTCTGCCCATTTCATACCTGTAAAGACAACGTATACAACTGAGAATATCACTCGAGTATATGTGGATGAGATAGTACATTTGCACGGTGTGCCAGCAATGATAGTTTCTTATAGAGGTCCTCAGTTCACGAGTCATTTTTGGGAACAGTTGCACATGGCGTTGGGAACGCAGTTGAGGTTCAGTACCGCCTTCCACCCGTAGACAGATGGATAGTCTAAGAGGACTATTCAGACTTTGGAGGATCTCCTTCGAGCTTGTGTTTTGTAGTTCTTAGACAGTTGGGACGTGTATCTCAGTTTGATAGAGTTTGCCTACAACAACAGTTATCAGCGGAGCGTTGACATGGCTCCTTATGAGGCCTTATATGGTAGGAAGTGTAGATCTCCTTTGTGTAGGTATGAGTCTAGTTAATATCAGCTTTTGGGTCCTGAGTTAGTACAACAGATGACAGAAAAGATTAAGGTGATACAGCAACAGTTGAAAGCGGCACATGATAGGCCGAAGTCTTATGCAGACAATCGTCGACGACCTTTGGAGTTCCAGGTAGGAGACAAAGTGTATCTTAAAGTCTCGCTGTGGAAAGGTGTGCTAAGGTTTGGCCGGAAGGGTAAGTTAGCACCCAGGTATATGGAACCATACCCGGTCATAGAATGTATGGGCAAGGTAGCTTACAAGTTAGAGCTTCCACCAGAGTTGCACAGGTTACATCTAGTGTTCAATGTCAGTATGCTGAGGAAAAGTCATCCGGATACAAGGACAGTGATACATCCAGACGAAGTTGAGCTTGATGAAGATGTGACCTACAAGGAAGGTCCTGTGATGATCCTTGACAGAAGAGTTAAAAAGCTGAAGAGGAAGGACCTCGTTCTTGTAAAGGTTCTTTGGCATCATCGTGGCGTTGAGGAAGCCACGTGGGAGCTTGAGGAAGAGATGAGGAGGAAGTATCCCTCGCTTTTCTCTTCGGATTTTGAGGATGAAATCCCATTGTAGAGGGTTATAGCTTGTAAGGACCCTGACCTTCGTTTAGGGCTTATCATGTTTGCTTTGCTTAACCCTGATGTTTAGTTGTTTGCTAATCACCTTTAGTGGTGATTAGGGTTTGTTGGTGCTTTATTGAGAGCTGGAGGTGCTACTTGCCATTAACCCAAGTCTAGGGTTTATGGGCAAGTTTGTCACCTTGTGAGGGGTTCCTCCCTCTCCTTGCTTCCTCTAGTGTTGAAAGGAAGGGTTGGACTCGCTGCTTGAGTTCCTTTAGGCTTGGTTGAGCTTGTTGGGCCTTGTTGTGCCTAGCCTTTGCTTGGTTGGACCTTGTGTCGGGCAGGAGTGCCTTGTGTCGGCCTAGGTGTATCGGCCAGGGTGTGTGTGTGTCAGTCTGTGGTGTGTCGGCCTGTGGTGTGTCGGCCTAGGGAGTGTATCGGCTTAGGGAGTGTATCAGCCATGGTGTGGAGGTGTGTCGCCCATGGACCCTTTGACTCTCTTTGACCTCGTTTGTGTAACCACTAGTGGACACTTGGTGCTTGATGCTTTCATGTGGCAATGGCCTTGGACATGTGTTTAGGGCATCTTAGAGTGGTGGCTTTGCCCATGGACAAGTGTCCCTAGGTGGGCGACACCTTGCCTTGTCTTTCCTTGGTTTCTCCTCCATCCCCTTCTATATATGTGTTTCCTTTCCCTTGCTAAGGATCCCTTTAGTTCCTTAGTTTCCCTCTCCCTTGGTGCACGACACCCCTCTTCTTTTGCATGCTTGGTGGACGATCATTCTTGGAGTCTCCTTCTTCCTCTAGTGGTGGCCGAACCCTAGAGTGCCTTGCTCTCCTTCCTTGGTGGTGCTTGGAGCTTCGTGCTAGGAGCTTAGAGCTTGCTTAAGGCAGGTTACATAACTCCTAACCCCAACTACACTACCTTCTTTTATGTTCTTATATGTTGTTAGTTTAGTTTCTTACTTAGTTGTACCTTATGGCCGAACCTTGTTCTAGGGTTTCTTGGTGAGAAACACCCCTTTCTCTCCTAGGTCTTGAGGAGTGAGCTTGAGTTCTAGTAATATGGGCAATACTCCTCTCTCGTTTTAGTTGAGAGGTGAGCTTGTGTTCTAGTTGCTTGAGAAACACCCTCCTCTCACCATGGACTTGAAAGGTGAGCTTTGTAGTGGTTATGGACCTTGGTTGTGGTTGAACCTTGGGTTGCCCAATTTGTGTTAAGAAGCTTGGCAAGACCCCTCTGTCTTGATAGTTGAGAGGTGAGTCATCTTCTTAATCCATTAGGGTTTTGGTACCCTTGTGCTTGAGGTTGGTGGTGACCCTGTCGGGTTACACCTTGGCCGATATGGATTGGGGTTGGTGTCGCCTGATACCCCTCTTGACCTAGAGCCTTGGAAGTTATATTGTTGTAGCTGTGCTATACAGCTTGATTACAAATTATTCTGCCCTGAGAAAGTGAGTCGTACCGCTCAAATCCAACCTTTGGTTGCGAAACCCAAGACTGTGCCATAAAAGGTCAATGGAAGAGTCGGACTTCACGACCTCCCACCTCGTGGTCAGTGCACGAGTGAAACACAAGAAGGACCGCGGTCTCATGCTTAAGTTGCCTCAGCCACAGGGTCAGGCTACCCTCTGCCTAGCCCACCTTGGTACACGTATCAACGCTAGTGAAACTGAGCCACAGGCATAATCACCGTGCTCTGAGCCATGAATGCATTCATGCTCTCTTATCACACATCCTTAGTCATGGGCTTGTTCACCATGCTCCAAGATATCGAGCTACGGGCCTGCAACCACACTCTGGAGTCTACAACCGAAGTTGCACTCTAACCTCCTCATTTTTGGCTAGATGAAACCACACATATTTAATAATATGCGCTTCCAGGTTAACCCGCAGGAGAACCTATTTCACCATCACCAACTACTGATGATGATGGATCTATGGCCAGGGCAAAATACATGAGAGATTCATCTGTAGTTAGTTAATGTATTTTAAGTAGATTGTTGGGGCAATCAAGTTGTATTAAGCAACTATATATAAAACATGAACAACATTAGATTCATTACATTGGTGTTATATTGCTACTTCTATTTCCATTGGCCTCAACAATCATCACATTTCCATGGGATATAATTCCCTCCCATCATCTCATAGTGCTACTGCCTCTCAAGGCTTCATTATTACACATAATCATGGGATATCAATCCCTGAGTTCATCACATTACACCAGTGCCTCTCAAGGCATCATTAACATCATTAGGGAAATATCAATCCCTCATGTCATTACTAGAGGATCACACCTCAACATGCCTTTCTCATCATACTGGTGATATATGTTATCTCATCAACAAGACATATCATTATTACTTATATATTGCACATATATCAAGTGCTATACAAAGCACATAATCATATAATCACCATAGCTCTTACTTGGCTATGAATTCAATACACCTGCATGGTTAGTTTGCATAAGAAAGAGATAACTGGATCACCAAACATAGAACATAGATCATAGAGAACATATTATGATATCATGCTATCAAGAACTTAGGTGCATAGGATTGGAAAAACATCCATGTTCATAGATGTGTCTGTAGTCAATTTATATTATTGTTATCAAACTGTGAGCATCCATCATGCCCCATATCTCATGATCATGTCTTTGATTATCATGTCATCAAGATTAAGGTTTTTACATTGGAATATTTTTCCATCATTATGAACATATGTAGATTAATGTCATGACTGGTGTATTCATCAATACACCACAGCTATCAAGTCAGGGATATCCCACTATATCCTGCATCTTTAACTATTAAGAACATCATCCCTAAGGATTATCTTAAGGATCATACACCATGACCCACCATCCAACCTTATCAAAGGTTCATCTATCATTACCCATGAATAACCACTGCAAAAAGGTCCACGACCCATTGCATCTTGGGCTCATCATACTTTTATTATTAAACATGAGCACACATCATAGCCCATACTTGTGGACATATACATGTGTCACATTATCATGTGTAGTAACATCATATCCTTCCAAACATACTGGGTTTGCAACTTATCATTTTATCTCATTATTAACATAGGTGCAGGGTTCAAGGTGATTAAACCATATCACATGTATCATTGTTATTAATAGAGATGTGACCACATATATTAGCTATATGCATTTAGGGTCATCATAACCCACACCAAAGCTCCCGCAACCCTCACTAAAGGTCTGGCGGGCAACACCATCCCTCACCAAAGGATGTGCCCGGTAGCAATACCCTTACCAAAGGTATAACGGCTAGGGTTTCCAACCCTAACCCAACTGACCACCATATCGGACAACCACTGCACATCCTCTATCATGCATCAAGTTTCCATTAGCTCTCATGGTGTCAGGCAGCCATCACCAAGGTATAATGTGCAACCCTACCATGGTTATCAACTAAGGGTCTAGCGTGCACCAAGCTAGAGTTAGGGTTAGGTTTCACTATCGGCTAACCTTCAACATGAGCTATATCGACCAAAGGGTGTCACCCACGGCGCCCCTATCCTGCAACCATCTCAGCATCATCCAAGGGTTTACCCTATCGACCAGGGTTCCCATGACACCCAAGAATAGTATCGTGCATGGCCATGAAGCAACATAATGACCAACATCTAGGGTTAGCATGTCGGGTATCAAGCCATATCGTCCAACACTTCATATAAGTCAAAACTCAACTAAGACATGGTGGTATCAGCCAAAGCCATCCTGGGCACCATACCATATCGCCCAAGCTCATCTAAACAAGGATAATGACCAAGGCTGTGCCAGAAACCAAACTATCAAAGCCTATCAGCTAATACCATGTCAAGCACTAAGATAACTTCACATAATGACCAAGATCATCTCAAGACAAGGGGGTGTGTCAGGCATCCTTTGTACATGGTGTATCGTCCAACCATCTCAACTAGGTATATTGGGCAACCACCTCTATAAGGTGTATCGGGAAGGGCACTCAACCTAGTGTATCGCCCATCCATCATCTCCACAAGGGATATCGACCAAAGGATACAAGGATCAACCTAACACCCAAGCAAGCATATCTACCAATGATTCCACCTCAAGAACATATCATGCAACAAGGGTATACAACTCATGTCGCCCAAAGCAACTCTAACACCCAAACTAGGATTGAGGCTCCATATCGGCCAAGATACAAGGTTCAGGGTTGTGTCGGCCAACTACCAATTCACCTATCACCATGTCAGGAAGAAGGGCATAACGACCACAAAATCAATAAAGATTTAACTTTTCATATCGTCCAAGACTTAACCCTAATGAGGGTATCGAGTAACATACTCAAACTGTCACCAAGGAAACACATGTCGGCCAAGATCCCATCCAAGGGTCTAGCAACCATGTCGTCCAAACCCTAACTCTAGGGTGGATAAGGGATATCGGGCACCAAGGTAAAACTATTAGAAACTCATCATATCACCCATACATCTAGGTCATAGGCTCACCTTTCAAATCCAAAGGAGAGAAAGGGGTGTTGCCATAACTATCAACTGAAGCATAAGCTATAGAACAAGGTACTTTATCGGGAAAGCAAGCCATATAACGCAACCTAGTTGTATCGGCCAAAGACCCATATCGTTCAAGCCATCTTCAACCTCTATCCATCAAGTACAAGAAAGAAAACATATGGACAGTAGTAAAACATAAACATATCTACCAAAACAAATCTCATGCTCAACATGCATAAACATCATAAAGGTGGATACCAATTTAAAGAACAAGATCAATATATGTGTATATGGAGAGTATACATAATAGAGATGGTTGAGAGTTATGTAACCTGCCTTAAGAGGATCTCCAAGAAAGGCACAAAGCTCCATGATCCAAGCACCTAGAAAATGTTCCCTTCCATGAGAGCCATCCATCTGAAGCTCAAAGCTTGCCTTCAGCTCCAACATCAACACCTCAAGAAATAAAGGAAGAAGAAGAAGGTACCATGGTTATATATAGCTTCAAGAAGAAGAAAGAGGGGGAATAACCAAGAACAAACCTACTCATATCAAGGGCCCATCCATGGCCGAGTGGGTAGGGAGGTGATGAAGGAGAAAGAATAAGGAAAGGCTAGCAAGAAGCATGACTCACCAAGGTAAGATCTTGAACAAGGAGTTTCCATGGCGAAGGAGCTCACCCTCCTAAGCTCCATGGGAGTCTTACTTTAGCTCCCAAGCTCCCATGATCATCCTAAACAAGAAGGGGAAAGAAGGTGGCCGAAAGGGAGCACTTTGTCAAGGAGGAAGGGAGTTATATACACCAAGGAAGAGAGAGGTAGCAAGGGAGAGGTGTCATAACCACATAAACCATGGTGCCACTTGCTCTAGCTCATAACGCCACTTGTTGCCACCCTAGCAGCTCATGCATGGCCTGGTGATACACTCTAGAATGTGTATCGTGCATCTGGGCAGCTTCCATGGCCGATACACCCCTTTTGGGTGATACACCTTCATGTCTTAGCCGATACACTACAAGACAAGATACACATGTGACATATATATGCTATAAAGTCCATATAAAGATGTCATTCCTCGTCTATCAACCAAACATGGTGCCCCATCATCCATACTCATTCTAGATGATGTCACACATAAGCAAGAAGACTCTAGAGTTGATAAATTGCACATTGACCCCTCAATTTTGGGTATTTTGCAATTTATACTAAAACTAGCACACAAAGCACAAGCTTCAACCAACCAAACCCAAACTTGGAACATAGGTCCTCTATAAGGAGCCCTACCTCATCATTATATTTCTAATGATTCTAGAGAACTAAAGGCATGCTCTACATGTGACATATTGCAATATAACCCCTTACTTTGGGTAAATTGCACTTTGATCCAAAACAACTAAATATTGCTCAAACAACATCCAAACGGGACCAAACTGGAAACATGAGCTTGTCACATGACACCAAAACATCTTAGAAGGTTAGATTAAGGTTCTAAGCACCTTCCATAAGCAAATAAAAGAGGGTTAGCCCAAAACTTGGGTCAGGGTCCTTACAAGACATAAACCCCTAACAAGGATTTCGTCCCCGAAATCCCAAGTGGAAAGAAGACAGGTGTTACTCGTGAATCACATCATACAACTCCGCAAAGCTCCTAGGTGTCATAGATCCATGACCAACGCACTTTCTCTTCTTCCAGAGCTATCAGAGGGTTTCCTTGTACTGGTCATAGACTCAAACCATCATTCTCATCATCCTTTGACTGGTAACACTCTTAGATACTGGAACATCACATGCAACTCGTATTACTTAGGTATCAGTTCCTTCTACTAATGTATCACATTCCTCGTTACATTTCCTCTGCGCTACTCTAATCTCACATGCTTGATTCTTAAGCTTCACATAGCTGGTAGTCACCATCCTTCTACCATATACGTTTCCACTGCTCCTTCTCTTTCCACAAAGGATGTCTCTACTCAAGGGGGATCTTTCTCAGAATAGGTTATCACAAGATACATACTCTACAAAACATATGTATGCACATGATAGGGCTCATAAGGAACCTCACTATGCAATGCTTAAGGATGAACACAAAAAGGAGTTAAACATCTTGGTTTTTGGAAACCATATCACCTCGGTTTCAAGCCTGTCATGTGTTCGTGTCAACTCCTAAGAGCATAACGAGTACCAACTCGGATGGTAACATATATGCACTATCTCAACTGATTAGGAAAGGATTCCCAACCCTTGTTCGTCCATCTCTAACCACTGTACATCCTGCCTAGATCTTTCGTTACTCGAAACTTAGCTAGGAGTATTCCAAGGAATCATGCTCAACTAGATGAACTTTCCCTTTATGAACTTACAACACTTCTTTCCCTTGGGTGGATACCTTCTGATGTCATGTTTATGTAGAGCATAAACCCCTAACATATGATAGACACACTATAGGCACTTTTCCGGATCAAACCAAAGCCAACCTCTCCATTTGAGACAACTTCACACCTTTCCAAGGATATCCATCCCTTGAGTCAAAACTCATCACTTCCAGATCTTCTTTATAGTATACCATTGTCATAGGTTCAAAACAAGTCAAGAGGATCCTATCGTCATCATCTATCACAGACATCTCCATCTTGGAAACCAAAGTCCAAGATCAGCTGATACTTTCCAAAGTATCCAACAAAAGATCACTCCAAAAGCATACATATCAAGTGACACAAGGTCCACTTGACAGCCATTCCCTCGGAAGGAAGGAACATAAAGGAACAAACTCCTCCCATCATCCCATCAACACCTATGGTTTCATATCAAAGGGGAGGATATTATCAGTTTCTTTAATCCTTACATAAGTTTTCCAACCGTTTAAGCATCGATAAACCTTGTTCCATCTGGTTTCATCCTATTTCTTCTTGGTTTCCCTGCACTCAACATAGGAAACATCAAGACCATTACGTGTTATTATTCTTCTTCTCTTATTACCGTTTCATCATGATCATGATTATTTCCTAATTATGTCAGATTTTCGTTTTCTCTTTGTGAAAAAGACCGTTATTCTTCACATATTCTTTATTGAACAAGGATCATTTCCCTTGTTCCCTTTTTCTTATCACGAATTTGCACTTTATACTTTCACATTTTTTCTTACATTCATTGGTTGGTCTGAGATTATCTCAGGTTCCATCTTATTTACTCAACACTTGACCTTCTCTTTCAGGTATTTTCTTCATCTTGTGTAAGTTCTATGCTTTAACTTTCGTGGTTAACACAAGTTAATCTGTCTTTTATAATTTATATCTCTTGAGATTACAGTTTCAAGAACTTATCTCATCATACTCTTATACAGATTTAGGTTTCATAGAACCATTACTTCCTCTTTTGATTATCAAGCATACATGTTTTAAAGAGTTATGGTGCATTCACTTACCTCTTTTATGACATGATTAAGATATTGACATTGTATTTCTAACTTGTTATGCTCTTTATATTGCTCCAGAATGACTACTTGATCAGAGTAATCAAGGAGGAAACAATCTAAGGCTCCACACTTACCTATGTCTTCAATATTTGAATACCTGCCCAGGCCATCCAAGTACTGAGATAAGGTAGTATGCACCATCCTTTATGTCACGGTCCAACCTTAAACACCATCCAAATCCTAGTCCTAGTGTCCCTGTAGACTCGGCAAACTTAGAGCTCTGATACCAAACACTGTAACACCCCATCCACAACAAAACACAATTACATGCTAACCAGCGGATTATTGAAAATCACGGGAAATTAAAACCGATTTACAACAAGCACTACAAGGTGAAACATATTACATCTGAGCCAACATTTTTATTTCATAACATCTTTTTAGGGTGCTACAACAATTTCCCATCATCTCTTTACATGAAATAACTATTTGTAATGCTGCTTTACATCAGGATACATACTGAAAATCGTACATCAATCATTATACAAGAAACATCGAAAAGCTCTCCCGAAGACCTGAGTGTATAGGGACGACACATAGGACTCTACTGCTAGACACTATCTATCCCACCGAATATGATACCTTTACATATCATCTGTAGCCACATGATCTTCATCTCACCAGGCACGTCCACCTAAAAAGGGTTATTAACCAACGGGGTGAGACACACAATCCCAGCGAGAAACATAACCCTCTACCAGCTTTATTATGATCACAGATAACTGATATAAGCAGATTATAAGAGCAGTATACTGAGCAGGGCTAATCTTACCAGTAATTTTACCAAGATATTCATGAGGCCTATAACCAGGTACTCTTTGTGGAACATGATTGACAAGATAAGCTTTATAAGAACTCATCACCTGATATAAGGTTCATATGATAAACTGCAGATTATAACTAGATCAACTGCACAAACAAGGCCTCAACCAATGTTTCATATTTGCCCTAAGCATGATACTATGTGGCTTGATTACAAATTATTATGCCCTGAGGAAGTGAGCCATACCGCTCAAATCTAACCTTCGGTTGTGAAACCCAAGCCGGTGCCATAAAAGGTTGATGGAAGAGCCGGACTTCACGACCTCCCACGTAGTGGTCAGTGCACGAGTGCAACACACGCAGGTCTTTAGTCTCATGCTTAAGTGGCCTCAGCCACATGGTCAGGCTACCCTCTGCCTAGCCCACCTTGGTACATGTATCAACGCTAGTGAAACCGAGCCACGAGCATAATCACCGTGCTCTGAGCCATGAACACATTCATGCTCTCTTATCACACATCCTGAGTCATGGGCATGTTCACCATGCTCCAACATATCGAGCTACGGGCTTGAAACTGCACTCTGGAGTCTACAATCGAAGTTGCACTCTAACCTCCTCATTTTCGGCTAGGAGAAACCACACATATTCAATAATATGCGCTTTTAGGTTAACCCGCAGGAGAACCTATTTCACCATCACCAACTACTGACGATGATGGATCTATGGCCAGTGCAAACTACATGAGAGATTCATCTATAGTTAGTTAATGTATTTTAAGTAGATTGTTGGGGAAATCAAGTTGTATTAAGCAACTATATATAAAACATGAACAACATTAGATTCATTACATTGGTTTTATATTGCTACTGCTATTTCCATTGCCCTCAACAATCATCACATTGCCATGGGATATAAATCCCTCCCATCATCTCATAGTGCTACTGCCTCTCAAGGCTTCATCATTACACATCATCATGGGATATCAATCCCTGAGTTCATCACATTACACCAGTGCCTCTCAAGGCATCATTAACAACATTAGGGAAATATCAATTCCTCATGTCATTACTAGAGGATCACACCTCAACAGGCCGATATTGCACATATATCAAGTGCTATACAAAGCACATAATCATATAATCACCATAGCTCTTGCTTGGCTATGAATTCAATACACCAGCATGGTTAGTTTGCATAATAAAGAGATAACTGGATCACCAAACATAGAACATAGATCTTAGAGAACATATTATGATATCATGCTATCAAGAATTTAGGTGCATAGGATTGGAACAATATCCATGGTCATAGCTGTGTCTGTAGTCAATTTATATTATTCTTATCAAACTGTGAGCATCCATCATGCCCCATATCTCATGATCATGTCTTTGATTATCATGTCATCAAGATTAAGGTTTATGGCATTGGAATATTCTTCCATCATTATGAACATATGTAGATTAATGTCATGACTGGTGTATTCATCAATACACCACATCTATCAAGTCAGGGATATCCCACCATATCCCGCATCTTTAACTATTAAGCACATCATCCCTAAGGATTATCTTTGGATCATACACCATGACCCACCATCCAACCTTATCAAAGGTTCATCTATCATTACCCATGAATAACCACTGCACAAAGGTCCACGACCCATTGCATCTTGGGCTCATCATACTTTTATTATTAAACATGAGAACACATCATGGCCCATACTTGTGGTCATATACCTGGGTCACATTATCGTGTGTAGTAACATCATATCCTTCCAAACATACTGGGTTCACAACCTATCATTTTATCTCATTATTAACATAGGTGTAGGGTTCAAGGTGATTAAACCATATCACATGTATCATTGTTATTAACAAAGATGTGACCACATATATTAGCTATATGCATTTCGGGTCATCAGAACCCTCACCAAAGCTCCCGCAACCCTCACTAAAGGTCTGGCAGGCAGCGCCATCCCTCATCAAAGGATGTGCCCGGTAGTAATACCCTTACCAAAGGTATAACAGGTAGGGTTTCCAACCCTAAGGCAACTTGCTGCCATATCGGCCAACCACTGCACATCCTCTATCGTGCATCAAGGTTCCATTAGCTCTCATGGTGTCAGGCAGCCATCACCAAGGTATAACGTGCAACACTACCATGGTTATCATCTAAGGGTCTAGCGTGCACCAAGCTAGGGTTTGGGTTAGGTTTCACTATCAGCTAACCTTCAACATGAGCTATATCGACCAAAGGGTGTCACCCAAGGCGCCCCTATTGTGCAACCATCTCAGCATCATCCAAGGGTTAACCCTATCGGCCAGGGTACCCATGATGCCCAAGAACGGTGTCGTGCATGGCCATGAAGCAGCATAACGACCAACATCTAGGGTTAGCATGTCGGGCATCAAGCCATATCGTCCAACACTTCATATAAGTCAAAACTCAACTAAGACATGGTGGTATCAGCCAAATCCATCCTGGGCACCATAACATATCGCCCAAGCTCATCTAAACAAGGATAAAGGCCAAGGATGTGCCGGAAACCAAGCTATCAAAGCCTATCGGCTAATACCATGTCGGGCACTAAGATAACTTCACATAAAGGCCAAGATCATCTCAAGACAAGGGGGTGTGTCAGGCATCCTCTGTACATGGTGTATCGTTCAACCATCTCAACTAGGTATATCGGGCGACCACCTCTACAAGGTGTATTGGGCAGGGCACTCAACCTAGTATATCGCCCATCCATCATCTCCACAAGGGATATCGGCCAAAGGATACAAGGATCAACCTAACGCCCAAGCAAGCATATCTACCAAGGATTCCACCTCAAGAATATATCATGCAACAAGGGTAGACAACTCATGTCACCCAAAGCAACTCTAACGTCCAAACTAGGGTTGAGGCACTATATCGGCCAAGATACAAGGTTCAGGGTTGTGTCGGCTAACTACCAATTCACCTATCACCATATCAGGCAGAAGGGCATAACGACCACAAGATCCATAAAGAGTTAACTTCTCATATCGTCCAAGACTTAACCGTAATGAGGGTATCGAGCAACATACTCAAACTGTCACCAAGGAAACACATGTCGGCTAAGAGCCCATCCAAGGGTCTACAACCATGTCGTCCAAACGCTAACTCTAGGGTGGATAAGGGATATCGAGCACCAAGGTAAAACTATTACCAACTCATCATATCACCCATACATCTAGGTCATAGGCTCACCTTTAAAATCCAAAGGAAAGAAAGGGGTGTTGCCATAACTATCAACCGAAGCATAAGCTATAGAACAAGGTACTGTATCGGGCAAGCAAGCCATATCAGGCAACCTAGTTGTATCAGACAAAGACCCATATCATGCAAGCCATCTTCAACCTCTATCCATCAAGTACAAGAAAGACAACATATGGACAGTAGTAAAACGTAACCATCTCTACCAAAACAGATGTCATGCTCAACATGCATAAACATCATAAAGGTGGATACCAATTTAAAGAACAAGATCAATATATGTGTATATGGAGAGTATACATAATAGAGATGGTTGAGAGTTATGTAACCCGCCTTAAGAGGATCTCCAAGAAAGGCACAAAGCTCCATGATCCAAGCACCTAGAAAACGTTCCCTTCCATGAGAGCCATCCATCCGAAGCTTAAAGCTTGCCTTTAGCTCCAACATCAACACCTCAAGAAACAAAGGAAGAAGAAGAAGGTACCATGGTTATATATAGCTTCAAGAAGAAGAAAGAGGGGAGATAACCACGGAAAAACCTACTCATATCAAGGGCCCATCCATGGAAGAGAGGGTAGGGAGGTGATGAAGGAGAAAGCATAAGGAAAGGCTAGCAAGAAGCATGACTCACCAAGGTAATATCTTGAACAAGGAGTTTCCATGGCCAAGGAGCTCGCCCTCCTAAGCTCCATGGGAGTCTTCCTTTATCTCCCAAGCACCCATGCTCGTCCTCAAAAAGAAGGGGAAAGAAGGTGTCCGAAAGGGAGCACTTGGTCAAGGAGGAAGGGAGTTATATACACCAAGGAAGAGAGAGGTAGCAAGGGAGAGGTGTCATAACCACATAAACCAAGGTGCCACTTGCTCTAGCTCATAATGCCACTTGTTGCCACCCTAGCAGCTCATGCATGGCCTGGTGATACAATCTAGAATGTGTATCATGCAGTTGGGTAGCTTCCATGGCTGATACACCCCTTTTGGGCGACACACCTTCATGTCTTAGCCGATACACTACAAGACAAGATACACATGTGACATATATATGCTATAAAATCCATATAAAGATGTCATTCCTCATCTATCAACCAAACATGGCGCCCCAACATACATACTAATTATAGATGATGTCACACATAAGAAATAAGACTCTAGAGCTGATAAATTGCACATTGACCCCTCCATTTTGGGTATTTTGCAATTTATACCTAAACTAGCACAAAAAGCACAAGCTTCAACCAACCAAGCTCAAACTTGGAACATAGGTCCTCCATAAGGAGACCTACCTCGTCATTCTATTTCTAATGATGCTAGAGAACTAAAGGCATGCTCTACATGTGACATATTGCAATATAACCCATTACTTTGGGTAAATTGCACTTTGGTCCAAAATAAGCAAATATTGCTCAAACATCATCCAAACGGGACCAAACTGGAAACATGAGCTTTTCACATGATACCAAAACATCTTAGAAGGTTATATTAAGGTTCTAAGAACCTTCCATAAGCAAAGCAAAGAGGATTAGCCCAAAACCTGGGTCAGGGTCCTTACAAGACATAAACCCCTAACAAGGATTTCATCCCCGAAATCCCGAGCGGAAAGAAGACAAGTGTTACTCGTGCATCACATAATACGACTCCGCAAAGCTCCTAGGTGTCACAGATCCATGACCAATGCACTTTCTCTTCTTCTAGAGCCATCACAGGGTTTCCTTGTACTGGTCATAAACTCAAACCCTCATTCTCATCATCCTTTTACTGGTAACACTCTTAGATACTAGAACATCACATGCAACTCGTATTACTCAGGTATCAGTTCCTTCTACTAATGTATCACATTCCTCGTTACATTTTCACTGTGCTACTCTAATCTCACAGGCTTGATTCTTAAGCTTCACATAGCTGGTAGTCACCATCCTTCTGCCATATACATTTCCATTGTTCCTTCTCTTTCCACAAAGGATGTCTCTACTCAAGGGGGATCTTTCTCAGAAGAGGTTATCACAAGATACATACTCTACAAAACATATGTATGCACATGACAAGGCTCATAATGCACCTCACTATGCATCGCTTAAGGCTGAACATAAAAAGGAGTTAAACATCTTGGTTATCGACAACCATATCACCTCAGTTTCAAGCCTATCATGTGTTCGTGTCAGCTCCTAAGAGCAGAATGAGTACCAACTCGGATGGTAACAGATATGCACTATATCAACTAATCAGGAAAGGATTCCCAGCCCTTGTTCATCCATCTCTAACCGCTGCACATCCTGCCTGGATCTTTCGTTACTCGAAACTTAGCTAGGAGTATTCCAAGGAATCAAGCTCAACTAGATGAATTTTCCCAAGATGAACTTACAACACTTCTTTCCCTTGGGTGCATACCTTCCGATGTCATGTTTATGTAGAGCATAAACCCCTAACATATGATAGCCACACAATAGGCACTTAGCCGGATCAAACCAAAGACAACCTCTCCATCCGAGACAACTTCACACCTTTCCAAGGATATCCATCCCTTGAGTCAAAACTCATCACTTCCAGATCTTCTTTATAGTCTACCGTTGTCACAGGTTCAAAACATGTCAATAGGATCCTATCGTCATCATCTATCACAGACATCTCCATCTTGGAAACCAAAGTCCAAGATCAGCTGATACTTTCCAAAGTATCCAACCAAAGATCACTCCAAAAGCATACATATCAAGTGACACAAGGTCCACTTGACAACCATTCCCTCGGAAGGAAGGAACACAAAGCAACAAACTCCTCCCATCATCCCATCAACACCTATGGTTTCATATCAAAGGGGAGGATATTATCACTTTCTTTAATCCTTACATAAGTTTTCCATCTGTTTAAGCATCGATAAACCTTGTTCCATCTGGTTTCATCCTGTTTCTTCTTGGTTTCCCTGCACTCAACATAGGAAACATCAAGATCATTACGTGTTATTATTCTTCTTCTCTTGTTACCGTTTCATCATGATCATGATTATTTCCTGATTATATCAGATTTTCGTTTTCTCTTTCTGAAAAAGATCGTTATTCTTAACATATTCTTTATTGAACAAGGATCATTTCCCTTGTTCTCTTTTTATTATCACAAATTTGCACTTTATACTTTCACATTTTTGCTTACGCTCATTGGTTGGTCTGAGATTATCTCAGGTTCCATCTTATTTACTCAACAGTTGACCTTCTCTTTCAGGTATTTTCTTCATCTTGTGTAAGTTCTATGCTTTAACTTATGTGGTTAACATAAGTTAATCTGTCTTTTATCATGTATATGTCTTGAGATTACAGTTTCAAGAACTTATCTCATCATACTCTTATACAGATTTAGGTTTCATAGAACCATTATTTCCTCTTTTGATTATCAAGCATACATGTTTTAAGGAGATATGGTGCATTCACTTGCCTCTTTTATGACATGATTAAGATATTGACATTGTATTTCTAACTTGTTATGCTCTTTAGATTGCTCCAGAATGACTACTTGATCAGAGTAATCAAGGAGGAAACAATCTAAGGCTCCACACTTACCTATGTCTTTAATATTTGAATACCTAGCCAGGACATCCAAGTACTGAGATAAGGTAGTACGCACCATCCTTTATGTCACGGTCCAACCTTAAACACCATCCTAATCCTAGTCCTAGTGTCCCTGTAGACTCGACGAACCTAGAGCTATGATACCAAACACTATAACACCCCATCTACAACAAAACACGATTACATGCTAACCAACGGATTACCGAAAATCACGGGAAATTAAAACCAATTTACAACAAGCACCACAAGGTGAAACATATTACATCTGAGCCAACATTTTCATTTCATAACATCTTTTTAGGGTGCTACAACAATTTCCCATCATCTCTTTACTTGAAATAACTATTTGTCATGCTGCTTTACATCAGGATACATACTGAAAATCGTACATCGATCATTATACAAGAAACATCGAAAAGCTCTCCTGAAGACTTGAGTGTACATGGACGACACATAGGACTCTACTGCTAGACAATGGTGTTGCCCGACACACCCTTCAAGTGGGGCTGAATCTACACACCTAGGCCGACACACCCTTCAAGTGGGGCTGAATCTACACACCTAGGCCGACACACCAAGTAATGGTGAGGCCGATAAAACTTGGTGATAGTATGGCCGATACACACAGGGATAGCTAGGCTGACACATTAGATAGTAGAATGGTCGATACCCTAAAGTATACTATGGCTTATACACAAAGTGTTAGGATGGTCGATACCCTAAAAAGAGGTCAAGGCATTATGATTAAGTGAGGTGAAAATATTATGTTGAAGTAAGAAGAAGGTGATGCACCAAGGTATGGTGAAGGTGATACACCAAGATGTGATTCATGGACGATATTACCCTAAGCATCTTTAAACCGATACCTCTTTGATGTGCCTTGGCAAACACAAGTAGATGTGTCTAGGCAAGCACGAGTAGATGTTTCTAGGATGACACAAGAGTTAGTATATAGGATGATACACTTTAATAAGTGTAGGTTGATAAACCCTAAAGAGAAATAAACCAATGTAACAAGTATGTTGGAATCAATATCCTTGTAAGGATGAAAGAGAAGCCTATACTACATATATGAGAAAGGTAATACTTCATGTTGATATTCAATTAATGATAATTGATGAGAATAATTAAGTATGCTTGAATACTTATGGCAATAATATAAGATCTTATGATGTGAAGTAGGGCTTGGTTGTTAAATACGAATTTGAAAACCCTAATCAGCTATAAGGGCAAACCCTAACCCTAATTATGAGAGTTGATGATAATTACTTGAGATTACTTTTACCATGAACTCCTAACCATGCATGAATTATGAGATGATCAACATAGCCAAGTATGAGCTATGATGATTTGGCATAATACATATTATATAAGGCCTTGTGAGCCATGCGAACTACTTGTACAACATATATCATAGGTCTGATGACCTACAGATGATTGTTGCCTGGTAAGAGGTGACATTGTTCAATGATGAACGGAGGGTTTCATACTCAAAACATGTGATCATGATAATGGTAATGTTAAAGGGATGAGAATTCCCAATAATATGTTTAAGGGATAGAGATCCCGAAATGGGTATAACAAGATGTGTTCCAATCGATTCATATTCATTGAAAAACATATTACACCTTTCTATGTAGCATTTATCTATAATTCATGCTTGTAACTTGCTTGATGCTAAAAGATGATGTTATGCACTTAATTTATCAAGTGAAACTAAAAATGTAGTTTCCCTGACCATAGATCCATTCAATGCCAAAAGTTGCTGGATGGTGAAACAAGTTTTACTCAGAGTGCATATTTTTGAATATGCGAGGGTGCAAGATGAGTATTTCCATGCTTCCTTCAAACCTCAGGATTGGATATAGGCCATACCATGGAAAGAGTGTAGTTGTAGGCCGTCGCTCTAATGCAACATCAGGATTGGCGGTAAAGCCATACCATAAGAAGAGTATGGCTGCATGCCATGAATCAATATATAGAAGAAGGATTGACTGAAGGTCATACTCTAAATAGAGAACATGCTACACATTGTTTCTCTATAGCAATGAGACTCTATACCCAGGCTAGCTGAATTGCATATTGACTCATAATGTCACTTCCATTATCGTACTGAATGAGGAAGTAGAGGCCATGGAGTCCGGTTCATCCATGGACCTTGTATGGCACTGATGCTACTTAGTAGTGGTCAGTTGGAACATGAGTGGTATACCTCATCTTTTCAGGGCATAAGATTGATTGTTGAAAGACATACTAAGCCGTGTAGAATATTTTCTTAAGATACAAATATAGAAACATTGAATGAAGTTTCTATTTCTCCTATATGTCATAGTTGATTAATATTACACATGTTCTTCATATTCCTTTTAGAAGTGATTAAATGATCTATTGCTCAATTATAGATATTTGAACTACTTAGATGATGAGACCGCTCTACCCTACATATAATCAGTAGTTGTACATGTTTAATTCAATAATGGTTTCTTCTGCTCCCTTACATAAATGTTTAAATATGATAATAATATTGTTGGAGGAGGGTTATATCTCCCGTTGGGACTTTTGTCTCACCCTGTGGGTTCCAAAACTTTTTATGTGGATGTGCACAAGGTAGCAGAGACCATGTAGCTGAGACAGGACAACAATAGGAAGAAGACCTGTAATTTTTAAGAGGTGTGCTGTTAGTCGTGTCTTGTTGTAGATAGAAGTCTTATGTGTAATCCCTATACTCTTAGGTCCTTGGGGGATATTTTCATATCTGATTTTACGACCGATTTGAGATTTTGGCTAAGAACGCCTCAATGTGTAATGTTGCTTTTGTAAATGTTTGGGTAAAGCAACTGATATCTCATATCCTTGGAATATGAAGGAATGATGCATGTATGGAGTAAACCATGATGTATATATGACCTTGGGCCTTTTGGCAAAAAGTTTATGGCAATGGATCTTTATGGAAGATGATTTTAAATTTTCGTGATTTTTGGTAATTCACTGTTAATGGTTGTTTTCACATGGTTTTATATGATGTCATTATCAGTTGGATAGTGGTGTCACAATTTTGGTATTAGAGCTATAGGTTTGCTGAGTCTATAGGGGCATAGGATTAAGAATGTTGAGTTTGTTCTAAGTGTCCTCCAGTATGTCTAATAGGGGCTTTTGCTAATGTAGAAGAAAGGATAAAGCCTAAGGATGTCTAGAGAACACAAGGAACATGCTGCTGAAAGCAATGTTATTGTACCAGGAGGAGGTGCAAGGGATCAGACAAGAGGAGAGCGAGTGCCTGAGAATCCCCAGCTGGGCTAGAATATGCTAGAAAACCCTACTTTTCATGCTCTCGTCAGGCAAGTTATGACAACAGTTTTGCATATAGTGGACTAGACACTAGCAATACCACCTAGGACACTAGTTCCCAATACAGAGTTTTTGTGTTTGTAGTAAGACCTTTGAGCAGCTACGCCATGTTAAAATGGTGAAAAATGTGGGAAAGATCAAAATTTGGCAAGAAAACAAAGTCTACCACAAGTGTGGATAGATAGGACATCTGATGAGGTATCAAGAAGGGGCAATGAATTGAGTATTAAGGAAAAGTCTGCACAATCTCAGGGATAGTTGACTAGTAGCTCTAAAAAGACAAAGTTTTAGGTACGAGTAGTACGACAAACATCTAGTGCACTAGGGCAATGGCCCCCAAGTAAGGGCAAAGGTCCTTACTTCCCACCTATAAGGACTCCTGACTTAGCTTCTACATCAGTAACAAGACCATGGTACAAGGACAAGACATGTTATAGATGTGGATAGGTTGGGCATACTAGACCCTTTTTCCCAAAAAGAAAGGTTGAGGTGGCCCAACAGTTGAGGCCGACTCAGTAGGGCTTACAGGAGTTACAACCCAATAGTGCAAAAAGGCAAAAGTGACAACAGGAAACAACTAGACTCCATGCTTTGAGTCAACCTGAGATGGTAGATGACCTGCAAGGGGTGACAGGTCAGATAGAACTTTTCATTCTGAGTTGTTTTCTCCTTATTTTACATGTTAATCATAAAAAGAATAGTTGTTGTTGAGTTTTCTTTGGTTAATCCTATGGGGACATGAGAAAGAGATGGAGAGGAGTAGAATTTATATTCTTTCCAATATTCTCTATAATGTTTTATGACTTCTTCTATTCATATAAAAGAGGAAGAGATGTTTAAGGTAAGAAACATGATATAAATAAAGTGAGTACTACCTGATCTCAGTGCTTGGATACCCTGGCCAGGTATTCGATTATTGAAGGAAAGGTAAGTATGGGACTCTTAGATTGCTATCTTTCTGATTACTCTAATCAAGTAGTCATTCTAAGGCAATCTAAAGAGCATCATGAAATTAGAAATGCGGCACAGAAATTCTTACCACATTCTATATAATGATAAAAACGGAACCTAAGTTAATCTCAGACCAACCTATGAATATAAGAAAGTATAAAGAGTAATTCTTATTATAAGTAAACAGGGAATAAAGAAGATAATCCCTACTCAACAAATAATATGAAGAGAATAAAGATCCTTCCCATGAAATAGAAATGAAAAATGTGGTAAAACAAGGAAACATTCATGAATATGAAGAGCAAAAATCTAAGAAGGAGTAATGACATATAATCATCTTTACAGTTCCTATGCCAACGACAAGGAAACCAAGATGTAATTGAATTGAATGATACATGAGTAGTGAAAACTCATATAATAACCAAAGTAAGTTGGTAATCTCCTTCTCCCTATTAGAAATTCCTTGATGATGCTGTGGTAATAAGGAAAAGCATGTTTCCTTTACACTTCCTTTCTAGGGATATGATGTTCGAGTAAGTTTCATATCACTTGATATGTATGGTTTTGAAGTGACCTTGAGATGGATATTTGAAAAGTATAAGCTAGGTCTTAGACTTTAGTTCCAAGACAGTGACATATGAGAATAGTGATGTTTTATGAACCTTGAAAGATGTTGGAAAGGTTCTTCTGATATGTTTGAGTCTGGCAGTAACAACAGAGGGTGGATGTGATAAAGATGTAATGTGTTTTTTGGCACATGTGATAGATACCAAGGTGAGGAATCCTAGTATCAAAGAAGTGCCAGTTGTGTGTAGACCCAAGAATATGTCTCTTGATAAGATGATTAAGTGTTTGACTACCTAAGAAAGGATTGAATTCGAGATCAATATGGTTACAATGCTCCACCTATGATATGGGTATCACTTGTTAGGAGTTTATGCACCACATAAGATGACATAGACAAGGATGCATAGGTTGAAGAGACAGTTGCAAGTTCTTCTTGGGTAAGGTTCATTAGGTTAAGAACAAACCCTTGGAATGCACCTATCAGGTTTGCAATAATGAAGGGTTCTAAAAGGGATGTACATTGATGAGTATAATTTCCAATCCCTATTTAGATCAGTTGAAAAGAAAGTATAGCTGAATATGTACATAATAGCATGCCAGTTGGTACAAATTATACTTGAGCTTTGTGTTGAATCTGCAGATCAGAGTAGCACAGTGAAAGCATGTTAGGTCTTGTAATCTCAAGTAAGTGACCAGATACATCCCTAGTCTTTCTTTGAAAAAAGACATGCTAAGGTTTGAGAAGGGTATGGTGAACCTTCAAGTATGAGAATCTTATCATATGATGTGGCAAGTTAAAAAGGAGTTGACCCCTGAGATAAATAAGGATAAGTATGTATAGTGCTTCTATGGCTAAGAAAGTATCATCTGGCATAGGGTTGACTTTGTAACCATTAATGAAGAAGATAAGTTGAGTATGTTCCTTCTGCAATAGATCCTATGCTGACCTTGAATGGGGGAACAATATGCTATCAAGTCTTAAGGCATTACCCTGACATCAAGAAACTATGTGAAAGTTTGAAGGTGCAATGCATAATTAATATCCATCTCCTTTCACCTGGGATTTCAGGGACGAAATCCTTGTTAGGGCTTTATGATTTGTAAGGACCCTGACCTGGGTTTTGGGATAACCCTAGAAGTTCTGTCTAAGTGAGATGATTAGAACCTTGTATTAATATTTTTAAAAGCAATTAAGACTTGAGGAGAGCTTGAGTTTCAAGTTTCATCCTGTTCAAAGGCTGTTTGAGCTATATATGATAGTTTTGGTGAAAATAGCAAAGTACCCAAAATATGGGGTTGATGTGCAATTTACCACCTCTAGAGTGTCTCTTCTATCTCTTAGCATCATCTAGAAGAAACAGAAAGGAGGGTATTCCTTGTTTGAGTCTTGGTTAAGTGATAGCACTCTTGGTGGTGAAAGAATAAAAAAATGTTGAGTATGTTGAAGCCTAGATGAGGTTGTGTCGAGTTATGTAGAGTATATGGGAGTGCCTATCAGTTTAGAAACCACAGAGGAGGTCCCCTATCATATTAGCAACTTTTTGGAATTATTTATATCAGGATAAGCACCTTTAGTAGGTAAAGCCTATCAGTTTAGATGCTCCTTGCAAAAATTGTATCAATTTGTGCATAAGTGATATTGGGTTGTGATATCTTATGAAGCAAGATACCCAATGGTCAATATCTCACCCTTGAATTGCATGGTGCCACCATGCATGGACATGTTCCACTTAAATGCATATGGTGATGACACCTTACACATACTCTCTCTCATGAGCCTCAACTATATAAGCCCCTCTTCTCACAAACAAGTAAACCTTTAGACTTCTTTACCATCTCCTTCTTGGTGGATGACCCTAGGAGCTTAAGGAGTAAGAGGAAGGTTGACCATCTTTCCTAAGGTGAACATAGGGTCATCTTCAACCCTTGGAACATGAAGCTTTGAAGCTCAAAGCTCTAGTGGTGATTTTGAGGTGGGTTATATAACTTGAACTCAACTTTATTATGATTCACCTTCTATCATGCACTACTTGATGATTCCTTTTCAATTACAACTTTACTTGATTGAATGATGGTTCTATGAGATTTTAAGGATATACGTGGCTGTTATTCATGAACTAGGGTGTTAGGGAATGAAGGGTTAAAGCTTAAAGATGACTAGGTCAACACATGGTGGTGTGTGTGGTCATCATGACTTGTGGTGCAACAAGCTGACACACCATGTGACATGTCATCACGACTTGGGGATGTCTAGGCCGACATGTCTTGTGGATGCTTAGGTCATCACCGGCTGAGATGGTTAGCTTGTCTTGTGGTTGTTAAACTAATATGGTGGATAGACCTTGAAGGAGCTAACCCATCATAACCTATGAGTGCGTAACCGATATGTATTTCTAATTCAAGAGGGTGTTAATCAACATGGCCATGGACGTACCTAGTGAGGTTTGGCTGTGTAGAGGGAAAACCGTGATGCCCTAGTTAGGTGGAGGCCAACACACCTCTACGGTGATGCTTCCCGATAAACTGTAACCCGTGACACCTAGCCAAACCCCAACCCTCGCAGCCCGATACACACTTAAACCGATACACTAGGAGTCCTAACTCCTTACCAGTTTGTTACATGAAAAGGATCATTGTTCTTATAGTTGTCTAGCCTGTCACCTAAGTCTAAAGATGAGGGAATGTCGATATCTTGAAAATGAGAAGAGTCGTAGTCAACCCGATATGCCTTAAACTCTAACAACCTATCACACTTCAAGTACCATTACCCGTTACACTTCAAATGGTGTTTCCCATCACACCCTTCAAGTGGGGCTAATCCAACACACCTAGGCCGACACACCAAGTAATGGTGAGGCCGATATCACTTGGTGATATCATGGCCGATACACAAAGGGATAGCTAGGCCGACACACTAGATAGTAGTATGGTTGATACCCTAAAGTATACTATGGCTGATACACAAAGTGTTAGGATGGCTGACACCCTATAAAGAGGTCAAGGAATTATGCTTAAGTGATGCACCAAGGTATGGTGAAGGTGATACACCGAGATGTGATTCATGGCCTATATAACCCTAAGAAGCTTTAAACCGATACCTCTTTGATGTGCCTTGGATGACACAAGTAGATATGTCTAGGCTGACACAAGTACATGTGTCTAGTCCAAAACAAGAGTTAGTATGTAGGTTGATGCACTTTAATAAGTGTAGGATGATAAACCCTAAAGAGAACTCAACCAATGTAATAAGTATGTTGGAATCAATATCCTAGTAAGGATGAAAGAGAAACCTATTCTACACATATGAGAAAGGTAATACTTTATGTTGATATTCAATTAATGATAATTGATGAAAGTAATTAAGTATTATTGAATACTTATGGCAATAATATAAGCTCTTATGATGTGAAGTAGGGTTTCATTGTTAAATATGAATTTGAAAACCCTAATCATCTATAAGGGAAAACCCTAACCCTAATTATGAGAGGTGATGATAATTACTTGACATTTATTTTACCATGAACTCCTAACCATGTATGTATTATGAGATGATGAGCATAGCCAAGTATGAGCTATGATGATTTAGCATAATATAGATTATATAAGGCATTGCGATCCATGTTGTGGAACATATATCATAGGTTTGATGATGAAGAGATGATTGTTTCCTGGTAAGAAATGATAGTGTTCAATGATGAACTGAGGGTTTGATACTCAAAACATGTGATCATTATAATGACAATGTCAAAGGGATGATAATTCCTATAACATGTTTAAGGGATTGAGATCCTAGAATGGGTATAAAAAGATTTGTTCCAATCGATTCAATATTCCTTGAAAAACATATTACACCTTTCTATGTAGCATTTATTTATAATTCATGCTTATAATTGGATTTATGCTAAAAGATGTTGTTATGCACTTAATTTATCAAGTGAAACTAAAAATGTAGTTATCATGGCCATAGATCCATTCAGTGTCAGAACTTGTTGGATGGTGAAGCAAGTTTTACTCGGAGCACATATTTTTTAATATGCAAGGTGCAAGACAAGTATTTCGTTGCTTCCTTCAAACCTTAGGATTGTATATAGGCCATATCTTATAAAGAGTGTGGTTGTAGGCCATACCTCTAATGCAACATCAGAATTGGTGGTAAATCCATACCCTAAAAAGAGTATGCCTGCATGCCATGACTCAATATATATAAGCATGATTGACTGAAGGTCATACCTTAAACAGAGAACATGCTACACGCTATATCTCTATAGTGATGAGCCTCTATACCCTGGCTAATTGAATTGTAGATTGACTCATAATGTCTCTGCCATTATCCTACTGATCGAGGAAGTAGAGGTCGTGGAGTCGGGCTCTTCCATGGATCTTGTATGGCACTGATGCTACTTAGTAGTGGTTAGTTGGAGCATGAGCATTTTACCTCATATATTCGGGCCATAAGTATGATTTTCTAAAGATGTAATCATCCGTGTAGCATATTTGCTTAAGGATCAAATATGGAAACATTGAATGAAGTTGCTATTGCTTCTGTATGTCATAGTTGATAAATATTACACATGTTCTTCATATTCCTTTTAGAAGTGATTAAATGATCTATTGCTCAGTTATAGATATTTGAACTACTTAGATGATGAGACTGCTCTACCCTGCATGTAATCAGTAGTTATAAATGTTTAATTCAATATAGGTTTCTTCTTCTCCCTTTCATAAATGTTTAAATGTGATAATAATATTGTCGGAGGAGGGCTATATCTCCCGTTGGGACTTTTGTCACACCCCGTGGGTTCCATAACTTTTTAGGTGGAAGTGCACAAGGTAGTAGAGATCGTGTAGCTGAGATAGGACAACAGCAGGAAGAAGACCAATAATTTTGAGGAGGCGTGCTGTCAGCTGTGTCTTATTGTAGATAGAAGTCCTATGTGTCGTCTCTATACTCTCAGGTCCTTGGGGGATAGTTTCATATCCGGTTTTACGATCGATCTGAGATTTTGGCTAAGAGTGCTTCATTGTGTAATGTTTCTTTTGTAAATGTTTTGGTAAATCAACTGATATCTCATCCTTGCGATATGAAGGAACAATGTATGTATGGAGTAAACCATGATGCATATATGGCCTTGGGACTTTTGGCAAAAAGTTTCTGGAAAAGGATCTTTCTAGAAGATTGTTTTAATTTTTAGTGATTTTAGGTAATTTGCTGTTAAAGGTTGTTTGCATGTGGTTTCATGTGATGTTGTAATCAGTTGGATAGCGGTTGTCACAAAGTATCTCAATAATCCTACTTATAAGTTAACTTAAATGTCTTCATGTTGGGTCATCATATCTTGATATCATCTTATCTATCATCTATGTAAAATGTCGTGAAATCAAAAGAACGAATCTATATAACAAGTTATGTTGTATACGTTGGGTGCATGCAGAATGTGTGCAAGTAAACTAACAACATATATTCATTCAAATACTTGCAAATAAGAACTAGAATTTCTTCACATAATCTTCCTTTATGTGTTACTCATAGTAAGATTATAATTGAATGCCATGTAAATAAACATCCACCAATTTAGTTGTTCAATCCTCAAGAACCTGTTAGGAAACACCGACAAACTAATATGAGTAATCATAAGAGTAACACGTACCGCAATATAGAACCATGAAGAATATTAGATCATACATTAAGCATATTCAACCAATCCTATCAACAAAGATGATTCCAAGAAATTCCATATAAATATGCATGTATGTAAATCCTAAAGTGTCACTATCGCATTAATTAAATTAAACCCTACTTGGTCCTATTCTAGGGTTTAGGTTTCCTTGGTATCAAGTTATCATTACAGTTATGTTTCAATATCCTAATTCCCATGTTCATTGATCTAATGACTTAAGAAACCTAATTCATGTTTAGTGTTGTCATGATTATCAAATTGGCCAGATTTCTAAGAAGGACTGTTAACCATATAGATTGAGACTAAGATGGGTTATCATTTACAGTAAGCTTAGGTTTTAATTTTTAGGATAACATTCCTTCTAAGGAGGGGTGAATTAATATCCTCAATTTTGGTAAAATTAAATCATATAAATATAAAACATATTTTTATAAATATTTTTTTCCCAATGGTATTATTGGTGGAATGATAATGTTAATCACCTTTGTGGAATGGATACAACCCATGGCCCATATAAAGGCCTAAGTGACTTTTCTTAGCAATAATCCTTGAGGCACAAGTTAAAGAAATAAAAGGAATTTCATGTGATTTGTGCTTTGCAACAATCCATTAATAAATATTAGATAAAGAAAGAGAGGAAAATCCAATGATAAAGGAATTTCTAAAAATAATGGACAATTGGTATTTAAATATGGAATTGTATAGAATACTCTATAAAAGAGAGTTTTAGTGCCTAAATAATGTATAATGGTGTTATGGTGTGATATGTAACTGAAATAAGAGATAATATGCAAGCTTCCAAAAGAAAATTAAATATGTAAAAGTTTTAGATAACTAGAAGAGTAATTATCTAGCCATAAGTGGCAACATAGTGTTTGAGGCATCAAACAAGAATATCCGGTCCTAAGTCAATAACAAGAAGAAGAGAATTTTAGAATTTGATAGAAAAAGGACTATCCCAATGGATTGAGTAATTAATTTGGGGATTTACTAAAAGAGCAAGATTTGATTGTTCAATATGTTCAAATCCCAAAAAATGGATATATGTGAGAAAAGGCATTAATAACTTACCCTTCAAATTTCACATTAAAAAGATATTCCTAGAGGCCTAGGAAAATAGAGAAGAGAGAGGGACCTATTGGTAATGATTAAATAAGTTTCTATTTTTTTATTAATTGGACTCCCAACATAGGAGTGTCCCAGTAATGTGTAGAGCGCCCTAGAAGCCACTGGATCATGAATCGACAATGCTCCCCCTATCTCCTACCTTCAAACTTCTTTGGCAACTTGAACTACAACAAATGCTTTCTTTCGTTGGATTTCTTTCCCTCTTTCTGATCCATAATAACTCAAGGAAACAAATCCTTTAGTTTTAGAAGCATAAAACGAACCTAACAACCCCTAAACATATCTATTTTGATAAGGATGGGGTTTTACCCAAATTTAGCTAATGGAGTTGACACTCCATTAGAATCAATCCGACACACCCAGTTGCCTATACAAGACACAATAATCTCTTTGCGAGAAAGCACACAACTCTATGGAACTCAGAGAATCATGTGATGCCTTCAGTTTGATCGCACACACTACTTTCTTCTCTCTTTTTCTCCCCTATACTGTACTAGGTAGTCGATTCTTTTTATTCCTTGTCCACACCGTCTTTCATGATTTTTAAATCACCATCAATTCTAGTCACCTCTATCAGAGGTGTGTGCACCTTTTGAAAACCATCTAAAGATGTGGAGCATGAAGTCAACCCTCAGTTTACCTGATCAGGAACACACAGTGGACATGTCATGAGGAAGAAGATGACTCTGGGATAATTGACACAAATGCCTTGCATGACACACACTAGACACGAGGATGCATTGGACCTTTCACCCTTATCTTGAGCGCTTCCCACGTGGAGGATGGGGCTAGAGTGGCAGCTACCTATTGGTCCAATGAGTCTGCATGGAAACTAAGGTAAAGGCTCATTTTTCTAACTTGGCACATTCTAGTTGATCAATAATAGATTATCTGGTAAAAATTGTAGTAATAGGATGGTCGTGCTGAGACAAGTTTTATATGAAAATTGATCAATAAAATAAGAGGATTCTAAAGAAAATACTTATAAACTCTAATAATGCTTCCTATTTTGAAAGTGCATAAAGATACAATCTTTAATGTAAAATATGTAAGGAAAACGTAGTTTCATGATTTTAATGGTCATCGCTTGTTTAAATGAGATTAATGGATAGAACCTAAACTTTTTGAATAAAAAGGGTCATCTTAGACCTTTCTTAAGGTTAAAAGTTCATATATTGTTAAAATAAGGTTTTTTAAAGTTGATAATCAGTGATAGGTGTTAAAGTGGTGTTTAATGCACAAAAAACTAGTTTTTGGTGAAGAAGTTGTTAATCATGATTCTTTAAGATGCAATATGATAATATGGAATATAATGGTAACTTAGCATGATTATGGTCATGATAATGATATTTAGGGTTTCTAAAATGGATAACCATGCACATGAAGAATTTAGATTCTGAAGTTAAAGATGACAACTTAAATGAACTTGGACTAATTGAAGAGATCATAATGAAAGGATAAGATGTATTTAGTAATTAGTGTCACACTCAATGAAAAATATGGATTAATAACTTTAACCAAGTATGTGTTATGGAAACAAGGTTTGTACCCATATTCCTCATCCAAACCATAAAACCCTAGATTAGGACCTGAGTAGGGTTTAACGTGATTAATGTGATAGTCACACTTCAACAGATTAAATAATTGGATTCTTGTGTAAGACCCATGTTCTAGATTAGTGTTTTTTCTTTCTGGATTTTTTTAATAAGATGTTTTTTTTGGTCAGTTTTTTTTAATAAGATGTTTACAACCTTAATCTAATATCTTGATATGCTTTAATAACACGTGACACATTTATGTTTTCAGTTTGGTCCAATTTGAATGATGTTTGAGCTAGTTATGTTATATATGTGCTTGTTTTGGACCAAGTTGCAATTGAGGGGTTGCGTTGCAATTTTCCACATGTTGAAGGTGCCCCACATATTATAGCACCAGGAGAGAGAAATGATGTTGGTGGGTTCCTTCCTATGACTTAGTTTTATGAGGGGGGAAGTGATGACTCTTTGGATGTGTTTTTAGGGTTTGCTTTGATGGTTGACCTTATTTGAGTGTTGGTCTTTTGAGGTGATTTTCAGAGACCACCATTATGTTTTCTTGGTGTTTCTCTCTACGGTCAAAGGCTTTTGAGTGTGTGTTTGAGTTTTCTATAGTCAAAGAGGCTTGGATCACTTTCTTTTAGTCGCTGATGATCTAGGGTCTCTTGTGGTCGCTGGTTTCTCTTCAACCTAGAGGTGATGATGATTTATTTGACCGATGGGCTTTGTGCCCCTAGTTTCTCTTCGACCAATGATCCTCTAGGACCAAGTGAGGTCACCAGTTTACCTTGTTTTTCAAAACCTTAGTGATTGCATGGTTTTTTGGATGCATGGGTGATCTTTTGATGGACAAGTGTCATGAGAAACCCTAATACCTTGACACCTTACCCCTTTTCACCTCTCTCCTACCCTAAAGTATATATCCTCTCTCCTTCACATGCAAATATCTCTTTTATCCCTCGTCCTTCTCACTTCTATCTTGTGTTTGGCACTTGTGTGCTTGGTGGTGTGGAGGATCTCCTCTTTGGTGCTTGGTGTCCGAAATCATTTGCATGTGGCGATCCAAGTTTGGAGCTATTCCTCCTTGGTGATCGTTGGTGATTCTTTTTTTTGAGCAATCCGAACATCTTCATTACTGAAAAGCCATACAACATCTACACATAGGAAAAATGATTCTGGAAGTACATACAACCAAGAGCAGGCCTATCCGATCCCCAAAACTCATATTGGAATGATAATAGAACGCTTCTGCATTGATCTCTTTTCCACTAGGTTGACATAAGAAACTTTTCATAAGAGATTCCTTCAAACTGAGCATAGATCGGAGATGATAAACCTGCAAATGAAAAATATATAGACCAGTGTTTTCCGCCACATGCAGAGCCATAGACCCAGTAGTGAATCTGAATAGAAAAAATCGAGGCCAGCAAGAGCCAAGACTCATAGCTCCCAAACAGAGAGAACAACAACGCCGACGAGCGGTGAGAAACGGGCAGAAGAGCCTGCCGCAAAACAAAATAAGCAAAAAACTAAAAGTAAGAAAACCTAGAAACCGTAAGGACAAGAAGAGAGAGAAGAAAGCAGCCCGATGCCGTGGAGATCAAGAACAGAGGTTTCCACACTGTTGTATGAAGGGCTCCGAAACCACATGATAGTGCTGGCACTAGCCCTACCCCTTCGTCGTGGTCACCACGCCGGTCCACCACCGAAAGCCCCAAGTCCCGACTCGAAATATGGAAATGAGACCTTCAATGGAGAAGGGGCCGTAGAGAAAACAACGTCGAAGCACCACTCCAGCTAGATCCCGTTGGCGCCTGGCGATTAAGAGCCCAGGGGGAGTGGGCTAGTACACACCGGCGGCAAGCGCCCCTCTCCCGAGCTGCCACTGCGCTCCCGAGACCTAGTCACCTATCGGAATCGCTGCGCTCCCCTCGGATGGCTGTAGCAGTGAAGATCTTTGGTGATCGTTGGTGATTCTTTAATACTTGGTAAGTAATTCATCTCTTGATTTTTCTTTCTTACAAAACCCAACCTTTCTCTTTTCTTCTTCTTGTCTAAATCCATGGAGCTTCCATGGTGGTGCTTGTGTTGGGATGGAGGTACTCTTCTCTCTTGGACCAAATCCCTAGTTTTCCAAAGTAATGTTCAAGTTGAGTGGAGGAACTCTTATCCCCTTTCTCTCCTTTTATTCTTTTCAGCCTAGAAGTTTTGGTTCTCTGTCTTGCCCTTTAACCTAGGGTTTTTTTTCACTTTTGAGGTTGTGACTAGCTTGGTCATGAAGGTGATCAAAGCCATGTTCTCTCTTGATTTTGGAGCTCTTTGTTTGGAGGTGTTTGCACCATCATCTAAGGTGGGTTATATAACTTTTCCCTCATCTATTATTGCACCATAATATTGCTTCCATGCTACTATTTTATCTCTAAAATGTAATCATAATATGCTAGATGCCACTATCCTATTCTAGGGTTTAAGATCTTGAAGTATTCTTGCCTAGTTTTCTCTTTCTCCTAAACCCTAATTCAAGTTGCCTAGATTTAGTTGATGGTGATGGTGATGATGATTCACATGCATACTGACCTCGGTTTGTTATCTTGGTTTTTGGTTCGATTATCTTGGAAAAGGAGGAGTTTTGGATCCATTTTCATGTGCTTGTTCTTGGGTTTCCTCTATTATACCATGGTTTCCATGTTAATCTCATGTGATGCTTGTGAAAGGTTCAGATGGCTATTGTTTCCTTGATGTTCCAACTTTAGTGACACTTGATTTTCATGGAGTGAATAGAAATTTCATTGGACATGTTCTCTTGGTGATAATCACCTTGTTTGATCATGGGATGAATAGAGAAAGATTTCTCCCCCCTCTCCCATGCCCGTGGTGGAGCCGAATACCCGGGAGGGTGGTGAATCAAGGAGAAAATTGAGACTCAAACCTAGGTCCCTTTGTTAGGGGACACCGTGCTTGACCGCTTGAGACACTCCTTGTCATGTTTTGATAAGTGGTGGTGGTGTTCTTTGGATGGTCATTAGTCGTTGAAGTGTACCTTTGTCTTTAATGGATGAGGGGTGTTATGGTTTGCAGTCGCTGGTATTTTGGGTTCCCTTCGACCCATGGGGTTGAGTGATTTTTTTGGTCACTGATATGGTATTCAACCTAGGTTTCCCTTTGACCATGTGTGGTCTTTGGTCGCTGGTTCTTTGTCATCTTCTTCAACCACCGATGTAGTGGTGTTCTTGGTCGCTGAAGTGGTCTTCGACCAAGGTGTCTTTGACCTTGATTTTCATCGACTGCTGGTGTGTTGTGGTGGTGCTTGATCGCTAGTTTGGTCATGTCCATCGACCATGATGGTTTATGTTCTTTGACTACAGGGCCCTATGACCTCGTACCTCCCTTCGGTCGATGGTATCTCCTGGTCACATGTTTTGTCATATATTATCGATTATGTTGATGATAATGATTGACCTACATGTTGCATGAATGTGGGAATATTATGCATTTAAGGTTTGATGATATGTTGTATTGGTATGACTCAAATCCTGAGGGCATAAGAAAAGACGTAATATAGTCGTGTAGTATATATGCTTAGGGTCAAATAGGATTAGCATTGGATGACCACATGCCTTGTTTCCTTGTATTGTTTAGTTGATTAATAATGCAGCAAGAGAAATCAACTATTATACTTGTTCTTCATATTCCTTCTAAAAGTATAAAATGTTCTACTGATTAGTGGTAATTACCTAAATTGCTTAAACAATGTTATCTAATTAACTCATGTCATTTAGTTGAATCTGTTCAACTTGATGATAATGTTACCTTCCTAATTTAAGCTTATCTGTGTTAATAATAAACATTGGAAGAGAGTTATATCTCTCACTGGGACATTTGGTCTCACCTCGTGGGTTGCCACATCTTTGAGGTGCTCATGTATGACGAGGTAGAGATCGTGTGGTTGAGGCTGAGAAACAAGAGGAGTAGTAGTTGTTGAAGGTCGAACATACTACAAGTGTTTTGTAGTAGAGTCATATGTGTCGTCCCTATACTCTAGGTCCTTGGAGGTGTTTTGTAGAGGTTGTATATCGACACGAGTTTAGGAAGTAGGCCATGGTTGTATAGATACAATTTGTATATATAAGTGAACATGATATCCCTTATACAAGTTGTGGCTAGTTGGACAAGTGAACAATGATACATATCATCTTATGGTAGTGATATGTAATACATGTAGCTTCTTGTGGATACATATTGAATATCTTTCTACTTTTGTGGTAATCTAACAAAAGTTTTAATTTACCCTATTTTATGGTAATCTTGGATCTTTAATATTAGTTCCATACTTTATTTTGAGTAGTCTCATTTTGTGTGGCGATGGTCATCAAAATTTGGATGGTATTAGAGCACTAAGTTTTCTTAGTCAACAGGACATCAGATTAGGGTTGTGTCTGTTCTAGTTTCCTTCAGTCTTTCTGATGGTAACTTCTGCTAATGAAGAAGAAGAGGAATTGAAGAGAAAATGGTTGGAGAACACCAAGAACATGCTACTGAGAGCGATGTTGCTACACTAAGAGGTGGTGCAAGGTAGCATGATAGGGTTGACATTGTGCCTAAGATGCCCCAATTTGACCCAACAGTGGTGGCCAATCCTATTTTTCAGTCCATGTTTGGATAGTTCATGGTCACGATGACGCATATGGTGGATAGTATGACCACACCCCAAACAAGAGCGACAATCCCCAATGTGTCGGCTTTTGGGAAGACCTTTGAGAGGTTAAGGTGTGTAGGAGCAGTTGAGTATGCTGGTACAACATACCTAGAGGATGCAGATCTGTGGTTGACCGAGCTGGAGAAAGCCTTCACAATCCTCAACATTCTAGAAGAGGATAAGGTGATGCAAGCAGTGTATTTGTTGAAAGGGATTGCTGGCCACTTGTGGGCCATCGAGGAGGAGAAGAACCTTGGTGTCATGATCAGTTGGGTAGATTTTGGGTGGGAGTTTGTTAGTCGATACTTCCCTAAGACATACCTTGATTAGAAGATCATGTAGTTTGAGAAGATCTGGCAGGGATCCATGTCGATCAATGAGTACGAGGAAATTCGTATGGAGCTTCTGAGGTTATGTACACATATGGTAGCGATAGGCAAGGAGAGGATTAAACATTTAGTGAAGGGCTTGAGTATAAAGTTGATGATTCTAGTGTCATCTCTTGAGAAGAAAGAATGATTTCCCACATTTATGGAGTCGGTCAGAAGAGTAGAGCGATCAATGGTGGAGAAGCGAAAGGTGAATGCCAAGAAGAGACATATGCAATATTAGGGACAGTCTTCAAGAGGCTTCAATAATACTAGTTTTTCAATACCACCATAACAATAGAGTTCGACGGTTGAGTCCCAGTGGTCTGCAAGCAAAAGTAGATGTAATAATATGTTTTCAAATTAGTCATCTAATTAGGGTTTACTTGGATGATTGTATGCTTAACTGCGTTGATCATTGTTTAAAGCTTCATTAGTAGTGGTAGTTAAGTTTTGATGTTTTAAATATAATTAGAAGGTTTAATCATACTTTGACTCACATAATTAGTGTTAAGATTTAGAAACCCCAAGAGGCCCAAATTAGGGTTTTGATGACATATGAATACAAAATTTGATAAGTATAGTGTCTCACTAAATGATTTTTAGCATTTTATGTGTACTTTTATTTAATAAAAATTTGTATATGTTTTGGATATGTAAAATTTGAGCACTATTGAAAAATATTAGAATTTTTGAAGAATGCTCTGACCTGTTTGTCGGTCGAGTTTCAAACTCGACCGACCATATTTTTAGATTGACATAGAAGTGTGGTAATTGAATTTTATATTTTTATTGGAATATCCAATTAATCTCAACTTTTAACTACAATTGTGAAACTCTATTACAGACACACAATTAAATTTTCATAATTTTTGGATGATGTTTGATCTCTATAGAGAGGGGTGTCAGTCGAGTTCTGTGCATGACAAACTCGACCGACCATGCTGCAGATTGCAATATAGTAGTGTAGTATTTGATTTTTTGTTATTTATTGGTAACTCCAAATGATCTAAACTTTTTATTGTTTCTTAAAACCTAAATTTTAGACATTTTGTTAAATTTTCATAAAGTTTTTATGATTTTTGAAGTGTGGTGTCGATCGAGTGTATAACTCAGCCAACCAACCAGTCTGAGCAAAATAAAAATACAATGAAGGGCCTGTTTGCAATTATTCTAAGAACCTCAATTGATCTATATGACTAACCTAACACACAAGGAACTCTCATAACTCATCATTCCTATCAAAGAAAAGAAATTATATAGAGGAAGAGGAGAGCTATGGTTATGAGAAGAGAAAGTGGTGGAGATGTTGACCTAGGGTTTCTCTATCCAAGAAATGATGAAATAAAGTAAGTTTAGCTTCTTTGCATAACATTTCACGGTGAATCTTCTCTCACATGTCAAGATTCTGTCCCTCCTCTAATTTGATTCAAAATCACATCAAATCTTCCCCTTTTCTCACTCTTTCTCTTCTAATCCCCATTTCTAGGGTTTCTGAGTTGAGAGGAGATAGAATTGGATTCATTTGCTAGAGTTTGATTGGTTTTCCAAAAATTAAGAGGTTGATCTATGTTTTTAAGGTGCTTGACACCTGAGGTGAGTTTGTTTCTTCCTCCTAAGCTCTGTATTCATGATTAAAGCCTAATTCTATCCTGCTAAAATAATCAGAAACCTTTTTTGTATATGTATGTGATTGGATATTGGTTTGGAAAAGATATTGGGGCTTCAAATTCTACTAATTTTGATTATTTCCCATTGATTGAAACTTGATTAGTTCCTGATATATTGATTGAGGGTCCATGGGTAATCTTATGGGTAGATTACTATGTTATTTCATGTGAATTTTGCCTAAAAATCAGCCCAACGACCGATATGCTTGGAACGGAATTGACATATATAAAATCATATTTGAATTGTAGTAGATTGTATTATACAAGTGTATTGTTGAATGTTAATGGAACTGGATATAATATATCTATAAGGATTAGTATGAGGTGACCACATATCCTAATTAGGGTTTGTGTTGAGTAAGTGAATCAAATGAGTCAATTAATTAATGTATACTTATGATTGATGAATGGAATATGTGAAAATGAAAACTAGGGTTTTGCATGTGTGTGTGAATAGCCCTAATGAACCTCTATGCATCATTATGAAATTACTTAGTGATATGGATCTTATGATGTATTGAACTAAGGATGACTTCTTGAAAACCCTAGATGTTTTGTATTAAAATGAGTATGAATGATGAAGCTAGAACTTGCATATGATGTTTGAAATGTGATGAAATGTTGAATTTAAGTATTAGTACTTCAATTAAAGATGATGAGTGTTACTAATATGATCTAATATTAATGCATTTGTTTTAGTACAATTTATGGAATAATGAGTATCCCTCATATGAATGTGGGTCCTTTTATACAAGTTGCATAACATTGATTTATGAAGGATGATCAGAGATTATGATGTAAGAAGATGTAACCTAAACCATTCTTTTAAGCCAAAGTGGTTAGTATAATTAAGAATGATCACTGTTGATTATGGAAATGACATTAGTAGTCAATGATGTGGTACACTTATCTAAATATAAGAGACAATACGAACAAGATGTACTTAACAATGATTGCAAGTTAAAGATGAAACTAATTAAGTTAGCATGATGAAGTAATTTATGTGTTATTTTAATTGCAAGTGGCTTAACCCAAATTAAATGGAATATACTCAGAACTAGACTTTGGTAAATGTTAAGTAGAAGATAGGCATTATATTTAGATGTGAATCAAGAATGATTGGTCCAAATAATGTAATGAAAATGAAATGCAAGAAGTTGAGACTACTGAATATAAAATGAAGGGAAAATATGGGAATTAGTAGATGATTCTAAAAATGTAACTATTACCCTAAATGATGAGTTTGATGGTGCTAGTGAATGACAATATCAAATGAGGGATTAAGGGATGCACATAACTGTAGTTGAATTCAACTAAAAGATGAAATTCAAGTATTTGAATTGATTTACAAAATGTGTTCTTGAATTGTGACTTGTACTCTGAGAATGGACTAATAGTACAAACTTCAAATGATAGTCAACATGTGTTGATTAGTAAACCCATCTGAAGAATGTGAAATAAAATAAGAAGAGAACTAAGTCTTTTATGCATGTATATGCATGAAATTTATTTGCATCTATTGATATTGGATGGAACAAGCATATGTTGTATAATAAATCTATTCTGAGTATGATGAATGATACATGATATCTATATGCTTTTACTGTTTCTAGTCCTAATGCCTTTGCTACTATTTGTTAAGAACTGTGATATATAATGAACTGATAAGAAATATGTTGAAATTGAATTTAATATGCACTGCTTACATTTGAGAAACCCTAATAAGGGTAAATGTTGCGTAATGAAATTACTTCTAGGGCTGAAAGCCCACTAATGATGATAAAACCCTGATGGGGTGAATGTTAGACAATAAGATTATGTCTCGAATTGAAAGCCCACTATTGATGATTTCCATGAGATGATGTAGAAGATAGAAATAATCATATGTGTAGCAATCTACATAATGATTGTGCTTATTTCTTTGATTATTATCCTTATTGATAAACTTAATCTATTTCATGTTAATCTAGTTATGGGAGAATACACATATATGGTATACAATGTTTTGATTTCTTTTAAGATGAGTAAAAGAGATGATTAATAAATAAAATGATGGAACACCTAGTTAGGTTCCCTGAACACCATGAGTTTCCCTCGAGGACCACACCGAGGAAACAAAACAGATCTCCTTGTAGTAATCGCTGAATTATGAGAAGGATTTCCAGAGTGTGGATTGAGACCTTAAAGTTTAGACCACCAAGATTTAGGAGTGATTCATCTGGAGTGGCTCTAGATCTAATCCTTGTTGTGAAAGTCTATCTCCAGATGAAATAGACTTTGATGAAATGAAATATGTGAAATGTGAAAATATGTGAAATGATGTGATTTGTGATATGCTGTTTTGTTGGTTCCTATCTCATGTACCTGAGATGAGGATGTAAGCCTATTTAGGCAACCTGAGGTGGCCAGGGTTTATTGTTGATAAATTATGGTGGTCGACTAAACCCTAAGATAGTGACGGTGAGTTGTTGGCATGAGAATCAGGCGTGGCGACTTCTACTTGGTGAGGTACAAGCCAAGTAGTTTTAGGGCAAATGAATAAAAGATCATAAGCCGTGCAGAACATGATTTGAATGGTTGTTACATTCCTAATACTTCTACTTGATGATTTGCCATTTTTTATTATGCTTCTTGTTGTGAAAGGTAATCATGTTGCTATGGACATTTTCTGTTTCATATTATGATATGTCATGTTGACAAGTTATAAAAGATGGGATTTATATCCATTCTGAATATGAGTTGGATTGCTTGCTATTTGATAGTATTGTTTGGTAGATATGTATTATGTGTACTTCAACTTTAGGACTGCAGGATGTGTCCCTGGTCCGGCTGATGGAGTGTCACAAAAATAATGTTATTATTATGTATTGATTCAAAATGCTTAGAACTTGACTTATTTCTCATGCAGTAGGGTTCTTAATTTGAACTAAGAAGTATCTACTGATTTTTTCATAGACATGCTCTAAAAGATGTTTCAAAGTTATAATTGGTTTAAGTGATTACCTTATCTATTGGATTAGATTACAATTGTAAGTTAGATATGAATTATGATATAACTATCTGTTAGACTTTTCAAAATCTACATGTTTCTGTTAAGTTTATTATACTTAATCTGATGCTGATGCATGTACCTAGCTTGAGTGGGAGGTATCCATCCACTCACTGGGGCTATGTATGAGTCTCATGAGGTTGTTTCAAATGTTTTTAGGTATAATTCTATCCAGCGGAGAGGTCCTGACAAAGAATATATAAATAGCATAATCTAGATAGATTAGAATTTCCCTGTACTCTCACTTTCCTAGGATGGGTTGTACACTAAGTTTGTTCATCAATGTACATGTATCTGATGTAAACTGAACTGCATATGAGAACAAGATTTTATTTTGATTTTAATGGAGTTGAATAAGATTTGTGATATCTAAATGTGATGTCCTTGATGTGACATTGATTTATGAATTTGTGAAGAAAGAAAAAGGAAAAAATTATCTGTGTTTTTTGTATATTGTTTAATCGCCTTTGTCGGGAATTCATTGTTTTATTTCATAATCTGGGTTTAGGTCTTGGGATTATCTCTAATGGTTGGTATTTATGCTAATCAAAAGAGTGGGTCCTGATAACATGGTATCAGAGCCTAGGTTAGATGAATCTACATGGACAATAGGATTTAGGACTAAATGATAATGTGGATGTTGAATATAACCTGAATGATGCACATATTGACTGAACTCAGTATCCAGATACTATGGTCAAGTATTTGGGTATTGAAGTAAGCTTATATGGAACTACCGATTGTACTTCTTTTGAATGCCATGAACAAGTATCCAGATGAATCAGTTTGGTAGTATAATAAGATGCATAAAAAAAGAATGGCAATAAAATGGTGAAAAATAAAAGTATTTTATAATTCAATATGGAACCTATGGAAAGAAGGAAATTTCATATAATAAAGATAAAAGCCTAATGGATTATGAAGAAAAACTCTAATGAGTTTGAATATAAGTGTGAAATTTGAAACAGTGAGGGAAAAATATGAAATAAGAATAATGCACACTAAATGATATTCTTTATGAAGGAAATTGAAGAATGTGGATGATAATATGTGAATTAATCATAATCTTAATCCATGAGATACATAATCAAAATTTTAAAAGGATGTGAAAGGTGATGTGAATCAAATCTTGATAAATGATGTATTACTAATATTTTTGAAGTAAGTGTTTGTAATACCCAAGAAGAGATATGATGACTACAAGGGATGAAATATCCATTTAATGCAAAAAAATGTCATATATACAAAAATAATATGAAAGTCTTTATAATTTGATGCCCAAAGAGATGAATGATTAGATAATATGATATTCTTCCATATCGTTTCTTGGATTTTGGGGTGAAATCCTAAAAGGAGGGGAGAATTTGTAATGGTCCGTTTTCAAATTAGTCATCTAATTAGGGTTTACTTGGATGATTGTATGCTTAACTAAGTTGATCATTGTTTAAAGCTTGATTAATGATGGTAGTTAAGTTTTTATGTTTTAACTATAATGAGAAGGTTTAATCATACTTTGACTCACATAATTAAGGTTAAGATTTGGAAACCCTAATCGGCCCAAATTAGGGTTTTGATGACATATGAATACAAAATTTGATAAGTATAGTGTCTCACTAAATGATTTTAGTATTTTATGTGTAACTATGATATAATTGAAATTTGTATATCTCCATTTTGAGAACTATTGAAAAATATCAGAATTTTTAAAGAATGTTCTAACCTGTTTTTCGGTCGAGTTTCTAACCCGACCGACCATATTTTTAGAATGATATAGCAGTGTGGTAATTGAATTTTATCTTTTTATTGGTATATCCAATTGATCTAAAATTTGAACATTAGTTGGGAAACTATATTATAGACATACTATTAAATTGGAGTAATTTTTGGATGATGTTTGATCTCTGTAGAGAGGGGTGTCAGTCAAGTTCTGTGCAGGAGAAACTCAACCAACCATGTTGTAGACTGTAATATAGTAGTATAGTATTTGATTTTTATTTATTCAATGTTAACTCCAAGTGATCTAAATTTTTTACTATTTCTTATAAACTCAATTTCAGACATTGGGTTAAATTTGCATAATTTGTGGATGATTTTTGAAGTGTTGTGTCGGTCGAGTTTATAACTCAGCTGACCAACCAATCTGAGCAAAATAAAAATATAATGAAGGGCTGGTTTGCAATTGTTCAAAGCACCTCAATTCATCTATATGACTAACCTAACACACAAGGATATCTAATAATTCGTCATTCCTATCAATGAAATGAAATTCTAGAGATAGAAGAGAGCTAGGGTTTTGAGAAGAGAAAGTGGTGGAGATGTTGACCTAGGGTTTCTCTATCCAAGATATGATGAAATCAAGTAAGTTTAGCTTCTTTGCATAGAATTTCATGGTGAATATTCTCTGACATGTCAAGATTCCATCCCTCCTCTGATTTGATTCAAAATAATATCAAATCTTCCCCTTTTCTCACTCTTTCTCTTCTAATCCCCATTTCTAGGGTTTTTGAGTTGAGAGAAGAAAGAATTGGATTCATTTGCTAGAGTTTGATTGGGTTTCCAAAAATTCAGAGGTTGACCTACGTTTTTAAGGTGCTTGGCACCTGAGGTGAGTGTTTTTATCCCTCCTAAGCTCTATATTTATGTTGAAAGCCTAATTCTATCTGGATAAAATAATCAGAAACCTTGTTTGTATATGCATGTGATTGGATATTGATTTGGAAAAGATATTGTGGGATCAAATTCTACTGATTTTGATTATTTCTCATTGATTGGAACTTGATTAGTTCCTGATATATTGATTGAGGGTCCATGGGTAATCTTATGGGTAGATGACTATGCTATTTCATGAGAATTTTTCCTAAAAATCAGCCCAATGGCCGATATGCTTAGAATTGAATTGACATATAAAATCATATTTGAGTTGTACTAGAGTTTATTATACAAGTGTATTGTTGAATGTTAATGGAACTGAATATAATATATGTATAAGGATCAGTATGAGGTGACCACATATCCTGATTAGGGTTTGTGTTGAGGAAGTGAATCAAACGAGTCAATCAATTAATTTATACTTATGATTGATGAATGTAATATGTGAAAATGAAAACTAGGGTTTCCGTGTGTGTGTGAATAACCCTAATGAACCTATATGCATCAGTATGAAATTACTTAGTGATATGGATCTTATGATGTGTTGAACTAAGGATGACTTCTTGAAAACCCTAGATGTTTAGTATTAAGACGAGTATGAGTGATGAAGCTAGAACTTGTATATGATGTTGTAAATGTGATGAAATGTTGAATGTAAGTATTAATACTTCAATTAAAGATGATGAGTATTACTAATATGATCTAAGACTAATGCATCTATTTTAGTACCATTTATGGAATAATGAGTATCCCTCATATGAATGTGGGTCCTTTTATACAAGTTACATAACATTGATTTGTGAAGGATGATTAAAGATTATGATGTAAGAAGATGCAACCTAAACCATTCTTTTAAGATAAAGTGGTTAGTATAATAAAGAATGATCACTGTTGATTATGGAAATGTCATTAGTAGTCAATGACATGGTACACTTATCTAAATATAAAAGACAATATGGACAAGATGTACTTAATGGTGATTGCACGTTAAAGATGAAACTAATGAAGTTAGAATGATGAAGTAACTTAGCTCTTATTTTAATTGCATGTGGCTTAACCCAAATTAAATGAAATATACTAAGAACTAGTCTTTGATAAATGATAAGTAGAAGAGAAGCATTCTATGTAAAGTGAATAAGAAAGATTGGTCCAAATAATGTAATGAACATGAAATGAAAGAAGTTGAGAACACTGAATATAAGATGAAGGAAAAAGATGGGAATTAGTAGATTCTAAGAATGTAACTCTTTCCCTAAATGATGAGCTTGATGATGCTAGTGAATGACAATATCAAATGAGGGATTAAGGGATGCACATATATGAGAATGGACTAATAGTACAAACTTCAAATAATAGTCAACATGTGTTGATTAGTAACCCCTTCAAAAGAATGTGAAATAAAAGAAGAAGAGAACTAAGTGTGTTATGCATGTATATTCATGAAATGTATTTGCATCTATTGAGATTGGATGGAACAAGAATATGTTGTATGATAAATCTATTCTGAGTATGATGAATGATACATGATATCTATATGCTTCTACTATTGCTAGTTCTAATGCCTTTGCTAATATTTGTTAAGAACTATGATATATAATGAACTGATAAGAAATATGTTGAAATTGAATTTAATATACACTCCTTACATTTGAGAAACCCTGATAAGGGTAAATGTTGCATAATGAGATTATATCTAGGGCTGAAAGCCCACTAATGATGATAAAACCCTGATGGGGTAAATGTTGGACAATAAGATTATGTCTCGGGCTGAAAGCCCACTATTGATGATTTCTATGAGATGGTGTAGAAGATAGAAATAATCATATGTGTTGCAATCTACAGAATGATTGTGCTTCTTGCTTTGATCATTGTCCTTATTGATAAACTTAATCTGTTTCATGTTATTCTCATTATGTGAGAATACACATACATGATATATGGTGTCTTGAATTATTTTAAGATGAGTAAAAGAGATTAATAACAAGTGAAATGATGGAACACCTAGTTAGGTGCCCTGAACACTGTGCGTTTCCCCTGAGGACCACACTGGGGAAACAAAATGGATCTCCTTGTAGTAATTGATGAATTATGAGAAGGATTTCCAGAGTGTGGATCAAGAACATAAAGGTTAGACCACCAAGATTTAGGAGTGAGCCATCTGGAGTAACTTTGGCCTTAAATCCTTGCTGTGAAATTTTATGTCCAGATGGAACAGTCTCTGGTGAAATGAAATATGTGAAATGTGAAAATATGTGGAATGTTATGATATGTGATAAACTATTTTGTTGGTTCCTATCTCATGTACATGAGATGAGGATGTGAGCCTCTTTAGGAAACCCTGAGATGGCCATGGTTACATTATAGTCTTGGGATGGATACCTTGGAGAAGTATCGAGTAGTCTTACACTGTATATCCAAGGTGGCAATGTTTGTCGATTGTGATGTGATGTGGGTATTCCAAGGAGATAGGAAGATTCTTCTGATGTGTTTGCTATCAGCGATGGTGGTAGAGAAGTTGATGAGTTAGGGCTGTGAGGCTTTTCTTGCACTTGTGGTGTATACTAAGGTGAGGGGTCCTAGTATTTAGGAGGTGCCCTTTGTTCTTGAGTTTGAGGATGTGTTTCCCAATGAGTTTCTAGGTGCCCATCCACCTCTGGAGATTGATTTTGAGATCATTCTGGTTCCTGGTACACATCTACTAGTGCAGACACCATACAAGATGGCACCATCTAAGATGCAAGAGATGAAGAAGCATAAGGTGAACTATCTGACACATGATTTTGAGCTACCTACATTTGTTCACACTTTGAAGATTTAGAGCCATTACCTTTATGGTGAGAAGTTTCATATCTTCATAGATCACAAGAATCTACAATACATCTTCCCTAAATAGGAGTTGAATATGATAATCAAGGATTATGACTACACCATATATTACCATCCAGGGTAGGCGAACATGGTGGAAGACACTTTGAGTAGAAAGTCTTCATCATCAACTTATGATAAAGCACATTTGTGTTCCTTGGTGTGCCACAAGCAAGACATGTTAGTGTCTTTGCATCATATGAATGTAAAGTTGGAGGTATCTTTGTTAGCAAGACTATTGGCATAGTTACAAGTGAAGCCTACACTAAATCAACAGACTAGAGATGCACAACATAATGATATCATGATATAGAAGATCGAAGTAGAGTTTGGTAGTGAGAAGCATGATGGCTTTAATGTGTCATAGGATGTGACACTATGTTACCATGGTAGAGTAGTGGTTCCTGATCTGGATAATCTGAGGAAGTTAGTTTTGGAGGAGGCTCATGCCTCCATGTATGCTATGCATCCAGGTAGCACCAAGATGTATCACAATTTGAAATACTTATACCGGTGTCCTGGTTTGAATCAAGATGTAGTTGATTTTGTTGCCAAGTGTCTTATGTGTCAGTAGGTTAGCACAAAACATCAGAAGCATACAGGAACATTACAACTGTTGCCCATACCATAGTGGAAGTGGGATCATGTCACGATGGACTTTATGGTTGGTCTACCTAGGAGAACCATATGTCATGACTCCATATGGGTTATAGATGACAAAGTTAGTGCACTTTTTGATAGTGAAGATGACATACACAACAGAGAAGCTTGCATAGATATATGTTGATGAAATAGTGTGGTTGCATGGTATCCCATCTACCATTGTATCTGATAGATGTCCTTAGTTCACCAGTCATTTTTGGGAACGTTTGAACATAGCTTTGGGTACACAGTTGAGGTTCAGTACAACATTCCACCCACAGACAGATGGACAATTAGAGAGGACGATTCAAATCTTGGAGGATCTAATGAGAGCTTATGTTTTGCAATTTTTGGGCAGTTGGGACGTGCACCTAAGTTTGATAGATTTTTCATACAATAACAGTTATCAGAGGAGCATTGATATGGCACCATATGAGGTGATGTATAGGTGACATTGTAGATCTCTGTTGTGTTGGTGTGAAATCCGTGAGTATCAACTTTTAGGTCCTAAACTTGTGTAATAAATGACAGAGAAGATCAAAGTGATTCAACAACTGCTGAAGGTAGGATGAGATAGACATAAGTCATATGCAGATAATTGTCATAGACTGTTATAGTTCCAAGTGGGAGATAAAGTGTACGTCATGGTCTCTCCTTGGAAAGGTGTTTTAAGGTTTAGGAAGAAGGGTAAGTTGGATCCTAGGTATATGGGACCTTACCAGATGGTGGCATGTGTTGGGGAAGTGGCTTATAAGTTGGAGTTGCCACCCGAGTTGCACAAGTTGCATCCAATGTTTGACATTTCTATGTTGAGGAAGTGGCACCCTGACATTGAGTTAGTGTTGCACCCATGGAGGTTGAGTTAGAGGTGGATGGGTCATATGTGAAAGGTCCTCTATTGATCCTAGAAAGGAAGAATGAAGAGGTTGAATAAGAAGGATATTGTGTTGGTTAAGGTTCTATGACATCCCCGTGGCATAGAGGAATCTGTGTGGGAGTTAGAGAATGAGATGCATAGGAAGTATACATCTCTTTTTTCATAGGATTTTGGGGGTGAAATCCTTGTTAGGGTTTTATGGTTGTAAGACCCCTGACCTAGCTTAGCGTGTGATCTTGCTTTGTTTTGTTTAATAAGACATTTAGAACCTTGATATAATCTCTTCACATGCTTTAATAACATATGACATGTTTATGTTTTCAGTTTGGTCCAATTTGAATTATGTTTGACCTAGTTATGCTATATGTGTGCTTGTTTTGGACCAAGTTGCAATTCACCCATGTTGAGGGGTTACTTCGCAATTTGTCACATGTTGAAGGTTCCCCACATCTTATATCATCAGGAGAGTGAGAATGATGTTGGTGGGTGCCTTCCTATTCTTTTGTTTGATGAGGAGGGAAGTGATGACTCTTTGGATGTGTTTTTAGGGTTTGCTTTGGTGGTTGGCCTTGTTTGAGTGTTTCTCTTTTGTGATGATTTTAAGAGACCACACTTATGTTTTCTTGGTGTTTCTCTCTACGGTCAAAGGCTTTTGAGTGTTTCTTTAGTTTTATATGGTCAAAGAGGCCTGGATCTCTTTCTTTTTATCACTAATAATCTAGGGTCTCTTTTGGTCGCTGGTTCCTCTTCAACCTAGATGTGATGGTGATGTCTTTGACTGATGGGCTTTGTGCCTTTGGTTTCTCTTCAACCGATGGTCCTATAGGACCAAGTGAGGTCTCTTTTTTTCCTTTTTTTTCACGACCTTAGTGCTTGCATTGTTTTAGTGGATGCATGGGTGATCTTTTGATGAACAAATGCCATGAGAAACCTAAATGCCTTGACACCCAACCCCTTTTCACCTCTATCCTACACTTAAGTATATAACCCCTCTCCTTCACACACAAGTATCTCTTTTATACCTCCTTCTCTCTTCTATCTTATGTTGGACGCTTGTGTTCTTGATGGTGTGGAGGACCTCATCTTTAGTACTTTGTGTCCGAAATCCTTTAGATGTGGTGATCCCAGTTTGGAGCTACTCTTTCTTGGTGATCTTTGGTGATTCTTTGATCCTTGGTAAGTAATCTATCTCTTTGTTCTTTTTCTTTCAAAACCCTACCTCTGTTTTCTTCTTCTTGGCTGAATCCATGGAGCTTCTATGGTAATGCTTGTGTTGGGATGGAGGTACTCCTCTCTTTTGGGCCAAATCCTTAGTTTTCCAAGGTAGTGTTTAGGTTGAGTGGAGGAACTCTTCTCCCCTTTCTCTCCTTTTATTCTTTTTGGCCTAGAAGGTTTGGTTCTCCTTCTTGCCCTTTAATCTAGGGTTTTCTTCTATTTTTAGGTGGTTACTTGCTTGGTCATGAAGGTGATCAAAGCTATGTTCTCTCTTGCTTTTAGAGCTCTTTGCTTGGAGGTGGTTGCACCATCATCTAAGATAGATTATATAACTCTTCCCTCATCTATTGTTGCACCATAATATTGCTTGCATGCTACTATTTTTTCTCAAAAATGTGGTCATAATATTCTAGATGTCACTATATTGTTCTAGGGTTTAAAATCTTTAAGTATACTTTCCTAGTTTGCTCTTTCTCCTATACCCTAATTCATGTGGCCAAGATTTAGTTGATAGTGATGGTGATGATTGTGATGGAGTGAACTTTTGGGTTTCAAAGTGATTTTTAATTGGCGTGATAATAGTTGGTTTTTGGCATCAAAATCAAATGTAAAATACATGAAGTGTTGAGGAAGCTATAGCCCAAACTAGTGAATATTTGAATGATCCTAATAGGAGATATTTAGATTGGAATGTCATGCAATAATGTGATTTGACGTATGATAGATCAAGATTTTATCAATAGCTACATCACACGCCCTATGATGTACATATGGAATGTGTGGCAATAATCTGACTTTGGATCCAATTTCCTTTAATGGTCGTAGCACTACTCACAAAGAAGGTGTCAGATTAGTGTTAGGATATGGTCTTGGATGTGAGATCGAGGGGTGGAATTTGATCTCCTACCATGCAGTTGGCTTACAGTAGCAACAGGTAGTTGCTGCGTTACCTCCACCAACACATGATGTGGTTGTTCTCCTTCCCTATCCATCGCCATTCACATTGCAGAGGAAGAAGGAAGGCTTCACCGCTGCGCCGTGTGTGAGTACACAAGGAGTCCGAGCCTGGTTGCCTTATGGAGGAGAGATCGGTGGTGGAGCACCTCAACTCAGTGGGTGGCTCACCAGAATCCAACCTAGTGGCGCTCACACTTGTGTGGAGTGTCAGACCAGCGATGCCCACGGCGGTGGCCTCCTCGAGCTGCAAATAGGAGCGACCAGATCAGTAGTCGGCTCTTGTGAGGAGCAGTAGATGAGATGCTATACATCCGCGGAGGTGGGGGATCCATCGTCAGTGGACGAGGAGTACTGACAGAGGCTGTTCAAGCATAGAAAAACGTCATCAGCCCATACATGGTGAAAACATGCTAAAGCAGAAAGGAGGAAGAGTAGCATGATTGAGGAAGTGAGAATCAGAGTCTAGGCGATGGAAATCTTCCCCTTGGCGGCAGCGGCATGACACAGATGGGGCTCACAACTACATCGAAGCTGGGGTGGTAGAATCACGGAGGCGCAACCTTAGGAGGTGATAGGGAGGCTTTGAGCTCCCTTTCTGCTGTCCAATGGTCTTGCGAGGAGGAGCCGATGTTGCTCAAAGATCACAATAGCATGACGACAACTTGTCCATGGAGAACAGATGGCGGTTCTTGGTTGCATGACGGAAACCTACCCCAGAGCGGTGGCCTCCTCGAGCCATAGCAGAAGCCCACCAATGATGAGCCTGAGATTCCCTGAGGCTCTAGCTGGGGTGGTCGGAGCTGGTGATAGCCAAAGGGGAGGATGAGGAGTTCTGCATCGTGGATTTCTCACCGGGGTAGAACCCCACGGCGGCGGCCGTTTCCATGGCACGATGCATGCAAGCATCACAAGAAGAAGAGAGGCATGAACCACCCATAATCCAATCGGGTTCAGCTGCCCTTGAACCACCAGGCTCCACCACCAGCCCTTTGAGGAACCACATGGCGGATTAGGATTGGATCGAAAAAGTAAATACCCAATAAATTCCCATATCTTCAATATATCATAGAAAATAGCATGATTATCAGAAAAATATGAATAAGGTACTAAAATTCTCAAAAAAATGAGTAGAACACAGTACAATGATAATATCATGCTTTTGATGAATTTCTGTCAAGTAATATCATGTAAGATATTATATGCTTATTTCATGGAAAATAAATATCAAATGATTATATAAAATTATGAGAATATGTCACTAAGTCTATAATCATGTTTAGAATGCATATGATGTCAGTTATGGTCATGTTGATATACGAAATCATGTAATTTGATTAATATGGATAATCAAGGATATTAACACTAAAGATAATGCAATTAATGCATACATGTTCAATAAATGATGAAATTTACAGAGTAAGCTCATATCAGTATTTGGAACCTCATAATTAAATATGAGACCAGGATGATACCCATAATCCATGTTATATGATGATGTTTGCTCTTAATGTGATATAAACCCTAATTTGAGTAATGCATGTAACTTATGGTTAATGAAAGTGACATAATGTTAAGTATGTTCACATAATAATATGACACATGAGTATATCCAGTTGGTGAACTATAATATGGATAATGACATCAGTAAGATAAATATAAGGTAAGAATACAAGTAATCATGAGGATATCATAATGAGATAGGCATACCCTAAAATGGATATAAATAGGGTTAATGATGATGAGAACCTGATGATCGCATGTGATCTTGTCTTAACCAGGGGTTTGACAAAGTTATAGATGACATGAGGAATATGTGATTAGAATGATCTATCTCTTTGGAAGGTACGCCATTACCTCTTACTTGGCTTATTATATAATATGCTTGTGTTATATGTGTAGTAAAATACTTGGCATATGATATTGGATGAAATGATTTTTCTACATGATATGTTGTTTGATTTTTCATACTTATGGTTATGGACACATGAAACATAAGATATCTGATCCATTATATGATAGCACTAAATCTCATTGGTAGAATAGTGCATTGATGAAAGAACTAAATCTCTTTGACAGAATAGTGCTTTTATGAAGTACTAAATCTCTTTGGAAGAATAGTACATGTGAGCACTAAATCTCTTTGGTAGAATAGTGCATGTAGTTGATCAACTTTACATATAATGGAAAGTCGTGGTAAAATATGTGTTCTCTTTTGTTAATGAACATCTTTGTGCAAGTATATGCTTTTCTAATATTCTTTTGTTACTGCCAAGTATTAGTTTTATCTTATTGCCAAGATATGATGAGAGGTATATAAAAGACACGTAGGCGTACTCAGTACAATATTCTTGAATATTGTGCTGACGTGTACTGAATGTAATCTTTTGTTTAGGTTGGGGTTATGCTCTTGAAGATCCAGGATAGTGAGAGTTGTGTGGCGAGCTGATGTACAGGTGGACCTGTTGTCTTAAGATCCTGTATTAGAGGTATTACATGTATATGTATAAGTTTGTTGTTCAATATGTAATATCAAATGTTGTAACAATTCATGTTGTAATTATATGTTGAATGGTGAACATATGTTGTATGGTTTGGTTATTATTCATGTGCATGTACTACTGATTGTTTCCTTCTGACTCCCTTGATTTTCTTCTTCTTAGCCTAGTGTGGGGTGTTTAAATTGGGATTCTCGTTGAGGCGAGGTTTCAATTTGGACATCACACATTAGATTAAGTTTTAGAAAAATCTTGGGATGTCACAATGATGGTTCAAATACATCTTGGCCTTGGTTTTGTTATCATGGTTTTTGGTTTAGTTATCTTGTATAAGGAGGAGATTTGGTATTTTCTTATGCTTGATCTTGGGTTTCCTCTATTATACCATGGTTTCCATGTTAATATCTTGTAATTCTTGTGTAAGGTTCGAATGGCTATTGTTTCCTTGATGTTCCACCTTTAGTGACACTTGATTTTCTTGGAGTGAATAGATGTTTCAATGGAGATGTTTTCTTAGTTATAATCACCTTGTTTGATCATGTTTTGCTAAGTGGTGGTGGTGTTCTTTGGATGGTCGTTGAGGAGGTTTTGGGTCACTGATTTTATTGGTTTGTCCGTTGACCTAGTTCTTTGTTTCGGTCGTTGAAGTGGGCATTTGTCTTCGATCGATGATGGGTGTTATGGTTTGTGGTCACTGGTGTTTTGGGTTCCCTTCAACCCATGGGGTTGAGTGATGTTTTTTGGTCATTGATATGGTCTTCGACCTAGGTTTCCCTTCAACCATGTGTGGTCTTCGGTCGCTGTGGCTTTGTGATCTTCTTTGACTGCCAAAATAGTGGTGTTCCTGGTCGCTAAAGTGGTCTTAGACTAAGGTGTCCTCGACCTTGATTTTCTTTGATTACTGGTGTGTTATTGTGACGTTCCCAGATTTTCTAAAACTTAATCTAATGTGTGGCGTCCAAATTGAAACCCTCACCTCAATGAGAATCTCAATTTAAACACCACACACTAGGCTAAAAAGAATAAAATCAAAGGAGGTCAGAAGAAAACAATCAGTAGCACATGCACATGAACAATAATAAAACCATACACCACATGTTCACCATTCAACATATAATTACGAGATGACTTATTACAAATTGATATTACATATTGAATAGCAAACTTCTACATATACATGTACTGCATTCTAAAATAGGATCTTAAGACAACAAGTCCACCTGTACATCGAATTTGGTCATGGCCTTTGATCATGATGTTATGTGTTCTTCGACTGCATGCCCCTATGTCCTCCTACCTCCTTTCGGTTGGTTGTATATCCTGGTCACATGTTTTGTCTTATGTTGTCAACTATGGTGATGATAATGATTGTCCTATATGTTCTAAGAATGCGGGAAGACGATGCAAGGGTTCAATGATATGTTGTGATGTTCACCCTAATCAGCTATATGTGAAACCATACCCCTAATTCCAAGTGTATGATGTTCTTGTGGAACTTGTTTGAATGATTTGCATGAGTTGATTTTCTCTCTCTCCTACTTTTGTCAATCTAACCTTACAGGTTGAATGAATATCATAGCGGGTGAAAGGTATGATAATTCGTATATGACATGGGTGATGATTATGAGCCTTACAAGGCATGTTGAGTCAATGATAAGACACATGCATTTTGTGAGTGGGTCCTATGACCTGGTGGATGACTTTGTGCCTAGTGTGAGGTGTTATCCTCCCATGATGTAATGATGGATTGATATCCCCAAGTGATGTGATGATGTTTATGGCCTTGTATGGTAGTGATATCAAGAGATTATGTGAAATGTTCTTACTTCATGTGTTTTATATCTTCTGGAGTTGTATTATGCCTTTATCTTTGTAGAGTTTGTTTAGGTTCTATACATTGTAACTTAATTGATGAACTAAAAGACAACCAATTGGCATAATTAATCAATTGAAACCCTAATCATGTAGTTACCCTGTGCCATAGATCCATTCCAGTGTCAAAAATTGCTGGGTGGTGAAATGAGTCATTCCTACGGGAAACTCGAAGCATATACTGTTGAATATGCGGGGGTGAAAGTCAAGTATCTCCTTGAGTCCATAAGTGTGATATATAGAGAATGGTCGTGGTCATGCCTTGGATATGGTGATATTATGATATGTGATAGGTAGAAGTATATTTGCATTTATGCCTCTTTTAGAATGGACATGCATGAGCCTGTTCTTTAGCACCATGACATGTACCATGGTGGGATAGGTTGTATCAGCTTTACTATATGTTGTTGGTGGCAGTTGACTTTTATGTCTCTACGATGTCTCTCGTACTAACCGAGAGGTGGCGGTGAGGTCATGGATTATGACTCTTCCATAGATCTTTTATGGCATTAATTTTGACTTCACAGTGGTCAGTTGGATTTGGGTGGTATGACTCAAATCCTCACGGCATAATAAAAGGCGTTGTACGACTGTAGGGTCAAACATGGTTCACATTGGATGACCCCATCCCTTGTTTCCTTGTACTATTTAGTTGATTAATAATGCTTTGTAAGAGAAATCACCTATTATACATGTTCTTCATATTCCTTCTAAAAGTATAAAATGTTCTACTAATTAATGTTATTACCTAAATTTCTTAAACAATGTTATTTGCTTTACTCATGTCATTTGGCTGAATCTGCTCAACCTGATGATAATGTTACATTCCTTCTTTAAGCTTATTTGTGTCAATAATAGACATTGGTGTAGAGTTATATCTCTTGCTGGGGCATTTGGTCTTACCCTGTGGGTTTCCACAGATTTTTGGTGGTCGTACACGATGAGGTAGAGATTGTGTGGTTGACGCTGAGCAGTAAGAGGAGTCATAGTTGTTGAATGTTGGATATGCTGCTAGTGTTTTGTAGTAGAGTCCTATGTGTTGTCCCTATACTCTCAGGTCCTTGGAGGTGGTTTTTAGACATTGTATATCGACACGATTTTTTCTAGTAGGCCATGGTTATACATATACAATTTGTATATATAATTGAACAGGATATCCCCTGTATAGGTTGTGTCTAGTTAGCCAAGTGAACAGTAATATATATCATCTTATGGTAGTGATATGTAATACATGTGGCTTCTTGTGGATCCACATGTAATATGGTTCTTCTTTTGTGGTAATATGGAATTTGGTTTTAATTTTCCATTTTTATGGTAATCCTAGATGTTTAGTATTAGTTCCATGCTGAGTAATCCCATTTTGTGTGGTGATGGTCATCACATCTTGCCTACTTGATTGGATTATATGCTTAAAATATGATTCGATTATATGAATGGTTCTTCAAAAGTTACGTGGTTACACCCATGACTACCCACATTAGTTTGTCGATGTTTGTTGAGTGTTTTTTGAGGATTGAACAACTAAAATCTTGGTTGTTTATTTACATTATGTTCAATTATAATGGAACTACAAGTATCACATAAAGAAAGATGATGTCAATAAAATGGCAATTTCTTATTTGCAAGTAATTGATGGAATATATGTTGTTATGTACTTGCACATTTTTGCATGCACCCCACATACACAATATAACTTGTTATGTTGATCCACATTTTGGTTTAACGACATTTTAGGTAGATGCTAGATAAGATGATATCAATATTTGATGGACAAATGAAATTAGTTGAAGACATTAAAGTTAATTTGTAAGGAAGATTAGCTAAATACTTCTTCTCATATGTACATTTTTTATGATGGAAAGTTATGTAAGTTCTAGAAGAACATCTTGTAAACAATACATTTGAAATAATGGAAATTATTTACTACTATTTAATATCTGCTAAATTTGAATCCTTTTGAAAAATTTAGGTAATAGCTTTCATCTTTTTGGCTTTCCTTAATTGAGGGTTTCTGAAAAGTGAAGTCGTTACATTTGGTATCAGAGCACCAATTTTTTTCAAATAATATTAATAGTTTATAATTTCAAGTAATATGTAGAAATATGAGGGAATTTTTAGGACATTTTATAAAGATAATGGTGTCTAGAAGGGACCATGACTTAGGGGCTAGCAAAACTTCCCTCTGCATTGCTACTCAGCTTACGAGGACTGTCGAGCCCATGCATCCTGCCTGGCTAAAGTTGGATGCTTTTTCCAAAAGTAACTACCTTTAGGTTTCTTCTCATCTTGATTCATCCACTTCTAATTCTCTTTACTTAATAATCCCTAAAAGGAACTTCCCTCCTCATCTAATGTTAGGGTTTTTTAGAAGAAGTAGGATTAAGGCATACTCCACTAATTTATGTACACATAATGTGGAAATAATAATGTACCTATATATGTAAAAATAATAATGTACATGTTATGTGGAAATAATTATAAAGATGTACATATAATGTGGAAATAATGATAATGAAAAGAAAAAAATGTTTAATGGGTTTTCCTTATGTGGGTAACCATGGAGGTAACTAGGATTGGTTTGGAAAAACCCTAGTGGGTCAAGGGACATAGAAACCCTAAGAGGCAGTGTGTAGTCTCTAACCCTAACCTAAAACCATAATCTGGGGAAATGGGAGTAGTGTGGTAATAGAGTAACCCTTCCCATGAAAACACTAATTAGGGTGAAAAGGAATTAGAAAAATATAAGTGAATGAGTTAGGTGGCTTAGTCTTCCATGCATATATGGATGTGGAATAAGGCATTCATGAGAACACTTTAAATAAATATAAGCAACCTATGAATAACACAACCTTCTCAAACCTTATATTGATCTTTGGTGAGTTCAATATCATGGGTTTAAAAATCATGGAGATGACTGGTGATTAGGCTTACAAAAGGAAGCCTAAGAAATGTTATGACATCACCTTGGGCCAATAATGGAATGCCTATGTATGAAATGCCTATTGTAGGGACCAAACCCTTAGATAGGGTTCCCCATTAAGAGGATCCCTCAAAGAGAGGGACACAATTGAGAAAACAAGATAAGGGTGGCTAGGTTAAAATAAGAAATGTGTATTTTGGTTGCACAAAAAGATGATAATATGAAACCTTTAGGGAAGGAGTAATGATACTTTAGAAAAATGTAAATAAGTCTAGGTGACCATACATCCATGCATGAATGTGGAGGAATTTATGCATGATGCATGGGAAAAGGATTGAATATATATGCGAAAGATAAGTAATCAATAGTTATACATGGAAATGAAAATATGAATAAAACTTTCTCATCACCTAACACTATCTCTGGAGGAATGGAGGAGTAAAGAATACTCCCAGTGAGTGGGTATGCTACCCCCAATGAGTGGGTAAGCTATTGAACGTACTCCCATCCAGTGGGTTTGCAATTAAAACTACACTGAACGGGTGGGTATCATATTGAGATTACCTCCAAAGAATGGGTATGATTAGAGATAAACCCCAATGAGTGGTTACATATTTAAAAAACTCCCAACGAGTGAGTATGATGTTGTGAAAACCCAGTGAGTGGATATGGCTAGAGATCACCCCGGAGAGTGGGTAGATAATTGAAATATGAATACCTCCCAGTGAGAAGGTATATCCAAAGGCTGAGCAAGTATGGGATGAGAAGTTATAATATAAAAATGTATGTTCAACATATTATGGTTACAAAAAAATAAAAATTCAACTTTAAGGTTTATTGTCCCGACCTGGGGTGGGTCAGCCCAACAATGGAAAAAAGTACCTATGGGGGAGGAAAAACCCTAAGACCTTGGGGTCATGTTGTATCTAGAGAGCCTAACCTCTTCCTGTAATCCAAGAAGATACCCTAGGTTAGGACCTTCCCTAGAAGGGTGAGATGATAAATCAATTTAACGATTAAAGTAACATTAAATGTCACCTAAAGTGAAGAATTAAGGATATGAAATATGAAAGGATATGTTAAGTATGATTCTTTAAAACCAAGTATGTCATCTCTGAGAAACATGAGGAAAAGTCACTATGGAAGTGGATGACAGTACAAGTCCAATCTTGAAAGAGAAAGTCTCCATGAGCCCCATGAGGGGACATAAAATGAATAATTAGCATCATAAGAGATGGATGAAATCCGGTTTAAAGAATTACATACGAAAATAATGTGATTGAAAATGGTTAGAGTTGTGACATCTCAAAGAAACCCTTGGGATGCGTAGAGCCCTAATCAATCCTAAGATCAAGTAGGGTGTATTAAAAGTACATTGGACCAATGGGATTAGGATTTTATTGTTAACTAAAGGCAAAAGACCATCTGGTCGGGAGGTAACAACTATGTTTGCCTGAGGCCCACATCACGAGAGATTTGTCACCTGCATGATGTTCGTGTGGCCCAAGGGGTGAATGTAAGAGGCACTTCCTAGATGGATAAGGATGAAATCACTCCAAAAGTATATGTATCCCTAGAAGCCTCAAGGAAGTGGCTAAGACTCATAATACATGAGGTGTAAATATAAAAGATACAAGAAGTCATGTAATAATGAAACATTAAATGAAAGTGTGCACAAACTTAAGAGTGAGCAAGGCACCTGACTTATGAAATATAAGAATATTGTGGAAATAAAAAGTATTCATGGTTTGGAAGATAAAATATGAAACATGAAGGTAATGCGAGGATATACCATCTCTACTCTTATAATGGGATGAATTTTTTATCATTATGAGGGAGAGAGATTTGGTAGACATATGTTATGCTTAAAATTGAGATATGAGAATGAATACCTTAAAATTGAGTTTAATGACATGATCTAGGGTTTTAGGTGTTACCTCACCCTTATGTGAAGATAAATGGATAATTGGTTGGAAACCTAGATGAAGATGCAGTCACCAAGTGAAATTAAAATAAAAAATGAATTTTTAATTGTCAAGAGATAGTATCCCTGATGTGATTATATCAATCTTTGGATTCAGGTATAATAATAACAATAGTGTGAGGAATTTTACATGTCAATTATAGATGTTAGAGATAACGAAGAAGGATTGTTAACCTAAAATATTGAGAATAAGATGGGTTATCATTCACCTAAGCTTACTAGGTTTGAATTTTGAGGACAAGATTCATGTTAAGGAGGGGTGAATGTAATATCCTTAATTTTGGTAAAATTGAATGATATGAATATAAAGCATGTTTTGATAAATAATTTTTGCCAATGGTATTATTGTTGGAATAATAATGTTAATCACCTTTTTGGTATGGATGCAACCCATGGCCCATATAAAGGCCCAGGAGTCTTTTCTTTGTGGCACAAGTTAAAGAAATAAAAGGAATTATATGTGATTTGTGGATTGCAATATTCTGTAATGAGGTATTGGATAAAGAAAGAAAGGAAAATACAATAATAAAGTGATTTAAAAAAATAATGGACAAGTGGTATTTTAAATATGGAATTGTATGGACTACTATAGAAAATAGAGTTTTAGTGCCTTAATAGTTGATAATGGCATCACAGTGTGATATGTAACTAAAATATGAGATAATATGAAAGTTTCTAAAAGAAAATAATATATGTGAAGTTGTAGATAATTAGAAGAGTAATTATCTAGCCATAAGTGGCAACATTGTTGATGCATCAAACAAGAATATCTCATCTTGACTTTCAGAGCACTTGAAAATAATAACAAGAAGTAGAGAATTCTAGAATTTGAACAAAAAACGACTTTCCCTATGGTTTGAGTAATTAAATTGAGTATTTACTAAAAGATCAAGATTCCATTGTTAAATATGTTCCAATAAATCCCAAAAATCAGATATATGTGGTAAAAGGCATTAATAACCTACCATCCATATTTTGCAATAAAAAGATATTCCTAAAGGCCTAGGGAAAATAAATTAGATAGAGGGGAATGTTGGTAATGATTAAATAAGTTTCTATTTTTGATTAATTGGACTCCCAACCTAGGAGCATCCTATTAATGTGTAGAGTGCCCTAGAAATCGCTCGATCACAAATCAACAGTGCTCCCATTAACCCCTACCTTTGACCTTCTTTGTCAACTCAGGATACAACATATTCTTTCCCTCCTTGGTTTCCTTCCCTCTCTCCGATCCACAATAACTCTAGGAAATCGAATCCTTCGGTTTTGGTAGCATAAAATGGACCTAACAATCCCTCAACATTCCTATTTTGGTATGGGATGGGGTTTTCACCAAATTTAGCTATGGATTTAGCACTCAGTTAGAATAAAGATGACGCACCCCGTTGCCTATATCAGACACAATAATATCTTTGTGAGAAAGCACACAACTTGGTGGAACTCAGGAAATTGTGTGATTCCTTCGGTTTGATCAAACACACCACTTTCTTCTCTCCTTTTCTCCCCTTTACACTACCAGGTAGTTGATTCTTTTTATTTCTTGTCCTCACCATCTTTGATGGTTTAAATATGGTCACTAAATTTGGCCATCTCCATCAGAGGTGTGTGCACATTTCCTTGAACATATAATGTTGTGGATCCACTACTACATAATGGGGTTACAACTTCAGTTATTTTTGGCATTCGGTGTCGGTTTAAGACCGACGACCAAGTGGGCAACGCTAAAAGTTGGATTTTTCTTTGTTAGTTGCATTAACCACCGACAAGTTTCCACCTTAGCACTTTGTTAGAGAGATGTCAAGGATGTAACTCTCAGTGCGTGTTGCTCTAATATTTCCTCATTGATTGTTTACTGCCAAGGAACCAATGCCAAATAACTTGATGTTAGTTTTATCAATGATGGAATAGTAAATTTTAGTTATTTGCCGGAAATTACTTGAAAGAACTAACATGGGAATCAAATGTAGTCACTTTTATTAGTGATGGAATAGTAAATTTTTAGGTATTTGTTAGAGGTTACCTGACAGCACTGGCATTTTAAAAAATTGTAGTCATGTTTTTATAAATAACCGACACAAATAAGTATATGTTTTTTCTTTAATAGATCTGTAGACCTGTTGTCCATCCTTCTAGACTGTTTGGACTTTGCTATTTTTCAAAACTGAATTTTCAAGAACAACAGGCTCTCTGCAAGCATCGCAGTGTAACAAAAGGCCAATACACCTGTAAGAAAAAGACAAATTGTACAAAGTAGGCACAAGGATGCCACATTCTATATTTTTTTTGACTTCCAATTTGCACACAAATCCATGAACTCACATCTCAAATGTAACCCTCAACCACACTTCAATTTCATACATTAAATCATTATTTCTCTTCCTCATGCCTTCACATTCAAATTCAGACACACATGTGCAGTTAACATTCAATTCACACTCACAAAATACATATCAACATCAGCTTCCATCTCAGATTAATTAAGTTCAGAATGTATTTTACATATAAAAAATTCACACTCAGAAATACATATAAAAAGTCTGACATCAAAGTTCGAACTACCAAAAAATATCAATCAACCATCATTTTTTTCATTCAAGTCCACATTTTCAATGAAGCAGGCTTCCCGTTATTCACGTAGGTCATTCGACTTCTCTAATGTATATGGTTCAATATTCAGAAAAGAATGTAGGGAGAATGAGACTTCTAATTCAATTTATCAAAAATGAGAATACTTTCTTAATAGAATATGATCCAATACTAATAAGTTACATTCAATATAGACTCATAATCTGCATGCTTGGAAATCACCAATATACACAACATCACATAATATGCACATGCCCAACCATTGTCTTGTATAGGGGCCTGTAAATTTACAACTTTACATTAATATGTAATTAAGAAGAGTTGACCATAATATATTATTCAATTGGAAAATGAGAAGACTATAAATCAACACTCCTCCAAGTTATTAATTTCTTTTTCTTATCTAGATTCCCTCCACCGGTACAAAATGCTTTCACACCCCTATAAGCTAAATTAACATATATGTTGTATTATTAAACTGTCAAGTACAAACATTAGCAAAATATGTTGGGCACCAGAAAACTATACTTACGCATGAATTGCCAATTTCATTGGGTGCCCCTCATTTATTGACAATTTTTCACCCAAAGGATCAATTACATACAGTCTCCAAGACTTAGGAATAATCACTAAAAAGTGCCAGTGCCTATTTCCAAAATAGAAGGCAAATAAAACAAAAAATTGTATTAAATAGGTTAAGACATATAAACAACAAGTGAAAAACTTAATTAGCATGGCCCCTGCACAAGGATGACACACACAAAAACTTACCTTAAATTAAGGGAGATAAGATCACGTTCTTGGAAGCACCAAATTCTTGCATCGCAGTGGTCACATTTTCTTTGATGCCACTTAGATATATAAGTACATCGCAAATCAATGATGGCACTAGAAATCCCAAATTTTTTATTCCGTAATCATGAGCCATGAAATGCAAATGGCTGAAAATATTATATATAAACCAATATTCAAACTATATTCAGTAAACAACTAAACAATTTTCATATATGAAAGGATAATCACAATCACCATATCTAAAGTTCTATCACTGATGTGTTCTGTCAATCATAGTTAAATACCTCACTGACATTTGTCAACACTATAACATTTTCATTTTGTATACCTACACCGTCCTCCCCAAGGCAGATCACAATGGTATGACTTTGTTCTATAGTGTCTAACCATCTTGTCAACGTCTGGCATTTAGGGACTAAGGAGCCGAACAACTCCTGTGGAATAAAATGAGGGGGTAGAGGTTTCAAAACCTTATCAGGCTTCTTAGCTATTGTAGGCTGCATGCATATATTCTAATATAGCTTTTGATTATTTTATGTAAGTTTCAATATGCATTGGTCATACCTGAAGAAATCTAACGAGTCATTTGGGCCACCCAGTAAAGCTATCTTTAGCCTTCCTGACTATGGTTCCATCTGGGTGCTCACATGATTCTCACATGATAGTGATTAGTGGATAGAGGAATACTATGAACCAAAGTGGCGTTATCAGCCTCGACATCTACCATGATTTGGCATGCTGGTTCATCGATGGCAAAGCGACATTTTCTGGCCTGCAATTTTATGAAACATAAAATTTTAAATTTAACAAACATACATATTGATTTGATGGATTACTTTTATAACAAAAAATGACTTGAATTGAAATCTTACCTCGATTGTGCCGTAGGGGTCCGAAAGGCTTCTACCAATGCACTATGTGGCAGAGTGATGAATAGTTATTGTGACTGCTGCAGAAGCTAGTTTCTGCATCAGCTGAGAAGTAAAGTGTTTCTCAAAGACTGCATCTACCAATCTCTGCACATACTCTGGGTCCACTTCCCCTTTGTTTGTTTGTTTACAATTTTGCTGGGATGAGCCAAAAAAGGATTTCATACCAAAATCAGCTCTAGCACCCCTAACACATCCCAGATGCTCTTCTATCCCTAGATCAACTGTCAACTCATCGTACTCACCCTCCTTTTCTTGGGCAGCCAGCTCCAATTGATGAATCATTTAAAAACAACAAGGACATTATCACTAGACCAAGACATTTACCATTTTTGTAGCCACCTCTTGTGTTCCTTGGACTAGGATTTCTCCGACTTTGTTTTCTCTCACATCTATCAACTCATCAAAGAGAGGCAACCATCCAGAAGCACTAGAAGACTTGACAGTGGGAATAGATGCAGAAGGCCCTTGATCTTCTTGCTCTTGCTCTTGTTGTTGCTGTCTCAACTATCGGTATTACCAAAAACCACTTGAACCCAACCGGTAATTGTGCACATTCTTGTCACGCCTGTCTTTTTGAGCTTTGTGAAGGTCCTGATTAATTCATACAAGTGACATTGTTAAGTAACCATAAGAAATCATAAAAATGTAATTAATACAATACCTAGAACTCTTTTGTTTGTATCCGTCAGACAAACTCCTTCCAATCATCTTGACAAATTTGGTTCCATTTGTTCCTAGGTTCCTTCTTGTTTCTAAAGACATAGTCTTTGGTGAGGATTGTTCGCCAATCTCTATGTCTTCTCCTGATGAGTTGCATAACAAACTTGCGATGCAACTTTTCATCAAGTTCATACCGGCTCTGAAAATGTTCAACATTTAATAATATTTAGAAATGTAGAAAAAAAGAATAGAAAAAGACTATTAAATGTAACTGCATTTATATCACCTCTAACTCCTTCCACATGAGGTCTTTATAGACCATACTCACTTATCTCTGATGCTCAGAGAGGAGAGGAACCTTGCTTCATCCATGGACCCCACAATAACTGACAAACTCATTAGTAAGTGGCATGCCTACTTCATTGAATTCAATGTCTATCTTGTTCCCTTGCCTTTTTGCAGCTCTTTCATCACAATTATCCTTATAAGTCCCTTATACTTTCGGTTCTGAACTCCATCAGTAGCCTTATCAGGATGCTCAACATTTTCACACTCATGATCCTTTGCACGTGGTCAGATGCCATCAATAAAATCAAAAGTGAGCAAAGAAGTCAGATCACATATAAAAAGTCAACAATATAATGAAATCAGATCACATATGAAAAAATATACATGTTATATAATGCAAAAAAAATCAGATTACATATGAGCAGTATACCTTAAACTAATATCCCTTCTATGTGATCTTCATGTGTATACTCATCAGTGTTATATTTAACATTTACACTTGGTAAGACAACAAAAAATGGACTAGAGTCATCATACTTGTCATAGTATTCTTCTTCATCAATATGATCTGAATAAACTATCTTTTCCCATGAAGAATGGGAGACCAATTTTGTTTTGTAGGATCGTTGATATGGAACACCTATTTTTCCTGTGATTCCATGATGAAGGGTTCATCCTTCTTTCCTGTCCACTCAAAATTCACTTGTGTAAAATTGAGTTCGTCAACTACAATTCCTTTTTTGTTATCAATCCATTTACACTTAAGTATAGCAACTCTAAATTCTGTGTATTCAAATTCCCATATGTCTTCAATGACACCGGAATACAACATTTTCATCATGTGGACTCTTATCCTTAGCATTAGAAAAATACAGTGAAGATGCTAGAAGGGTGACCCCACTATTTTGGACGACACTTTTACCATCTTGACGCTTTGTGTAGTATGAAAATCCATTTATATCAAACCCTTCATAAGATGTAACATGGATCTTTGGCTTATGCATGAGCCATTTGATAGTTTCTGTAATATTATTTGGTGTTTGAGATAGTTGATTGAATACTTTCTTTTCAAACCACCTAATAAATGTTTGATTATGCTGTCTAGCAAGCCACATTGAACTGGCTCGGGGGTGACTTTTCTTGAGCTCATTGGTGTGTTCAGTGATATAAATACCCACATCGTCAATGTTGTGTAAAATATACAATTATGCTTGATCCCACCATTCATGACTGATATTTATCTATCGTTCTCCTAAAATACCTTTATCAGAATAAACATCAGAGTTCATGACATTAGCAGTAGTTTCCTTGCAACTCAAAAATTAATTGCAAAAGTCCATAACCTCCCTAGCAATATAGGCCTCAATGATACTCCCATCGGTTCGACAACTGTTCTGAACATCACCTTTAAAAATACTCATGTACCGCCCAAAAGGATACATCCAATGCAAGAAAAATAGACCCAACATTTTCACTTCCTTAGTCAAATGGACAACTAGACATACCATGATATTAAAAAATCAAGGGGGGAAATATTACTCAAGTTGACATAGGGTAACGACCACTTCTCATTGCAACTTATCTAGAATCTCATAATCAATTAATTTTCTATATAAAGTGTTGAAAAATAAGCAAAGTCTAGTGATGGAAAACCTTACATGCTTAGGAAGGATAGATCGAATAGCCACAGACAATATATGTTGCATTTCACCATGACAATCATGAGATATAAGACCTATCAACTTCAGATCCTTCATTGATACCAATCTACGGATATTGACAGAGTATCCATGCGGTACCTTAACATTATGCAAGAAATCGCAAAAGGTTCTCTTCTCCTTGGTAGACAAAGTGTAACAAGTAGGAGGTAGATATGTGAGGAGACCTTTGACAACTATGTTTGTAAATTTTTTCCTTATACCATTCTGGATTTGGTGCCATCTTTAGTCTTACTAGGTATATTCAACAGAGTCCCAATAATGCTATCACAAACATTTTCCTCAACATGCATGACATCGATACGATGTCGAACCGTCAAAGAACTCCAATAAGGAAGATCCCACAATATCGAACTCTTTTTTAATAAAGACGTTTCATATGTGGGAGTAGTACACAATCTCTTACCAAAATGATTTACAATGTTGTTTGCTCTCGTAAGAATCCTCGCCTAACATAGTTTTAGGGGCACTTCATTCCTCAGTCGAGCAATTGAATATTTTGTGCAACTTTCGGTAAGGATGCACCCTTGGTAGAAACCTTCGATGACCAAGATATACATTGTTACCACCATGTTTTAGTCTGATAGAATCTATATTTTCCTCACATAGAATGTGCCTTGTATCCTTTTATGTTGTAGCCAGACAAGTTCCCATAAGCTAGAAAGTCATTTGTAGTGCAAAACAACATAACACATAAATTAAACATCTCTCGACTCAATGCATCATAATTCATCACACCTTCTCCCCATATTTTCTTTATGTCATCAATCAGAGGTTCAAGGTAAACATAAATATCATTGCCATGTTGTTTGGGGCCTGATATCAGAAATGAAAACATGACATACTTATTCTTCATATACAACCACAGAAGAAGATTGTATACCACAAGCATGACAGGATAAGTACTATATTGGCTGCTTAATGTTCCATATTGTTTCATCCCGTCAGCACAAAATCCAAGTTTTAAATTTTTGGCTTCTTCGCCAAATTCAGGATACAATAAATCAATCTTCTTCCATTATGAGGAATCAGATGTATGTCATAGAGTACCATCGTTGTTTTTCTTTACCTATACATGCCAAGATAATTTCATCTACTACATTAGCAAGCAAGCGTTGAAACTAGGGTATTATAGGCAGATACCACATCACCTTAGTAGGAGACTCGATTTTGGTATTAACCGATGTCATCCTTTTGTAACTAGACACCCCACATTTTGGACATTTTTTATATCAATATAGTCTTTTGAAAAAAAACACAGTCATTTGGGCATGCATATATCTTCTTAGCCTCCATTCCCATTGGGTACAACATGTTTTATGTTGTGTATGTTGAGATTGGATGCTCATTGCCTTCAGGGAGAATATCTTTCAACAAAAACAACAGAGAAGTGAAGCTTTTATCGCTCCATCTATTATTAGCCTTCAGAGTATGCAATCTCAACACAATGCTCAACTTTGTACAACCTAAGTATAATGGTTTCTCAACATCATGCACAATGTTTCTAAATATGGGAGGTGGGTTTGTAACATTTACCTAGCAAGTGTCTTGCATTACATCAACCATGTCTATCAGAATTTATTCATTCTCATCAACATCGTTGACCATTTCTTCTTGGATACAATTACCACTACCCACATCTTCTGATCTCTTACTAGGAATCTCTCCATGCCAATACTATTCTTTATATCCTTGTACAATCCCATTACACATGGCATAATCTTTGATCGTGTCAAAAATGACATCTTTCAGGTTGTTGCTACGATTCCTACACGGGAAATAGAACCTATCTCCAGGTTGTTTTCTATGTTCCTATGCAAATCTTACAAACCCGTCGAGACCATTAATAAAATTCAGAGTGCGTTCAGCAGTTTGGTATCGACATCCATGATTGATCCATTTCTATATGATCAGATGGGAGATGATTTAATTTCAAGAAAAACATATGTTTAAATAATTGAGCCTAGACATCTAGTAGCATTCAAATTTATGAATGTGTGCCACCTATCACATTCTTGAACACTTCATATCACTAGTAAGTGTATAATATATGATCAATTTTAATACATTTTGATAGTGTTTCTCCGTAGTTCTCCAAGTACACCAATGTATATGGGCAAATTCCCACCTCCATATGTACCCAAAGAACAAAGGGAAGATGCTATCGAGATTTATTGAAATAGAACACACATTATACACTTACATCCTAAGTGGGATGAAGTGATCAAGAATAATCCCAAACTGGAGACTACCTAAGGTTTACACCTAATGAGTAAAGCTCAGACAAGTTTCTAGGCCAATGACACAGTCTAGGGTTTATCGACAAGGCTTTATAGATTAAGAATTCACAAATTTAGGATTTACTCACATATTACCATGTTACATCATACAACATGAATTATAAACTAGGTCGTGCATGTTCATTACCATGTAATATTGCTAGAGAAAGTCCTTCTCAAAGGAGGTCAATTTGATCATTTTGAATGCACAAACTACGTACAGGAGCTCTGATAAGGAAAATAAAGCATATTAGTATAAGATCTTGGTTCAAATGGGTACATGACACAAATTGAGTTACAGATTTCAAAATTCAATCATTTCATTATGATAAATTAGGTCCAAAAAGCACAAATGATTTAGTTGCAACACTTATAGTCATGATAGTATATAAAAAGGCATATAAGTGGTCCAAGGCATCAATTACAGTGTAGTTTACTGATTTAGGGATAAAAATGATTGTTTCCAATATGAAAGAAGAATAAATGGTAGAGGAGGAAGAGGAGAAGAACAAACTTGAGGAAGAAAGAAAACAATAGAGGAGATCAACGGCAACGGTGATCAACAATAGAGAAGAGGAGGAAGGTGGCATGAATCAACAATAGAGAAGCGCCGGTGAACTTTGGCGGTGAGCTTTGGTGGCGGAGACCATCAGTAACAGTGGTGAGCAGCATAAGCGATGGTGAGCAGCAATAATGGTGCAGTGGAGAGGAGATAGCACAATCACTAGTAGCGGCGGCGATCAACAACAGAGCAGAGGAGGAAGGTGACAGAGATCACCAGTAGAGAAGCGCCAGTGAGTTTTGGCTGCAAGCTTGGATGGCGACAACCAATGGCATCAGCGATGAGTAGTAGTAATGGCATGGCGGAAAGGAGATAGCTCAATCTCCAGAGCAACAATATCATAGGAAATGTGGGTAGGATAGAGGGGAGAGAGAGTTTGTCAGAGGATTAATTAAAACATATATTGTTAGTTATAGATGAACGAAAGTCGAAAAATCTTGCAACCCACAAGCGACTCTTAACAAGTTTTTATCACAGGTTATGTTTAAAGTAACCAAAGATAAACCTCAATTGGGGGTGGGAAAAAATTCATAGGACGCTTGACACGAACACCTTTATCCTTTGTCACTCAGTAAAGAACCGTTGATAAAGCTCAATTCATTCATGTAGACCAGATGGCACATGAACATCTTTATCCAATCAGTGTTTTAGAAAAAAACCACCGATAAAGGCTTTTTGGAGGCAAATGAAATGCTCCCAAAAATTTTGCACAAAATTCCATTTTTGTGGGTAATGTATAGCGTTAGCTTCCTAAAGAAGAAACCGATGACAAAAAGAAAGCACTGCCAGTGTTTTCTCATGTGTGCAAACTGTGGCAGTTGTTGACCTTGAACCAATGATTGAATTAACACACTCATTTTATCGTACAAATATAATTGGAATTGTATCTCCATTCTTTAGCATGAAGTCAACCATCATTGACCCAATAAGGAGCACCAAATGGACATGCCGTAGGAAGAAGATGACAATGGGATAATTGATACAAATGCCCTACACGACTCATACTATATGCGAGGGTGCGTTGGACCTTTTACCTTGATCCTAAGTGTTTCCCGCATGGAGGATGGGGCTGGAGTGACAACTGCCTATTGGTCCAGGCGTGTCTACATGGAAACTAAGGTAAAGACTCATTTTTCTGACTTGGCACATTCTGGCTGGTCAATAATAGATTATCCATTAAAAATTGTAGTAATTACTAGTATGGTCGAATTGAGACAAGTTTTAAATGAAAATTGATCAACAAAATTAGAGGAATCTAAAGAACATACTAACAGACTCTAATAATGCTTCCCATTCCAAAAATGCATAAAGATGCAATCGTTAATGTTAAATATGCATGAAACCTAGTTTCATGATTTTAATAGTCATCACTTATTTAAATGATATTAATGGATAAATCCTAACCTTTTTGGATAAAGGATCATCATAAACCTATTTTGGGGTTTAATGTTATATGTTGTTAAAATTAGGGTTTCTAAAGTGGATGATCTATGATAGGTGTCAAAGTGGTATTTAATGTACAAAACCCTAGTTTTTGATGAATAAGTTGTTAATCATGATTCTCTAAGATGAAAATCGATAATGTGGAGTATAATGGTAACTATACATGACTATGGACATGATGATAATATTTATGGTTTCTAAAATAGATAACCATGCATATGATGAATTAGAGATCTGAAGTTAGGGATGATAATGTTAATGAAGTCAGACTAATCCAAGTGATCATAATGATAGGATTAGATGGGCTTAATAATTAGGGTTACACATGATGAAAAATATGGATTAATAACTTTAACCATGTATTGTGTGATGGAAATAGGGTTTGTACCCTTATTTCTCATCCAAACTGTAAAAACCTAGATTAGGACCTGAGTAGGGTTTAATGTGATTAATGTGATAGTAACACTTTAGGATTTACATGCATGAAAATTAAATGATTGGATTATTGCCTTCTTGATTGGATGATATGCTTAAAGTATGATTTGATTATCTGCATGGTTCTGCAAAAGGTATGTGGTTATGCCTATGACTACCCACATTAGTTTTCCAGTGTTTGTCGATTGATTTGTGAGGATTAAAAAATTCAATTGTTGGATGTTTATTTACATCCTATTCAATTATAATGCCACTACGAGTATCACATAAAGAAAGATGATGTGAATAAAATGCATATTTTCATGTAATTACATTCACCCCACGTACACAATATAACTTGTTATACTGATCCGTGTTTTAGTTTTATAGTATTTTAGGTACATGCTAGTTAAGATGATATCAAGATTTTATGGACATATGAAATTACTTTAAGACACTAAAGTTAATTCGTAAGGAGGATTATCTAGATGTTTCTTTTCATATGTACAATTCTGATGATGGAAAATTATGTATGTTCTAGAAGAACATCTTGTAAACAATACATTTGAATGAATGAAAATTATTTACTATTATTTATTATTTGCTAAATCTATATCCTTGGGATAATTTAGATAATGGCTTTCATATTTTTAGCCTTCCTTATTTGGGGGTTGCTGAAAAGTGAGGTCGTTACAGTTGTCTATTGGACTAAATGTATTGAGATAGTCAACTCATTCTTGTACACAATATTTACCACTACTCTAGCCTTCATTCTAAAGTCTCATCTGAATCCAACTTTCTTTTTAACACCCACTTACACTTTACAACACTAGTGTGTAGTTTTGGTTAAATGAGGCTCCAAGTTTATTCTTATGAAGATCATTATATTCATCTTGCCTAGGTTGCTTCCATCCTGGGTGATTTAGAGTTATCTTAACACTCTTAGGTGTATTAGATATTTTAGTTTGGAAATTTTTTTACAACACCAACCACGTATCTTCTATTATTTGATGCATATTTAGAACTAGATCAAAACAATAACTTATTTTAGTCTAAATAATGTCTAAATAAAGTATCAACATTATTGGTTGAAGATAGTCTCATCAGACAAACATATATATTTAATTTAGACATTAGTGTGTAGTTTGGATATCGATCTTACTTAAATTGAGGATGTATGTGGGTAGTTATTTGTTCTTAGGAATGTATACTAAAATAAAAAAATCATTATTACCCAAAATCAGATTACGAGATTCATTATCTTCAGTTAATAAAAATTGAACAGAAGGAATATGTACAAAAATGCTTCATACATGATCATATGATGGAAATCATTTTTCATTTAGTAGAATTTTTATTTATCTAGTTGAAACTATTATCTATATAGTCATCAATGAAGTACTTGTAAGATTTTATTTCTCATCTACATAACTAAAAGAATTCTTTGAAAGGAAATGCACATGAAGCACAACATCATTGTAAATAAAGACATGGTAGTAGATTCATGCAAGTATTATTTACCTTTGAATTGTTGACAATAACTAATAAAGATATTAGGTAGATCGTGGATCTATTTTATATTTGTTTATATATTTTAGATAAGAATATAATAGACAAACATTGTAAGAAATCATAGTGAGGGATCATGTTTTGTAGAGTTTCAATAGGGAATTTGACATTTAGTACTGAAGAGGGAGGTCTATTAGTCAATAAGGTAGTAGTGGTAAAAGTTCAACCAAAAGATTCTTATGACATGACGTTCAGATATTAGAGCTAGACCTACTATGTGTTTGTGCTTTTTTTCTCAATAAATATATTCTAAGCATGATCATAAGGGCATGATACAATATGAGCAATATCTTATTGAGCCATATAATCTTTCATTCTATTGTTCATGAATTCTACCCCTCAATCAGATTTGAATGTTTTAATAGTCATATTAAATTTATTCTTTATTATACCTTCAAACAAACAAAAGAAGAGGAAATAACTTTTATTTGTTAAGAGGTATCATTCAATAATAGAGGCTACAATCATCCATAATAATATCATAGTAATAAAATCCATGTTAAGAAACAATAGGTATCTTCCCAATGATCATAATGCACAATGAGAAATAGTCAAGATGACCTTATGTGTTTATGTAACCCCAATAGTTTTCTACTTTTGAGGATTGCACAGCAACTACATACCCCTTGGAGTTTATTTCCACTAACTATTCTTCTATTTTTATTAACAATTGCATCACTTTCATGGATGTTCAAGTCTTCTGTTCCAAATAATACCATTCGATTTTGTGAAACAAATTTAGAAGAAAATTATTGATCCCTGTTCCTCTAAGAGATACAATGTACCTCTACACATACCTTGGTTTCTTATTAGATGATTTATTATGATCTTTATGTAAAAAAACATCATTAGTGAAAATGAAATAACATGAATATGCAGATCTATGTCTACATATAGATAGAAGAATTATTTATACTAGGGAAAAGAAAGATGTTCTTTAGGGCATATTTTTTTAATCAAAGATTTATCCATCTATAATATGTGAAGTAGAAACATGATTACCACTTCCCATCATTATAATATCATTTCCTAGATATTGTCTAAAATTAATAAATTTACTTACAGTGTGAAGAACAAGACCGGTAGCACCAGAATCATCATTCCACTCAATGAAATCACCTTCACTTACTCCCAAAGCAACCATTTCAGCAACAACATTCTTAGAAATGGATCATGAAATCTTAGTTCTTTTATTATTTGTATAAAATTGTTCCATTAATCATAAGTTTCATGCCACTTTTTCCAAATATTAGTTAGAAAGTAGGTCTTCTATTAAAAAGATTTTTTTCCATTGTTATCTTTTGAACCTTATATTTCTGTTGGGGAAACCCCTTGTTGTATGAAGTAAAGTTAGTGTTAGTATTACATGGTACACTACTAACAATTCCAATATTTTAGTTTGTAGAGTAGAAATTTGTTTGATTTGTTCCTCACTCCTCTTCAAGAATATCATCCTCTTACACTATTGTAATTGTTGTTTTACTATTCTCTACGAGTATTATCTTGATCATTATTATGAGACCTAGTATTTCCCCCTTTTTAGAATAGAAACTATAACATGACTTCACTGATCCTTTCCTGATCTTCCTCATTCATAATCTTGAAGTATAGATAAATTATAGTGTATGGAGGAATATGAGGTTTTAGCATTGAGATGATGAAGCTTTTATATCCTAATCCATCAACGCCAATCGACAAGGTAAGCACCATATCCTTCTTGATGAAAATATAACCAATGACATTCAAATTATCACATATGGTATTGAAGTATCTTAAATATTTTGTTTTGAAATGTCCAATGCTGATATATAAATTCAAAATTTCTAGATTGAGAACTTTCTGTGGACTTATTACCTAGAGTCTGTCACACTTCAAAAATAGTTTTACAACCAATTGTCTCCTTCATTACTTCCTCGGATTGGGATCCACATATCCATCCTTTACTTAGATGATCGATTATAATCTAGGATCTATATTTTGTATTTACAAAAGGATCTTCATCATTAGACACAATATAAGATGGGTTGTTTCACAATTCCATGGAAAAAACCTTAGAGGAAGAAACTATCAGCTAGGGTCCTAACATAGATTCCCATAGTAGGAAGTTGCATTGATTGAGTTTGATAAAAAGAAAGTTTGAGATATTTTGACTAATAAAATGGGGTAACTGATTTGGATTTGTAGTTTTCTTGTAACTATATCAAAGAAATTTTGATTTTGTAACTACTTTTGAAATTGCAAGAACAAAAGGGGAATAAAACTAAAGACAACAAACACCTCAAAGAAGATCCAAATGAAGATAAGTGAAAATGACATGATTTGATTACATATGCTCTCAAGAATTATGAATATAGATGGAAGAACTTGAGATCCAATTTGTAGATGGTGATTGGAGGCTTGTTTATTTGTCTTCGAGGATGACATAGATGAATGCCTTGGACTACACAACTACATCAACATCTGTAAAAGGATATGTGTAAGAAAATAAGATGACTGAGATGATAAGATTTAGAGAAGAGAATAAGAGATTCTATCTTTAGGGCTTCCTTCATCTTCATTCCACTTTGGGGTATAGACTTTGCAATCCACAACAAGATCAAACTATATCACTTGGAGCTCAGATACCATCCGAGAAATGAGGTGAAGTGGGAATCTATTGGAATGAGTTACATTACTCATTCATTTGCATCTATGAAATTAATTAATAGTGTCCCAATGTTTCTGATTTATTTGTAGACCCACACCAGGAGAATGTGTAACATCCCAAAATTTGAGGCTTTGGATGAAATGATCTCAAAAGAAATCATTGGAGTACTCTTATCACCAAGGTGCACCTCCTTTTCAGGGAGTCCATTAGTAATGAACTTTGTGGTTAAGTTTGCTCAACCCAAAGTAGTACTAGGATGGGTGATCAGTCATAAGTTTATCTTGTCTTGCACATGAGTGAGGAAAAAGTGCACAGTTAAGGCTAGTGGTGGTATGTGGGGCCAATCATCATTTCTAAAACTCTACTAGAGCCTTAGGTAGTGGGCCCATGTGTTACAAATGGTATCAGATCCAATTCCCCTCTGGTAGGTGGGACCCAAAACGGTAAGTGGCATGCCAATCTTTGAGTCGTGCAGTCTAGGCATGTTGGAAAGGTATATCCTAGTTGATGGACCCACCCTTGCACTTAGCCATGGTACAACGATGGGTGTACATGGGCCATTTTGGTCTTCACTGAAATGGTGATAGATTACGAGGCCATACAGTAGATTCTTGATGAGGACGTCAAAATTCTAAGTGGGAAAGATTGTAACGTTTAAGGATTTGTGGCCTTGGATGAAATGATCTTTAAAGGAATGATTGGACTACTCATATCACCGAGGTGTACCTCCTTTTCAGGGAGCCCATTAGTAAAGAACTTTGTGGTTAAGTGAGCTCAACCTAGAGCAGTACTAGGATGAGTGACCAATTGGGAAGTTTATTCTGTATCATGTGAATGAGGACAAAGTCTGTAGTTAAGTCCAATGGTGGTCTATGGGGCCAATCATCATTCATGAAACTAAACTAGATCCTTGGGTAGTGGGCCTAGGTGTTGCAGAATGGGCTTTGTATAAGTGCATATATGGAAAACACAAGCCCAAGCACATAATTAGGTAAACATAAGAAGTACTTAAAATATACTATGAATAAAAAAGAACTAACTATTCTAGTTACTTATTCTAGCCATTATCTTTATAATTTAGTGTCACATTTCCTTTTGTCCTACGATTGACTTGATAGGAAGTAGCGGATAAGGTGTTTTTTCCTTTTATGCAAATGAGAGAAAAATTTAGTCTCATGCTCCCTAGTTGTGAGATTGGACACCACCACTTACATGAGAGTGCATGTGACATTGTTGTCTTGAACATCTAGAGAAGGGTAATTTAGCTCATATTGTGGTGGTTATGGTGACCTGGTGACCACAACACACACACATGTACACCAAAACTCACCATGTTGGGTTGGGCTCAAGCTTGGGCACGTAGGTTGCAAAAATTGTCTTTTCTCCTAGGAGATTATGGTGGTGAACACCAACTACCTTTGTCCTCACCCCCGATCTAGGAGAAAGAAATTTCACAAAATGACACCTTTAATACATTACCTTGATTGGAAGTTTAAACCAAGGATGGGATCTCTTATATGTATTATAAATAAGGATCCTTGGGAGCTTCATGCTAATTACTCAACACACACTCAAGTGATAGTCCTATCTAGTACTTCTTGGCTTATGTCTATCACTACCATTCATACCCTATTCTTTCTTGTAGAGATTTCTTCTCATGTGCGAGTGGGAACTTCTCTCATTTGACTCGTGCAAAGATATGTGAACTATTGGGTTGTCATACCAAATATTCATTGAGACACACTGGCTTTGTTTCTTAACGTCATCCTCATGTGTACATCATGTGTTTTTTCTATAGGTTCAAGAGTTGGTGTACTAGGAGACATGCATATGTGCAATACTAGTGTTCTTATTCCATAAGTAAAATGATATTAGTTTTGGCTCAATTGACACAAACTTATGATAAAATTCATTCTCTAGATAATGATAGAGTACATCCCATGTTCCAATTTTTCTATATTTTCCCAAAATTTTCCATCAATTTATTCCATTCATTTTTACCCAATTTGGGTTTCCCCCCCTCAAAAAGTGGTATTATCTAGACTCAAGTTCTGTATACCCCTTAGCTCTACCTTTTGTAAGACTTTTCTTCATAAATTTCATATTATAATTATCATAAATAGAAAATTTCTTTTCCAATACAATGTATATTTAATTTCCTTTATATCATAAAAAAATCCACATCTTTTTCTTATTGCAACAAAGAATATTCCTAAATAAATGTTCAATTATCTTCCAAAATTATTTTTTTAAATTTATTCAAATCTACACTTTCAATGAATTATATTCTATTTTTCTTTAGACTTCCTAAAATATCTAGATATTTTTAGGTTCGAAATAGATATCCTTAAGCATTAGAATTGAAATTGGTCATGCATTATCTTTCCCGGGGACACCTGGTGGATCATAGGCATCAGTTGTGTAGCACATGGTTGATCACCATGGCTCTCCGTGGTGCATTGCTGCAATTCACTACCACATCCAAACTCTTCCATCAGGAACCCCTGAATCCTAATTCTAGTTTATCAATTCATCGCCATATTCATTGTATTCTAGGCCCCTTTTTTATTCTCCTGAATATACATGATCAACTTCCCCTATCGTTACTTTGTACTTGGATTGTGCTTCGATGATACTTCCTCTAAGACAATGATTTTTTAGCACTGTTAGGATGAATGGTAGTAATCTTTCATGTCTAATCTCCTCATCTCAAAATGCCCATAATTAACATTCCACTCATAACTACCTCAATTTGTTTATGATTTCTTATATACCTATCTAGCTGAACTACTTTATTATTATGTGATCCATTCATATTGCTTCACTTAATTTCTGAAAGAGAATTGTTCTTGCTCTTAATCAAATTATTTCATGTCATGTCTTCCTTTTCCGATGCATTGTTCCTAATTGATCAAGATTTCTCTCCATCGCATGAGATCCTAAGGCGATTAGGACCTCAATCTAAAAATTCAAAAGTTTAGGGAAATGATGGGAAAGCCATGATCCTCCTACCACAAAGATCTACAAAAAAAAAATTATTTTATCACTTTTTCATGTACTCTATTTTGTTTTGAGCCAATCTTAAACCAACATAACTCGAGATCATTATGAAAAAGGTTCAATAATGATTTATCAGACGAGACATGGGTGCTAATACCTTCTCCACTCATAACAAGATTTCCAAATCTAGATTTTGGCTATACTTTCAATCTTTTTCTTTAGCTGCCCTGGGATGGAGTCAAAAAATCAATTTCTTTTGCAATATGTCACTGGTATAAACATATATATTGTGTTTCCTTATATTATGAATAAAACATGACTTTGAGCTTATCCATTTTTCTTTACTGCTCTTCTCAACGACCTTCAAATCACTTACTCGGTATTTTTTTTGGGAAGCCAACATAGTTGCGACTCCACTAGGAATAGGATGTCTGGATTGATTTTACTATTTCTTTTTATTTTCTCAAGAATTCCATGTTTGGTTTAGGTATTTTTAGTCTTTTTTATAATTCATTACTACCTATTATGACTCCAATCTTATTATGTATTTATATAGAAGAAGAAGCCAAGTAGGCAACAAGTTGCGCCGCTAGTCATTTCTGGATGGAAAAACCAATCCTCTAAAACACTATATTTTTTGATTTAGAGTCCTACATAACTATTCATAACTTTTGTCTTGCCTCTTAGTTTATATTTATCATTATGATCTGGGATCAAGAACAAGGTGGAAGATCCAAGCATCTACCAACCCTATCAGTCATGGATCCAAGGGATCCACTATTGCTTTGATCTAGAAAAAGATCCTTTGTGTTTGGTTTATCATGTCCGATCTAATATTTTCTCTAGTTTTTCCTTTTTTGATTTGTCTTTCTATTTTCTTAGCTATTTTATATTGGTTCCTTCTTTGGGTTTCAGTCTTCTTCCACTTTGGGGTTTTAGGTCTGTTTCACTTTTAGACTTTCTTTTTTTGGGTTTTGAGTCATCTTCCTATTATCATATATATATATATCTGTGTGTGTAATATAAAATATAAAATTAATAAGTAACAAAAATCTAAGAAAAAAGATGGGAGCATAAGAGAAGCATTATATTATGAGAAAGGTTATCTACTATTTCTTTACATCACTGATATGATCTAGTCAAAGGATATTACTCATTTTCATGGGTTTTCTATCTTAGTTCCTTGTCTTTATTTATCATGGACTAGCTTCATAAGAAAAAATAAAACTTGATACATTTTCACATTACAAACCTATAAATCCACGCTTCTATAGAATGGGTGACAACACTCATGTTGGATCTCGTAACAAAGAGAGGGTGTTAATAAAGGTACCGACACATGGTAATGTTGGATGTATAAAGCTTTTAAGGACACTCCCTCTTCTAGCAATCTCGACTGATTACAACAACATAATCATAAGGTATATTGGAAGAAGTATTCATATCTGATGAAATTGACTTATCCAAATGAAGAATGTCATCATGCTATAGCGAAGTTAAGGACCAACACCTCTTATGAAGATCACACTTGAGTGAGTACATAAATCATATCTAAGCTCGTGGGCTTAAAATGGGGGAAGATTTAATCTTTAACATATGTACTTTCTAGTGTTGTTTGATTTTTTAATCCCAAGATTTTGGTTTTCTTCATGATTTTAAGATAATATTTTCAATGGTTGTGTGATGAATGGATATTCATCCTAGTTTTCTTTGCATTTTTAACTTAGTTTTGCACTCGAATTCCTCATTTTTACTTTATAATTAGCTTCTTGTTGGGGTTACTCTCTGTTTAAATTAATGTTCAATATGTTTTTATCCAATTCCTTAGTTTTCACGGTAGGTTTGATCTTCATTTTATACACACCAACATAGGAGATAATGGTCCCTCTAACCAATTTCTGAGAATAGGAATTTTTTGATAATTGGACCATAATTTTTAATGATCTTCCCCTTTTGTGTCTGACAAATTCATCAATTTTGTTTCATTAGGGCTAATCCTATGCAATATGCTAGTATCCCCCTAAGGTGGTGTGCCTTAGTCTGCCCTTTCATTAGTTTACCTCTCTACCAACTGATGAAAGTCATGTGCGCATGTAGGACCACCCCCCCCACAAATATGTCTACCGATGAAAAATTGATATTGTTGTACCAATGGAAACCCATGTATTGACAACTGAAAAAAGCATGTACAAATGTAACTCCACCATTCATCTATTGATGACTAGTGCTTCCTTTATATATGCATGTTCAACTTTCATCAAACAATGAAGAACCTACCAGAACTAGATAATGGAATTACTTCCTTTATCATCCGATGAAGTTTTTACCCTATTGCACATATAGATAATAATTGTGTGATGCCTCCAACTGATGAGGTTCTGGCTCTATGCACCAATAGACCTCCTACACCCCATTGTCCTCCTCCTATAGTCGCCCTTTCACATTCATGGAGAGACCATTAATCCAGGCTATTGTGGTGCATCCAAATCCTAAACAAAACACCTACATATATAAGTCTCCATACATCCATGGGGGGATCTCTTCCCCATCAAGCAAAGTACCAAAATCCACACTACATTCTAGAAAGACAATCCACATATATGGTTTTTTATTGGTTGACAACCACATAAGTTGAAAATTCCAACTCCATTAGGATTAGACTCCTAACCTTGAAAGGGGAAGATTGATGATGCCTTCACCACCATCCTTCCACCTACCACTTCCTCATATTTAGATCATATCTAAACAAGAAGGATGATAAAGAATAAGGGTCACCCCATCTCTGAGCATGATGGTGTAGGGTTTGGGGAAGGTATCACTATAGAACAACAAAAGTTTTCTTCCCGTATTACCTAGCCATTAGATCAATCATAGATGGGGACCTTTAATGTTTGTGAACAAAACACATAGAAAGGATATATATTATACCTTTGCACACACTGTTTGTCCAACAACTAGAAACGTCTTGATCACTTAAAAACTCAAACTTTCAAATCTACATCCGAATCAGCCACAAAGTCATCACATAATTGTCTCCTTCACATCACTTTCTTAATATCTTTTGGAACACCTTCTCCAAGACTCTGCAAAAGTGGCTCAACCTCTACTTTTCCAAACGGATGAGGGAAAGCATGATACACCACCATGTCCAACAAATCTAAGAAGAATAGGAATTGTCAAACTGCTAGTCATTCTAGAACTCTCTTTCTTCTCCTATCTTGGGTTTTCATCCTTTGGATAGTTTTCTCTCTCTCTCAAAGGGAGAGATTTCATTGAAAATGTGTATCACAGTGAATGTTAAGTGTGTATAACCATAATGGGGTGAAACTCCTATTAATAGGAGAGTCATGGGCTTGAAATTTCCTAATTCCAATCCATTTCTTGATCACAATCTCAAACATAGTCTAAATTTTGCAAATTTAGACAACCATTACAGTCGGTTGATTGGGTTGCTACTGAAGCATAGACGGGCTTTGAGTTGTCGGACTCCACATTCTATATCCCCAAGGGTTTTCCAATTTGATTTCGGATCAAATATGGATAGTTTACCTATTGGGTTCTATTCATCCAACTTAGTTAGCGAGTCTCTCGACTGGTTACTTTCCAAAATGAAGTCATTCAACCAATTGACATTCAATTGATCCATTGAAACAAGCAATCTAGTTGGCCAAATGGACATTCCAATCATCTGGATGGCTTGGAAAACAACCTTTTATGATTCAAAACCACTCTAATCATATGTTTGATTGTGAACTTCAATTCCTTCATGCATCCTTATGTGTATGACCCGGTAGATTCCTAGTTATGTTGATAGTGATATTTAAAACATCACAAGCAAAGATTGGTATATAGCAATACATTATTGCCACCCAAGTAATAGCTGTAAGTCAGGGAACAACTTCAACCTTTAAAATTACCAATGTTACCGTGACCATAGCGTCCCTTTGTCACAGATGTCTGGATTGAAACTAGGGTATGGAATTGTCATCCTCTTGTAATTTAATATACGTTCTTTGAACTAGAGCAGACCATCCAAGACATTATGAACTCAATATCATATATTGACTGACATGCATGGTCATACATTTCATATGGTCACCTCTCAAGTGTCTATAATAACACTTAACAGGAGGATTAATTCCATCTACATCATTCACAATAATTTATAAGAGTCACGGTGCACCCAATCTCTGCCTTTTTAGAAATCCTTATTCAGATCACATTGGGCTAGTAGTCAAAGTACATAGAACAACATGTCATTATTTTAGTGATTTCAGGTCTACATATCATAGTCACCAATGTCAAATTTTGATATGACTCTGACATGTTATTACATGAATTCCACATGTCATCCTCAAGGTAGGTATGTCCTGTAAAACTTGTTCTTTAACAAGTACCATTGTATCTAAGTTCGTATCCAATATCATGAGTAAAGAGACATAGTAATCACTCACAATAACATGCTAGTCTTGAGTATTATTATTCTACTATATGATATTCACAATAGTAAACTACTAGGGACATAACAAGGATGAGTACTCTAAGTATACATATGATCTCATGTTAGGTCCTCATTGCAAACTGTATATATCATCAAGGACATTATTAAGTCTCCCTAGTACAGAAATGACATACAATGTCACTTTTGGTGGCGTAACACCAACGCCAAAGCCCAAAAATGTCGATTAATTAATCCAACTGTTACCATCTATGAAGTCTTATCGATTTAGAAAAGGTACGGGTATCACTTCTACTTTAACATGGGTTTCTTTTCATAGAAACGGACGTATAAAATTACCCGCAAAATACAATTTTTTAGGGAAAACATTTCTCCAAAATTTTCAGTCTGGAGTCAATTTTTGATATAACTGACGACACATGTTTTACGCCAAGTCCCCACAAAAAAATTTATCCCCTCATTAGTCGTCGACTCTAACAACTAATCGATGACTAATCCCCCATGCTGAGACAATTTTTTTTGAGGGGATGGGTCTCTAGAGTCAATTTTGCAGAAGAAACTGACAATTAGGTGTTTACACACCTTGTCCCTATGAAAATATCCCCCCCCCCAATTGGATCAGTTGTTGTCGATTTTATTGGATAACCGACGACTGTGGTCCTAACACTAGATGATTTTTTTTATATGTATATGGACATCGGTTTTACCGGTGGTAACCGACGACTATCTCAGAACTGTATTGTCGGTGTCATCTTAAACCGACGATTATGGTTCTGATACGGGGTCTATTTTTTGTTTGTTTTAGGAGTTATTCGTCAGTTCAACACAAATAACTGACGACTATAACCCTAACCCTAGGATAAATGTTTTTATTTAGATTTGTACCTAGTTATCAATTTTTGTAGAAGTAACCGACGACTGATTCCCTTCTCCAGTGTCTATTTTTTAGGTTTAGGTGTTATTCGTCAGTTTTCACTAGCAGCTGACAACTAAAACCCTAACCCAAGGGAATTTTTTTTTGTTTCATTTTTTACTTAGTCGTTAGTTTATGTAAATGTAACTGACGACTATTTCCCTTTGCCATTGTGTATTTTTTTGTTTAGGAGTTAGTCATCGGTTTTGTCTCTAGCAAATGACAACAAAATCCTTAGTTGTCAGTTTTTTTGTGTAAATGACAACTATGTCCCACTTATGACCTACAAAATTTGTTCCCCTTCTCACATTCTTTGTTTCATTCTTCACCTGACCTAACTCTCTGGTGATTCCTATTCCACCGCTATTCACTCACCACTATTGGGGCTAGCCACCGTAGCCACTGCTAGAGCTGCCACTGTTGGAGATCACCACCACCTCCACTGCTGGAGCTTGCCACCACCGCCGCTGCTGGAGCCATCACTACTGGAGCTCGCCACCATCATAGCCGCAACTGCTGGAGCCACCAACACTGGAGCTCTTCACCGTCATGGATGCCGCTGCCAGAGCTTTCTACTGCTATCGCAGCTGCTGGAGCTAGACACCACCGTAGTTGCTCTTTGGTGCCGTCTAAGAAGGTATGTGCCCTACATTCATTCTTTGATGTATATGACATAAAAATGTATGAATATGACTTGTTTTGGATTGTAAATGATAAAAGTTTCTCCATTTTTCTATCTTTTCTTCTTAATTTTGCATCCATTTCTCTATTTTTCTTATTAAAGAAATTTTTATTATCCATATAGATGAAGAAGAGTACTATGATAAGTATGATGACTCTAGTCCATTCTCAGTTGGCTTGCCAACACCAAATATTGAAGCTAACAATTACTTATATGTGCGTGGGTATCACACCAAAGCAATGCCAATTGAGAAAAGATCTCATTATTAGAGGCATGTTTTCATTTTTTTTAATGTTTTATATTTTTGAATGTTAGATTGATGTGAAGTTTACAATGTTGTATTTTTTGGTATGTATGCCCAGAGAGACGATCATATGATGATTGGGATGAGGCATTAGATACATGATTTGATAATAACTAATAAATGGAAAGCTTCCAATTTATTATGTTTCATTCAGTTATGAAATAATGATGGAACACTATCAATATCTAGAGAATAATATTACTCAATGACACATGTCTTCAAGTATTGGCCTTGTTCAATTGAGATCATACAGATGTTAAGCATACATATACATATTCTTGTTAAGTCCCTGATCGGTTGTTATTGTGGAAGGTTGATAGACAACAATAATAACACATAAGAGTGTGGGTTGGTTGATGACACAATCTTGTGAGTCATGATATGGCTATATCAAACTAAGCACACAAATACATGTTAGAGAATAGTGTATCAGACATATCCACCATGAGACAGACACATGGAAGCCATCATCATGGAAGTCATAGTCAGCTCTCACAGTGATGGTGGTGGTTGTGGTTATTAGACTTGAAATCACTACATTCATCACATGTTGTTGGGTACAGTTTAACATTATCAAATGCAATCCTAAAATGTGGGTTGTTATAAAGGTGATGATTGGGTGACTTTGACACATGGGGACATATTGTGAGTGATAGATATGGGATTTGTCCCTCCAAAAGGAGAATGATATCTAAGGCCTCTTGATTAGCGAGACTGAGAAAAGTATGGCCACTCGTATGTGAGTCAATATGTGATATTGAGCTTACATATATCTCATGTAGTCTGCTCTGTTTCAAAGAACAGGATTGAATAATAATGAGGATGCCTACTACATGCCTCTAGTTCAATCTGGATATCAGTGACAAAGGAACTATACAAACACCATAACACCATACATACATTGTAGGTTGAAGTTTCTCCCCAACTTTAGATTTCACTTGGGTAGCAATATTGTGTGACTAGGAACCACTCATTGCTTGTGATGTCATAAGCTAGTTATGGACATTCACTGCCAACGTGATATGGGACATATAGGGTCACACATATAGGAACTCATCTAGAAGAGGAATTTGATCTTGAATGATAATTGAATTGATTACTATAGTATTTAGGTATTTCAATTCACACAACAAATTAGTTGACTAGACTGCCAAATGATCGGTTCAAGTGTTAAAACAGTTGTTTGAAGTGTCAGGTAGATTGTATTGTACATTGGTTGGAATTCTACCTGACCTGGGTTGCGAGACGCCTGTCTTGCTTATGTGAAATGGACGTCTGGCCTGGTGCGGGATTCCTGTCTCAATTGCACCAAACGGCCGTTATGCCTAGTTCAAGATGCCCATTTCAGATGCACCAGACACCCATTTTGGGGGTGTAATTTTGATTGTACAAAGGATTGGCACTGACTTCAAGTTGAGTATTATTTGGAATTGAATTGCCAATATATGTGAAAAACTAGAAGGTGTGAAATGACCATTTTGCTTAGCAAAACAACCGTATCACGTGTGAGATGATCGTCTCTCTGGGAAAAATGATCGTCTCGCTGGGCGAGACGACCATTTCGTCACTGAAACATTGTGAAAATTCTAGAAACGTTGTGAAAATTCAAGATCTTCTTGTCCTTTCCACTCCTGCTTTAGTCATGCATTGTCTGGGACCGGGATCCCTGACCCTATCCCCTCCTATATATAGAGGGGTACTGGGGGCTTCTTAGAGCACAACAACTACACAGACAATTGAGAATCAGTTGCTCTGTCAAGTGTTGTCCTCTTTGGTTTTGGTAACCATGAGAGCCTAGGAAAGTCCTACCAAATTAGGGAGGGATAGCCACATGAGAGAAACAACTATGGATCATTTCTGTGGGAGAGCACGTTGGTGACTAGTACACCACTGGGAAGGAAAACTCCTTCTCATCCATTCCTATAGGACGACAAGAGTTCTAGTTGGTCCGTATAGACTACTTTGGAGGAAGGAGTCCTTTGGCTGCTACTAGGAGGGCAACGTTAACTCACAGTCCGTGGTGAAATCTGAGGAGCCGTTGTAGTAGTTGTCCAAGTCTGCTGTCCATGGAGGAGCAGTCAGATGAGTCTGAGTGTGACTAGGAGTTGTACAACTACCGTCAAAGATAGAGTGCACATCTACATCGACGAGGATTGTCACTGGACTTGCTCCAGGACCGGGTCTATCTTTGTGAAACCATCCTTCCTGTTGCATAGTTATTGAAATGATCTACTGGTTAATGGGAAATATGTTAGTTAAATTTTTGTTTTTCCCTCCTACCTGATGTCGTACTTTTCAATAGTGGTATCACTGCCACGTCAATTCATTATGTTTTGGGATAATCGATATGATCGGATTTTTGGTTTTACCGTATTTATTTATTGCATATGATGTGAATATTTAAACTGGTTGAAGTGCACATCCATCTAAATCACCATATAAGAACCCAAATGAATATATATATATATATATATATATATATATATATATATATATATATATATATATATATATATATATATATATATATATATATATATATATATATATATATATATGCAATTAACATGCGTAAAATCAGTTTTTATGGTGGATATAAAGCATGGTTATGTCAAAACCCTAGATGTGTGTGTGCATGATTGTGGTTTTTATTCCTATTGTTAATAGGTATGCGTACCGATCTTCTCTCTCCTTTCCACATGTAACTTAATACTCTTCTTTTTATTTCCCCTCAAATGTAACTCGAGGTTTTCCCATATACAATGTAATAATAAATAGGATAGTTTTAATTTATATTTTAACGTGAGATAACGATATGCATAAAACAAAACGACCGGCTCATGAGATGATCTGATTGAGTGGAGGACCAAGGAGGCCAGATGACAGTAGGACAAATCGATCGGCTAGAGGTGTCCAAACACTGCTTGGACCTGAGAACCAGACGACCGTTTCAGAAGAGCCCAACTGAGCAACCAAGAGGCGAGCCAACTGGTTAAAGAGTTGAACCGATCAACCCAGATTGGTTCTAGCATAGATCTTCACCAACAACAAGTTGCATATGATGTGGGCCATTGGTGGTAGTAATTCCTTGTGGCTCCAAGGAAATACATTAGTATGGCCATAACCATCGATTGTGTATTTTATTTATTGCATGTTCTTATTTGTGGTTATAGCATGTATAGGATACCTACTATGTAAGTGATGATTGGATAAAGTATATGGATTTATACCTACAAACTCCCTCAATCAAAATATCAAAGTCTTAGATGCTTTCCAAAAGTGGCCCACATGAAAAGCTTGATTGACCAAGCGTAGGTGACGCCAAAGCATGGTACACCATCTATCTCATGGAAGTGTGATGGTAATGATGTAGGTGCCACCAAAGCGGGGTACATTGTTATCGTGTTGGCTTTTGGGTCAGGTTTGACTGGTGATTCTCAGAGCATTTGGGCCCAGAGGCATGCAGATGATCATGGCAAGAAATTGCACATATCATCTATCTAAGAGTTGCATAGTATGCAATTGGCATGATGGCCTACCTAAATAGTCATGTTGTAGGTGATCAGCCAAAACTGACTCATGATTTGATGAAATATGGATCTTGGCCCACTAGAATATTGTACGCTGTAATATTCCAAAATGATATTGAGGGCTATTAATTTGAATAAAATAGTGGGAACAACAACTAATTAATGACCAAATTAATATCGTCAAATTTATCAAATCAAGCCAAATCAAAATATGTATTTGAAAGAAGTTACAATATTTATTTGTAGAATAAAATGTCAAACACAAACACATTCCAATTGCAATTTGTCCTCATGAAGGAAAAAAAATGGGATAAAGTTCCATGATTGGTTAAGGACTTTGAGAAATGTTCTCATCAATGAGAGAAAGCTCTATGTCCTTGATAGACCAGTGCCATAGGAACCCGCTCCAAATACTCCTCAGGGTAAATGGATGCTTATTGGAAGCATGCCAATGATGCCATAGACATTTGAATACCTAAAGCTCTGTTTTATGAACTATGAGTTGCACGAACAACATGAAAAACATGAACATTCTCGATATGGTAACAAATCATAAGAGTCATGTAAGGCAAAGAAGGTATAATGTCTCCAAAGTGCTAATTTGAGTGCAAACTGACAAAGGGATGTCCAGTAGAACCCCATGTATTCAATGTGATTGGACATTTGTAATGATTGGGATTTCTCTTAGGTCAGGAGTTGACAATGAAGATGATTATGTAAGCGTTGTATGAATCATATAGTCAATTTATCACATGCTTTGCATGTTGATGCCAAAGCAAGGAAGAAAAAGGACAAATCCATGATAGTGATCAGTAGAAGTGAGTCCTAGGGAAAAAGCAAGGCCAAGAAGTGTTTTGAGGCTAAGCATAAGCCCAAGTCATATGCGCTAAATATATGGAGAAGGGTAAGTGTAAAAGGAATGTGTAAAGAAAACAATGTGCCACCATTATCACTTGTTTTGACATTGGAAAGGAATTATCCTCTTCATAGAGGATCTTAGAAAGAAAACAGAGATAGTGGATCTTAGAAAGAAGAACATTATGATATTTTATGGCGCTTCCCTATGTCTCAAAAACTGTACTTGATAGTTGTAAAGACAAATGTGTATGGCACATATATTGAATGACTTGATAACTCAAACATTAAATACCTATAGCACTTTCATCTAGAGCGCATAAATGAGAAATGCATTTCTAGAATCCATATGATTGTTATTGAACCAATAGAGACATGCATGTCTTATTTGTTGTGCAATATGATAGGAGTATCTTCACTATATGTAATGGGATATCGACTATTCCATTAGGACTAGTACATATTGATGTATGTAGACCTTTTTGGATCAATGCTAAAGGTAGTTACAAGTGCCTCATTTTATTTACTGATACGATCAATTGATATTGAAATTTGTATTTAATGAAGTACAAGTATGGATCTCTTGAAGAGTTCAAGGAGATCATAAATGAAGTACGTAACTAAATTGATAAAAGTATTAAGATACCTCCATATGATCGATGTTGAAATACGTAAACCAAGAGTTTGAGGACCTTCTAGGATTTCATGATTGTGTACCATAATGAAATCCACCTAAAACATACTGATGTGTCAGAAAGAAGGCATCTCACCCTGTTAAGTCATGGTGAGATAATCAATAATATCTAGCTAATCTGACAATTTATTTTGGGCACATGTTTAAACACTAATCAATGTACCGTCTAAAATGGTTCAAAAGACACCATATGAGATATGGCATGGGAAACATCCCGATGAGTATTTTGTAGTGATTGGGATTGAAAGCTTGTATAAGAAAATAGTTTCTTAAAAGTCTTTATCCACAAATCTCATGAATGTTATCATGTTGAATACTACTTATATTCCAACCCAACAAGAAAATGTTTATTGCTAGGATGGCTTAATTCCTAAATGGAAATTAGTTCCAAAGGAATTAGTGGGAGTAAAAGTAGAACTCGAAATGTTTGAGACAAACAAGAAAAACATTCAACCTAAAGAGGTATAACAAGGAACAAGGAGAATCACAAATTGTTGTGAATCTCAAGTTCCTTATGTAAACACAGAACTCATAGTTGAAGTAGAATACCTTGAGTTTGAAATATTATGATATCTTATAACTCAAGAAGGCGGTAAGTTGATCATAGAGATGAGTCAACTACCTACCTAGAAATTATTGAGGAACCAAATTATGAAAAATGGCTTGAGGCCATGAGATCTATGATGGACTCCATGTAAACCAACAAGGTATGACCTTGATGGATCCACCTGAAGGGGTAAAACCCACAGGGTATATTTGGGTCTTTCTAAGAAGACCAACATGGAAGGGTGGATTGGTTTCAAAGAGTTTCAAACTAGTTCAAATTGTTGAACATGATGAAGCCTTTCACCAGTTATCATGATTAAATCCATCTAGAGCATGCTTCCTGTGTAGCTTATTATAACTGTGAGGGCATATGGATGTTAAAACCACATTCCTTAATTGGAATAATTAAGAGGATGTGTATGTGATACAACCTAATGGTTTTATATATCCATTAATGCAAATAAAGTCTATAAGCTACAAAGGTCAATCTGAAGATTGAAGCAAACATCTTAGAGTTAGAATCTTTGATTTGACAAAACAATCAAAGGGTTTGACTTGAGTCAGAATGAAGATGGAATCTTTGATTATAAAATATTTAGTGGAAGCATATTGGTATTACACACAATGATGCAGAATAACGTCCTTATCCTATAAATATTAAAACCTGGCAAGGAAAGTACCTTCTATATGAAGGGTTTAGGTGAAGCATCCTATGTGATAGGGATAGAGGTCTATAGAGATAATCTGGAAAGCTTCTTGACCTAAGTTAAATCACATACATTGGTAAGATCTTGAAGGGTTCAACATGCAAGACTCGGTGAGAGAAAACTTGTCCATGTTCCATGGAGTTAGTCTTTTAGGAACCTAGTGTCTAAATTCTTTTAAAGAATAAGGGCACATGGATAGATGCCATTGGATATATCTTGAATGCAATGCTATGTACTTATCCTATTATCTCATATGTATTGGACATGACGACAAGATATCTAGTAATCTCATATGTATTGGACATGGGAAGGTGACAGTCCATCATCTCTTATGTATTGACATGATGAGAGAACATATATATACCTACCTAGCAATCTTGTTTGGATTGGGCATGATGAGAGGGTATATGTTAGATACCAGCGAGAGTTATTGGACTACCATAAAGAACAACCTTAGATGATTTTGAAGCACTTAAAGGATTGGTTCCTTGGTTATGGTAATAAGGAAGAGTTGGATGTAAAGGGTTACACCTATGCAAGCTTCCAAACTGACAAAATGATTGCAATAGTGTTTGACATTAAATGAGAACTGTAATCTAGAAAGGGTTCTGAGCTAATGGTAGTTGTCCTAATCTATAAAAGAAGCCGAGTATCTCTGTGTTATGAAAACAACAAAAGATAATGTATGGATCAAGAAATTCATATGGGTGAATTTGTATGAGGTTCCAAACCATTGATAACACAATAGAAATACTGATGACAACAATGGAGCTACTAGTTAGGATAGGAATATTGGATAGCATACTACAGAGCTTCCATCTTATACGAGTAGTCATACAATGAAGAGATGATAAAATTCTAAAATACTGACTTAAAGTAAGTTTTGCTAAATTCGGTATAAAAGTACTTACACAGTAGAAGCATGATGGTTATGTTAGGTCACTAGGGATGAGATCCGTGGGTGATTGGATCTAAGTGCAAGTGGGAGTTTGTTGGTATGTATGCCCAGAGAGCGGATCATATGATGATTGGGATGAGGCATTAAATACATAGTTTTATAATTAATAAAAAAGGCAAGCTTCCAATTTATTATGTTTCATTCGGTTATGAGATAATCATGGAACACTATAAATGTCTAGAGAATAATATTAATCAATGACGTATGTCTTCAAGTATTAGCCCTATCGAATTGAGATCATACGGATGTTAAGAGTACATATACATATTCTCATTATATCCCTGATTGGTTGTTATTGTGGAAGGTTGATAGACAACAATAACACATAAGACTAGAGTGTGGGTTGGTTGGTGACACAATCTTGTGAGTTATGATATGTCTATATCACACAGATAAATGTTAGAGAACAGTGTATCAGATAGACCCACTATGAGTCTGACACATGGAAGCCATCATCATGGAAGTCATAGTCCGCTCTCACAATGATGGTGGTGGTTGAGGTTCTTAGACTTGAACTGCACTCATCACATGTGGTTGGGTACACTTTAACATGATCAAACGCAGTCCTGAAACATGGGTTGTTATAAAGGTGATGATTGGGTGACATTTACAAATGGGGATTGACTGTGAGTGATAGATATGGGATTTGTCCCTCTAATAGGAGTATGATATCCAAGGCCTCTTGATTAGTGAGATCGAGAAAAGTATGGCCATACACATGTGAATCAATATGTGATATTGAGCTTAAATATATCTCATGCAGTATGCTTTTGTTTAAGGAACAAGATTGAATAATAATGAGGATGACAACTCCATGCCTTTAGTTCAATCTGGATATCAATGACAAAGGAACTATACAAACACTATAACACCATACACAAATTGTAGGTTAAAGTTGCTCCCCAACTTTTGATTTCACTTGGGTAGCAATGATGTGTGACTAGGCACCACTCATTGCTTGTGATGTCATAAACTAGTTATGGACATTCATTTCCAATGTGATATGGGACTTATAGGATCACACACATAGGAACTCATCTAGAAGAGGAGTTTGATCTTGAATGATAATTGAATTGATTACTAAAGTGTTTAGGTATTTCAATTCATGCAATGGATTAGCTGACTAGTCTGTCAAATGTTCAGTTCAAGTATTGAGACTGTTGTTTGAAGTGTTAGATAGATTGTATTGTACATTGGTTAGAATTCTACCTGACTTGGGCTGTAAGATGCTCATCTCACTTGTGTGAAATGGCTATTTGGCCTGGTGCATGATGCCTATCTCAGTTGCACCAAACTGCTATTTGGCCTGGTGCAAGACACCCGTCTTAGATGCACCAAGCGCCCGTTTCAGGGGTGCAATTTGATTGCACAAAGGGTTGGTGCTGACGTCAAGTTGAGTACTAAATGGAATTGAATTGCCAACATATGTGCAGAACAGGAAGGTGCAAAACGAGCATCTCACTGGGCAAGATGACCATTTTGTCGCACGCATGATGTGAAACTTCCAGAAAAGTTGCAAAAATTCAAGATCTTCTTGTCCTTTCTGCTCCTACTATAGTCCTACATTGTCTTGGGACTTGGAACCCTAACCCTAACCCCTCCTATATATAGAGAGGTATTGGGGGCTTCCTAAGCACACCAACTACATAGACAATTGAGAATCAGTTGCTCTGACAAGTGTTGTCCTCTCTAGGTGTGGTAACCATAAGAGCGCAGACAAGTCCTAACCTATTAGGGAGGGATAGCCACGGGAGAGAAACAACTGAGGATCATTGTTGTGGGATAGCATGTTGGTGACTAGTACACCAAAGGGAAGGACAACTCCTTCGTGTCCGTTCTTGTGAGAACCCGTTACACTAAATGAGATTATTCAAAACATAAAGCACAATCAATCACTAATTAATCACATACCCAAAAATATGGGTAAATTAAAACTGATTTCAACGTCAGCACCCACTTAGAAATATTTACATAAGAGCCCAACATCTTTCTTATATCCATACTATGTCAAGAATTTGATACAAATTGTTCTAGCACCTTAGCCACAACATATATACGCAGGAGAACAATATTTGTATATGCCACACAACAAACATTAACATGCTAACTAAATTCCGATTCATTTGAAACACCATATACAAACTTTTCCTGCCCGGACCTGAGAGTACAAGGATGACTCTAGGACACACTAGACATGTAATCAACTTTCTCAAAGATTCATTACTACATCTCCTCTTTTCTGCCACAGGTTTTTTTTCATCACTTAAGATTACCTAAAAATATGTGGCGAACCACAAGTGTGAGACCCATGTCCAAGAAAGAGATATAACCTCCAACAACTCTTATATATTACAACATTTCAAATAGTAGATAACTAAGAAGTTGGAGTATTTAATAATCAATTGAACATATTGAACAGTTCAAGTATTCTAAACAAATTAAGCAATTAATCTTAGCAACAAGTATGATCATCGATGCATTTATAGATAACAAATAAATCCATTTCTTTGGATATATATCTACACAAATATAATCAAATTGCATCTAAAAAACAATCATTATCATTATTCTGACTATCATCATATTCCTTGCTAACAACACAAGCAATCTAGTAGCATAAGCAACCCTGACATCAGGAATATGTCTAGTAACATAACATGGATATCAATATTGGCATCTCAAATAAACATAACATATCTATATCATAAGTAGAACTAACATAATAACACAATGAACTACATAGGCATGATTAGTAGTTTAAGCATTTCTAATTACATATGCATGGCTAGCAATATTAAACATAGTTGGAAACAACATCTTAACCATCAGTGTCAGTATATTTGACAACTGAAGCATGTTTACAACATGAGCACAACTACATCATAAGTATATCTATTATATCTCATTGTACTATACATGATCTCAGTGAAAAGAAAGCAAACAAGGGTTATCATCCAATATGAAGCCTTGTGTATAACCCTAAATAGATATGCTACATGGCTTTCTTACATCTTTTATTATTCCCTGGAGAATTTGAATCGTACCATACAAAGTCCAATCGACCCCAGCGAAGGGCTATTCGGTTCCTTACTAGATCTAGGAGTGTCGGTATCCTAAGATCTCTTCACCTCGGTCAGTACGAGTAAAAAGGTAGTGACATATCAGTCAAAGCTGCCACCACAATGACATATAGTCAAGCTGCTAACCACTAGTCCGCCCTTGGTATAGGTCACAACACTTGAAACCAGGGTATACAAAACCCTCTAATCCGAGGTACAACCACAGTTGTCCTCAATCACATCAGATGTATGAGGCATGACCATAGCCATCCTCTACAACCTACATTGTGGATGACAAGGATATGTCCTCAACTTGCCTCCCTCACATACTCAATAGTATGTGCTCTGAGTTTCCCTTAGGAATACTCATTTCACCATCCAGCAAGTTCTGACACTGAATATGGCTCTGCGGCATAGGGCACTACATGATTAGAGTTGCACTTGATTAGTTATGCCAGTTGGGTGAATTAAGGCTGCATCAAACAAGTGGACATACAAACCCTAATTCACTTCTAGAAAGCATGTAAATATCACAACTTTTAGAAGATATAAAATGTGTGGAACATAATTTGTCATCTCATCATTACATGGTACTATTCACTTTCCATTATGAGACCACACTAGTCATCATAATATCACAAGATACAAATTCTTTTCCCAATATCACAGGGTATCAACCCTTATCAACACAAGAGGATTACACCTCATTCAGGGCTCAGCCATGCCCAAAGGTAATTAAGACTATCATACTATCACAAGATATAAATCCTTTTCACAATATCACAGGGTATCAACCCTTATCAACACAAGAGGATTACACCTCATTTAGGGCTCAACCATGCCCAAAAGTCATTAAGACCATCATACTATTCCCTGCAAGATCATCATTATCTTTTCATGCCTTATAACAAGGCTCAACAACATCACTTAAATATAATACACCAGATCAACACAATATTGCATTAATGAGCTATGAGATATTAATAAACAATCATAGTAGGGTTATATTAACAATAAGAACATTCCTTTATTACATCAACATGCAAGGAATCTAGATATGATTAACCCTCATCATATTCATAATGCACATGTTTAGAATAAGAAAGTATCAACCATTTGGCTATGATAACCACCAATTAACATATTAAAGTTATGATCATATTAAGGAGGTTATTCCACCATCATTCCATTATATAAGAATGTTAAACATGGATACTCATCTTTATATATTTGCATTAGAGTTAGGTTCAACAATATAAATTATATTAATGTTACTAATCAACACTTATACCCAAACCCTAACTCACGACATCCCCATTGGATCATGGATGCATAAGGTGAAGCATCACCATCACATTCTATACCATTATCAAGTATGAACCCACACATAATTCAAGGTGTAACCATTAGGTTATAACATATTAGGGTTTCAAAAATAGTAACAGAGTACTCCATGATTGTATTAGTCATTCAAAGACTATCCATACCCAATTACCATCATTTAGTTATATTAAAGCTTGGTATAACAAGCTTTACCTCATTAGGGTTACCCATTAATTCATTATGGTGATTATAAATCATAATCATATGAGGGTAAGGGTAACACTACAAGTTTAAAGCATTGAACCATCAAATTCTCATCATTAGAATCATAACATTACACCACACTCTTCACCCCAAACAATGGGAATATTGAAGCATCAACTTCTAACCATGAAATGTTGAAAAGGTAAAGCCATTGGTCGTTTACACAAGTAAACACCTTGAATGAATCATATAGAATGTTATTGAGTTGTGATATATAAAATTCACCATTTAACCCTAGACATCCTTTGATTAACAACAATAAGGGTTCTGTTGAGAGTAGGGTAAAACCCATAATCAATTGTTCATTTAAAACAAGCCATCCATTGCCAACAAGTAAGCTCATTAAGTTGATCATATAAAGGAAACCATCTAAATCACATTATTAGGACCAAAATATCACATTATCCATGACTCCACTTTATTCTAGGAATAAACATTAGATCTTGACCATTGGGTTAAGTTCAAATGTTAAAACCATCAATTACAGTATAGGTCCGACCATTGTATCAAGTGACTCAAGAAATCATTGGTATAAAGCTTAATTGATGCTACAACTATATGATTAACTCACCATAGATTGTGGAGACCTGATCCACCATCATTCGTGACTATTAAGTCACCATAGGTTGTTAGGTCAGCACTATATTCATTAATCACTCTTGAATATCAAACTAATATCACCAATGATTGATAACATAATTAGGGTACTTAGTTGTTAATCACTAAGCTTCTAATTAGACCAACACTTGACCTAAAGGATGAACGTTAGTTGACACCCTTGGTCAGCACCATCAGTTGTCATGAAGACAATACCATCGGTTGTTACAATGGTACTACCATTGTGTCATGTGTTTATAGAAGAAATCAACTTTAAACCCGAAAATTGACCATTGGTTGATAGGTGTTTAGCACCATAGGATGTCAAACCAACCTGATCCAAGTCATATTATAATTTAGGAATAACATAAACATGAATACCGGTTCATCTAGAACTGAAATTAGAATAGGGAACATTATAAAAATTGAAAATCAAAGTCAAGCATAGTTTTTATTGCATGGATCATCATTTTCAAGCAAGAACATGAGCTAGAAAGCTTATGGTAAGAAATAAACGTGGAGAAAAATATAAAACTTGCCTCCAATTAGAAGATAACATCCCAAACACAAGAAAATAGGAGCAGGTAGGGTAGTAAATCTAAGCATAATCTATGAACTCGTCCATCTAGCACCTTTCTTCATCAAATGAGCAAACCCTATGCGTAAGGAGCAAGAAAGGTAGGTTTTTAGAGCTTTAGAGCAATTTCTACCATGGAACAACAAGGTTCCAACATGGCGAAAGGTAGGATGAATGATAACAAAGAATTAAATGGAGGAAAGAAGGGGATCCTTACTCTTTTAGGTCAAGATCACTAGAAGGAATCTTTTCAAACCCTAAAAGGAAGTCAATTGCAACCCTAGATTCATTTTCCAATAAGATCCCCTATTTCTTCTTACTTTGATAGGAAATTCATAGACACATAGAGGGAGAATGAGGTTCATAGAAGGAGGGAAGTTTTGGAGAGAAAATGGCTCGTTTGGGTGCTTGGGGATAAGTATATGAAACTTTAAGATAAAGAAAAAGAAAAAGTTGAAGTTCTAATATCTTTCCAAGTGTCCATGGTATTAAACTATTAAGAATATACAAGAACACACACAAGAAGCTCCCCAACCATCCATATAGACCTTATTAGATTTTATTTGTCGAATTTCCAAGCCAATCAAATAACTCATTAGTTTATAGCTACTAAAGGTAGTTCATCCATGAAGGGGTAAACCGTAAAATACCCTAGAGGAAAACACCTTCAAAACAAGGTTTAAATAGGAGCCCCATGGCTCATAAGATCAATAATGATGAGATAATATACAAGGAACATAGTACAAGTGATAAATTGTAAAGAAAACCTCTCAATTGGTTAAATTGCAGAAATGTCCAAAATGTGCTTAAAATTGCATAACTTGCTCAAACAGTGTCCAAATTGGATACAATTTGAAACTTAAGCTTGTCTTATGATTTCAAAGCATATCACAAGGTTAGATTAGGGTTATAATAATTCAATTATGATAATTAAGCTTATTCAAATATTAAGCAAGTTTAGGAGCCTTACAACTATAAACTCCTAATAGGGATTTCTCCCCCGAAATCCAAGGTAAACAAAAATGGGTTCTTCCTTTGCACCTCATCCTATTACCTTCACATGGTTACTTGCATGTCATGGTTATGTCACATCATTCATACATATCTCATCTAGGGTCAGCACAAAAACCCCCACCTTAGAAGACATTCTCAAAATGGAATGTAGAAACTGGTTGTGTGATCTGTACAACTCCAGTAGTAATATTCAAATTTAAATTCTAGCTATCATACTAAAATTATATCTATTGTGTCAACACATTACTCAAAAGTCATACTTTCTATCTTTTTACCAATCATGGCATGTGTCCCATACCATTCCTTGAAGCATAAAAAAAGGTGATGTATCCATCCTTTTTTTTACACCGACACTGGAACACTTGTCAGTTCTTTTTTAGCATCAAAAGAAATGCTGACACTGGCACATGTCATTCCATACAACGAAACATCATTCCTAGTCAACCTTGTTAGGGGTGAAACAAGAACACTATCTTCACCTTACCAAGATTTACACAACCTATTTAGAAGACATATCATGATCCCATAAAGACAATAAACCCCATCTCACTCTTGTTCAGCTTGTCTCATAGCTATTGTTTCTTCGGCAACCCTAAGGTTTTTGCAGAAGTATTGATCATATTTTTGACCATATTTGAAATACTGTGACATGACATCGTTCAAAGCTTGATATAACTTGTATGACATGACCAGAACACTTTGTTCCTCCTATTCATAAATTCTATTTGTACATTGGTTAGTCTAAAGGACATAACTCTAAACTCATCATGGTCATGTGAATTATGTCATCCAATCTAACTCTTGTGCATTGATATTTGATCATATATTTATCTTAAAGGAACACGGTATCACATATCTATTGACCAACAAACCATCTATCCTTGATAGTGGTCTTGCCCAGCTATCATTGAACCATACACAAAATTATAGAATCACTTTTGTTTTACCTTACAAACAACATTTAGACAGTCATCATCAACTATCTCTCCCTCTCTTTAAGGGGGAGGAATACTTGATATGTTCATTTAGTAAATATCTCCAAGTTTCACATACTTCCCATACTGTTGCTACATCTTGGATACTAGGATTCATTACCTTGGTATCCACCCTCATGTGCTATAAGGAACTCACATCCCTATCTCATCTACTTTTACCAACATAATACATTTCAAAACATATAAGAGGAGTCTCCCAAATTATTGGAAGGCTCAAAAGCAAACTCATCACAAACATTATGATCTTGGAACCATAGTCCAAGCAACCTTAGGCTATAATAAGCTATCCACCCGCATGTTTGCAGCGAATCCAAACGTACCAAGTGGCAATGATCCACTTGAAAGTTGAGCCCTAGAAAGGAAAGACACAAAGGGAAACATACTTCCCATACTATAATAGTATTTTTCAAGGGTCACTAGCAAAAAGGTAACTGATTCTATTTTCATTATGCAGGTTAATACTTCTTATGTATCATTTTACCTCTTTCATTTCAAGTTCATTGCCATTAGCATAGGAATCAGCATGATTAACATATCTCATTACTCCTTCCTTGGTGACTATTTATCCCACTAGTGTATGTTCTCTTATTTTATTATGTTGTTCAACCACTTATTGATAAGTAAATCATCATATTCTTCATTTTCTTCATTAATCAGGGATCATCTCCCTTAATTTCTTTCACATGCCATGCTGATTTTACATTAACACTTTCTTACACACATAGTTTGGTCTGAGATTAACTCAGGTTCCACCTTATTCCTTTGTCAATGTTCCCATTTATCTTTTCATTTTGTACTTGTTATAGGAGTTCTTTCCATCTTATGTGGATTTCATACCTTGATTCACTTTATAAGCATAGACTTATCTATCTTTTACTTTATTATCTTCTTGTATCACATCTTCAAGAATTCCTCTTTTTCTAATTTGTATTCAGATTTAGATTGCATGGTGTTGTATCTTTCTCTTATAGTTACCAAACATTTAAGTTTTAATATATTATGATGCAAATCTCATCTTCTCTAAGGTAGGATTGAGATATTCATACCATGATTTCTTATTCATTATGCTCTTTATATTGTCTCAAAATGACTACTTGATCAGAGTAATCAGAAAGATAACAATCTAAGAGTTCCATACTTACCTTTCTTCAATAATTGAATACCTATCCAGGGCACCCAAATACTGAGATTAGGCAGTATACACCATATTTTTATGTCATATTCCTAAATTTGACCTCATCCCAGTCCTAAGTCCTAGTGTCCCTATAGAGTCAATGAACCTAAAGCTATGATACCAACTTGTGAGAACCCGTTACACTAAACAAGATTACTCAAAACATAAAGCACAATCGATCACTAATTAACCACATACCTAAAAATATGGCCAAATTAAAATCAATTTCAACGTCAGCACCCGCTCAGAAACATTTGCATAAGAGCCCAACATCTTTCTAATATCCATACTATGCCAAGTATTTGATACAAATTGTTCTAGTGCCTTAGCCACAACTTATATACATAGGTGAACAATATTTGTATATGACACACAACAAACATTAACATGCTAATAAAATTCTGATTTGTTTGAAACACCATAAACAAACTTTTCCTGCCTGGACCTGAGAGTACAGGGATGACTTTAGGAAACACTAGACATCTAATCAACTTTATCAAAGACTCATTACTATAGCTCCTCTTTGCTTCCACAAGTTTGTTTTCGTCACTTCAGATTACCTAAAAAGATGTGGTGAACCACAAGGGTGAGACCCATCTCCCAGTAAGAGATATAACCTCCAACAACGCTTATTTATTACAACATTTTAAATAGTAGATAACTAAGCAGTTGGAGTATTTAATAATCAATTGAACATATTGAACAGTTCAAGTATGTTAACAGATTAACCAATTAATCTTAGCAACAAGTATGATCATCAATGCATATGTAGATAACAAATAAATCCATTTCTTTGGATAGATATCTACTCAAATATCATCAAATTGCATCTAATAACAATCATTATCATTAATCTCACTAACAACATAAGCAATCCAGTAGCATAAGTATCCTTGACATCATTAATATGTCTAGTAACATAACATGGCTATCAATATTGGCATCTCAAATAAAGGGAACAAATCTATATCATAAGTAGAAATAACATCATAACACAATGAACTACATAGGCATGATTAGTCGTTTAAGGATTTCTAATTACATAGGCATGGATAGCAATATTAAACATAGCTAGAAGAAACATCTTAACCGTCAGTGTCAGTATATTTGACAACAAAAGCATGTTTACAACATGAGCATAACTACAACATAAGTATATATATTATCTCTTATTGTACTATACATGATCTTAGTGAAAAGAAACCAAACAAGGGTTATCATCCAACATGAAGCATTGTGTATAACCATAAACAGATATGCTACACGGTTGTCTTACATCTTTTATTATGCCCAGGGGAATTTGAATCATACCATCCAAAGTCCAACCGACCCCTGTGAAGAGTTATTCGGTTCCATACAAGATCTAGAAGTGCCGGTATCCTAAGATCTCTTCCCCTTGATCAGTATGAGTAAAATGGTAGTGACATATCAGTCAAAGCTGCCACGACAATGACGTATAGTCAAGATGCTAACCACTAGTCCGCCCTTAGTACATGTCACGACACTAGAAACCAGGGTATACAAAACCCTCTAATCTGAGGTACAACCACAGTTGTCCTCAATCACATCAGATGTATGAGGCATGGCCATAGCCATCCTCCACAACCTGCATTGTGGATGACAATGATATATCCTCAACTTGCCACCCCCACATACTCAATAGTATGCACTCTGAGTTTCCCTTAGGAATACTCATTTCACCATCCTGCAAGTTCTGACACTAAAGATGGCTCTACGACACAGGGAACTACATGATTAGAGTTGCACTTGATTAGTTATGCCAATTGTGTGAATTAAGGTTGCATCAAACAAGTGGACATGCAAACCCTAATTCACTTCTAGTAAACATACAAATATTACAACTTTTAGAAGATATAAAATGTGTGGAACATAATTTCTCATCTCATCATCACATGGTACTATTCACTTTCCATTCATGAGACCACACTAGTCATCATACTATCACAAGATATAAATCCTTTTCACAACATCACAGGGTATCAACCCTTATTAACACGAGGATTACACCTCATTCAGGGCTCAACCATGCCCAAAGGTCACTAAGACCATCATACTATCACAGGATATAAATACTTTTCACAATATCACAGGGTATCAACCCTTATCAACATAAGAGGATTACACCTCATTCCGGGCTCAACCATGCCCAAAGGTCATTAATACCATCATATTATTCCCTGCAAGATCATCATTATCTTTGCATGCCTTATAACAAGGCTCAACAACATCACTTACATATAATACACCAAATCAACACAATATTGCATTAATGAGCTAGGAGATATTCATAAAAAATCATAGTAGGGTTATATTAACATTAACAATATTCCTTTATTACATCAACATGCAAGGAATCTAGATATGATTAACCCTCATCATATTCATAATGCACATGTTTAGCATAAGAAAGTATCAACCATGTGGCTATGATAACCACCAATTAACATATTAATTTTATGATTATTTTAGGGAGGTTATTCCACCATCATTCCATCATATAAGAATGTTAAACATGAATACTCATCTTTATCTATTTGCATTAAATTTAGGTTCAACAAGATAAAGTATATTAATGTTACTAATCAACCCTTATACCCAAACCCTAACTCACGACATTCATGGATGCATAAGGTGAAGCATCACCATCACATTCCATACCATTCTCAAGTATAAACCCACACATAAATCAAGGTGTACCCATTGGGTTATAGCATAATAGGGTTTCAACAATAGTAACAGAGTACTCCATGACTGTATTAGTCATTCAAGGACTATTTATACCTAATTACCATCATTTAATTATATTAGAGTAAGATTGAAGCCTGGGTAGCGAAAAGTTGATCTATGGCAGGGAGGGTCTGCTTAGCCAAATCCACATTGTCAGCCATCCCTACCTACGCTATGCAGACCGCAGTGTTGCCTAAAATCTTGTGTGATAGAATTGATGTTGTTGTCATACAGTTCATATGGGGGGAAGCTATAAATTAGGGCCAGTGTCCTTGATAGCGTGGAATAAAGTTACAAGCTCAAAATAAAATGGGGGCATGGGTATCAAATGCATGCGGGACTGGAACGAACCTTTAGTGCTAAAGAACACATGGGACCTGTCAGTGAATCGACAAACACCCTGGTGTAATGCAATCAAAAAAATATTTGAAGCAGCTGAGGCTGGAAAGCAGGTGGCAGCATCGAGACTAGCTCAGGATTCCACTGAGGGTAAGCAGTTCATCTGCGAGAATTCGATCATGATCCATATTAGTGGCCTATCGGTGAACGTATGGCATGACAACTAGGTGCGACCGTGGATATTTCTTAGAGATCGAGCGAAGAAGAAGATACCTGATGACCTTACAGATCTAAAGGTTGGAAGCATAGTCATGGATTCAGGCGAATGGGATTTGGACTTCCTCAAACACTGGTTCGAGGAAGACACGGTCCAGTTAATAATAAAGATAGACGCCCCAATACATTCAGATCAAAAGGATCTTAGAGCATGGATTCACACTATAGATGGTCGCTTCTCAACAAGCTCGGCATACCATACCCTCAGGAAACAGAAGGAATACTGAGGTCAAGAAATTTGCTGTAATGTGTGGAAGCTACAGGTGCCGGCGAAGATCAAGCTTTTCGCTTGGTTAGTTTACCATGAAGCTATTCTCACAAATGAGCGCCACAAGGTCAGACATATGACCGCAAGTTGTTTATGTACGAGATGTGGGGAGTCCGATGAAATGATTCTACACACTCTATGTGACTGCAGAAAAGTGAGGGAGATATGGAATCAAATACTCCCTATACATGAGGCAAGATGGTTCATGCAGGCAGATACAATGAACGGTTGGCTAAAAACGAATACTTATGGTAGAAATATTCTGGGAGAAAATTTCTAGCTTATTTGTAACAAAGTCTGGCAGTTCAGGAACACTGAGATCTTTGAAGGTGAAGTCAATAGTATTTCTCATCAGATTATCCAGATCAAAGCCTCGATACAGTTGGTAGCGGAAAGTTGGAGGATAGGGCAAGTCGAGAAGCCATCAAAATCAACTAAACTCTGGAATAGGCCTCCAGAAAACTTCATCATACTCAATGCATATGCCTCAATGAACAATAAGGGCGCAACTGTCATGATCATTGCAAGAGATGCTCAGGAACACTAGCTGGGTGGCTGGACCAAAAATATTCACACCAATTCAGCTACTGCCGCTGAACTGGCCGACATCCATTTTGCGTTTCAACAGATAAAGAGAAATGTATGGCCCAGAGTTTTAGTTGAAACAGAATGCCAAATCACACTACAGTTGTTGGAGGAAGAAGCCTAGAACTACCCCAAGTTCACTTACTAGTTAACCAGGTTGTGCGAGGATAGGCCAGAAAACACGACTGTTCAGTATGTAGGACGAATGTGCAACTCAGTAGAAGATGGACTGGCAAAATACCAACTCAGGAGCAGATCACTCGAGCATCATTTCGATTCCCCCCCAGACTGCATCCGCAGACAACATCTTTCAAATGTTCATGTAAACAATACTAGTTTGGAGTTGTATCTTGATAGGGTTTCACAAGTGGAATAAATAAAGAGCACTCGATTTTCTAAAAAAAAAAGCAAGGTATAACAAGTTATACCTCATTAGGATTACCCATTAATTCATTATGGTGATTATAAATCATAATCATATGAGGGAAAGGGTAACACTACAAGTTTAAGACATTGTACCATCAAATTCTAATCATTAGAATCATAACATTATACAACATACTTCACCTAAAACAATGGGAATATTGAGGCATCAACTTCTAACCATGAAATGTTGAAAAGGTAAAGTGATTGGTCGTTTACATAAGTAAACACCTTGAATGAATCATCTATAATGTTATTGAGTTTTGATCCATAAAATTCACCATTTAACCCTATAAATCCTTTGGTTAACAACAATAAGGGTTCTATTGAGAGTAGGGTAAAAACCACATTTGACCGTTCAGTTAAAACAAGGCACCATTGTCAACAAGTAAGCTCCTTAAGTTGATCATATAAAGGAAACCATCTAAATCATATTATTAGGAACAAAATATTACATTAGCCATGATTCCACTTTATTGGAGGAATAAACATTAGGTCTTGACCATTGGGTCAAGTTCATATGTTAAAACCATCAATTACAGTATAGGTTCTACCATTGCATCAAGTGACCCAAGAAATCATTGGTTTAAGGATTAGTTGATGATAAAACTATATGCTTAACTCACCATAGGTTGTGGAGACCTGATCCACCATCACTAGTGACCATTAAGTCACCATAGGTTGTTAGATCAACACTATATTCATTAATCACCCTCGAATATCAAACTAATATCACCATTGATTGATAGCATCATTAAGGTACCTAATTGTTAATCACTAAGCTTCTAATTAGGCCAACACCTGACCTAAAGGGTAAACTTCAGTTGACACCCTTGGTCACCACCATCAGGTTACATGAAGACAACACCATCGGTTGTTGCAATGGTACCACCATTGAGTCATGTGTTTATAGAAGAAATCAACTTTAAACCCTAAAATTGACCATTGGTTGATAGGTGTTTAACACCATTGGTTGTCAAACCAACCTGATCCAAGTCATATTATACCTTAGGAATAATGTACACATGAATAAAAGTTCATCTAGAACTGAAATGAGAATAGGGAATATTATAAAAATCGAAATCCAAGTCAAGCATAGCTTTTTAGTGCATGGATCATCATTTTCAAGCAAGAACATGAGCTAGAAAGCTTATGGTAAGCAATAAACATGGAGGAAGTTATAAAACCTGCCTCTAATTAGAAGATAAACTCCCAAACAGAATAAAACATGAGCAGGTAGGGTAGGAAATCCAAGCATAATCTATAAACTCATCCATCTAGCACCTTTCTTCATTAAATGAGCAAACCCTATGCGTAAGGAGCAAGAAAGGTAGATTTTTAGAGCTTTAGAGAAATTTATACCATGGAACAGAAAGGTTCCGACCTATATAAAGGTAGGAGGAAGGATAACAAAAAAAGAAATGGAGTAAATAAGGGGATTACTCTTTTAGGTCAAGATCACTAGAAGGAATCTTTTCAAACCCTAAAAGGAAGTCAATTACAACCCTAGATTCTTTTTCCAAGATGATCCTCTCGTTCTTATTCCTTGGATAGGAAATTTGCAGCATTGCAGAGGGAGAATGAGGTTCATAGAAGGAGGGAATTGGTGGAGAGAAAATGGATCGTTTGGGTGCTTAGGGATATGTGTATGAAACTTTAAGATAAAGAAAATGAAAAAGTTGAAGTTCTAGTATCTTTGCAAGTGTCCATGGCATTAAACGATTAAGAATATACAAGAACACACACAAGAATCTTCCCCACCATCCATATGTACCTGATTAGATTTTCTTTGTCGAATTTCCAAGCCAATCAAATAATTCATTAGTTGATAGCTACTAAAGGTAGCTCATCCATGAAGGGGTAAACCCTAAAATATCCTTAAGGAAAACACCTTCAAACCAAGGTTTAAATAGGTACCCCATGGCTCAAAAAGATCCAGAATGATGAGACAATATCCAAGGAATATACTGCAAGTGTTAAATTGTAAAGAAAACCTCTCAATTGGGTAAATTGCAAAAAAGTCCAAAATGTGCATAAAATTGCATAACTTGCTCAAACAATGTCCAAATTGGACAAAATTTGAAACTTAAGCTTGTCTTATGATTTGAAAGCATATAACAAGGTTATATTAGGGATATAATAATTCAATTATGATAATTAAGCTTATTCAACTCATTAAACAAGTTTAGGAGCCTTACAACTATAAACTCCTAATAGGGATTTTGCCCCCGAAATCCAAGGTAAACAAAGATTGGTACTTCCTTTGCACCTCATACTATTACCTTCACATGGTTACTTTCTTATCATGGTGATTTCACATAATTCATACATATCTCATCTTGGGTCAGCACAAAAACCCCTACCTAAGAAGACATTCTCAATATGGAAAGTAGAAACTTGTTGTGTCATCTGTACAACTCTAGTAGTAATATTCAACTTTAAATTCTAGCTATCATCCTAAAATTATATCTATTGTATCAACAGATTACTCAAAAGTCATACTTGCTAGCGTTTTACCAATCATGGCATGTGTCCCATACCATTCCTTGAAGCCTAAAAAAAGGAGATGCATCCATCCTTTTTTTTTCTTCTAGATACACTGACACTGGAACACTTGTTAGTTCTTTTTTAGCATCAAAAGAAATGTTGAGGCTGGCACCTATCATTTCATACAAGGAAACATCATTCCTAGTAAAACTTGTTAGGGGTGAAACAACAACACTATCTTCACCTTACCAGGATTTACACAACCTACTTAGAAGACATATCATGATCCCATAAAGGCAATCAAACCCATCTCACTCTTGTTCAACTTGTCTCATAGCTATTGCTGCTTCAGCAACCCTAAGGTTTTTGAAGAAATATTGATCATATTTTTGACCATATTTGAAATACGGTGACATGTCATCATTCAAAGCTTGATATAACTTGTATGACATGACTGGAACATTTTGTTCCTCCTATTCATAAATTCTATTTGTACATTGGTTAGTCTGAAGGACATAACTCTAAACTCATCATGGTCATGTGAATTATGTCATCCAATCTAACTCTTGTGCATTGATATTTGGTCATAGGTTTATCTTAAAGGAACACAGTATCACATATCTATTGACCAACAAACCATCTATCCTTGATAGTAGTCTTTCCCAGATATCACTAAACCATACACAACATTATAGAATCACTTTTGTTTTTCCTTCCAAACAACATTTAGAGGGTCATCATCAAATCTCTCTCCCTCTCTATAAGGGGGAGGAATACTTGATATGTTCATTTAGTAAACATATCCAACCTTCACATACTTCCCATACTGTTGATACATCTTGGATACTAGGATTCATTACCGTGGTATCCACCTCATGTGCTATAAGGAACTCACATCTTTATCTCATCTACATTTACCAACATAATAAATTTCAAAACATATAAGAGGAGTTTCCCAAATTATTGGAAGGCTCAAAAGCAAACTCATCACAAACTTTATGATCTTGGAACCATAGTCCAAGCAACCTTATGCTATAATAAGCTATCCACGCTCATGTTTGCAGTGAATCCACACGTACCAAGTGGAAATGATTCACTTGAAATATGTGCCCTAGAAAGGAAATACACAAAGGGAAACACACTTCCCATACTATAGTAGTATTTTTCAAGGGTCACTAGGAAAAAGGTAACCAATTCTATTTTCACTATGCAGGTTACAGCTTCTTATGTATCATTTTACCTTTTTCATTTTGAGTTCCTTGCCATTAGCATAGGAATTATCATGATTAACATATCTCATTACTCCTTCCTTGATGCCTATTTATCCCACTAGTGTATGTTCTCTTATTTTATTATGTTTTTCAACCACTTTTCAATAGGTAAATCATCATATTATTCATTTTCTTCATTAAATAGGGATCATCTCCCTTAATTTCTTTCACATGCCATGTTGATTTTAACATTAACACTTTCTTGCACACATAGGTTGGTCTGAGATTAACTCAGGTTCCACCTTATTCCTTTGTCATTGTTCCCATTTATCTTCTCATTTTGTACTTGTTATAGGAGTTTTTTCCATCTTATGTGGATTTCATACCTTGATTCACTTTATAAGCATAGATTTATCTATCTTTTACTTTATTATCTTCTTGAATCACATCTTCAAGAACTCCTCTTTTTCTAATTTGTATTCAGATTTAGATTTCATGGTGTTGTATCTTTCTCTTATAGTTACCAAACATTCAAGTTTTGATAGATTATGATGCAATTCTCATCTTCTTTAAGGTAGGATTGAGATATTCATACCATGATTTCTTATTCATTATGCTCTTTAGATTGTCTCAAAATGACTACTTGATCAGAGTAATAAGAAAGATGACAATCTAAGAGTTCCATACTTACTTTTCTTCAATAATTGAATACCTTATTGGGCACCCAAATACTGAGATTAGGCAGTATGCACCATATTTTTATGTCATATTCCTAATTTTGACCTCATCCTAGTCCTAAGTCCTAGTGTCCCTGTAGAGTCGATGAACCTAAAGCTATGTTAACAACTTGTGAGAACTTGTTACACTAATCAAGATTACTCAAAACATAAAGCACAATCGATCACTAATTAATCACATACCCAAAAATATGGCCAAATTAAAATCAATTTCAACATCAACACCCGCTCAGAAACATTTGCATAAGAGCCCAAAATCTTTCTTATATCCATACTATGCCAAGAATTTGATACAAATTTTTCTAGCGCCTTAGCCACAACTTATATACACAGGAGAACAATATTTGTATATGCCACACAACAAACATTAACATGCGCACAAAATTCTGATTCGTTTGAAACACCATATATAAAATTTTCCTACCAGGACCAGAGAGTGCAGGGATTACTCTAGGACACACTAGACATCTAATCAACTTTCTCAAAGATTCATTACTATAGCTCCTCTTTGCGGCCATAGGTTTGTTTTTGTAACTTCATATTACCTAAAAAGATATGGCGAACCACAAGGGTGAGATGCATGTCCCAGTAAGTGATATAAACTCCAACAATGCTTATTGATTATAACATTTTAAATAGTAGATAACTAAGCTGTTGGAATATTTAATAATCAATTGAACAGTTCAAGTATGCTAAACAGATTAAGCAATTAATCTTAGCAACAAGTATGATCATCAATATAGATAACAAATAAATCCATTTCTTTGGATAGATATCTACTTAAATATCATCAAATTGCATCTAATAACAATCATTATCATTAATCTGACTATCATCATATTCCTTGCTAACAACACAAGCAATCTATTAGCGTAAGCATCCCTGACATCATGAATATGTCTAGTAACATAAAATGGCTATCAATATTGGCATCTCAAATAAAGGGAACATATCTATATCATAAGTAGAACTAACATCATAACACAATCAACTACATAGGCATGATTTGTAGTTTAAGCATTTCTAATTACATAGGCATGGTTAGCAATATTAAACATAGCTCGCAGAAACATCTTAATCATCAGTGTTAGTATATTTGACAACATAAGTATGTTTACAACATGAGCATAACTACAACATAAGTATATCTATTATCTCTTATTGTATTATACGTGATCTCAGTGAAAAGAAAGAAAACAAAGGGTTATCATCCAATAAGAAGTATTGTGTATAACCCTAAACAGATATGCTACACAGCTATCTTGCATCTTTTATTATTCCCTAGGAAATTTGAGTCGTACCATCCAAATTCCAACCAACCGCTGTGAAGGGTTATTCTATTCCGTACAAGATATAGGTGTGTTGATATCCAAAGATCTCTTCCCCTTGGTCAGTACGAGTAAAAAGGTAGTGACATATCAGTCAAAGCTGCCACCACAATGACATATAGTCAAGATGCTAACCACTAGTCTGCCCTTAGTACAGGTCACGACACTAGAAACCAAGGTATACAAAATCCTCTAATCCTAGGTACAACAACAGTTGTCCTCAATCACATCAGATGTATGAGGCATGACCATAGCCATCCTCCACAACCTGCATTGTGGATGACAAGGATATATCTTCAACTTGCCACCCGCACATACTCAATAGCATGCGCTCTAAGTTTCCCTTAGGAATACTCATTTCACCATCCAACAAGTTCTAACACTGAAGATGGCTCTACGACATAGGGAACTACATCATTAGAGTTGTACTTGATTAGTTATGCTGATTGGGTGAATTAAGGTTGCATCAAACAAGTGGACATACAAACCCTAATTCACTTCTAGAAAACATACAAATATCAGAACTTTTAGAAGATATAAAATGTGTGGAAATAATTTCTCATCTCATCATCACATGGTACTATTCACTTTCCATTCATGAGACCTCACTAGTCATCATACTATCACAAGATATAAATCCTTTTCACAATATCACAGGGTATCAATCCTTAACAACACAAGAGGATTACACCTCATTCAGGGCTCAACCATGCCCAAACGTCATTAAGACCATCATAGGATATAAATCCTTTTCATAATATCATAGAGTGTCAACCGTTATCAGCATAAGAGGATATACCACATTTAGTGCTCAACAACATCACTTACATATAATACACCAGATCAACACAATATTGCATTAATGAGCTAGGAGATATTCATAAACAATCATAGCATGGTTATATTAACATTAAAAACATTCCTTTATTACATCAATATGCAAGGAATCTAGATATGATTAACCCTCATCATATTCATAATGCACATGTTTAGCATAAGAAAGTATCAACCATGCGGCTATGATAACCACCAATTAACATATTAAGGTTATTCCACCGTCATTCCATCATATAAGAATGTTAAACATGAATACTCATCTTTATCTATTTGCATTACAGTTACGTTCAACAAGATAAATTATATTAATGTTACTAATCAACACTTATACCCAAACCCTAACTCACAACATCCCCATTGGATCATGGATGCATAAGGTGAAGCAACATCATCACATTCCATACTATTCTCAAGTATGAACCCACACATAAATCAAGGTGTAACCATCAGGTTATATCATACTAGGGTTTCAACAATAATAAGATGGATAATAGTGTTCATGGTGTGCTTCAGCTGCATTCACATGAGACAGATGGGTGCTTCTTTAGATTTTCAGAAGCTCAGTAAGCCTACCAATCTATTTCTGCAAGGTTGATTTATCCAGTTTATCTTCACCAAGTTGCTTCATCACATCTTCTCTGAGATGCATCTATTGCATTAGCATCTCCTTCTACTGATCGTCTTAGGACTTTCCTTGATGGATAATATCTCCTTTCCTGTCAAGCCCCAAAGGTTCATGACTAGAGTTATGGTACCTGCATTGTATCACCAACACATTGTCCGTTCGTGTTTGTGCCACATTATGCACATCTTTCCAGACAATTTGAAGATTCTTCTACTACTACATCAACACTGGATATCCACGTTCATGCCGCGTTAAGTACATATTCTAGTGAAGAGAGCGTAGTCATGGTATTGAGGATCGTCTGCTCCAAGTAGTGAATTACTGCTGCAGTATTCAGGTCCCATTTCAAATGTTCTTCATTCTAGATGCACTCCAAAGACCTTCTTCAAAGCTCGAGGATCTCTAGACTATAGAATGCAATTTCAAAGAAGAGAGGCATTGTCACAACATGGTTCAGGGGGAGTATCAATTTTTGTATGGGAAGTGATATTTATCCTTTATCTCTCATTTATCATTTCTTTTATCATTATCGAGTCTTGCAACCTCCAAGCTTTGGACATGTGCTTCACCCATGCTCCAGCTTGAGGGGGAGTGGTAGAGAGTCTATATTAGCCTATTTAGTTAATAGTTCAATTAGTTAGTGGGCCTTTAGTGTCTCGTCCCATTTAGATTACTTGGGACACAAGTCTCAGGGTTTCTCCCTTACTCCTATATATAGGACATGGGTTTCCAGTCTTGTAATCATCTAATTCCATTGCATTGAATCCATTCTTATTTTTCACAAGAGGTGGTTGGAGTAATCCTTTAGAGGTGGCTGGGAGTAATATTGTAGACCCACACCTAGCACGATCGTTGTAAGTATTTTTATGACATAGTAGCTCATCTTTTCAAGATGATATATTTAGGTATATATATAACATACTCAATGTAAATTTGTAGAGGTTGAGGCCATGCCATCTAAAATTGAAAGAATATGTCATTGCAGAGGGAGAGACTTACCCACGCATTCCAGGAACACGATTCATGGCACTCCAATACTAGATGGTATGGTTTGTGTGAGACTGAGGCTTGTCTTCCCCGCTTAGAGGTAGCATCCGTTGCCACATGCCCACCTAGATGCTGACATGCTTGGTGAAGTAGAAGGCGGAGTGGTCTTATGGCCTGAAGCGGGAGTCATCTATACTGATCATGTATGGTAAATTTACATTAAGTTAATTTGTATATGTATATACATGACAATTGATATGAAATTATATATGAAGGACAAAGGGAAGAAACCCGCTACAACTCATCCTCATCCACCTCCTATTCTTCCTGAAGTACCTAGTTGGCTTGCAAAGGACCTATGCAACTCGATAGGTCCTCAATGCAGGGCTATCACAATATGGATAGGCGAACATCCCGTAACTGCAGCTATTATTGTTTCTATGGTGGATGATGCTATAGGCCAATCATACGATAATAATATATTTCTACAAGATATTTTGGAGTTGTTTCATTATTCTTGGCTAAATTCACCTATGATAGAACTACGGATATGGTGAGATCTTATTTATATATCTATATATCTCATTTTATATATTGTGATCTATTTTCTTATATATTAATGCATATGTAATATATGTTTTGCCGTCACTTACATAGGGACTATAAAGATTTTTCAATGACCCATGTGGGATTTCTAGTTCCATCCTTGATCACTCATGCAAATTAAGACCCTATATTAGTTACCTTATACTTCTCTATTGCTTTTAAATATTTTGGTGAAGCGAACAAGAGCGTGATAATAGCTCCATATAATGTTACGTAAGTTTACTTTGCTTATAATTTTGACTTAAGAAAATTACATTTCATTGTGGGTTTTGAGTTTATATTTTTTACTTTCTTATCACTAAAAGTAAGCATTGGGAGTTACTGGTTGTTGTCCCTGAGATGTTGACTGTTTGTTATTTAGATCCTAAGGGGGATACATTAGATAGTTCATGACACAATTTGAAAAAGCCATTATACACATGAGAAATATTTTATATTTATATCCATTAACATCTATTATTACATGACTATTTACTAATACAATTCAATGTGTTACATTAACATATAAGGATTAAAAAGATTTCATAAAAGTTGGAGGAAACATGGATAAGAAAAAGAAAGCAATAGTTTGGAAGAATGTGGATGTAGTTTCCTGACTCCAATGCATATTTTATTTATGTGAACTATGCTTCTTTTTATTCATTAACATTCTATATGATGAAATTTATAGTGTGTTGTGCAAGACAATGACTAGGCATGTGGATACTACGTGATGCAGTATATGGACATAATTGTTAGATATGCTGCAAGCAACATCACAAACATACAATAGGTAATATATAGTCTTGATCATCATAAGTATATAACTAGTCTCATTAGATAATATGAAAATATCAAACTTATTAATTATATATATATATGTCATTCTCTTTGTAGGTGTTTAAAACTAATGACTTCAATGCAGGGGAAAAGCTATTATATGTATACATGCTCTATACGATAGAACAATTAAATGACATAAGAGAACAATGGGCAAAAGCCTTTGAATGGAAGACATTTTTTTATTAGGATTGGGGTACTCATGATCAAAGAATGACATTTCTAAACTTTGATGTCATTATTTTTGTATATATGTGGTGCTTATACATACATGTGTGAATGATTTTTTTAATTATCTTATTGAAAGTTGATCTATATATATGTATGTGAATGTGAAGATGAATGAAAGAATTGTGTTTTTACATGTGTGTGAATGTGAAAATGGATGAATGAATGAAATTGCATGTTTCTACATGTGTGTGAATGTGAAAATGGATGAATGAATGGAACTGTAGGTTTCTACATGTGTGTGAATCATATGAATGAATGAGTTGTGTTTCTACATGTGTGTGAATCACAAGATGTATATATAGACTTGATAGATATATAGACTTGATAGATAGGTAGTCTTGATTATCTTATAATTGCAAGTTTGTGGCTTGTTGTTAGGCTGAAATCACAGGATGCTATAAACCTACAATTCAGAACTAAACTACAAGTTATGCATCCTGTTGACGAGTCGAAGAGAAGGCATGCAAGTTGATATTTAAAAAAAATGATACTTAGTTGTCAGTTATTTCAAACAACCGTCATTGTAGGTCTACGTCGTCAGTTATTTATAGAAAACCGATGACTATGCCCTAACTCGGGTCAATTTTTTTGTTTGGGTATGGAGATAGGCATCGATTTTTAAAATTTTAATCGACGACAATTTATAGCTTTATTGTCGATTTTACTTTGAACCGATGACCATGAACCAAACATGAGATCAGTTTTGTTTGTAAATGGAGTTAGTCATCGATTTTTAGTGAAAACACCGACGACCTTTGTCATAAACTGGGCCAATGTTTTGTTCGATTATGAAGATAGTTGTTGGTTTTCTATAAAAAACTGAGGACTATGGCTCCTTACAGTGTCAGTTCTTTTTTTATTGCAATTAGGACCAGCTCTATGTCGTCAGTTTTGGAACCAACATTGTAGGCCTCTACTTTTAGTGTTGCCCACATGGGTGTCGCTTGGAAACTGACGTAAAATATCCATTTTAACTAATGTTAAAGGTAGTATCTGTACTAGTGTCTATTCATTATCTCAATGCTAAAAAAGCATGACAAGTGGAATTGTATTTATTAATAATCATGTAAGAACCCATAATACTAAATGAGATTACTCAAGAGATAAAACACAATTGATCACTAATTAATCACATACCCAAAAATATGGGTAAATTAAAACTGATTTCAATGTCAGAACCCACTTAGAAACATTTGCAAAAAAGCCCAACATCTTTCTTCTATCCATACTATGCCAAGAATTTGATACAAATTGTTCTATCATCTTAGCCACAACATATATACTCAGGAGAAAAATATTTGTATATGCCACACAAACAAGTATTAATATGCTAACAAAAGTCCGATTCATTTGAAACACCATATACAAATTTTTCTCACTCAGACCTGAGAGTACAGGGATGACTCTAGGACACACTTGACATCTAATCAACTTTCTCAAAGATTCATTACTATGGCTCCTCTTTGCTTCCACATGTTTGTTTTTGTCACTTCTGATTACCTAAAAAGATGTGGTGAACCACAAGGGTGAGACCCATGTCCCAGCAAAGATATAACCTCCAACAACGTTTATTGATTCCAACATTTTTAGGTAATGAGATAGTTTAAGCAATTTAATTATATATAACAAAAAATCTCAACACCACTAATGATTAATAGAATACATAAAGGAGCAGATAATAACTATCTTCATTATCTAGACTACTCTCATATCCCAATTAACAGTATAAGGAGTCTAGCAACATGAGCATATCTAACATCATGAATAAGTTTAGTATCATATGCATAGATAACAACATCAACATGTTTAGCAGGTTGAACATATCAACATCATAAGAAGAGCTAACAACATAAGCACAACTATCTGGTTAAGCATGATTAGCAGTATATGCATCTCTAGTTACAAAGGCATGGCTAGCATGCTAAACTTAACTAACAACATGAGATAGCTAGCATCATTATTATAATCAGCAGTAGCAGTATAGTTATCAACATAAGCATAGCTACTATATGCAAGCATCTACAATCTTAAGCATATCTACAACCTAAGTATATCTACTATCTCTTAATTGCATGAAGCATCATCTTTATGTAAAGATAACAAACAAGGGTTATCATCCAATGTGAAACGATGTGTATAACCCTAAACAAATATTCTACATGGTTGTATTACATCTTTTATTAAACCCTGAGGAATTTGAGGATACCACTCAAGTTCCAACTAACCACCTCTTGGTCACAATCAGTGCCATACAAGATCTAGTAAGAGCCGCATTCCTAAGATCTTCTCCGACCCTGGTCAGTATGGGTCCCCCACAGTGAAACATAAGGTCAAACTACTACAACCTAATCTGTCCTTGGTACAGGTCATGACACTAGTGAAAGGAGGTGGGTACGCATACCCTACCATCTAAGGTACAACCACAATTGTCCTCCAATCTCATCACATATATAATCACTGATACACAACCGTAACCGTTCTCAAACTAAGGGCTAGGTATGACTGTAGACATCTTCCCTAAACACTTGATTTCATGATGACAAGAACCCCTAATACTAATTAGTATGCACTCTAAGTTTCCCTTAGTAATACTCGTTTCACCATATGGCAAGTTCTGACACTCAGATGGATCTATGACACAAGGCACTACATGATTAGAGTTCCACTTGATTAGTTAAGCTAATTGGGTGAATTGAGGCTTCATCAAACAAATGGACATACAAACCCTAATTCACATCTAGCAAGCATATAAGTCTCACAACTTCAAAAGTTATAAAATGTGTAAAACACAATTTCTCATCTCATAATCACATGGTACTATTCACTTCCTATTCATGAGCCTACACTAGTCATCATACTATCACAAAATACAAATCCTTTTCACAATATCATAGGGTATCAACCCTTATCAACACAAGAGGATTACACCTTATTCAGGGCTCAACCATGCCCAAAGGTCATTAAGAGCATCATACTATTCCCTGCAAGATCATCATTATCATTCCATGTCTTATAGTAAGGCTCAACAACATCAATTATATATAATACACCAGATCATCACAATATTGCATTAATGAGCTAGGAGATATTCATAAACAATCATCGAAGGGTTATATTAACATTAAGAACATTCCATTTTTTTAGCGATTTGATTCTTATGCATTAAGAATATTCCTTTATTACATCAACATACAAGGAATGTAGATATGATTAACCCTCATCATATTCATAATGCACATGTTTAGCATAAGAAAGTATCAACCATGTGTCTATGATAACCACCTATTAACACATTAAGGTTATGATCATATTACCAAGGTTATTTCACCATCATGCCATCATATAAGAAGGTTAAACATTGATACTCATTTTTATCTATTTGCATTAGAGTTAGGTTCAAAAAGATAAATTATAATAATGTTACTAATCAACACTCATACCCAAACCCTAACTCACGACATCCCCATTGGATCATGGATGCATAAGGTGAAGAAACACCATCACATTCCATACTATTATCAAGTATGAACCCACACATAAATCAATGTGTAACCATAAGGTTATATCATACTAGGGTTTCAACAACAATAAGAGAGTACTCCATGATTGTATTAGTCATTCAAGGACTATTCATACCCAATTACCATCATTTAGTTATATTAAAGTTGGGTATAATCAGCTATACCTTATTTGGGTTACCCATTAATTCATTATGGTGATTACAAATCATAATCATATGAGGGCAAGGGCAATACCACAAGTTTAAGGCATTGAAACATCTAATTATCATCATCAAAATCATAATGTTACACTACACGCTTCACACAAAATAATGGTAATATTGAGGCATCAACTTCTAACCATTAAATATTGAAAAGGTAAAGTCAATGGTTGTTTACATAAGTAAACATCTTGATCAATACACCTATGAAGTTATTGAGTTGTTCTCTAGAAAGAGTCACCATCTAACCCTAGACATCGCTTGATTAACAACATAAAAAGTTCCATTGAGAGTAGGGTAATACCCATAAGTGATTGCTTATTTAAAACAAGCCATCAGTAAATGAGATTCTTAAGTTGATCTCATAAAGGAAACCATTTAAATCACTTTGTTAGGACCAAAATATTACATTTAGGCATCATTTCAATTTATTGGATGAAGAAACATTAGATCTTAACCATTAGGTCAAGTTCATATATTAAAACCATCGATTGGAGTATAGGTCTGACCATTGCATCAAATGACCCAAGAAACCATTGGTTTAAGGATTAATTGACACTAAAACTACATGCTTAACTCACCATAGGTTGTGGAGACCTGATCCACCATTAGTAGTGACCATTAAGAAACCATAGGTTGTTAGATCAACACTATATTCATTAATTACCATCGAATACCAAACTAATATCATCATTGATTGATAGCATCATTAGGGCACTTAGTTGTTAATCACTAAGCTTCTAATTAGGCCAACACCTGACCTAAGGGGTGAATGTCAGTTGACACCCTTGGTCACCACCATCAATTGTCATGAAAACAACATCATCGGTTGTTGCAATGGTACCACCCTTGAGTCATTTGTTTATAGAAGAAATCAACTTTAAACCCTAAAATTGACCATTGGTTGATAGGTGTTTAGAACCATCGATGATCAAACCAACTTGATACAAGTCATATTATACCTTAGGAATAATGTACACATGATCACAGCTGCATCTATAACTAAAATTAGAATAGGGAACTTTATAAAAATCGAAATCCAAGTCAAGCATAGCTTTTTAGTGCATGGATCATCATTTAAAAGCAAGAACATGAGCTAGCAAGCTTATGGTAAGCGAGAAACATGGAGAAAGTTATAAAAATTTCCTATAATTAGAAGATAAAATCTTAAATAGAAGAAAACACGAGCAGATAGGGTAGAAAATCCAAGCATAATTTGTGAACTCATCCATCTAGCACCTTTCTTCATCAAATGAGCAAACCATAAGCATAAGGAGCAAGAAAGGTTGGGTTTTAGAGTAATTTATACCATGGAACAACAAGGTTCCGACCTAGAGAATGGTAGGAGGAAGGATAAAAAAGAAATAAATGGAGAAAAGAAGGGGATTCTTACTCTTTTAGGTCAAGATCACTAGAAGGAAGCTTTGTAAACCCTAAAAAAGAGAAAAACAAAACCATAGGAGCTTCCACCATGAAACTCGCATTCTTCTTATACCTTGGATGGGTCCTCCATATATAAACAGATAGGGAACGAGGCTCTTAGAAGTAGAGAAGTGGTGGAAAGAAAAACTTTCATTTGGGTGCTCAAAAGTAGATATATAAAGCTCTAGGATAAGGGAGAGAAGAAGCATGAGGTGTCTAAAATGCTCTCCATGCATCCATGGCCTTAAACTATTAAGGATATACAAGCAGCCACACAAGCATCTCCCCCACCGTCCATAGATACCTGCTTAGCTCTCCTTTGTCGAATTTCCAAGCCAATAAAATAATTCATTGGTTGATAGCTCCTAAACGTACCTCATCCATAAAGGGGTAAACCCTAAAATAGCCTTGAGGAAAACACCTCCAAAACAAGGTTCATATAGGATCCCCATGGCTCAACAAGCTCAAGAATGATGAGATAACATAAAAAAAAAATGAAATTGATAAATTGCAAGAAAAACCTCCCATTTGGGTAAATTGTAGAAAAGTCCAAAATGTACATAAAATTGCATAACTTGCATAAACATTGTTAAAATTGGACCAAACTTGAAACTTAAGCTTGTATTATGATTCGAAATCATATAAAAAGTTTGAATTATAGTTCTAAGAATTAAATTATTGTAATTAAGCATGTTCAACACTATAAACATGTTCAGGGGTCTTACAGTTATAAACCCCTAATAGAGATTTTGCCTCTAAAATCCAAGGTTAACAAAGATGGGTATTTTCTTGGCACCTCATCCTATTATATTTGCATGGTTACTTCCATATGATGGTAATGTCACATCACTCCTATAGAGGTCATGTTCTTCTCTTTCAATTCATACATATCTTATCTTGAGTCAGCACACAAACCCCCACATAAGAAGACATTTGCAAATATGGAATATAGAAACTTGTTGTGCCACATGTACAAATATAATAGTAACTTTTAACTTTAACTTCTAACTATCATCCTAAAATTATATCTATTGTATCAACACAGTACTAAAAATTCATACTCATTGGCTCTTATCAAACATGAACATTATGTATCTGTTATCATATGTAACTTTACAAGGTTTCATCTCTATGCTCCTTTAATGGTTGCTGCAATTTAACAACTCAATCAACCAGGTAGGCATCCCCTAATTTTCAAGAACTATGAGGCAAGTGTTTTTATAGGATTATCCAATCATCTCAGTGGTGGACTCATCGTCTGTTTGGCTGAAGAATCATACACTTGTATGTAACTGTTAACAAATATAACTTGCTAATTGACCTTGTTAGTGGTGGAGAAACGACATTGTCTTCATCTTATCAGGATTCATATAACACACTTAACGGAGGTATCATAACTCTAGGAGGATACTCTAGTCAACCCCCAACTCTTGCTAGAATTGTCACACATAAGTACATTTACATCAAATTTATTAAGGTTTAGAAATGATGTTAACCATGTTAATGACCATATCTGAAATAGGTTGATATTTCATCATTCAAAGCATGCTACAACTTGTAAGACATGACTTGAATACTCTGGTTCTACTACTCATAAATTTATTGGTACATTGGTTAGTCTAAAGGATATAATCCTAATATCATCATGGTCATGTAACTTGCGTCATCCACTCTAACTCTTATCCATTGATATTGTAATCCTAGGTTTATCATAAAGGAACACATTAACGCATGTCTACTTTCAACAAACCATCTATCCTTGATAGTGGTCTTGCCCAACTATAAGTAGACCATACACAACATTATAGAATCACTTTTGTTTTCCTTCCAAACAATATTTAGAGGGTCATAATCAACTCTCTCTCTCTAAGGGAGAGGAATACTTGGAATGTAACATTTAATAAACATCTCCAACCTTCACATACTTCCCATACTATTGATACATCGTGGATACTAGGATTCATTACCTTGGTATCCTCCTCATGTGCTATAAGGAACTCACGTACTTATCTCATCTACTTTTACCAACATAATCAAATCTTAAGACATATAAGAGGAGTCTTCCTAATTATTGGAATGCTCAAAAGCATAGTCATCACAGACTTTATGATCTTGGAATCATAGTTCAAGAAACCTCATGGTATAACAAGCTATCCAACTTCATATTTGCAACAAATCTACACATACCAAGTGGCAATGATACACTTAAAAGTTGTGCCCTAGAAAGGAAACACACAAAGGAAACACACTTCCTACATCATAAAAGCATTGTATAAGGGTCACTAGCAAAAAGGTAACCAATTTTATTTTTATTATGCAGGTTACAACTTCTTATGTATCATTTTACCTTTTTCACTTCGGGTTCCTTGCCATTAGCATAGGAATAATCATGATTAATGTATCTCATTACTCCTTCCTTGATGACTATTTATCACACTTGGTTATGTTCTCTTGTTTTATTATGTTTTTCAACCACTTATTCAGAGGTAAATCATCATATTCCAAAAAAATTTCATTAAACATGGATCACCTTCCTTAATTTCTTTCATATGCCATGCTGATTTTACATTAAAATTTTCTTACATACATAGGTGGGTATGATATTAACTTAGGTTCCACCTTATTCATTTGCCATTGTTCCCATTCATCTTCTCATTTTATACTTATCATAGGAATTCTCTCCATCTTATGTGAATTTCATACCTTGAATCACTTTATAAGAACATACTTATCTGTCTTTTACTTTATTATCTTCTTGAATTTCATCTTCAAGAACTCCTCTTTTGCTTATTTGTATTTGGATTTAGGTTTCATGGTGTAATATCTTTCTCTTATAGTTACCAACAATTCAAGTTTTGATAGATAATGATGTAATCCTCATCTTCTCTTGAGGTAATATTGATAGATAATGATGTATTTTTCTCTTTAGATTATTTCAAACTGACTACTTGATCAGAGTAATAAAAAAGATAACAATCCAAGAGTTCCATACTTACCATTTCTTCAATAATTGAATACCTGGCCAGGGCACCCAAGTATTGAGATTAGGCAGTATGCACCATTTTTTGTGTCATATTCCTAACTTTGACATCATCCTAGTCTTAAGTCCTAGTTTCCCTGTAGACTCAGTGAACCTAAAACTCTGATACCAACTTGTAAGAACCTGTTACACTAAATGAGACTACTCAAAACATAAAACACAATCAATCACTAATTAATCACATACCCAAATATATGGGTAAATTAAAACCGATTTCAACGTCAGCACCCACTCAGAAACATTTTCATAAGATCCCAACATCTTTTTTATATCTATACTAAGCCAAGAATTTGATACAAATTGTTCTATCACCTTATCCACAACATATGTACACAGGAGAACAATATTCGTATATGCCACACAAGAAAGCATTAATATGCTAACAAAAGTCTGTTTCATTTGAAACTCCATATAAAATTTTTTCTCGCCTAGACCTGAGAGTACAAGGATGACTCTAGGAAACACTAGACATCTAATCAAGTTTATCAAAGATTAATTACTATAGATTCTCCTTGATGTCACATGTTTGTTTTTGTCACTTCTGATAACCTAAAAAGATGTGGTGAACCACAAGGGTGAGACCCATGTTCCAGCAAGAGATATAACCTCCAACAACATTTTTTGATTCCAATATTTTTAGGTAATGAGACCATTTAAGAAGTTTAATTATATATAAAAAATAAGCTCAACACCACTAATGATTAACAAAATACATAAAGGAGCAGATAATAACTATTTTCATTAGCCAGACTATTCTCATATCCCTATTAACAGTATCAGGAGTCTAGCAGCATGAACATCTCTAACATCTTGAATAAGTCTAGTATCATATGCATAGCTAACAACATCATCATGTCTAACAGGTTGAACATATCAACATCATAAGAAGAACTAACAACATAAGCACAACTACCTGTATGAGCATGATTAGCAGCATATGCATATCTAGTTACAAAGGCATGGCTAGCATGATAAACATAACTAACAACATGAGATAGCTAGCATCATTATTATAATTAGCAGTAGCAGTATAGTTTTCAACATAAGCATAGATAATGTATGTACAAATCTACAATCTTAAGCATATCCACAACCTAAGTATATCTACTATCTCTTAATTGCACTAAGCATCATCTTTATGTAAAGATAACAAACAAGGGTTATCATCCATTGTGAAATGTCATGTATAACCCTAAACAAATATTCTACATAGTTGTATTACATCTTTTATTAAACCCTGAGGAATTTGATGATACCACTCAAGTTCCAACTGACCACTGCTTGGTTAGAATTAGTGCCATACAAGATCTAGGAAGAGCCAGAATCCTAAGATCTTCTCCGCCCCCGGTCAGTACGGGTCCGCCATCATGACACATAAGGTCAAGATTCTACAGCCTAGTCTATCTTTGGTATAGGTCACGACAATAGTGAAAGGAGGTGGGTACGCATACCCTACCATCCAAGGTACAACTGCAGTTGTCCTCCAATCTCATAACATATATAGTCACCCAGACACAACGATAGCCGTTCTCAAACTAAAGGCTAGGTATGACCATAGTCATCCTCCCTAAACACTTGAATTCAAGATTACAAGCACCCTGCATACTCATCAGTATGCACTCCGAGTTTCCCTTAGGAATACTCATTTCACCATCTGGCAAGTTATGACACTCAGATGGATCTATGGCACATGGCACTACATGATTAGAGTTCCACTTGATTAGTAATGCCGATTGGGTGAATTAAGGCAGCATCAAACAAATGGACATACAAACCCTAATTCACATCTAGCAAGCATATAAGTATCACAAATTCAAAAGTAATAAAATGTGTGAAACACAATTTCTCATCTCATCATCGCATCATACTATTCACTTGCCATTCTAGAGACTATACTAGTCATCATACTATCACAAGATATAAATCCTTTTCACAACATCACAGGGTATCAACTCTTATCAACACAAGAGGATCACACCTAATTCAGGGCTCAACCATGCCCAAAGGTCATTAAGACCATCATACTATTCCCTGCAAGATCATCATTATCATTCCATGCCTTATAGCAAGACTCAACAACATCACTTACATATAATACACCAGATCAACACAATATTGCATTAATTAGCTAGGGGATATTGATAAACAATCATAGAAGGGTTATATTAACATTAAGAATATTCCTTTATTACATAAACATGCAAGGAATCTAGATATGATTAACCCTCATCATATTCATAATGCACATGTTTAGAATAAGAAAGTATCAACCATGTGGCTATGATAACCACCAATTAACACATTAAGGTTATGATCATATTAAGGAGGTTATTTGAGCACCATGCCATCATATAAGAAGGTTAAACATGAATACTCATCTTTATATATTTGCATTCTAGTTATGTTCAACAAGATAAATTATATTAATGTTACTAATCAGCACTCATACCCAAACCCTAACTCACGACATCCCCATTAGATCATGGATTCATAAGGTGAAGCATCACCATCACGTTCTGTATGATTCTCAAGTATGAACCCACACATAAATCAATGTGTAACCATCAGGTTATAGCATAATAGGGTTTCAAAAACAATAAGAGAGTACTCCATGGTTGTATTAGTCATTCAAGGACTATTCATACCCAATTACCATCTTTTCGTTATATTAAAGCTAGGTATAACAAGATATACCTCATTAGGGTTACCCATTAATTCATTATGGTGATTATAAATCATAATCACACAAGGGAAAGGGTAATACTACAAGTTTAAGGCATTGAACCATCAAATTCTCATCATCAGAATCATAACATTACACTACACGCTTCACCCAAAACAATGGGAATATTGTGGCATCAACTTCTAACCATTAAATATTTAATGTTGTAAAGGTAAAGCCATTGGTCATTTACATAAGTATAAATCTTGAACAAACCACCTATGAAGTCATTGAGTTGTTCTCTAGAAAGAGTCACCACCTAACCCTAGACACCCCTTCATTAAAAACATAAAAAGTTCCATTGAGAGTAGGGTAAAACCCACAAGTGATTGTTTATTTAAAACAAGCTGTCAGTAAATGAGCTTCTTAAGTTGATCTCATAAAGGAAACCATTTAAATCACTTTTTCAGGACCAAAATATTACATTTAGGCATCATTCCAATCTATTAGATGAAGAAACATTAGAACTTAACCATTATGTCAAGTTCATATATCAAAACCATCAATTGGAGTATAGGTCCAACCATTGCATCAAATGACCCAAGAAACCATTGGTTTAAGGATTAATTGACACTAAAACTACATTCGTAACTCACCATAGGTTGTGGAGACCTGACACACCATAAGTAGTGACAATTAAGAAACCATAGTTTGTTAGATCAGTACTATGTTCATTAATCACCATCGAATATCAAACTAATATCACCATTGATTGATAACATCATTAGGGAACTTAGTTGTTAATAACTAAGCTTCTAATTAGGCCAACACCTAACCTAAGGGTTGAACATCAGTTGGCGCCCTTGGTCACCACCGTCAGTTCTCATTAAGACAACACCATCAGTTGTTTCAATGGTACCACCCTTGAGTCTAGCATTTATAGAAGAAATCAACTTTAAACCCTAAAATTGACCATTGGTTGATAGGTGTTTAGTGCCATCGGTTATCAAACCAACCTGATGAAAGTCATATTATACCTTAGGAATAACGTACACATGATCATAGGTTCTTCTAGAACTAAAATCTGTATAGGGAACATTATAAAATTTGAAATCCAAGTCAAGCATAACTTTTTAGTGCATGGATCATCTTTTAAAAGAAAGAACATGAGCTAGCAAGCTTATGGTAAGCAATAAATGTGAATCAAGTTAAAAATTGCCTCTAATTAGAACATAAAATACCAAACAGAAGAAAGAAAGAGCTGGTAGGGTAGAAAATCCAAGAATAAGTTGTCAACTCATCCATCTAGCACCTTTCTTCATCAAATGAGCAAACCCTAAGCATTAGGAGCAATAAAGGTAGGGTTTTAGAGCTTTAGAGAAATTTCTACCATGGAACAGAAAGGTTCCGACCTGGAGAAAGGTAGGAGGAAGGATAACAAAGAAATAAATGGATGAAAGAAGGGGATTCTTACACTTTTAGGTCAAGATCACTAGAAAGAAGCTTTTTAAACCCTAAAAGAGCGCAAAACAAAACCCTAGGAACTTCCACCAAGAAATTCACCTTCTTCTATTCCCTTGGACATGTTCTCCATAGATAAAAAGATATGGAACGAGTTCTTAGCAGGAGAGAAGTGGTGGAAAGTAAAACTTTCGTTTGGGAGCTCAAAAATAGATATATAAATCCCTTAGATAAGGGAGAGAGGAAGCATGAGGTGTCTAAAATGCTTTCCATGCATCCATGGCCTTAAACTATTAAGGATATACAATAAGCCACACAAGCAGCTCCCCCACCATCCATAGACACCTTCTTAGCTCTCCTTTGTTTAATTTCCAAGCCAATCAAATAATTCATTGGTTCATAGCTCCAAAAGGTAGCTCATCTATAAAGGGGTAAACCCTAAAATACCCTTGAGGAAAACACCTCCAAACCAAGGTTAAACTAGGATCCTCATGGCTTAACAAGCTCAAGAATGATGAGAGAACATCCAAAGAACATAATGAAAGTGATAAATTGCAAGAAAAACTTCCCAATTGGGTAAATTGTATAAAAGTCCAAAATGTACATAAAATTGCATAACTTGCATAAACATTGTTCAAATTGGACCAAACTTGAAACTTAAACTTGTCTTGTGATTCCAAATCATATAAAAAGGTTGAATTATAGTTATAAGAATTAAATAATGGTAATTAATCATGTTCAACACTTTAAACATGTTTAGGGGTCTTACAAATTAGATCATATACAAAGTATCCGTATTAAAATGATCATATTGATGCCTCCAAGGGCATACAACCAACAAAAGGTTGTTCCTGCACATCTAAGGTGACATCTATACTACCCACTGGATTGAAGAATATTTCCTTCCTTTCAATTTTTTCCTTTGATCCTACTATGAGGAGAGAGTAGTTCCTTATGTCAGAGCATATGGAATAACTCCACTACTGACTTTTGTTCTTTTACTACTTGTAAATCCATACGAACCTTCTTGCATTTTAAATAAGCTATTTTATGTTTTTGCACTTGTCTGATTTGCATGTTTACATGTCTATTTTGCTCTTGGTGTAGAGAACTTTGAAAGAAGAATCTAGGATGTCAATTTTTTCTTATTAAACCCTTACAAAACTTTGGATAGGTGTGTTTGAGGTGATGGGTATTTGATCTCCAGGCACCGTGACAACGAGCCTAAAATGATATATGTCAAAGTTTAAGAAAAATTTTGAAAGGGTGATTTACTTGGAATAAATGCAAGTTTCTCATGCTTGTTTGTTATGTGGTGAGAGAATGAGTTTAAGAAGTGGTGATGGAACCCACTGACCCTAGTGTTTTCATCCATCAATAATTCTAGCCTAGTTTAGTCTTTTTATTATTTTCCTTAGAGAAATTAGGAATCAGCCACTTTTTGTGGTATATACTCTTCCTTGTTTGTTTAAATACACTTGGACCAAAAAAATCTAGACTCCTAAATCCTATAAAAGGGACCCCATGATCCTAGCATTCCAGGGAAAAGAACACTAGCCTATGTTCTTGCAAATCACATCCAGACACTTCCTCAATACTTGATCAACAAGGATTTCTACCAATCTTTCGTTAGGGTGATTAGATGTTAAGTAAGTCAGAAATGCTATGGAAAAGTAGATGTAATTATGGATGACAAGATGATATGTAAGTCAGAAATAAAATCAATGTATTTAATATGAACCATTAAGAATGGTTTTGTTGTTCCATAATCATAACATCATTTCAAACAAATATGAATTATATGTTAGTGAGTAATGGCATTCAAAAAAATTTATATAACAATTGAAAACACAATATATATACTTCTATATATTTAGTTCATGTAGATCTAATTAAAGTTCTTTTTCTCATTCTTCCCTTTTGTAATTTTTAAATAAAAGGAAATAATGTTTCTTGATCTTAGTTATATGGAAATAAAACATTATGTTATTATGAAAGGAATGGTACAACTCTTTCTTTTTCTATCTCTTTCTTTGTGATTACAAACAAAATGTAATGGTAATTTATTAATGTCGTACTTTTGATAAACAAATAAAAATAAACGATAATAAATTCTCTTTATTTTCTCATTCCTCGCACCTCTAAAGTAACTCATTCAAATGATATTGAAAGATAATAAAGGAAACTCACAAAAAAGCAATAATTAGTTTGACCACAAACTTGGACCCTAGTAACTTACAAAGAAAAAGATGTTTCACCCATTCTTATCTTCAAACACATTAAAGTTAAAGTAATGGCCACGTTATATTAACAGACAAAAGATATTCAAAATTTTAAATCCACTTGGAGCAGAAATTTCTAGAGCTCCAAAACCTTTAAAAGGGAACCCATGATCCTAGAATTGCAAGGAAAAGAACACTATCTTATGTTCTTGCAAATCACATACAAGCGCTGCCTCGATACTTGATTGACAAATATTTCTACCAGCCATCAGTTAGGGTGATTAGATCTCCTTCGACCTAGGAAGTTAAGTAGGATCTCCTACAAGAGCAAGATAAGTGGTACATGGTAACTGAGCATAAGTATTGTTTGCTTTTGTGTATGTATATGAATTGTACATATAATACTATGAATGCAATACATATTGTTTCAATTTCTTAAAACCAATGAATCTATAATGAACTAAATTCCATGTTTATTGTCAATATTATTATATAATCTTACATGCACATTAAAGATACTATTATAAGTAAGATCAAAGAACAAGTTAATGAAAGATCTAGAGTGGGGTAAATAGATATAATATAACTTTTTGCACATGAAATCACAAACAATGTTAATTGCAGCTTGCTTAAAGAATGCAAAATAAAATCAAGCAAAGTGGAGAAAGTAATCAACCACAAGATGACATAGTATGCAAAGTGGTTCTGTCTAAATATATCAGTCCACTACCTAGTTGTTTCCAACCAAGATTTTGAAACCAAGTATTTTATTCATTTTCTATACTGATACATAATACATAAAGTTTACCGGTGTCCTTTGTGGCTCAGGACACACCCTCCTTTTCATCTCAAGGAGAAACGGTCACCTTCTTTGTCAGGTTGAGGAAGGTCACCCTCATTGCCTCTTTTTTTATGGAATCGTCGATGGCCGAGGAAGAGGACCATCACACCTCTTCTATTATAGAAGCACCGATGGCCAAGGATGAGTACTAGACAAACATCTTCTTTTACGAAAGCACTGAAGGACATTGTGACGTCCCCGGATTTTGACTTCTCCAAACCCTATTGGGAATGAGAGGTCAGAATCCGAGAATATCATCCAATCATATCAGAAAGCGATGCGGAAGCATAATACGCATCCATGAACGTACAACCATAACATACTCAACATTCAACATGTATTTTTATACAAAAAGGACTTATTACAACATGAATTACAAATACAGATTGAAAGATGATTTACAAGTCTAAAACATGTATGCTAACTAGGATCTTCACAATAGGTACAACCTGAACAACTTGCTCACATCCGTACTTTTCCTCCCATGCTATCTCTGAACCTAAAACATACGTGAAACAACAAATCAACACACAAGGTGTTGTGTACATGGGCAGAAAGATACATATATTTATGGCTTTCATAATTTTTGAAAAAGATTTGCAGAAGGAAAGAAAATCATAGAAAACACTTCTTTATTAAGTGAAATACGCCAATTTAAGTCATTTTCCTAGATGAATTGCATTATCAAGGTGGACTAGTACCAAAACATAAATATTGGGCCCATCCCCGTGTACCAAGTACTCTAGGGAAACTCCTCGTACACCGTGTGCTCTAGGGAGGTGTACTAGCCAACATTAATCCATTCCCTCGTAAGGGGGATAATGAACACCTTAAATAACTACAAAACATCTACTCATAATTTATGTTTTCAAGTGACAAAACAACGAGTACTACATAGCAATACTACATCCAATATTTTGCAAATAGAAGAGAGCATATATACATATCATGTTTGCAAGCAAGAAAACCATAGTCATATAATTAAGTAAACCCACGTACCTGAGTTCAGAGATTTCTAACTTATCCTTGATCATCTAGAAGTCTGGTCATCACCTGATTAAGACAAGACCACATACTATCATTAGATTCTCATCATCTTAACCCTAGTCGTGTTCATTAGTGTTTATATTATCTCATCTCGATATTCCAACATTTACTTGCATTATTGTCTTATATTTATCTTACGGATGTCATTTTCCAGATTATGATTCATTATCTGAATATTAGGTTCTATATCCCTTTTTTTGCACATATTAACCCTAGGTTACATCATTAACCTAGATTAGGGTTTTAAACCATGTATTAATATTCATCTTCATATAACATGAATTCTAGGCATACGACTGATCTCAGATTTATATATTATATTCCAGTTACACATATGAGAATGTTCTGTGAATTTCATCATTTATTGACCCTGTATGCATTTATTGCATTTTATTATGGTTATTAGCCCTAACTAGACATATTAATCAAAATATATGCTTTTGAGCATCAACATCAACATATCTGGGATAATATGCATCCTATATGTAATTATGGACTTACTAATATTTTTCCATGATTTTATGTCATCATTTGCTATTTATCATACATTAAACGAGCATTTCACAACTTATATGATATAATTGAGATTAATGCATAAAATAACAGATATTATGCTTCCATGTTGTTCTATGCATTTTTCTGAGAATTTTGGTATATTGTTTTTATTTTTCTGACAACGGAGCTAATTACTAGGAATTATACAAGATCTGGGAATTTTGAAGGAAAATACCTTTTTCCGGCCAATTGGCCTCCGCCACGTGTCCAGTGGGGCCGGCGCTTCCCTTTGCTCCTGCTTGCTGGTGGAGCCGGCCGGTTCAGTCGAATTGGACCCGGTTCAGTCTGGGTTGACGGTCAAGAGGGACCGATCTTCTTTATCCCTCTCGCTCACGCCCTGGAACCCGACGCGAGACTCCGCTCTCTGCCCGGGGTGCGCCGCCGTGAGGGATGGAAGTGGTGAGGAAACCACTCGTGACCTTGCTCCCTCCTAATCCAAAACTAGGGCCGTTAGACTCCAACCTCTCCTCCGTGAAGGTCTGGGATCCTAGTTCTCTTCGACGAGATCTCCCTATGGCTTCCTGGCTCCTTCTCCTCTTGTTCCTCTGGGCGCTGCTTGAAGTCAAGCTCCAAGGTGATCTGGGCCTGAAGCAGCCACCGCCATCAACCTTCTCTCCGGCGAGCAAGGAATCTTATCAGCATGAATTTGATGGAATATATTAAGATCATACTGATTTGAAAATAAGGTTCATGAGATTTTTACTCTTTATGTAGAGAGAAGTTATGAAACTCAAAAACCATATTTGTTCTTGTCTTATTGAGATGACATGAGAGTTTAAAATGCCAGAGAAAGACATGTTTCATGACTGATATAATTTAATAAGATCATGTTAAAGAATATAGTCAAGTACATGTGTACCAATGTAAGAATGTAACAAGTTATACAATATATTTTCAACAAGTTACATAAAAATCAAAGTAGGAATAAATAAAAATCATATATGGAATATTTATTATTCATTCCAAAAGATTTTTCTTGGTAAGCATCAAAGAACCTTTAGTAGTATAAATTAAGCATTTTCCTTAGTAGTAGTACCTTTAGTACCAATGTTTTCTTTCAAAAGTGTCATACCATTTTAATTGTGCATGCTTAAAGTATATTTTTGTCTTACAAGAACCACAACATTTATCTATGTCTATTCTTTCAAGATAGTTGTGGTAATAAATCAAACAATTTACATTGTTTCGAAATCATGGAAACTGAAACATATTATAGTGGAATGTGAATAGACCACATGGAAAAAGATTAACAATATGCATTATGATGATGCCATGAACTTGTCAAGAAACTTGAAAACTACTTTTACCAAAGAAAACTTAAGATAGGGAATTAATTATCCGTCTTAGTCAAAATAGGAAACTTCAAGGACATTAAAGATTTTGATTTTTAGAATTATTTCTTACACTTCTGTATTTACAAAAAGGTTGGTGTGTTAATCATGATATCTCCAAAAGTTATACATTTCCCTTTAATAAAATTCTTCTTCTAAAAAATATATTCAAAATTTTATGGTAAAAGATGGAAGTATTAAATTTATCCACAAGAAGATCTAGCATTATATGGGAAGTGAAAATATTCCATCAGTTAACTCATTCTATCATAGAGCCAAACAAAGTTAGAATGGTAAAAATGCACATAATGCATATGAGATAAACATTGTTTTGGCCATTGTAATAAAAGAACTAATATTTGAGATATATTGTGTATGATGGTAAAAATGCATATGAATCACAAATGAACCTTTGATCCAATTTAACGCATATTTTTTTTGAAAGGATCAAGAAACACATGCTTAAGAGAGAACTAATATTTTATGATGGCTATTTTAGTAATTGAGAACGTGTAAATAATTCCATGTCATATTTTGAAATCTTTTCATATGTACTTCTTTGTAAACGAAATTCATCTCATTAAGAATGGTGGTTGAATGGAGCAACAGATATATGAGTTATTTGTCAATTTATAAAATAGTGCTACAGTGTTAATAAGAGTCCATTGAGACATGGGCATCTCCACACAACTATTACTCTTGCATAGTAATTAATGCAACAAATCCTTCCCTTCTATGGCACAACAAAATACTTCCAAGAAGAAAAGAATGTCAAGCATCTACCATAGAAAAACATTTTTGACAGAACACATGAGACATTATCACTCTTGAAAAATAAAACATTTTACTTGAGAGAGAAAATTGACTCTAAATATTAGGACAGTCAATAGCTCAATCAAATTGTTAATCGACCGAACTACACCTAAAAAAACAACCTTTCAACCGTGAGGTAGGTTTCTAGAAACAATTATCCAATCTCAATTAATTTAAATAAAATATTAATTACGTATTCATCATTTTTCTCATCAATCTTTATAAGGGAATCAAGAATCGTATCCAATTTCTTTTTTTTTCTTATAATTTTCAACCTTTTTCAATTTAAATTCAACAATATCAATTTTAGAAAAAGTTGAAATAAATACATCACTATCAACACTCTGTATACTTTCTTTTTTCTTTTTAATCATTTTTAGTAATAGGGCATAAGACTATAATGTCTTAACTTTCTAAAGGCAAAAAATGTCACATTATTGATGGAGATGGAAAGATAGGCATGTAATTTATAAAATATAGGATTCCTCTTTTTCATTCTTTTGTAGTGTTTAGGAATGTATCCAAAACCATGATTGTGAAAATGTAACATATTTCTACTATTCAAAAATGTTTCTAATTTCAACATTAAATTTTCATTTTCTTTAGAAGAAATCAAGAATTAGTTAGTACAATCTTTTTCAATCACAGAAGATCTATTATTTAAGTCTTTTTCAGTCATAGGAATAAGAATATCTTTTTACTTAGTAGAAAAAGATACCTCATCATCACTATTTTTACCTTCATAATAAGCATGTGCTTCTATATGTGCACTTCTTAATTATTACCTCTTCGTGCTGAGCAAGTTGGCTATCTTGATCTTCACTTTCTTCACTTATGTGCTTCTTTAATGCACTCAAATTATTTGTTATGGAAGAAAAGCTAGCATAGATATTAGAAATAGTTTCATTTTCTTTTATTTGAAATGCTTCTAGATTAAAATCATTTTCTGGCTTGGTTTCCTTATAAATGATAGGTAATTCTGCCCAAAAATCATAAGTAGTTTCACAAGTGGAAATATGATTAAAAACATTAAGAGAGAGAAAGGACTAAAGCAAATCCACAACTCTAGCATTAAGAGTAGCATTCTCTTACCATATTTGGATCCCATTCCTCAATCTCTACAATTGGAGGCACATATGAGTGGATGACCATGTTCCAGAAATCAATATACATACCTTGAATGTATAATTGCATATGTCGCTGCAAGAGATTGTAGTTTGATCCATCAAAGTTAGTTGGTCAAATGACGTGTGATCCTTCCATTTCAAATTGAGCCAAGATGTTTTCCCCCATCTTCAAGACTTGTTGGATCTCCTTGAAGTCTTCCTCTGATACCACTTGAAAGATCTAGAGGGGGGCTAAAAAGAGCTAATGGAGCTTTTTGTACTTTAAATCACAAACAAGGTTAATTGCAACTTGCTTAAAGAATGCAAAATAAAATCAAGAAAAGTGGATGAAGTAATCAACTACAAGGTGACATAGTATGTAGAGTGGTTTTGCATATATACTTTAGTCCACTACCTAGTTGTTTCCAACCCGGATTTACAAACAGTACATGTCATTCCTTTTCTATACTAATACACAATACAAAAAGTTATCGATGCCCTTTGTTGCTCAGGACAGACCCTCCTTTTCAGCTCAAGGAGAAACTATCACCTTTTTTGAGCCGAGGAAGGTCACCCTCTTCATCGCTTGTTTTACAGAAGCACCGACAGTAGAGGAAAAGCACCACCACACCTCTTATTTTATGGAAGCACCAATGGACAAGGAAAAGCACCATACAAACCTATTCTTTTATAAAAGCAGCAACAACCAAGGAAGAGCACCAACAACTTCACCACAACATTCTTCCCTGAAGTAGTGAGTTCCAACACAGAGTAGCTAAAGAACAAGAAAGGAGGAAGAAAATTAAAACAATCTTTCACAAGATATATAATGAAACTCTTATGGACAAGTGATGTTGATCCACTTCATAATATATTTAGGCAAGGTTGATATTTGGTGGAGAAGAATTCTACTATTTGACTTAGGCTAGAGTAATGGCAACTCAAAGTATAAGTGTAAACTCTTGAAAATAATAGTAACTAGTAGTATGCAAGTTTGACTATATGATCTCAATTGTTGTATGCAAACTTGATGTTTTAGTGTCCTAGGACCACTCCTATTTATAGGAAATGTTTACACATGGTTAGGGAAATTTTGGACAGTGTCTAGAGTGTTCTAGGACAAAAACTAGCCGTTAGGATTAAGGAAATTGAATTACAATGGCTAATTTGACCATTTGTTGAATTGCATCCAGAATATTCTCAGTCCAAAATATTGTCTAGAAGAAACCATTTGGTCCCCAATATTCTCAACTGAGATTTTCTATGGTTTAGGCTTTTCACCAATTGTTATATGTTGGTCGATCTCTCCAATCAAACATGCAATGGCTACATCTCGGTCAAGAATATCTTTGATCAAGAATGATGGCTCAATTTAATGAAAAAATAATAGGAACACATTATGTAATGATATATCTAATGAAACCTAACAAGAGGCTTCATATGAGTATGTGATAGGGTTTTGGGTAGGTTTTAGAATATCATCACTTGTCCTTACATCATTTCTATCAAGTAGAATGAAAATACACAAGTACACATATATACATGGCACAACATGATGTGCACGTATCCACATTTATGAATATGCACGATCTTTGTAGTTGGATCTTGATTATGTTCCTCAATCACCTTAAATATTTAGTACACATGTTAGTAATAGAATATAGGAAATATGTGTATCATCAAAATATGAGTGTGTCATATATCCAATAAGCCAACAATTAAGAATTTGCAAGAGAAAAAGAATTTCAAAAGATAACTTAGATAAGATCCTCACCAAGAGGCACTTCGGTACAACCCAAGGGGCACTTCAGTGCATAAGAGAAGAGGAACATTGGTGCAACCAAGAGGCACTTTGGTGCATTACATAAGATACACTTATGTGCAAATCAGAGGATTCTTTTATAGGTCAAGATAAAAGAAATGATCTAAAAGAAATTGTATATCCTTTTAAATGTTTAATGTTTTAAATTTATTTTCAGTTTACATGTTTCATTTAAGCTATAATATGTTCAGTTGTACTAGCATTGGTTTGATGAATGGTTGGGGTGAGATGCGCACATGTAAGGAGCAATCTTAGCAGGAAGAAGCTATCGGGGGTGGGGTGCCATCTACCAAGCCAATCTAATCTTTTTTTATATATTTCACGTCATTCCTTATTTATGTTAGTCAAGTTTGTCTCAGTAGATCTAGATTTAAAGATGAACAATTTGTACTATTCCTATGTATGAAACAATCCAAAATAATGTACGATGATTTATTTACTCTATTATGCAATGATTAGCACTTTGTGGCATCCCCTTGAGAATAAAGCTTCCACTCAGCAATGTGCATGTTTTATAAATAGTGGGATGTTACAACATGATTAAACCTTGTGCCTTATTTCTCCTAGAACATGTGACATGACTTCCTCCCAGTGTCCAACTTTGCATCAAAAGGATTCCATGTCAGCACTTAAAGCACTATGCAATTATTCTAAGATCTCTCTCCTTGGTCCCCGCCAAAAGGATGCCCAATTTTAGACACCCATTTTGAGCCACCACTACCTCTTGAACCTTGGATATCAATTGAAAGTGAACCCGAATGTCAAACATAAATTCTAAGTCTCTTTTTTACCTCTATCTTCACTCAATTTCACAACTAAATTCATTTAACTAATCATGCACCAAAGAAATGTTTCAATGTATTCACCTTGCATCAAGTTAGGTGGATTTTCTAGTACAATTCAGTTGTTACTGATCAACACATGGCATGCGCGGTCCTAGACTATGACCTAAAACCAAGGCTTTACATCCTTTTTATGCTTATACCTAGATACTTAGGGACCATGACTGAAAATTAGGCCGCAACTACTTTCATATTCACCTCTATACGGTCTTTACCATGAATTGGATCAATACCCTTTTTCTTAAAAACTCCCACATGTGAAGATAGGGATCACACAAACAAGTTTGTGAGTAAATATCCATACACACTCTCCAACCCTAAGTGGGTCAGCTTGTCCCTAGGTACCCACTCATTTTTTGTTTTTGTTTGACTTTCCACTGAAGAATCTTACATGTGGAGAAAAAAAGTGCACACACATTTTTATAGATGGATATATAACCATAGTTTGTGGCCCTAAGTCGGTCACCTTGTCCCTAGGTAACCCTTATTTGTTCTTCTTTTAATGATTTTTTTGTACATATATATCTTAAGAGGGGATATAAAATTATCTCACATCGATATGCATCTAGATATCTTGCCACATTATCTGGCCCTAAGTAGGTACCTTGTACCTGGATACCCCTAATCTCTTGTGATATTATCTCATAACCCCCCAAGGATTATCACATCTCATAGATTGTGATCCTAAAACACTACATCTTGTCAGAATATTTTGATCCTCTAGGTCATTGTAGTAGCAAGTATATCATGTTGGAATTGACAAATTGATCTACCTCGCCCAAGGTAGGGGTACGTACAATTATCCATATCCAATCATAGAGATCCATTTTAGGTATCCATCATTCAAAAAGAATCACAAAAGACTACGAAGTATCCTTTTTTACTCTCCTAAATGAAGGAGAAATCCTTTTAGTTTTCATATAACATAATGTGTGTGGAGACACATGTCTTAAATCACAAAATAATTTCAGGTTTGCACTAAAATCTACTTTTGAATCTTGCTAACATGAATTTTAGAGCATCATGGGAGCCTATAGGAGTCTATATCTCACCTGATCGTGCAATCAATCAATCAATCAAGGTGTCAACACAGACTGATAGTATGAGGGTGGCATCAAAGGAGATGTTGACAATAGTAAGAAAGACAAGTTGTTTGTAGGGGAGAAGCCTAAGCAGGCTATACTAGAGTTATAAACATCTACTATAAAGTGTGTCCAAATAGTCAACACATGTCACTTTTATGAATCCATATGTTGTTTATTACAAGGAGGACTTGACCATCAAGAATTTCCTGACAAAGAGCTCAATATGCTAGTTCCATGACATACTCATTCCTATACAACATATGGAATCCCTACATGGTCTTTCATACAGGTTCCATACAAGTATCAACAACATGTGAGCATTGGGGCGATCCTTATGATTCTGGAGGCAATAAAATTCATCCCAATATGTGACAGTGAGTTCTAGGAGATGAAGAAAGAGTAAGAGGTCAAGGTCACTAGAGAAAATCCCAAAGTTGTAGATAAGGCCAACACTTCTACAAAGGTTCAAACACAATACTTAAATAATAGGGGATCATTCCCATGTCTGCATTCATTTTACCCACAACCTCTCTCCTAGTTAACTCTGTATATGGAAGGACCATATGGGTTACCACCACTGATATATACAGATCCTCCAACAATAATCAAAATGCTAGTAATACTTGAGGCAATAGACCACCAAGAAGATACCATCCCATTCCCTACTATCCCTCATGATTGAGATTCTACATAATCTCAAATAGTTAAAAGGAAAAAAGGATGGCGGAAAGAACATCAATGTTTTTCTAATTTTCTTGATGCCAATTTACCTGATAATTTAGCATGCCAAAGTTTCACATATTTTTGGGACGGGAGATCTGCTAGCACATATCAAGTCTTATTGTCTAGACATGATGGAGGTACAAGATGATGATAAGGTGTTAATACACTACTTTGCACAAACCTTGATAGGTCCAACCTTGGTGTGGTAAGGCGTGTCAACAAACACCACTTGGTCATGATTATTTGATATCAGTGATCAATATGCCTAGATCCTAGGTCAGGTCCCAACCAAAGAGGATTTTGAATCACTACAACCACAGGTGAAGGAGAGTTTCTTCGAGTTTTTGGATGATGGTAGCAACTGGTTCCTAGATAGATTTTAATACTATAAAAAGGAATCCCTTGACATGGTGAAAAGGGTACCTTCACATGCAGTCACAACTTTCCTATCGATACAAAGATACAATACATTTTGAAAATTATTCTACTCAGGGGTTTGGACTGAGAATTTCATCATGTGAATCAATCAAAACATATCTCACCCTTAAATCTTAATACACATACATAACAATCAAGCAAAAGTCAAAATGGGTGAAGAATAAGATAGTTGATTAGATCTATTAATTCTAGCCGAGTTTTACAAGTGACAACAACCTTATTTTAAATATAGATTCAGCTCAAGAGTAACCACCAAAAGATACTAATACTATGATGACACAACAACAAAAAGATCAAATGACGTTACACAACACCCAATACTTCTAACCTAAATATATACTACCTCCATATCAATTCCAACCAAATCAATTCTACGGGTATGCACCACCGCATTCTAGACACCCATACAATAACCAGTAGCAAGTAATTTGCCTATTGCAAGTGCCCATCAATGCAATGGGAGCTTCCTGCAAAAACTCTTACTGCAAGATCCTTATAAACTAAAGTTAAAGTTCACACCCTTCAGAGACTCACTTATCTCTATCCATTCTACCATCAAATATTTTCTGAAATTTCCTTCTATAAGGGAACCACCAAATCCCTTGCCAAGGGGATACAATGCTAATGATTTTTGCAACTATCACCGGGTCAAAGGGGACAAGACTGAGACATGCCTCACACTAATACATGGCTTGCAAAACCTATTCGGATCACGTGTGGTTGAAGATATGTCATAATCATCTAATATTGTGTTGTCATGTTATCATGTGAAGATCTAGCTCTTAAGACAATTCACCCCATAAAGCAAACTCTCAAGAAATGGTCCCAAAGTGATGATGTCATTAATACTATACATGAGAAGAATCCAGTGATCCCCAAATGCACTCAAAATCTAGTTATCATACCAAGGGAATGATCAAGGAAGTGAATCTTCCTTTTTTAGTATCTAACAGCGTATGTCCCAAGAAACATCCAATAATTCATGGTTCCCCATCCTAGCATGGTTACTGTATCCACTTTTGTTGTGATGATTCAACTAGAAGCACCAAAATCAACAACATTATAGGTGGTGGCTCACACTTCCTCGATATAGGTTCCTTCACCCCTTGTTAGGGGGAAATAAAAAGTAACCACCTACAAATTAGTCCCTAGTCATTCTCCTAAAGGGAAGACATGTGAAGTACTTGTCCCTACTAACAACAATGACACAGTGCATCCTATATCGGGAGCTCCATGAAGAGACCAATCTAGAAGGCTCAAATATAATTCATTTCTTTGATGAGAAAAAAGGAAAAGTGACCCTAGATGAGGTGATGTGGAGTTCCACCATACATAGAGAAGTTGTAATTAAGACGCTTGAGGGATTTTATGTATCCAAGGATGTGATACCAAAAGTGCTTGCATCCACTATTGGGTCAATTATGATTCCACGTCTAATATTTTTTTAAAGAAGAGACACCTGAGGGAGGGAACACAAAAAACCCATGCTAGTTAGTGCTATCAATGGAGGTCTCAAAATTCCCTCCTACTCCAATAACCACAGGGCATGCCACAAAGCATGTCCCTTCAAGATGCTTACCCATATGGGGAGGGATCCTCTAGACTTACAATGAACAATCAAGAAAGAAAAATTCTTAAACATCGCATGGATGACAAATTATGGAAGTTTTTACTCCAATTGAATATTTGACAACAAACTTTCTCAGCTCTATTTGTGGCCATGGATTTTATTCCTTCCTTCGAGCTTATCTGGGAAATCCATGGATTCTCCAAAACTGGTTGGTCCCCTCATCATTGCACCAATAACCCATGTACCAACTAAGGATTTCCATCATTATAGTTCATAATGATCATTTGTGTCACATATATTGCATATAAGAAGACAACCATCATCTCAAGTTTGAGATGTTACTGTCTTTGTCATCATCTATGTTCCATTGTGAAAAAGATGATAACACGATCTCCTGTATGACCAATATCTATTCCCTAGGTGACTACGGGAAATACATATTTGCTCATATCAAGACATGGGGATTAGAAGACAAGTGCATACTAATAATTTTGAAATTCCTCTAAGATGAAAGGGGTTTAGATTTGGATTATGTGAACTATCATATGTGCACCCCCAAATCAGCAGGTTGACATTGTATTGCCACAATAGTGTGGCACACTACAAAAGATTTGACCAGGAAAGCTTAACTGAACTACTTGCCAACTGCCTGCAACCTGATTGAGGAGTCTAAATGAACTTGTCTTGATGAAGAGCATCAACTCAAGTTTTTGTACTAATGGCACCTAGTCCATGATGGGAAGGCCCCCATCCTTACTTCCCTTACACCATTGCCACAACAATATATTGATCTGACACCACAAAAGTAATCATCCATGTAGTAATGTCCTACATCAAGCAAGAGGTCAACAAAAACCAACAGGATAACTACCTCAATATTGTCACCAACACTGGGGAGGTTTATCTCATTAGTGACAGTACCTAGATGTCCTAACCACCCAAAACAATAAAAGTTGTAAGGCGCAATCATCACTCTAAATGAAAAAGAAATTAAATTTACAATTACCCCTATGATTGAACCCCTATGCTCAATACACTTGAACAAAGAGATCATGAAGGAATATTTTATAGGTCTTTGTGATGATCATTCTCAGAATTCATTGAAAATACAAGGAGGTCATAGATTTGACACCTAAAGAAATTGATGCACAATTCAACATAACAAATTTGTTGTGTTGAAGACTCTACTCATCTTGCCCAAATAATCCAAATAGTAGAGTGATGAGGACATGTAAGAATACAAAATGTACCATACTATGAGTAAGACGTCCCCCACGAAATGTTCAAAAAATGGGAGATCAATGGCATCATTGAAAAATAAAGCTACAAAACAACTGCATACTCTCATTTGCATCATACAAAGTAAGAATGAGGTTCATAACTAGGTTCAGAATGTTTTTTTAAAAGGTACCTTGTACACCCAAAAATCTAGTGATATAAGACACACCCATATGTTGTAGACATCTCCACAAAATCCCCACTTTCCCCCAAAAAATCCAAAACACTTACAAATATGAAAAATACAAAAAAACTAGAAGATACATTGGCTCTCCAAGAGTTTGCCAATTACTTAGCAAAAATTTACAACAAAGAGGAAGTTGAGTTCTAAGACATCCCCATCATAGATTATATGAATAAGTAACATCAAACATTTCACATAGAAGACAAGATAGATATGGTTAATCTCAATCGAAATCCCAAGTTATGAAAAGTTAAAATTTGGGGTGTATCTGCCTAAGATTATCATAGATTATTGAATAAAGATATTGCATAAGTATATCATTGTGTGTGCATGAAGATACTTAGACATGCCTAGATTTAACAAGAAGATAATAGTGAATCCACTCCATATCATCCTAGGTGTCCTCGTAGTCAAGCAAAAGGCTAGATATATACAACCTAAATGGATCCTCAAGATTAGAGAGGCACTTCAAAAGCAGTACAATGCTAGTTTTCTAGACCTAGTCAACTATCCTACTTGGATCACCAACATATAATTGGTATCAAAGAAAGAAACAAAAGTATGAATGCGCATGGATTGTTGTGATCTCAGAGAAGCATATCCTAAATTTGATTTTCAAATGCACAAACTGATGAGCTTGACAACAACATCATCAACCATGCACTCCTAAGTTTTATAAATGGTTTGTCTAGTTATAATAAAATAAAAATGGCTAAGGAAAATAAGGATAAGAAGACCTTCATCATAGAATGGGAAGTATGATGATATTGAGTCATTTCATTCAGTCTCAAAGATGTCAGGTCCACATATCAAAGAGAAACACTCTCTATATTTCATGAAATGATGCATAAAGAGATGGAGGTCTTCATGGATGATATGATACGTAATTCTAGAAGTATAGAAGATCACATCATAAATCTTAAGAAGTTATTTTGACAAATACATCAATTCTCATTGTTCTTATTTCTAGCATAGTGCAAATTTGAAGTTCAATTAGCTAACTTACTCAGGTACATTGTCAATTAAAAAGGGAATGTGGCCAACCCGAGGAAATCTCGAGCATCTAGAAACTGCCATCTCTAAGAAAAAAGGAGAGATGAGATCTTCTATCCCATGTCCAATATATCCGCTTCTTCTTTTCCAAAATAACACCCACATGTGAGCCCATTTTCAAGTTTCTCAAGAAGAACTCCAAAACATAATGTAAGGAACAACATGATGAAGCTCTCTATATGCTTAAACTATCTAGATAATCTACATGTACTAAAACTAGAAATACTAGAATCTACTCTAACTCTTTGGATATCAATCTATGAAACATTAATGTGAAGAGTCTTGAGTCAATCAATGACTGATGGTGAGCACACCATCTATTATATATTCAAGAAATTCAATGATACCAAGGCCCGTTACACAATAATCAAAACTAATGACTAGCCTTGATACATGCAACAAGGAAGTTGTTTCACTATCTGATGACATATTCTCTACAGTTGATTGTAAAGCATAACCAACTACATGACTAGTTTGATCGTCAAACAATGTGAAAAGTGGCATGTAAAGCTCTCAAACGTTGATATAACAAAGATACCATTGAAGTCAGTAACAAAAAGCTTTGGTCTTTCATCTAGAAAATTTCTTACTTGTTAAAGAACTAACACATGTGTATGATTCCACTAATAAATACATGAATGATCATCTCACCTGACATCATTATCCTTCAAAATTCTAACAATGGACAATCTTCTTTTATGGAGTTATATATCATAAAGAGCTTAGGATAGGAGTTGTCCTCAAGACCTATATGGAGACACCAATTGTAAGTAGGCAAACAATTAGAGTTCAATGCCACCAACAATGTAGCTAATTATGAAGCATGCATCTTAGGACTCTAGCTCACCAAACAACTAGGGTCATGTTATCTCCAAGTATATGGGGACTCTCTCCTTGTGATGTTTCAAGTCTAGAATAACTGGAGGACTCTTCATTAGAATCTAATTCCCTAACAAAAATACTTGTGTTACCTTTCTTGAGACTTTGTGAATATTTCCTTCAATATTGTAAGAAGGGTACGTAGAAGGGAACACAATACCTTTTCCAACACCTTGGATAACCTTGCTTCATTGATTGATATCCAACATGATTAGATCTTCTCTTTTCATGCACAAACATTTTCTCAACCTTCTTATTTCATTGTCATCAATGATGCAATCAATACTGAAGAAAAGGTTTGGTTTCATGACATCAAGGTATACCTTGAAATGTGATTCATCCCTGAATCTGTCTCCCAAAGAGAACAACAAGCTCTCAAATTATGAGCCATGCAATAAATCCTAGCGCTATGGAATCTCTATCTTAGGTTTTATAACTACACTCTCCTCAAGTGTGTCGAGAAGACAGGGGGAGCCCTCATAAAAGAATTCCACGAAGGATCATTTGGCACACACATGAGTGGGGTCATGCTAGAGCAAAGATCAAATTCTAGGATACTACTTGAACACTTTAGATACAAATTACTACTGACATGTATGCAAATGTTGAGCCTTCCATGTCCACTGTAACTACATTCATGCACCTACCAACAAGCTACACGACATGGACATGCCTTGGCCATTTTACACTTGGGGAATTGAAGCAATCGAAATGATAAATACTAAAGTTTCAAATGGGAATTGTTTCATTTTGGTATTCATTGACTAGTTAAGCAAATGGGTGGAAGCCATTTCTATCACCAACGCTTTGGCTATATTGTGGTGCTCCCAATAGGTTGTTTGAGATGTTTATGTTTTTTTCTATAGTGTACAAACCATAAGGGGTCAAGTAGGAAGGGGACGGGAAAAGGTTGAGTTTGACTTGTGCAAGTGATCAAGTTCCTAAAAACAACACTATAAGCCAATATGATATACCATAGGATATTGTATCTGAAAATGGAAAAAGATTCATAGACAATATTATCAAAGAGTATATGATCTCTACGGGAATCAAGCATCACCAAATGTCACCCTATCGACCCCAGATGAATGGATTCATGGAATCTTTCAACAAAAATATGATAAAGATACTCAAGAAAACAACTACTTCCTATGCCAACATATCAAACTTGAATTAGAATTTACACATTAAGTACATCATTCACTTGTTTATGAGATGGAGGCACCATTCCCTATTGAGGCCCGAATCCTATCCCTTTGCATACTACTAGAAGTGGAGATTCCTAAGGTCGAATGAGTTCAAGATTGCATCTATTTCCTTAATACACTAGAATAACAACAAACGAGGTCTCCACATCATAGTGTTATCAAGACAGAGTAGGTCAATCATATAACAACAAGGTCCATCATTGTAGTTTTCATAAGGGTGATTAGGCGATTCATGTCATCTAGAATGTTGAGCCAAGGGAAAAGTTCAATCCTAAATGTGAAGGGTCTTACATGGTCCATGATATAAATGATTGGGATGACCTACATTCAAAAGTCATGGGTGGGTACATTCATATTCACCACACTAAGGCCAACCTCATCAAGCAATACTATTGCTAAAAGTGAGATTCAGGGGCATCTAGCCCCTAGCAATGATACATGTAAGGGAGTAAAAACATCTTCCCCGCTAGAATACACCTAAAATCTAAGCAAACATCTTAACACGTCTCCCATGACCCTAAAATGAGGATGTCAAAGTAGAACCATAGGGCCAAGGACAAAAGGAGCACAACCACTCCCTTGAGGACATAATGGCTCTCCAACCCAAACTAACCCCTTAAAATAAAATGTATTATAAATGCTCATAATTATGGATGCAACAAGGTGAAACCCCATGATCACAATCATGACATCTTAATAGGTTTTCTAAAACTATGAGTCCACATACGTGAGTTAGACTTGACATATGAGATTGAAAGATTCATGACACCTATACAAGGGTAAAACTAACATAATACAAGGTGACATCTTCTCAAGTTTAGATCAATCAGGAAATATAAGAAGATTAGCATAGATGTTGAAACCCTTTTAGATGCATATGCATCATCTCTAGAAAGAAGGGAGGTCTAGATTTTGTATAGCTAACCAGGGAGAAAGAAGTCCAGAAATTGTTCTCTAGTTAATTCCTCATGGAATCTTAAACTATCATACTAAGGCCCAAAGCATGAATGTTCATTGACGACTTTAATTAAAGGATACACCATATGTGGACAAACTATCACATTTTCCAAAATGGTAGTCTTATTATACAGACATATGTTCATCTTGGATCGCTACACTGAAGCATTTTAAGAGTACATCCCACTGGGGTGTCTCTAAGACTTGGTGCATTGGCCCAACAAGGTAGGAAGTTTCTTGTTATGCACCTATTACATATCACGACTTTAGTCCCTAGCCTGACTTCCATGGTCAATACAGCCCCAATCATCTTCTCTCCTATAATAAAGGATTCTCTTGTGATGAAATATATTTCATACATGCAAAAAGAGGAACCACCTACAAGTAGAAGATCAAAACACATGAAAGGCTTAAAATGATTTTAGTTTCAACACTCTAACTCCAGTGAATGAAATCAATAAGGAGGAGGTGATCCTAACACATGTAATTTTCCGAAGTAATTAAACTCATAACTCGATACAATGATCATATAGGTAGGAAGGCTATATATAGTTTGCTTGATTTGTGGAAGGAAGGTTATACTATCAAGTACCTCAAAATTAAATGGGACCCAACTCCTAATGTATGATTGAACATGATGGAGGGAGTACCCAAAGGCAGTGCCACATACCAAGAGCTAAAAATAAATCTTTTTATTTACTTTTAAAACAAATCACTTATAGACTACAAATGACACCTTGTTCTAACAAAAAAAAAAATCATTCAAAAAAATCTAAAATAACAGAAGTAAACGCAACATTAAAGTCCTCCAAAAGGATCACAAGTCACTAATGTTGAAGAGGATGATGTGATACACTCTATGTACTTTGGGGAACAATCTTTTTCCATAGGCAATGCGCCAAAAGTCATATTCTCCCAATTCAACCACATATTTTCTACTTCTTCTTAAATATTTTGGGAATCAACTAGTAGTCTTCTAAAGAAGGAAGGATACTCCTCAATCATGTACATATTGTAAATGGTCAAACTATCTCAACACCAACACAGGTTACTAAGCAACACAATGCCCCAATCCTAGAATAATAATCAACTATTGGAAGCCAAACATTATTGTTCCGCATTCATAAGTATCAAGGTGAAAATTCATCTATCCTATATGATATCTACAATTGTCACATTCAAAATCCATCAAGCCTAATTTCCACATTGACAAAGAGGTTCACCAACCTAGATGGTCTTTGATAAGTACTCATACACAATAGCTTATTAAGAGGGGCCAATGTCCATCCATTGATTAACATGCAAAACCTTTAAGGTTCCTTATATCTTTCTAGTCAATTGTACTTCATCTAGGAACTAGTGAAACTCATACAATATCACGAGAATTATAGTTTCTTTCCTTCAGATTCCCACTACAACACTACCAACTGACGTTGCCACCTTACAAATGATTCTCTAAGGAATAACTTAGCTAGTATGGTCAAGGTACATTCTAATAAACATTGCATATTTGGATATCCAATATCATCACCCAGTTCTCCCTTGAATAGGTTTGATAGAGATGACAACTATAAAATGATATTGTCTTTAGTCAATAATGAAGTAGCTTTGCGTATCATACGCCAAGCTGACTAACAAATTCTACAATCCAATTTGACCTCTTTAAAAGAATAGAACAATGATCATGCAAAGGAAGACGATCAATTTCATAAATGACCACAAGAGTGGGAGTCATAATAACATCCCAAAACAAGAAGGAGTGGCTAACGGGATCCCAAAAAGAAATCACTACCGACATTAATTCCATTGCAATAGGCACATAATCCAGGTAGACCTCCTCCATCTCAAAAATATTTTTGATCCAATTATGAACCAATGAAAGCTTCATGGGAGGATTCCTTGAGAGATAGAATTCACTAATATGAGTCTCAAAGGTCAAGAGATTCTGAACAAACACAACAACACTATCATATTTATAGACTTGTACAACATCAATCTAGAAAGACCCATTCTTGAGGAAATTGACACTCCTAGCCATATAAAACAAAGAGTAGTGCTCCCCGAGAGTAGGACTCATGAAATGCTCAAATCTACCACCAAGGATCAAGACTATTATGAATCCAACTCTAAAATTAAAATTTTGAATCGAGTATTTCTAAATCTCGTAATAGGATTTGGCTCTCAAGCTCAAATTTTAATTTTAATTTTAAAAAAATTATGAAATATCAAACCATGATAGACTTGTGCTAATACATGATTTTCTTGTTGAAAGGAAACTAGAACATGAAAAAAGGAGGATAAAATGCTAAATACAACTAATTCTTAGATGTCTTCTTCAACCATCTTGACTTACACTTGGACAAAGGCAAATGATGGGTAGAAAAAGATCAGGAATCACTGGACCTCTCAACTCACATTTTGATGAATATCACAAGTAGACCATATGTCCCATGAAGAAGATATTCTAGACTTCACCTCTATTCCCAAAGTAGCATTTCAACGATGAGCTAAATTATCCTTGACAGCCATCCAATATGTCTCTACAATGACTACCTACTCACACAGATCCATAGAAAAGTTTGGATCCTCCAAGGTGGAATTACTCATGCCTACACTAGATGCAGGATGAATATGAGCTCCCTAGAAGTACTAACTTTGTCCATATATAGGAGAGATACATTAGACAAAGAAGCCTCCCATTTCACTTGTACCAATATCAACATATTTGAAGGATGAGGTCCAACCAAAATAGCCAAGAAAGTGCATAAACCTACAATGCCAAAATTATAGTGAGTTCATAGATGTGGAAACTCATCAAAGCCTAAACAAGTTGTAGGTGGAGAGGGAGTAACCTTAGGATTAAAATCTTCCTATGTAGGAGGTGGATGTTGCAACTCATATCCAAAGTCAACTTCTTGGAGGAAATAAATCTAGGAAGGGTGTCAAAAGCAGTATGCCCGACAACATTCCCCTAACAAGAATCATACTCAACCCCTCTAGCACTCCATACATGGAGACTTGATTAGTGCATACACTTCAACAAATGAAATAAAAGAAATTGAGTTTATGGACTAGACAATGCCCTTGAGTTATTATATATAGTATCACCTTTCATCCAAATCCTTTGACAATAGCTTCCACTACTGTGAATGATTTGGTAGATTTCCCTAGTAAAGACATGCTTCCCTTGTTTCTTGCTTTTACTATATGATTTACATGCTCTCTCAAGTTGTCCTACTTCACCTATATGATCCCTATCTTCTTTCATATATAAGGATAGGATACGTACGCCTAGAGGATGACTGGAACTAGACCATATGTGCATCCAAACACAAGGAAACATAGTAGGTAGCACATGATGTATCGCCTTACCAAGGTGAAACCTAGATATGATTATGAATCCGGCCTAAAAAAGATTGAACACACATTGAGTCGGGTAAATCACATGAATAAGAGTCAAATAATACCAAATAACTATGCATACCTATCCAGAATACATCCTCTCTAACTCGCCTCTCCCTTGATCAGAAGATACCCTACTAGTATGTCTGATCCAAGTGTGACAAATGGGTAGAGAAACGTGCAGATGCCCCCAAGGGACACTCAAAATGATAGGTCGTTTCAACTAGAAATACTCATAGCCTCTAAGTTGCAAGGAAAATATCAAAAAAATTAGTCACAACAAATATTTCAAGATAAGAAAAAAAATAAGAAAAATTCATACCAAATTAGGCCTGCAAAGCCACAACTCTTGGTCGCCATGTTCCTTTATGGATAATATCTCTAACAAGCCACTTCCTCAAGCACGTCAATATATGGGTGAATACACCTCCATCATATTCAAAGGAACAAACTACCCTAGGTCTAGAAGATGGAGCCAGACAAACTCTCCTATGTTCCCAAGGTTGTTACCAAAGACGCAACTAGTAACCTACATAAAAAAAATACTGTGAGGAAGAGTATGGTAAAAAAAGGATAACTTGCACCCTACCACTCCCCCTTACTGAAGAATGTCTTACACATCCAAGTGTATTTGAGTTCATACCTTGACGAAATATCAATTTCATTTTGGTCTACCCTTAGTATCTCAACAAGACAAGATCATCCATTGAGCTTCCTACCTAGCAAACAAAGAATAGGATTTCTGTCAAAACCCAACCCAATAATCCCAGTGAACTCATTAGGAGCCATGGACAACTCAAAAAAGAAAAGAAAAGTGAAAGGTAGTGGTATCTACATGGAGTTCTTAATTAAGGGAATATTATAAGTCCTATCTATAGTCCCACAACAAAAAAAGGTTCTAAAATAGTCTCCTCTACTAATGACAACTCCTTGGAAACCATCTTAAGACATAACACCCCTAGTTCATTTTAATGGATACTCAAATAAACATTTGTGATCCCAAGTACCAAAAGGGAGAAGAAGAAGATGAAGTAAAAAATCATCACCATCAAAAAATCATGATCAAAGCCCAATTTTATTTCGGCAAGAGAATGGAAATTACTAGGATCAAAGACTCAAAGTTATGCTTTCTCCGCTCATTTTCCTCAATTATGGGAATTATGCGTGATGTGCCTCGATGAATCTTTAATTTCCTAGCTGGAAGAGTCTCTCCCTGAATCCAATCAGCAACACCATGACTACTACCCAGAGCAAATGAAGATAAAAAAATTAGAAGACAAAAATTTTACTATCCTATTGGGAACTCAAAAAATAAAGACATAACAAGATACCTCATGCATGCTTCAATTCTGACATAATCACCAACATCCTACTCATTCACCACAGTATTCCCCTAAGACAAATACAATCTCTTCAATAATGCTAGTTGCTAGATTCAATCTACAAATTCAAAATTACAATAACATTATCTTCCCACAACAATTTGAATCAGTGCAATCGGGCACACACCGAGTGATAAAAAATACAAAAAGTGAACACAAATGAATCGAAATCTTAGATGCAAAATAGGTCATATTTAACCTCCACAACACAAAGAACAATGGGAAACCCATAATCTAAAATTATCAAACAAAGGACAAAATGGCTAAACTAAATTTAAAGGATGAAAGGTATACCTATCGGGAGGTGAATGGAATTGAAAAGCACCAAAAAATGCAGCAAAAGTTAGCTAATTGGAATCCTTGACACAAAGGAACTAGAGTTCCTTGGGCCACCACATGGCCATCATGAGATGAGGTGACCCGTTGAAGATCTGTCACAAAACGACATGATCCTCCATTGGTCATATCTTCTCCAACCATTGTTGTTGTTGTTGTTTTCTCATCTGAGCTCTCTAGCCTCCACCGCCACTCAAAATGGATGAAATTAGGAGGAATCTCAACCTCCCCTCATTTTCCTCTCTGTAAAATATATTCCAGCAAAAAATTCAACAAGTCCCCTATTTTTAGCAGAATTTCTAGAATTTACAAAAAAATCAACAAAGTTTAAAGAATGTAGATAAACTCATAAACTATTGTACAAATATCAAGGTTTCAAATATTTCCTTAAAATCTAAAATTACCAAAAAAATTAATGTGTATATGATTCTTTGAATATTCTTAAAAACTAGATATATCATTCATACAAAATTATCAACTACTATTCATGTTTTACTTCCTTCTAGAAAGGTCCTAGATCATGAAGTTAAACTAGACCGCCTAGAATTTCTGATATTTTTGGGTTCTAGATCATGACCTTAAATTGTGTCGTATATGGTCCTATATTATGACCTTAAACTAGAGCATCCATAATTGTAGTTCTTTTGGGTCCCAAATCATGACCTTAAACTAAATTGTATGCCCCATCTCCAAGAGACATATAATTTTCCATTTACATGCATGGTCATAGATCATGGTCTTACATTGTACAGTTTCAATACATCAAATCCCATTACAAAAATCCAAACTTTTTCATCATAGGCCATTCTAAAATTGAAGATATGGTGAATAAATGAAATTAGATGCCACTTACCTAGATGTGGTTCTTTTCCTGGATCAGATAGTTCTATAAGTTACATATATTTAACCAAGTACAACAATTAGTCTTAGATAAAGGATAATCTCTTCATTAAATAATTGTGTAGTGAACAATTTTACCTATTTTGAACTCTTTTGGAAAATTAGAATAATGTAGATGATACTTTCAAAGGACTTGACAAGCAACTTCAAACTCTTTGACTAGCTGGTTGATGCTCTAAGGAACAAATAATTAACTAGTAATTCATTAGTTAAAGATGAAGGATAACCTCATCGTTAGAGGATTAAGGGATGCCCAATATTGTTTATCTTGATTAACCAAACCCTATCTCAGATAGGCAAACTACCACATTTACCATTTTAGGGTTGTGATATTGACCCAAGAGTGTCTCACTCTTCAAATCTCTTCATTGGTAGCCATGTACTAGGTGAATCCATTAGGCTATAGAGGGGACTAGGATCTGAGCTAGTAGGCACATTTCTTATGTGATAATCATATTCACATTATAATTTGAAAAATTAAATTCATCCAACAATTAATTCAAGCCACGATGTAAACATCGATAAAATCATCAAAAAACTAATGCGGGATAATCATAAGTGTAACCACATACCTGTCAGGCAGACTCAGATGCAGGAATAGTCCAAACAAGCAAGTAATCCAGAATCAAGCAAGTACACAGTTCAATCCTGAAATATACATCCAATTTACTTTTTATCAAAAACTACCCAAACCATCTTGCTACTTATGGTTTCTATTCCTTTTTAGGGTTTATTCCTATTTTTAGGGTTTACTTTGCAATTAGGGTTTCACTTCATTTATATTTCAAACCCTAGTTCTATTCAATTACTTACAAACCCTAATTTCAGATTAAAGGCATACTTAAACATTAATTAAGCCCATTATTCCTCTTTTATATTAAAACTACCATTTTTATCCTTTTAATCCATGGCAAGATCATTATACTCATTTATCATCAATTCATAGTTCATTATGGCCTAATTCGCAAATGAACTCTATATATCATTAAATCCACCTTTTATCCTTTAGAAAACCCTAATTACTATATTAAGGGTATTTACCCATAATTAGGAACTTAGAACCATCATTTAACACCTTTAATATCTATTAGGTTGCAATTACTCAATTTCATCAATTAAGTATTATGAACTTAACCCTAATTCTTCATTATGTTTAGTAAGGATTCTTTAATCCAACTTATGTTCAAGAATCACTATATTTCAGTTGTATATTGGAAATTTTCAAATTATAACCACAAAAACTCATGTTTTCCCAAATTAGGGTTTTTATCCCATTAAACCATGTACATGACCACCAAAACCCTAAAAGCAACATATTAATCATCCTTTTATGGTTTTACCCTTTTCTTTACTCTTAACAGGTTTGCTTTGATCAAAAACCAAAATCAAGATTCATCATGATTGTTTTTATCTCTTCAAGGGTTTTTCCATTACTTAATGCATTAAAAGATGAAAAACCCTATACTTCTTGAAAATAATTTACAAACAGGCTCTATTATCATTTTTATCATGTTCTACGCATTTTTCTGATAAAAAAGCACTACTTGTTTGCATTTTTCGGCCAAATGATCTATTTTTAATGGTTTGCACAAGATCACACCATTTTCTTGGATTTTTGACTAGAGAGGCGACTTACTTGGGTTTTTAGAAAATTTTTGGCCGTCGAATCTTGAGTTGTTGCAGACCGAGCGCAATCCAAAGGTCCTCCTTGTGTGCGCCCACTCACCAGCTGGTAAACGCACAATGAACCCCAGCCGTTGATCATTGCCTTTGGTCCATCATGGACTCTGATCAAACGATGACTGCACTTCGTCCCTTGCTGGACTTAGTAAAAGGCTACACTGTGGCACCACATGGAAAGCTCCCTGGAGATAGTTCATTTCTTCAACTCGGAGTATGAGGGAGTGATAGACAGTGCCGTCCTGATTCGTGAGAGCGAACAGAGTTGAGAGGGGTAACATATATATAGTTGGGGCCTCTTTCTAGGGTTTGCTAACCCCCCGTCATCGCCTTCCTTATAAGGCAATTAGGGGTTTCTTATAGATGCATCCAAAGTATGAGAAAGTAAGGTATAATTTACTCAGAATTCCCTCCCGAACCCAACGAAGAACTTTCCAGGTTTGCACAAGCGTTGGTTTGCTAGGAAAATCAAGGGAAATAACCATCTGTTCTTGCGGTCCAGTCCTTCTTGGACTCAAGGAAGACGACACACACAGCTTTCCTAGGATCTCGATCCGACGGCTGGCATTGTTCCTTCTATTTCCATTTAAATCAGAGAAATCGTGACATTTATTATAAACCCAACACTTTAGGGAATCTTGTAAAAGCTATAACTCCCAAACCAAGAATCCAATTAATCCCAAATTTGGAGGGAAAGTTCATAATGACTTAATATATCTCTTTACCAAAAATGGGCTCATTATATCAAAGAAAACGTTACTTTTCTTTAATTTCAAGATATCTCTTAATTATATATATCTTTCACCTATTTTCTTTTTCCTTTTCTATTAAATTATTATTTTGAGTTCCTTGAACCTCAAGGAACCTTAATTGCTCGAAATCCCTTCTTGGGAATATTTCCTTAGCCTCTTTCCTTATCTTTCACCCCTTTTCTTATTATCTTGCTTTTTCTTTATTAAAATATCTCTTTTTGAGAATTGCTCTTTATCTCTCTTTTATTTCCTTATTTGGAGTTCCTTTTAACATTAGGAATCCTTTGGATACGAAAATCCACCAAGATAACTCAATTATACCTTTTTCCACATGTTTCCACGTTTTATCATTATTCTCAATTTCTTTCTTAATAAAGAAATACTTAATTAATCTTTTCTTTTCTTATTGCTTTTTATTTGCAACTTTGGACTCCTTGGAACCCAAGGAACCCATGTGGAACGAAATGCAACTTTGGATTATATTCTTTTGCCTTCTGGAGGTTTCCACACCTTTCTTTTCTCAAAAACTTAATTATTCATTTACTAATTGAATTTCCTTGTTATTGGGCCCAATAGCCAATAAAGCCCACAAAGAAATCATCAAGGCTATTGTAACAAAATTCCTGTAGTCAATCTTTATTTGTTCATTTATCTTTAATATGAGAAATTACATTTCTCAGCAAATGAACCCAAAATTTGGGGTTGTAACATCCTTCCCCTCTTATAAGAATTTTGTCCTCAAAATTCCATCAAGCAAACAACAGCTCAGGATAAGCCTTTCATACGTCCATCAGGGCTCCCATGTGGCTTCACCCTTTCCATGGTGCTTCCCAAGAACCTTCATCATCTCATATTCTTCCATCTGAGTTGTTTCTTACCTTGGCATATCGTACCCTCATAGGTGACTCAGGACATTTTAGCCTCTCAAAAGCTGAATAGGTTCAAGGCTCAGCACATGGCTTGGGTATCTCACATAGTGCTCTAGATCAGACTCATGGAACACATTACACATCATGTTATCCTGAGGGGAAAGGCTAAACACAACCATCTCCACCAATCTATCTCGAATGGACTCATATATCAGGGACTCAGCTTTCTCAGTTGTAGCTCAGAGGGGTCAGATTTTCACATTATATTCTCCCACAGTGAACTGCATGTCAGTCTGCTTTGCATCAACTCATGACTCATGTCACCCTTGGGCTCTCTCTCAGCCATTGCACGATCAAGCAACTTCATCTGCACACACAGTGGTTCTTTTCTGACCTTCGTAAGGCCTCCTTCACCAACATCATCATAATGAAGTGGTGACCAACACAACCTCCTTATAGAACTTCTTGCATCCCGATAAAGCTATGGTGGCTAACTTCACATCACAAGAACTGTCTCTATGTATCATCCTGAATGAGCACACATTCTCTTATCAGACCCTCTAGTCTGGATCATACTAACCATTAGTTAGTAGTGATAAATTGTTCTATCATCAAGTTCTTCATGTATCTACTTCCACCTCATGGAAGTGAGACTTTAGGTAATACTCAAAAAATTTGAACTCACATCATGGTGTAGTTGAACCATCTCTCTCTTATAAGTAGTTCAACTGGATTTATCCCGTGATAGTACTTGTTCTTTCTCATTTCATCTAGGTAAGGTGATCTACCATAACCCATATTGCATCTTGACCTTCCATGGTCTAGGGTAGACCATCCACATCATCCACAATGATGAACTCCCATTCCCTCTCAGGGACTCTTTTATCCTCTATATCTATACACTGGGTTACTGGTGTTCGTCCTTCGCCTCCTATCTTACATGGCCACATGCTACATGCAACTTTGTTTTAAGTATCCAAAGTGCTACTATCACTTACTATCTTTGTAGTTTCACAGTGTGTGGTGATCTTAAAATCATGATTTCCTATATATCATGATTCCTCAGAAACCCTAAACCACTCTCATCAGGGTTCTTTTACCTTCCTATCCAAAGAAGTGTAGCTGAGGTTCTACAACCATCCTTCTAACACATCAAGGACCAGGCTGGCTAACCAAACAACCATTAACTTGATTAATCGCTATTGATACATCTGAGTGTTAGTCAAACTTATCTATTTTCCTCAACTTAAGGTTAGTCTAGCAACCTCAACTTCTTCTAGCTTCCAGATAAACTAGGCAACTATATCTCAACTAGAGCATTCATTACCGCCTTTCATCCTCCATGTATTATACTTATCATCTCCTCTCAAACTCTAAGTTTATCTTCATCAAGAAACTCTGAGCTCATCCACTTGGTGATCAAACTCAACCTTGTATAACTTGCAAATTCCACAAAGCTTCTACTAGGAACACCCTTACAAGATGATTATCTTAATACTTTTATCGTTTGTACCTGTCCATGTATCATTCACTCCACCAGGGCACATTATCATCTCTATCCTCATTCCTTATAGCAATGTTCCAACTCACATCATCTTTACCCTTGGTGTATGGCATGCGTACTGTCCTATCTCTCACTCTCATAACAAGAAGAAATAAGCATTTGGCGGCCGTCCAAATACAACGTTCTTCCTATTCTAAGAGTAGAGATGTTACAACCCACATTGCCAGTACACCTTCAAATCTAAGTTGAAACGTGCAACTTATGTCTCTACATAACAATCATCTCGATATCAAAGTTACTTCCATGGAAAACTGGTCTTGAACCTACTTGGGTCACCACACAATCCTTGGTCATCTCCTCTAGGTCTATAGGGAGCCGACACTTTTGGGGTCATCCCTCTTCCCTCATGCATTAGAGAGTGCCCTACTCATCTGCCCTTTGGGTCCCATGAGTTCATGAAGGTGATCAATCTCCTAACCCATGGCCCTCACACAATGATAGCTATTACCTCCTGACCTTATGGTAATGTGCAACTAGGGAATTAGGAAACTCCTACTTCCATCGATCTTATCCCTACCTGACCCTAGGATAGACTTAGGATTATATCATAGTACATGTTCAACTTAGAACCTTACCCAATCCTTCATCGTCTCTCTCTGCATTCTTGGGTTATCTTTCATCCTTTCTCAGGGATCATGGCGACTTGCCTACCTTGGTCAGGCTCCATACTGGTTACCTCCATGGTAACACCTCCACATGCACATAGAGATGGTTATCTATGGGTCTATAGGTTCATTCTCATGCCATGTACTCTTCACTTAACTTCTCAAGATCCTCTGAAACCTTGACAAAACTGGTATACACCCTACAAAAGGGTCCCTCTCCCAGGATGGGAGGAAACTATACCTTGATAACAACAGTCACAAACATCCTTATGTTTAGGGTATACATCCACATGAGCATGCCTAACCCAATAGCTACTAAAGCACAAGCAGACCACCTATTAAACCATGCTAGGTCATACTTGTTCTCTTAGATAAACTTTGTTGTGAGGGGTTCATCAAGCATACCCTTAACTTAAGGGGTTTCCTTTACCTCTACACATGAGGAGTACCATGCTAGAAACTATAGAGACTCAAATCTCATCATGAGCATCGGATACACTTCTTCCCCTCTTAGGCCTAGGAACCCTAGGTTCACCTTTGGGTGTCTGACTGCATGCTCAATCTCTTAACCACGAATCAAGCATGTCTAAGGTATGTCATGTACTTCCATGATCCTTCTACTCGAGAAACACATCAGAGTTGAGTCCTTTTCCAGGACAACCAACTAGGTACAAGGCCTCACAACCTGGTTACCTAAACCTCCTCAGGGTCTAAGGCATTCTTTGTCTCATCTCAGCAGGTAAACACTTATACCATAGGCACATAGATACCAAAAGCATCATTCTCTCTCTAGGGCTTGGTTCCTCTAAAGGCAACCAAGATATCATCAGCCTCCAAGGATCAAGTATGAGGCAACCTCTAACATCCACTTAGGTCGCATCATCCTCAACTCCCCATTATTCCTCATGTCTCAGAATTTAAGCTTCCAACCTTCTTTCTTGGGTCCTTCTTTCTCTCTCTAGATCTAACTCCACATCCAGCCTCACTACATGAAGTTGGATCAAGCTTACCAGCATACCCCTATGTGGGTGAAGCCTATGCTCGAACTTATGTTTGCTCAATAATTCCCTTATGCTTATCTCATAAGCCATCCATCATGATCCCTTATCTAGGGTTGGGTCTCCAAAGGTACTAGTCTATCCAACTTCTCACGGCTCGTATGGAAATCCAAAGGCATGTCTATCCAAACACCTAGTCAACCATGGCATCTAACTCTTCATGTCATCTCTCTCTCTCTATCCTCCACTTAGGGTTAGGGTTAACATCATCCTCAGAGGATGTGCTAGGTCTCTACTTTTAATGGAGGTCTCTTCCTCTAAGACTAACTCTCTCTACTCATCCTCCTGCCAAGGAAGTCCATCCTCAGGTCTCTCCTGAGGGTAATGAGAACTCATGTCATACGACCTAAGCATGTATCTATTCCTTTACGCTTATTCTATTAAGCTTATGTCCATGACATCTTATTTACATGCTTTTATTAATTTGGTGGAGGATTCTTTAATCCTTATAAACCTTACCCATACCTCAAGAGGGTGAGGAAAAGAGAGAAAACCCTAATCCTTAAGATCCTTAATAGAATTTGAGTTGAGAAGGGATAAACAAGATGAGAGAGTCCTAAAGGTATCTTATTTCGATTCATACCCTAAGACTTTGACCAGGCAGTCACACGGATCCTGGAGTCCTCGTATTCTGAATGGTGGTGCGGAGGAAAATATTGCCAGCCCCCGGTCGTGATCCTTTTCTAGACAACTCTATCTTTTGAATAATCCTCTAATAACTCCCTTGGGTTCTACATAATTTGTATAATTTAATAATTATTAATGATTAAATGAGGAACCTATGCTCTGATACCAATTGTAACGACCCTACCTCCCGATAACCCCCAATTAAGGGAGACCGAAAGGTCAGAGCCATTAACCAATAACCTGGATCAAAGGTTCGACAAATAATCAATAACAATTAATAAACTTTACCAACTAAACTGAAAACTGGTATAAAATAAAACTTTGCTTACCTTTTAAAAACTGGGATTTCTAAACTTCTATCCATGAAGATGCTAATCTAAATAATCTTCCTGTGCACGTTAATACTAATTTAATTCCACATATGCCACTTTACTATTTTTCTTTTCACTTGTACCTAAAACACCGATAAACAAAATGTCGGTCAATAAGAAGCTGGTATTTGGGGGAAACAATAATTGTGCAACTATGTTAATAATGTAGTCATCCAAATCTCATTTAACATCCAAAATTACGTTTTAAGCAATACTACTCAATCCTCGCCTATCCCCTATCTTTGTGTTGTCCATGTAGTGGACATGGATACTACCTCTCTCATATGGTAGATCCTTACCCCCATGGCCCTACCACACAGGTAGCCAATACGTAGGGTTATGGAGTCGCATGGCCCTACCCAAAGGTAGCCCAATCCCTAACTCATGATGACTTGATGGTCCTACCCCATTGGTAGCCATGCACTAAGTCATTCAATGACCTAATGGGCCTACCCCATTGGTAGCCATGTACTAGGTCAATCTATTAGGCTACAGAGGGGACTAGGATCTGAGCTAGTAGGCACATTTCTTATGTGATAATCATATTTGCATTATAATTTGCATGAATTAAATTCATCCAACAATTAATTCAAGCCACGATGTAAACATCGATAAAATCATCGGGAAACTAATGTGGGATAATCATTAGTGTAACCACATACCTGTCAGGCAGACTCAGATGCAGGAATAGTCCAAACAAGCAAGTAATCCAGAATCAAGCAAGTACACAGTTCAATCCTGAAATATACATCCAATTTCCTTTTTATCAAAAACTATCCAAACCATCTTACTACTTATGGTTTCTATTCCTTTTTAGGGTTTATTCCTCTTTTTAGGGTTTACTTTGCAATTAGGGTTTCACTTCATTTATATTTCAAACCCTAGTTCTATTCAATTACTTACAAACCCTAATTTCAGATTAAAGGCATACTTAAACATTAATTAAGCCCATTATTCCTCTTTTATATTAAAACTACCATTCTTATCCTTTTAATCCATGGCAAGATCATTATACTCATTTATCATCAATTCATAGTTCATTATGGCCTAATTCACAAATGAACTCTATATATCATTAAATCCACCTTTTATCCATTAGAAAACCCTAATTACTATATTAAGGGTATTTACCCATAATTAGGAACTTAGAACCATCATTTAACACCTTTAATATCTATTAGGTTGCAATTACTCAATTTCATCAATTAAGTATTATGAACTTAACCCTAATTCTTCATTATCTTTAGTAAGGATTCTTTAATCCAACTTATGTTCAAGAATCACTATATTTCAGTTGTATACTGGAAATTTTCAAATTATAACCACTAAAACTCATTTTTTCCCAAATTAGGGTTTTTATCCCATTAAACCATGTACATGATCACAAAAACCCTAAAAGCAACATATTAATCATCCTTTTATGATTTTACCCTTTTCTTTACTCTTAACAGGTTTACTTTGATCAAAAACCAAAATCAAGATTCATCATGATTACTTTTATTTCTTTCTAGGGTTTTTCCATTACTTAATGCATTAAAAGATGAAAACCCCTATACTTCTTGAAAAAAATTTACAAACAGGCTCTACTATCATTTTTATCATGTTCTACACATTGTTCTAATAAAAAAGCACTACTTATTTGCATTTTTTGGCCAAAGGATCTATTTTTAATGGTTTGCACAAGATCACACCATTTTCTTGGATTTTCGACTAGAGAGGCGACTTACTTGGGTTTTTAGAAAATTGTTGGCAGTCGGATCTTGAGTTGTTGTAAACCGAGCGTGATACAAATGTCCTCCTTGTGCGTGCCAACTGACCAGCTACTAAACGCACAACGAACCCCAACCGTTGATCATTGCCTTTGGTCCATCATGGAATCTGATCAAATGATGACTGCACTTTATCCCTTGCTGGACCCAGCATAAGGCTACACGGCGGTGCTGCACGGAAAGCTCGTCGGAGAGAGTTGATTTCTTCAACTCGGAGCATGAGGGAGTGATAGAGAATGCCATCCTGGTTTGTGAGAGTGAATGGAGTTGAGAGGGGTAACATATATATAGTTGGGGTCTCTTTCTAGGGTTTGCTAACCCCCCGTCGTTGCCTGCCTTTTAAGGCAATTTGGGGTTTCTTCTAGACACATCCAAAGTACGAGAAAGTAAGGTATAACTGACTCGGAATCCCCTCCCGAACCCAACGAAGAACTTTCCAGGTTTGCACATGCGTTGGTTTGTGAGGAAAATCGAGGGAAATAACCCTCTATTCTTACAGTTCAGTCCTTCTCGGACTCAAGGAAGGCGACACACAGCTTGCCTCGGATCTCGATCCGACGGTTGGCATTGTTCCTTCTATTTCCATTTAAATCATAGAAATCGTGACATTTATTATAAACCCAACACTTTAGGGAATCCTGTAAAAGCTATAACTCCCAAACCAAGTATCCAATTAATCCCAAATTTGGAGGGCAAGTCCATAATGACTTAATCTATCTCTTTACCAAAAATGGGCTCATTATCTCAAAGAAAACGTTAATTTTCTTTAATTTCAAGATATCTCTTAATTATATATATATTTTCACCTATTTTCTCTTTCCTTTGCTATGAAATTATTATTTTGAGTTCCTTGAACCTCAAGGAACCTTGATGGCTCGAAATCCCCTCTTGGGAATATTTCCTTAGCCTCTTTACTTATCTTTCACTCCTTTTCTTATTATCTTGCTTTTTCTTTATTAAAATATCTCTTTTTGAGAATTTCTCTTTGTCTCTCTTTTATTTTCTTATTTGGAGTTCCTTTTAACATTAGGAATCCTTTGGATACGAAAATCCACCAAGATAACTCAATAATACCTTTTTCCACATGTTTCCACATTTTATCATTATTCTCAATTTCTTTCTTAATAAAGAAATACTTAATTAATCTTTTCTTTTCTTATTGATTTTTCTTTGTAACTTTGGACTCCTTGGAACCCAAGGAACCCATGTGGCAGGAAATCCAACTTTGGATTATATTCTTTTGCCTTCTGGAGGTTTCCACACCTTTCTTTGCTCAAAAACTTAATTATTCATTTACTAATTGAATTTCCTTGTTATTGGGCCCAATAGCCAATAAAGCCCACAAAGCAATCATCAAGGCTATTGTAACGAAATTCATGTAGTCAATCTTTATTTGTTCATTTATCTTTAATATGAGAAATTACATTTCTCAGCAAATGAACCCAAAATTTGGGGTTCTAACAGATGAACTCAAGGTTGTTTTAATTTTTCTGCATGATCCATGATCATAAAGATTCAGAATAAGAGCTTCAAATTAGTTCACTTTTAGGCCATGATCCATGATTGTAAAAAAGATGTGGAACTTAAGTATCAGATTGGTTCAGTTTTAGGTCATGATCCATGACCTTGAATGTGTCAGGGTTTGAACCTCAAAATAGTCAAAGAGTTACTTCCTCTATATAAATAGGGAAATTTATTTTACCTTTAATGCAAGATCAAAACCATCAAATTTTTATAGTTTAAGAAATTTTATTTGTATATTATTGATTCTTTTATCATATCATGATTTTAAGGCTCTAGAAATTATTCTAAAAATCTACGGAACTATTTGTATCTTTTATAAAATAATTATTTTATAAGGAGGGTAAATTGGAGGACGTCGACAACCTCTCCCAATTCACCCATTTTTTAGCAGCGACAATGGCCAAGGAGTTTGGTTTGAGTGATCGACAATGACGTCAAAATGAGGAGAGAGATGATCAATAGATATCACAAGTAGACTCTTACACTATGGCAACCAACAATGTTTTGATGATGATGATCTTCAAATCACTGAGTTTAGTAGTGTTTTCAAGTGGTTTTTGACTACATTCATCTCCAGAGAGGTACATCCTTCATTCTTGAGCTTTAGTTTGTCCACTTTGGTTCTTAGTGGAAAAGTCCATTTATTTTGTCTTTCTCGACATTCTTCACTGTCTGTAGGTTGAAGATGACCAAATACGTATTTGGATTGGTGATTTGCCTCTTTTTGATGCTTTCACATTTATTGCAATAATCTGGTGTCTGATTGAGCGACTTCAAGTTGATGCATGAATCTGATGTTGTTATAGCTCTGAATTTGTAGATGGCAGTCAACAAGTGGGTTGAGGAGGCTAAAAATTCCTCAAGATGACCCAATTGTAGATGAGAAGGATGTTGTGATTATGCTGGGACTAAGGCATATCCACACTATGTTATGTCACTTTTAGTTTTCTGAATTCATATTTGAATATGTAATTTTAGATCTCTATTCAGTTTGGAGAGGTGTTATGGTGGTACATGTCAGATTGTAGGAGAGATTCTCCCAATTGAAACATTCATGGTTCATTCAGGTGTTCTTTGGATTAACTTTCATCGTCGGGTTCATCAAGTGGGCGATAAGGTATAACTTGAAAATTGGCTCTTTGTCATTTCCTTTTATTTGTTGAATTGAAACAAACTTTTAGCCATGAAGATGGTTTTGAATTCTCTATGTTCCATGTTTTAGGGTCTTGGACTATTCAATGTATATTTTAGGTTTCACTAGAAAAGCTAATGATATTATATTTTGGGTTGGTCGCCAAAGAATCAGAGTTCCTTGAGAGAATGTATTTGCAAGTAGTTTTCATTGTGAGATAATTGGTAGGAGTTACCCTACCCTTTGATCAAACACTTTTTCCCAAACACTAGTACTTGTCATTTTGTGTTTGTCAAGTTGGATGTCACCCCTAGTGAGTTAGTTAGCATCACAAGGTTAGGTTTTGGTGGGACTCCCATTCATAGTTTGCTAGTAGATATAAGTGGGAATGATAGCGCCTTGTTGATATATTAGGAGTAGATGGCATTGGAATATATTCTAGATATAAAGTGAAGTTCACCTTGTTGCATTCCACCTTCTTCCATAAGTGGGAGAGATGGGGTTCCAGTGATCCTCTCTTTACTTCCCTAAGCGTCATGGTGTTTCTTTTTGTGTTGATAACCAATTTAATTCTTGGAAAAAAATCTCGAATCAGAGGAGAGATCATTGAGTTCTCCTATCTGCTTGACTTGGACAAACTTCCTTCCTTTAATGGCGTGGAGGCATATATAACCACCTACAAACATGCTTGAGGAGGTGTCTTGTTGTGACTTCTTCATGAAGGAAGCTACTAGGACTAGCACAAGTTGCAGTGGCTTTGTGGGCCTAATTGCAATATGTATTTACTTGTTATTTTCTTTTTTTTGTTTGAAACATATGAAATGAATGTATATCACTATTCTCCATTTTTCAACTTTGGGATTGTGAGGACTTCCAACTCAATAGACCTAATACTTTGATCAGTTCTGAGGGTTATCTTTCTTCTTCCCTCCCTACCTATCATCACTGGACTAGGTCCAATGGAACGACGTCATATAAGAAATGGAGAGGCGAGCTTGAGATGATGACTTCTGTAGAGGTATGTATAGTACTTCAATACTATATGATTTTTTATGTATGTACTTTAGCTGGCTTCCTATTTGTCTTTCATTACCCATATATGATTCATGATCTTCTCCATTTTCTTAGTTTGGCAAGGTATCTACTTTGTGTGTAACCTACTTTACTACTTTCCCACTGGATGCTTTCCTGATCCAGTTCCAATCACCCTTAGGGAGTTTCTTATACATGGGTGAGTGTGTTGGTTGTCAGTGGGATGGATGTTGGCACATACCCTTCCAACCTTTTCCTAGATTGGTTCCCACTAGTCTTGGGATTCATTACACTGTGCGGGAGCTAATGTACGACCATTTGATTTATTGAATACCTCAGGTGGTGGTATGTGCATGGTCAACTGATGTTGTTTTCTCAAGAGGAGTATGATCTTCTATGATGTGCTTTGTTGGTGATTGTTTATACTCTAATTTATCCCATTTGATTGTAGTAACTTGACATGTGTTTTCTACATGTTGTTGATTATGGATCTGTCGAGTAGCAAGATGATAATGGGCACAACTTTATCATCCCCCTCATATGGAAGCAACTTCTTCTCCTAAGGCTTCACCTTCTCCGTCAATGGTTCCTTGGACTTTGATGAGTTCCCTAGGATAATGTCACATCAGGATTTTGTCAGTGGAGGTTTGTGCCACTTTCCAAGTGACCTTGATTTCACTTCATCCTTCTACAAGGACAATGTAGGTACAAGCGTGAAGGGTGGACTCTTTGGTTTAAACATCCCACCAAGATATGGACACAATAATAATTTTTGAGGGGACCACAAGCATGGGCAACTATTCCACATAGGACACATTTCAAACTATGGATCCATCCTTAGAGAGTTTCAGAGAAGGTTCCTCTCATCGTAGACATGGTTCTCTAGTTTTGGAGGTGCACTCCAACAACTCTACTTCTAGTCATATGTGGTCTACTAGTTCCATTCATCCAAAGGCTAGTAGAGAACTCATTCTTTGGGGTGTTCTTCTTCTAATACTAATTAGCCATTGGCCAAGAATCTGTCAAGGTGACAGAAGAAGAAGCTAAAAAGTAGTACATGTATTCAACACTTCATACTTTATTTATCTTCATGTTGTATTTTCTTTCCTGGAATAAAAATCATGTATTTGTATTATTTCAACATTTGGTAGACATTTTAAATTTTGTAATTAAGCAAAAATATGAGTTTAAGTTAAATTGTATTGTGAGGTTTTGTAATATTCATTTTGAAAATGGATTCTCAAATTTGAATTCTAGAAGATCAGAGCATGTTCTACTTAAGCCTATAAATACAACACCAATACTTTATATATTCCACACATATTGGCTTTTGATATTTAAAGTCATGGGAGTCATAGTAATGGGTGAGATCCCATTTCAGAGGTGGGTTGCCCTGAATGTGTTCCTTTTGTGTTGTTGGATCATAGATCATTCTGAGATGGAGTAAGTCAAGTGGGAAATCTTTGGTGTGACTCCTCATATGCATCATCTGACCTATGTTATTGTTGTGAGAGAATTTTGTGATGGCAATGATCCCATTCTGGGACCCTCTTAGTTACTCTTTCCATATTGGGGATGTCATTCTGACACCCGCTCTAGAAGATGTGGCAAAAATCATCTAGCTTCCCTTGCCTGACCACTGTCATATTGTACTATAAAATTCAAGTTGGGATATAGAGATGGCTAATCTTTTGGATGCCAATAATTCTAGATCCACTCAATGGTTGACCAAAGATGACCGCTTCATTCATATGGCCCACTTGTGGGATTTCTTAAAGAGCAATGCATGAATTGATGTTGAACCTCTAGATATGTCTATTTGTGAGTGTATACCTTAGTCATTCTATCTGAGTCATTATTTAGATACATTGTTGGATACATGAATGTTATCGTCTCTAGTTTCATGGTTGTAGTTGGTGGAAAGAAACATGGTTCCTTTAATATTGTCTGAGTTGTATGAGTGCTTAGATGAAGCACTATTGACTATAAAGATGAGGGGTCCTTTCAAGGTCCTGCAAATTTATCCAAGGATGTGCATTATCCTAGCTAGATTGGGACCCCAAATATTCCTTTGCAAGTATTCGAGGATGTTCATTGTCCTGCAGATGTATCGGAGGATGTGCATCTTCAAACCCTCACTACAACCTTGTAGATGACTCTTCAGGAGGACCAACATGATGATTTCATTTCTTTATAGCTTTTATCTTTTTAGTTTCATGATGTGAGACATATGTTTTGGGTACTCCCTTCATTCTGTTTAGATTATGCTGTTGGACCTAGGTCCTTGATGATTTTGAGGTGCTTAACACTATTTTGTGTCTACATGAGACGTCGAGTTTTGTAAGGGATTTACCTTGAAATAGAAAAAGTTTATTTTTTGGTTCATGATGTGAGGCATATGTTTTGAGTACTCCCTTCATGTTGTTTAAATTATGCTCTTGGACCTAGTTCCTTGATGATTTTGAGGTGCTTAACACTATGAGCCCCCTTTGCATAAATTAGGCGACCGGGATTGACATAGGCATCATGCCTAGGTATTTAGTGCATAAAAAATGGTTATGACTTTTGGCATTTTAGGATGAAAGAAACCTTTGTTGGGGTCACCTTCCTTTCATCCTCTTCCCTTAGAAAAGTGAGAAGGATTAAACCCCACGAATTTTAAGCCATCTCCCGCCTAGATCTCTCACTGCAAAATGGTTTCTTCCTTTAAATGTTCATAAAGTGTTCTGCTACATGATGGATCTTCATTCTAGGGGACGAAATGTATTAGGGTTCTATTGGACCTTGATGTCATGATAGGAGCTAAAGTCATGTAGTATAATAAGTGTATAAGAGGTAATTCCCTACCCAATTGGGCCAAGGTGCCAATTTATTAGAGACACCCAGATGGGATTTACTCTAAACATGATTTAGTGTAGTGATTCAAAGCATGTGTGGGCCTACTTAAAAGGAAATTTTTATTTCTTGAGAGATGTTCACTTGTTTTAGATCTTTTCAATTGCAATTTTGAGGGACACTGACACTTAGGGCCTTAGTATGAGAGCTTATGGTTCCACAAGGAATGAATGGGGCTTGGCTAGTGAAGGTTTCTTGTTTTGTTTCTCTCTGGCTACTCCACATAGATGTTTGTCTTATGTCCTATTGAGAGATGAGGAGTGGATAGTTGCAAGGAGTTTCAATTTCTTTTCCAAACCTTCACTGATTCCCCTTTCAGGTTAGCCCCAATAGATATTATTATTATGCATACTCCTCCTAGATATAGCAATCATTGATTGTGTGGATCATATCTAACTGGCCTCCAGAGACTCATAGTTTTAGATACCCTCTTGTGCTCATAGTGATAATGATCACAAGGCCTTGCCTTACCTTTGGCGCAATCATGAACACTTTTTTGTAATTTTGTTGTCGTATTTTAAGGAGTTTATTTTGGTTGGAAAACTATTCCTGCCTTAGGATAATAGGCATTCTCCTTTCTTCCTAGGACCTATGGTTCTACTTTTACCCTTTCATTTTAGGGTGCATGGGGGCCATGTTTAGGTACTCAAGTTTATTTGAAGTATATTTTAATAGGGTGGGAGTTTTTGGCTCCCTTAAATGGTTGTTTCCTAGAGGCTTGTAGTCATTGAGGCTTTCTTGTCAACAATAGAAGTGGTTGACGTGGTTGACATTTGTGTGTTGAAGATGAATATCTCTATCCACATATTTTAGACGTAGGGTGTCCCACAGTCATAGATGTTGTAGATGAGGGCCTTTCCCATTTAAGGTAGAACTTGCACCTAGAATCAACATTTTAGATGAGGCACATCACTAGATCACCCTTTTAAAAGTTGTGGGTATGAACCTTGTAGTTAAACACTTGATATGTCCTCACTTGATAATATTGTGTGTGATATAGAGATTTTTTCTCGCCGTTGTGTGTGGAGATAGTAGATTCAACATTTAACCCATTCTTCCTCAAGAATAGTTGCTTCTTGTAGTATACAAAGTGAAGTAATCTGGAGCTCAACCAATAAGACAACCTCCATCCCGTGGACAATTGAATATGGCATAGATTCCATGGAAGTTCTAATAGATGTTTGATATGCCCAGATATCCATTGGAAGATGTTCATGCAGTTCACATGGGAGCTAATTGTCTTGAGAATCTTTATCAATTTTTTTGGCAGCTTCTATGGCTTCATTCATTTGAGGCTGGTATGGTGATGCTTAGTGGCTCTTGATGCCAAATAGCTTATATTCTATTTGATAATTTTATCTAAGAAGTTTGCACCATCATCAAAGATGATCACATGCAATATCCTATACTGAATTTTAATGTTGTTTTTGAGGAACTTGATTACCTATTGAGATGAAGCATTGGTGATTGACACAACCTCCACCCACTATGTGAAGTAGTCTATCGTTTCTAGGATGAAGCAATTAATGTTTAATTTTTATGATTGATTTTGCTAATCAAGTCTATCCGCTAAGTAGAAAATGGCCAAGGCATGGAAATTTTATATAGTTGATTAGCAGGGCCTGGATACAATCACCATGGATTTGACAAATTCCACATCATAGATATATTGGAAATAATATGTTTCCATGATGTTCTAGTAGTACCCCAAAACATATATCTTCTTCTCTAGCATATCCCTACTCATATGTGTGCTGCATAATCCTCCATTTTCTACATGGGAGCTTCTACATCTATCTTTCGAATTGACCAAAGGGGACTCTAGTTATAAGATTTGCGATATAAGTATCCTGCCTTTAGGACGTATTGCATGACTTGTCACTTGAGTGCGTTGTTCTCTTCTAGAGAGGCCTTTGGGGATGACTTGACTTTCTAGATATGCATGAATGTCATGAAACCAAGCCTTTTATTCACCATTTACTATGTTGTCAATGACCATACAATAGGCATCTTGATAGATTGTACATGCTTTGTAAGAGAAGCTCTGGTCCCCTTATATGTCAATATAGGAAGAGAGGGTATCCATAGAATCAAAAAATGCATTGTTCTCTCTTATAGTGAAATGGAATGAAATGTACTTGAGATCTTAGGTGAGTACACATGTATTCTTGGTAAGGGACCAAGTTATAATGGAGAGTCCTCCAATTGTTCTCGACTTGAGATGTCACAAGGAGGGAATTACCATAAAACTAGAGATGATGTGCCCCGATCTAGAGTCACCAAATCGTTATTGCCTTTCGCCCCTTGGTCTCTCGCTTTCATTGCGAAACCCATGATGTAGGCTTTGTATTCAACCATGTTGTTGGTGGAGTTGAACTCCACTCGCCTGGATATAGGAAATTGTTCTCCTTATGGGTTCTGAAGGACCAATTCTATGTTGACCCCTTTGCAATTGGTAGATGCTTTGAAGAATGTTTTTGATAGATCTAGATTTTAAGGGACAAAGATGCCAGACAGTCTGATAATTCCTATGTCTTCATTTGGGAACTTATACTCATGTTTCACCTCTTCAGGTAGCATAAAATGTGCTAGTTGGTAAGATGTAGATTATACTTTGACTACATTTATAGGTAGATATGTGATGTCAAATACCGATAATATTAAATAGCCACTTGGACACCATCTAGTGAGGATAGGGAGGTCGCACAAAAAAAAGCATGTCATGCTTTGAAATTATTTGTAGGGGATATGTCATCAAACTGTGCTACATATTCCTTGTTGCATGTATTAATGGAAAACAATACTTCTCTATTGTAGTATAACATGCCTCAGTATCATTGAACTTCTTAGACAAGTAGTACATATCATGCTCTCCATCAACCATTGATTGATTCAAAACTCCTCCCCTCGATGCTTAAAAGACTAAAAATCAAAAGATGAGAATATATCATGGCATTATTGACTTTAGGACTGGTGGATTAGCAAGGTAACATTTAAGCTTTTGGAGTTCCTTGTCAACCGTGTGTTCCATCGTGAATCAGAATTCTTCTTGAGTAGCTTTAAGATAGTCTCACATATAGGTGTAAGCTTGGTGATGAAGTGATTGATGTAATGGATATGACAGACTAGGCCTCAGATCACCTTTTCAATTCTAAGGAGGGTATTTCCCATATAGCTCAAGCCTTCTCAGGGTCGAATTGGAATCCGCTCTAGATAACGATCTACCCCAAGTAATTTATCACATGCAACTCTATAGGCACACTTGAATGGATCTAAGTGCAGAAATCATAGTCATTGGAACAACTTTTCTAGAATGAAAATTTGGTCTTTTGGACTTATAGAATTAGTTATCATGTCATCTACATAGACTTCCACCTCCTTATGCATCATGTCATGGAACAAAGCAACCATCACTCTTTGAGATGTAGATGTGGCATTCTCAAAACCAAATGGAAATTAGAATACTCCTCACTCTATGATGAAGGTTGTCTTCTCTTTATCTTCCTTGGCCATCTAATCTATTTTAAACTGGAAAATCTATCTATGAAACTGAGGAGTACATGGCCGAATGTGTGTTCGATGAGAATGTTGATGTGTGGAAGCTAAAAGTCATCTTTAGGAGATGCGTTGTTGAGATTGTGATAGTTGCACCCATTCATACTTTACCATCCTTCTTTAGTATAGGTTCAATGTTACCAAGCCATGCAAGGTTGATATCAGGCTCTAAGAAACCAACTTTGTATTGCTTTTAGACTTCCTTTGTTGTCTTGAGACTCGATTCTATTTATTGTCACCTAGCTTTTTTCTTGACAGAGAGGACACATAGGATGACAAGAAGTCAATGGACTACAAACTCATCCAATCTAAGAATATCTTCATAATTCTAGAATAACTCCTCTATGTAGTGACACAAGTGCTCTATCTTTATAGTCTTAGGTATATGCACCCAAAATTTGACTTTTGTTGCTCAAGGCCTGAGATGGGATTTACTATCACCATTTCTTATTCAATATGAAAAGGTTGATGTTACTTTATCATATATTTAGTGTTGGTGGTTTCTTTAAACTCAACAACTTCATAACTATAGTTTTCTCTACTTTAGTAAAATAATTAGCAAACTCCTAGAGAGTCAGTTTGTGTTCTACTATTTTTGGGTATCTAAATTTTTTGGGTTTGTAGGATTTTGTGGATTTTGTAATTTTTTGAGATCTTTATTGAAGAGAGAAAGGATGTGGTGGAGCGTGTCTATACAATCACTCTCGGATGTCTACAACATCAGGGTGTCATTCCACTATTGAGTTTTTTTAGTATGGGAGGTGACCTAGTTCATAAGACATTGCGATCCTCCACATGTAAATTTTAGACTTCTTCTGCATTCCATACAAGGAATATGAGGGATAGTGGGTATCTGCAACTTCTATATTAAATATAGTGTTTACCCTCATCCTTAGATAATGTTGTAGGTGTCATCATATCCATCACACATGACATCGTTGTCTGCTTTGACGTCTCCGTGACTCCTAGTATCATAGTCATTCTGACATGGTCATTCCAAGATGATCCTAAGTGTACTAAAATTAGAATGGCAAATTATGTGTCTATTTGTTTGGGTGTTAAGTAGGTGATCTTTACCTCTCTAACATGATCATTGCAATAATATTCATGACTTTTCTCGAAGTCGATGTGCTTTAGGCGTGACTTTTTGACCACATGGGTAGGCATGAGCTTGACTATTTCCTCATTTGGGGGGGAAGATCTTGTCTTCAGACTATTGTTTATTTGGTTGGTTCTGACACCTTTTATCTTCAATGATAAGGGTGATCTCCCTAATACTGATGAAAATCCTAGGGTAGTCATCCTGGTTGTCTACATCTATCTCTTGCATGAGGTAGGTCAGTATTATGGGGATAATGACCTTGGCAACATTAGAACCTTCTTCAATTATAGCTAGGGTGCATGTAAAGTAAGGATGGGGACCTATATGCCTTGGGATGAGGTCCCATTAAAACAATATTGTGCAATGACTTTATTCATCTAGAAAAATATGTATGGTTTCTCATATCAATGACATACAATTGAGATAGCTTCTCTTGGTCAAGTAATTTGTAGTGGGCTACAATGATGCAAGCTTCCAATACGACATCCACTTTGTAACATACTAGAATTAGAACCCTACCCTAGTAGTTTACCCTTTTGACCTAGCCAAACAAGAATAAACTAATACATGTAATTAGGGGAATACAAAATACTTTGTGCTTAATAATAACTCATTTAGATGATAAAAAGGAATTAAAGAACTTAGTTGGATAAATACCTCCTCATATAATCTTAATATAAGGTTATATGCACAAATACACCATGTTTGGTTTTAATTAATGGGGTTGAAGTATAATTTGTCACTAAGTAATATAAATCATAAAATATTTCGTCATAGAACTTTCTAGCACTCCCTAAAATAAGAGAAATAGGAGAAAATCTGAATTTTACATAGAGGAGAGGATAAAGGCTATAATTAATGGGTAAAGAAGATAATTAGAAAGATATTGCACAAAAATTATAAATGGAAACCCATCAGGATAATTTGACACTCAAATTCGTTTACTTGACCAAAAAGTAACTTAAGGACCAAGTATCATTTAATTTGGAAGATAATTGTATATATATCCTTATCTAAATAAAATAGGAAATAGGCCAATAAAGTGATATAAAATATTTAATGCCCTCAATTTGGGAAACTAACTCCAAATTCGTAATCTAAACATAAAAATAAGCCTTTGGGCAAGTTTGCAACTAATTTAGATAATGTTTGGTTAATAGATAATTATAGGAGAGAGAAAATGCCTAAAAGGTGTAATTAATAAATAAATGTAATTCATGACACCAAAAGTTGGAAATAAAGGAAAATTCTTATCCAACACATTAATTATGACTTGTGTGTCAAGTTTCATAAAATTTGGATAATCCTAAAGCCATAAATGAAGAAAGAAAGAGAAAATGATATTTGATTTATTTAACCCATTAAAGGTTTCCAAAAGGCAAAACCAATTGGATATTCGGAATCTACATGTTTAATTTAACATATGTGCAAGTTTTGGTTTAATTTGGATTATTCTAGAACCCCTAAATCAGGAAAGAGAATATATATAAATTATTTGAATTTCCCTTTGTTTTATTCATTTGATTTCCGGTTTTTCCTAAGCTTGGGGCTGTCACGCGGTCTATTGATTTCAGATTTCATCATGGCCCTTGGATGAGAATCCGATGGAGATGGAGTCATCTCCTACCTCAGTTAGGACTCTCTCACGCGGCTATAGTAACGCGAGTTTCCTCCGCGTTTTTCTCTTCTGTCTTTCCTTCTCGGTGATTTCTGATTTCCGTTTTACCATCAGTGTTGCCTTCCGGTTTTGTTGATCCCCACTTTGTGTGGGACTTTCTCTCCCAATCGTTGGGTTGACTAGAACCTTCCTCCCCTTCCTCTATTTCCTAGTTCTCATCGATTTCTCGATGAACCTGGACTCCGCCCTTATATATATGGCTTCCTCCACGATCCTCGGACCCCCAGAAACCTCGTGCCGTAGTCCTTTTGATTCATTTTGCCCGGCATACATCTTCCCCTACTCAATCTGACTTTCTCGGCGGCGGCAACCTCGGTTGTGGGTTCTGGTGCGTGGAGGTGCTCTTCCCTGGTGTGGTTTGGATCACGGAAGCGTAGGGAAGTTTTCTGGCTCTTCGATTCATGCTATTGGGAGGTAACGGCGTTTCGCCCCTTTTCTTCCACTCTCTGATCGTTTTGTTGAAATCTAGGTTGTGATAATCACCTCGCTGATCTACCTTGGTTTTTTACTCCGGTTTTGGGTGTCTGTCTCTTTCCTGTTCTTCTTTTGGCTTCCCGCTATTTCTTCTTCAATACCCGACCACCTCGGTGTTGGCAGGGTGTTGTGGTGAGAGTTTCTGGAGCTACCGATGACCGTTTTCATCGTAGTTTGGTTCTCTGAGTTTGTTGGAATCTCTGGAACTTTGTTCATGTAGGACCTTTCGTCTAACTCACACTCTATTGTGATCTAGAGTTTGTGGATCGACCTGTTGCTCTCTGCTATCGGGGTGGTCCTCGAGGGGGAAACAAACCCCAGGGTTGAATCCCCTCTTTGCCCTCGTTCCTTCCTTTTCTGCTTTGTGTTACGGTCGGGGGTATTTTCATCTTTTCGCGGACTCTGTCTCCTCCCCTTTAGTCGTGGTCTTGCGAGGGTTTGACCGGTGTCTTGGCCGGCTGTGATTGGGCCAAGTCACACGGGCCCCTCTTCTGTTATCCACTTTTGATGCAATTTCATTACGTGGAATTATTTGATTGGTCAGTAATTAAAAATGTATAACTAATTATCAGATGATTAGAAAATTGTGGAAAAATATTCGTTGGAATCAGAAAAATAAGATCTAACTAATGGTATCGGCTTTGTAATCTGAATCTGATGTTTTAAAAGGGTGTTTTAATGGATCTAATTAAATAAGATAATAACTTTTATAAATCATAACTATATATAAGTCAAGAAAATATAATAAAATATGTTTTAGACTCGTAATAACATAACCTAAAATATGGAATAATTTTCATAACCTAATTCACACATATATAAAAAGGTAGTTTTTAGGGTTTGGTTTATATATATGAAATTGACATCAAATCGGTTTATGTGTTTAATAGGCTCTTTGGTGACCTAATTTTGGATCCAGAAGTACTTTGGACCTGTTGGACTTTTATTTTAAGGTATGTTGTATTCCCGATTCATCTAAATTGAGCAATGCACCTACTTTATCTTTCCTTTGACTTTTGCCTACACAAAATGTCCTATCTCTTGATATCATGGTTCATGTGAATTATCTTGCTTGTTATGGACTTAGATATTCTCTTGCTATCTATCTTGTGTCGTGGTGAATGTTGTTCTCTTTTATTGTTATGTGCCACTTGGAAGTGGATGTTATATGTTTGTGTTGTCCATTGTGTGATAGCAACCTTTGTATCATCTTCTGACTAAACTATTTACTTGCCTCTATATTTACATGCAATGTGAATCAGTAGCACTAGAATAATGTAAATTACAATGGTTTTGGGTGTGTGCCCTTTTTGTTTATGGGATGGTGGTGGTGGTGCCCCATACCCGAGTTTCAAGGATGTGAAGCCTTGGCTCAACTTTTATATATATTGGGAGTTTGACGGTGAGTCATTCTCTATCAGGTTTTCAAGGATGTGAAGCCTTGGCCGCCTTTGTATTTTATATTTTTCTAGGACTATGTTTATCTCACATGCATGCAGGTTTGATGATTGGTTGTGGGGTGTCTGCCCTACTATCTATCTATGTGCTTTTGTTGCACAAATTTTATTGTTTATGGCAAGTATCCTCTTTTATCTCTTTTGTTATGATCTTATTCTTTTATGCCCATGTGGGTAGTCCTTATCTCTTGCATGGGAAGCATTTAACATTTGTAGTCCTTAATTCTTAATTGCTCAAAGTTTCTCATAGTATGCACATACCGGCTTTTTGCTGATTGTTTCCTTTTGTTTCTCTTTTGTGGGGTATGCTTCCAACCCCAGGTTTGATCGAGGAGAGTGAACTTCAACATCAACCTTATAGCTGATCTTTGGGAGGCTTGAAGAGGTGGTTAGATGACCCTTAGCTTGGTCTTTGGCTTTATGTTTAGTTTTCCTTTAGATCACCTTATGTGGTGAAGTGTTGTATCAAGCTTTGTAAATTGTTAGATAATATTTCTTTTCCGCTGCTACTCATTATGTAATGATACATACATGTTGAATGAATTGATCTTCATCCCTTTTGGTAAAAAAAAAAAAATTACGTGGTTTTTAGTTTAAGGGATGTGATCTTTTCTTTCTAGTAGAGGAGTGGTTTCACTTCTTTAGAGCATGGTATCAGAGACATTAGCAGTCGGTTATCTAACTATTTCAAACTCGTCTCCCTTAGGATGTTTACCTTTGTCTTAGGTTGCTTATACCTAGTATCTTGCCTTGTGCAGGCAAAACCCTAATGGCGGGAGATAACTCATCAGCTGACAGCCAGTACGGTTATGAGACACCTCAAAACACTAGGTTTGGACAGGAGACCTCAGGAGGAGACATGACTCCGGAGCAAGAGTTGGCCATGTTTCGACAACTCTTTGCGTCTTCCATGGTGGGGAAGATGAAAGACCCGTCTGTACCTGTGAAGCCTAAGGAGTTCACAATCATGGAGTTCATGAAGATGCAACCACCTTCCTTCAAGGGTGAAGGTGAGATAGAGATGGTCGACAAAGCAGATGATTGGGTTTTGGCCTTAGAGAGGACTTTTGATGGTATGGCCTATCCTCCACACCAAAAGGTTAGGTTCGCTTCATATGTTTTGGATGGACCTGCAAGAGTTTGGTGGAATGGAATAGCTAGGACTAGAGATATCTCAACCATGTCTTGGGCAGAGTTTTTGACTCTCTTCCATGGGAAGTGCATCTGCACTGCCGCTTTGAAGAAGAAAGAAGCAGAGTTCTACAGTTTGAAGCAAGGCTCCTTACCTGTTTATGCTTACGTGAAAAGGTTTCTGCTGTTGGAGAGTTATGCAGTTGGTTTGGGTGAGGAACGTAGGGCTGACCTCTTCCTCCAAGGACTCAACTACAATGTGGGATGTGCTCTTATCCCACAATTGCCCTTGAGTTTTCAGCAGATGGTTGATAAAGCTTTAGCTGTGGAGTCTTACCCAGGTTTTCAGCATAGGGAGTTCAACAAGAAAAGGAAGTTCTCAGGTGATGATCAGAGAAGAGACAAGTGTGCTAAGTGCAATGGTCACCATCCTCCAGGAAAGTGTTCTCAGGACAAACCTCGTCATAATACCCCATTGGTATGTCACTTTTGCAATGAACCTGGACACATCCGGTCTGATTGCCCTAAGCATTGTAATGGTCAAGCTCCAGCACCACAGCAACAAGCACCTCCTCGGAATCAGGGCAACAATAATGGTAACAATAATAGAGGAAGACCTATGGAAAGAAGAGCTGGTAGAGTTTTTGCCTTGGATGGCGAAGAAGTTAATGATGCTGAGCAAGAGCAAGTTAATCCATAGTTCATTAGACTAGTCTTTATAAGTTATGTTTCCTTTTGCATGTTGCTTATGTAGTGGATGTAAGAAGTATAGATGAAACTTTTATAACTGAAGTTAAGTTTGATTTTATGAGATGAACCCTTTTAAGGGGTGGTGAATAAGTTTCCTATGGATGTTTTGATTTCGAGGATGAAATCTCTTTAAGGGGAGGTGTGCTGTAGCATACTAGAATTAGAACCCTACCCTAGTAGCTTACCCTTTTGACCTAGCCAAACAAGAATAAACTAATACATGTAATTAGGGGAATACAAAATACTTTTTGCTTAATAATAACTCATTTAGATGATAAAAAGGAATTAAAGAACTTAGTTGGATAAATACTTCCTCATGTAATCTTAATATAAGGTTATATGTACAAATACACCATGTTTGGTTTTAATTAATGGGGTTGAAGTATAATTTGTCACTAAGTAATATAAATCATACAATATTTCATCATAGAACTTTCTAGCACTCCCTAAAATAAGAGAAATAGGAGAAAATCTGAATTTTACATAGAGGAGAGGATAAAGGCTATAATTAATGGGTAAAGAAGATAATTAGAAAGATATTGCACAAAAATTATAAATGGAAACCCATCAGGATAATTTGACACTCAAATTCGTTTTTTGACCAAAAAGTAACTTAAGGACCAAGTATCATTTACTTTGGAAGATAATTGTATTTATATATCCTTATCTAAATAAAATAGGAAATAGGCCAATAAAGTGATATAAAATATTTAATGCCCTCAATTTGGGAAACTAACTCCAAATTCGTAATCTAAACATAAAAATAAGCCTTTGGGCAAGTTTGCAACTAATTTGGATAATGTTTGGTTAATAGATAATTATAGGAGAGAGAAAATGCCTAAAAGGTGTAATTAATAAATAAATGTAATTCATGACATCAAAAGTTGGAAATAAAGGCAAATTCTTATCCAACACATTAATTATGACTTGTGTGTCAAGTTTCATAAAATTTGGATAATCCTAAAGCCATAAATGAAGAAAGAAAGAGAAAATGATATTTGATTTATTTAACCCATTAAAGGTTTCCAAAAGGCAAAACCAATTGGATATTCAGAATCTACATGTTTAATTTAACATATGTGCAAATTTTGGTTTAATTTGGATTATTCTAGAACCCCTAAATCAGGAAAGAGAATATATATATAAATTATTTGAATTTCCCTTTGTTTTATTCATTTGATTTCCGATTTTTCCTAAGCTTGGGGCTGTCACGCGGTCTATTGATTTCGGATTTCATCGTGGCCCTTGGATGAGAATCCGACGGAGATGGAGTCATCTCCTACCTCCGTTAGGACTCTCTCACGCGGCTACAGTAAAGCGAGTTTCCTCCACGTTTTTCTCTTCTGTCTTTCCTTCTCGGTGATTTCTGATTTCCGTTTTACCATCAATGTTGCCTTCCAGTTTTGTTGATCCCCACTTTGTGAGGGACTTTCTCTCCCAATCGTTGGGTCGACTAGAACCTTCCTCCCCTTCCTCTGTTTCCTGGTTCTCACTGATTTCTTGATGAACCTGGACTCCGCCTTTATATATATGGCTTCCTCCACGATCCTCGGACCCCCAGAAACCTCGTGCCCTAGTCCTTTTGATTCATTTTGCCCCGCATCCATCTTCCCCTACTCAATCTGACTCTCTCGGCGGTGGCGACCTCGGCTGTGGGTTCTGGTGCATGGAGGTGCTCTTCCCTGGTGTGGTTTGGATCACGAAAGCGTAGGGAAGCTTTCTGGCTCTTCGGTTCATGCTATTGGGAGGTAACGGCGTTTCGACCATTTTCTTCCACTCTCTGATCGTTTTGTTGAAATATAGGCTGTGATAATCACCTCACCGATCTACCTTGGTTTTTGTCTCCAGTTTTGGGTGTCTGTCTCTTCCCTGTTCTTCTTTTGGCTTCCGGCTGTTTCTTCTTCAATACCCGACCACCTCAGTGTTGGTAGGGTGTTGCCGCGAGAGTTTCTGGAGCTACCGATGACCGTTTTCATCGTGGTTTGGTTCTCTGAGTTCGTTGGAATCTCTGGAACTTTGTTCATGTAGCACCTTTCACCTAACTCACACTCTATTGCGATCTGGAGTTTGTGGATCGACCTGTTGCTCTCTGCTATCAGGGTGGTCCTCGCGGGGGAAACAAACCCCAGGGTTGAATCCCCTCTTTTCCCTCGTTCCTTCCTTTTCTGCTTTGTGTTACGGTCGGGGGTATTTTCATCTTTTCGCGGACTCTGTCTCCTCCCCTTTAGTCATGGTCTTGCGAGGGTTTGACCGGTGTCTTGGATGGCTGTGATTGGGCCAAGTCATGCGGGCCCCTCTTCTGTTATCCACTTTTGATGCAATTTCATTACGTGGAATTATTTGATTGGTCAGTAATTAAAAATGTATAACTAATTATCAGATGATCAGAAAATTGTGGAAAAATATTCGTTGGAATCAGAAAAATAAGATCTAACTAATGGTATCAGCTTTGTCATCTGAATCTGATGTTTTTAAAAGGGTGTTTTAATGGATCTAATTAAATAAGATAATAACTTGTATAAATCATAACTAATTATATATAAGTCAGGAAAATATAATAAAATATGTTTTAGACTCGTAATAACATAACCTAAAATATGGAATAATTTTCATAACCTAATTCACACATATATAAAAAGGTAGTTTTTAGGGTTTGGTTTATATATATGAAATTGACATAAAATCGGTATATGTGTTTAATAGGCTCTTTGGTGACCTAGTTTTGGATCCATAAGTGCTTTGGACCTGTTGGACTTTTATTTTGAGGTATGTTGTATTCCCGATTCATCTAAATTGAGCAATGCACCTACTTTATCTTTCTTTTGACTTTTGCCTACACAAAATGTCCTATCTCTTGATATCATGGTTCATGTGAATTATCTTGCTTGTTATGGACTTAGATATTCTCTTGCTATCTATCTTGTGTCGTGGTGCATGTTGTTCTCTTTTATTGTTATGTGCCACTTGGAAGTGGATGTTATATGTTTGTGTTGTCCATTGTGTGATGGCAACCTTTGTATCATCTTATGACTAAACTATTTACTTGCCTCTATATTTACATGCAATGTGAATCAGTAGCACTAGAATAATGTAAATTACAATGGTTTTGGGTGTGTGCCCTTTTTGTTTATGGGATGGTGGTGGTGGTGCCCCATACCCGAGTTTCAAGGATGTGAAGCCTTGGCTCAACTTTTATATATATTGGGAGTTTGATGGTGAGTCATTCTCTATCAGGTTTTCAAGGATGTGAAGCCTTAGCCGCCTTTGTATTTTATATTTTTCTAGGACTATGTTTATCTCACATGCATGCAGGCTTGATGATTGGTTGTGGGGTGTGTGCCCTACTATCTATCTATGTGCTTTTGTTGCACAAATTTTATTGTTTATGGCAAGTATCCTCTTTTATCTCTTTTGTTATGATCTTATTCTTTTATGCCCATGTGGGTAGTCCTTATCTCTTGCATGGGAAGCATTTAACATTTGTAGTCCTTAATTCTTAATTGCTCAAAGTTTCTCATAGTATGCACATACCAGATTTTTGCTGATTGTTTCCTTTTGTTTCTCTTTTGTGGGGTATGCTTCCAACCCCAGGTTTGATCGAGGAGAGTGAACTTCAACATCAACTTTATAGCTGATCTTTGGGAGGCTTGAAGAGGTGGTTAGATGACCCTCACCTTGGTCTTTGGCTTTATGTTTAGTTTTCCTTTAGATCACCTTATGTGGTGAAGTGTTGTATCAAGCTTTGTAAATTGTTAGATAATATTTCTTTTCCGCTGCTACTCATTATGTAATGATACATACATGTTGAATGAATTGATCTTCATCCCTTTTGGTAAAAAAAAATTACGTGGTGTTTGGTTTAAGGGATGTGATCTTTTCTTTCTAGTAGAGGAGTGGTTTCACTTCTTTACAGCATGGTATCAGAGCCATTAGCAGTCAGTTATCTAACTATTTCAAACTCGTTTCCCTTAGGATGTTTACCTTTGTCTTAGGTTGCTTATACCTAGTATCTTGCCTTGTGCAGGCAAAACCCTAATGGCGGGAGAAAACTCATCAGCTGACAACCAGTACGGTTATGAGACACCTCAAAACACTAGGTTTGGACAGGAGACCTCAGGAGGAGCCATGACTCCGGAGCAAGAGTTGGTCATGTTTCAACAACTCTTTGCATCTTCCATGGTGGGGAAGATGAAAGACCCGTCTGTACCTGTGAAGCCTAAGGAGTTCACAATCATGGAGTTCATGAAGATGCAACCACCTTCCTTCAAGGGTGAAGGTGAGATAGAGATGGTCGACAAAGCAGATGATTGGGTTTTGGCCTTAGAGAGGACTTTTGATGGTATGGCATGTCCTCCACACCAAAAGGTTAGGTTCGCTTCATAAGTTTTAAATGGACCTGCAAGAGTTTGGTGGAATGGAATAGCTAGGACTAGAGATATCTCAACCATGTCTTGGGCAGAGTTTTTGACTCTCTTCCGTGAGAAGTACATCTGCACTACTGCTTTGAAGAAGAAAGAAGCATAGTTCTATAGTTTGAAGCAAGGCTCCTTATCTATTTCTGCTTACGTGCAAAAGTTTCTGCTATTGGAGCGTTATGTAGTTGGTTTGGGTGAGGAATGTAGGGCTGACCTCTTCCTCCAAGGACTCAACTACAATGTGGGATGTGCTCTTATCCCACAATTGCCCTTGAGTTTTCAGCAGATGGTTGATAAAGCTTTGGCTGTGGAGTCTTACCCAGGTTTTCATCATAGGGAGTTTGACAAGAAAAGGAAGTTCTCAGGTGATGATCAGATAAGAGACAAGTGTGCTAAGTGCAATGGTCACCATCCTCCAGGAAAGTGTTCTCAGGACAAACCTCGTCATAATACCCCATTGGTATGTCACTTTTGTAATGAACCTGGATACATCCGGCCTGATTGCCCTAAGCGTCGTAATGGTCAAGCTCCAGCACCACAGCAACAAGCACCTCCTCAGAATTAGGGAAACAATAATGGTAACAATAATAGAGGAAGACCTGTAGAAAGAAGAGCTGGTAGAGTTTTTGCCTTGGATGGTGAAGAAGTTAATGATGCTGAGCAAGAACAAGTTAATCCATAGTTCCTTAGACTAGTCTTTATAAGTTATGTTTCCTTTTGCATGTTGCTTATGTAGTGGATGTAAGAAGTATATATGAAACTTTTATAACTGAAGTAAGTTTGATTTAATGAGATGAACCCTTTTAAGGGGTGGTGAATAAGTTTCCTATGGATGTTTTGATTTCGAGGACGAAATCTCTTTAAGGGGTGGTGTGTTGTAGCATACTAGAATTAGAACCCTACCCTAGTAGTTTACCCTTTTGACCTAGCCAAACAAGAATAAACTAATACATGTAATTAGGGGAATACAAAATACTTTGTGCTTAATAATAACTCATTTAGATGATAAAAAGGAATTAAAGAACTTAGTTGGATAAATACCTCCTCATATAATCTTAATATAAGGTTATATGCACAAATACACCATGTTTGGTTTTAATTAATGGGGTTGAAGTATAATTTGTCACTAAGTAATATAAATCATAAAATATTTCGTCATAGAACTTTCTAGCACTCCCTAAAATAAGAGAAATAGGAGAAAATCTGAATTTTACATAGAGGAGAGGATAAAGGCTATAATTAGTGGGTAAAGAAGATAATTAGAAAGATATTGCACAAAAATTATAAATGGAAACCCATCAGGATAATTTGACACTCAAATTCGTTTTCTTGATCAAAAAGTAACTTAAGGACCAAGTATCATTTACTTTGGAAGATAATTGTATATATATATCCTTATCTAAATAAAATAGGAAATAGGCCAATAAAGTGATATAAAATATTTAATGCCCTCAATTTGGGAAACTAACTCCAAATTCGTAATCTAAACATAAAAATAAGCCTTTGGGCAAGTTTGCAACTAATTTGGATAATGTTTGGTTAATAGATAATTATAGGAGAGAGAAAATGCCTAAGAGGTGTAATTAATAAATAAATGTAATTCATGACACCAAAAGTTGGAAATAAAGGCAAATTCTTATCCAACACATTAATTATGACTTGTGTGTCAAGTTTCATAAAATTTGGATAATCCTAAAGCCATAAATGAAGAAAGAAAGAGAAAATGATATTTGATTTATTTAACCCATTAAAGGTTTCCAAAAGGCAAAACCAATTGGATATTCGGAATCTACATGTTTAATTTAACATATGTGCAAATTTTGGTTTAATTTTGATTATTTTAGAACCCCTAAATCAGGAAAGAGAATATATATATAAATTATTTGAATTTCCCTTTGTTTTATTCATTTGATTTCCGATTTTTCCTAAGCTTGGGGCTGTCACGCGGTCTATTGATTTCGGATTTCATCGTGGCCCTTGGATGAGAATCCGACGGAGATGGAGTCATCTCCTACCTCCGTTAGGACTCTCTCACGCGGCTACAGTAACGTGAGTTTCCTCCACATTTTTCTCTTCTGTCTTTCCTTCTCGGTGATTTCTGATTTCCGTTTTACCATCAGTGTTGCCTTCCGGTTTTGTTGATCCCCACTTTGTGTGGGACTTTCTCTCCCAATCGTTGGGTCGACTAGAACCTTCCTCCCCTTCCTCTGTTTCTTGGTTCTCACCTATTTCTCGATGAACCTGGACTCTGCCCTTATATATATGGCTTCCTCCATGATCCTCGGACCCCCAGAAACCTCGTGCCCTAGTCCTTTTGATTCATTTTGCCCCGCATCCATCTTCCCCTACTCAATCTGACTCTCTCGGCGGCGGCGACCTCAGCTGTGGGTTCTGGTGCGTGGAGGTGCTCTTCCCTGGTGTGGTTTGGATCACGGAAGCGTAGGGAAGCTTTCTGGCTCTTCGGTTCATGCTATTGGGAGGTAACGGCATTTCGCCCCTTTTCTTCCACTCTCTGATCGTTTTGTTGAAATCTAGGCTGTGATAATTACCTCGCCGATCTACCTTGGTTTTTTACTCCAGTTTTGGGTGTCTGTCTCTTCCCTGTTCTTCTTTTGGCTTCCCGCTGTTTCTTCTTCAATACCCGACCACCTCGGTGTTGGCAGGGTGTTGCGGCAAGAGTTTCTGGAGCTACCGATGACCGTTTTCATCGCGGTTTGGTTCTCTGAGTTCGTTGGAATCTCTGGAACTTTGTTCATGTAGGACCTTTCACCTAACTCACACTCTATTGCAATCTGGAGTTTGTGGATAAACCTGTTGCTCTCTGCTATCGGGGTGGTCCTAGCGGGGGAAACAAACCCCAGGGTTGAATCCCCTCTTTGCCCTCGTTCCTTCCTTTTCTGCTTTGTGTTACGGTCGGGGGTATTTTCGTCTTTTCGCGGACTCTGTCTCCTCCCCTTTAGTCGGGGTCTTGCAAGAGTTTGACCGGTGTCTTGGACGGTTGTGATTGGGCCAAGTCACGTGGGCCCCTCTTCTGTTATCCACTTTTGATGCAATTTCATTACGTGGAGTTATTTGATTGGTCAGTAATTAAAAATGTGTAACTAATTATCAGATGATCAGAAAATTGTGGAAAAATATTCGTTGGAATCAGAAAAATAAGATCTAGCTAATGGTATCGGCTTTGTCATCTGAATCTGATGTTTTAAAAGGGTGTTTTAATGGATCTAATTAAATAAGATAATAACTTGTATAAATCATAACTAATTATATATAAGTCAGGAAAATATAATAAAATATGTTTTAGACTCATAATAACATAACCTAAAATATGGAATAATTTTCATAACCTAATTCACACATATATAAAAAGGTAGTTTTTAGGGTTTGGTTTATATATATGAAATTGACATAAAATCGGTATATGTGTTTAATAGGCTCTTTGGTGACCTAGTTTTGGATCCAGAAGTGCTTTGGACCTATTGGACTTTTATTTTGAGGTATGTTGTATTCCCGATTCATCTAAATTGAGCAATGCACGTACTTTATCTTTCTTTTGACTTTTGCCTACACAAAATGTCATATCTCTTGATATCATGGTTCATGTGAATTATCTTGCTTGTTATGGACTTAGATATTCTCTTGCTATCTATCTTCTGTCGTGGTGCATGTTGTTCTCTTTTATTGTTATGTGCCACTTGGAAGTGGATGTTATATGTTTGTGTTGTCCATTGTGTGATGGCAACCTTTGTATCATCTTCTGACTAAACTATTTACTTGCCTCTATATTTACATGCAATGTGAATCAGTAGCACTAGAATAATGTAAATTACAATGGTTTTGGGTGTGTGCCCTTTTTGTTTATGGGATGGTGGTGGTGGTTCCCCATACCCGAGTTTCAAGGATGTGAAGCCTTGGCTCAACTTTTATATATATTGGGAGTTTGACGGTGAGTCATTCTCTATCAGGTTTTCAAGGATGTGAAGCCTTGGCCGCCTTTGTATTTTATATTTTTCTAGGACTATGTTTATCTCACATGCATGCAGGTTTGATGATTAGTTGTGGGGTGTGTACCCTACTATCTATCTATGTGCTTTTGTTGCACAAATTTTATTGTTTATGGCAAGTATCCTATTTTATCTCTTTTGTTATGATCTTATTCTTTTATGCCCATGTGGGTGGTCCTTATCTATTGCATGGGAAGCATTTAACATTTGTAGTCCTTAATTCTTAATTGCTCAAAGTTTCTCATAGTATGCACATACCAGCTTTTTGCTGATTGTTTCCTTTTGTTTCTCTTTTTTGGGGTATGCTTCCAACCCCAGGTTTGATCGAGGAGAGTGAACTTCAACATCAACCTTATAGTTGATCTTTGGGAGGCTTGAAGAGGTGGTTAGATGACCCTCAGCTTGGTCTTTGGCTTTATGTTTAGTTTTCCTTTAGATCACCTTATGTGGTGAAGTGTTGTATCAAGCTTTGTAAATTGTTAGATAATATTTCTTTTCCGCTGCTACTCATTATGTAATGATACATACATGTTGAATGAATTGATCTTCACCCCTTTTAGTAAAAAAAAAAATTTACGTGGTGTTTGGTTTAAGGGATGTGATCTTTTCTTTCTAGTAGAGGAGTGGTTTCACTTCTTTACACACTTGGTGATCTGATGTCATGCATAGGATGGGAGATGGAACCCTAGACCCGATCCTTTTTGTCTTGGTGGAATGTCAATGCTCTTTGTGCGTCCTTGTCTTATGGATCCCAAACCTTGATTTGGACAAATAGGAAATTCCCATGACCAATGGACAAACAATGTAGGGTCAAACAAGAAATGGTGGGATCATCTTCCTCATGGCGGTACATAGATGATGTTGGAAATATGAAACATCCATAAATAGAACTGGAGGTTGTACTCTTTGATGCAAGACATGGTGCCTAGGCTATCTACTAGAGCTGGGACAATGGAATGTCCCAATCTATACTTAAGTGTCTGATGTAATGATGAATGAACCACCATGTTGTGATGAACCACAACATTTCAAAGAGGGAGTGGAAGGATGGACTTAGTCCATGGCCACAAATAATAAAACAAAAGTCTATGGCATGATTTGTAGCTCAAGGGTGATTTGTCCTAAGGCATCTTTTATTACTCTATCGAAATATGTGTCTTTCTTAGTTGTTGGCCACAAAGTTGAAGGATCCCTTCCTAGGTTAATAAGTATTGTGAGGGGGCTCACATTGAGGCATGCTCTATTGTCGACAAATCAAGTAGGCATCTTGGGGCCCTTTTAGATGATAGTGATCAATATAGGCTTGTTGTCATTCTATCCCACATGTATCTCATCTTCATAAATGAGTTCAGGTTCGGAGTGATGATTAACTCGATAGTGTTGGTGAGTGTTTTTGGTCACGCATCCTTAAAGATGTGAGCCTCCTTTGAGTGTTTTCATTACCATTTCTCTATGCGTGGGGGAGATTCGCATCATCTTATCTAGAAATACTTCTCCTTCCACCTCTTCTAGAAATTGAAGTATATCTGAGCCATAGAGATACGTTTCATTGCAAAGTTTGAGAGTTATAGGAACTTGCTTGGTGTTGACTGTAGGAATGGAGGCTTTTTTTGTCTCTTTTGTAGATGTGATGGTAGGGACTCCAACATAGGTGTTTACGTTTGCTTTTCCTTCATCAAGGAGTGAAGGAACTTAATTTGAGGTGGTGTGAGCCAATACTGATATTGCTATTGACTTGCGTGTTTTAACCTCTACTACCCATGTTGGGTGCAAATCACTACTTGTTGGGCATTTGCTCTGATAGGCACCTTAGGAACCCACATTTATCGATTGTTCTACTTAAGATTATATATATATATATATATATATATATATATATATATATATATATATGTTGATAGATATTTTGGTGTATATGGAGAACACCAAATTCCATTCATGAATTATGGTGATGTCCGCGTACTTTGGGAGAAATTCTTGATATCCTACTCAAGAGGAAGGAAATGTCACATGCTGGGTGTTTAGATAAAAATATGACAGACACAATGTTGGATAGTGAAGGCATTTCTTCTAGCACTGGTATAGAAATGAGATATCTCTTTGGTTATTTTAGGCATATAACGTTAGTTAAAAATTTACGACTAACTTGATAATGCTAAAAATTAGGTCATATGTCATCGGTTATTCTAGAAAAAAGAATCTGGTGATGTACATACATGTCACTGATTCCATGTTATAGTCAAAGTGACGACATAAAATACACCGTGCGACAAAAATGTGGTTTCCATTGATCTTTCCTTGTCATTTACATGTTAAAGAACCGATGAAGTAATGATAATTATGTAGTGAAAAAGGTTTCACTTGACTCGTCAATTATTATATGAGTAATAGCCGACAACTAATAGTTGGTCCTCAATTTTATCAGTGAATAAACAATAAAAATGAAGGGATATCCCATTGGTTTTCTATAAGACACCGACGAAGTGTGTTTATATGGTCTCTTATTTTTAAATAGCTGACGAGAAATGTCTATACTTTTTTTTATAGTAGGTCTACAAACTTGTTGTCCTGCTGCTAGCCTATCTACTACCTACAACATTAGAAGTAAAAGTTAATTAGAACTACATGCCTCTGCAACATCACAACTTAACAACAGGCCAACAAATTAACAAGAATATATATACACACACACATATACACACAAAAACATATGAATTTTTGAGATATGCACAAACAAGCCAGTAAACCTCAACATTCTGTCAATTTTTCACTTCAAATGCACACACAAATGCATGAAATTATAGCTCAATTGATTCATTTTTCAGCCACACATTTAATTTCATATATATGCATAAATACAATCATTCTCCTCCTCATGCACTTCACATTCAATTCACACACACATATGCATGGATACATATCAACAAGAAATGCCACAGAGTTTAAGTTCACAAATGTATAATAATATAACAAACAAAAATCAAACATTAAAGTTGTAATTATAAAATATCAATCAAGCCTCCCTACTATCTCAAAAGTCCACGTGTTTTATGAAGCAGCCTACCCACTATTCACGTAGGTCATTCTGTTGCTCCAATGTATAAGCTTTAGTAGTGTAAAAAAATAGCAAAGAGAATGAAACATAATTCTAATTAGATTTGATATGATCAAATGAGACTATTCATATGATCTAAGACTAATAACATTACCTTTTCTATAAATTTGATCTGTGCCACATACACAACAATTGTCTACATGTACAACATCACGTAATATGTGCATGCTAATTTAGCCCTATTTTAGGGCTTCGTCTTGTATCATATTGCATTTCAATCACATATATACCTATTAGATTACATGGTATTTCCCTCAATATGCATATTTGTATAAAATGCACTTAAGGACATTATTTGCATGTTTTTCAGACATTTGGACCACGCTTGATGGAAGAGAGACAGAAGGAGTGATCCTAGGGTTTCTCTATCCTCAAAGAGGCCTGAAGTGAAGTTTGATACTCCCTCAACCTACCCTAGTAGCCAAAGATCCATTGAAGCAAAGATGTCCAAGAAAATCCACAGAATCAAGTCCAAGTGCTGATGTAGAGGCCAGGACGACCATGGTACCACAGATTGGTCGTGATAGCATACTGCAAATCAATAGAATCACATTGGAGCAAAGCTAGAATTACCATGGTCATGCCACTCAGAATGGTCATGGTGAACTGACCCAGAACGGTCATGCCACCTTGTACAACTATGTGATAGCAGAGGTAGAACAGTCGTGGAGCCAAGAATGGGCAATGCAATCCAACCCACCACGACCATGTACCATTGACCCACCATGGCCGTGGTGACCACCACGATTGTGCCACTTTCAAATTCAAAATCAACCAAGTCCCTATGATCTTTCCCCATTTCTCACCTCGGTCATTCTCATCCACCATGACCATTCTCACCTTCCCAACAAAATGCAAGATATTTTTTCACTTCTTTACCCATATTGCCCTACTTGACCTGGTGCTTCCCCCGCACCTGTATATACGTAGGTGGTGGCTCTATCATGAAGTTAGATACCTTGTACCACCTCTTAGTTCCACATTTTCCCCTTAAGCCATTCCACTCCATTTACACCTCCATTCCATTCCATTTCACCATTTTGAGCACTAAAACCCTAGTTTCCTAGTGTTTTGACCCTAATCCACCACCATCCCAAGCCATTGCACCTTGGAGGAGAGAGGAGGATGTCTAATAGCAGTTGAAGTGGAGGATTTTTCCATCTACACCGAGCTCCATGGCTTCTTCTACCTCTTTCTTCCTTCTTTTTGTATTTTGCATTGCTATGAGTAGCTAGGTCCCTTTGGTGGGCTTTTTGGGGTGAAAAATGTTACTTTGATACCATGTTGTGGGAAAATGATATGTAAACATTATAATTTTGTTTGCTAATGATTACGTTCTATTTCCATCTCACTCTACATGAATTGCTTGTCAGTTTATGCTTGAAATCACCTAGGAATTTAGGGCAATTACTTATATGTGTGAATTTTGGGATTTGCTCCTAGGTACAAATATTGGACCCCTATCTAGCTACCCATCTTCCTACATTCTAATCAATTCTCCTAACCCTAGTTGAGAGATCTAAGTAGCTAGTTTAGATGAATTTGGTGTGCTTAGCATGAAGCTTTCTCAAGGCTAGAATGTAGGTGATGGGAGGCCTAAAACCTCTCTTCCACTCCTATTACTAACATCAGCCCCTAATCATCCTAAGATAATCTAATCTAGAAACCTAGACTTGTCCAGGATCTAATTTAATTACACCTAAACCCTAGCCCAATTGAGCCTCTCAAGGGTAGTAGGGAGTGTTACGGACTAGGCCCCTATACATATCCATGGCCAATTAGTACCTTAGGCTAATTCATTAGACTCTAGCTTGTTGTTTTGTTTGATAACCTAAATGAAATCATTATGTTCACATGTCACCCCCAACCTAACTGATAAGCACATCCCCCAAATAGCCCACATCTCCCTTAATTTCTTTAAAACCTTAATTGTCTTCTTGCTTAGCTAGTGTTAGCTTAGTTAGCTTTTTTTCTTGCTTAGTTAGCTTCTTGCCTTGTTCTTGCTTTGTTCTTGCTAGTTTAGGTCATTACTTGCTCTTTTGTCCTATTTGATAGCTTAGTGTAGTGTTGACCTTTCCTTGCTTGCCTTATAGTAGATTGTTCTTTTATTGTCTTGCCTTGTCTTTTCTTGCTTTGTAGAATTGAATGTCTAGGGTTAACTTAGGTTTTAATCTTGTTTGCTTTCCTTTAATTGCTTTCCTATTCATTCTTAGTTTAAAAATCAAAACAACCTTCAAATCCTTCAACCCTAGACTCCACAGTAGGAACCTAGCCTAAAAATAACCTAGCTCTAGTGCCCCCTTTTCTCCTTGTGGACCGACCCTATACATGTCGCCCTCCTATACAATGACACGACCCTGTGCGCTTGTGGGTTAGCATTTTAGTTGAAGTAGGTTGTTTGTGTAGATGCTTATAAATTTTAAAAGTTATCCACCATGTGTGTCTGGTCATGGAGTTGCATCTATTCAAATATCAATTGAGTAGTGTGTAACACCATTGGCAGAAATGGACCAAGATTTCAGGCGCCGTTGCTGGGGACAGAAAATGCCATAGCTACCTAGTAGTTGTGGTGTTGACTCTCCCCTTTGGAACTATCTTTTTCTAGTTTAGTTGTATGAGTTTGAGAAAACACACCAAGATTTCTAGCGTCGTTACCAAGGAGAAAGGTGCTGGACCTAGCTAGTTAGTTTTTCTTTGACTTTTCCTACTGGCCTCATCATTGCTATTATTTATTCTTTATTCTTTGTATTCTTTGTGCATATTGGTTTGCTAACTTGTTCTCTTTTGTTTGGTTTTTCCTTGTGCATGTGACAAGCCACTTAAGAGAGACAAGATGGAAGTCTGAAATGCATCCCACAAGCCACTTCAAGATTACTTCATTCCTATCAACTACAAATTGCCAATTGCCAGCACGGTTTATCAAATGGCAGGGGAGCAATTCTCTATCCCTCCAGGTCTTCTCGGGCTACTTCCCATATTCTACGACTTGGAGAGTGAGAACCCCTACAAGCACTTGGAATCCTTTCTTGAAGTATGCTCCACCTTTAGGACGTCGATGGCTAGTGATGTTACGATTCGGTTGACCTTGTTCTCATTCTCCCTCAAATACAAAGACAATGATTTCTATGATTTAAGGAGGGACATCATGAGTTGAGAAGTGATGAAGAATGCATTCTTAAGTCAATTCTACTCTACAACATGGTTGACACAAATGTGATGTGCCGTGACGAGTTTTAGTCAAATGGGAAATGAACAGTTTCACAATGCATGAGAGGTTTAAGAAGATATTGAGAGAGTACCCACACCATGAGATCCCTTTGTGGTAGCTAGTTCAATTCTTTTACTCTGGTCTATCTTTGAAGATCTAAACTTTAGTGGAATCTTCTTATGGAGGAGTTTTCATGGCTAGGCCACTCGAGGTGATATGGCCCTTGTATGAGCAATTGGTAGAAGGTTTAAGAATCTAAGCTTCTAGCGTAATGAATGATGGTGGCTATGCCTTTGATATGACATCTTTGACTCATAGTGACTCAAGCCCACAAGTGATGAAGATTCTTTGTGACATGGTGAGCTTCATGAAGAACCAAGTGGCAAATGTTCCTTGTCACCCGGTCAATTCTATTGAATTCTATGGTGAAGAAAAGAAGACACCACACTCCTATAGCTACCAGGAACCAGAAAGTCCTAGATACAATTTGAGGTTTAAGGAAGAGGTTCTCTCTAGGTTGAAGAGATTTGATGACATACAAATGAATGTGACGAGGCTTGAGGAGAGGATAGAGTAGTTATCTTCCATAATTGCTCTCCAAGAAGAAAAATTGTCTTAAAACCCCATGTTGAGTTTCAATGAAGCAAGGGGACCAATGCCCTCTTTACAAGTTCTCTATAGTCCACCTCCCATGAAAATGTAGCCCATATACCACTTCTAAGGTGATCCCAAGCCTTATACTCCTCTCCTCCTCCATTACCACCAATTTCTCAACAATTCACCTTCCAACCTCAATTCTCCCCTCCACCTCAAGTGTTGTGGCAGTTCTAAGGAGTGGAAAATCTCTTGAGCAGCCCAATAGTCAAAGAAAGGTTGATAAAGCAAAGAAAAGGCAGCCAAGTGGTGATACTGTGATTGAAATTTCCAAAGATGATTCTCTGACACCACCTATTGATTTTGGGATGCAATGTGCTCCACCTCACACTCCATTTGCAAGTCCCACCATCCCTAGTATTCCACCTCATGTTGATGCAAGCCAGGACAAAGTAAGTGAGCCACCACTCAATAAGGCATTAAATCATCCACCATAAGTAAGGAGGAGACAAAAGCACAATGTTGACATTCTCGAGGTGTTTTGCCAAGTGAAGGTCAATATTCCATTGTTGGATGCTAACAAGAAAATCCCATCATATGCAAAGTTTCTTAAGAACTTATGCACTGTGAAGAGAAGGTCAACGGGGAGAATACCAAATAAAGTGAAGTGGACTGAACAAGTGAGATCTATCATTCAACACTCACTTCCCATGAAGAGGAAAGACCCAGGAGCCCCACTCATAACTAGTTACATAGGGGGACACTACATAGACAGATCCTTGCTTGATTTGGGGTCTAGTGTGAATTTGATGCCATACAATGTCTATGTGGAACTGGGATTGGGTAAGTTCAAGCCGACACATTGCACACTCCAATTGGCAGACCGTTCCATAAAAGTTCCTAGAAGAAGAGTGGATGATGTTTTGGTGATGATAGATAGAGAAAAGGGCATAGTGTGCCTGATGGATTTCATCATTCTTGATATGGAGCCAGAGGATAGGAAGATTCCTATTAACTTGGGAAGACTATTCTTATCTACAACTAATGTTGAGATACATGTTCACAATGGCATGATGAAAGTTTCATTCATAGACATGAAGATCAAGATCGACATGTACAAGACCCCAACCTGGCGAGCCCGAGAAGAGGATATTGGACATGGTCTCTTCAAGAGTCTGAATGGTTATTTGAGAGAAGAAGGTCAGGATGGAAGAATTGATGATGATGTTTGTGATCAAAGGGATGAGGAACATTGGTTGAGTGCAAACAAGAGATGTATTTATTGAAAAAATGGGCACATGAGGATGTCAAATGGATGAATGATTGAAGAATCACCAATAAGCTTAGTTGAAGGCATAGAACTCAGTGCTTGTGGGATGCAACCCACCTAGGTTTGGGAATTTTTCACCCAATCTTCTATTTTTGATGCTTTTGTTTTGTTTCTACACTTTCCAAGAAAACACACACACGTAGTTGTTTTTAATATTTTTGTTTAGTTTTAAGATGTGCAGGTGAAATAGGGTGAAATGAGGAAAATTAGATAAAATTTTGACAAGTAATCCATGAATAATCATTTTGGATTAAAGATTTGATTTTTTGATGAGATTTGAGTTGAAATGAACTGCCACAGTACTCACCACGGTCATTGTGACATGGAATGGTCGTGGTGGTGTTTTCACAATAGACAGAGGAATAGAGAAAAATCAAAGAATTTGAGAATTGAAGAATAGACCCAACACGGCCGTGCTACCCACTCAGAACGGTCATGTGGGGTACCAAAGCCATGTAGTAAGCGAGCCACCACATCTTTGTTGCACAACACTATCATGCTATAGCCTGACTCCAACACTTAAGTCAACAATTTACAAAAATCTCAAATCATTTCTATTCTCAACTACGCAAGCACTACAACTATTCTCTGCAAAATGCGGCCGTGTAGCACCTCCCAGCCACCCTACCACCCTCGAATCACCAAAAAATCAACCCCAATCCATCTCCAATCAATCCCCCCATCATTTCTAATACCTAAATCTCCGGATTCTACCTATTTTCATCCACAAAACCCCCCATTTCTCTCCAATCCGCCCCAACAGTCTATTTCTTCAGAGAAAACTGAAAATCCAATTTTTCTCCACCAATTCTGATCCAAAATGAAGCAAATGGCTAAGAAGAATGTATCTAAGACCAATGATGTGATTTCCTATGGATGTTGGCCCAAGAATGCATCATCCTCGACTCCGTCGGCACCTCTAGCCCTTCCGGCACCATTGACAACCTTTGGTTCACAAGGAGAATCACCCCATGTGGATACGATGATGGATCCCATGATGGAGGAGTCTTCTAGACTACCCAACGGAGGTAGGGAAGTAGCCTGACCATCAGTTTTGGAAGCCCACCCATCAATTTTGGCAACTCAGCTGTCATTTTCAACTGCACGACCTTTGACGTCCACGACACTGCACCCACAGCCACAGCCGAGAGCACGACATTGACTACTGATAGATGATGCAGATGAGATAATGTCAGATGCACAACAAGAGGATGCACCTGAAGTGCATATTGAGGCAACACCTGACAGTCAGAGCAAGAAAGTTAAGAAGCCAAAGTACCCAGAGTGCTTGACACACTGAGTGATTGACACTTGCTACGTGTTCCAGGAGACAATGGAAAATTTGGATATCTTTGATTTTTTAGGATATCTTGGTGTCCATTGGGCTAGTTGAGGTGTTGACCATAGTTCAAGAGACCTATGTGGAGCTTACACAGAAGTTCTTTGCAACCCTAGAGAAGGTCTCACATGATGCCATCAATGTCACTTTGGGGAATAACACCTACCTCATCACTGCATCTTTTCTTAATGGTATTTTTACTCCAACCCCCGAATCAGCAACATCAAGGAAGCACAAATAGAGTAACCAATGCAAATTACACTACAATGTGGAAGAAACTTACAAGGCAAAGCAGTTTTCTAGTAGGTAAATCAAAGACAAGTCGTATTCACAATCCCATCTTAAGATACATTCAAAAGGTCTTGGCGAACAACATCTTCACCCAATATGAAAATCAAGGTATTTGTACAAAGAAAGACCTTTTTGTGTTGGGATGGATGGTGCAGGGAAAGCTTGTAAATCTGGGGTCACTTATTATTGATCACATGCATACAATCCTGTCCAAAAGCAAGAATCCTTTTATTGTAGGTGGGATTGTAACTTCCATTTCTTTGGCCCTGGGCATGATGTATCTGGTTACAAAAGGTCAAAGGAGGAAAGATAGTTGAGTTGCACTACTTGACTCGCTCATCTATGATTTCAGTGGTTGATCAAAAGATTTTCTACCAGGATAATCCTCCTTATGAAGGAGTTTCACTAGAGCTCCCCTATCATGCCACATATCTCCTTGAGGGATGTGGTCCATCTCCGGACTTTCTAGACATCTTGAGGAGGTGGGAAGAGGAGCATCCTAGAGATACATGTCAGCAACAGCCCAGAGATCTACCAGAAGGGCTTGGAGAGTCACAGGCAACTTTCGAGAGGAGAAGGATAGCTGAGGAGCGAGAGACGCACAGGGTGAGGCGACACGAGGTGGAGATAACACAACATCCACAACATCCTTCAGTGAACGCGTATGACATGTCTACCATTCATGCACAGCTGGAGGGCATTTAGAGCACAGAGGACCACATATTGAGCACCCAGGAGGGTATTTTGAGGGCACATGAGGGTTTCCAGTGCACTCAGGATGCCATGTGGCTAAACCATCAGTAGATGCATTATCAGGTCAACCACTTGTATCGGTTCTAGCATGGCCAATCCCAAAGGAACCCCCAGTGGGGGGAAGATTGGTGGAGTTCACTGTCAGCATTTCAGGACAACTACCCGCCTCCACAGTCTAACTACTGGGGTTCCTATTACCAGCATCCTCCATGATAGGGAGGAGCATCTCTACCGTAGTGTCATGCTGAGGACATCTTGATTCAAAAGTTTGGGGTGGTAGGGCGGTCTACCCTTATCTCATTTTCACTCTCATTTTTCATTTCATCTTCCATTTACTTTTGTTTTGTTTTCTTTTGTTTGTTTTAGTTTAGAATTTACCTACTTTACATACCTGCATGTTGTGTAGTTACTTCCCTGCAATTTTCACATAATTAAAAAAAATCTCTTTTTGTCATGCATTGCATATCATGTAGATTTTTTTTTTGGATGTTTTATCTACAATTTGCTTGCTCACTGCTTTTTGTTCAATAATGTAGGATTAGATGAGATTGAAAGCAACTTGTAACCATTTTGGCCAATTTTTCCCAAACATGAGATTTCTTGCCTAAAAGTGTGTTTTGACCCAATCTCTCCTCTTTGGATTAAAAATAATGACCTTTGAAAAATGTAAATGAATCATCATTGTTTATTGCTAAATGATATCAATTCTTGACTTTTTACATGTGTGTCACCTCTCTTGTATTTGTGAATGTTTTGCTTGAATTGTGACTTGAGCAAGCTATGAGCGCTTAGTGCCTATGAAATTATTTGATAGAAGTATCAATTTCAGGTTGTTCACTCATGTGGTGTGAAATTGTTAGATGAAGTGTTGGATTAATTTTCATGCAAGAGACCTTATCTTGAGAATCACACCAATGACCCCTCTTGACCCAACTCTTCCTTCACCATCTTCTTACCCATCCACCTCATGAAAGGATGCCAAAGTGCACATATTAGCCGTGGCCACCTCCAAAAGTTTGGGGTGGCCACATCTACATCTCCCCACTTCACTTTCATCACCATATGCCCTATCTACCCTAAGGGAAAAGAAAAAAAATGCAAAAAGATATAGAAGATGCTCAAATTTAAGAGCATATAAATAAAAAAAAGATGAGTGTTCTATGTAATAGCACTCTAAAATCTTACCGCAATCCTTTCTTCCATTTTTATACCCATTGAGCTAGAAAACATCAAACCTAGCTCACTTTAACCTTTTTCCATAGCCATGTGCGTCACTTGGTATGATTTAAAACATAAGAATGAATGCATGAAGGTGAAACAACACTCCTGGTCATCCTTAATTAATGCCATCATGAAATGGTCTACCCGGAATTACATGAAAAAATATGGATAGGTTGTGTTCTATGCACCATATTTGAAGTTCATATGCTTTGTGCTCTTTTCATGATTGGTTTGTAAAAGTAAGAGAGGAGAGAGGTGGATTCCATGCACTTAGTCATTATTGATCCCATTCAGCAATATCATCTTTTGCATTGTATTTGTCTTTTGTTATTGTTATAATTTTTGAAAGAAATTGATTTGGAGCATACTTGAGGACAAGTATGTTTTAAGTTTGGGATGGTGATTCAGCCCTATTTTATGGCTTCATCTTGTATCCTATTGTATTTCAATCACATCTATACATGTTAGATTACATGTTATTTCCCTCAATATGCACATTTGTATAAAATGCACTTATGGACATTATATGCATGTTTTTCAGGCATTTGGACCATGCTTGATGGAAGAGAGAGAAGGAGTGATCATAGGGTTTATCTACCCTTGGAGAGGCCTAAAGTGAAGTCTGATGCTCCCTCAACCTACCTCTAGTGTCCAAAATCCATTGAAGTAAAGATGTCCAAGAAAATCCAAAGAAACAAGTCCCAAGTGCTGATCCAGAGGCCATCACGACAATGGTAGAATAGAACGACGGTGCTAGCATACTTGCAAATCAACAGAATCACATTGGAGCAAAGCTAGAATCCCCATGGTCGTGCAACTCAGAATGGTCATGGTGAACTGAACCAGAATAGTTGTGCGACCTTGCACGGCCATGTGACAGCTTGGGCAGAATGGTCATGGAGCCAAGAACCAGCAATGCAATCCAAGCCACGACGACCGTGCTACCGTCGACCCACCATGTCTGTGGTGAGCACCATAGTCGTGCCACTTTCAGTTCAAAATCAACCAAGTCCCTATGATTTTTCCTCATTTCTCACCTCAGACATTGTCATCCACCACGATCATTCTCCTCCCTCCCCACCACGGTCATGCTACTTGCAAAAGCCTAGCTATTTTTGCACTACTTTACCCATATTGCCCCTACTTGACCTAGTGCATCCCCCACACCTATATATACCTAGGTGGTAGATCTAGTATGAGATTAGCTACCCTCTAACACCTCTTAGCTCCCCATTTTTTCCCCTTATCCATTCCACTCTATTTCCACCTCCATTCCATTCCATTTCACCATTTCCACCACCAAAATCCTAGTTTCCTAGTGTTTTGACCCTATTCCACCACCATCCCATGCCATTGAACCTTGGAGGAGAGAAGAGGACGTCCAACAACAGATGAAGTGGAGGATTTCTCTATCTACACCGAGCTCCATGGCTTCTTCTACCTTTTTCTTCCTTCTTTTTGTATTTTTCATTGCTATGAGTAGCTAGGTCCCTTGGGTGGGCTATTTGGGGTGAAAAATGTTAATTTGATACCATGTTGTGCGAAAGTGATATGTAAACATTGTAATTTCATTTACTAATGATTATGTTCTATTTCCATCTCACTCTACATGAATTGCTTGTTGGTTTGTGCTTGAAATCACTTAGGAATTTAGGGCAATTGCTTATATGTGTGAATTTTGGAATTGGCTCCTAGGTCCAATTCTTGGATCCAGAGCTAGCTGCCCATCATCCTACACTTTAATCAATTCTCCTAACCCTATTTGAGAGATCTAATCAGCTAGTTTAGATGAATTTGGTGTGGTTAGCATGGATCTTTCTCAAGGCTAGAATGTGGGTGATGGGAGGCCTAAAACCTCTCTTCCACTCCAATTACTAACCTCAACCCCTAATCATTTTAAGATCATCTAACCTAGAAACCTAGACTTGTTTACAATCTGATTGAATTACACCTAAACCCTAACCCAATTGACACGCGCAAGGGTAGTAGGGAGTGTTAGGGACTAGTTCCCCTATACACAACCTAGCATATCCATGGCCAGTTAGCAGCTTAAGGTAATTCATTACACTCTAGCTTGTTATTTGGTTTGATAATATAAATGATATCATTATGTTCACATGTCACCCCCAACCTAATTGAGAAACACATCCCACAAACATCCCACATCTCCCTTAATTGCTATAAAACCTTAATTATCTTCTTGCTTAGCTAGTGTTAGCTTAGTTAGCTGTTTTCTTGCTTAGTTATCTTCTTGCCTTGTTCTTGATTTGTTCTTGCTAGTTTAGGTCTTTACTTTATCTTTTGCCCTATTTGCTAGCTTAGTGTAGTGTAGACCTTTCCTTGCTTGCCTTAGAGAGATTGTTCTTTTATTGCCTTTCCTTGTCTTTTCTTACTTGGTAGAATTAACTATCTAGGACTACCTTAGGTTTTAATCTTATTTGCTTTCCTATTCACCCTTAGATTAACAATCAAAACAACCTTCAAACATTTCAACCCTAGACTTTGCAGTAGGAACCTAGGCTAAAAAATAACCTAGCTATAGCGCTCCCTTTACTCCCTATGAATCGACCCTATACTTGCCACCCTCCTGTACTATGACATGACCCCGTGTGCTTGCGGGTTAGAGTTTTAGTAGAAGTAGGTTGTTTGTGTAGGTCCTTATAAACTTTGAAAGTTATCCACCATGTGTGTATGTTTGCAGAGTTGCATCTATTCAAATCTCAATTGAGTAGTGTGTAACACCATTGGCAGAAACGCGCCAAGCTTTCTGGCACTGTTACTGGGGACAAAAAGTGCCATAGATACCTAGTAGTTGTGGTGTTGAGTCTCCTCTTTGGCACCATCTTTTGCCATTTTACTTGTCTGCATTTGAGAAACACACCACATGCCCAATCATTATCTTGTACAAGGCATTGTTGATTTTCAATTATGTTAATTAATGTAATTAAGAAGAGCTGGTAATATATATGCAATTGGAATGAGAAGATTACGTAAACACTCCTCCAAGCTACTAATTTCTTTATTTTATCTACTTTCACTCCACTTCTAAAGAATTCTTTCACATCCTTGTAAGTTAAATCAATAGATATATTTCATTGCTAAACTGTTATATGATGCAAATATTAACAAATATATTGAGTATGGAAAAAGTATAATTACACGTGAATCACCAATTTCATTGGGTGTCCCTCATTTTCTTTTAGTTTTATACCTGAAGAATCAAAGAAATACACAATATAGTTCTTGAGAACAATCAATAACAACTGTCGATGATTATTTCTGAGTGAATAGAAGGAAAATAAAATAAAAATAAATTTCTGATCCAATTACATAAGTTAGAAATATAAACAACAAGCCCAAAACTTAGACAGCGTTGAAAGGATCTATGATCACGATCCTAGAAGCACCAAAAACCTTCATCACAATAGTCACATAATCTTATACACCCTTGAATTTCTAAATACATCTCTAATCATTTATGGCATTAGAAACGTCAAATTTGATATTCTAAACTCAGTAACCGCATAATACTATTGAATGAATATATATATATATATATATAATATGCAATAATTAGTTAATATATAAGAATGAATTATAAATATGTATCACATATGATGAGTTATTCAGACTCACCATATCCAAAGTTCTATTACTATTGTGTTCAAGCATTGATACTGAAATATCTCAGAAATGACTATCAACACTATAATAATGTCATGATATATACCTACAACCTCCTCCCAAAGGTCGATACCATGGTATTTGATTGATCTATATTGTTTGAACATACTATAAATGCCTTGTAGGTAGGGCCTAAGGAGTCAAACAACTTTTGTGGAATAAAATATAGGGGCAAGGCTTTAGAACCCTAGGGGGATTCTTAGTGGTTGTGGTTTGCATGAATGTATTCTCATACTAGCTTATTATTATATATAAATTCATTATATATTTGTCATACTTCAAGAAATATAATATTTCATTTGGGCCACCAAGTAAATCCACCTTCTACCTCATCGACTATGATGGCATCTGGGTGCTCGTATGGAGAGGTGGTTCTCTCCATGTCAGAATGACACATATGACATTCAAACAAACATGATCAATGGGTAGGGGAACACCATGAACCATATCAATGAGTGGATATGCCTCAACATCTACCAAAATGTTGTATGATGGAATATTGATGGTAAGATGACATTTTCTATCCACCTATAATTTTATGAAACATAATATTTAAATTGACACACATATATATTTACTTGAAGGATTACTTCATCACAATAGTAAATAAATTGACTTAAATGAATGTTACCCCAGTCGCCATGCAGGTCCAAAAGACTATTCCCAATACACTCGATGGGTGTGTGACACTGTATAGGTTCCATGATCGCTGGAGGAGCTTATACCACCTGAGAAGATGTAAAATCCTCTAAGGCTGCAACTATCAATCTTTGCATATCTTCCTAGTCCATTTCCCATTTCTTGGCAGATTTGCGCTTTTGCTGGGATGTGCCAAAAAAGCTTTTATCCCAAACCCAGATCTGGTATCCCTAACACATCCAAGGTTCTCTTCCATTCCTAGAGAAAGTCTCAACTCATCGTCTGTGTCTTGAGGGGTGAACTTGACCTTCTTTGTTAGCTCACCTAGTTCCAACAATTCATCATCAAAACTGGCTAATTAGTAAAACTTAACAATCCAATGAAACAAGAACATGGACATATTGTGACACCAAGAAATTTACCATTTTTGCAGCCACTTCCTGGGTTTCTTGGGCAAGGATTTCTCTAGATTTGTCTTTCCTTGCATATATCCACTCAATATAGAGAGGCAAATGTCTAGAAGAACTAGATGACTCAATAGTAGAAGGAGTAGAAGTAGAAGGCCCTTTATCTTCCTCTCTCAACTTGAAACATTTAATATGACCAGCTAAACCTAACAGAGGGTTGTGCACATTCTTTTCATGTCTTTCTTTTTTAGCATCATGAATGGTTTGATGTCAATAAGAAAAATATTGTTAACTAATAATAAGAAAACATAAGAATGTAATTAATTCAATACCCTCAACACATCTATTTTCTCTTCTCAACAAACTCCAACCACTCTTTTTTATAAATATAGGGCCACTACAGAGTGGGGTCCTTATCCTTCTTGTCTCCAAATATGTAGTCTCTTGTGAGGATTATCTACCAATCTCTATGTTTTCTCCCGACGAGCTGCATAACAGACTTGCATTGCAACTTTTTATCAAGATCATATCGGCCCTAAAAAGTTCAGCATTCACTACTTTTTAGAAATGTGAAAAGAAATAATAGGAAAAAACTAAAGTAAACATAAATTCATACATCTCACCTCTAACTCCCTCCAAATGAGGTCTTTATTGACCTTAATCACTTGTCTCCAATCCTCAACATAGAGAGGCACTTTGCTTCTACCAAGGACCCCACAGTAGCTGACGAACTCTTAAGCAATAAACATGCCCACTTCATTAAATTCAACGAATCCCTTCTTCCCTTCACTATTTGAGGAAATTTTATCAAAGTTATCCCTCTCTTACATTTAGATTTATCAACACTGTCATCACCTTGGTCAGGAGGCTCAACATGATCCCCACACTCAAGATCCTGATGCTCATTATCGTTGTGCTCCTAGTCATATGCCATCTATAAAATCATAAGTAAACATATGAAAACGTAGGTCACATATCAAAAAGCCATATCACATATGAAAAGTCAGATCATATATGAATAAGTCATATCACATACAAAAAAATAAACATGTTATATAATGCAAATAACATGTGAAATATTACATGTCGTATACCTTAAACTAATATCCCTTCTCTATGATATTCATGTGTATACTCATTAGTGTTAGATTCAACCCTTACACTTGGTAAGCTAAAAGAGAATGGTCTGGAGTCATCATACTTGTCATAGTACTCTTCTTCATCAATATGATCTAAAATGAACTGTCTTTTCCCATAATGAATGGTAGACCAATTTTCTTTTGCAAGATCATGATATAGAATACCTACTTTGCCTATGATGCCATGATGAATGGTTCATTCTTTTCGCCTCTTCTCTCAAAATTCACTATTGTGAAACTAAGTTCAACTGAAACTCCTTTGTTGTTATCAACCCATTTACACCTAAGTAATGGAACTCTAAACTATGTGTTGTCAATTTTCCATATATCTTCAATGACACACTGTAATAATACATCTATTCTTCATGTGAACTCTTATCCTTAGCACTAGAAAAATACAGTGAAGACTACTGAAGCATGATACCAGTATTTTGGATGACTCTCTTATCATCTTGAAATTTTGTGTAGTACAAAAATCCATTTATGTCAAGCCCTTTGTAAGATGTAATGTGCGTCTTTGTCTTATGAGCGAGCCATTTGATCATTTCTATAACATTATTTGGTGTTTGAGATAGTTGATTGAATGCTTTCTCTTTAGACCACCTATAAATGTCTGATTATGCTCTCTAGCAAGACAAATTGATCTGGATCAGGGATGATTTTGTTGGGTTTTGTGGAGAAAACATGCGCGGCGGAAGCGATAAAATCCACGCAACCCGAAACAGGATCTCATCGACAACAACGTATTTGGAAGGATTGTTTGCGAGATATACCTTATCGTGGAGCAAGTCCGGCGATGTCCCGCTGCACGATGGCGCAACGCTACTTGTCGACACGGATGGAACTTCTCTCCCTTTTGCTGTCGCAGGTTGATCCGGTGGCGCTTCTTTGCGGCAGTGATGTCCGCCGCTCGTAGCGCGTACAGGTGGTCATCGACGTCCTCCGAACGCAGGCGTCAATGCGTCTGCGTCTCTACTTCGTCCACGCGGATGTACGAAACTCCACGTCACGCTTCTTAAGCCGGTGGGAAGGAGTATGTCTCTACGGCAGCGTGCTAGCGGCGCGTTGCTCTCCTTTCTCGCCTAAGGACGATGACGGCTAGGGTTTACGTGCGTGAGCGTAAACGGAAAAGCCTCTCTCTATCTTATATAGATATCGGTCGTCAATCCTCCTTTAAACAGGATACGAAGGGAAATAGGGTTTCCTAAACCCATCGGTAAACAGAAACGTTGCGTTAATTAAAACGCCCGTGGATTAATTAGAATATTCCGGAATTCATTAATTAACCAAATAATCACATTAATTGATTAATTAATATCCGACTCCATGCAAACGCTTGGGATGGCTCTACGGGCATACATATACCAATAGACTCCCACTTGCACTTAGAGCCAGTCACTCCAATATCATTCTAATCCATTACATAAACATTTTAGTAATCAATGTGATTCGGAGCAATTCCAATCAAATCCACAATTATACTCCTATTCCAACACATCCTATGCGTGTGACCCGGTAGGCTCCAAATTACGTTGGCAGTGATATCTATAATCATATTATGATTTCACAAGCAATGATTAGTATCTAGCAAGACTTCATTGCCACCCAAGTAATTGGAGAAGTTGGAGAACAACTTGACCTATCATTCATGATTGGTGTTACAGTGATTGTATAGTTCCTTTGTCGCTGATATCCGGATTGAACTCGAGTCATGGAATTGTTATCCTTTTCAATGTTCAATCCATGTTCCTTGAACTAGAGCAGACTGTCTGAGATATATGTAAGCTTAATATCACATATTGACTCACATCAGCATGGCCATGCATTTCTTAGTCTCGCTTATCAAGTGGCCGGAATATCAAACTCCCGTAGGAAGGACAAATTCCATCTACATCACTCATAGTGATCCCCATGTGTCACAGTGCACCCAAGCACCATCTTTATAGCAATCCTTATTCAGGACCACGATGGATGATGTCAAAGTACACCGAACGACATGTGATAAGTGTAGTGACTTCAGGTTTAAGAACCACAATCACCACCATCATTATGAGATGTGACTCTAACTACCAATCATGGTATCCATGTGTCACTCTCAAGGTGGGTCTATCCGATACACTGTTCTCTAACAAGTATCTATGTATTTGGTTTGATATCTCCATATCATGGATAATGAGATTCTTCCATCAACCAACATACATTCTAATCTTATGTGTTATTGATGTCTATGGATATTTCCACAATAACAACTGATTAGGGACAAAACAAGAATACATACTCTTAGCATACATATGATCTCATTGTTCAGGTCATCAACCCGAAGACATATGTCATTGAGTATATTATTCTATAGACATCTATAAGTTTTATGGTCATCTCACAATATAAAACACAAACATATAGATTGGAAACTTGCCTTTATTGATATGATCAATGTAGTATTACAAATCATTTACATAATATCCCATTACAATCATCGAATGATAGTCTCTATGGGCATACATACCAACAGATTCCCACTTGCACTTATACCCAATCACTCATGAATCTCAATCCAAGTGATCAAACATGTCCGTCATGTTTCTGCTGTGAAAGTGCTTTTGTGAGCGGGTCAGCCACATTGCTTTCTGTAGGTACTCTACAAATCTTCACATCTCCTCGTTGTACGATCTCTCGTATGAGATGGAACCGCCGTAGAATATGTTTGGAACGTTGGTGTGATCTTGGTTCTCTAGCATGTGCAATTGCTCCATTGTTGTCGCAAAACAACTCAATTGCATCACCAACGCTTGGAACCACTCCAAGTTCAGAAATGAACTTCTTGATCCACACAGCTTCCTTTGCAGCATTAGATGCGGAAATATATTCGGCCTCTGTTGTAGAATCCGCAACTGTTTCTTGCTTGGAACTCTTCCAGCTCACAACTCCGTTGTTCAGGAAAAACACAAATCCATATTGTGATCTGTAGTCATCTTTGTCAGTTTGGAAGCTAGCATCCGTGTAACCCTTTACCACAAGCTCTTCCTCACCATCGTATACCAAGAATTGATCCTTAGTCCTTCTCAAGTACTTTAGGATGTTCTTTATAGTTGTCCAGAGACATTCACCTGGATCTGACTGATACCGGCTCGTCATGCTCAAAGCATACGACACATCAGGATGAGTACATAACATTGCGTACATGATAGATGATAACCTCCCATTTTGTAACGTTATCTTATTAGTTCTCCTTAATTTTCCATACTCTTTCTTAGATAAATTAGTTAGAATCATTAACTTTTTACTTTATTGCTGATATATCAATAAACTAACTTCTCTTCTTTATCATTACAGGAAAACACAAAAAAATTACAAAGACTCCATACGGTCCCAAGACCGCATGAAGGCCATATGGTCCCAAGACCGCATGAAGGCCATATGGTCCTAAGACCGCATGAAGGCCATACGGTCCCAAGATCGCATGAAGGTCATACGGTCCCAAGACTGCATGAAGGCCATACGGTCCCAAGACCGCATGAAGGTCATACGGTCCCAAGACCGCATGAAGGCCATACGGTCCCAAGACCGCATGAAGGTCATACGGTCCCAAGACCGCATGAAGGTCATACGGTCCCAAGACCGCATGAAGGCCATACGGTCCCAAGACCGCATAAGACTAAACGATCTCAGAGACCGCATAAAGGCAAACGGTTTGAGAACCCCAAACGGTCTCAAGACCGTTTGGGCTCAACTTAAGCCTATAAATAAGACCCCAAGGGTCACCTCAAAAAGGGGGAGAATTCTCAGACGTCGAAAGGCTGCCCCAATCGTTCCAGAGCTCCTGCCACTTCCATCCTCCGCCCTGAGGCTGTCGATCTGAGATCCATACTCCATCCTGAAGCTGCTTTCTCCTTCTTCGCTAAGAAGGTGGGAAGAGGAGACCTCCTCATCATGCAACCTACGAAGACTGGTGGATCGTTTCTCTCTCTCCCCAAGGAGTTGACTTTCCCCCCGCCTTTGTGGGGATGATGCTCTCTCTCTCTCTCTTCTCGCCTCCTTCTTGGTCCTAGTCATGAGGGAGTAGTCTTCTTCACTAGGGTGTGGGGAGTAGCCCCGCTACCCATACTTTCATATCATGTAAAATGTAATCCTTAGGTTGTAATAGAGAGTTCTTATCTTTGTTAGTTCGACATCAAACGATTAATGAATGCATGTTGCTTGATCTCCAACTTGTGTTATCCTTTATCTTTTAGTATGAATTGTCTACGTTTGTACTATTAGATTTGAAACTCGTTTGCATGTTGGTTCCTGGTGCATGTATCCACCATGCATCTGTTTCGGTATCCAGAAGTGTATCTAAAGAAGTGGAGTAAACTCACTATCATCCGTTGCACTTTCATACTATGAAATGGAATCAGTTGACGTATGGAAGTGCAACCTTGGTATGTCAAGGAACACACTTTGCGAGGGGAATGATGCAAAGTAATGTGACCATTTGTTCGGGAATTGCTGGCGTTGCAACATTCCCGCACTTCTCGTAGCTAGATTATCTGAAAGGAGGCTAGGTCTACAAGGATACTAACTAACCGAACTCTTTTTGCAGGTTAAGTTTTGCTTTGCATGTGTTGATCGATGTGTAGTGGCGGTGAAAAACCGATTACACCCTAGTGATCTTTCATCATTGTTAACAACCTAGATTTACTTGCTTTCATTACTTTACTTGCACTTAGCTTAAAAACAACCAAATCAACCTTTTGATCTAAATACCAACTATTGAGTGATTAAGTGAAATTCAAACGTTTTCCATCTTGTTGGAAACAACAAGACCGTTGTCTCGAGGATTCGACCCTTAACTATACTGCGATAAGACTTCCACGTATCCTAGCATACGTGGGTGGAGTTTTAACTTAGTATAAGCAAGGCTAAACTTAGAGATCTTCTATCTCTAGGATTTTTAGTGGTGCACGCAACTCCACGTAAGTGGAGGCTCCATCAAAAATTGGCGCCGTTGCCAGGGACAACGGAACGTTCTAATTTCGTTTAGTACCTTGTTAGTTGGTTAGGATTTTACACTTTCTTTTAACCATTACTCCAAATCTTCTTGATTTCTTTGTTTCTCTTCATCATCTGAACGTGTGAATTTCCTTCTACTCAGGTAGAAAATGTGTATGCAAACTCCGCATCACATTGGATTCTCCCCTGAACCAGAGTATGACTCTGAGGTAGAAAGAAGTTTCCATCGAAGGATTAAACTTAATCGCCAAAGAGCCAGACAGATGGCTGAGGAGCAACGCCTCGTTGCAGAAAGAGTCAACGCCGCCATAGCTGCACAACAAGCACAACTCATTGTCGAGATTTGAGCTGAGGAACAAGCCCGCATCCAAGCTGAGAATGCTGCTGCTCAATTAGTGCTAAGAAACAAGCAACTTCGGGACTACGCAGTCCCAAAGAATTATGAAGATGATCACCCAGTCCGACCACCGATTATTAACATACCAAACTTTGAAATCCGAACGCAATGGATCCAGATCATGCAAGGCATCTCTTTCTCTGGAGGACCTGGAGACGATTGCATGGATCATCTTAAGAGATTCAAGTCACTCTGCCGCCTTGTACCTCAAGCGGGAGTTTCCATGGAGGCAATAATGTTACACCTCTTTCACTTCACCTTATCTGGAAGAGCACTAAGTTGGTACAATGCTTTAGATAGGCGCCCTATCATCACTACTTGGACCCCCTTAGAAGAAAAGTTTCTTGAGAAATTCTTTCCACCTTCACTAACCTATGAGATCAGGGGACAGATTAACCACTTTTCCCAACTACCCGGAGAAACACTTTCGGAAGCTTGGGAAAGATTCAAAGAACTCCTGAGAAAGTGCCCTCATCATGGCATATCTCAAAATCAACTAATAGAAACATTCTATAGAGGAGTAAGTGATGATATCAAGCAATTTTTAGACTCCTCATCTGGAGGAAACTTTATGAGAAAGAACTATGAAGATGCCTGGAATATAGTTACGTTAGGGGCCGAGAACGAATCCAATTGGGGAAGGTCGTCTAACCAATCTAAGGGAGTCCTTAAAGTCTACAAGGCTGAAGAATCCATGGAACTCAAGGCCGTTGCAGAAGCCCTAAAGACTATTGCTACTAAGAAACAAGCTCTCGAAACTTCTTTTGGAGAATACGACAAGAAGAAAAGTGCCCAGTTTCAACAAGTAAAAGCAGCTACTGGAACTTGCGAAGCTTGTCATGCATCTGATCATCCCACATTATCATGTGGTCTGTTATACAATGTTATGATGGATCTACAACCACCAGTGCCGCAATATGAACCCATTATTGAACATCCCGAGGACCAAATGCCAGTGCAAGTCAACTCCATTCACTCAATACCTGGCCAGGTGTATTACAATCCAGACAAACCAAGAAACCACCCTGGTTTTCAATACGGGAATCCTACAGGGACTACCAATCCACAACAACAGACACAAGGTGGATCTTTCAATAGACAACCACCTGGATTTCAGAATAACTTCAACCAAAATCAAGGGAATTATAGAAATGGGTTCCAACGATCCAATTATCCTAGGAATCCCTCTTACCAATATACCCCTCAAGGACTGCACCCACAGCTGCAACAATCTCAGATGCAGCAGCCACAACAACCGCAGTTAACAGCACCCCCACAGCAACCACAAGGGAAGCAAGTCACTCAATATCAACAGAGGAGTGCCCCTCCCCAACCATCTGATGAAATTTCTTTGATTAGACAAATGCTACAGTCTCAGCAAACCATGCTTGCAAACCAACAGGCTCAACAAAAGGTTGTAGAGGCCCAATTAGCACAGATTGCTGCTCAGTTAAAACCACCAGCAGGTACCTTAGCTGGGCAACCAGAGGCAAACCCAAGGCATGACCAAAATAGACCTGAGCAACTGAATGTTGTCACCACAAGGTCTGGTCGTGTCCTTCCTGATACCACTAGAATCATCCATGATGATGATGATGTAGTTGTTCTTTCCCCAACAGAAAGCTCAACCAATGAAAAGGAAAAACCTACTACAACTACTGAAAGAGAAAAAGAAAAGGAACCAATGCCAGAAGTTCCACCCAGAATTCCTTATCTGGACAGGCTGAAAGGAACTAAAATGGACACTAGGTTCCAGAAATTCAAAGAAGCTATGAAGAAACTATACATTGATATACCATTCCTCGATGCTCTTTCTGAAGTGCCCACTTGGGCTAAATACCTGAAAACCCTTCTTTCAAGAAAATACATGACAGAAGAGCACGAAACAGTGAAACTAGCTTAGACCACTTCAGACATTCTACTTAACAAAATGCCAAAGAAAAAGAAGGACCCAGGTTCCTTCGGTATTCAGTGTTCTATTGGAAATGGCTCCAGCAAGAAGGGCTTAGCAGATTTAGGGGAAAGTATATCCATCATGCCTTACTCTATGTGTAAAAGATTAGGTTTCACTGATTTGCTACCTACGACAATGACAATTCACTTAGCCGACTCTTCCATATCTGCTCCCCTTGGAATCATTGAAGATATACCTGTCAGGATAGGAACGAATTCTTATATTCCGTGCGATTTCGTTATTATGGACATACAAGAAGACCTAAGATACCCGATAATCTTCGGCAGACCTTTCCTAGCTACTTCCCGAGCGCTTATCGATGTAGAAGCAGGGACTATTATCTTGAGACTTGGGAAGGAAGCTTTTCAATTCAGAGTTCTTAATAGCATGAAAGGTCCAAGCATTCAAGAGGAAGTTTTTCTCCTGAATGCTATATATCAAATGTCCCAATTAGAAATGTCTGAACCCTCTGATGAATTGGAAAATACCTTGACTAATCCGGAAGTAGAATTCTCGGCAAATGAACTAGTGCAACAATGCCTTCAATACTTAGAAAAAGCTGAAGAAGCCCCAATGGCCACCTTTGAAGAACTTAAGGTTGTCACCATTATAGATGCAACCGAGCCACCTAAGGCTCCTGAAATGAAAGCCCTACCCGAGGGACTCAAACATGTCTTTCTCGACAACGAGAAACTTTGTCCAGTGATTATCAGCTCCACTCTGGAAGTAGACCAAGAAGACAGACTTCTTGATGAACTAAAGAGACACAAGAAAGTTATCGGATATAAGATGACTGACTTGACGGGTATAAATCCAGCCTTTTGCATGCACAGATTGCCCATGATGGAAGATTTCAAACCATCAAGGGAACATCAAAGAAAGTTGAACCCTAATCTCAAGGAGGTAGTTCGTCTCGAGGTTCTCAAACTTCTAAAAGTAGGCATCATCTACCCAATCTCGGATTCTCAATGGGTAAGTCCCGTGCAGGTGGTCCCTAAAAAAGGGGGGACCACTGTTGTCCTTAATGACAAAAATGAACTGGTACCTACTAGAACAGTAATTGGGTGGAGAATGTGCATCGACTACAGAAAACTTAACAAAGCAACAAGGAAAGATCATTTCCCCTTGCCCTTCTTGGATGAAGTTCTCGAACGACTCGCTCACAAAAAAATTTTGTGTTACCTTGACGGATATTCAGGATTTTACCAAATCCCAATCCATCCTGAAGATCAAGAAAAAACCACTTTCACCTGCCCTTTTGGAACATATGCCTTCAGAAGGATGCCTTTCGGGTTATGTAATGCACCCGCAACCTTCCAAAGATGTATGAACACTATCTTCGCCGGATTAACAGAATCTATCATGGAAGTCTTCATGGATGATTTTTCCGTATACAGAGATTCCTTCGACAATTGTTTACTCAATTTAGGAAAAGTCCTGCAAAGATGTGAGGACACCAACCTGATCTTGAATTGGGGAAAATGTCACTTTATGGTGATTGAAGGTGTGGTCCTAGGACATCGAGTAAGTAGTAAAGGGATTGAAGTGGATAAAGCAAAGGTAGATGTCATCTCAAAGCTAACTCCACCTAAAGACATCAGAGGAGTCAGGGCATTCCTTGGTCATGCAGGATTCTACAGGAGATTTATAAAAGATTTTTCAAAAATAGCAAAGCCAATGACTCACCTGCTGACCAAAGAATCTGATTTTATATTTGACCAAGAATGCATTAATAGCTTCATAACTCTAAAGAATGCCCTTATCTCTGCCCCTATTCTAAGAGCTCCTGACTGGTCTCAACCGTTTGAAATTATGTGTGACGCTAGCGATTATGCTATAGGGGCAGTCCTTGGTCAAAGGATGGACAAAAAGCCTTACATCATATATTACGCCTCCAAGACGCTTGATGAGGCACAAAAGAATTATACTACCACCGAAAAAGAGTTCCTGGCAGTTATCTATGCTTTTGAAAAATTTTGGTCTTACCTAATCGGGTCAAAAGTCATAGTATATACTGACCATTCTGCGATACGATACTTGGTCCAAAAACAAGATGCTAAACCCCGACTCATCAGATGGGTTTTAATGCTTCAGGAGTTTGACTTAGTGATTAAAGACAAAATTGGGGTTGAAAATGTCGTCGTGGATCACCTCAGTCGTATTGAAGCTAAAGATTCTGATAAATTACCCATTCGAGACTCTTTACCAGATGATCAACTAATGAAGATTACTACTGGATTTCCCTGGTATGCTGATATTGTTAATTATTTGGCAATAGGAATCATCCATCCGTCTGCATCTTACCATGACAAAAAGAAATTCATTCATGATGCTAAGCAGTATTTCTGGGACGAGCCCTACCTATTCCGCTTATGTGCAGATGGAATTTTTCGTCGATGCATTCCGGAGACGGAAATCACCTCGGTTCTAGAGCACTGTCACTCAGGCCCTACTGGGGGCCACATGAGTTCTAAGAAGACAACCCTCAAAGTCCTGCAATCTGGTTTTTACTGGCCAAACATTACAAAGGATGCACATGAATACGTGCGATCATGCGACAAATGCCAACTATCCGGGGGGATAACCAAAAGAAATGAAATGCCATTGAATATATGGCAAGAAATCGAACTCTTCGATGTATGGGGAATAGATTACATGGGTCCTTTCCCCCCATCTTACAGATTCATGTACATCTTGGTTGCTATGGATTACGTTTCAAAATGGGTAGAAGCTCTACCAACCATTTCTTGTGATTCAAAACCGGTAATCAAGATGTTTAAAGAGATAATATTCCCCAGATTTGGCATTCCAAGAACGATAATATCCGACTGTGGATCACATTTCTTGGAACGGAGCTTTGAAGCCTTATTAAGAAAATATGGAGTCAACCATAAAGTTTCCACACTGTATCATCCACAGACATGTGGACAGGTTGAAGTCTCCAATAGGCAAATTAAAGATATCCTGGAAAAAACTGTCAATAGGCATCGCACCGATTGGTCCACCAAACTATCTGACGCTCTATGGGCCTACCGCACAGCTTTCAAAACACCAATTGGAACAACACCGTTTCGATTAGTGTATGGGAAGTCTTGCCATTTGCCAGTTGAATTAGAGCATAAGGCTTGGTGGGCCATTAAGCAACTAAACTTTGATCTCAAAGGCGCTGGTGAATTCAGACAACTTCAACTCCAAGAACTAGAAGAATTATGAATGACAGCCTACCACAATGCAAGAATTTACAAAGAACAAACCAAGATGTGGCACGATGGCCACATAAAAAGAAAGGATATAATCATCGGAGATAAAGTCCTCCTATTCAATTCCAGACTAAAAATGTTTCCTAGAAAACTGCGTACTAAATGGTCGGGGCCTTTCACAATCAAACATATCTACCCGACAGGAGCTGTCATTATTCTCGATGATAATGGAGGAGAAAGGACCGTTAATGGTCATAGATTAAAGAAATACCACACTCCAGCAGACAAATTATCAAGACAAACTATAGAGATCCAAGATCCTATAACATCAGCATAACTGGAGTAGAATTTTGTCGAGCCAGCGACGTTAAACCAAAGCGCTTCTTGGGAGGCAACCCAAGACCTGAGTATCACCTTTTCTAATTTTCTAGTCTTTTATTTTCTTTTCAACTTTATTTGCTTTCTTTAAGTTCTTTCATCATTAATCTAAAAATACATAAAAATTCACATAATCTAAAACAAACATAAAAACACAAGGTCTTAAAAACAAAAACCTTAGCAGTTAGGGGCGCCCCCCCCCAAATCCTATAAATACCCCCCCCCCGCCCCCCGTTCTTTCTTCTAGAATCCCGAATTCTCAACTTCCCTAATTCATTCCAGAGCTCCGTTTTCGCGCTCGTTTCCCGCTCTGACGCTACCGTCGTCTCCACCGCCGTTTCATCACCTCACCGTTGACTCAGCTTTTTTGCTGTCATCTCCGGCTCCGTCGTCGTCCCCGCGCATTCCCGCGCTCCTGCTCTGCTGCTCGCCGCGCCCAGCATTCTCGCTGCCCTCACCTACAGGTAGACCACCCAGCAGTTCAATGGATTACACCACCGCCAGACGGTCACGGATTTTCGAACTCTGCCATCGCCACCATCACCGTCGGTAACGTCGACATGCTTACCCGTCGTCGCCGTCGTAGTTCCCTACCGACAAACGGCCGCGCGGTTCATCTCCCGCGCGGTTCATCTTCCTTTCGGTCACCAAACCGTTTGGGACCATTCGGTCTCCAAACCTTTTGGGACCATTCAGTCTCCAAACCATTTGGGACCATTCGGTCTCCAAACCGTTTGGGACCATTCGGTCTCCAAACCATTTGGGACCATTCGGTCTCCAAACCGTTTGGGACCATCCGACCTTCAAACCTGTAAAAAAAAATGAATACCCAAACCGTTTGAGACCAAACGGTCTCAAGACCGTTTGAGACCAAACGGTCTCAAGACCGTTTGAGACCAAACGGTCTCAAAACCGTTTGAACTCAACCAATCTAATAAACCTCAAACTCCAATAACATTACTTTATTATAATTTCAAATTTAAGAATTCTAACTATTGTTTTCTTATCAATAATTTTAGAATGACATCACCTTCCAAGCAACCTCAAGGAACATCTGATGCCCCTTTCTGGACAAGGGAACAATTAGAAGCTGATCGTGACAAACTACAACAAGTCGTAGATAGCTATGAAACGACTGGAAGGGTCCCGGCAAAGGTGAACCTGCTCAAAGTCATGCATGAGATCAAACGCATCAATAGATGCTTAGCTGAGGTACCCTCTGAAGATGAGGTTGAGGAAATTTCATCCGACGAGGCCTCGGAATATCAGCCTTCGCCCGAGGCAGAATCGCCCACTACAAAGTCTAAGGGGAAGAGAAAGGACCAAGCAACCACATCAAAACCAGCACCCAAGAAAAGGGCCAGGAAGCAAGTTCACCCTGCCACTGTAAGGGAACAAACCCTGGCAGGGTACATCCCACCATCCACCACCACCACTACCACCCCTGCCACAATTACCATTCATATTTTCTCCCCATCACCACCACATCACCACCACTTGAAAATCTTTATCTCCATAACATCCCTTCCATCAGCCAAACTCATAAACCAACAAAGTATGTCTGCCCAAGCATACTTATGAACATGGGGATCTATAATAGAATCCTCACACTACTTGACAATTCCAATCTTTCTCGGCTACGCTTTGTCCCCGAAACTCCCTATATTGAGCCAACAACAGAATTCTTCACCTATTTCCACAAAGAATCGGTGAACATCATGGATAGAGGAAGGGAAGGTGGTGACCGTAGAATAACCACCAGAATATTTAACAACGAAGTGGTCATCACTGAAAATATGTTGAATGAAATCTTTATAGATAACTAAGACCAGCTGAAGAAAGCTAAGGCCACTGGTACAGAACACCCCAAGTTCAACAAACATACCTTCTCGAGATCACTAACGGGGATACCAAATTTTGATGTAAAGACAAGCAAGGCCTCTAACATTCATTCTGGCCTAATGCGCACACTTCACAAAATCATCGCTGGCGCACTCTTCCCCAGATCAGAAGGAGGAACTGTGCTCATATCTGATCTCTATGTTCTCTGGTCCGTCCTAAATGGAATGCCAGTTAACATTGGACGTCTTATGCTCCTCAAGCTATCAACTTTCGCCCTAGGAAAAGAAATTTGCACGGGTGGTCATATCACATCCATCATCAAATTTCTTAAGATGCATAGACTTCTACCCAAATGCAACCCAATATAGGGAGACATCCTTACCAACGAACATACATTAAAGAACTCCTATATCATAAAAGAAAAGGATGCAAAGCTACACTACGTTTTCTGCCCCACAACAAAATCCTCCAGAACCCTGCTCCCACTTCCAGAACTTGCTGACTATGACAAGGACAAGCTCCTATTCTCAGACGACGAGATCGTCAAACTCATAGCATCAGTCAAAGACACAGAGAAGAAAGCAACAGCAGGGCAGGCAGAGCTCAGCATAAATGCCCCGGCAGCTAAAATAACAAAAGTTCCAGTCAAACGACCTTCCAGAAGGCTTGTGAAGGCACATTAGTTGTCGGGGACACCAACATCAAAACCCCACCCCGAATCTGAGCCCCCCCCCTTCCAAAGGAGCATATTACAACCTCATCACTAGACTCTTTTATAATGAGTCTAAATGTTGAGCTCACTACCACCTCTCCACCTTCCACCACCCCAACATCCACTACCCCACCACCTTCAACCACCCCACCATCTTCCATTTATCCACAATCAACCACTTTTCAATCATCCTCCACACCACTTTTGACCACACCACCCTTCTCCACAACCATACCACCACCCCCACCCTTCTTCACTTCGGGCACCCCATTCTCCACTACAACGCCCGAATTCACCTCCTTCACCTCCACCGCCTTTCCATCAACATTCCCGGATCCACTCCTCTCTCCGGGTATGTCACCACCTTTACCATCCACCACCACCCCGACATCGCTGGTGACCCCATCCACAGTCACCACGCAGTTTGCGGGTCCATCAACAGTGTCTTTTCCGCACGACACTACCATTCCACCCCGACCCCAGCCACCTCACTCTTCATTTACTGGGGTCCCTTTAACTAACGTCGGTGAGGAATTCGGACGTCAATTCGACACCATCTGAAACCTCCTCACCGACCCCTCTAACATTTTAAATTCTATTTTTTCTTGTGTGCAGGGTCTAACACAACAGGTCGCCAAGATTGACGAGCAGAACCGCGCCATGCCAAGCATACTCCAAGGAATCCAACAACGCCAAGATTCAGTGGCCAAGCAAGTCGACCACATCAACGACCACTGTAAAACCTTGCCCGAGTTGATCCATGGAGTACAACGCCAGCATGAAGCGTTGGCAAAGCAGGTCGATAGGATCTCTACGCAGACTCAACCTCTTCCAGAGACCCTCCGCGAGCTCAAGCAGCAACAGCAAGCTTTCAGCACGCGCCTGGACAACATCAATAACACCCTCACACAACTACATAATCGCCAGGATGTGTCGTCAAACAATGAGCTTATTCAACTACGAGCTCAAGCAACTAACCTCACAGCACGACTCCTCTCAGTCGAAGAGTGTTATTCTGATTTAAAAGAAACCCACGACGCACTGCTTGAAACACACGAGCACGTGCAAGTGGCATACGACGAGCTACAATCCCTCCATCGTCAGTGCAAGAAGAAAGCACACAAGAAAACAACTGATAAATCAGCAGCAGATGAAGATGATGAAGATGACGATGAAGATTCTGATTCCTCCGCCGACTCAAACAATAGTACCTCCTCAGCTGATGACTCCGATAAGCCAGATGATGCTGGGGCGGGCCCCAGCCAAGGAACAGAACCAAAACACCAGAAAGATCACCAAGCTGGTGAAGAAGATCCCAAATCCCCTGCTCACACGGAGAACGTCAACATATATTATGGGGATCAATTCCTAAACTACTCCACGGGATCTTTGGGGGAGGCTGCGAAAGAAGTGGCTTTTGCAGAGTTCAAAAAATGTATTCTGGGAACCAGCAGCAGTATACCAGCCACAGCAGCTCAACAACTCTCTGCACCTGAACCTTTAGTGCCTTTTCCCCCTGCGCAGGAAGAATCAAAAAGAGTACACCTAGACACTGATGAAGAACTAGATACTCCTTCTGATTCTGATAGAGATGAAGATTTGCAGCATTACATGGATGACTTAGAGCAGACTTCTTCCCCCACACCACAAGAACTACTCCCACCGCCACCTCTACCTCATAAAATGCACTACCTTAGACGCACAGGATATCTTCATCCTGAACACTATAGTAGATGATGCCAAGGAAGGGGGGCATGTTATCTATCAAAACACAAAGACCAAGCGCAAGTTGACACGTGAGGATTTTCTCTCCATCCTCCGACCCCGGTCTGAGGTGAAGATGGCAACCTTCCGCACCCTTCTTGCCAATTCTATCAAAATTTATAGAAGTCCCAAGCGGCAACAACCAGTTCTGAATGCCTCACCAGCTCTGGGTTTGTGCTTGCTATACAAAGAACTACAGCACAAATCCATTGAGTGGTTGCATAAGGGAATGGCTAGAAGACCACGTTTTATATCCGTGCCATTTCAAGTCTGTGGTCACTGGCTACTTATGATCGTGGACACCTTAGCTAGAGACGCAAAGGTGTACAACTTCTATGCTAGTGAACTAAAGGCCGGAATAATCAACTTTGTCGGCACTGAAGCAGGGGAGGCAAGATGTATCCCTTTCCGACTTCTAAAACTCATATGGGCTGCATGCCCTTCTCTCTGCCAGGATTGGAGTCAACCCTGGTTTATAATAATCAACTCACACGTCCAAACCACTGAAGGATCGGGGGACTACGCTTTCTACGTTATACGACACATTTTAGCGCTAAACCAGCAAGTCCCATTCACCGATCTCATTAATGAAGATTTCCACTCCTTGCGAGGGCGTTACGCCATGGAGCTTATCTGCGATAGAAGGTTCTTCAACGACCCTACTATGGCGGCAGATGATGTCCCTCGTTATCTTTTCTCATCCATCCAACGTCCGCAGAGGAGACCATTCAGACAAACCCTAGCGGAGTTGGCAAAAGAAAACCAGCCAACCAAAGTCACCGAGCAAAGTCAATGGAACCCTTACACCTTCGACCTGGCTCCAGATAAAGGTGATGTTGATCTGATATCCGGGGTAACCATCAAGAGATCCTCACCACATATGGTGCCCCCATCTGCCATTGAACCATCATTTCCAAATTTCGATCGGGAAGCTTGCAAAAGTCTTTCAGACAATGAGCTCTGACTCATAATGTCACGGCTATATGCCGAAAAGGACGACCTTGTATATATTGACGGGGATATCTTGGTTATGGCAGATGTCCTACGTGAAACCGTACAGATCAAAGGTTCCATGTCTGTAAGTGTAATGACTACTTATCAATACTTACTCGCACGGAATCACCACACGGTCTATATGGTGTTCGCTTACATGAAGGATGATCTTTTAGGGCTGAAGAACTTCAGAACAAAGGAGCCACTCATCTCTTATCTCCAGCATACAACTCTGAAGTTCATCATGCTACCTTTCCTTCATCAAGAGCACTGGATGTTACTGGCAACTAATCTTCATGAAGGAACAACAATAATCTACAACAGTTCCGACAACCAGTATGATCCAGAACTGAAAGAATATACTACAACTCCAAAGACACCAACGGAGGAGGTGGCGAAGGAGTGTGCTGACAAATTACACGATCTTTTGGGTCTGCACACGCGGGCATATGACAAAGATCACTTCAAACCACCAGCCTTCTGCCATAGGTGCCCCCAGCAAATTAGAGAATCCAACGACTACGGCTTCCACGTCCTCTTCTGGATGTATACAATTGTGGCCCTTCACAAGCCTATAGAGGACATGACAGAAGTGGACTACCACGCACTCCGTGGAAAGCTCACAGCCACCTTACTCAGAACTCATGGGGCAAATAAAGGATTAATAGAAGCCTAATGCCCTTGTCCATGCACTTCTCAACTTATCACTTTGACACTCTGTGGACAGAGTGAGTGATAAGTTAGGGGGGGAGTGCACTGGACAAGGGCGAGGTATCATTCTTCTTCAACCCTTCTATCTCTACTCCTTCCCTTAACTCATACTTTTCCGCACATCATTTTCAAACTTTCTGTTCATATTTAGACTTTTTTCCAGTAATTTCTTCAATAAAATAACTCTTATGTATAACTTTCATCCTGGAAAGAATCACCCCTAGCTAAGTTAGAGATAAAGTAGTCCTCAAGAATAAATAACAAGATTAGCATATAGGCATGAATGGCGAATTTATAAATTACATTCACAATTGGTTTTTATGCTTTTACTTCAATTCTATCTCAGACTCTTCACAGGTCAACTTCAGGGCCAAAGCAAACCGAAAACTCTCAAGGTCAAGAGGGAAATCAGGGGGAAATCCAAAATCAAGAAATCTCGCAAGCGGACCACCAAATAAAAATAAGTGCATGTCAGGAACCCTAAGAACAGTTTTCTTCTTTCAATAAAAGAGGCTTGGCCGCCCAATCAAAAACCCTAACAAAAACCCACTTCCTAAGCCTGTGAGTTTCGAATAAAAGCCAGAGTGTTGAATAAAAACATGAGAGTTGTGCCACGCATAAGGACCTATATGAAGAGCCAATAAAGATCTCACCCGGCCGGTACATACAGCTGCCCTCATGAAGGCAGATGTGTCGTGCCCGGTAGTGAGATCCTAAGGTCTCCTAATATATGAAAAGGCTAATAAAGGACTCGGTCGGCCGGTACATTCAGCTTCTCTCATGAAGGCAGATGTGTCGTGCCCGGTACCGAGACCCTAAAAGCATAGGACAAACCCTCCCCCACTTGAAGGGGGAATTACACAATAAGCCTTTTAAGCCAACCCTCATACCCACTCTAGCTGTCGGTAGGTTTCTCAAAAGAAGTATAAAACTGATTAGAGTCGATGACATGCACGTAATAAGAAAGGTGGTCCCAATGCGAGACTCGCGATATGAAAGGAACCTGAGATCCATGCAACTCTTGATACTCGAAAGAGTTAGTGTAAGCAGAAGCCCTAATAAGACCTCGGTAGATCTCTGATCTAGAATTGAAGAAAGAGTATGGAAACCCTAACTAAATAAAATCACCTCGCCACTTCATGCCTTAGCTCTATCTAACTTGAGTACAAGCTATACTCTAAGTTAGGGGGGTGATAACCTCCCATTTTATGACGTTATCTTATTAGTTCTCCTTAATTTTCCATACTCTTTCTTAGATAAATTAGATAGAATCATTAACTTTTTACTTTATTGCTGATATATCAATAAACTAACTTCTCTTCTTTATCATTATAGGAAAACACAAAAAAATTACAAAGACTTCATACGGTCCCAAGACCGCATGAAGGCCATACGGTCCCAAGACCGAATGAAGGCCATACAATCCCAAGACCGTATGAAGGCCATACGGTCCCAAGATCGCATTAAGGTCATACGGTCCCAAGACCGCATGGCCCAAGACCGCATGAAGGTCATACGGTCCCAAGACCGCATGAAGGCCATACAGTCCCAAGACCGCATGAAGGTTATACGGTCCCAAGACCGCACGAAGGCCATACGGTCCCAAGACCGCATGAAGGTCATATGGTCCCAAGACCGCATGAAGGTCATACGGTCCCAAGACCGCATGAAGGCCATACGGTCCCAAGACCGCATGAAGGTCATACGGTCCCAAGACCGCATGAAGGTCATACGGTCCCAAGACTGCATGAAGGTCATACGGTCCCAAGACCGCATGAAGGCCATACGGTCCCAAGACCGCATGAAGGCCATACGGTCCCAAGACCGCATAAGACTAAACGATCTCAGAGACCGCATAAAGGCAAACGGTTTGAGAACCCCAAACGGTCTCAAGACCGTTTGGGCTCAACTTAAGCCTATAAATAAGACCCCATGGGTCACCTAAAAAAGGGGGAGAATTCTCAGACGTTGAAAGGATGCCCCAATCATTCCAGAGCTCCTGCCACTTCCATCCTCCACCCTGAGGCTGTCGATCTGAGATCCATACTCCATCCTAAAGTTGCTTTCTCCATCTTCGCTAAGAAGGTGGGAAGAGGAGACCTCCTCATCGTGCAACCTACGAAGACTGGTGGATTGTTTCTCTCTCCCCAAGGAGTTGACTTTCCCCCCTCCTTTGTGGGGATGATGCTCTCTCTCTCTCTTCTCGCCTCCTTCTTGGTCCTAGTCATGAGGGAGTAGTCTTCTTCACTAGGGTGCGGGGAGTAGCCCCGCTACCCATACTTTCATATCATGTAAAATGTAATCCTTAGGTTGTAATCGAGAGTTCTTATCTTTGTTATTTCAAAATCAAACGATTAATGAGTGCATGTTGCTTGATCTCCAACTTGTGTTATCCTTTATCTTTTAGTATGAATTGTCTACGTTTGTACTATTAGATTCGAAACTCGTTTGCATGTTGGTTCCTGGTGCATGTATCCACCATGCATCTGTTTCGGTATCCAGAAGTGTATCTCAAGAAGTGGAGTAAACTCACTATCATCCGTTGCACTTTCATACTATGAAATGGAATCAGTTGACGTATGGAAGTGCAACCTTGGTATGTCGAGGAACACACTTTGCGAGGGGAATGATGCAAAGTAATGTGACCATTTGTTCGGGAATGGCTGGCGTTGCAACATTCCCACACTTCTCGTAGCTAGATTATCCGAAAGGAGGCTAGGTCTACAAGGATACTAACTAACCAAACTCTTTTTGCAGGTTAAGTTTTGTTTTGCATGTGTTGATCGATGTGTAGTGGCGGTGAAAAACCGATTACACCCTAGTGATCTTTCATCATTGTTAACAACCTAGATTTACTTGCTTTCTTTACTTTACTTGCACTTAGCTTAAAAACAACCAAATCAACCTTTTGATCCAAATACCAACTATTGAGTGATTAAGTGAAATTCAAACATTTTCCATCTTGTTGGCAACAACAAGACCGTTGTCTCGAGGATTCGACCCTTAACTATACTGCGATAAGACTTCCATGTATCCTAGCATACGTGGGTGGAGTTTTAACTTAGTATAAGCAAGGCTACACTTAGAGATCTTCTATCTCTAGGATTTTTAATGGTGCACGCAACTCCACGTAAGTGGAGGCTCCATCAATAGATCTAATTGCTGATGCATATGGAATCTTACTCATGCGTGCCCGTTCATTACATGAACTAGGACATTGGGATTTAGAGATCATAACCCCATGGGACATGGGCAAGTTACCTCTCTTAGAACCCTCCATGCTAAACCTCTTTAGCACCTTGTCAATGTATGTGCTCTGGCTTAGGCCTAGAAGCCTTCTAGATCTATCTCTATAGATCTTGATCCCTAGTATATAGGATGCTTCGCCTAAATCTTTCATAGAGAAAATCTTCCCTAGCCAACCTTTTACTGTTTGAAGAGTAGGGATGTCATTTCCCATCAATAGTATGTTATCCACATACAATATGAGAAATACGATTGTGCTCCCACTAACCCTTTTGTAAACACAAGGTTCATCTTCATTTTGACTAAAGACAAACTTTTTGACTACTTCATCAAAACGTAGATTCCAACTCCGAGATGCTTGCTTCAATCCATAGATTGACCTTTGTAGCTTATAGACTTTATTGGCTTCCTTTAGATCGATAAAACCCTCAGGTTGTGTCATGTACACATCCTCGAGTAAATTCCCATCAAGGAATGTTGTTTTAACATCCATCTGCCAAATCTCATAGTCATGATAAGCTGCAATGGCAAGCATGATCCTGATGGATTTAACCATGGCAACTGGTGAGAAGGTCTCGTCATAATCAACACCTTGAATTTGACGGAATCCTTTTGCAACCAATCTACCTTTATAGGTTTGAACATTTCCATCCATGTCAGTCTTCTTCTTGAAGACCCACTTGCACCCTATGGGTCTTACCCCTTCGGGTGGATCCACCAAGGTCCATACCTTGTTGGTGTACATGGATTCAATCTCAGATCTCATAGCTTCAAGCCATTTCTCAGATTCTGGTCCCTTAGTAGCTTCTAGATAGGAAGTTGGCTCATCTGCTATGCCCAATTCATCACTGTCTTGAGTCACGAGAAATCCAAATCTCTCAGGCTCAAGTCGTGTCCTACTAGACCTACGAGGTTCCTATGTTACATTTGGAACTTGAAATTCCACAACAACTTATGAGTCTTCATGTTCCTTATGTACCTACTCAGGTTCTCTACTTTCTTGTTGGTCTCGAACTTCTTCGAGCTCTACATTTCTCCCACTAATTCCTTTGGAAATAAATTCCTTTTCAAGAAATACAGCAGTCCTAGCAACAAACACTTTGTTGTCAGTTGGTGTGTAGAAGTAGTATCCCCTAGTTTCCTTGGGGTATCCAACAAAATAGCATTTTTATGATTTGGGTCCAAGCTTTTCAGGAAATTGTTTCCTAACATAAGCTTCACATCCCCAAATCTTTAACATAGACAAATTGGGATGATTCCCATTCCATATCTCATATGGTGTCTTTTGAACCGATTTGGAAGGCACACGGTTAAGTGTAAACGCTGCAGTTTCAAGAGCATATCCCCAGAACGATATTGGAAGTTCGGCTGAACTCATCATTGATCGTACCATGTCTAATAATGTATGATTCCTTCTTTCTGACACACCATTATATTGTGGTGTACCAGGTGGAGTCCATTGTGATACAATACCACGGTCTCTCAGAAGGTCCTCAAACTCTTGGCTTAAGTATTCGCCACCTCAATATGAACGGAGTGCTTTAATACTCTTACCAAGTTGCTTCTCTACTTCATTCATGAAAGTCTTGAACATTTCAAGAGTTTCTGACTTGTGTTTCATAAGATATACATAGCCATACCTACTGAGGTCATCAGTGAAGGTAATGAAGTATTGATAGCCTCCTCTAGCATTTGATCTAAAAGGTCCACATACATCAGTATGTATGAGCCATAGCAGATCACTGGCTCTCTCACTGTGTCCAGTGAAAGGACTTTTGGTCATATTCCCTAATAAACATGCCTCACATGTCTCTAATGATTCAAAATCAAAAGAGTCTGGATAACCATCCTTATGGAGTCTAGATATGCGCTTCTCGTTTATGTGCCCAAGACGACAATGGCATAAGAATGTTTTGTTTGAGTTGTCAAGTTTTAACCTTTTAGTATTTACGTTATATATGCTAGTCTCAAGTTCTAACAAGTAGATACCATAAGACATAGGGGCATTGCCATAAAAGATCTCATCTTTAGATATAGAAATAATTCCATTCTTAATGTGAAATTCAAATACACTCTTGTCCATACAAGATACAGAAATAATATTTCTATTAATGGAAGGTACGTAATAGCAATTCTCTAATTCTATTACAAGGCCCGTAGGCAAAGATAAACTAATAACTCCAACTGCGGTGGCAGCAACTCTTGCTCCATTAGCAACCCGCAGCTCGACTTGGCCCTTTCGTAAAGGCTTACTTCTTATCAGATCCTGCATATTAGAACATATGTGAGATCCACATCCGGTATCCAGTACCCATGATGAAGAAGTATTTGAGTTTATCTCAATAACGTATATACCTGAAGTGGAGGTCTCTATCCCCTACTTCTTCTTCCTCAGTTCCTCCAGGTAGAGAGGACATTTTCTTTTCCAATGTCCAGGCTGGTGACAATGGTGACAACTGCCTTCTTTGGAGATCCCACCTTTATCTTTGAGCGCGGATGACTTTGGCTTCTGCCAGGCTTTAGAACCTTTCTTAGCCTTGCTTTTGCCTTTTGACTTTCCCTTTGCCTTGCTGATCACCATCACAGACTTGGGCTTGTCTTTCTTCATCTGTGCTTCAGTTGTCCTCAACATGCCCAACAATTCTGACAACGGCTTATCAAAATTGTTCATGTTGTAGTTCATGACAAAATGACTATATGATTTAGGCAACGATTGTAGAATCACATCAGTGGCCAACTCTTGACCTAGGGGAAATCCCAGCTTGGATAGGCTTTCCACGTACCCAATCAAGGTGAGTATGTGGGTGCCAACTGAGTCTCCCTCTTTCATCTTGCTTTTGAACAAAGCCTTTGAGACATCATATCTCTCCTGTCTTGCTTGATGTTGATACATGTTCTTGAGATGCGTTACCATCTCCATGACATTCATGTTCTCATGTTGCTCTTGCAACTCATAGTTCATTGAGCACAACATCAGGCACTTGACATCGACGGCATCATCAAGGTGCTTCTTGTAAGCATCCTTTTCAGCCTTGGGCGCATTTACGGTGGGCTCCTCTGGCTCTGGTGTTTCAAGGACATAGAGCTTACGCTCATGTGTGAGAACAATTCTCAGCGTCCTAAACCAGTTTTGAAAGTTGGTTCCGGTAAGTTTGTCCTTCTCAAGGACCGATCGCAACGAGAAAGTGTGAGTGTTAGTTGCCATTTGATTGCTACAAAAGAAAAATTTGCATTTAGTCCAAAACATTTTGACTTGTAAAGATTTGATAAACGAGATTAATTAGGCCTTTAATTAATTACGCTCCCACTATTTTATTCAAATTGATAGCCCTCACTATCAACTCGGAAGATTGCAACGCACAACCTTCTAGTGAGCCAAGACCCAAAATAATTGGATCAATTCCCAGCCAACGCTGGCGTCAAAGACCAAATACTAAGGTAGGCAACTTTTGCCAATTGCATCATATGCAACTCTTGGATAGATGATCATGCACAACTCCTTGCCATGATGCATCTATGTGCCTCTAGGTACTTGATCCTATTAAGGTTCCCTAGTTAAGTCCAACCCATAAGCCAACACGATGAGTGTGCACCCTACGGAGGCAGACCCACACACCCACCTTCACACTTCCACGAGATAGACAGTGTACCACGCGGAGGCGTGCCCACACATAGTCGATCAAGCTTTTCATGTGTGTTGCTTTATGGAAGGCAACTAAAACTTAATATTATTAATTGAGGGGTTTTATTAATACATATACATATCCAAACACCACATACTTATAGTACGTATCATATACTACTATATCCACAACCACAAACGATAGACATGCAATCACAAACACAAATACATCGGTTATGGCCATACTATTGTAATCCTTTGGAGCAACAAAGGATTACAGTCCACCTATGGTCTTATGCATCTCATGCAACACCTGTGAATCAACCTGTAAGCCTGTAATGATCAACATTACAATGAACAACTTCATGGATGCTTCGTGAGGTTGGAACTTCAAGTTGCTTCTTGGAATGGGATCTTCTTATTGCTTCTCCTTGGACGCTCCTTGGAGTTGGATCTTCAGGTTGCTTCTTGGAATTAGATCTTCATGGTGCTTCTCCATGGACACTCCTTGGAGTTGGATCTTCAAGTGGCCTCCTTACATCAAGTGTACAAAAACTAAAACTAATCCTTTCTCTATTACATCATGTGAGTACAAATATAAAAAGAAAGAATTAATTACACTTTGAAATAAGAGATGAGGCTCGGCATGCAAGCCGAATACTTTATACAAAGGATCCATATGTAACCATTATACATCCATAGAATTTACAAACAAACATATCCACAAGATTGACATCCACATTCATTCACAACATTCACAAAAGGGGATACTAGGCCATAATCGTGCATGCACTCACCACATAAAACAGATTTTAAAGGAGACGTGTATGCTATCATAGGTATATCTACATATACGTATATACATATTAAAATTGCAGTACTTTTAATGCGGGACATTCCCCATTAAATGATTTCTTGACTCCCACGCAGACTTTGCGGGGTACACAGGGGCAGCGCCCCTATGCGGGGATCCATATTTTCCATAGTCGACCCCATCCAAAACGTTAAAAATAGTAGCCTACGGCGTATGTGGAATTAGGTTTAGATTTGCACATTAACAGGTTTAATTCGCATTGTATGCAACTTAAAAACAGTATACAGCGATTCGATCATATCGAAACTAATCCAAATACGTCGTAGATCGACGCTGCTCTGATACCACTGTTGGGTTTTGTGGAGAAAACATGCGCGGCGGAAGGGATAAAATCCACGCTACCCGAAATAGGATCTCGTCGACAACAACGTATTTGGAAGGATTGTTTGCGGGATATACCTTATTGCGGAGCAAGTCTGGCGATGTCCCGATGCACGACGGTGCAACGCTGCTTGTCGACACGGACGGAACTTCTCTCCCATTTGTTGTCACATGTTGATCCAGCGGTGCTTCTTTGCGGCAGTGATGTCCACCGCTCGTAGCGCGTACAGGTGGTCGTCGACGTCCTCCGAACGCAGGCGTCAATGTGTCTGCATCTCTACTTTGTCCACGTGGATGGACGGAACTCCACGTCGTGCTTCCTAAGCCGGCGGGAAGGAGTATGTCTCTGTGGCGGCGTGCTAGCGGCGCGTTGCTCTCCTTTCTCTCCTAAGGACAATGACGGCTAGGGTTTACGTGTGTGAGCGTAAACAGAAAAGCCTCTCTCTATCTTATATAGATATCGGCCGTCAATCCTCCTTTAAACAGGATACGAAGGGAAATAGGGTTTCCTAAACACATCGGTAAATAGAAACGTTGCGTTAATTAAAATGCCCGTGTATTAATTAGAATATTCCAGAATTCATTAATTAACCAAATAATCGCATTAATTGATTAATTAATATCCGACTCCATGCAATCACTTGGGATGACTCTACGGGCATACATATACCAACATATTTGTCTTGAGCTTGGTAGTGTACTCGGTGATAATATATGTTGCATTAGAGTGTCTCAAACATGGCATTTAAGGCCTATCAACTTCAAATCCTTCATTGACACCAATCTACATACATTGGTTGAGTATCCCTGTGGTACCTTAACATTAAGAAATCACTTGCAAAAAGTTCTCTTCTCTTATGTAGACAAGGTGTACCAAGCCAGAGGTAAATATTTGTGGCAACCCTTGGTAACTTCTTTTGTTAATTCTTTCCTTATACCTATTTCCTGTAGGTCCATTTTGGATTTGATGCCATCTTTAGTCTTGCCCTTTATATCCAACAAAGCACCATTGATTTTATCACAAATGTTTTTATCGACATGCATGACATCGATACAATGTCAGAATATAAAAGAATTCCAATAAGGAATATCCCAAAATATCAACCTCTTTTTGAATAAATAATTTTCACATGTGGGAGCAGTACATAGTCTCTTACCAAAATGATTTATGATGTTGTTTACTCTTGCATAAACATCCTCCCCTGACATAGGTTTAGGCACACTCCGTTCCTTGGTTGAGCCATTGAATATTTTGCACAACTTTTCATAAGGATGCACCTTTGGAAGAAACCTTTGATGACCTAGATGTACAGTCTTACCACCATGTTTTAGTCAGATTGAATCAATATTTTCCTCACATAGAGGACATTCCTTGGTTCCTTTGACATTGTATCTGAACAAGTTCCTATAACCTAGAAAGACATTAACAATGCAAAACAACATAGCACATAAATTAAACATATCTCTACATAAAGAATCATAAGTCATCACACATTCTCCCTAGAGTTTCTTTTGGTCATCTATTAGAGGTTCAAGGTAAACATCAATGTCATTGCTAAGTTGTTTGGGGCATGATATTAGCAAGGAGAACATGATGTATTCATACTTCATACAACCACAAAGGAATATTGTATATAACAATTATGACATGCCAGATGCTATGTTGGCTTCTTAATGTTCCATGTGTATTCATCCTGTCAGTACAAATTCCAAGTCTTAAATTCCTGGCTTCTTTACCAAATATAGGATACAATAAATTAATCTTCTTTGATTGCAGAGAATAAGACACATGTCGTATCATACCATCATTATTTTTCTTTACCTCTACATGCTAAGATCAATTTTGTGGATCGTAGTATTAGTAAACAAGCATTGAAACTGTGGTATTATAGGTAGATACCACATCATCTTGATAGGAGACTCGGTTTTGGTCTTGCCTGATGTCGTCATTTTGTACCTAGGTGCCCCACATTTTGGACATTCTTTCAAATCGATATAGACCTTTAAAAACAACACACAGTCATTCAAGCATGCATATATCTTTTTGGCCTCCATTCCTATTGGGCACAACATCTTTTTCATTTTTTATGCTGAGATTGGAAGCTCGTTGCCTTCAGGGAGATTTTTTTTCAACAAAGAAAATAGAGAAGTGAATCCTTTGTCTCTCCATCTATTGTTAGCCTTCAAAGTATACAATCTCAACACAGTGCTCAACTCCGTAAACTTAGTACAACCTAAATATAATGATATCTCAACAGAATGCACAACATTTCTAAATAAGGGAGGTGGATCTATAACATTTACCCCACAACTATCTAGCATTGCATCAACCATGCATGTTTCAATTGGCTCATTTTCATCAACATCATCAACCATTTGTTCTCCAACACAACTACCGCTACTGACATCTAATGATATCATACTAGGAATCTCTCCATTCTAGTACCACTATGTATATCCTTGTACAATTCCATTGCAAATGACATGATCTTTGATCATGTCAACAATGTCAACTTTCAAATTGTTACTACAATTCTTACATGGGTAACATAACCTATCTCCAAGTTGTTGTCTATGTTCCTCTACAAATCTTACAAACTCATCGAGACCATTAATAAACTCCATAGTGCAGTGATTTGGATTAGACATCCATAATACAATCATTCTATGATTAGATGGGAGACAAGTAGATCATCACCTGTGTGCTAATAAGTTAATTTCATAAAAAATATGTTTGAATTGAGCCTTAATCATCTATTAGAATCCACATTCATGAATGTGTACCACCTATCCCATTCTTGAGCACTTCATCTCACTACTAAGTATATAATGTGTGTTCAATTTCAATAAATTTTGACAGCATTTCCATGTAGTTCTTCAAGTACACTGATTTAGATGAGCAAATACCCACCTAAATATGTACCCAGAGACCAAAAGGGATAATGCAGCTAGAATTTATAGAAATCAAACACACATTATACATTTATACCCTAACTGAGATGAAGTGCTCAATAACAATCTAAAATCAGGGACTATCCAAGGTTTACTCCTAATGAGTAAATCTTAGACCGGTTTCTAGGCCAACAACATGGTTCAGAAATTAGGGTTACACTTTGACCTAATTTGTGAGCAATTAAGCGTATATATTTAAGCAAGTAATTAATCATATATATATATATATATATCAAGTTTCTTAACCTATCATTGACCATCTAGATCACAAGAAACACCTGATTAAGATAAGATCACAACATGTATTAGACTCTCATCTCTCACCCTAGATATCTCTATTTTAGGGTTTTTTTCAAGTTCAGTTCAAGTTAGTTATTAGCATATTTGATGATGTTTTTACTAATTTAGGGCCCGTCATGAATGTGTGTGTCAAGTTTCAAAACATTTCGAGGTTCCATTAATTTCCTATGATTATTTCAAGGTTAAGTCATATATGTAAAATTTAGGGTTCAAAGTCTAGTCATAGTGCACAAAAGGTTTATGATTACTAGGTTCAAGAGATAACCATTGTATTCAACATTTCAACATACATTCAATTATCAACATAATACACCATTGTATTCAACATTTCAACATACATTTAATTATCACAAGATACACCATTCTATTCAACATTTAAACATATTCAATTATCATGCTAGGTCATCACTAGTGGGCCTAGAGTCACATACACAATCATATCATAACATAGTATGAACATAGAAATTGTGGTCTCTAATCATCATGGAGTTACTAATTTCAAGAATAGAAAGGAATTTTATGCACAAATTAGGTCAAGACTATCATGGAGTTACCTATGGAAGCGTTAGAGTAGAAGGAGGTAGTGAGTATCCGACGTTGGAAGAGTAGGAGGCAGTGGGCAGCTTACATGCGAGGAGCTAGAACAGTAGTAAAAGGAAGTTCTGATGGAACTAGAAAGAGGAGTAGGCACCAAAAGAGGAGTATCCAACAAAGAGTAAGGAGGAGTAGGCTCCAGCATAGAAGGAGGAGTAGCACTAGTAGAGAAGTATGAGTAGGCATCGACAATTTACTGGTGCTCACCAAAGAACAACACCTATTATTGGGGAGGCCAGCCTAAGGTGAGATGAGGGATTGGAGGATGAGAAGCTACTGAGCTTGGAGGAGGAGGAGCATCAGTGGTGATCACCCCTGGTATCATGAGAGGGTAGTTAGACAATAGGCTCGCATAGAGGGAAAGAGGGGAAATGGTTTCTCTAGGGTAAATTAACTAATACATAGTCGGTTGTTTTAAAAATTGATGACCTACAACATACGTCATTGGTTGAAATAAAAACACCATCAAAAAAATAGTTGTCTGCCCTAAACTATGTCATTGATTGACCAGACGAAACTGATGACTAATGTTGCATCCCAGATGTAACCAATCGATACCTACATCATCGATTGAGGTGAAAAAACCCAAGAAGAAAAACCAATTTGAAGGGAAAAAGGTTTTACGGAACACTAGGTGCATACCCCCTTTCTCGTCAGTCTTTATAGGTACAACCGACAAGATATACAAATGAGGATTATAAGGGACGTTTTTCATGTACCCCTTCTCATGTCGGTTATTGTACCGCAAATTGAAGAAAGAAGTGTTTTGAAGGAAAAATAATAAATTTGCGAGAAATTGTATTTTCACAAGCAATGTATCTTGCCAGTTAGTTTATAAAGCCACTGACAATATATATAAAGCACATCCCGTATTTTTTTAGTTGGACAATCATGGTGGTTTTCTTTACAGAACCGATGTGAAAGAGTACACTATCAGTTTCTGTTGAAAAAAAATAATGACATAGGTCATATCTTTAGTAGTGTAGTGTGACCATATTTACCTCACAGACTCAATCAAGTCTTCTAAGGCATGCTTGAGTGCAAGGAATGCATCTATCTTGTATCCCTTGGATTGATGAAATTTCTTGAAGGCATCAACAATATAGATCTTTGGAAGAAGATTTGGTGGATCCCACATGGTAGGGAACTACAATAGCTGCTTGATATCATGAAGAATTGAACTAAGAGAAGCTGCTAAGGGTGTGAACTTCCTTTTCAGTTTGGCAAGCTCTTTTGGTGCATGGACTTCTACTGATAGTTCTACTCAAAGTGGAGGGTTGTTTTCTAATGGAGGATTTTCGTACTACTTATTGCATGGGAGGTTGTAATGGAGGTGGTGGATATCCCTAGTAGTGATTTTGTGACCATGAATATTGCAATTACATATACTAAGGTTGGTAGTTGGGTGGTGTTGTTTGAGCTTGTTGTTGAGGTATTGTGACATTGATAGCATGACACAGTTGAGTGTGGACCCAAGATATTTGGGCAACTGGTTGTTGTTGTTTTTTATGGTCAGTTGGAATGAGTACAACTCCCACTATTGAGTCTGTTGTCTTAGACTTTGTCCATTTTGACTTTTGATTGACTATGGAGGTGGATTGAGCTTGAAAGGTGAGCCCTACATTTTGATAGAAACCTCTTTTGATAGAACAATAAATCAGTATTGTTTCTTGGATTAGTTATGGGATAGTATGATACCTCTTTAGAGATATAAAAGTAGCAAGTGATGGTGTTTCTTCCCTGATGACCATGTGAAGGGACCACTTATCTATTGGCTAGAACTATAGCTAGACAACTAACTCTCTCCATTGTTCGATGAACTCCAAAAAGCTTTCCTCCATCTTCCATTGCAATACTTCAAGATATTCCTTAGTGGGGATCTGGTCTAGATTCCATACATATTGATCCATGAACTTTTTAGTTATCTGGGCCCAAGTGATGTTCATCATGTCCAATTTATTTTACCATGACAAGGCTGGACCTGTCAGAGTTCGTGCAAAGCAATGGATGCACACCTTATCATCATATTCAACCTCACCATGTATGGACAATATGCTTTGACATGGGCCATTGGATCTCCTTTCCTGGAGTACTCGTAAAACTTGGGCATGTTGAAGTTATCAAGTAACTTTGATTTAGGGAAGTGGCAAAAATCAGTGAAGATTTTCCTAGTATCCATTTTCCCTTCTAGAAACTTGATCTTCTGTAGAATCTCGAGCATGAGGGATCTATAGAGGCATGTTCTAGAATTGCTTCTTCTTGGTGGGAGGCTACTATAGGTATTACTAGAAGTTGGATTGTAACCGGCGTCACTGTGTATACTAGTGGTAGAAATTCACACATTCTTCCCAACTATGGATTATACCAGGAGTGTGGTGGTGCATAGAATGAATGTATGCTAAGGAAAGATCCCTACATGTTTAGTTTTTTCATTTGGACCTTTTTTGTGGTGTTGCCTTTGTATGCATATTTTGTCTCTTCCTTTTCACTTTCAACCTCTTCCTCCTTATTTTTTGCCCCAGCCTTGCCAGTAGGAATTGGAATCAATTTTCCACCTTATCCACACTTGGTGGATACTAGTATGACCTTGGTTGAAATGGTTCCCGATGAGGTTGGTGGGGATTCCACATGCCATATGGAAAGAAGGGTGTTGACAAGCTGGCATGTGTAACTCCTTATCTGGTGAACCCTAGATGATTCCACCCTCCTAGATAACCTACACCTGGAGGTAGCACAAAGCCAACATTTGTCATCTACTATGACGTACACAATGGAGGAACCTCTTAGGACAGAAAAGCTTCAGGCACCATCATGGTTTCCTTGGGCTTCTCCCACCATACTAGTTTGCCTTGTTGCTAGCATCTCCTTTGACACCACTATCATATTGTCGGTTTGCATTGCTGCTACTGGCCTTTTGGATTGATCACTTGCGAGAGCGGGTGAAGTACAAACTACTTTTCCTTCCTATGACGTACTAACATTAAGATAAATAGGATTCAAAAGCAGAGTTTAATACAAGATGAAAAATATCTTTTGCTTTGGGAAGCATCCATTCTCACACATTATATTGGATGAAAAGTAAGAGGACTTCTCCCTTTGTTTAGGAGGTGCAAAAAGGACACTCTTTGCTATTATGAGATTCTCTTATGACAAGGGACTCTTTTGATAACTCATGATCAATCTTAAGTGATGGAACCTACCCCTAGATTGCCTAAAAAATACATGTTCGTCAATTTTAATATGAGATGTACTTGCTAATTCCACGCATAGGTAAATCAACAAGGGTGAAAAGTGGGACGATGTGTTGTGTTGCGAGGTTAGCGAGGTATGATGCTCTTTAGGGGTGTTTCTAAGAGGCTAATTTAAAAGATTGGAAGATAAGGGGTTGGGTAATTAATCAAGAGTAAGGTAGCTTCTTCTAGGATAATGACTATGCTCGATCAATCACTTTCTTCTATACAGCGTTCTCGTCCAACTGGGTTCCCAAACCGAAACCCTTAGTAGAATCCATGACGCCTTGTCCCCCACATGAATTTGATGAAATTCTCTTGAAGGTCTCCTCCCCTCGGTGCCAGTGAAAGGCCAAATTTGAGGGAGCCATTTTCTAGCCTTCCCAAATTGGTGACAAGGTTTGAAGTGGGTTAAGGTCTAGTTCTGATCATAGTTCAGGATCATATATGTATGAGAATGAAAGGAGTGTGATGGTCACATTTTAGGTCATAATACAATAATATGGGTATAAACATGAAAAGAACATGATGGTTCATTTTTAGGTCACCGTCCATGACCATGGGGATGGGCAGACCCGACATTGGCAAGTACATCTCAGTCATATTTGAAAAATGGTTTGGTTCGATGGGAGGTTTCAAAGTAGGTTACTTGAAAATATTATTTGATTTTAAGAAAGATTGTTAATATTTGAAACATATTTTGATTTTAAAAAAGATTCTTGATCTTTGAAAGATTGAACAAAGACTATTAATATTTGAAAGATGGTTTGACTTTATAAAATAGAATGCTATTAATACTTGAAAGATTTCTTAAATTTGAAAAAGATTGTTAATCTGTGAAAGATTGTTTAATTGAGATGAAAATTGTTAATATTTGAAAGAATGATTGGTCTTGAAAAATATTGTTAATCTTTAGAAGATTTTTTTATTTTGAAAAATGTTAATGTCTAAATAATTGTTTCATTTGAAAACATTGTCAATATTTGAAAGATTGTTAAAGCTTTGAAAGATTTTTTTATCTTGAAAAAAATTATTAATCTTTTTAATGATTATTTGATTCTGAAACTATATTGTTAATCTTGAAAGATTATTTTATTTTCAATCATCGACTTGAACAAAAATATGTTAGCAACAATTTAAAATATTTCAACAACAATCACAAGACACACACATAGGAAAAAAATGACCCTCCCCTTTTTAGCCCATGAGCTTAGATCTAATTTACATCCTCACTCAAACATGACCTTCATAGGAGGGGTTGATCATTAAATTCTCTATAGAAGACGATTCTCATTGAGTGGTAACTCTGGGTCTACGGATATGGGTACCACTCCCAATACTCCTCATGACCACAAAGACCACAATCAGTCATGGGTGCTAGGAGAGATGGATATCCTCAAGTCCTTTGGATGTCAAGCTTAATGATGTCTATGTACTTTTACCAACTCCCTCATTTCGCATCTAGGGATCCAACGTGAGTGCTGGCACTCGTTATGTGATACATGAGTTTATAAGAGTACATTGTGAAAATGTAATCTACGGGAACCTACTTCTGAAAAAGAGAGTAAATAGAATAGGTAAAAATATGAAATAATGTGAAAAATGGATGAATGTTCTTAGGAGACTAAAGTAAACTTGATTGTTAATGAGGTATCAAAAGTGAGGTGTGAACACTACTCTTTCTCTCAACACTTTAGATCATATGTTTCCACTAATGATATTTTGTACTTCATTGTTTGGGCCAATGAATGGAGTTTGTTGTAGTCCACTTTCTCATACTCGAATGTCTGATGACATTTATGGAGAAAAAGAAGTTACACAACACCAGTTACACATACGTTTACACTAAACATGTACAAAGACTAAAAGTACACAATATATAAAGAAAATAACATTCATTGATTTTATTACAACTATCAAAAACTTTGTTTGGTATTTTCAAGGGTTTTATGGTGAACCTAGAAACAAAAAAAAACTACTCTTCTGAACTTTATAACCTAGCTACAAAACACAAAGGGAAATCATTGTTAATAGGTGAACGTCTCAATTGCACTTGTCCTTGTCAGGTGATATATTACACTAAAGATACAAATCAACGCCACCAAAAAAATATGAATAAGATTAACAACTTCAGATAGGAAACATGCATGCTCGACATAAATATTTCTAATTCTAGACTCACATGGTCTAGAGCTTCTTTATGGGCCATTCTGGATAGAATTTAGGAGGATCACAATCCATTGAGATCATCTGTTGTTTAGGATCATATTATATTTGGTAACATGCCTATTAAACTCAACATAATGTATATTTATTTAGGTCCTAGAAGTTTCAAAATAGGGTGATTCTAGAACAACTATAGTACATAGAAGTTGTGATGTAAAATTGTATAGTAAAAGATAATACTACAAACAAACAAAACATTTTTTGAAAAAAAAAATCATAGACAAAAAGTTATAATACATGGAACTAGATTTGGAAACCTACATAAGAAAGTAGAATCACACAAAACACTTTAGGTTCAATAGAGACATAAAAACACTTGAATGACCTAGAAATTGATCATATGAAAGCAAAAAAATCAAAAAAAAAATTGCTTGACCAAGAAATATTATGGAAACAAAGATCAAAGAAAAAATGGTTAAAGAAAAAATCAATATAAAAAGTTCATTAAAAAAGTATTATGTGCCAATAAAAGGCACACAAATTAGCACCCTATCTTGTGATGGGGTAACACAAAATAGAGTGAGGATTTTAAAAAATAAAACAAAACATTTCAACAAACTTTGTTATCACAAGCACACCATTAGTATGAATATATACCAAACTAGATAACCCTTTGTAACAAAAATTTACTATATTTTCAAACCCTTATTAAACTACTTATGATGAAAGAGATAAGGAGACTTTTGACAAGTCCCCATGACCTGATGGATTTGATAAGTTATTTTGTTTCCATAATTAGGATATAGTTAAGGGAATATTACTTAATGTATTTATCTATCTCTTTGAGGATGAAAGAAATAGTGATAAAAAATTCTTTAATCAAGCTCATATAGAACTTATAGAGAAGGCCGACAAGCCTATTTAGACCTATGAGCTTGATAAACAATTCATATAAGATCATAGCAAAAGTTTTCATTAAAAGAATGAAAAACCACATGAATCATATCATTAGTATATAATGAATAGTTTTGATGGAAGGTAGAAGAATACAAGATGCTCATATAATGAAAAATGAATTTCTACACTCATGTAAAACAAAAAAAGTCCTAATGTTTACTTCAGAAGTGCACTCAAAACACGCTTTTCACAAACATGGTTTTTTAATATGCCTAAAGGATATCCAATTTAGAACATTTAGATCAACATGATTAATTTTTGTCTCAACTCATGTCATCTTTGGTTTTCATAAATGGTTCTCCATTTGGCTACTTCAAAAGCTTAAATTGGTGTTGAGTATGGGATCCCTTATCACCATGTTTATTTGAATTCGTCACATCTATTCTTGCATCCATGTCCATGATTGGTGTCTCAAATGTCATTTTGTCAAAGATTGACAATATTTACAATCAACATTATTCAATTTGATGTTGAATAATCATTTTCATTTTCCTAGATGACAAAAATATAATAAACATCATTAAAAAATTTAGGCATTTTCTAGCACTTCTTTCACTAGAAATAAATTTGAATAAGTAAACACTTGTAGGGTTACACATATACAATAATCACATGGAAATTATTAATCATATTTTATAGTAAAAAATTAAATCCTTCCATCTAAAGTATCTAAGTGTGCTCTTATTTCCTAACAAACTGTCTAAAACGTATTCGGCAACCTATCTATGATTAAATGACCAAAATATTAGCGATTTGGAGAATGAAGTGCCTCAACAAAATGCGAAAATAAACCTTGATATATGCCTCTCTCACTAGAATTCCCTGCTATTAAATTGATTGTATTGCTTTGTTAAAAAGGTAGAAATTAATATAGGTTCAATGATACATTTTTTTTGGTGTAGCACAAAACAAAAAAAGAAAACCCACATTAATGAATGGTCTTTGTCAACAAAAATAAAACCAAAAGGTGGATGAGAAACCATCAATCTCATTACATTTGTATTGCATGTTCAAAAAAATCGATATAAGAATGTTAGCTGGAAGCAATACATCAAAACAAAATACTACAAAAGTTAAAACTCATAGAAACATATAAAAAACGAAGCATCCCTTTCTCAAGATTAATATTCATCTGATGAAGGATATGATACACATTTCGTTGTGTAGCTGTGACAATATGAATTTTTGGACCAAAAATTGATGTATGTTAGGATATATTAATTAATATTGTGTTAGAATCCCAAATAACATATCATTGAATAAATATCTTTTGGTTATGGGATCAAAAAGGAACTATTTTCTAAATGCCCAATTTCACTTTACAGATCTTAATGATCACATACCATATTTCTTACATACCCTTAACAAGCTTCATAATAAACCTCTTATAAGGACCTTAGGGTAAAAATCTTTAGTCAAAGAAGCTTATACATTTTTCAGCAATATCAAACACAATATAATGTATGGGTAAAAAAATTTGGTATATTAAGTGTCTCAAGAAAGTTTATATTTTATTATGTCTTACAAGAGACAAAAATATCTTTATAGGATCAGACAAGGCTTTCTTGGACCATATTAATGTCACCTTTAAAAAAAAAAAAGTAAAAAGACCCACCATATTTTTTGAGTGTTCTCTATCTCGACAGATTTGGGAACACTTTTGCACAAATGATCCTCTTCCCACATCACATCATGGTATTTTACTATACTCTTGGTTTAGTATTGATGCTTGTATTGATCTAGTATACAAGCAAGTGCTAGTTCTCTTGAAGCATGTATTTTATGGCATACTTGGCTTGAAAAAAATAGTAAATATTCCAATGACATAAAGAAATATGAGAATGCTATTATTACAAATATCTATAGTTCACTTCATTATTGGCTTCGTGTGTAACCATCTAAGCAATGCTAACTCCATCCACAATGTGAAGATTTCTAGAAGAGCTTTCCCCATATACTAGGAAGTTGGTGTGTTTGGTCCACTGGGAAAGGCTAACATGATCCCATCCTGACATGAAGCTACAAATTCTTAATGTTGTTCTCATGTTGGTTGCCTCTGATTATGTCCCAAGTGATCTTGATCTCTATACCACTCTACACATCTGTTGCATGCAGTGGGATATACTAATGAGGATCCCAACCCTTATCTCTGTTTAACCCTAGAGCATGGCTTGTGTTGATGCCACATAGTTTCTTACCTCGAACCTACTACCCAGCATTTTTTGGTCGGGTTCCTTGTCACACGGCTACCATTGATGTGGTCTCACTGTCCATGATTTAATGTCTTTACTTTTATGCTATGGTGGCACTCTTGGTATCCCAACTTGTGTGGATGTATGCACTTACATGCACTTAACCTACTTATTAATATGTATGGAGCATCAAGAAGAATTACACAAACTGTTATCCATCAAAGTAAAATAAATTGACATGTTACTAACCGTTGTCATGTTGTAATTGAGTTGTTACTTCTTTAACGTTTATTTTTGTATAACTTTTAAAATACACAAGACAAAGAAAAGCACACAAATATACACAGTCTACACAAATAATATACATAAATATAAACTGGTACCCAAAGTTATTATATCATTAGTGATTTTGTTTCTTCGAAGTATGTGTATCTCATATTCTTCATTTTTAGTATCATTTACTTGTTCTATCAACATGTAGTGTGGATATAGTGAGTTTTATATCCCAAAATATATTTCACATCACTGAATTAACAATAATTTCCACTAGTAGCACCTCTTGTATCGGTAATCTTCTGACCTTGGATAATGAGAAGTCTCAACTTCCACAAAAATCCCATACTTGATTCCTTGTTCATGCACACATATATCTGAAATTTTAATTTCTATGGTCTTGACAGACCCCCAATCAGCTTCCTACTCTGTAGGAAATAGGAAAACAAGACTTTGGCACTCACTGTTAAAATAAGGTTGTAAATAGGTAAGATAAGGGTAAGCTAATGACTTCATGTTATCCTTACCCCAACAAAGTTAAGAATATGACATTGTCTTAAAAATCTTTACTTCAGCCTCACCTACACCCATGGGTAGACTAACGAGTGAAATGGGTAAAGAAACATAAAGATAATGTATAATATTTTTAACGATAATTTCATATATACACTATAAAATAAAATTGATTTAAGATGGTTATAGTTAAGTTCTTTATATCCTCAATTTTCTTGATAAATATCTAAAATCATAATGTTTCACCCAATATTTATTTTTACAAATAAGGTCCATCTTTGTAATATATTATTTGTTATTGATGAGTTTCTATAATATATGATACTAAAAAGTGTGACATGTATTATAATTTTTTTGGAACTAGATAACAATATATATTAAGAAAGCCGTGGTTAGTTAGGTATGTTGCCTTTTTCGTTAGGATTGACAAATGTATTAGAATTTAAACTTTATAATGTAACTTTATATTAATGAATAAATAAGTCAAACGAGTAGGGAAGAGTTTCTCCCTTTATGTTGTCCTATCTAGATGCAGATAAAGCGAGTTAAGGATAACTGAGTGGTGGGTGAGTGGTGGGTGGAAATATGTTTATCCTTAAGAATATGGGGGCAGATAAACTGGTAATACCACCCAGTTACACCCCTAGCCAAAAATGTCTAGAACGCAATAACTCCTTTTTTATTGTTGGCTTAAGCTGAGCCTAGTGAATGAGAGCAGCGGAACAGTCAGCCAATGAGTATCTGTTCTTCTCACGAAGAAACCACACAGTACTTCTACTTCTACTTCTACTTCACTTGTTCGATTTTTACCACTACAAGGGTACACTACATCATATGCACAACCGGTTATACAAAATAGCCAAACTCATATCTCAAATATCATACATTACCAAAACTTTGATTGTCACAATATTTTGGATCATATAGACTGAAAGAAATAACATAAAATTTAATAACAAAAAACACAACACACAAAAATTTATATTAGACATATATGAACATATATACTATGCAGATGATCAAGGTAAAGAAACTATTATGAAGGAAAGCAATCACAAAACTCTTGAACTTCAGAGAGACAAGGCATACACGATTGATCACATCATTTACTTAGTTTCTATATCATGTAGAGGCCCATTGTTGGGGGTGCCTCCCCTATATGAACAGTATGCATTCATCTGCTAGTAATCTCTACCATATCTGGATCATAGAAAAATTTCTCTCCCTTTCTCTCACGCCGGCCGGCGGAGGCCGAACGTCTGGGAAGGTGGTAAATCAAGGCGACAATTGAGATTTGAATTCGGGTCTCTTTATTAGGGGACATCGTGCTTGACCATTTGAACCATTCTTTGTGGCTGGGCCCATCTATGTTTTCACAATCGGTTGCGGTTGTATGCCGATTTATGTATGTAGTATGACTTATTGTCGAGAAGAAACAAACAGTCCGACAACGACACGAGGGTATCTTAGCTGGGTGACACCGGCGTTGTTGTATTTGCACAGAGATCGCGGCGCTTGACTGACTCGGCAACAGCAGCAAGGGAAACGGCCAGGAGTTCCGGCGACGTACGGGGCCATAGTAGCCGTGGAAGCCCATTCCTTGTTTGCGGCTCCAGGCCTAAACAAATCACCAATCAGATTGGTTCATTTGGTTGGCCTCTTGGCAAGCGGATGAACCAATCAGATAGAAGGAGAAAAACAAGGGTGCTGTTGTGGCTGGAGCCGTACGCGTGCGCGCACCATACACTGCCTGGTACTTCTTATCCTGGTGAGTGGTGACCACGGCTGAGCAGATGTGCACGGCGACTTTCGTTGTTCTCTGATCTTATGGCTACGAGTGGCGCCGCACATGGTTGGGTGATTAGATCCTCACTCTGCTGTAAACAACCGAGTCCAGAACCACCGGTTGTTCCCGAATCTGCGCGGCAGAAAGTTTGTTACCAATTGACAGTGATACTGGACTCAACTCCGATCTAAATTGGACCCGGGTCCGTCTGTAGTTAGTAAATGCAGTGAGACGTACGTTTTTAGGTGTTTGAATTGGGAAGAATTTGGTATTGGAAATTGACAAGATAACGGGGAAGGATATCTCGCACACACTTCACTTGTGCGGGATACAGACTTATTTATGTCATTCAATGTTACACGTTGTTGCTTTACTTGGCCACCAAGTCACGAGACATAGATCAATATTACATAATTACAGGCTATAAGATGTTGCAGAGGGTATATTAGTAAAGATGTATCAGAGGACTCGCAGGTCACTCCTTCACACATGCCATGTATCGAACACTTTGGGACATACAACTTAACACCCCCCGCAAGCTTGTGCTGAGAGAATCGAAGCCCAAGTTTGTGAACATGATGCCGAAAAATGTTCTTCTGAACATCATTCATGAAGATGTTAGCCAATTGGTTTTTGGAGCAGATGAATTTAGTAACAATATGACCTAGTACAACTTTTTCTCGGATGTAATGATAATCCAGTTTTATGTGTTTAGTTCTTGCATATAGTACAAGATTCACAAGAAGATATAACATACTTAGATTGTCACAGCATAAAACATCAGGTTCCAATTAGCGTACTTGAATGTCTTTGAAGAGTTGTGAGAACCATGCCAATTTAGCTGCTATTAGAGAGAGGGATCTATACTCAGCCTCCATGCTTGATTTAGCCACTGTGGATTGTTTCTTTGACGATCAAGAAACACAAAACGTATGTTCGTCCTAAGAGGACACAATGCCAATTATGCTCCGTCTTGTTAAGGGACATCTGCCCCAATGGCATCTGAATAGGCTGTGATTTGTAGAGAAAAATCAGAATATATCTGAATTCCAAGGTGTGCTATCCCTTGATGTATCTCAATAATCATTTTACAAGAGTCACATGTGTTGTTGACAGATTATGGAGAAACTGACAAGCTAAGTTTACTCCATGTAATGCCAGGCCTATCTAGAGTTAAATATTGTAGAGATCCCATGATTTGTTTGTATTCACTTGGGTCAGTTAAGGGCTCAACCCAATGTTCAATGCACTCTCGTAGATATGATGATCTAATAGGAGATGAGAGAGGTTTACATTCCAGCATACCTTCTCTATGAAGAAGATCATAGGCATACTTTGCTTGGTGTAGAATCATTCCATTGTCGTTGTGTTCATCCTAAATGCTGAGGAAATAGTGTGTTGTGCCCAGGTTCTGAAGTGAAAATTCTGACTCAGGTTGATTGATGAATTTTTCAACAACAGTAGCAACATTTCTTGTTATCAAAATATCATCAACATAAAAAGGCAGATAAGAAATGATTCCATTTTCATGATATACAAAGAGATATGAGTCTAAGGAGCTTGCTAGAAACCAATGTTCTATTAGAAAATTACTAATTCTATGATACCAAGCTTGTGGAGCTTGTTTTAAACCATACAACACTTTGTTTAATTTGCATACATGGTTGGAGAAGTTATGATCTGAGAAGCTAGGTGGTTGAACATGAATACTTTTGTGTCAATAAGCCCATTTAGAAAGGCATTACACACATCAAGTTGTTTGATAAACCATTTATCGTCATAGCAACAGTTAAGATGGTTTTTATAGTTGGTGCTTTTATAGTCGATACCCTCTTCTTGATGAAATTCTTTTGTAACAAGTTTATCTTTCGGTCGTTGCACAAAACCATCAAGATTTAATTTTTGTTTTGAACTCACATTACAACCAGCAACATTCATCTCTAGTGATCGTTCAACTATACTACATGTATCATTGTCTTTGTGAGCATTAAGTTCATTAACCATAAAATATTTCCAACCAATGTGTTTAAGTGCATCTTGAACATATTTGGGAGCAAAGGGAACATTCATAGTGGTCAAGGCTTTGGGTTTGTAATTCCAAGTTTGCTTCTTGTAGTCATATGATGTACGTTCTACTAATCTTTTTGTTGTTTGATGAAATGATAGGATAGAGTCGTATTTGCTGAGATGGTAGAACCAATATCATTATCACACATAGGAATTATGATATTAGTATGTAGATATGCATTATCATGGTTCAATCTTCTGGTACAGACAAATTGATAAAACCATGAACAACATGAGTTCTACTACATTTTAAAGATAAAATTAAGAACTAATATCATACTTTTTAGTAAAAATAGATTGATGAAACCATGAAACACATGAGTTCAACTACATATGAAATCCATCAAGCAACAACTCTTTGTTGATAGTCTTCAAACATATCAAGTGCCAAGGCCTGTCGGGAGTCTATCCACTAATGAGTCACCTCCACATGTGTAATGAGCTCAACTTTGGGTATTTGTCCCATGATATTCCTATCCACGCCATTAAGAATCCTTCTACGTTAGGCTTCTAATACATGATTATCTTGTTTCTCAAGTAGGATATAGTTGTGTAGCATACAACAACTATTTATTATCCTTACTAGTGTCTTGAGGACAAAAAGGAGCTTGCCCTTAATATACTCCATCTACTCTTTAACAGTCCAAATGCTCTCTCAATGACATTTCTAGAACTAGAGCAACAGAGATTTATGGTTTTGTGACCTATTCCCGACCCACTCATTCAGGTGATACTGTGTTCCTTGATATGGTGCCAAGAACCCTGGACCATTTGTGTATCCCGCATATAAATGGTAGTACTTCCCAACACCATAATCATCACAAATTATAAGTCACATAATAATATTATATATATCATATACATAAAAACTTTAGATCAGAATATTTACCAGTTGGAATGCAAATGTTGCCTATCTAGACGATGCATTTTTCAAAAGTCTAGAATCAGCTATGGAACCCTCCCAACTAGGAAGTGCATAGATGAAAGGTCATGTTAGGATCACAAACCCCATGTTAATGGTAATGAAACCTTTCCTGTTGTGATACCAAGGTTGCTTCTCAATTGGAACTTTTAGAGGAATGTGAGTTCCATCAAGTGCACTGAGATAGTCCTAATTAGATACACAAAAATTACCACTTGTAAAAAACAAGTAGGAGTGTATAAATATTAAAGTATTACCTAAATAAATATATACAGCTCAAACCATTTCCATATCATGACGTCAGTCCCATCGAGAGTGCACTCATGTAGTTCTATGTTTTCTTTGATCACTCTCATAACAACACAAAGGAATGCTTAAAATTGTCTACATATGATTTCCTTGGACCTATGATAATGAAACCTGACTATTGATACTTGAGACTTTGAGCTAGGATGCGAAAGAACTTCTTCAACAAAAATATGTTTAGTGGGAACTAAACCCCCAATTCCTATTAATACTTCACAAAGCCTATGAAATGCACTTTTTATCACTCACACTTTTTCAACACAATCATCATCTCTACCATTATATAATATATTCAAGTAACATGTCCTTACTTCATTGCAATCAATAAGTGGATCTCTCACCATGAAACAATCATGGTACCATGCTGCCACACTAGTCACAATCATGGTAACAACACCAACAATGACTTTATTTCTCTTCTCTTCATTCTCTTTCTCCTATTCCTCATACATTATTCTCTTTCTACAAAGATGCTCTAGTAAACCAATCACTCTGAGCAAAGCCATATCAAACACTGTAACATATTCATTAAAAACTATTATTAGAATGACATTTTAAGTAGATGTAAGCAAATAGAAATTACAAGTACCAAGTGGCAAATAGCAATTAGCACATATTAGCAGTAAAGAAGATAAAGTAAACAAAAAAGGAGAAATTAAGATAGACTAGATATAAGAGAATGGATTTTAATGGATGGGGAGACAAGAATTTTCATATTGAATAGCAAAAATAATTACATAGTGTAGTAGTCACACAACTAAAACTTTCAGGATAGCATGCTAATACATATTGATCGACTAATACATTAGCTTCCACATCAAATCTAGAAGGTTAATTTCTTACCTCCAGATTTCTAGATACTACCACTAACTCGAAGATTTCTCAGAAGAGTAGGTTCAGGTTGAACAAGTAGCTTTAGTTATGTCTCTTTAAAAAGATAAAGCCTGTAGAAAAATGACAAGAAAAGATATTGAAAAACATGAATATGGAAAAGATACTATACTTTCATGTTGATTACAGATAGCTTCTAAAAAATACCTAGTAGAAGTGGGATGTGGGATTAGTGTAGATTGACACTTTTTCTTTATGCACCTTCAAATACCTGCACATTCACCCAATTCAACATTCACTTTCCACATAAACCAATAACTAGACAAATAAATATGTTTAGGAGTTCACAGTGAGTTCAAACTAAGTTCATAGGGGAAGAATGATACCAGAGAAGAACCCCATTGGGAAATTAAGAAAAAAAAGAACCTAGTTCCTGATTCAATTAACAGTTTGCTAAAATTACACATGCGTACATCCAACACAACAATTCACAGCCCAGAAATGGGAAACATAAGTAATTCCCTTGTTTACATCCAACAAGGTTCTCTTAGAGGAGAGGACCTGTTCTTGGATCAGACTAGGAGATTTAGGTAAAGAAGAACAAAAAGGATCTGAAAATATTGGAGCAAAAAGTAGACATAAACTCAAGAAAAACTATATCCTCGACCTAGCAATCAACGACTTGGAGAACTATCTCTAAAAGGAAATATGAAGGGCAGGCATGTCATGGAAAAGAGGAAAAAAGCAAGCTGGCCGCAATAAGAGCGGGAGACACACAAAAAAGGCACAAATCTGAGCTGAACCAGGAGGAGGAAGAATGGATAGAAATTAGGGGTAAGGGGAGAGAGGGAGAAGTGAGTGGAGGAGTGAGGAGTTTTCCTAAAAAACCCAATTCCCAACTTGGTCAACTCCCTAATGTATGTGGGCAGTGTTCTGGTGAGGTTAGGTAGCCCCATAAGGAAAGGGTTTAGTCCGACAAGGTTGTTGTTGTACATGTGTAGCTTGATGAGACTCTTCAACTGGGATATGCTTGGAGGGATGGCGACGTTGAATCTATTGTTGATGAGGTTGAGGAGAGTGAGGCTGGGGAAGGCTGACAAGTTCAAGTGGTCAAGGGTCCCTTCGAGGCTAAGTCCAGTGAGGTTCAGGTTTAAGTCACCAGTGACTCAATAGTGAGCAATTGCACAAGGGTTGTGAAGAGCGAGAGGGAAAGAGAAAGGAAGAGAGTGAAGTCCTAATCCAACATCTAGCGCTCAGATAGGCTAAAAGGGTGAAATCAAAAACCCTAGAGGAGGATGTTTAGGTGTATACAAGGACGAAGAAGAGTGAGGTAGAAGGAGAAGGCACATGGGTAGAAAATTTACCTCCTTAAATAGAAATGGGGAAGGAGATGCATCCTCATCATCTTCTAGTGCAACTCGTGTGAACCATCAAGCACTATCGTCAAATCAAGAGCGTCAAACCACAAGCAAGAGGCCTTCAACTGCGATCATGAGCAAGCAAGAGCATTATTGAGGGAGGAGGAGATGATGGGAAAAAGATGTTGGGGGTATGAGTAGATGGGTTAAAATCATAGCCCAGAGAGAACCAGGAACAAGGAAGGAGGAGAGGCATAGACGGAGAGAGGAGATGGCCCAGAAAGAGATGTGGAAGGAGGTGCAATGATGCTACTATGGAGGAGATGACCTAGGAGAGGGATGGGAGAGTCAGTGAGTTGAGGGATGTTAGTGGGAGTAAGGGGAAATCGGGGAGGAACCCTCACCTCTGTGATTGCAAATCTCACAAAAAGTGGCATGTTTTGGGAAGTTTGTAGATTGAGAGCAGGGGAGAATGCCACATTCCAACTACTGATTTCATGATATTACATATAGATAGACAAATGATGTAACTATAAATGTCAGAGTTAGAATTCCTAAATGAACTACAATACAGCCCCAAAATAAATGACCCTTACTAGTCTCTTATCGAAATGGTTGATAACCATTAAACAAATAATCAACAAGAAAAAAAATTTATGAACAAAATAGTGAATCTCATTAAACTAGAATTTCATAAGATTATAAGGATTTTTGGCATCTCATAGTATATTATTCACACTGAATCATGTAAACACAACCAAATAACCCAAGGGGATTTTTCTGATCATATGGAAGAGTATTAAATATATCAACACATATTTTCATTGCAAATTGATAATTATGCACAATTAAATCGGTCAAATGTAATTAAATTTTAATCAACCCACCTAAAATAGAACTTTGTAAATGTGGACTTCAATTCTGATAGGTACACAATTTGATTTGATGTATCTCATACAAAATGGTGCTTGATGCACTGAATAATTGTTGCTTTTACAGGATATTTTACTACATTTTGTGTGCACTTATGATTCATTTTTGTATCAATTGTGCATGATTTATCATTAATAGCTTCTGATACTTATTTGCATCAAATATTCATTATTTTAATTATTCCTGATAGTTTTATCATTATTTTGGAGCTTATGTTTGTTTCTATTGAATTTTAGGTGAATCTACAAGAAACGAGAAAGCTCGGTACTACTGACAAGCTTATTGGTGGTACTGAAATTTTAAGAAAAGGAACAGAGTGGAATTGAGGAAACTTGGTAATACTGACATAAGAATCAATACTACTGGCCTTTTAACAAGAGAGTTTAGGATGAATCTTATTACTACCAAAGCCTAGCTTGGTGGTACCAACTTTTACCGAAAATCCAATAGGGAACTTCAAAATAAAAATCTTGCTAGTACCAACGGTCATCTCAGTGGTACCAACAACTTACAAAAGATCATGACTAATCGAGGGCATCAATACTAGTAACACCTAGGCAGTAGTACCGACTTGACGCGGTTAGACCAGATAAAAAATCACAATTAATCTGATGGTGGGGTCTTAATGACACCCTAAGTCACTTCTTTGACTATGTGGATCTGTGGCTTGACCTAGATACCGTGTTCCTTTCCATTGCACGACAACCGAGATTCAAGAGAGAAGAAATCCACATTTTGGCATATTCGGGCACCTCCTGTGGACGGATTTGCAACCAAAGGATAGCAAATTGGCATGTTCGAGAGAGGGGGTCATCCAAACCATCTTCTTCAGGGTTTATTTTAGTTTTATAATATTTCCCACATTTTTCTCTTCTTCTCCCATGTTCTTAACAATGGAAATCATGTGAGGCTAATCCTCTTTGTTCCTTAGGTCCAGGGAGTAGTCCGGTTTTGCATTGTAATCGACAATTTTGAATTAATATGAATATTTTTCTTAATTTATGGACATATGTCTATGATTGCTTCATGAATCACTTGTGCCTAATCACCATAGGTGATTTATTAGACCATTAATTTCTTTGGGAGAGGGGTCAAGGGTTGGAAAACTCATAGATATACACAATTTATACCACACCTCAAGAGAGGGCCTATAGTTGTGAAGGGAATAACCTAGAGAATTTGATAAAAACACTTAACTAACAATCAAATTGTTGTGAGAGTGGAGTTTACATTAGATTAGGTAGTGTATTACACTGTGAAAGTGGGTAATTATTTCTAGAGGTCCCTTGGTGTAGGGTTAGGAGGAATAAATATTAATATAAGAATCTTAATTATAAAGTGAATTGTTATGAAACTGTAATCCTGAGGAATTCATTCCAATTGCGATCACAACCAGTAATCTTAGTTTTACTTCCTATAATTTAGACAATTAAACACGCAATCATTGTTTTTCTTAAGCCTAGCTGATTAGGTCATAGTTAGTAGCATTCTCTGAATATACATTTTCTCCATGTTCAATATTCAGGCCTCTTTAGGCCTATATTACATTGATACATACACTTGCGTTTTATATGTGTGGTCTACATGTATCAAGTTTTTGGTGCCGTTGTTGGAGAAAATAGTGTGTCCAACACTACGAGTGTTTTGACCGGACACTCTAGACCACAAATTTTATTTTTTCTTTTATTATTTTAAAGCTAAATTATAAATATTTATTCAATCATTAGTATCAATTTTTCATATAGATTTCATCAATTACATGTACTAGTGCATGGTGCAAATAAGAAGCACCGATTATGGAGGCTCAACTCCATAAAGTGCATTCCATGAGGAATTCTTATGCAAAGCACATGAGTATAGTAACTCTACACTTAGATTGATTCAAACTCAACCACTTGAAACTCCACCACCTCCAACAAAACAACCTGAACTATAGAGATGGGTGACGTACAAGCAGAAGAGAAGACCATCCGAGAGAAGATAAATGTGTCGTATGCAACAACTTAGCTGGACCCGATTAAAAGGCAAGCTATCAATGTGGGCATCTATCAGATAGACTCTGGCTTGGTGGAATTGGTTAAGTCACAAACATTCCATGGCCACAACATAGAGGATCCAATGGTGAACATCAACAATTTTATCGAGAGTTGTGATATGGTGAAGATTGATAGGGTTCCAAGAAAGGTCATCTACATGAAAATGTTCCCTTCTTCATTGGTAGGCAATGCAAAGTCATGGTTCCTTAACCTCCCACCTGAGTCAATAGAAACATGGGAGGGGATGAAAGACATTTTCTTTGAGTGATATTTCCCACCCCATCAGACAAATGAGTTGGTTATGAATATTTACAACTTCAAGCAATAGGCAGAAGAGTCATATTCTGAAGCATGGGAGAAGTTTCAAAACATGTTGAGGAAGGTCTCTCATCATGGGATCAATCTTTATGGCCAAGCAATGATCTTCTATTACTGGTTGCATCAAGGAGAGAGGACAACACTCAACAAAGTAGGAATATGATTCTTCCTCAACAACAAGGCATCTAGGATTCATAAGATTCTAAGGAATATGGCTAAAAACCAATCATGGGGTGATGAAAGAGAAAGTCCAACAATCGTTAAATGTGTTGGAGAGTCTAAAGTTATTACAACATTGAATGAGAAGTTGGATCTAATTGCTAAGAAATTATATCAGAAGGATGGAAATCCCTCTAGAGGACAGGAAGAAGAATGCATGTATATGCGGTAGCAGAAGTACATGGGCAATGACTACTCTTGGAGGAAGGATCCCAAGTTTTCTTAGAAGGATCCCAATAACTTTCAGTAGGACCCGTCCCAAGCACAACAGGCCAAACCACACTAGTGTGGTGCACATCAACAAGACATGTCCCCCAGTAAGATAAACTGCATTGAAGGAATGTGAGGGAAGATGGTCAGTTATAATGAGGTGATCATTGGATAGATACATAGGGAATTGCAAAATCAAGGAGCTCATTTTTGTAGCATAGAGAATAAGATCTCTCAGATAGTAGCAGAAGTGGCATCCTTGAAGAACCTGTTCAACAACTATTTCTAGGAAACACTAATGTTCCATCGAACAACCATCAGGTGAAAGCAGTATTGATACGTAGTGGGAAGAAATTGTTGAATGAATAGAAGACAATTCTAGATTCAAGTATTAATGCAGCTGACACATGACCAGTGTTGACTACATATTTACTCAAGAAAGACACTATAACATAGTAGAAGGAAGCTGAGGAAGAAACTAATGAGCAAAAGGAGTCTAGGAAAGAGGTATATGTCCTACCATACCAAAGGAAGATAATGACTCCAGTGCCATTTCTAAACAACTTGAATGCTAAGAAGGTTGACCAACAATTTTAGAAGTTTCTAGATTCTTTTAGAAATTTGCATGTCAGCACTCCCCTCATTGATGCAATTGAGTAGATTCCATCTCCCGACAAGTTTCTAAAAGACATAATCAACAAGAAGAGGAGGACAACTAATTTAGATGTAGTGGTTTTGAAATAGCAAGTTAGCACCTTCATTTTGGGAAGACTTCCATCGAAAAAATAAGGTCTGTCTTATTTCAACATATTGTGTTACATTGGGAAGACCATGTTTGGGAAAGCTCAATGCGACTTAAGGGCAATCATTAACCGCATGCCCTTGACCACTTTCAAAAAGTTGGGATTGAAGGAGTTATGAATAGAAATATGACCATACAACTGGAAGACAATTCAGTAGTAAGGTCGTATGGTATATGTGAAGATGTTCTTGTCACAATGGACAAATTTGTATTTCTAACATATTTTGTGGTTATGGAGATGCAAGATGATCATGGCAATTAATTACTACTCGGGAGGCCATTTCAAGCCACAATAGACATGATCTTAGATATGGGAAGAGGAAGAATGACACTGCGTATCAAGGGTGATCACTTTGAAATCAAGATGCCTAAGTCCTGACAAACAACTAAGGAGAAGGCACAATGTCACATGCTACAACATGTTGAAGGAAAGGTGTCTCTATTTTTAGGGAGGCCATTCCTAGACATGGGTCATGTGATGAAAAAGGTAGAAAGGTACATTGGCAGTGGATATCATGGATCATACCAAAGAAGTTTCATTGACCAAGGCGGTGAATATCCTGATAATGAAGAGGAGGAGTGCCCAACGAAAATTTATGAGACAAAATCTTCCACTCTTACCCAAACATATCCACAGCCACCACCGGAGGCATATATCATGAATGTGATAGATGATTACACTCATTTCCATTCTCTGGAGGAGTGTGTCCTGTTCCTAAAGGCATTGCCTTGCTACTATACAAGGAACTATGAAGATCTAGGACTGCCTCCACCACCATTGATTCCATCCCTACAGAGTCTGCCAGAGCTTGAGTTGGATCCATTGCCGCTGCATCTGAAATACATCTTCTTGTAGGAAAATGAGAAGCTTCCAGTCATTATCTCAACCTACTTGAGCATTCATGAGGAGGTGCAGTTAATTGTGGTGCCAAAGAACCACCGAGCTGCGCTTGGGTGGTCAATTGTAGATATCAAGGGGATTTCCCCTAGCTTTTTCCAGAACAAGATCCACATTGAAGAAGGATCCAAGCTGATAGTGAAAGCTCAAAGGCGTCTAAATCTGATTATGACTGAGGTGGTGAAGAAAGAGGTAGTAAACCTTTTGTCGACATGTATAGTCTATGCTATGTCTGACTCAAATTCGGTAAGTCCTACCCAAGTGGTTCCTAAGAAAGGGGGGATAACTGTCACAAAAAATTTATCTAATGAATTGATATCTAATTTGTTAATGATCGGGGGGCATATATGCATTGATTGCTTCTGTTTGAATGCAACCACACTGAAAGATCACTTTTCACTTTCTTTATTGATTAAATTCTTGAGCGATTTGCTGACCGCTCTCATTTCTATTTTCTTGACTGTATTCTAGATATAATTAGATTTCCATTGAACCACAAGATCAAGAGAAATCTACTTTCACGTGTCCCTATTGTACGTTTGCTTACCGTCGGATGCCTTTTGGTCTATGTAATGCACCAACGACTTTCTAGAGATGTATGCTTGCCATTTTTTATGATATGGTTGAGTGTTGTCTCAAAGTATGCATGGATGATTTTCCATTGCATGGAGAGTCTTTTGAGGACTTCCTTGACAGTCTTGACAAGGATTTGCAGTGGTGTGAAGACACTCACTTAGTACTGAATTGGGAAAAGTGTCACATGATGGTGCGTGAGGGAATAGTCTTGGGTGAAAAGGTGTCCAGTAAAGGAATGGAGGTTGACCAAGTTAAGATCAAAGTCATCTCTAAGCTACCTCCACCATCATCAGTGAAGGGAGTGAGGAGTTTTCTAGGCCACACTAGTTTTTATCGATGCTTTATTAAAGATTTTTCAAAGATAGAAAAACCACTTTTGGAATTACTTGAGAAGGATGTTGAATTCAACTTTGATGAGCGATGTTTAAAAGTGTTTGAGGTGTTGAAGGGGAAACTCATATCCACACCTATGGTTCGTGCTCCACATTGGAGCCACCCATTTGAGTTGATGTGTGATGCATTAGATTACATGGTTGGGGTTGTTCTTGGACAACGAAAGGATAAAACACCCATTGTTATCTACTATGCATCAAAGACTCTTAATGATGTCCAGCTAAAATACACAACCACTAAAAAAGAATTGTTGGTGGTAGTTTTTGCATGTGAAATTTTTTTCCAGTATTTGATAGGGACAAAGGTCATTGTGTGGACTGATGACACATCAATTAAGTATTTGTTGCAAAAGAAAGATGTGAAACCTAGACTGATTAGGTGGATTTCACTACTGTAGGATTTTGATATTGAATTTGAAGATAAAGTAGGGAGAAAGAATGTGGTAGAAGATCATTTGTCTAGGCTTGAACGAGTGGATGATAAGGATATATATATACCCACAGTGGAGGAATTTTATGGATGAGAAGTTGTATGCCATTAAAAATTAGGATCCATGGTTTGCAAATATTATGAGCTACATAGCTTGTGGCCAGATTCTTGAAGTTGGGGGTATCGAGATAAAAAGATAATTTTCCATTCCTTGAGATATTATGTGTGGGGCAAACCTATTTTTCTCTAACAGTGTAGGGATGACATTTTGAGGAAGTGTGTACCTGAATGTGAGATTGAAAGTATTTTGGCACATTGTTACTCTTTGCCCATTGGGGGACACCATGCTAGTTCTAGGATTGCTGTAAAAGTTTTAGAAAGCAGTTTCTATTTCCCAACACCCTATAAGGATGACTACAATTTTGTGCTTCAATGTGATGCATGTCAACATGCAAGAAATATATCAAAAAGACATGAAATTCCCTTAAATGTCTTTCAAGAAGTTGATGTTTTTGATTTATGGGGAATAGATTTTATGAGTCCTTTTGTTTCATCTAATTCCAATCTTTATAAATTGTGTGTCGTTGATTACATATCTAAGTGGGTGGAAGCAATTCCAACCCGCACCAATGATGCCCAAGTGGTATGTAGATTTGTAAAAGATCATATATTTTGTAGGTTTAGAGTCCCATGGGAAATGATAAGTGATGGGGGATCTCACTTCACTAATTATACGTTTTTTTCTTTATTGAGAAAATATGGAGTGAGGCACATGGTAGGTACTCCATATTACTCACAAATGCAGGGACAAGTTGAGGTGTCTAATGGGGAAATTAAGAAGATCATAGAAACAAAAATCTCAACCAATAGGACTAACTTGAACATGCAACTTAATGATGATCTTTGGGAATATAGGATAGACTATAAAACACCAATAGGAACAACTCCTTTTAGGTTGGTCTATGGAAGAGCATGTCACTTACCTGTAGAATTGGAGCATACAACCAAGTGGGCATTAAGAAAGCTGAATTACAATGTGGATGATGATAGAAAGAAGAAAATGTTGGAGTTAAATGAATTGGATGAACTCAGATTTGATGCTTATGAGAGTTCAAGGATCTATACGATAGATATAAGAAAATTCATGACCACCATATAATACACAAAGTTTTCACTCTAGGGCAGAAGGTACTTTTGTTCAATTCTAGGTTGAAACTACACCCCAGGAAATTGAGGTCTAGATGGAGATGTCCATTTGTGGTGGTTAAGGCTTTAATCGATGGAGCAGAGGAGATTCGCAATGGAGTTGAACATTCCTTATAAATGGCCAGAGGTTGAAACACTATTTTTAGGGGATACTTGACAGGTGAGAGAGAGGAGTTGAAACTCCTTGAGCTTCACTAATTCATTTGTATTTGAAGGTTGAGCCTAGGACGTAAAACAAGGGCGCTTGTTGGGAGGCAACCCAACCATATTTTACCATATTAAGATTTTGTTCTTTACATTCATGTTTTTAGTCTTAATAGCTTTAGTTTGCATTTTATTATTTTCATTATAGAAAAGGTGCCTTGATCATTTTTGTGTGTTGTGTAGATAGTGCAAAACTCATACCACCAATAGCATACTCAGTGGTACTGATACTATCATAGGGAAAACATGGTCGAGTTTCACAAAAACTCGGTACTATCGACAAACAACTCGGTCGTACTGACGATTTTCAATAGAGACAACCACAATTTTTCTCGGATTACTGACCCCAAAGTCGGAAGTACCGACCCTAAAGTATGAAGTACCAATTTTCTATAGAGATGAACTGTGTTACTGAATAGGGGTCGGTACTACTGACACCCAACTTGGTAGTACTGACTCCATAAACATGCTCCAGGTTCGGGATACTGAGAGATTGTTTGAAAGTATCGAGATTTCGAAAAGACTCGGTAATACCAACACAACAGTCAATAGTACCGACATCACTCGACAGGGGCGAGTATAAATCATCTCAGTACTACCGACATCCAGAAAACCAAAATATGTGGGTGCTCCATCAACAATAACAATTGTCCACATCCAACCATCGATAGTAGCGATTGGACACATACCTTTAGATGTTGGTACTACCAATGCGGATAATCTGCATGCGTGAACATCAATAGAAGAAGGATATTAGTATCAATGGTCAGTACTAACTCACACAGATTGTGGGGGAGAATTTAGTGCTACTGACACTCACGTCGGTACTACCGACGCGACTCCTGAAGGCAACTCATTATCTATAAAAGGAAGGTTGTGGGTTGTGTTTCAATCACACCCACACCACATCCTTTCCAAGAAGAATTGTGCAACTTTTTCCTAGTGATCAGAGTCTTCACTGAGCTCTTTATCCTCTGTCCCTTTCTTCATCTAGGCCGATGGCGTCTAGGCGACCAACTTCCTTGATGATAGGGAACACCACGTTGGTACTAAAGCCAATACTCAGTGATCACGTCAGCACCGACCAAAGAAAAATCTATGAAGGCTTTATGAATCAAGAGCTCATCCCAAAACAGTATGGCGACTGTGATTTCCTTGCCTCCATTAGATTCACTAAAAACCTACACCAAGTTTGTGCAGCCCAAGGCATTGTGGGTTATCACCCTTTCTTCGGCGATTGGCCCACTTACCAAGAAATCATATGCAAATTTTTTGCATCATTGGATATCTACACCATCCCTGAGAATGGGAAAGGATGGTGAGAAGGATGGGTGGAGTTTCATCCTTTTAATGTCACCTATCAGTTGATGCTGAAGGAGTTCAACACCATCTATGGGTGGCTGTTTGGAGATGTGAGCTTCACTAACATCAATTTCAACTACACTGGTGCATGGAGTCTTTTGATGGATTTGCCACATGTCTACACAATAAGTTGGCATATGAACTCTGTCACCAACATCGGGCATCCCTATGCTCGCATTTTACAACACTATCTCACCAAAACAATAGTCTCCGAGCCCGACTAGGGACATGGGAAGGTGTAGTAGGTGGACCTTTATGCCCTTTGGTCTTTGTTATCCTTAAGGCAAGAGATGTTCAACTTTGGCTTCTTCTTTCTACAATACATGATGGAGAAAAAGTGATAGGTGCAGCGGAAGCCCTAGATCCATTTTGGAGGACTCATTACTCCCATTTCTATGCATCTCAATCTATACCTCTCCACCTTCAAGATTTTGAAGACATAATCAAAGTTGGATCTGAACCACTTCAAGAGAGAAAACCTCACCATCGAGTTCCATGGGAAAGTGTATTGTTGTTGTACACTTAGGTAACAATGGAAGGAGTGGAAAATCCCTGATCCCATATTCATCTTGCGAGGGATTCGATACATGAAGTGGCCATAAGAGCATGCCATGGAGGGATATGAAGAATAAGAAGATGACAATGCTAAAAAGGATCAAGAGCAGGAGCAAGATGAAGAAGAAGAGGAGGAAGAAGCTAACATGCCATTTACGAGGTGGTGGGTTATCCAAAAGCACTCCACATGACATGGTGCCTCCAACTCTTCTGCTCCACCACCTACCCAAGATGATGAGTTATACTCAATGGCAGGTATGTATGGCATGTTACAAAAAATAAAACAAGGGAAATAACAATAGACATCAACAATGGTGGGTATCCAAGATATCCAAGAATGACTATACTAGAAACAACATGCCATCTTCGAGAATGAGAGACTTCTCCTGGCCAATAAGGAGAACAGGGATAGATTCCTACAACGGATGGAAAACAACCTGTAGCCATTCTTTGACAACTACTGGAGCCAAGGTTATTTTGGCATCTATCCACAGCCTGCAGAGATGCCGCAACATCCCCAGACATTTCAGAGGACTTTCTACCCCCATGACCCAACCATGAAACAACCACCACCACCACCACCACCATTTTTATCAGTACCAATGTTCCACCTCTTTGTATGGATTTTGACTACAAGGACATAGTCAAATTTAAGCATAGGGGGGTGCCGAAACAACTCTATCTTTTATTGCTTTTTTAGTTCTATTATTTTAAATTTTTTTTAGGATCCACATCATTTTAGTGTAATTGTGGAGAAGTATAAGCATGCTTTTTTTCTTTGTCAATCATAGAATGTGTTCTTCCATGTCTTTGAAACACTACTACAGAACAGGGCTTTAGCGTCAGTTAATTAAGGGCTTTAGTGTCGGTTTCCAAGCGACACCCAAGTGGGCGCTACTAAAGGTGGACCCCTTCGGCATCAGTTCCCAACCAACGCCAAAAAGCTTCCCACCACCGAAAATGTGCCAACAAAGGGACTATAGGCATCGATTTTTTATGAACATCGACACTATAGAATTGTTACAGACGTTGGTTATTAAAAGAACTGACGTCACAACGCTTCCCGCCACCAAAAATGTTCCAGCAAAGGGCCTATAGGTGTCGGTTTTGTAAGATAACTGACGCCATCTCCCCTGCCACTACATCCTCTTGGCCATATCAGCTGAACCGACGTCAGTTTTGTGCTAATAACCGACGCCATATCCCCTGCCTGCCACCACGGCCATGCTTCCCAGCACGAACATGGTTCCTGGCCACATAGATGTCCGTTTTTTATCAAAAACTGCCGCCGTATTTCTTTGGTGTCGGTTTTGTTCAAATAAATGACGTCTATGTTATGATTTTTTTTAATCAGTTTGCAGGCCTGCTGTATGGCTGGTCAGTAGGATGAGAACCTGCAATTTAGTTTTGAATTGTAGGTTTATGAAATCCATTGATATCAGCCAATGCCACAAACCTACAAAATTAACAAGATGGACAATATTATATATATATGTGATTCACACACATGTATAAGCACATTAATTCATATTATTTTTTCATCACACACAAGTTGAAACCAGTAGCAACCTGCAATTCCATTCATTTCATCTCTTTTCACATTCAGACACATGTAGAAACATTTATGTATTGATCATCTTCACACATATATGACAATTCATAAAAATTCATTCACATTCACATAAAAATAATTATGAGAACAAAGTTATTCATTCATCATTGTCATCATTGTCAATAAAATTAAATCTAAAAATTCCCACTCATTGTAGGGCTTTTGCCCATTCTTCTCTTACAACATCTAATTCATCTCTTGTATAGGGAGCATGTACATCGAAACACTTTCCACCTGTGCTGAAGTCAGCAGTTTTAAAGACCTGCAAAGAGAATGAAGTATATATATAATTAATAATATATAATAAGATTGATATATTTTATATTATCTAATGAGACTATGTATAATACCTGCTATATCTTATCGATTTCCATTACGGCATGTTTGCTGATTAGGTCCATAAATAGCATCACATAGTAGGCACATGCCCAGCCGTTGTCTTGTGTAGCACACTATAAATTGAAACATACAAAATATTCAAAAATACAAATAGACACAGTTCACATAAATAATATATACATAGGAGTCAGGAAATTACTTTCACATTCTCCCAAATTAGTGACAGATCCTTTTTCCTGGGGACCTTTCCTCCAGCTTTTTTATACTCTTGTAAAGCCCTACATATGTTAATGTAACCCATTAAATTGCATAATTAAATAGTAATGTAGTAACAAATGTTAACAAATATAAAAACATGAAATATTTCTCACGAGAATAATGGCCTTTTAATTTCTTGTCCATATAATTCCAACTCATTCCCCACAGGATCTAGATAATAGACAATGAACATCTTGGGGACAATAACTAGTAACTCCAGGTAAGAAAGTTAAAAATTAATAACTCAAAATCCACAATAAAAATGAAATTTTCTTAAGTCCAAATTATAAGCAAAGTAAACTTACTCGACATTGAATGGGGCTATTATCACTGTCTTCTTATTTTTACCAAAATATTCAAAAGCATCACAGCAGTATGAAGTAACTGAAGAAGGGTCTGTATCTATAAGACTAATCAAAGATGGAACCAAAAATCCCACATGGGAAAACCCAAAATCTCTACATATCTTGTGTAAGTGGCTGCAAAACATGTATTATGTATGCATTAATATATAAGAAACTAGATCACCATATACAAAACAAGGTATATGGATGTATAAATAAGATCTCACCATATCCACAACTCTATCATAGATGTGTTCAGCCATTGATAACTAAACAACTCCAAAATATCTTGAATAAATATCTTGTTTTCGTATGATTGACCTGCATTAATACCTATGCATTAATACGTACGTATGCAAAACTTGTATTAAGTATGCATTAATACGTATACTGAACTTATATAAATAGATTGTTATCATATGATTTACATGAAGCATCCTCCGGAATAGTAACAATTATAGGGAAATTTGTATCATGTTCGCCGATCCATACTGCCACACCCCTACAATTAGGACCTATCGAGACATGTAGGTCCCTTGGAAGCCAACTTGGTAGTCGAGGAGATGGAGGCTGAGATGTAGCGGGTCTCGTCTTATTGACCTGTATATATAATTTCAGATCAATTGACTCATATATACACACTAACAAATTAAAGTAATGGAAATTTATCATCCAATATCAGTATAGAGGACATCTGCTTCGGGCCACAGTATCACTCCACCTACTACCTCACCAAGTGTTTCAACATCTAGGTGTGCATGAGGCAGTGCAAGATCCGGCTAGTCGGGGAATACATGGATCAGGCTCACACGTACCACACCATTTGGTACTGGATACCCACAAAACATGCATCCTTTAAGGGGTGGGTAAGCCGACGCCTCTGCAATAATATATTCTTGACTTTTTAGTCGGCATGGCTTCAACCCCTACAAATTTACGTAAAGAATGTTATATGCATATATACAAAAACATATCATCTTGAACAAACTAGCTATTATGTCATAAAAATACTTACAGAAGACGTGCTAGGTGGTGGGTCTACATGATTACTCCCAACCACTTCTACAGTAGGAGAAGAGCGGCCTGTCACAGGTACTGTCTGAGTGGCAGGCTGAGACGCCTGCCACTTCGCCGTTGCTTAATTGGATTCTCTTCTCAATTAACAAATCTACCTTTACATGGATAAAAGAAATGCTAGCTTCTGATTATTGAATTCCCTTTTGCAATAATATTCTAAAATAAAAATAGGTTACCTCAGCTTGTGAAAGTCCCACTTTTGGGACAGGTTTGCACTGGGATGGCCTAAAGAATGCTTTGATGCCCACACCAGTACCTGCACCCCGAACACATCCAGGATGCTCTGGGTTACCTAGAGGAACTTCCAGTTCATCCCTTGTGCCCTGAGGGATGAACTTGCCTTCCTTCCTCTACTCGTGCAGCTCCCGCTAATCACCATCAACAAAAATTAGTAAGTAAACATAACAATAATCAATATCGATCAATTTCTCTAAGAGTTGATTTTTACCATTTTTGCAACCGCCTCAGAAGTTATGGGCTTCAGTATGTCTCCCTTCTTATTTTCCTCCCAGCTATCCACATAGCATGGCGAGGCAGAGGTGTGTGAGCAGTAGTAGAGGACTCTACAGTCTCCTGAGTAGCAGTAGGCTGAGCAGACTCAGTCTGTAGTCTTTGGTGAATGCCTACATATCCTCTTGGACCCATTGTGTGGTCATACACATTCAGTGCACGCCTTGCTCTTTGCGCCTCACTGAGGGCCTAGTTAGTTAGCACATTGATATGGTTAGTAACACTAAAGGTTAATCTTGAATAGGTGAAAATATAAAAACGTATATTAATTTAATTAGGAGTGGCGCTTAATACCTTGAATTCATCTGTTTTTCTTTGGGTAACAAACGCCTCCCAGTCTTTGGGGTCCAGGTAGTTCCATTTCTTTGTGGCTTCCTTCTGACTAAATTATTTTTTAAAGAGAATATAAAAAAATTTATTAGTGTAGAGTTAGTGAAATAGTGATCAATGTCTAGAATTGGAAATCAATCAATAACCTCTTATCAGCATCACGTATGTAATCTCGGGTGAGATTGGTCCTATAGTTCCTTAGGACCCTCCCACAGCGTTGTGTCAAACATTTACAATGTAACTTTTCATCCAGACCAAATATGCTCTACAAATTAAATAGAATTGCTATTAACTAGTATCCTAAAAATTAGTAATCTACACAAATAGAATTACAAATAATAATAAATCACACATAGTTCCTTCCATATGTGGTCTTTGTTCCCCTTAGGAACTTTATGCCAGGATTCTAGGATAGAACTGCAATGGCTGCGAGTAAGAACCCCAAGATATGAAACAAATGAGTTGCGGTTCACTCCATATGGATTTCCTGCATGATCGAAATCCACAACCAATTTGGGTCCATTGCCCCTTTGCTGTATTAACTTGTTCATCATTGTGATGCCCCTCACTTTCTCAATTTTCTTTTGTTGCTCATCAAGTGCTGTAATTTCTTTAGGGGGCACATCAACAACCTAAAATTTGATAAAAAACACACTTACATGATATAATTATAAATGAACATATAGATAGAAACCTCAGGGATATATTCTTAAAACTTACATTGTCAGGCGGCGCAAGAACATCCTCACCCTCACGGTGATCATCAGCACGGTCAACATGGGAATGCTTAGCCATCTAAAAGTTCACATTCAAGTTATAAATTTCACATTGTAAAGTAACACTAATTGTAAAGTTCACATTGTAAAGTACACATTTACATTGTAAAGTTCACATTCACATTGTAAAGTTCACATTTACATTGTAAAGTTCACATTCACATTGTAAAGTAATTCACATTGTAAAGTAATTCACATTGTAAAGTTCACATTCACATTGTAAAGTTCACATTCACATTGTAAAGTCCACATTCACATTGTAAAGTTCACATTCAGAATAATAAAACATATAAAAAATATAAACATTCATGTCTCTAATATTGTGATCTTTTATCAATTAACAATCCTTCATTGTGATCCCCATGAACATACAAGTCATTGTGATCCCCAACTTCAATGTTTGGTGGTGTTGGCAACCCAATTGAGAATGGACTGGAGTCATCATACTTATCATAGTACTCTTCTTGTCACGGAACCGGAATCCCAGTCCCATGAAACAAATGTATACCAAAGGAGACATGCGGAAGCGTAAAGCTTAGCACACATGAACAAGTAACAAGAGAAAGGCACCAACATAGTCTCAACATTCAACAAGTATAAATTATACAAAATACATTATATTCATGAATTCAATTACATATTTCCATAGTCAAGGTACAAGTCATTCATGTGCACTAAATCTAGATCTTACAACAAGTACACCTAGCATAGATCACCAAGCCCTTCAACTTTCTAGCCATCTCTGAACCTAAAAACAACATACGAGAAATGGTTCAACACACGAGGTGTTGAGTATGGGGCAGAAAGATACACATATATATAAGCTTTGCATAATTTTGAAAAGATTTCAAGACTAAACGAACAAGAATAAACATGTTAATTGTTTAACAAATGCGAAACCATATTTTATGTCATTTCACTCCATTATACCAACAATATCAAGCATGTTTAAGGCCTTTGACCATCTTCCCGTCGGAAGGGTCCGTAAGGGTGCTCAAGCTTAGCTAACCCTTTTATACGATAGGGACCTCATGGACATAACCAAGAGTTAACCCTTTATCAAAAATATTATAATGGAGTTCTATTTATATATGTGTTCAAGTTATAAAACTGACGAGGCAAACATCGAGTAAGACATAGCAATACTACATGGCAATATTTGAGCAAATAGACAAACAAGCATACAATATATGTCTTTTCAAGCAAGAAAGCGATAGTCATATAACTAGATAAGGCCCATACCTGATTCAGAGATTCTTAACTTAACACGTCCATTACCATCTAGATCATAAGCCAACCTGATTAACACCAAGATTACATATATGCATTAGATTCTCATCATTAACCCTAATTAGATGCATTTTAGGGTTTTGGCAAAAATGGGTTCCAAGTTGCTTATTGGTTCATTATATGATATTGTACTGATCTAGAGGTCATCATGATGGTGTGGTTCAAGTTTCATATCATTATGACGTTATATGCACTTTCTATGATCATCTCAATGTTTAAGGCATTTACATGTATTCTAGGGTCAAAAGACTCACAATAAGACACCCTAGATCATGATTCATCGAGTCAAGAGGTCTATATTTAAAAGATGATTTAGATCAGCAACATTAGGTCATAAGATACATATAACAAGATTAGGTGGTTGTCCATTAGCAACAAGATTAGCAATTTGGGCAAAGTTCAACATTATAGTCCAAAGTAGGCACAGATGTGCAATGGAGGTCATTCATGAACAATGGGTCGATTAGGGCCCTCATTAGGGTCACAAGAGCAAAAGAGCTACTGATTTGATGCTTAGGAGGCTATAAGTATATCAAAGATTCAAACTTCATCATGATCATGCATTAAAGTCCATGAACAAACTACAACATGCATTAGGGACAACCATGGATAAAAAGGGGAGCTTAGGAGCTCAAATTGGTTCAAGGTGAATAAATATTACTGATTTCATGATTATGAGAGTGAATAGTCATTAAATATGCAAGATTGATCATAATAGTGAATAAATGTTCTCAAACATGACTAATGTTAGCATTTTCAAGAAATCGGAGAACAAACATTTGACTTAGGGTCTAGGACTAGGCCCAAAGTGTAGGTCTCGTCCAGTTGATTGATTTGATATATTGGTTTGCATATTTTGGTCTTAGGGTCCAGGAGTTATCATATTCAAGGAATTGATCTTAAAAGGGGAACTATACCTTATTTTAGCTAGAAATCTGGTCAGCTCATTGGATGGGCCTTGGCCGCCCAAGGACGTTGGGCCTATGTACTGGCTGGTCCAAGCCCAAGCGACATCTTCCCCCTCTCCGCTTCATTTCATCGGGACCTCTGTTTGGAACAGAGCAGAAACAGGGGAGTCATCCCCTCCCCATCATCCCAGTGAACCCCGCATGGAGCTCGACCTCGGCACCCAGCTGTCTGGGCGATGGCGACGGTGGTCCACGTGCAACAGATCTAGGGGGTGGTAGGTAGGAAGAAGGTAACGGACTCCCGAGCATCGACCATCTCTTTCCCCCTGCTGTATCCATCGATGAGCAGCAGGGAAGTGGCCGGTGCAGCCACTGTTGTCGTTGTCTGAGCTTCTGAGGCTTGCGGACCCGACGTCGTCTACTGGTCTTCGTGAGGTGAGGGGCGGCGGTGCCCTTCCCCTTGGCCTTGGCATGGGCGATGGCAGGAAGAAAAGGGGGTGTTGCTTGGGAGGCAATATCAGAAAATAGGTGGGAGAGGGACCATTCCAGATCATGTTGGCGACTGGATTAAAACTAGGAAAAGAGCAAGAAGTCCAAGGGAAGCGGGGTATATAAGGGAGCAAAGGTTTAGGGTTTCCAGTACTGCTTCCATTCTCCTCCATTGCCCGATTTGGAGGGGGAGGAGGAAGGGTGGATTCCTGTTCTCGGTAACTTCTTGAAGGGGAAAGACAAAAGGAAACCAACAGATGGGCCGATATCTAATATTTTGGGCCCAATAAGCAAGGAAAGGGATAATTTAGGCTAGAACAAGGGTATATCATAGAAAATTCATATAAAATCTTAGCAATGTCCAAATAATCTCAAATTTGGAACATATCTTCATAATAGGGTCAAGCATAATTATGCAAAATATCAAATCAAAATAAGCACGTATGATCAAGAATTTAATCAAAGGGTTCAAGGGTATTGCGACACTAACATTTCATGCATATATGTGTATCCTATTGACTCAAAATGTAGAATCTTTGACTTTGGTGGACATGATAGATTTATGAAGTGATGGGTGACATAAATAGTAAGGACCTAAAGTAAAAAGAGTAATTATGCACAAATAGGAGAAAATCCACTTTATCACACTTCTTCCTCTATAGGATCTTCAATGAACTATCTTTTACCATGAAGAACAACCGACCATTTATCATTTGCAGGATCATCGATATAAAATACTTATTTCGCATGTGATGCCAATATGAATGGTTCACCCTTCTCGCCAATCTTTTCAAAGTTTACTAACGTGAAACCCAATTCATCCACTATAACTCCTTTGTTGTTATCAACCCAATTATATTTAAAGAGTGGAATTCTAAAATATACATAGTCAAACTCCCATATGTCTTCAGTGACACTGTAATATGACATTTTAGCATCACGTGGACTCTTATCCTTTGCACTTGCAAAAACAATGAAGACGCTTGAAGGGTGACCCCACTGTTTTGGACGCCACTCTTATCATCTTGACGCTTTGTGTAATACGAGAATCCATTTATGTCAAACCCTTCATAAGACATAACATTCAATTTTGGTTTAAAGGTGAGGCATTTGATGGTTTCAGTAAGATTATATGGTGTTTGAGATAGTTGATGTAAGACTTTATCTTCAAACCACTTAATAAATGTCTGGTTATGCTCTCTAGCAAGCCACATTGAATTGGATCGAGGATATTGTCTCTTGATGAAATTAGTATGTTCCTCGATATAAACACTCACTTCATCAATGTTGTGTAAAATATACAAGTGACCTTGCTCCAACTGCTCACGGCTGATTACTTTCACCCGTGATCCTACAGTTGCGTTGCCAAAATGCTCCTCAATTTTCTTGTCATTCATAGGAGCATCATTAGCACTCAAAAAGTCATTGCAAAAATCCATAACCTCTCTCGTCACATAACCCTCAATAATACTCCCTTCAGGCCAATAACGGTTTCAAACATCACCTTTAAGAAAACTCATGTATCGTTCAAAGGGATACATCCAATGCAAGAAAACTGGTCCCAACATTTTCACTTCCCTAGTCAAGTGGACAATAAGATGTACCATGATATCAAAGAACGAAGGAGGAAAATACATCTCAAGCTGACATAGGGTAACAACCACTTCTCTTTGAAATTTATCGAGAGTATCAGGGTCAATAACTTTATTGCACAGACTATTGAAAAATAAACAAAGTCTGGTGATTGCAAACCGTACATGCTTTGGCAATATAGATCGAATTTCCATGGGAAATATTTGTTGCATTAGAGTGTGACAATTATGAGATTTAAGACCTATCAACTTCAAATCTTTCATTGATACCAATGTACGGATGTTGGATGAGTAACCCTGTGACACCTTAACATTTACCAAGCATTCACAAAAAGCTTTCTTCTCCTTTCTAGACAATGTGTAATAAGCGGGAGGTAAGTATGTTCTCCGATCTCTACTAACTACTTCTATTAATTATGTCCTTATTCCCATTTCACGTAGGTCCATTCTGGATTTTATCCCATCTTTAGTCTTACCTGGTATATTCAATAGAGTACCCATGACGCTATCACATACATTTTTCTCAACGTGCATGACATCGATACAATGCCTGAATGTCAAAGAACTTCAATAAGGAAGATCCCAAAATATTAACTTCTTCTTGAATAAAGACATGTCAGTCTGTGTGGCCATCGTACATTGTGATCTCTTACCAAATTCATTGGTAATGTCTTTTACTCTTTCATAAACATCCTCCCTTAATATAGGTTTAGGTGCACTCTGTTCCTCATTCTGTCCATTGAATGCTTTGCGAAACCTACGATACTGATGAAATTTTGGAAGAAACCTTCGATGACCAAGATATACAGTCTTGCCTCCATGTTTTAGTCATATTGAATTAGTGTTCTCTTCACATATAGGACACGCTTTAGATCCTTTGACACTATATCCAGACAAATTCCCATACGCTGGAAAGTCATTCACAGTGCAAAACAACATAGCATGCAAACAAAATGTCTCTCTTCATGAAGCATCATAGGTCATCACACCTTCACCCCAGAGCTTCTTCAAGTCATCAATCATAGGTTCAAGATAAACATCGATATCATTTCCATGTTGTTTAGGGCCTGATATCAAAGATGACATCATAATATACTTATTTTCCATACACAACCAGGGAGGAAGATTGTATATAACAAGCATAACTGACCAAGTGCTAAATTTCCTACTCAATGTCCCGTACGGATTCATCCCATCTGTACAAAGCCCAAGTCTTAGATTCCTGTCTTCTTCACCGAATTCAGGGTACAATAAATCAATCTTCTTCCAATGTGGGGAATCAGACGCATGTCGTAGGATCCCATCATTATTTTTCTTAACATCAGCATGCCACCTCAAATTCTTCACATCTATAGGATTGACAAACAAGCGTTGAAACCGTGGTATTATAGGTAGATACCACATCACCTTGGCAGGAGAACCAGTTTTGGACTCCCCCAAAGTCGTCAATTTATACCTTGACGCACTACAGGACAATCTTTCAAATCCACATAGTCTTTTTGAAATAATACACAATCATTCGGGCATGCGTGTATCTTCTTGGCCTCCATTCCCATTGGGTACAAAAATTTCTTTAACCGGTATGTTGAGATTGGCAGCTCGTTTCCTTCAGGAAGAATTTCTTTAAACAAAGACAACAATGACGTGAAGCTTTTGTCGCTCCATCGATTGTTATCTTTCAGTTTATAAAATCTCAACACAGTGCTAAGCTTTGTAAACTTACAACCTATGTATAACGGTATCTCAGCATCATGCAGAATATTTCTAAACATGGGAGGTGGGTCGGTGTGCTCTACACCACAACTATCCAGCATTGCATCAACGATGTCTACTGGAACTGGTTCGTTGACATCTATGTCATTGAAGGAAATTTCTTCTTCCACACAAGCACTGCTATTGACATCCACTGATTTCAAGTTTGAAATTTCTCCATGCCAGTGCCATTCTGTATAGCCTTGTACAATCTCGTTGCACATGACATGACTTTTGATTTCGTCACTAGTGCTGACTTTCAAGTTGTTACCGCAATGCCTACATGGACAGTAGAACCTATCTCCAGGTTGTTTCCTATGTTCCTCGACAAATCGAATAAACTGGTCAAGACCAGAAATAAACTCGGGGGTGCAGCGATTTGTAATGGACATCCATGATCTATCCATTCTATGATCAAAGAGAAAACAAGTATATATTAGAACAAGATTAGGGTCTAGGGTTAAAAGATTAGGGTTTATGGTTAAAACTTTAGGGTAAGCTCTTATATATAATTAATGGTTAAAACATCCTAAGTGAGATTAGGTGTTCAAGAACAGTTCCAAACCGGGGACTATCCAAGATTTACTCCTAATGAGTAAATCTTGGACGTGTTTCTAGGCCAGCAAATACATGTGTTGTCATTCTTATATATAATAAATGTATACCACCTATCCCATTCTTGAACACATAATCTCACTAGTAAGTGTATAATGTGTATTGGGTTTTCAAGAAAGTTTCGGCAGCATTTCCCTATTGTTTTCTAAGTACATATGTACTTAGAGAACAAACGGGGAAATGTTATCGAAATTTTCTTGAAAACTCAATACACATTATACACTTACATCCTAAGTGAGATTAGGTGTTCAAGAATAGTCCCAAACCGGGGGCTATTCAAGATTTACTCCTAATGAGTAAATCTTGGACGAGTTTCTAGGCCAAAAAATACATGTGATGTCATTCTATAACATTGATTTCAACATTTCGAGTGTCCATGCATGTTCATCATCAAGGTAAAGATTACACATAAATTAGTATGACCTAGGGATGGAGAGATAATTCATAATTGATTTCAAAATTTCAAACTAGATCATGCATTATCATCAATCTACATCATACAATAGGGATTCATGTAGATGTTAGGGTGACACATCACTATAAAATCAGAGTTTTAACATTAAGGTTTTAATATCTTACATAGATTGATCACAAGATTTCAGCAATATAGTTAATTTAAGACTATATATGGTGAAATGTGTATTAGGTTTTTAATATCTTAATTCAACATGCATCAAAATTTATAGAATTAGGTGAAGCATTAGTATTCAATTGCAAATGTATCTTCTTCCTTCTCCCTCCTTACCAAATGGATAAAAGCAAGGCACGACCGACACATGGGCTGGACACGACGGCCGTGGCTATGTTTGCCGACCACGGCCGTGCTGGCCAGCACGACCGTGGTCGGCCAACACAGCCACGACCGCCGTGTCTAGCCCATGTGCAGGTCGTGCCTTGCTTTATACATTTGGTATAAGGAGGGAGCAGGAAGAAGAAGGGGTGGAGGAAGAAGAAGAGGTAGAGGAAGAAGAAGGGAAGAAGCTTACCTGTCAATGACGTGGAGGAAAGAGAGCATGCCAGCACGGCCGTGGTCGGCCAACACAGCCACGACCACCGTGTCCAGCCCACGTGCAGGTTGTGCCTTGCTTTATACATTTGGTATAAGGAGGGAGCAGGAAGAAGAAGAGGTGGAGGAAGAAGAAGAGGTAGAGGAAGAAGAAGGGCAACAACTTACCTGTCAACGATGTGGAGGAAAGAGAGTAGGGTAGTAAGAGAGTGGCCGGCCAGAGCAGTGATCGAGCTGGAGCTAGCAGCAAGCGGAGGCGACGAGCAGCGGACTAGCAAGCGGCGACAGAGGTGGGGGCAGAGGAGCAGCGAGCGGCGGTGAGCAGAGGAATTGTCGGAACCTAAAACCTTGATGAATCATAGAATGAATGAAACAGAAGGGGAAGAGTCTGGCTTGTACGGGTACTGTTAAGTTAATAATAGGCATCGATTTTTAAAAACAACTGACCCTAAAAACTATAGGCATTGGTTACCATAAAAAAATGACGTCCATTGGACAATCTTAACCCTAAAAATTTTTGCGGGGACGGCGCGCGAAACCTTATCAGCGTCAGTTTTCCCACAAAAACTGACGACCTTTGGAGGTAAATTTTTTCGTCATTAGGCATCGGTTATTAGGTCAAAAAACCGACACCGTATGTGAAACTTTGGGGGTAATTTTTTTCACTCAAAATATTGGATTTGGCGGGCTATTTTAGGCATCGATTCATTATAGGGAATCGACGCTAAATAAAAAGTGATACCCGTGTCTGGCCAGTCTTCAAATATAGATTTCGGTCTCTGTAATTAGCCGACGTTGTAGGGTTTAGGCGTCGATTTTCATTAATAACTGACACCTCTAAATGTGACGTTATAAGCTATTTCTGTAGTAGTGAAATGAAAAAAATAAAAACTAAAAAAATAGCTTAGTTGCATTTTTTTAAGGCAACATCACTCACAGAAGTGTATGGGTTAGTCATCTTATGGACATTTTATATGAATGAAAATCTCAATTATCCATAAACTATGAGTGATGATGGGGTTTGAGTCTGAATTTATCAAACAATTAATGGGATGTTATATTAAAGTTTTACAGAGAAATCCTAAGGTTACCCTATACACAGGTCAGTAATAGCTAGATATATCATAGCTTAAGAAAGGCATTGTTTATGAGTTTTGTGGTTCCATCCATTCTTCCATCTATTTTGATTCACCACTTTAAGATGATCAAGTAACCTGTATCATTTCCTCTTGATTGCATTGCATAGAACAATAGATGTCATGATAGTTAGTTTCTTTTTATTGCATTCACTACTATAGAAATAGCTTATACCATCACATTTAGAGGCGTCGGTTATTAACAAAAACTGACGCCTAAACCCTACAACATCGACTAATTACAGAGACCAACATCTATATTTGAAGACTGGCCAGACACGAGTATCACTTTTTATTTAGTGTCAGTTCCCTATAATGAACTGACACCTAAAATAGCCTGCCAAATCCAAATTTTTGAGTGAAAAAAATTACCCCCAAAGTTTCACATACGGCGTCGATTTTTTGACCTAATAATCGACGCCTAATGACGAAAAAATTACCTCCAAAAGTCGTCAGTTTTTGTGGAAAAATCGACGCTGATAAGGTTTTACGTGTCGTCCCCACAAAAGTTTTTAGGGTTAAGATTGTCCAATGGATGTCAGTTTTTTCTGGTAACCGAAGCCTATAGTTTTTAGGGTCGGTTGTTTTTAATAACTGACACCTATTATTAACTTAACAGCACCCGCACAATCTAGACTCTTCTCCTTCTGTTTCATTCATTCCGCAATTCATCAAGGTTTTAGGTTCTGACGATTCCTCTGCTCACCGCCGCTCGCTGCTCCTCTGCCCCCGCCTCCACCGCCGCTTGCTGGTCTACTGCTCGCCGCCACCGCTTGCTTCTAGCTCCGGCCGCTTCTCTAGCTCCAACTCGATCACTGCTCTGGCCGGCCACTCTCTTGCTACCCTACTCTCTTTCCTCCACGCCGTTGACAGCTAAGCTGTTTCCCTTCTTCTTCTACCTCTTCTTCTTCCTCCACCTCTTCTTCCTCTTGCTCCCTCCTTATACCAAATGTATAAAGCAAGGCACGACCTACATGTGGGCTGGACACGATGACCATATATGGTTGTGTTGGCCGACCATGGCCGTGCTGGCCAGCATGGCCGTGGTCGGCCAACATAGCCACAACCTCCGTGTCTAGCCCACATGCAGGTCGAGCCTTGCTTTTATCCATTTGGTAAGGAGGAAGCAGGAAGAAGAAGATATATTTGCAATTGAATACTAATGCTTGACCTAATTCTATCAATTTTTATGCATGTTGAATTAAGATATTAAAACCCTAATACACATTTCACCATATATAATCTTGAGTTAACTATATTTCTGAAATCTTGTGATCAATCTATGTAAGATATTAAAACCCTAATGTTAAATCTCTGATTTTGTAGTGATGTGTCGCCCTAACATCTACATGAATCCCTATTGTATGATGTAGATTGATGATAATGCATGAGCTAGTTTGAAATTTTGAAATCAATTATGAATTATCTCTCCATCCCTAGGTCATACTAATTTATGTGTAATCTATATCTTGATGATGAACATGCATGGACACTCGAAATGTTGAAATCAATGTTATAGAATGACAACACATGTATTTGTTGGCCTAGAAACCCATCCAAGATTTACTCATTAGGAGTAAATCTTGGATAGTCCCCAGTTTGGGACTGTTCTTGAACACCTAATCTCACTTAGGATGTAAGTGTATAATGTGTATTAGGTTTTCAAGAAAATTTTGGTAGCATTTCCCCGTTTGTTCTGTAAGTACATATGTACTTATAGAATAGTGAGGAAATGCTGCCGAAATTTTCTTGAAAACCCAATACACATTATACACTTACTAGTGAGATTAGGTGTTCAAGAATGGGATAGGTGGTACACATTTATTATATATAAGAATGACAACCCATGTATTTTTTGGCCTAGAAACCCATCTAAGATTTACTCATTAGGAGTAAATATTGGATAGTCCCCGGTTTGGGACTGTTCTTGAACACCTAATCTCGCTTAGGATGTTTTAACCATTAATTATATATAAGACGTTACCCTAAAGTTTTAATCATAAACCCTAATCTTTTAACCCTAGACCCTAATCTTGTTCTAATATATACTTGTTTTCTCTTTGATCATAGAATGGATAGATCATGGATGTCCATTCCAAATCGCTGAACCCCTAAGAGTTTATTTCTGGTCTTGACCAGTTTATTAGATTTGCCGAGGAACACAGGAAACAACCTGGAGATAGGTTCTACTGTCCATGTAGGCATTGCGGTAACAACTTGAAAGTCAGCACTGGTGACGAAATCAAAAGTCATGTCATGTGCAATGGGATTGTACAAGGGTATACAGAATGGCACTGGGATGGAGAGATTTCAAACCTGAAATCAGTGGATGTCGATTGAAGTGCTTGTGTGGAAGAAGAAATTGCCTTTGATGATGTAGATGTGAACGAACCCGTTCCAGTAGACATCGTTGATGTGAAGCTGGATAGTTGTGGGGTAGAGAACACCGATCCACCTCCCATGTTTAGAAACATTATGCATGATGCCGAGATACCGTTATACACAGGTTGTAAGTTTACGAAGCTTAGATCTGTGTTGAGATTGTATAAACTGAAAGCTAACAATCGATGGAGCGAAAAAAGCTTCACATCATTGTTGTCTTTGTTGACAGAAATTCTTCCTAAAGAAAACGAGCTGCCAATCTCAACATACCGGTTAAAGAAATTGTTGTGCCCATAGGAATGGAGGCCAAGAAGATAAATGCATGCCCGAAGGATTGTGTATTATTTCAAAAGGACCATGTGGATTTGAAAGATTGTATGAAATATGGTGCGTCAAGGTATAAATTGATGACTTCGGGGGAGTCCAAAACTGGTTCTCCTGCCAAGGTGATGTGGTATCTACCTATAATACCATGGTTTCAACGCTTGTTTGCCAATCCTATAGATGCAAAGAATTTGAGGTGGCATACAGATGTTAAGAAAAATAATGATGGAATCCTACGGCATGCGTCTGATTTTCCACAGTGGAAGAAGATTGATTTATTGTACCCACTGTAGAAGTGGTTGGGAGTAATCCTGTAGACCCACCATCTAGTACGTCCTCTGTAAGTAATTGTATGACATAATAGCTAGTTTGTTCAAGATGATATGTTTGTGTATATATGCATATAACATTCTTTACGTAAATTTGTAGGGGTTGAAGCCGTGCTGACTAAAAAGTCAAGAATATATCTTTGCAGAGGCGTCGGCTTATCCATCCCTTAAAGGGTTCATGTTTTATGAGTATCCAGTACCAGATGGTGTGGTACGTGTGAGCCCGATACATGTATTCCCCGACTGGCCAGATCTTGCACTGCCTCTTGCACACCCAGATGCTGAAACACTTAGTGAGACAGTAGGTGGAGTGATACTATGGCCCAAAGCAGATGTCCTCTATACTGATATTGTATGATAAATTTCCATTACTTTAATTTTTTAGCGTGTATATATGAGTCAATTGGTCTATAATTATATATACAAGTCAAAAAGATGAAACCCGCTACATCTCAGCCTCCACCTCCTCGACTACCAAGTTGGCTTCCAAGGGACCTACATGCCTCGATAGATCCTAATTGTAGGGGTGTGGCAGTATGGATCGGCAAACATGATACAAATTGCCCTATAATTGTTATTATTCCGGAGGATGCTGCAGGTAAATCATACGATAACAATCTATTTATACAAGTTTAGCATACATATTAATGCATATGTAGTACAAGTTCTGCATACATACGTATTAATGTATAGGTATTAATGCAGGTCAATCATACAAAAACAAGATATTTATACAAGATATTTTGGAGTTGATTAGTTATCAATGGCTGAACACATCTATGATAGAGCTGTGGATATGGTGAGATCTTGTTTATACATCCATATACCTTATATTATATACGGTGATATGGTTTCTTATATATTAATACATACGTAATACATGTTTTGCAGCCACTTACACAAGATATGTAGAGATTTTAGGTTTTCCCATGTGGGATTTTTGGTTCCATATTTGATTAGTCTTGTAGATACATACCCTTCTTCAGTTACTTCATACCGCTGTGATACTTTTGAATATTTTGGTAAAAATAAGAAGACGGTGATAATAGCTCCATTCAATGTCGAGTAAGTTTACTTTGATTATAATTTGGACTTAAGAAAATTATATTTTTATTGTGGATTTTGAGTTATTAATTTTTAACTTTCTTACCTGTAGTGGTAGGCATTGGGAGTTACTAGTTATTGTCCCCAAGACATTCACTGTCTATTATCTAGATCCAGGGGGAATGAGTTGGAATTATATGGAGATGCAATTAAAAGGCCATTATTCTCGTGAGAAATATTTCATGTTTTTATATCTGTTAACATCTGTTACTACATTAGTATTTAATTATGCAATTTAATGGGTTACATTAACATATGTAGGGCTTTACAAGAGTACAAAAAAGCTGGAGGAAAGGTCCCCAAGAAAAAGAATTTGTCACTAATTTGGGAGAATGTGAAAGTAATTTCCTGACTCCAATGTATATATTATTTATGTGAACTGTGCTTATTTGTATTTTTGAATATTTTGTATGTTTCAATTTATAGTGTGGTACACAAGACAACGGTTGGGCATGTGCCTACTATGTGATGCTATTTATAGACCTAATCATCAAACATGCCATAATAGAAATCGATAGGACACAACATGTATTATACATAGTCTCATTAGATAATATGAAATATATCAATCTTATTATATATTATTAATTATATATACGTCATTTTCTTTGTAGGTCTTTAAAATTGCTGACTTCAGCACAAGTGGAAAACATTTTGATGTACATGCTCCCTATATGAGAGATGAATTAGATGTTGTAAGAGAAGAATGGGCAAAATCCCTACAAAGAGTGGGAATTTTTAGATTTAATTTTATTGACAATGATGAAAATGATGAATAAAGAATAACTTTGTTCTCATAATTATTTTTGTGTGAATGTGAATGAATTTTTATGAATTGTCATATGTGTGTGAAAATGATCAATACATAAATGTTTCTACATGTGTCTGAATGTGAAAAGAGATGAAATGAATGGAAATGCATGTTGCTACTGGTTTCAACATGTGTATGGTGAAAAAATAATATGAATTAAATGTGCTTATACATGTGTGCGAATCACATATATATAATAGTATCCATCTTGTTAATTTTACAGGTTTGTGGCATGTTATTGGCTGATATAAATCAATGCCATAAACCTGCAATTCAGAACTGAACTGCAGGTTCTCATCCTGCTGACCAGCCATACAGCACGCTTGCAAACTGATTAAAAAAAATCCTAACATAGGCGTCGGTTATTTGAACAAAACCGACACCAAAGAAATAATGTGTCGGTTTTTGATAAAAAAACTGACGTCTATGTGGCCAGGAACCACGGCCGTGCTGGGAAGCACGGTCGTGGTGGTAGGTAGGGGATATGGCATCGGTTATTAGCACAAAACCGATGTCGGTTCAGCTAATATGGCCAGGAAATATGGCCGTGTTGGGAAGCACGACCATGGTGGCAGGGGAGATGGCGTCGGTTATCTTACAAAACCGACGCCTATAGGCCCTTTGCTGGCATGTTTTCGGTGGCAGGAAGCATTGTGACGTTAGTACTTTTAATAACTGACATGTGTAACAATTCTATAGTGTCAGTGTTCGTAAAAAACGGACGCCTATAGTCCCTTTGCTGTCATGTTTTCGGTGGCGGGAAGCTTTTTGGCATCAGTTGGGAACCGACGTCGAAGGGGTCCACCTTTAGCGGCGCCCACTTGGGTGTCACTTGGAAACTGACACTAAAGCCCTTAATTAACCGATGCTAAAGGCCTGTTATGTAGTAGTGATTAGTTGTAGATAAAAAAAATAAAAAGAAAAAAAATATTATGCATATCATCTAGTTTCATAACAACTCCATGTAGATTGCATACTTTTTGCATCATTCATTCTACACCATGTACACATGTATTTTCTTATGAAATTAACTATGCAGGGATACACATCCATACCTATTAAAGGTATAATGAAAGAAAAAAAGGAGAAGTTTGATTGGTGTAGTGAAGCCCAAGCATACTCTTCAATCATGCTAAAACATGGGGTAAAAAAAAAAGAAAATTTTAGTAAAGAGGTAGAGTAGGATTCCCTAGCTCAGCTTTGGATCATCCTTCAAAAAGAAGATGAACTCATGTACATGATGCATTCTTTATTTCACTTTCATCACTCGAATGAATTTTTTAGTGCATACACCATTCCACCCACAATAGTAGACATTAGGATTCATGCATTTGTTCATTTTCACCATGTTAGGTTCATCATGCTTTAGTCTTGCATAAATGATTCAAAGTTACTTGTGATTCTTCATAAGCCACCTATTTCATTCCATTCATTGCTCCTATTGGTAGGCCACAAATGTGATTGATCTCCTCATTCATTCTTATAAGGAGAGATGCTTCCAAATAGTTGGTAGTTATGAAAGAGCAATGTATATAGGGAATCACATGATGCACCGAGTGAATGCTTAATTGACTATGATATTAACTGATCTATTGATAGTATTTCATTGATATGAGGATGGACATCTTTTATGGATATTTTTGGTCACTTGAGAATAGTTAATTGTTTAGTAGTCACTAAAGGTCGTCTTGGGACGGGCCAGGTGGTGATAGTTGAAAATGGAAATTCATATTCCTTGCCCTTTTTTTGACTTGTCTCAAACAGATTTGAGGGTGTGTTTCTTGAGGATGAGCAACATTTGAGCTTAGGGGATTTTGATGCATTGGATATTTGTTGGTTTTTAGGATGTTTTACTACATTTTGTGTGCACTTATGATCCATTTTCTTATCAATTGTGCATGATTTATCATTAATATAATATGTTACATAATTGCATCAAATATTCGTTATTTTTATTGTTCCCATTGATTTATTATTTTTTTGGAGCATATGTTTCTTTTGTTGAATTTTAGGTGAATCTTCAAGAAACGACATAACTCGGCACTACCAACAATCTTGTCGGTAGTTCCGACATTTGATAAAAAGTAACTAAGTGTAATCGAGAAAACTTGATAGTACCGATACAAGAATCGGTACTAATGACATTTTAATACGAGTATTCATGATGAATATCAGTACAACTGACATCCAACTCGGTGGTACCGAATTGCATTGAAAATCCATTGGGGAACTTCAGAGAAAATCTTGGTACTACCAACGGTAAGCTTGGTGGTACCGACATATTATAGAAGATCATGACTAATCAAGGGTGTCGATACTACTGATACCAAGTCGGTATTTGACTTGATGCAGTCAAGACAGATTGAAAATCACAATTAATTCGATGATCGAGATTTGATGATGCCCTAAGTCACTTCTATGACTAAGGGGATTTGTGATCAGATCTAGATATCACATTCCTTTCTATTGCACAATAATAGAGAGCTAGGAGATAAGAAAGGAGAGAAGAAAGTCACGTCCTGGGAGATTCGGGCACCTCCAGTGGACGGATTTGTAGCCAGAGGATATCAAATCTGCACATTCAAGAGAGTGAGTAATCAAAACTATCTTCTTTAGGGGTTATTTTAGTTTCTAATGTTTCCCACATTTTTGTTTTCTTCTCCCATGTTTTTGACAATGGAAGTCATGTGGGGATAATCCCCTATAGGACCTGAGAGTAGCCCAGTTTTGCATTGTAATTGACAGTTATGAATTAATATGAATATTTCTCTTTAATTCTGGACATATCTTTATGATTGCTTCATGAATTGCTTGTGCCTGATCACCATATGTGATTTCTTAGACCATTAATTATTTCAAGAGAGGGATTAAGGGTTGGAAAACTCATAGATATAAATAATTTATACCACACCTCGAGAGAGGGCCTACAATTGTGAAGGGAATAACCCATATAATTTGATAAAGAATCTAACTAATAATAAAGTGCTATAAGAGTGGAATTTCTATTAGATTAGATTGTAAATTACACTGTGAGGGTGGGTAATTCTTACTACAGGTCCCTTGGTCCTTGGTTAGGAGGAATAAATATTAATGAAAGAATGTCAATTGCAATGTAAATTGTGGTGAAATCATAATCTTAAGGAACGCTTTCTAATTGTGATCACAACTAGTAATCTTAGTTTTAGTTCCTACAATTTATGCAATTAAACAACCTACCACTATTTTTCTTAAGTCTAGCTGATTAGGTCATAGTTAGTAGCGGTATCTAGATACACATTTTCCCCGTGTTCGATATATGGGCCTCTTTAGGCCTATATTACATTGATACATGCACTTGTGTTTTGGATGTGTAGTTTAAGTGATAAAGTAAAATATCTTGACAGATATTTTCTGATACATCTAAATGATCAACATTATACTTTGAAATATATGTTTTGCAAATAAAGCATTAAATAACAATGCAAAAGAAAGCATAATTGTACCCAGTAATAAGTGAAATATTCTTCGTGTAGACATATCATATGATCAAATCATGACTCAACAAGTAGGCATACAAAAGGTAAAATTGGGTTTTGTTGAAAAGATTAACTGTTGTGGAAGTATTTAGTTCATTGGGAAGTAATCATGCTCCTCACTTACATTCAAAATTTCTCTTTGATTCCTCACTTCATTCAAAATTGTTCTTAAATGAAAGCTATAGCATTTGTGTTGATGCAAAGAAGATGCAAAATATAGACGATATGACTTTTTTTTGTAGGTGACAAAGCTATAGTGATTATGGATTAACCATTAGGTTCTTCTCTTCCATATACACATTCATCACTTCCTCAAGACATGTATCAACTGTAAATGATTCTATGGGATCTTCAAGAACCAATTTTCCAATTTGTCAGAAGATTTGTTAGTTTCCTTATTAACTTTTTGAAATGAATAAAATCAAACTATTGTGTATGATTGAGGGTTCTTTGAGAAAGATCCAAGTACTTAGTAAGGCACATACTTGGATTCTCAATGTATCTGATGGATAGGAGGGAGTCTGGGACATCTCATAAGATCTCTTTGTTTGGCTGCTTGATGCCCCTCATAATGGTAAGCATTTCACCTTCCAATGGATCAATATGTGTGTGTTTGCAACATCCATCGATTATTTAGTCCCCATTCAAACATCTAATGATAAAGCTCATGTAGACTTTGTGATTCACAATGCATAAAGTCACATCCACAAAGATTTGTAACCATTCATGTTGTGGGGCTTTCCACTTGGGCTTACTTATGCAGAATGTTATCCCTGTTTGTGCCTCATTTTGCTTCCATACATCCATGACATTACTGGTCATCTTCCTTATGTCTATGATAGTCTCAAAGGTAGGCTTCATTAGTTTTCTAAATATTTCCAAATTCCTTGACTTTCAAATCCGCCTATAGGCCACCATGAATAAAATGTTCCAGTTGTGAGATTTATTTTGTAGATTATGTTTGATCCAGTTCTTGATGTTTGAGTTATGAAAGAAAATGACATCCGTCATTTGCTGGAGGCGCATCCAAATCTCCTTGGCCTTTGAACAATTGCAAATAGCGTGAAGTGACGATTGAACATCAAGTCTGCATCATTCACAATTGTTGTCACTAGTCATGTGTCTCCTCTTTCTCAAAGATTTTTGAAGGATACGATTGTGATGCAAAAGTCATATAAAGGTTCTAATCACAGAGGGGGACATTTTTCTTCCAAATGATATTCCAATTACACTGTGAAGTCTTAACTTTCTGATTAGCCAATTTTCTATAAAGTTTTTTAATTGAGAGTCGTCCTTGTGGATGGTTAGACCAATAGATATCATCATTACATAAGAAGTCATGGTGAGTTTGAATGGATCACATTATATTCACACTATCATATTCAAAGAAGTGTTGGAGAAATTGACATACCACTCTCCTTCCTAAACCAAGCTGGCAACTTTGAGCTCTATAAGATCTTCTGGGATAACCTGATTACTCTTCAAAAGGGTGCTCGTTCTCCTTACAACCACTAATCATATCAAACATTAGTGTCATATCCATTGACTACAACTATAATAGAAATGTCCTTTATATGGGAAAGTTTCGAATTAATAACACGCCAAAGTGTTGAACCAATTATACGCAAACCCCTTGGTGTTTAATATTTAGCTACCATGAGGGGTTTCCACATTGGTGCTTTCTAGTTGAGAAATTTTCATTTAATCTTCATAAACATGGCTTCATTAAGTTCCTTCATAGCTCTAATCTGCAGTCCGCCCTCAGTATTCATAGCTAGTAATTTTGCCCAAGACACCAAGTGGGTGGTCCTACTTTGTGAACAAACACTCCAAAAAAGTTCATCGTGATTTGATCTAACCTATCACAAATAGAGATAGGTGTCTTTGAAGCTTGTATGATAGGAGAAGCAGTGGTAGTTAGTGCCAATTTCACCAAACCAATTCTGCCTGCTAGAGAGAGATTTCTATTATATTAATTTTGACTTGGTACCTATTGACTAGATCTATGTAAATATCCTTTGAGTTCCTTTTGTAAATGATTGGGAGTCTCAAAGTCCCATGCTTAGGGTATTCCCAGTTTTCTATGATAACCCTGCACTTTGCACTTGATGTCTATTTCAAGAAGAAGATTGAAGACTTGTCTCAAGAAATTTTCTGTCCAGAGGCATCTTTAAATTTGCAAAGGCATTTGATAATACATTTTTCTTGATCTACAGATGCCTCACCAAATATAACTAAGTCATTTGCAAAAAAAAAGGTGCAAAAAGCAATCTTCTTATTTGTGAGCTGATTAGGTTTCCAGTTTTTGTTGTCCAACTCCTGTTGTATAGCTTGACAGAACTTGTTGATGCACATGAAAGGTGATAGGGGGTCTCCTTATTTCATACCTCATGTAGGATTGATAGGAGGCCTATTTTATCCATTCCACATAATAGTTGAGTGACATGTAGAGAAGATTTGCATTATAATAGTAATAATGTTAGGAGGTATTCAAGTTCTATTCAACATGTCTAGGATGAATTCCCAACTAATCTTGTTGTAAGCTTTGGTTATATCAACTTTCAGGGCCATTGAATACTTCGAGGACTCTATCATCTCCATATAGTGTGTAATTTCTTACATAAGAATGACATTATCATGGAGACACCTTCTTGGAATGAAGCTCATCTATGAGGGTAAGATCCAATCATCTAGGTAAAGTTTAATGTGATCCACCACAATCTTGGGGAGGATCTTGATGCAAACATTATTCAAGGAGACATATCACAAGTGATTGCAATTAGTGGGGTGATGAAATCTCAGAATCATAGCGATTGTGAAGTTAATAGACTTTGGTTTGAGTTGTTATCCTTAAAAGGGCTTTTAGATGAATGATATAAGGCTCTGCTTAATAATAGACTAGTTGTGTTGAAGAAACCATGCATCAATGCCATCCATCCTCGGGACCTTTCCAGGTTCCATAGAGAACAAGTTGTCTTTAACCTCATCTTCATGTGGAATCATTGCAATTGTATTAATGTCTTTATGGTTTAGTCTAGCAAATGATCCCATGTACTCATTGACCCTCTACATGCAAGAGGCCAAGTGGGGATCAATGAAGCTGTCATAAAAATGGTTTCTTACTAGACCAACAAGTTGAACGACCCCTTCAACCCATTCATCTACCTCGTTTTTCAATTGTGTGTTTTTGCTTCACCATCTTTACACTTTAAGTAAAGTACAGAAGTACTTGTTATTACTATCACCTAGATGGATCCATTCACAATGTAACTTCTACTTCCATTCAATATTCTTTTGATCTGATTTCCTCCATGATTTCATTTTGTAAACCAATGATTACATTCTAAACTTTGGGTGAGTATTGTTCTAGTAAGTTCCTTTACGCAATTAGCAATCTTATTTGGAGAGATTTCTTTCTATTCCTACCTCTTTGACTCTGAAGATCCCATTTTGTAGCCTCCTGGACAAATTTTGATGCCGCATCCATAAAACCTAACTCACCCTTCCAATGGTTGTTAAGAACTCTACTAAAATCCTAATCCTCGTGCTAGTGATAAACGAGACATATTCTCCTTATCAATTTCCTCTTATCATTCATAGTAGAAATAAGAATTGGTGCATGGTCTGATTTCATGCATTCTATGACTTAGATAGAGGCATTAGAGAAATAATTAAGTCACATCAAGTTCCCTGGTGATCTATTAAGTCATGTTTGATGTCCTCTCTTAGAGGTCATTTATGGGCCACTAGCCCCCAGATCGTCCATGGTACAATTTGCAAGAACTTATGAAAAGTCATGATAGCTTCTCGAGTCAATAAATTCACCTCATGTCTTCTCGTGAGGGTGAATATGTGCGTTGAAGTCCCCCACGACTACTGTAATATACTAGATCTTGGACCCAACCTTAGAAGTTTAACCTTTTGGACATGGCCAAACAAGGATAAGGGTATATGCTCTTTTGTGACCTCAAATATGTTAATGCTTGAATAAATCACCCTAACATGTAGAATACAAATAAATAAAACCCAATACCTTAAAATTAATCATAAGATCGAGTAAGGGTATACAAAATATGTCACATGAGTTAATAATGTGCATAAAAAGATAATGTGTCCATAATTGAGAATAATGATATATATAATTCCACAAAATACGAAATAAATAAACTTATGTGAGATAATGAAAGAGTAGATTCGTTCTAGATCATTCCTTTGCCTTATGGAGCAAGGAAGAGAAAAAGGAATAAATAATAATGCTTAAAACATGTTAATGTGATATTGAACTATTTAATAAGAGAAATAATAAAAATATTGGATAATGGGTTGAAATTTATAAAAAGAAAACAGATTGGATAAGAATAACCTCATCTTCATTTTCTATAGATATGTTTTATCTTGGAGGCTAAGATTCACCAATTTAGGATAATAATGATCACATCTAATTTATTTAGAAAAGAAAAGATGTTTTTCCTTAAAAATATTAAATAAAATATTAAATGACTCCAAAAGTAGAAAATAATCTTAGATTCGTAATCTACACCTTAAAATATGTCTTTGGGTGAATTTTCACTCAATTTGGAGAAAGTTTTCTTAAAAGATGAAATCAAGAGAGAGAAAGTGTGTAGAACCTTCAAAATATTAAATACGTGAACAAATAACTCCACCATGTAAAATTGATGGCAAATTCATATCCAAGGCACTTAATGTGACTTGTAGGTGAAGCTTCATCAAATTTGGATAAATCTTATAACAATGAAGGAGGAAAGAGGAAATAAGATTTGATTTATTTAACACATTAAAAGTTCTTAAAAGGAAAATCTAATTGCATATTCAGATTCCTCATATCAAAAATATGTTGGGTGTTAAATTTCATTAAATTTGCTATTTGTTTGCACCCTCAAAAGAAGAAAGAGAAAAAGAGAAAAAGAGAAATAAATGCATTCACAATTTATTCCGATTCGATTTAGGATTTCATTTATTTGTCACTCGATTTATTTTATATAATTCTAGGTGTGCGTGGATCTGGGCCGTTAATTTTCAGATCGGACGACTCACGTGTCTTCCTCTACGTCGCACCTGGGAAGGAAATATACCGTATTTTTCATATTTGCAAACGTGATTTCTCCCTCTGTGATTCATCTTTTCCCGAACTATCTTCTCCTACAAATTTATGAGACTGTTCTGCACAGATTGATCAGTTACTCATGACTCAATTTCTTTTTTTCAGGTTTTTTCCCAATTCTTAGCCACCAAGGCATCTCGGCCAACTAGCCTTTGCCATAGAACTCAACCCACATATATAAATAGCTCTACGCGAGCCATCCTCAGCTCCAGAGAAACTCTTCTCTCTCCCAATTTCCTCACATGTTCTCTCTTAGGCACTCGATTATCAGGTTTTAGTTTCGAGCTTGCAACACTCGTCTTTGATCTTCGGCTACATCAACGTCACAATTGAAAGGATGGGTGAGTTCGGTCGACCTTCCTCCTCGCTTGAGTGTTCTCTTTTCGGAAAATCATGGTGTCTTTGGGTTTTGCATAATTCTTATCCGAAGTAGAGAAACTGGTTGAGCCAGCCATGGTGCCAACGTAGGAAGGGGATGATACCCCACTTGTCATTCCGCTTCTGCCCCTCCCTATTCCTCTTTTGCTTTATTTTCTTGAAGAGGGAAAACTAGTCTTTTCCACCTTCCTTTTCTTTATTTTGGGACGAGTCAACTACACCTTTGACCCACAAACTTGGCCTCACCCGATTGGGCCAAGTCATTTGGGCCCGGTCTCTCTTTCTCTCTCTCTCTTTGATTATTTGACTCTTTCAAATTTTCTGATTGGTCAATTTTTAAAAAACCATATCTTTTAAACCGCTTGTCCAAAAATTAATGTAAAATATGTTTTGGAATAAAAAAATGAGATCTATCTAATAAAAATAGTTTCAAGTCCTATTTTCCAAGTTTTCTGTGATGGTTTTTGGAGGATCTAAATAATTAATATAAAAAGCCCTAAAATTGGTAACTAATTCATCTTAACTCCAAATATAACCAATAAATACATTTTCTTGATCAGAAAAACAAAAAGAATCATTTGGCCTAGGTTTTGAGTCCAAAATCTGAGTTTTACTAAAAAGGTCTAGAATTAGGGTTTCATTACCTTATATGAATCTCATACCCTAATACATGTGAATAATTTGTAATTAGGCAAAATAGATCTTAGAAACAACAATGTTGGTGAAGAGTGTTTCTAGGACTCAGGTTAAGGTATGATTGCATCCCACAATATATCTATATTGAGACATTTCTATTTATTCTCCTTTATGTATGTCTACATCTCCTATTATTCCTTTTGAGCAATTCACCTAAATTATCTTTCTCTTGGTCCTATGGATATTAGCCTATACATAATGTCTTTTTCTTTGAAAATTATGGTTCATGTGAACTACCTTATTTGTTACTGATCTTGTGATCATGGATATTCTCTTGGACTCTTTTCATATGCTTTGTACATGATGAAACTCTATATGATGGCATGTGATGTCTTTTTCCCACTTATGAGGTAGATGTATATGTTGGTCACTTTTGTGGTGACTAGTTTGTATAATCTGACTATACTTTCTACTTGCCTCTACATTTAACATGATATGTGATTCAGTAGTACTAGAATAGTGTAATTGCATTGGTTTTTGGGTAATGTTCCTTTACTTATTTTTGGGATGGAGGTTATATGACCCATACCCGAGTTTCAAATTTATGAGGTTCGGCCCACATTTATATTTATTGGGAGTTTGGTTATATGTCATTCTCTATCAGGTTTCAAATTTATGAGGCTTGGCCTCCATTGTTATTTATATTATTTTAGGGTTATGTTTATCTCACATGCATGCAGGAGGATGTTTATGGATTATGGGTTATGTGCCCTAATCTCATGACATGTGCTTATGTGGCACAACTTTATTGTTTTATTTATGGAAAGTATTATTTTGTTATCATGAGTTTGCAATTCAATTCTCTTGATACCCACTTAGGTAGTCCTTTTCTCTTTCATGGGAAGCCTTTTAATTAGTGTCCTTTATTCTTTTAAATCGTTCAATTTTCTATTTAGTATGCACATACCGGCCTTTGCTGATGTCATCTATTTTTCTCTTCTTGTTGGGGTATTCTTTCAACCCTAGGTGAAGGACTTGGATGATATGTCATGAAGATATGGACATAGCTCAAAGAGTTGAAGTTTAGAGACAAAGTTGTTATCATTTAGACTTCCCTCTATCTTTGATCCTTATATTGTATCATAGATGTAAACCCTATGTGGGAGATTAAGATATACTTTTGTAATCTTGTTGAGAAGTTGTATATAGTTATTATTTTCTTTCGCTGCTACACTTTGGTTGTTTTGAATACCATTAATATGATTTGAAAATTTTACACCCACTCCATATTCCTTTTTGGGTGTGTTTGGATTGGAGGTTTTATTCTTCAAATTTTTAGTAGGGAGTGGATCCCCTCTGGGTGCCACTCGTTACAACTACCCAAGGCATGTTACATATCACACTAATGTTCTTTAGCCGATTACATAACATATGTCAACCAACCAAGAGCGCCCTTCCATAGATGAATCTAGCAGCAATCTACTGTCTATGCAACAACGGATGAATTATTTATGTGATTGGCAAATTTCAATGAGATGAACTTCCTCCTTACGTAGCAACCATATACCTCCTAAGTATCCTTGAGATTCTATTCTATGTGAACGAGAGAAGCCCATGGATTTAATAATGTAATTGGCACGATCATCACTACATTTTGCTTCCAAAATCACAAGTATGGATACTTTATATTTGTTGATCAAGTTATTCAACACTAACTAGGTATTGTCATACAGATACCCTGAGCATTCCATGCCATGATGATCATGAACTAGATAGAGGTTGGGTGCTATCCTCTTTTGCATTCACACTTGATTTGTCTTCAAGGACCTGTTAGTGGGATTGTTTCCCTCTCTTCCATGATTTGGTCAGCATCGAGTTCGAAGGTACTAGTTTCTTCCCGTTTCTCAAATGTTCACCCATTGATGGGTTCCTCGTAAGGTTTCTGACTCTAGTGGTCAGACACTCCCACCCTAAACCTGATATTTTGGAAGGGATTGGGTGAGAAATTTTCTCCTTCAACTACATTGTCTCCACTTAGATGTACCACAATGTGCACTTTATCTGGAACCTCGTTGGCCTGGGATTCTTCTTTCTCACACTCCAGTCAATTTTTGTGCCCTACCATCCTTGAGATGCATAAGTATCTTGTACTACTTCCTTGATTTCCTCATCATCATCAAAGTCTTACAAGTACTAAAATTGGTTCTGTTGGGGTACCCCGTCTCCACCCCTAGTACGAGCAATTCACCTTAGTTTTCTAAGAAAGGCTTCACATGAATGTTAGTAGAGAGATGCTATTGGTACAAATTATCTGTTGTATTTTATTGTTGATGATTCTCTGTAACGTCTTCTGCCGATATGCTGGTGTATTTCCTTGGACAATCTCTATCCGTATTGCCGATCTTCCCACACTTCTGGATAATGTATGGTATATTCTCATATTGAATCTGGTACTTCCTCCGTATGATTGATACAAAGGGTACCAGTGGCTTCCCCATGCAGATCTCTATTGCTAATCTTGCAAATTGTCGTCTTCTCTACATTGTGGTACTGTTGTCCACTTTAATGGTTTTTCCAATCTGATCTCTACCTATGTTCAGGAAGGTGTAATTGTATAGGTGAATTGGCATGTTTGGAATTCGAATCCACACGATCATCTTCTCCGGATGAGTAATGTTTATTGTAAACAATGGATGCCATCTTTGAACTGATAAGTATGATCCAAATAAAGGCCATGGGCCTCCTGTGAGTGCTCGAATGTAATCTTCTTCAAGTTGAAGTTGGACCAAGCAGTAGTCACTATCTAGATCTATGAGATTGAAAATTCACACAAGTTTCCATAATGGCCTGATCTTGTCCTTGAGGGTCAAGTAGCCTTTCTCCTTGGATGTTGACTTCACCAAGAGTGCTAATTTCTAGGGCTTCAACAAACCTTCAACAACTTCATTTTTCTGATCGAAGGTAGGCATGTCATCTATTGAAAAGACAAGGATATCATCTGGTTTAAGGATCGCCCCAACTATAGAGCTTCGAATAGATCTCGAGATTGTGTATTATCAACCACGTATTTATAGGATACTTGAGGTCTTCATTTATCCACTCCGTTCGGCAAGTCTGTGTCTTTCTGGCTTCCTTGGACATCTTCTCCCTATCTGTTTTGGTTCAGCGGCGGGAACAAGTCTGACAATGCAGCCGGGTTTTCTACTTCCATGTTAGCATCGTGGAACGCTTTCGAGTCACCGGACAGATCCTCCCTCCTCCGGTTATAGTCGAAACTAACGGAAATGAACTGCAAGCGCAGCCATTTGGTTAGACGTAGCTGCAACTCAATTATTTTATTTGTTTCTGTTTGGTTCCTTGTGGTTTGGGGTTCTAGGTATCTACGGTGCACTTACCTCTCGATCAACAGCCATGACAAACACAGTATCGAGGAGCAGGTTCTTATTTCTGACGATTGCAGATAGAAAGAAAAATAAAGGACAGGAGAGCAGCTTGGTAGACCTTCATTGGAGTCGCAGTGGAAAGCCAACCGCGCCCCATCTGAGTGCGGTTCATCTTATCAACTTTTACACAGAAACATTTTAATTTGCGGCTCAACGAGCCCTAAATAAAATCGATGTTTTCCAGAATCGATTCTCGAATGCACACCCCTTCTTGAGCGGTTTTCTTGCACAACCCTTGGTCATCGTAGATCGAGATATGGACATTTATGTGTGGGTGGGAAAGAGAGAGGGGGGAGGGGTTATACTTATAAATACACTTTAATAACATCATGCACATTGTAGCCATAAAGATGTACTGTGATGTGGTGTCCCCGTGGTGTGGGATCGAAGTGCATATCGAAGACAGCTTCTTTGGGCCTTTGGCAGGGCTCAGATGAGATCTGGCAGTGCTTTGAGTAAACATAAGAGTAAGGCTACCCACACCCGGCAACCCTACCCGTCAGCCCACCCGGATCTCGGGAACATTTAACCAGCAGCCTGCAGCCGTTTTTTTATTAGTACTCATGCAAAATCCATGCAAAGCACATGCAAAGTGCAGATAATATATCCACCCACCCACCCACAGATATTTAATTCCATCACAGGTTGTAAAAACATTCAAATTCAAATTTTTGAATATCGTATATAGCAGCAAATCTCCTCAAACATCCACCTCCATGTTTATTTCCGCCAAGTACAATACTCACTCCCTTACTTTTGATTTAAGCTTGTCAAAATTACAGTACAGTACCTACCAAATTATTTCTGCCAAGTACAGTATTCACTCCCCCTCCATATTCATTTCCGCCAAGTACAATACTCACTTCCTTACTCTTAATTTAAATTTGTCAAATTTACAGTACAATGCCTACCAAATTATTTCAATAAGTACAATACCCCATTATGATTTTCATTTCTGTAAGAAGCAAAAGTATAGTACCCAACAAAACATTAATCACTTATACAATTTAACAATAAGTACAGTAACTAATTATTATTCTCAAATCAGAATGGGGTACAGTACCTACCAAATCATTTACTCACTCCCCTTCCCTATTAATTTCCACCAAGTACAGTATTCACTCTCTTACTCTTGATTTAAATTTGTCAAATTTACAGTACATTATCTACCAAATCATTTTAGTAAGTATAGTACCCCATTCTGATTTTTATCATTTATGTAAGAAGTAAAAGTACAGTACCCCATTATTTGCATCAGAGGGGCGGAGCTGGTTCAACATTAACAAACAGTACGTACAATACTTACTCAGTATTGGGCGGAACTGGTTCAACATGAACAAATGGCACGTACAGTACTTATTCTGGGCGGAAATGAATAAGGAGGGGATGATTGAGATGATTTGCAGCTATATACAAAATGCGAAATAAAATGGAGGGAATCATTAGAGGGAAATTGAAAATTGAGGTGGTAGATTTGTATTTGGTGGCGAGATAATAATTTAATGTATGGCTTTTGCATGTAGGAACATGGAGAATAATTATTTGTTGCATAGCTTTTGCATGTAGAGACATACAGAATTAAGTGGCGCATGGTTTTTACATGTATGGCTTTAAATGATAGTGGGTGCAATAATTAGTCCTGAGGACCGGGTATGCAGCCGAGTGGGGCAGAGGTTATGTTTAGAATTTCTCAAACATAATGGGGATGTGAACACGCGAGGAGACTTAGGTATCCACCCTAGCAACGACAATTCTTCAAATCAAGGAAAAGATTCTGCACGGATGCTATCATTGGTAGTCACATGGCTGAAGCTCTTTGTGTTGGCATAGATACGACATCCGTGTTTTTGTCCTGCATTGCATTAAGGAACTTCGTGTTTGTTTTCTTATATTGTGCCCACTCTTGGTTTGGTATCCACATGTCGCTCAGATCGAAGACCAGCCATGTGAGTTACCGATGGTACCATCCAGCCTGCCTCTTCTACCAATGATATACTTAAAAAACTGCGAAACAGAAATTTAGGCGGAGATTTAAAAACCAAGAGTTTGTCGTGAGACCCCACCAGAACAGGATGAGATGATAATGGTTTTGTTGGTTATATAAAGCTCTAAAGCTACTGCGATCCCAGTGTGGAGGGAGCCATGTGATGTGAGTCAAAACCACCAGCCTGACACAAGTAACATTATCATAGCTAGATTCCTCTTGCCACCCTCGCGTAGATATAACAGCAGATATAATCGCTTGTGCGTGTAGGACGGTGCGGATTCATTGACCAAAATTATGTATTCTAGCAATTCTTTCTTTAAACAAAAACAGATCTTCTGCCCGTTTACGTCGAGAGAGGTCATCTCCACTGATTTGCACGATGGTTATCATAAAGATACATCCAACTATGTAGATGTATAGAACCCAAAGGAGGAAAGAACTGTCTTTTAGAAACCCACATCCTACGGGAGCTACACACAGGAGGATCGGGGCAATGCAAAATTGAATACAAAAATTTGTGGATTTCTTCATTATTGGGACTCGGAGGCACATCAAGACTGGAGTGTGCGACTATGCAAGATGAATGGGTCCTCAATCCAGACACAGTTGGGCAAATGAGTTGTTGAACCTTCAAATAACAAACTTCATTCGCCTGGTGAGCTTAACTAAATCTTTGTACAATACTTAACGAAGTGCAACTGATCTCATACATACATCTATAGTTATGGGAACTTGATGTAAATTATTGTTATTTTTAAAGCACGTTTGGCCTTCAAATGAAGGTCTGATTTAGGGATGAGACGTGACTATTTTTCTTTACTTGAATACTATTCATGAGGAATTACTAATCTGAATAATTTGAAACAAGGCATATAAAAATTTGAGGGGATGTATAACACAATGAGGGGTCTATGTAGAAGTTTGGAGTAATTTAGAATTATGATTCATTCCAACAAAATTTAGAGAGCACAATTAGAATTAGAGTCCTGAAATTGAAATTAGACTACTTGAAAATTACTAAAGTTCAATTAAACCACTAGATTGGTAGCATTGGTCCATAGGAGTGTGTTTCTCACAATTAAGCTATCTATGGATGTCCCCTCCATTAGTTCGAGGGATGATGTTCTCAGGCCTCGAATCCCATAACCTCTGTTACATCACAAGATTTGGACCTGAGTTGATCAAGTTGGCTAATACAAAACTCAGCTAACACCCTTGTTTTACAAGGTTAGGCATGCATACGAAGTACTTTTCACAATATACAATCATCAACAAGTATTCTAATTAATTACTTGAAATTCCACATGTTCAATATATGAAGCATACATGTACAAATGTTTTACAAGAAAAGAAATTGTTTTGCTCATTCACTTGACTAATACAACTCTTTCTTCTCACATTGAAGTACCGAGAGCAAACAAGGGTCGACACAGACTAATTCTACCATAAAACACTACTAACATCTTTATGTGATAGGAATCTTTGAATCTTTTGCAATCTCCATACGCAACATCATGAAAATCTGTCCAATGAAGTTTGTGAGCTATTGACATAATGGATGAAACTTCACCCAAGTAGATAAGATACTACATATATTATTCATTAAGTGGACTGTAACATAAATAGAAATAAAAATTCCATTAAATACTGAAACAAATGAGAAACGTCGTAAAGATCATAATCGTAATCCAAGATGGAGAATATGTAAATAATACACTTATGAATATGATTTTTTAATCTAAATAACAGGATACAAAATTATTGAGTGTGACTTCATAATCTCTTAAATGTCTTATCAATGGCCAATGTAAACCCACATGAAGTGTACCAAAACATGTGATTGAAACACAAAAATATGCGATCTCATCATACAAGAGTGTTGAATAAAGATTTTTAGTGTGCTAACTAGTTGTCCAGTCTTTGATAGGGCCTCACCACATCTCGACTCGATGGTATATTAGCTAGTCTGATAACCTAAGTTCCTCTTTTGAACCTTGGTACTCAGGAGGAGAGTCTGAGCACTCTGACTTAAATTGCCTACACTAGTGGTTACTCAAAGGCTGACTTATTGTGTAGAAAAATGAAGTGGATGCCACCAAAATATCTGGTAAATGTTGGATGACCCTACTATAAATTAAAAGATTGTCTATTATAGGCTTGATCCCCTTGGGCACCGCCTGAGCATGGAGCATTAGTACTCTCCGACTTCCTCCATAGTGGATGTTTTAAGTGGGTAAGCCATCTCATCTATTATGGCATAGACCTCCGTAAGAAATCTATGGTGTTCATGGCATCTAAAGATCAAATTGATTCTTAAGTTTCACTATACAAGCATTCAAAGGTAAAATTTATTCTTTGTTAACTTTTGATTAAATCATTCCATTTTTTATATTCTGACTGTATTTGTCTTTTGAAAATTGTACTTAACAAATCTATGTTTTTATACTCTAAAAAAGAATACAATTAAACTGCAATATTAAACATTGTATTTCAGTTCAACTTGATTATCCAAACATATCTGAATACATTGAAATGATATGTGGTATAACAATACTCTCGAGCTTTCATACTGAATATTGATTATTTGATCTAGCTAACTTATATGCACTATTGGTATTTAAATTCGTATATATGTTGACTAGCTAAATTGATCATCAAATAAATAACACTAGAAGGGGATATACATTTTATCATACTAGATTCATAGCTGAAAGGAATCAAGATATCTAATAACACACTCTCGCATGTGTTCAATATTAAAGATTCAGAGCAAACTGGGATACACTGATACTTATAATATTTTGTATATAAAACTCATAAAAAATCATGTGCATGCGTTCTAGAACTAAAAGCATTCACTTCAATTCGTTAATCTACCTATTTACATAATTCATATCTTAATATTATAATTGGGGCTAGACTAAGACAAAAATAGATAAACTAGGAAAAAATACAATCATATACTTCCATTTTGGACTTAAATATGTGAAAATCAAGGCAAAAGACAGATTTCTTCCCACTTTGAGTTCATTACACCAAAAACTTGGTAAAAACAACATAAAACAATTGATTCCTAACAAAGAATCCCTAGCTTGGGATCCTTCTAGAGACAAGATGATTATATTTTTGTTCTATTTTTGGAAAGATTTCAGCCACATAAACATATCTAAGTAAACTTAGAACAAAGAAGAAGATAAGGAAAGACTTACTTGATTGAACTTGAATTTGTGGAAGAACTAGAGCTACATCAACCTAGGTCAACATCCATCCATAATCCACTCAAAATCACCTATCTCCATTTAACCACAAGATTTCAGAGAACAACAACGACTTTTGATGTGTTAAGGTAGAATTAGGAGTATAAGGACACTTTATGTGCTTGTTATTTTTAAAAAGGTCCATAAATAAACTTTCCTCTAAATTTTATATTTCAGAGAATATTTTAGGATATCTTCAACATTTGACGTCCAAATTAATATTTGTAAAACTCTATGGATAATACTTTTACTATAGAGTCCATTTGTAATGTAATTTAGTTTCTAATCAATAAAAACTATTATTTTAATATATTTACAATATTCCATCAGTCTACTCTATTTTCATGAAAATTCAAGAGAAAACCCTAACTTTAAGCCAGGCTATGGTTTTGTCAACCCAAATTCTATCTAACCAACCATAATTGGTATATGACAATTTAATCCATACATAAAAAATAAATGTTATTTTTAAACTAATTTGGAAAAAGCACACTATCAAATAGCAAAACCTAGATTAAATGCTAATAAGGGTTTAGGGTTTGACAATACCCCTCCTTTCAAGATTTCTCCCTAGTATCCAAGAGAAGGATGAAGGATAAAATAGCACATAATCAATGACTGTCACACCATTATATGTATTATCTCTGGGTTTTCCTTCTTTATCACTACACATCATTTTTCAGATTTTGGTATTTTAAAGAGTATAATAATTAATTTGTCAATATAAAAGTGAAATCAAATTTCTCACCATTATTGCATTTGTTTAATCCAGGGTATCATTTCTCTTAATATTGGTTATGTAACTCTATCACATTTATGTTAACTGTAATTGTCCTTATATAGGGGCAATACCACAATTTCCATCAATATCTGCATTTAGCTTAATTGACATGATAATAATCTATTTAGTTGGTTATTTTTTTGGAATTATAAAATTTTTCTTAAATATTCTAGTAATTTTCTAAAATATTTATCATTTATGATTCATTTTGTGCTTTTGGTTATTATTCAATCAAATTTATGTATAATTTTCTATGTATATGTTAAATTCTTAATTCTAAATACTTTCTCTCTATTTCAAGGTTTTATACATTTATCATACTCCCATACTATCTTTGTGTGGTTGTTTGATAAGTGAAACCATAAAAGGTATAATTAGGTAGTTCCATAAAACATAATCAGTCTTAATATAATATGTATTCTTTGATGTGAGACTTTAATATGCTGATCATCTTGGACGATGAGACACTCAACTACTTTTTCTTAATATAGTATTGATAGGTAAACTTGTAGTAATCAATAATGGAGCTATCCATGGGTAGAAGAGCAATAGAAGAACATCTAAGAAAGATAAAGATGAAGGATAGACTAAATGTGGCACTACTACTAGTGCCAACCTATCTTATATAAAATCATATGGAATTTGTGTAATATTAGGTAATAATGACAAGAAAACTTTTCTCCTTGTAGATAGAATCTATCTCAATATTATTTATAAGTTCTATAGTTTTTAAAAAAACATGAATTCCAAGGATTGTAAAATAAAGAAGAATATATGTTTTTCTTATTTTGATAGTACTGTTAGTGACTTAAATCCTTGTATCTTAACTTCTCATTAGACCTTTCCTCATAAACTTGCCCTAATCATGGCTGCATGCATCTTTTTTATCCTCACCTCATACTACACAATCCTCTATTTTTACCTTTGATTCAACGAGTCCCCTTATATGCTTTTCTTATTGTCTTAGTGATTTATTTTCATGGTATATTTCTTTTTCTTCATTCTCATGCATGAATACATGGTAAAGGAATATATATATATATATATATATATATATATATATATATATATATATATATATATATATATATATATATACAATATATCTCTTTTAATGTTGCATTAGTAATTTCCTCTCATCCAAATCTAATTTCTATTTATCACATATTATTAAAAAAGGTTCCATCAAACTTCTCTAAACTTGAAAATTGCCACAAAATCTCTAGCTCGGGATCCTTCCAAGATGAAAGAATGAGAAAATAGATTGAAGATAGAGAGATTGTGGCTCTTTATCCACTTAATAAATAGTTTTGTCACACCAATAGATCTAAGTAAACTTGAAAGAAAGAAGATAACAAGTAAAGAACTTACTAGATTTAACTTGAGTTTGTGGATAACTTGAACTGGATCAACTATAGGTCAACATCTACCCACAATCCACTGCAAATCACCTCTCTACCTTCAATTACAAAATTTCATAGAAGAACAATGGGTTTTGAGGTGTTTCAGATCAAATTGTACTTTAGCCATTTTAGGTACTTGGGTGTATTGTAAAAAGGTCCATCAATGGAATTTTCCTTGAAAATTTATTTTCTAGAATAATAATTTGGCATATATTGAGCATTTGACCTCCAAATCAATATCTATGAAAAAATAATAGATTCCATTTTGATTTTAGATTCCATTAGTAACATAATCTCGTTGAAAAATAAATAAAAAATAATTTTTTTACCATAATTGCATAAGCTAACCCTATTTTAGGGAAAATTCAATAACTAAATCCTAATTTCATATGGTCTAAGATCTTTTCTACCCACGTCCTATCTAGTCAACTAAAATTGGTATATTTTAATCACTCAATAAAAAATATGACTTTACACTAATATGTCAAAATCCCATTATTAAGAAGTAAAATGCATGTTAAAGTTAATAAGGGTTTAGGATTTAGAAAATGTTGTGAAATTATCCCCTCTGTTATTAGTTCTAAGAAGACCATAGGAAAAAACCACTAAGAGAACCTAAATTAAGGTGAGTAAGGAGCATCTATAAACTATTTGTGGAGGTTTGGTCTCATTAAAGGGTCAATATCTTACCAAGGTACAAGAATAATACCAAAATAAAATTATTTGGCAAGAAAATCATCATTTTGTATAATTTGGGTGTTTCACTTGCTTTTTTTAAATTATTATATGGCCTTAACTACATTTTTATTTGAGTGAGTTATGTCTATTTGCATCAATTGATTATTTATGCATGGACATAATTATATAGTGATTATTTGTTGTTATGATGAAACCAAATCTATTGTTCATCTATTAAATAGAATGAATCATCAAAAATAAATTTAGTACAAATTTTAACTACCTCTATATGGTTCCTTACTACATTCGTATTTAACGTGCACTCTTAGACATAGGTATAGATATAAAACAAAAGAGAAAATATAGGAAAATAGAGAGTTCGTGAAAATGTTATGATGAATTAAATAGGAACCTGATATATAGGCATCAGACTTGCTTCTAGTCAAGGATTGGAATGAAGTCAAACAATTATTTGAGTGGATTGATTAGGTATTTTCTTAATATAATATGAGTGGATAATTAATGTGATTTATGAAAAGTGTGGTTATTGTGTGTTGTTATGTATAACATTGAAAGAGTATGAAAGTGGGTGGGTTTAGGAAATTAATCATCCCTATAATGTAGCACACACCTTTTGTGTTTAGAAGAACAAGGGAAGATACAGTAAATTTAATAGAGAGAGGGAGAGAAAGGATTTTAAAAGTGAGGAATTTGCTAGACTTATTGGGGGATGGATGCATAGATGGGACAAAGTGATGCTTAAAAGAACATAGTAAGTTACTAAATATAACTCTGGAATATTATACCTAAGAATCAAACTAAATATTTTGGAACCTATAAAAGTGTTGCAACAAGCTATGATCTCACTATCAAAGACATTTATTAGACCTGATACTATAATTATGCTAAACTAGACCAACGGTCTGCATTAATCCTTGCCATGTTTGGGCTTGATGATTATGTTATCTTGCTAGACAAATAAAACTCCTCCTTTAAACCTAGTTACGTACAAAGAGTCCAAGAACTTGTTTTAACTACCTACATAAGTAATATGTAAGGGATGACTCATTGAGTTGTAACTAAACTATATGTATAACTAGGTACCACCAAAATATTTGGTTAATTATGGTACCTAACTATATGAAGGAGATCTTGCATTTTGGAATTTGTCCCCCTTATCTCATTTGTATACAAAAAGTATGTCATCCTAGATTCTTCCCGTAAGTATGCATGTTTACTCATTCATGCCATGTACCTTAAATGATGGATTATATGATGTCTAAGACATCTTAAGTCTAGTTTATTATGTTGTTTTATTGATCACAAAACTATTATGTTGTAACGTACTCAATTCTAGGCATATAGATTAATCATCCTTTCTTCTAGGCTCCTATTCAACTAGGTAATTATCCAATCTCACTTATTACTTTTACTTGACCATTTTGCAATTAGATGCCTTTTTGTATCCATATTTCCTATTTTATAATAGAGTAGACCTTGTTGTCATACTTTAACCCTAATAGACTCATTTATGTCCCATAGACATGAAATCTTAGGATGAGGTAATTATAATAATTGAATTATGGGAAAGTAGTGAATAATAATACTTAACTATTGTCCTAATCATAGTACAATACCTAGTATGACCCTAGGATCTAGATTGAGAGAATTGGAGATAATTCAACATGATTTACCCTATTTGACCATTAGGATGAGATTACAACCCTAATTAAATGATTAAGTGTACAAGGGGGCCAAATACAACACAAATTATCTCAAATTGCAAACGTAATCCCAATTTTGTGTTGCTCACATCCTAGTTAGCTAGCATTTCAATTTTGGTCTTATTCGGATATGGAATACACCCTAAATGGTGGTTTAGAAGGCAGAATGTAAGTTTAATTGATTTCATTTCAAATCATATAAATCACTGATTTTGACCTAGGCCCCAAATTATGTGTTGTTAGGCAGACTATTTAGAGTGTTTCATATAAGGGTATTGTAATTTCTCTAACACACCTGACTTCCCTATATGTCAAACTACCCTATGTGACTGGCTCCCCTACATTGCTTCCTCCTCACAGTTCTCCCTCTACAGTTAACCATCTCTCAGGATTCTTTTACCTTACTCCTCACCATTCCCTTACAAATCAATTAAGCACTCAGGAATCCCCTCTCAAGCCCTAGATATGAAAAAACTAATCTACTTTCTTCTTCATCCATTGGCCTCAGTTCCAGGACCTAGACAACCACTTGATACATATTACACTCATTAGGAATCAGGTGGAGCCCCTTTGTCATTGTTCCCTACTCCCAATTTTCACTAAGACCTTCGACTTAAATTCTCGGGGTTTTCTTTCTTCTCTAGAGACTGGGAAAAGCAGTCATTATGGATCCTCAGACTCAAATTCATTTGAAGGTAAGCTATATTTGAACCTATACTTATTTTACATACATTGATCTTCTTGAAAGTGCCCATATGTTGCCCTACTGAGCTCATGGCTTCTTTTTGACCTATAATGATACCAACAAAAATTCATGCGGACCCTTGGGTCACAAAGCCTCCACAGAAATGTCCTAGAGACATCCAGAAATGTCATGTGATCACTGCCTCCCAAATGTTTTATTTAATTTGCAATCTTGAGTATATGATTTTGCTCATCTGTTCCACCATGGATGTTGAGTTGTTGCGGACCATGGCATGTTCTAGTTTCTTCATTTATATCTCTATTGTGTTATGCTATCATGTCTGGAAGTGATTTAGGGGCTCAAATTTCCAGTTTATAGTTTACCCAACTTCAATATCCTCCTCCTCCTCCCTATGATGGTGGAAGATTCCCATATTTTCGTTCCAACCACATCTGATTTTCTAGTTCGATTCACTAGGGTCTTGATAGATTTCTCAACACCTAGGTTCTTATCAGTAGGGGCTTGCAACTACCAATGAGCTCTCCTAGAGCTTCTACTTCCACAATGTGAGGGAGGAGGGGGACAACTTTCCTAATGAAAGTTTCATCTTGCCCAGACTGTTCCTACTTTTTTGTGTTAATTGCCAGGGGCACATCTATCTAGTCTCCATGTTTTCACTCACTTTGACTACATGAGAGTTATAATATACCTATGTATTATGACATGCATACCACTCTTAGTAATTGAATTACATTTAAGGACAAAAAGGTCATTTGACACAAATATTTTCCATTTAATCAACAATGAATCTAGTTTTCTAAAATCATAAGTAATTATATATTTATCCAAATAGTACATTTAATACATTTTTGGAATAAGAAAAATATGATGGATTTAATGGGATAGATTTTGATTCCTTATTTCCAACTTACAGTAGGGTCTTCCTCTAATCAGTGAATTCAATTGAATCTATATTAATTTAATACATAATTATGATGATAAGGTTGGAAATCCCTTGAATCTCATTCTAAGAAGTGTTATTGAATAAATATTTTTGTCAATAATGAAACAACTCGTTCGAACAAATCATTACTAATTAAGTAGAAGCAATCATTAACAACGGATTACTAAAAATCACTAAAAATTTAAACCTTTTGCAAAGAGATCCATACACAGGAAAACTCTTTTATCAAGAACTAATTTATTTCATTTACATCATGGTTCATGAGTACATATTCTGTATCATTCCTTCTTTAGGATTACAAGCATCATCTGCTCTGTTAACAACTAAACACAGACAACATAAGAACCTCAAGGCATCAAGCCAAAACCTCAGATTGATTTATTAAAAACACTAGTTACTAACTCCGAGGACCTGAGAGTACAGAGACGACACATAGGACTTCTATATACAAGACATGACAGACAGCACATTCATCCTGAGATGTCACTGATGTTGCTGATGTTCTTGCTCTACAAGATATTCTCAGTCTCCTCCATGCTTGTCCACCTAAAAATGTTGGATCCCATGGGGGTGAGACAATTGTAATTTCCCCAGCAAGAGATATAACTCTCTGCCAAAAACATTATTATTGCAGTTTAATGGTATAAAACTGGGCAGAGGATAAGCAATTTAAAGCATTCTCATCTTTTAAAGTGTTGCAACTATTTATGATAGAAATAGATCGTCTATTCTCTTAATAAGGAATAGGAAGAACATGTATATTATTTATCCATCATATTATACCATCATGTCAAACTTCTCCTGTGACACTCATTATCTTGATATGTCACCCATGAGATATTCTTATTTCAATCTGTTGGCCTTAGCCAATCTACTAAACAGATATGGGATTATATCTACCATGTACTAATATATCATTAATACAAGCATTGGGTTATTACCAATCTTGTGTCATCATTATAGGCATTGGGTTACTACCAATCATGTGTCATCATTACAAGCATTGGGTTATTACCAATACTGTTTCATCATTATAGGCATTGGGTTATTACCAATCATGTGTCATCATTACAGGCATTGGGTTATTACCACTCCTGTGTCATCATTATAGGCATTGGGTAATTACCAATCATGTGTCATCATTATAGGCATTGGGTTATTACTAATCATGTGTCATCATTACAGACATTGGGTTATTACCAATCCTGTGCCATCATTACAGGCATTGGGTTATTACCAATCATGTGTCATCATTACAGGCATTGGGTTATTACCAATCTTGTGTCATCATTACAGGCATTGGGTTATTACCAATCATGTGTCATCATTATAGGAATTGGGTTATTACCAATCATGTATCATCATTACAGGCATTGGGTTATTACCAATCCTGTGTCATCATTACAGGCATTGGGTTATTACCAATCATGTGTCAGCATTACAGGCATTGAGCCTCTACCAGGTATTGGACTTTAACCAACCCTAATTACCTAGCCATGCATTGGACTTTAACCAACCCTGATTACACAGCCCGACATTGGACTTTAACCAACCCTGATTACACAACCAGGCATTGGACTTTAACCAACCCTGATTCCATAGCCAGACATTGGCTTTAACAAATCCTGATTACACAGCCAGGCATTGGACTCTAACCAATCCTGATTACATAGCCATGCATTGGACTTTAACCAATCCTGATTATACAGCCAGGCATTGGACTTTAACCAACCCTGATTACAGGCTTCATGCCTCTGCCAGGTATTGGACTTTAACCAATCCTAATTACATAGCCAGGCATTGGACTTTAACCAATCCTGATTACACAGCCAGGCATTGGACTTTAACCAATCCTGATTAAAGGCATCATGCCTCTTCCAGGTATTGGACTTTAACCAATCCTGATTTCACAGCCAGGCATTGGACTTTAACCAATCTTAATTACAGGCTTCATGCCTCTGCCAGGTATTGTACTTTAACCAATCCTGATTTCACAGCCAGGCATTAGACTTTAACCAATCCTGATTACACAGATCATGGGATATAAATTCCTTTAACTCATCAGTGATCATCACATCCTTCTCGAGGCTCTGAACCATGAAGTTAGCCTTCATAGCTTTTCACATTCTTTATTGAATACAATTATTCCTTTTATTAAGTTTATTAAAACATTATCATTTCTTACAATAAACTTTTATAATCATCTTGGTACCTCTCACTATGCCACAATTGTTCTCATGGCTCATAAGGCCCATAAAGCATCTTGTCACCTCTCACTAGGAAACATCTAACCATATGGCTCACAAGGCCATTAAACATCTTGTCACCTATCACTAGGCAACATCTAATCATATGGCTCACAAGGCCATTACACTTCTTGTCACCTCTCACTAGACAAAAATAACATACTACCTCATGTGATACAATAGTAACACCACTATTCCCTCAATAGGGTTAGGGCTTACTATTCACGTCACATTAGGGTTCTCATGTCCCATTACCCAATTTAGGGTTAGGGTTTCCCATCTCTCATTAATTAATACTTCATATTTATCAAATCAACCTTAATATATTGTTCCACACCTCTATGAGCGTCCATTAACATCTCGAGTATTCAATCATGTTTATTACTCTTAACATGTATCATTAAATGATTATCAATACAAGGTATGAGTTCATTTCTCATCCTTATCATGGTATGATTACATCACACTCATTAGTTTGGCTTAACCCCATTCTCAAGGTATATTAGCCTATACTTATCAAATTATATCAAACTCATTACATTTCATTGTAACAATTTACATAACACACTTCATGTGTTTCTTGTTCAAGTATATTGGATTTGAGGTGCATCAAGGTATATCAACCCTGGAATGCTAAGAGTGATATCTATCATGTCCTGATGTATCACTTTTCTCATCACTTCCAACTTACTTGAGTTTATCAACTAATCTTATATTAAGTTATTTCCCTCTTAATACTTTTAACCACTAACCTATCACCTTTATCATGTAGTGCACAAGTCACACATTAGAATTGTTCAACTATCTTTAATGATATGGACTTATCTTAGGTTAAGGCATTGCTTACTATAAAGTTTCCTATAAATAACCACGTGAGATATTTTCCTTATCAGAGTATTAGCCACTATTCCATCATTAGGATTAGGGTTTCAAATACCATCACCCTTTATTAGGTTAGTTCAGCCCTTCATTGAAGTACATACACCTATGATTATCATAGTGTACTTATTTGTATTAAAAAGAACCAAAGGATGAGTACTCTAATTCCATTAATCACTTAAGTACCCTAGAGGTACTTCCATTGTAATCAACATTAATATACTTTTCAACCACTCATGGGGTTATTGGTCTTTTCATAATTTGAACTAATTGAACCATTTAATGGTCTTGATCAAATAGACTTCAATTGGTTTTGATCAATCAAATCTTCAATTAGTTTCGGACCATCTAATTCTTTATTGGGTTCAGGACCAATTGGACCTCCATTCGGTTTTGATAGTGACCTTCAAACGGTCTTGAGGTCACACCCTCAAACGGTCTTGGGGTTAGACCTTCAAACAGTCTTGGGTTCAGACCTTCAAACGGTCTTGGCCCTTAGCCACCTTAAATAGTTTTGAAATTGTTTCCTTGCAAACGGTCTTGAAGACCTTTTCCTTCTCAAACGGTTTGAAACCGTTTCATCTCAAACGGTCCAACTTCACTAAACGGTAAACCCTATCAAATAGTTTTGAAACTGTTTCCTACAAATGGTCAACCTTTCTCAAATGGTCAACCCTTGATCCTCAAATGATTTGAAACCGTTTAAGCACCAAATAGTTTGATGAAATCATTTGTTTAACCAACATGAAATTGAATCCAATCAATTAGGGTTTCAATGCTTCAATCCGATTAGGGTTTGCAATTGGTGGATCTCCAACACTTGGAACCTTTAAGATCAATTCAATTCAAGCTAATAGATCAATATTTAACAACATCAACAATTGAACTCCAAACGGTCTGAGGCCGTTTGATCCCAATCGGTCTTGAGACCATTTGGTTTCAAACGATCTTGAGATCGTTTGGTCTCAAATCATTGAAACCGTTTTCTTTAGATATTTTTGAGATGTGTGCTTAAGATTATGTCATCATCATCAAGCTATGATCCTTCATAAACTACTACCATTGTTATGGTATTCCCATCGATTTGATCAAAGGACTTTCAAGAAGAACAAAATGATCAACAATTAATGAAGAGTTGAATGCAATAATAACATTAAGGGTTCAAGTTATATAACCCTCCTCCAAAGAAGCTTCAAAGCTTCAAGCTCCACGTTTTCAATGGTGAAAGAAGCTCCTTATACTATCCCAAGCTCGTCCTCAAGTCTTTGAGTGAGACGAATGGCTAGGGTTGAAGATAGAGTGGAGAAAAGAAGAAATCAAGCATTGATTTTCGATTTCCACCATGAAATCAAGGTGAAAAGAGATCATGGAGCTTACCAACAGGTTGGGGGTCGTCCTCGTGTTTCTCCTAAGCTTCCTTAGTCTTTTTGCAAGCAAGGAGAGAAAGAAGGATAAAAAAATCCTTTGAATTGAGTTGGAAGTGGTGTTTGTATAAGGAAAATCAATGAGAGAGAAAGTAGTAATTAATTCCTTTAATTTCTCAAATTGATGCCACATCTCCCCCTCAACTCCTTGCCCAAGAAGATATCCTATTTCACTTTGTAAACCTCTTCATTATCCATGAATTTAAAGGAAAATAAATTAAGCACCTTAACCCTTATAATAACAATATCCAAAAATTAGTGGATATTACTTTTTCTTTATTTATTGTGAGTGGGTTATCCACTTGCTTGAGATATTTTCATGCCTTTGCAAGGCACATGGTCGTACATTCTTTTTCAAAATCATCCCTCACTTTTTGTTTGAAGGGCTCTTCAATTAATATATTTATTTTTGCATTAAATTAAAGTAAAGTTCCAATTATGCTTAAATCTTGATTATTTTAATATCAAGATTCTCTCTCCTACAAAGAGATACAAATGAGACGGCCCTCTCATTTTCTTTACTCTAAATGATTCCAAGAAACATTAGCGACTCTCTAGAAGTGGTATTTTGCATATTGAACCCTAGGTTTTGGGTAAATTACACATTACACCAAAACAAGGTTTTAATGCACAGACATTGCTTAAAAAGCTCTTTCTTGGTGCTCGGCTTCCACAAGACATACCTCTGCATCATTTTCATTATAATGATTCTAAAACACTTTGAGGAACATTTTATCATGTAACATTTGCAATTTAACCCCTCAACTTGGGTAATTTGCACTTTAGTCTAAAATAAGCAAACATTGCTTCAACATTATTCAAACAGGACCAAAATTGAAACATAAGTTCCTTTTGAGCCTTAATTACTTTCCACAAGATAAAATCAAGGATCTAATTAACTTTCTTAAACAAAACTTCCAGGGTTAGGGCATAACCTAGGTCAGGGATATTACAATTATAAACCCCTAACAAGGATTTCGTCCCCGAAATCCCAGATAAAAGGAGATAGATATTATTCATTCGTTATATCATCAAGTCTCCACATAACATCTCATTGTTATGGAGACACCATAGAACTTTGATCATTACAAAGTTCTTCCACACAAAATTCTCATATAATCAAATACACATGACACATACTCCACTGTCCTTTCATTATTGACTATGGAGTTAGTTCTATGTCAGGTAACACTTTTCTTATTTAGATAGAGGTTATTTGTTAATTTAATTTGATAAAATTTTCTTGCAATAATTTTACAATTATTCCTTCAAATAATTCATTCTCATCAATGTTATGTTTATGCAAAGCATAAACCCCTAACATATGATGTCCATACTACATTAGGTAACTGGACTGATTCCACAGTTAACCATTCTAGGTAACCATCATAAAATAGCTTGATATTTCTCAGATACCAGAATCCCTTACCTTGGTATCTAACACATGTGTTGATAACACATCACATCCTCATCATCCTTTGGTCATTGTATAAATTTTCAACTGTTCATTAGTCATTTACTCTTATTTCATCCTAGGTTCCTTGCTATTAGCATAGGAATTATAAAGATGATTATATATCATTATTTCTCAACATCATTATCACCATGAATACTAGATATGGGTATTCAAACCTTCAGTTCATCACTGAACATTGTTATCTCTTATCAGATAATTGTTACCTCTAGGTCTAAGGACGAGGGTATACATTATACTAAACATCTTCTTTTTGTTTGTAAGTTGATTTATAATTAAATCAAATTCCTCCGTATATCAATTAGAATGTGGTAGAAATATCCATGCCACATCTCCTTCTTGATTAGGCTTCTTTGGATTGCTTCAGAATGATTACTTTATTAGAGTAATCATAAAGATAACAATCTAGGTATGTCATACTTACCTTGCCTTCAATAAATGAACACCTGGACAGGGTATTCAAGAACTAAAATTAGGTAGTATGCATTTATTTTATTTTATGTTTTCATCTCTTTAAATTTGATATACTTAATATCTCATATTTTCTCTGATTTCCTTTTGCATCTCTTCCCTTCCTTAATGAAGAAAGAGAAATTTCAAAACATATAAAATAATATTAAACTGAACACAAGTTTTCATCCTACTTATCTCTTCCTCATATCCTCAAAGGATTAAACAGATGAACTAAACAACACTACTTTTCTTATAGTAGAGAGTAGAGGATATTTCGAAATAGAAAGTTTTATCTTGACATGTCTACCTCTCACAAGTTATCTAGTGTCTTGTCTGTTGGGTCACCTCATCACTTTCTATTTGGACATTTCCACCTTAGATGTCCTCTCTGTCCACATCTATAGCAAGCTCGAAGCCTTTTTGGTGACTGCTTCTTGCGTGCACTACATTGTGGTTGAGTCGGTACTATTGAATTCTTTGATTGTTTAGTACCACCAATTCCTTATTCTTGTGACTGTTTAGACTTCCCTTTAAGGTTTGTCTCATGTTTCTTTGTCATAGACCCTTCTATCCTTCAAATTGACTCCACAAATGTGGCAAACCTCTCTCTACTTTCTAGGACAGATGCCGGAATAGACATTTCAACATTCAGTCCCTTCTCAAAACGTCATATCTTTTCTTCCTCAGTAGAAGCCATTTGAGGATAAAATCGCAAATGTTCCATAAACTTGACCTCATATTCATTTATTGACATGGCTCCCTGTCAAATTTTCTCAAACTGCGAGATCTTTTCATCTAAGTATGTCCTTGGAAAATACTTATTGATGAATTCTCGATGAAATTCTTCCCAATTAACCTCTTCATCATTCCTTTTTATTTCTTCTATAGCCCACCAATGTCCAGCACTACCCTTAAAAAGGTATACAGCATGTTTAACTTTGTCAGCCTCTGGGATACTAAGGATCTTAAAAGCTTTTTCTAACTCAGTGAGCCATACATCTCCATCTGCTGGGTCAGCTGTCCCACACTACTATAGAAACAACATTCAGTGTCGCTTTTTTTAGCGTCGGTTATTTAGGAAAACTGACGCCTATATATTTAAACGTTGGTTATTTATGAAAACCGACATCTATATTCGAAGACCATCCAGACACGAGTACTGCTTTGTATTCAACATCGGCTGGTTATAACAGACCGACGCCTAAAATCGCCCGCGAAATCCAATTTTCGAGCGAAAACCTTTTAGGTCACCTACAGCGTCAGTTTTTTAACTATTCACCGACACCTATTTAAAATGAAAATTTGCATGAAAAGTCCCACTTTCAGTGTCGGTTATCCCTCGATAACCAACGCTGATAATGGTTCCCGCAAAATAATTTAGGGTAAAGGTTGTCTAGTTGGGAGTCGGTGTTTTACTATGAACCGACGCTAAAGCATAATAGGCATCGGTGTTGTAGATAACCGACGCCGTTGACCAACTTAATAGACCCGATCACCCGACTCTTCCCCCTTTCTTCCTGTTTCATCACGATATTCTCCTGTGCTGCTGCTCGCCGCCGCTCTCCCAAAATCACGACGTCGGTTGCTGCCCCTCTGCTTCTTCGGTGTTGGTGCTCTTCTACTCGCCGGCGCCGCTGCCCGCCGCCCGCCGCTGCTGCTTCTTCACCTACTGCTTCTCCGACCGGCGCCTGCTGCTTCTTCGGCCGTCAGTTGCTTCTGCCCACCACCCACCCCTCTACTTCTTCGCCTGCCCGCCGCCACTGCTGCCGCCGCTCGTCACCGCTCTTCTCCACGCTAGCTCCAGGTAGGCTAGCCTCTTTTGTTCCTTCTCCCTAGCTCCTTACCAACAGCAAGCACAACCATGGCTGTGTTGGCCTACCACGGCTGTGCTGGACAGCACAACCGTGGTAGGCTAACACAGCCACGGCCGTGCTTGCTGTTGGTAAGGATATGAACAAATTTTTATGTGATGCTTTATGTAAATCCTAGGATATGAACAAATCTTTTGCTTGCATATATTTGTCATATATTTGTGCTTCTAATCGTAATGTTTGGCCTAATTCAGTAAATTTTGATGCATGTTGAAATAAGATTTAAACTTGTCAATTGTAGCATCCTAATTTGATTTGATTAGACCCTAACATCAATTGTGATGAAACCCTAACATTAATTGTGATGAAACCCTAACATGTACATATTTATTGTTGTGTTTGTTGGCCTAGAAACCCGTCCAAGATTTAATCATTAGGAGTAAATCTTGGATAGTCCCCGGTTTGGGACTATTCTTGAACACCTAATATCACTTAGGATGTAAGTGTATAATGTGTATTGGGTTTTCGAGAAAATTTCGGTAGCATTTCCCTATTTGTTCTCTAAGTACATATGTACTTAGAGAACAGCGGGGAAATGCTGCCGAAATTTTCTTGAAAACCCAATACACATTATACACTTACTAGTGAGATTAGGTGTTCAAGGATGGGATAGGTGGTACACATTTATTATATATAAGAATGACATCACATGTGTTTGTTAGCCTAGAAACCCATCCAAGATTTACTCATTAGGAGTAAATCTTGGATAGTCCCCGGTTTGGGACTGTTCTTGAACACCTAATCTCACTTAGGATGTAAGGAGTTAATAATAGGAGTAAATCTTGGAGTTCGGATTCATTGTAGATAATAGGAGTAAATCTTGGATAGGATGTAAGTGTATACCCTAATCTTGTCCTAATATATACTTGTTTTCTCTTTGATCATAGAATGGATAGATCATGGATGTCCATTCACAATCGCTGCACCCCAGAGTTTATATCTGGTCTTGATCAGTTTATTAGATTTGCCGAGGAACATAGGAAAAAACCTACAGATAGGTTCTACTGTCCATGTAGGCATTGTGGTAACAACTTGAAAGTCAACACTGGTGAGGAAATCAAAAGTCATGTCATGTGCAACGGGATTGTACAAGGCTATATAGAATGGCACTGGCATGGAGACATTTCAAACTCGAAACCAGAAGATGTCGATATCAGTGCTTGGGTGGAAGAAGAAATTGCCTCCGATGACGTAGATGTGAACAAACCAGTTCCAGTAGACATCGTTGATGCGATGCTGGATAGTTGTAGGGTAGAGCACACCGATCCACCTCCTATCTTTAGAAACATTGTGCATGATTCTGAGATACCGTTATACACAGGTTGTGCTAAGTTTACGAAGCTTAGCACTGTGTTGAGATTGTATAAGTTGAAAGCTAACAATAGATGGAGCGACAAAAGCTTCACTTCATTGTTGACAAAAGCTTCACTTCATTGTTGACAAAAGCTTAAATATGTATGTTTATATTTTTTTATTGAAGCTAAATATTTTTTTTAATATCAATATCATTTTCAGATTTGATTTTTCATTATCATCTAGTTAATACAAATGCTAAATGTTTGCCTTTTTCTAGTTAATACAAATGCTAAATGTTTTCCTTTTTCTAGTTAATACAAATGCTAAATGTTTGCCTTTTTAATGACATTTTCAGATGGCTGACCATGATGAGCATGATGTCCATGATGAGCATGAAGTCCATGATGAGCATGCTGTCCATGATGAGCATGGCGAGGATACCAATGTAAGTTCTAAAAACATATCTTGTATTTCTATAAAATTCATTATCTTCTAGTTATGTCATATATCCCATATTTCTATATTGCGCTAATTCCGTGGGTTTATTTTTGTCAAATTTTAGGTTGATGATGCACATGTACCCACTGAAGAACTAGAGCAACTTGATGCGCAGAACCAAACACTTAACAAGAAAAGGGGCATCACTCTGTTGAAGAAGTTAATAGCGCTAAGTGGTAGTGGATCCAAATTGGTTGTGGAGTTTGATAATGGAGAAAATGCAATTGGAGTGAACCGCAATAATTTTGTAAACTATCTTGGGTGTGTCACTCGAAGCCATTGTGGTGTTAAGTATGATAATTGGCATAAATTTACTCAGGGGAAGAAAGACTTGATATGGAAGGATTTATGCGTGAGTTATTATGATTTGCAATTCTATTTTGTAGATTACAAATTATATTATTTGCAATTCTATTTTTGGATACTAGTTAATAAGAATTCTATTTTACAGAATCTATTTGCATTGGATGAGAAGCTGCATCGTAAAAGTGTGATGCAACGTGCTGGAAAGATGCTTAGGAACTATAGGACAAATCTCAATAGAGAATACATAAAAGATGGTGATAAGAAAAATTCAGCCCTTGAACAGTGGGACTTCTTGGACAAAGAAGATTGGGACAATTTTGTTGCTTCAAGAAAATATGAAGAATTCAAGGTATTAGGCATCACTCCCAATTTAATTAATATATGTTGTATTCACCTATTCAAGATTAACATTTAGTGCTACTGACCAAATCATTAATGTGCATACTAACTAGGCCCTTAGTGACGCGTAAAAAGCAAGGCGTGCACTGAATGTGCATGACCACACTATGGGTCCAAAGGGCTATGCAAGCGTTCGCCAAAGACTATAGGCGGAGTCTGCGGTTACTCAGGAGTCTGCTGCTACTCAGGAGTCTGCCACACCCATGCCTCACCATGATATCTGGATAGCTGGGAGGCAAAACAAGAAGGGTGAAATAAAGAAGCCTGTAACTGCTGAGGCGGCTGCGAAAATGGTAAAATACAACTCTTAGAGCAATCATTTGAATATTGATTATTTGTGGTGTTAAGTTACCAATTTCTGTTGATGGTGATTAGCGGGAGCTGCACAAGCAGAGGAAACAAGGCACGTTCATCCCTCAGGGCACAAGGGATGAATTGAAAGTTGCTCTGGGTAACCCAGAGCATCCTGGATGTGTTAGGGGTGCAGGCGTTGGTGTGGGCATCAAAGCATTCTTTGGGCCATCCCAACACAAACCCAGAGCGGGACTTTCACAAGAAGAGGTAACCTATTCTTTTTTTAGAATGTTACTGCAAAAGGGAATTCAATAATAAGAAGCTAATGTTTCTTTTATCCATGTATAGGAGAATAAGAGAGTCAAGGATATAATTGCTAAGAAGGTCAATGATATAGTTGCTAAGAAGGTCAAGGAAGAAATAGTGCGGTGGCAGGAATCTCAGGCTTCCAATCAGCCTATGGCGACCCACTCTTCTCCTGATGCACAGACTGTGAGTAATCCTGGAGACCCATCGCCTAACACGTCTGCTGTAAGTATTGTTTATGACATTGTAGCTAGTCTTTTCAAGATGATATGTTTTCAAGATGATATGTATATATGTATAACATTCTTTACGTAAATTTGTAGGCATTGAAGCCATGCCGCTTAAGAATGCAAGACTATGTTGTTGCAGAGGCACAAGCTTACCAGTCCCTTCCTGGGGCAACGTTTCATGGGACTCCAATGTCGTAGGGCTACATTCGTGTGAGACCGATATGTGTATTACCCGATTGGAGGGAAGTTGCATTGCCATATGCCCACCCAGATATTGATACACTTGGTGAGGCAGAAGGCGGGGTGATATTGTGGCCCAAAGCAGATGTCGTCTACACTACTGAAATTGTAAGATAAATTTACATTACTTTAGATTGTTAATGTGTATATCTGAGGTCAACTGATCTGAAATTATATATACAGGTTAAAAAGAAGACACCCGGAGCACCTAGGCCTCCACCTCCACTTCCTGCATTACCAAGTTGGGTTCCAACTGACCTAAAATACCCGTTAGGTCCTGCTTGTAGGGGAATGGCATGTTGGCTACGGGCACATAATATACATTGCCCTATAATTGTTTCTTTAGAAGCAGATTATGCAGGTCAATCATACGATAGCTCTTTATTTATACAAGATATTATTGAGCTGTTTATGTATGATTGGATGAATACATCAATGATAGAGACATGTATTAGGTGAGATCTTGTTTATACATCCACATACCTTGTGTAAGATCCGGTGATCTGGTTTCTTATATATTAATGCATACGTAATACATGTTTTGCAGCTACTTAGTCGAAGATCAATGCAAACAATTTGCATTTGATCATGTGGGTTTTTTGATTCCATCATTGATTAGTATGGTAGCTAAAGACCCTAATAGTGTTCAACAATACTGTATAGATGCTTTTACAATTTTCGGTCAGTAAAAGAACACGATAATAATAGCTCCATTCAATGTCAAGTAAGTTTACTTTATTTATAATTTGGACTTAAGAAAATTCCATTTTTATTGTGCATTTTGAGTTATTAATTTTTAACTTTTTTACCTCTAGCGGTAGACATTGGGAGTTACTAGTTATTGTCCCCGGGACGTTCACTGTTTATTATCTAGATCCTGCGAGAAGTACATTGAACACTAAAATTGGACACATATTGAGAATGCCATTATTCTGGTGAGAAATATTTCATTTTTATATCCATTAACATCTTTTATTACATTACTATTTAATTATGCAATTTACTGTGTTACATTAACATGTAGGGGTTTAGATGCATTCAAAAATGCTGGAGGAAATGTCCCAAGGAGAAAGAACCAGCCAATAATTTGGGAGAACGTAAAAGTAAGTTCCCGACTCCAATGTATATATTATTTATGTGAACTGTGCTTAGTTGTATTTTTTAATATTTTGTATGTTTCAATTTATAGTGCGCTACACAAGACAACGGCTGGGCATGCACATACTATGTGATGCGATTTATGCAGATGATTATCTGACATGCCGCATTGGATATTAATACCATACATGAGGTATTATATATAGTCTCATTAGTTAGTATGAAATATATCAATCTTATTTTTATATTATTACTTATATATATACATCATTCTCTTTCCAGGTGTTTAAAACTGACCACACTATAGGTAAACGCTTAAAAAATGTACATGCTCCATATACGATGGAAGCATTAAATGAAGTAAGAGAAGAATGGGCAAAAGACATACAAGCAGTGGCGATTGTAAGATATAATTGGGATGCTGATAGAGATGCTGAATGATATTTTGTAAATGAATATTTCTGAATGTTTATACATGTCTGAATGTTTCTACATGTATTTGAATGTTTCTACATGTGTGAATGTGAGAATTTAATTGATGTCTGAATGTATCTACTTGTGTGAAAAAATATTTGTTGATTTTGCAGGTTTGTGGCCTATTTGTAGGCTGATATCAATGGATGTCGTAAACCTGCAGTTCAGAAAACTGAACTGCAGGTTCTCATCCTGCTGACCAACCACAGCAGGCCTGCAAACTGATAAGAAAAAAAAATTAAAGTATAGGCGTCGGTTATTTATAGAACACCGTCATCAAAGGCCTACAGCGTCAGTTATTCGATAAAAACCGACGCCTAATATGACAAACAACCCGACCGTGCAGGAAAGCACGGTTGTGGTAGAAAAGGTGTCGCTTATTCGTATAAAACCGACGCCTATATTACTAAACACGGCCGTGCAGTGAAGCACGGCCGTGTTGTCTGGGAGTATGGCGTCGGTTGTTCAGTTGTTAATCGACGCAGAAAGTGTCCTAGGTGGTGCCCTTTTTTGTGGCGCGAACCCTATAGACGTCGGCCAACTATATATAACCGATGCCTATAGATCATATAGGCGTCGGTTAGAAAACTGACCCCGAAGAGTTCGATCTTTAGCGGCGCCCACATAGGCGTCACTTGAAAACCGTCTCCAAAGGGGGTTAAACAACCGACGCCAAAGGCGTATTCTGTAGTAGTACCAACATATTCTATGGCTCCAACATGACGTAGTCGTTCAAAAGTCTTACCAGACCCATATCCCTCATTGGGAGATGGTGCCCTGGGTGCTGGTACGGGCATCCAGTCTGCCATATATCTCATTCACTACTACAGAAACGGCCTTTGGCATCGGTCTTTTAACCCCATTTGGCGTCGGTTTCCGACCGACGCCTATGTGGGCGCCGCTAAAGGTCGAACACTTCGGCGTCGGTTTTTTAACCGACGCCTATTTAACCTATAGGCGTCGGTCTTTTAGTAGATAACCGATGCCAAAAGGGTTCGCGCCACAGAAAACGGCGTCATCTAGGGCACTTTCTGCGTCGGTGATTTACTGAAAGACCGACGCCTATATTCCATGTAGCGTCGGTCTTTTAGTAGATAACCGACGCATAAAGTGTCCTAGATGACGCCGTTTTCTGTGGCGCGAACCCTTTTGGCGTCGGTTATATACCAAAAGACCGACGCCTGGTTGTTTAAATAGGCGTCGGTTCGATACGAATATCCGACGCCATTTCCAGGACTGCTTTGGCCACATTAGGCGTCGGTTATCTATAAATAACCAACGCTTTAGGTCTTTGCTGACGGTTTTCTATAAATAACCGACGCCTATTTATATTTTTTTTTTTCATATCAGTTTGCAGGCCTGCTGTGGCTGGTCAGCAGGATGAGAACCTGCAGTTCAGTTTTCTGAACTGCAGGTTTACAACATCCATTGATATCAGTCTACAAACAGGCCGCAAACCTGCAAAAGTCACAAGGAAAATTTCACACAAGTACATACATTCAGACATCAATTCAATTCTCACATTCACACATATAGAAACATTCAAATACATGTATTAACATTCAGAAATATTCATTTACAAAGTATCATTCATTATCGCTATCAACATCCCAATTATATCTTACCGTTGCCACTGCTTGTATGGCTTTTGCCCATTCTTCTCTTACTTCATTTAATGCTTCCATCGTATATGGAGCATGTATATTTTTTAAGCATTTACCTATAGTGTTGTCAGTTTTAAACACCTGCAAAGAGAATGATGTATATATATAAGTAATAATATAAAAATAAGATTGATATATTTCATACTAACTAATGAGACTATATATAATACCTCATGTATGCTATCGATGTCCAATGCGGCATGTTTGATAATCATCTGCATAAATCGCATCACATAGTATGCGCATGCCCAGCCATTGTCTTGTGTAGCACACTATAAATTGAAACATACAAAATAATACAACTAAGCACAATTCACATCAATGATATATACATTGGAGTCGGGGAGTCGGGAACTTACTTGTACATTCTCCCAATTTATTGGCTGGTTCTTTTTCCTTGGGACCTTTCCTCCAGCCTTTTTGAATGCATCTAAACCCCTACATGTTAATATAACACAGTAAATTGCATAAGTAAATAGTAATGTAATAAAAGATGTTAACAGATATAAAAATGAAATATTTCTCACCAGAATAATGGCATTCTCATTACGTGTCCAATTTTAGGGTTCAATGTACTCCCCGCAGGATCTAGATAATAAATAGTGAATGTCCCGGGGACAATAACTAGTAACTCCCAATGTCTACCACTACAGGTAAGAAGTTAACAATTAATAACTCAAAATGCAAAATAAAAATGGAATTTTCTTAAGTCCAAATTATAAATAAAGTAAACTTACTTGACATTGAATGGAGCTATTATTATCGTCTTCTTTTGCTGACCAAAAATTGTAAAAGCATCTATACAGTATTGTTGAACATTATCAGGGTCTTTAGCTACCAAACTAATCAATGAAGGAATAAAAAATCCCACATGATCAAATGCAAATTGTTTGCAATGATCTTCGACTAAGTAGCTGCAAAACATGTATTACGTATGCATTAATATATAAGAAACCAGCTCACCGGATCTTACACAAGGTATATGGATGTATAAATAAGATCTCACCTTATCCATGTCTCTATCATTGATGTATTCAACCACTCATACATAAACATCTCAATAATATCTTGTATAAATAAAGAGCTATCGTATGATTGACCTGCATAATATGCATCTAAAGAAATAATTATAGGGCAATGTACATTATGTGCCCGTAGCCAACATGCCATTCCCCTACAAGCAGGACCTAACGGGTATGTTAGGTCAGTTGGAACCCAATCGGGTAATGCGGGAAGTGGAAGTGGAGGCCTAGGTGCTCCCGGTGTCTTCTTTTTAACCTGTACATATAATTTCAGATCAGTTGACATCATATATACACATTAACAGTCTAAATCAATGTAAATTTATCTTACAATTTCAGTCGTGTAGACAACATCTGCTTTAGGCCACAATATGACCCCGCCTTCTGCCTCACCAAGTGTATCAATATCTGGGTGGGCATATGGCAGCGCAACTTTCCTCCAATCGGGTAACACACGTATCGGGCTCACACGAACGTAGCCCTGTGGCATTGGAGTCCCGTGAAACATTGCCCCAGGAAGGGACGGGTAAGCATGCGCCTCTGCAACAACGTAGTCTTGCATTCTTAAGCGGCATGGCTTCAATGCCTACAAATTTACATAAATAATATTATACATATATACATATCATCTTGAAAACATATCATCTTGAAAATACTAGCTACAATGTCATAAACAATACTTACAGCAGACGTGCTAGGCGATGGGTCTCCAGGATTACTCGCAGTCTGTGCATCAGGAGAAGAGTGGGTCGCCATAGGCGTATTAGAAGCCTGAGATGCCTGCCACCGCAGCAATTCTTCCTTGACCTTCTCAGCACCTACATCGTTGACCTTCTTAGCAACTAAATCCTCAACTCTCTTATTCTCCTATACATGGATAAAAGAAACATTAGCTTCTTATTAATGAATTTCCTTTTGCAGTAACATTCTAAAAAAAGAATAGGTTACCTCTTCTTGAGAAAGTCCCGCTCTGGGTTTGCGCTGGGATGGCCCAAAGAATGCTTTGATGCCAACACCAGCGCCGACACCTCTAACACGTCCAAGATGCTCTGGGTTACCCAGAGCAACTGTCAATTCATCCCTTGTGCCCTGAGGGATGAACGTGCCTTGTTTCCTCTTCTCGTGCAGCTCCCGCTAATCACCATAAACAGAAATTGGTAAGTTAACACCACAAATAATCAATATTCAAATGATTTCTCTAAGAGTTGTATTTTACCATTTTTGCAGCCGCCTCAGCAGTTACAGGCTTCTTTATTTCACCCTTCTTGTTTTGCCTGCCAGCTATCCAGATGTCATGGCGAGGCATGGGTGTGGCAGACTCCTGAGTAAGAGCAGACTCCTGAGCAGACTGCTGAGTAGCCACAGACTCCGCCTGTAGTCTTTGGCAAACGCTTGCATAGCCTTTTAGACCCATAGTGTGGTCATGCACATTCAGTGCACGCCTTGCTTTTTGTGCGTCACTGAGGGCCTAGTTAGTATGCACATTAATGATTTGGTTAGTAGCACTAAATGTTAATCTTGAATAGGTGAATACAATGTATATTAATTAAATTGGGAGTGACGCCTAATACCTTGAATTCTTCAGATTTTCTTGAAGCAACAAAATTGTCCCAATCTTCTTTGTCCAAGAAGTTCCATTGTTCAAGGGCTGACTTCTTCTTCTTATCACCCTCTTTTATGTATTCTCTGTTCAGATTTGTCCTATAATTCCTAAGCATCTTTCCAGTGCGTTGCATCACATTTTTACGATGCAACTTCTCATCCAATGCAAACAGATTCTGTAAAATAGAAATGTTATTAACTAGTATCCAAAATAGAATTGCAAATAATTGAATTTGTAATCTACAAAATAGAATTGCAAATAATAATAACTCACGCATAAATCCTTCCATATAAAGTCTTTTTTCCCTTGAGGAACTTTATGCCAATTACCATACTTAACACCACAATGGCTCCGAGTGGTACACCCAAGATAGTTTACAAAATTATGGTGGTTCACTCCAATTGGATTTCCTCCATTATCAAACTCCACCACCAATTTGGATCCACTACCACTTAGCACTAATAACTTCTTCAACAGAGTGATGCCCCTTTTCTTGTTAAGTGTTTGGTGTTGCGCATCAAGTTGCTCCAGTGCTTCAGTGGGTACAGGTGCATCAACCTAAAATTCGACAAAAATAAACACACTTAATTAGCCCAATATAGAAATATAGGATATATGACATAACTACAAGATAATGAATTTTATAGAAATATAGGATATGTTTTTAGAACTTACATTAGTATCCTCGCCATGCTCTTCATGGACAGCATGCTCATCATGGACTTCATGCTCATCATGGACATCATGCTTATCATGGTCAGCCATCTGAAAATGTCATTTAAAAGGCAAACATTTAGCATTTGTATTAACTAGAAAAAGGCAAACATTTAGCATTTGTATTAACTAGAAAAAGGCAAACATTTAGCATTTGTATTAACTAGAAAAAGGCAAACATTTAGCATTTGTATTAACATACATGTCTCTAAAATTGTGATCTTTTATCAATTAACAATCCTTCATTGTGATCTCCGCGCACATATAAGTCATCATTAGCTTCAATATTTTGTGGAGGTGGCAACCCAACTGAGAATGGACTGGAGTCATCATACTTATCATAGTACTCTTCTTCATCTATAGGATCTTCAATGAACTGTCTTTTACCATGAAGAACAACCGACCATTTATCATTCACAGGATCATCGATATAGAATATTTGTTTCTCCTGTGATGCCAATATGAATGGTTCGCCCTTCTCGCCAATCTTTTCAAAGTTCACCAAAGTGAAACCCAATTCATCCACTATAACTCCTTTGGTGTTATCAACCCAATTACATTTCAAGAGCGGAATTTTGAAATCTATGTAGTCAAACTCCCAAATGTCCTTAATGACACCGTAATATGACATTTTAGCTTCACGTGGACTCTTATCCTTTGCACTTGCAAAGTACATAGTCGACGCTTGAAGAGTGACCCCACTATTTTGGACGACACTCTTATCATCTTGGCGATTTGTGTAATATGTGAATCCATTAATGTCAAACCCTTCATAAGACATAACATTCGGTTTTGGTTTAAAGGCGAGGCATTTGATAGTTTCTGTAATATCATTTGGTGTTTGAGATAGTTGATGTAAGACTTTATCTTCAAACCACTTAGTAAAAGTCTTATTATGCTCTCTAGCAAGCCACATTGAACTTGCTCGAGGATGTTGTCTCTTTATGAAATTGGTATGTTCCTCGTTGGAAGCTCGTTTCCTTCAGGAAGCATTTCTTTCAACAAAGTCAACAATGAAGTGAAGCTTTTGTCGCTCCATCTATTGTTAGCTTTCAACTTATACAATCTCAACACAGCGCTAAGCTTCGTAAACTTAGCACAGCCTGTGTATAACGGTATCTCAGCATCATGCACAATGTTTGAAAAGATAGGAGGTGGATCGGTGTGCTCTACCCTACAACTATCCAGCATCGCATCAACGATGTCTGCTGGAACTAGTTCGTTCACATTTACGTCATCGGAGGAAATTTCTTCTTCCACCCAAGCACTGCTATCGACATCTACTGGTTTCGATTTTGAAATCTCTCCATGCCAGTGCCATTCTGTATAGCCTTGTACAATCCCGTTGCACATGACATGACTTTTGATTTCCTCACCATTGTTGACTTTCAAGTTGTTACCGCAATGCCTACATGGACAGTAGAACCTATCTGTAGGTTTTTTCCTATGTTCCTCGGCAAATCTAATAAACTGATCAAGACCAGATATAAACTTTGGGGTGCAACGATTACGAATGGACATCCATGATCTATCCATTCTATGATTAGAGAAAACAAGTATATATTAGGAAACAAGTATATATTAGGAAAAGATTAGGCAACATTTCCCCGCTGTTCACTAAGTACATATGTACTTAGAGAACAAACGGGGAAATGCCAACAAACACATTTGATGTCATTCTTATATATAATAAATGTGTACCACCTATCCCATCCTTGAACACCTAATCTCACTAGTAAGTGTATAATGTGTATTTGGTTTTCAAGAAAATTTCGGCAGCATTTCCCTGTTGTTCTCTAAGTACATATGTACTTAGAGAACAAACGGGGAAATGCTACCGAAATTTTCTCGAAAACCCAATACACATTATACACTTACATCCTAAGTGAGATTAGGTGTTTAAGAACAGTCCCAAACCAGGGACTATCCAAGATTTACTCCTAATGAGTAAATCTTGGACGGGTTTCTAGGCCAACAAACACAATAATAGATATCTACAATGAAGCCGGACTCCATACAAACAATATATAATCTAGTGATTGTTCATTCTAATTTATTCCAATGTACAAGTAATATAAAGAACAATGATTGTTCACATTCTAGGCCAACAAACACATGTGATGTCATTCTTATATATAATAAATGTGTACCACCTATCCCATCCTTGAACACCTAATCTCACTAGTAAGTGTATAATGTGTATTGGGTTTTCAAGAAAATTTCGGCAGCATTTCCCCGCTGTTCTCTAAGTACATATGTACTTAGAGAACAAACGGGGAAATGCTACCAAAATTTTCTCGAAAACCCAATACACATTATACACTTACATCCTAAGTGCGATTAGGTGTTCAAGAACAGTCCCAAACCAGGGACTATCCAAGATTTACTCCTAATGAGTCAATCTTGGACGGGTTTCTAGGCCAACAACATGGTTAATCCTAATATGTTGGGATCACATAATTATACCGGTAGGATTTTAATAGACATGATAAGTACCTAATCTATAGAGCATTATTAAATAATAAATCAAGAATTTAATAGTTTCAAACATGCAATAATTCACAATGCAATGTTATAAACTATATGCAACATGGATAGATGAGACTAGAGTTCATATTAGAATAAAAATTAGCAACTTAGGACAAAGTGTGTTACCTTTCAATCTGTGTAACCTAGGGTTCAGAATATCATGATTTACTTAATGTGATAATCATAAGGACTTTATAATTTGCATGAAATAAATAAACATCCAGCATCTATCACTTATTCAATCTTCAAGAAACCTTGACAAACATAGGAATTAAATACATGTAATCATAAGTACAACCACGTACCTTGATGGTGATCCATGCAAATCATACATTAATTCACTGAGTATATTATCCAAGCAAATAAGAAAACCAAGCAATTAACTTTTGTTGCATGTATATACATCCTAAAGTGCCACAAATCATATAATAACATTAAACGCTACTCAAGTCCTAATCTAGAGTTTAGGTTTCCTTATTATCCTGTTATCATTAGGGTTATTCTTGAACCCCCAATTCCTAAGTTCATTGATTTAATGACATAAAAAGATCTAGTTCATATTATGTTTAGACATGATTATAAAACTATCATGTTATGATATTAGGACCACTTAAAGCAGATTAGGCACATTAAGCAAGCAGAGTAGGGAGCCAATTTCGCGCAAGCAGATTAGGCAAGCAGATTAGGTCGGCACATAAAGAACCAATTTCGCACCTGGGTAGGTCGGCAGGTACCTGGGCAAGAAGAGTAGGGAGAGGTCGAGCTGGTTGAGTACGTGGGCGGCGGCCGGTGAGCTCCAGAACCGGCGGCGGCCGGTGAGCTCCAGAACCAGCGGAGTAGCAGTGGCGGCACGGCGGCGCTGTCGTGGAGAAGAAGGAGCAGAGAGTCGGGTGACAGCAGAGAAGAAATCGCTCGCAATGAAACAGAAGAAAGGGGAAGAGTCAGGCGATCGAGGGTTATGAAGTTCCCAAATAGCGTCGGTTGTTTACAACAACCGATGCCTAAACATCTTTAGCGTTGGTTGTTTGAAACAACCGACGTCCAATTGGACGATATTTTCATGAAATTATTTGGCGGGAACCACTTTCAGCGTCGGTTATAAAAGGATCAGCGACGCTGAAAAGGACACTTTTCGCGCAAATTTCCATCGCACATAGGCATCGATTTTTTATCTACATAACCGACGCCAAAAGTGACACTATTTTTTTCGCTCGAAAATTGGATTTCGCGGGCGACTTTAGGCGTCGGTTTGTTATAAACAACCGACGCTGAATACAAAGCGGTACCCGTGTCTGGATGGTCTTCGGATATAGACGTCGGTTTGTCTAAATAACCGACGCCTTATATTATAGGCGTCGGTTTTCCTTAATATCCGACGCCCAAAAAAGCGACACTGAATGCTATTTCTGTAGTAGTGATTGTGGTCATGAATTCCCTAAATAGAGCATGAATATTTGGGTTTTCTATCATAGCCTCATCAAAATGGGGATTTTCAGGCACTGGTTCCTCTCTTGCCTGACCCCTTGCACCACCTACTGGTGCAACAACATTGCTTTCAACAACGTGATCCTCGTGTTCTCCTGACATCTTTAAGCTATCTCCCTTCTTCTACATAAGCAGAAGTCACTATAAGATATACTGGAGGACACTAGAACAGACTCAACACCTTAGTCCTATGTCTCTGTAGACTCAGCGACCCTAGAGCTTTGATACCACTAAATTGAAACAACTCATTCAAATAAATCATTACTAATTAAGCAGAAGCAATCATTAACAACGGATTACTGAAAATCACTAAAAATTTAAACCTTTTGCAAAGAGATCCATACACAGGAAAGGTCTTTTATCAAGAACTAATGTATTTCATTTATCATGAGTACATATTCTGTATCATTCCATCTTCAAGATTACAAGCATCATCTGCTCTGTTAACAAATAAACACAGACAGCATAAGAACCTCAAGGCATCAGGCTAAAATCTCAGATTGATTTATTAAAAACACTAAATACTAACTCCGAGGACCTGAGAGTACAAAGACGACACATAGGACTTCTATATACAAGACACAACAGACTGTACATTCAACCTAAGTTGTCACTGCTGCTGCTGATGTTCTTCCTCTGCAAGATATTCTCAATCTCCTCCATGCTTGTCCACCTAAAAATGTTGGATCCCACGGGGGTGAGACAATTGTAATTGCCCCAGCGAGAGATATAACTCTCCGCCAAAAACATTATTATTGCAGTTTAATGATATAAAACTCGGCAGAGGATAAGCAGTTTAAAGCATTCTCATCTTTTAAAGCATTGCAACTATTTATGATAGAACAATAGATCATCTATTCTCTTAACAAGGAATAGGAAGAACATGTATATTATTTATCCATCATATTATACCATCATGTCAAACTTCTCTTGTGACACACATTATCTTGATATGTCACCTATGAGATATTCTTGTTTCAATCTGTTGGCCTTAGCCAATCTGCTAAACATATATGGCATTATGTCTACCATGTACTCATATATCGTTAATACAAGCATTGGGTTATTACCAATCCTGTGTCATCATTACAGGAATTGGGTTATTACCAATCATGTGTCATCATTACAGACATTGGGTTATTATCAATCCTGTGTCAACATTACAGGCATTGGGTTATTACCAATCATGTGTCATCATTACAGGCATTGGGTTATTACCAATAATGTGTCATCATTACAGGCATCGGGTTATTACCAGACCTGTGTCATCATTACAGGCATTGGGTTATTACCACTCCCATGTCATCATTATAGGCATTGGGTTATTACCAATCATGTGTCATCATTACATAGATTGGGTTATTACTAATCTTGTGTACTCATTACAGGCATTGGGTTATTACCAATCATGTGTCATCATTACAGACATTGGGTTATTACCAATCCTGTGTCATCATTAAAGGCATTGGGTTATTACCCATCTTGTGTCATCATTACAGGAATTGGGATATTACCAATCATGTGTCATCATTACATGCATTGGGTTATTACCAATCATGTGTCATCATTACAGGCATTGGGTTATTACCAATCATGTGTCATCGTTACAGGCATTGGGTTATTACCAATCCTGTGTCATCATTACAGGCATTGGGTTATTACCAATCTTGTGTCATCATTATAGGCATTGGGTTATTACCAATCCTATGTCAGCATTATAGGCATTGGATTATTACCAATCATGTGTCATCATTACAGGCATTGAGCCTCTTCCAGGTATTGGACTTTAACCAACCCTGATTATACAGCCATGCATTGGACTTTAACCAACCCTAATTACACAGCTAGGCATTGGACTTTAACCAACCCTGATTACACAACCATGCATTCGACTTTAACCAATCATGATTACACAACCAGGCATTGGACTCTAACCAATCCTGATTACACAGCCAGGCATTGGACTTTAACCAATCCTGAATACACAGCCAGGCATTGGACTTTAACCAACCCTGATTACAGGCTTCATGCCTCTGCCAGGTATTGGACTTTAACCAATCCTGATTACAGAACCAAGCATTGGACTTTAACCAATCCTAATTACACAGCCAGGCATTAGACTTTAACCAATCCTGATTACAGGCTTCATGCCTCTACCAGGTATTGGACTTTAACCAATCCTGATTTCACATCCAGGCTTTGGACTTTAACCAATCCTGATTACAGGCTTCATGCCTCTTCCAGGTATTGGACTTTAACCAATCCTGATTTCACAACTAGGCATTGGACTTTAACCAGTCCTGATTACAAAGATCATGGGATATAAATTCCTTTAACTCATCATTGATCATCACATCCTTCTCGAGGTTCTGAACTCTGAGGTTAGCCTTCATAGCTTTTTACATTCTTAATTGAATACAATTGTTCCTTTTATTAAGTTTATTATAACATTATCATTTCTTACAATAAACTTTTATAATCATCTTGGTACCTCTCACTATGCCACAATTGTTCTCATGGCTCATAAGGCCCATAAAGCATCTTGTCCCCTCTCACTAAGCAACATCTAACCATATGGCTCATTAGGCCATTAAACATCTTGTCACCTATCACTAGGCAACATCTAATCATATGGCTCACAAGGCCATTACACATATTGTCACCTCTCACTAGGCAACAATAACATACTACCTCATGTGATACAATAGTAACACCACTATTCCCTCAATAGGGTTAGGGCTTACTATTCACGTCACATTAAGGTTCTCATGTCCCATCATCTAATTTAGGGTTAGGGTTTCCCATCTCTCATTAATTAAGACTTCATATTTATCAAATCAACCTTAATATATTGTTCCACACCTCTATGAGCGTCCATTAACATCTCGAGTATTCAATCATGTTTATTACTCTTAGCATTTATCATTAAATGATTATCAATACAAGGTATGAGTTAATTTCTCATCCTTATCATGGTATGATTACATCACACTCATTACTTTGGCTTAACCCCATTCTCAAGGTATATTAGCCTATACTTATCAAAGTATATCAAACTCATTACATTTCATTGTAACAATTTACATAACACACTTCATGTGTTTCTTGTTCAAGTATATTGGATTTGAGGTGCATCAAGGTATATCAACCCTGGAATGCTAAGAGTGATATCTATCATGTCTTGATGTATCACTTTTCTCATCACTTCCAACTTACTTGAGTTTATCAACTAATCTTGTATTAAGTTATTTCCCTCTAATACTTTTAACCACTAACCTATCACCTTTATCATGTAGTGCATATGTCACACATTAGAATTGTCCAACTATCTTTAATGATATGGACTTATCTTAGGTTAAGGCATTGCTTACTATAAAGTTGCATGTAATCAACCACTTGAGATATTTTCCTTATCAGAGTATTAACCACTATTCCATCATTAGGATTAGGGTTTCACATACCATCACCCTTTATTAGGTTAGGTCATCCCTTCATTGAAGTACATACACCTATGATTATCATAGTGTACTTATTTGTATTAAAAAGCACCAAAGGATGAGTACTCTAATTCCATTAATAACTTAAGTACCCTAGAGGTACTTCCATTGTAATCAACATTAATATACTTTTCAACCACTCATGGGGTTATTGGTCTTTTCATAATTTGAACTAATTTAACCTTTTAATGGTCTTGATCAAATAGACCTCAATTGGTTTTGATCAATCAAATCTTCAATTAGTTTCATACTATCTAATTCTTTATTGGGTTTAGGACCAATTGGACCTCCATTCAGTTTTGATAGTGACCTTCAAACGGTCTTGAGGTCACACCCTCAAACGGTCATGGGGTTAGACCTTCAAACGGTCTTGGGTTCAGAACTTAAAACGGTCTTGGCCATTAGCCCCCGTAAACGGTTTTGAAACTGTTTCCTTTCAAACGGTCTTGAAGACCTTTTCCTTCTCAAACAGTTTGAAACCGTTTCATCTCAAATAGTCAACCTTCACCAAACGGTCAACCCTATCAAACGGTTTTGAAACTATTTCCTACAAACGGTCAACCTTTCTCAAACGGTCAACCCTTGATCCTCAAATAATTTGAAACCGTTTGAGCACCAAACGGTTTGATGAAATTGTTTGTTCAACCAACATGAAATTGAATCCAATCAATTAGGGTTTCAATGCTTCAATCCGATTAGGGTTTGCAATTGGTGGATCTCCAACACTTGGAACCTTTAAGATCAATTCAATTGAAGCTAATAGATCAATATTCAACAACATCAACAATTGAACTCGAAAGAGTCTGAGACCATTCGATCCCAAACGGTCTTGAGACCGTTTGATCCCAAACGGTCTTGAGACAATTTGGTTTCAAACGATCTTGAGATCGTTTGGTCTCAAATCATTGAAACTGTTTGCTTTAGATATTTTTGAGATGTGTGCTTAAGATTATGTCATCATAATAAAGCTATGATCCTTCATAAACTACTGCTATTCTTATGGTATTCCCATCGATTTGATCAAAGGACATTCAAGAAGAACAAAATGATCAACAATTAATGAAGAATTGAATGCAATAATAACATTAAGGGTTCAAGTTATATAACACGCCTCCAAAGAAGCTTCAAAGCTTCAAGATCCACGTTTTCAATGGTGAAAGCAACTCCTTCTACTATCCCAAGCTCGTCCTCAAGTCTTTGAGTGAGACGAATGGCTAGGGTTGAAGATTGAGTGGAGAAAAGAAGAAATCAAGCATTGATTTTCGATTTCCACCATGAAATCAAGGTGAAAAGAGATCATGGAGCTTACCTACAGTTTGGGGGTCGTCCTCCTGTTGTTCCTAAGCTTCCTTAGTCGTTTTGCAAGAAAGGAGATAAAGAAGGATTGAAAAATCCTTTGAATTGAGTTGGAAGTGGTGTTTTTATAAGGAAAATCAATGAGAGAGAAAGTAGTAATTAATTCCTTTAATTTCTCAAATTGATGCCACATCTCCCCCTCAACTCCTTGCCCACGAAGCTATCCTCTTTCCCTTTGCAAACCTATTAATTATCCATGAATTTAAAGGAAAAGAAATTAAGCACCTTAACCCTTATAATAATAATATCCAAAAATTAGTGGATATTACTTTTTCTTTATTTATTGTGAGTGGGTTATCCACTTGCTTGAGATATTTTCGTGCCTTTGCAAGGCACATGGTAGTCCATTCTTTTGAAAAATCATCCCTCACTTTTTGGTTGAAAGTCTCTTCAATTAATCTATTTATTTTTGCATTAAATTGAAGTAAAGTTCCAATTATGCTTAAATCTTGATTATTTTAATATCAAGATTCTCTCTCCTCCAAAGAGATACAAATGAGACTCCCCTCTCATTTTCTTTACTCTATATGATGCCAAGAAACATTAGGGACTCTTTAGAAGTGGTATTTTGCATATTGAACCCTAGGTTTTGGGTAAATTACACATTACACCAAAACTAGGTTTTAATGCACAAACATTGCTTAAAAAGCTCTTTCTTGGTGCTCGGCTTCCACAAGCCATACCTCTGCATCATTTTCATTCTCATGATGCTCAAACACTTTGAGGAACATTTTATTATGTAACATTTGAAATTTAACCCTTCAACTTGGGTAATTTGCACTTTAGTCTAAAATAAGCAAACATTGCTTCAACATTATTCAAACAGGACCAAAATTGAAACATAAGTTCCTTTTGAGCCTTAATTACTTTCCACAAGATAAAATAAAGGATCTAATTAACTTGCTTAAACAAAACTTCCAGGGTTAGGTCATAACCCAGGTCAGGGATATTACAAATAAGGTATGTAAATCCTCTATTTTATTTTGTTCTAAACCGACATTAATTAATTGAGGCAACTCTTGAACTATTATTCTACTTGAAACTTCAATTATTGGACACTCATATTTTCTGATTTGGAATAGTATAAATGGATGTGGTTGTTAATTATTCTTTTATAATGTATCTTTGGACCCCTCTTTCTTTGATTGTCCTTTTATAAGTAAGTGAGTGAAATGCTAATCTTACCACTCTATTTATGCATGCTACATGTTTGACTAGAATATAGATACTTATGTACCACCGTACTTAAATAGGGTGTGAGTATACCACTCCTGACGTGTTTTTCCATCCTTACTTCTTTTAGGCCATGATCCTATAGTGTTATGGCCCTATTTTTGATATATTAAGTCTCCATTGTTATGCATGCAAAAGTTTGTTATTTTAAATTTAAATTGTGGCTAACCACTATGGAAAGATACTTTATCAACACTTGTATTCTAAATTCAAAAGAATTCATTTCTTTTCTTATAATTCTTTTGAACTTACCCAATTGTATATAAACTCCTTCTATGTGTGAAAATCTCATTTTTACCATTATACTAATATAATACCCAATTGTTTTATTATATTTACATAGTCAGCCTTTGCTGATCTATAATTTATTTCCTATGTTATAGGTGATGTTTCCTTCCATCTAGATATAGGCAGATTAGAACACAATGATGCAAATATATTGTATATAATGTTTTGGACTTGAGGATAGCTCGGGATAGCTAGGTTGTTCTTTGCAGCTGGTCTCTTGCACAATTATATGTACCCCTCTTCATATCTGTAAAACTATATTCTTGGTAGGAATTAATGTACATGGAATATCTTATAACATTGTAACAGTTACGTTTTTTATGCTTGTTCATTATCTTTCTATGTGATATATACCATTTGAGAAATGAATCAAATTCTCCCTGTTCCTACATATTGGGAATATGATGATTTTATTTCTCTATTTAGTGAAGAGTGGATCCCCTACCAGGTCCCATACTTTCATATAAATTCCTTATATTAAAATCATACTCAATAAATTCATTCCACTTTAATACTATATTGAATTGAGATATTGAAGCTTCATACTATATGTAACACCCCTGACCTAGGTTATGAGGTAACCCTGGATGTTTTGCCTAAGTAAGATGATTAGAACCTTTTCTTAATCTTTTTAAAAGTAATTAAGATGTAAGGAGATCTCAAGTTTCAAGTTTGAGCCTATTTGAAGGCTATTTGTGTTATATATGTTAGTTTTGGTGCAAATTGCAATGTACCCAAAATATGGAGTTGATGTGTAATTTACCACCTCTAGTGTAATGCCCCTAAACTTAATGAGTTGAATAAGATTAATTATCATAATTGAATTCTTTTAACTCAAATATAACATTTTGTTATGCTTTGAAATCATAAGACAAGCTTAAGTTTCAAATTTGGTCCAATTTGGACATTGTTTGAGCAAGTTATGCAATTTTATGCACATTTTGGACTTTTCTACAATTTTCCCAATTTAGAGGTTTATTTGCAATTTATCACTTGCATTATGTTCCTTGGATATTATCTCTTCATTCTTGATCTTTTTGAGCCACGGGGCACCTATTTAATTCTTGGTTTGAAGGTGTTTTCTCCAAGGGTATTTTAGGGTTTACCCCTTCATGGATGAGCTACCTTTAGTAGGTATCAACTAATGAATTATTTGTTTTTCTTGGAAATTCAAGAAATGAGGGATAAGAATGTATCTATGGATGTGGGGGAGCTTCTAGTGTGTGTGCTTGTATATTCTTAATAGTTTAAGGCCTTAGACACTTGGAAAGATACTAGAACCTCAACTTTTTCTTTTTCTTTATCTTAAAGTTTCATATACTTATCCCTAAGAACCCAAATGTTCCATTTTCTCTCCACCACTTCCCTCCTTATAAAAAACTCGTTCTCCCTCTGTTCTTTTGCAAATTTTCTGTCCAAGTAAGAAGAAAGAGGGGATCTTCTTAGAAAAAGAATCTAGGGTTGCAATTGACTTCCTTTTAGGGTTTGAAAAGTTCCCTTCTAGTGATCTTGACCTAAAAGAGTAAGAATCCCCTTCTTCACTCCATTTATTTCTTTTTTATCCTTCCTCCTACCTTTATCCAGGTCGGAACGTTGCTGTTCCATGGTAGAAATTTCTCTAAAGTTCTAAAACCCTACCTCTCTTGCTCCTTATGCTTAGGGTTTGCTCATTTGATGAAGAAAGATGCTAGATGGATGAGTTCACAACTTATGCTTGGATTTCCTCTTTCTCATGTTTTATTCTTTTTGGGAGTTTATCTTCTAATTAGAGGCAAGTTTTATAACTTGCTCCACATTTATTGCTTACCATAAGCTTGCTAGCTCATGTTCTTGCTTGAAAATGATGATCCATGCACTAAAAAGCTATGCTTGACTTGGATTTTGATTTTTATAATGTTCCTTGTTCTGATTTCAGTTCTAGATGAACCTGTGATCATGTGTACATTATTCCTAAGGTATAATATGAATTGGATCAGGTTGGTTTGACAACCTATGGTGCTAAGCACTTATCCACCAATGGTCAATTTTAGGATTTAAAGTTGATTTCTTCCATAAACCCATGACCCGATGATGGTACCATTGCAACAACCCTATGGTGTTGTCTTCATGACAAATGATGGTTGGGATCAAAGGTGTCAGATGATGTTGACAACCTATGGTCACAACCTTAGTTTAGGTTTTGGATCAATTAGAATTTTAATGATCAACCATTAAGTATCCTACTAATGTTATCAATCAATGATGACATTAGCTTAAAATTTGATGCTGATTAATGAATATAGTGTTGATCTAACAACCTATGGGGACTTAATTGTCACTAATGATGGTGGATAAGGTATCCACAACCTATGGTTAGTTAATCATATAGTTTTAGCATCACTTAAGCCTTAGACCAATGGTTTCTTGGGTCACTTGATGCAATGGTCAGACCTATATTGTAATTGATGGTTTTAACATATGAACTTGACCCAATGGTCAGCATCTAATGTTTATTCCTCCAATAAAGTGGAATGATGTCTAATGTAATATGTTTTTCCTAATAATGTGATTTATATGGTTTCCTTTATATGATCAACTTAAGGAGCTTACTTGTTGACAATGGATGGCTTGTTTTAAATGAATAGTCGATTGTGGGTTTTACCCTACTCTCAACAGAACCCTTATTGTTGTTAACCAAAGGATGTCTAGTGTTAAATGGTGAATTTTATATATCACAACTCAATAACATAATAGATGATTCATTCAAGGTGTTTACTTATGTAAACAACAAATGGTCTTATCTTTTAAACATCCAATGGTTATGGGTGACATTGTGGTATGGTGATATGGGTTGAATGATGATGGAACAAATGGAGGGTCACCATTAATAAGGTAGTCTTACCTATTCACTCATATGAGTATAAGGGATGATAACCATGTTGTGTTGATATGTAACCCTAATGCGGTATAACTTGTTATACCTAGCTTTAATATAACTAAATGATGGTAATTGGGTATGAATAGTCCTTGAATGACTAATACAATCATGAAGTGCTCTCTTATTGTTGTTGAAACCCTAGTATGCTATAAACCGATGGTTACACCTTGATTTATGTGTGGGTTCATACTTAATAATACTATGCAATGTGATGGTGATGCTTAACCTTGTGCATCCATGATCCAATGGGGATTCCGTGAGTTAGGGTTTGGGTATAAGTGTTGATTAGTAACATTAATATAATTTATTTTGTTGAACCTGACTATAATGCAAATAGCTAAAGATGAGTATTCATGTTTAACATTCTTATATGATGGAATGATGGTGAAATAACCTCCTTAATATGATCATAACCTTAATATGTTAATTGGTGGTTATCATAGCCACATGGTTGATACTTTCTTATGATAAATATGTGCATTATGAATATGATGAGGGTTAATCATATCTAGATTCCTTGCATGTTGATGTAATAAAGGAATGTTCTTAATGTTAATATAACCCTACTATGATTGTTTATGAATATCTCCTAGCTCATTAATGCAATATTATGCTGATCTGGTGTATTATATGTAAGTGATGTTGTTAAGCCTGGTTATAAGTCATGGAAAGATAATGATGATCTTGTAGGGAATAGTATGATGGTCTTAATGACCTTTGGGAATGGTTGAGCCCTGAATGAGGTGTAATCCTCTTATGTTGATAAGGGTTGATGCCCTGTGATATTGTGAAAAGGATTTATATCATGTGATAGTATGATGGTCTTAATGACCTTTGGGCGTGGTTGAGCCCCGAATGAGGTGTAATCCTCTTGTGTTGATAAGGGATGATACCTTGTGATATTGTGTAAAGGATTTATATCTTGTGATAGTAAGATGACTAGTGTGGTCTCATGAATGGCAAGTGAATAGTACCATGTGATGGTGAGATGAGAAATTATGTTTCACACATTTTATATCTTTTAAAAGTTGTGATATGTATATGCTTGCTAGAAGTGAATTAGGGTTTATATGTCCACTTGTTTGATGCAGCCTTAATTCACCCAATTGGTATAACTAATCAAGTGAAACTCTAATCATGCAATGCTATGTGCCATAGATCCATCTGAGTGTCAGAACTTGCTAGATGGTGAAACAATTATTCCTAAGGGAAACTCGGAGCGCATATTGTTGAGTATGTGGGGGTGACAAGTTGATGATATATCCTTGTCATCCAAAATGTAGGTTGTGGAGGATGTCTATGGTCATGCCTCATACATCTGATGTGATTGAGAATGGCTACGGTCATGTCTCGGTGATTATATATCTGACAAGATTGGAGGATAACTACGATTGTACCTCGGATGGTAGGCTATGCGTACCCACCTCCTTTCACTAGTTTCGTGACCTATACCAAAGAAGGACTAGGATGTTCGCAGCTTGACCTTATGTGTCACTATGGAGGACCCGTACTAACCAGGGGCGGAGAAGATCTTAGGAGTTCGACTCTTCTTAGATCTTGTATCGCACTGATTTCGACTTAGCAGTGGTCAGTTGGATTTTGAGTGGTATCCTCAATTTCCTCAGGGCATAATAAAAGATGTAAGACAGTCGTGTAGCATATCTGTTTAGGGTTATACACAACACTTCATATTGGATGAAACCCCTTGTTTGCTTTCTTTTCAGTGAGATCATGTATAGTACAATAAGAGATAATAGATATGCTCATGTTGTAGTTATGCTCATGTTATAAATATACTTATGTTGTCAAATGTACTGACACTGATGGTTAAGATGTTTCTGCTAGCTATGTTTAATATTGCTAACCATGCATATGTAATTAGAAATGCTTAAACTGCTAATCATGCCTATGTAGTTCATTATATTATGATGTTAGTTCTACTTATGGTATAGATTTGTTTCCTTTATTTGAGATGCCAATATTGATAGCCATGTTATGTTACTAGACATATTCATGATGTTAGGGATGCTTATGCTACTAGATTGCTTATACTGTTAGCAAGGAATAGGGTGATAGTCACATTAATGATAATGATTATTATGAGATGCAATTTGATGATATTTGAGTAGATATCTATCTAAAGAAATGGATTTATTTGTTATCTGTATATGCATTGATGATCATACTTGTTGCTAAGATGATTTGCTTAATCTATTTAGTATACTTGAACTATTCAATCTGTTTAATTGATTATTAAATACTCTAACTACTTAGTTATCTACTATTTAAAATGTTGTAATCAATAAGCGTTGTTGGAGGTTATATCTCTTGCTGGGACATGGGTCTCACCCTTGTGGTTCGCCACATCTTTTTAGTTAATCGAAAGTGACGAGAACAAATATGTGGCAGCAAAGAGGAGCTATAGTAATGAATCTTTGAGAAATTTGATTAGATGTATATTGTGTCCTAGAGTTGTCCCTGTACTCTTAGGTCCGGGCAGGAAAAGTTTGTATATGGTGTTTCAAATGAATAGAACTTTTGTTAGCATATTAATGCTTATTTGTGTGGCATATACGAATATTGTTCTCATGTGCATATATGTTGTGGCTAAGGTGATAGAACATTTTTTATCAAATTCTTGGCATAGTACGGATAAAATAAAGATGTTGGGCTCTTATGCAAATGTTTCTGAGCAGGTGCTGACGTTGAAATTGATTTTAATTTGCCCATATATTTGGGTATGTGATTAATTAGTGATCAATTGTGCTTTATGTTTTGAGTAATCTCATTTACTATAACGGGTTCTCACATCTAGAGTGTCCCTTCTCTCTCTCAGCATCATTTAGAGGAAAGAGAAAGAAGGGGGTGCCTTGTTTGAGTCTTGGTTGAGTAATAGCATTCTTGGTGGAGAAAAGAACCAAAGAGTGATGAGTGTCTTGAACTCTAGATGGGGTTGTGTTGAGTTATGAAGTATATATGAGAGTTCCTATCGGCTTGGAAGCCTTAGAGGAGGTCCATATCGGTTTAGAAACTTTTTGGAAGTATTCATATTGGGATAAGCACCTCACGTAGGTGAATCATATTGATTTAGGACTTCCTTAGAAAAGTTTTATCGGTTTACATGAAATGTGATATTGGGTTGTGATATCTTATTAAGCAAGCCACCCAATGCCTGATTTCTCATTCTTGAACTATCCACAAGAGTTTTGCATGATGAGATAATTATGGTTGCATGGTTCCACCATGCATGGACATGTTTCACCTAGTTACATATGGTGATGACACCTCTCATGTAGCTTCTCTCATGAACCTCAACTATATAAGCCTCTCTTTTCACCTACTAGTAAACATTTCGACTCTCATATCATCTCTCCCTTGGTGGACGACCCTAGGAGCTCAAGGATCAAGAGGAAGGTCTAGCATCTTGTATAAGGTGATTTCTTGGCCATCTTCAACCTTGAAGAATTATGTATCTCAGATCATAATTCTTTCTTTCTTTTCTTCTTCACTGAGTTTCTAACTATGATACCTTCTTCTTGATGGAGGTGAAGCTATATCCAAATCTTGGACCTTTTAATAGGTCATATTCAACCTTAGGAACATGGAGATTTGAAGCTTGAATCTCTATTGGTGATCTTGAGGTGGGTTATATAACTTGAACTCAACTCTATTATTATTCACCTTCAATCATGCAATACTGGTAATTCCTTTTAAATTTTGACTTTCCTTGATTAAATGATGACTGTATGAGATATAATGGGTATATGGCGATGTTGTCCATGAACTAGAATGTTAGTGGACAAAGGTTTGGAGCTTTAAGATGATAAAAACCGATATCACCTTAAGCACCTCAAAACTGATATCACCTTAAGCACCTCAAAACCGATATCACCTTAAGCACCTCAAGACCAATATCACTTTGATGTGCCATGAGAAACATAAGTGATAGTTCCATGCCCGACACACAAGGTAATAGTGAGGCTGATACCCTAGAGTATGCTATGGCCGACACACTATATGATGGTATGGTGGATACACCAAAGCATGGTGTGTCCGATACACCCAAGAGAGGTGAAGGTGTTACACCCATGTAAGGTGAAGATGTAATACTAAAGTAAGATGAAGACATTACAATAAATTATGATGAAGATGATGCACTAAAGAAGGGTGAAGATGATACACCAAAAGATAGGTGAGGCTGGTACCTAGTTGGGTGAGGGTATGAGGGATATGATGATGCCTAACCCGATATCATCTAACCCTAACCCTAGAACTCGATACACCCCTAACCTGATATCAAAGAAATGGTGTCTAGGGAGAAACATCCTCTGATGCCTTGGACGACACACACCCAAGATGATAGTGTGTCTGATACACTAGAATGTGCTTAGGATGACACAAGTATCATAGTCGACACAACTGTATTGGATGACACAAGTAAGAGTGTCTAGGATGACACAAGTGATAGTGTCTAGTCCGACACAAGTGAATGTGTCTAGGCCGACACAAGGGTTAGTATGTAGGCCGATACACCTATATGAGTGTAGGATGACACATGAGGAGTATAATCAAATTGATACACTATGATGTAATGAGATGGATACACTTTGATAAATATAGGCCAGTATACCCTAAAGAGGGTCAAGTCAATACAATAAGTTAAAGTTGAATCTAGAATCCTAATGAGGATGAGAGAGAAACTATTATCACTCATGTTGATAATAAATTAATGATAATTGATGAGAGTAATCAAATATGATTGAATACTTATGGCAATGAAATGAGCTCCTAGATGTGAGGAGCTATGAATTAGGGTTTGGTTGTTGAATATAACCTTAAAAACTATAATCAGTTACAATAGAAATCCTAACCCTAATTATGAGAAGGTTGTAACTTGATTGAGTGATTATCTATGATACCATTGAATGTAAAGATAATAATATAAGCTCCTAGAGATGAGGAGTTATGGTCTAGGGTTGGTGATTGAATATAACCCTGGAAACCCTAATCAGTTGAAAAGAGAAACCCTAGAAATCCTAATCGACTGAAGAGAGAAACCCTAACCCTAATCACAAGTGGGAGTGTAACTTGAAATGGCATGATGATAATACTCAACGGTTACAATAACGAAGTCTTAACTATGAAGGCATTATGGATATAGCCAAATGAGGGCTATAGTGGTTATAATCTAGTACAACTTGATTATGCCCTATGAGGCATATGGAATACTTGTATCATAGGAAGGATGTGAATAGGTATGATGACCTGGAAAAGGCACGTTGCCTAGAAGGTGATGTGGTACTCAATGGTGAGTTTAAGGTATTGATATCCCATGATGAAAATTATTGAGGGATTCTTCTTTTATGGCATAGGGCTGATATTTAAATTGATTTCCCTTTTATCATAAGATCTTAACCATGCAAGTGTTTTGAGATAATGATCATAGACAACTATGGGCTATGGTGATGTGACATTAAATAGATTGAATGGCCCTTGTGATCCATGTAAAATACTTATACAACAAGTATGATGTTGATATGGGTCTTATGACCTAGAAATGGTTGTTGCCTAGTGAGAGGTGACATTGTTCAATAATGAACTAAGGGGATTGAAACCCCATAGTATGTGATAATTATGATGAGATGGGATTCTCAATACTGTTTTTAAAGGATTGAGATCCCAGGTTAATTGTGATAAAGTAACAAGTATGCGTTACAATTGTTATTTGATTTCTTGAATAATGGCCATGCGTGATCCAACTCTTTTATAATATGGATGACCATGAGTGAGCCGATCCTTTTCTTGAATAATGGCCATGTGTGAGCCAATTCTTTTATAATATGGATGGCCATGAGTGATTCAATCCTTTTCTTAAATAATGGCCATGCATGAGACAATTCTTTTATAATATGGATGGCCATGAATGAGCCAATCCTTTTCTTGAATAATGGCCATATGTGAGCCAATTCTTTTATAATATGGATGGCCATGAGTGAGCCAATCCTTTCCTTAAAAAATGGCCATGCGTGAGCCAATTCTTTTATGGAAATGGCCATGAGTGAGCTAATCCTTTTATAAGAATGGAAATTAGTGAGCCATATCTTTATATATTAGAATTTCCATGAGTGAGACAATTCTATTTATCCAAATAGCCATGAGTGAGATACTCTCCAGCGCTGTGACTTGTACCAAGGAAGGCTAGCTGATTAAATAATTGACTATATGCCACTATCAGTAGTTGACTAATGTGTCTCTGCGATGTCTCTCATACGGACCAGGAGTTGTGGGTGAGGTATTGGAGTCCAACTCTCCTTGGACCTTGTATGGCACCGTTGGTATTCCTTCGTAGGGGGTAGTTGTATTTGGGTGGTACGGCTCAAATCCTTAGGGCATAAGTTAGGACATAAAACAAAATCTAATGTGTGTGATTATAATAAGCTTGTACTTGAATGTGAGTGTGTGCATCATAAGCTTGAGCATTGTGTGCATAAGTGTGTGCATAATCATGAGATTGATTATTGAAAGATTCAATTATCTGTGTAGGATATTTCTCTTGAGAATGGAGTACTAAAATATTTACTGAAGCTTCAATTGTATTTGTATGACATAATCGGTAGTTGTCATACATGTTGTTCATTTTCCTTATAAAGTGATACTTGATCTACTATTTAGTCATAGTTATCTGAACTGCTCAGTAATGATAATATTCTGGCATATATATGGTCATATTTGTTTAGTATAGTGAAACTTTACTTTTTGTTCTAATAATAGTGTATCTGTGACAATAATACTCTTGTTAGGGAGTTATATATCCCGCTGGGACTTTTGTCTCACCTCGTGGGTTCCACAACATTTTAGGTGGATGTGCAAGAGGTAGCAGAGATCATGTAGCTGAGACAAGACAACAGTAGGAAGAAGAGCTGAAATTTGGAGGTGGTGTGTTGTTCGATGTGTCTTGTTGTAGATAGAAGTCCTATGTATCATCCTTTTACTCTCAGGTCCTTGGGGGATAGTTTCATATCCGTTTTTATGATTGATCAATTTTTTTGGCTAAAAGGTTGTTATTGCTAAAAGTTTGCTCATGTACATGTTTTTGGTGAAAGGAAACTAATATCATATGAAATAGGGATGTTGTTGAGATAGCACATATGTGATGTATCATGTTGAATATGACATCATTTGGGCCTTTCTGTAATAAATTTCTTGGCAATGGATCTTTATGAAAAATGGTTTTAATCCTTAGTGATTTTCAATAATCCACTATTAATGGTTGTTTCCGCGTGGTTTTGTGTGATGCCATTATTAGTTTGAAAGCGGTCGTCACACTATATACTCTTTAAATAATACATTATCAACTTGAAATTATAATTTTCATTGCATCAATAATTTAATAAATTGTTATTCACTTCATTCTGCTTCTATAGAGATTTGAGAATACACATGCATAATTGAGAATTTGAATTTTTACTACATAAAAATCCCAAGATACTTTTATGTGATAACTAGAAATTTGAAATCATTTACAAATAACCAATATTTAATTATTCTATTATAACATGTAATCATAAATCTAAAGGGGGGGTCAAGGGATTTTGACGACATGTAATCAGCATGTAGTTTAAGCAAGAGGAAGGTTACAAATGGGGAACCCTAGGGGATAGGGGGGTTTGGCGACAACGATAGAGGAAAAAGGGATACTGCATGGATGAACCGTGATCATGATATGTAGCATAATTTGAATGATGATATATGGGATACAAGAGGAAGATCAACATGTTTACAATGGGATAAGGAGAAAAGAAATTTGGGAATGGGAATACATATACTAAAAGTTGGAATGTTGCTTTAGTACACATGTATGAGGGGATCATCCTCCCATGGCCAACCAAAAAAGTGACATGATCAAGAACATGGAGCAACGAACAAGGAGAAGCAGCATGATGGCTTCTTGAATACGACCAAATAGATCATGGAAGAAGTCAAAAACCCTAGTATTGGTATGGGGGAAGGAATACATCCAACAAGACAAAAAGAAACACCATTCTTTAGCAAAGTGGTATCTGGAAATCATATGATAGAGTCTTTAGAGACTATGTTATCTTTATCAAGAAGATTTTTGAGGAATAGTGATCATTGGATGATGTGACATTAAAGGAGATATATGACAAACTTTGCATACCTATTCAACATGATGCAGAAGAAAAGCTAGCATTGTTGTGGAAATACATTGTGGTCCTGCAATTGATAGGCAATGAGATCAACTATATCACATTGTAGGAAAGGCTAAAGCTACTCCAAAACATAACAAGAAGATTAGACATATATGAAATGGAACTAGGTTATTTTGTGGTAAAATTATTGTGTGAGAAAGACTATGAAACTGCATGTATAGGAGGGCCTTGGAAATTGTTTGGATGTAACATGGTGGTATGGGACTGGTCTCCTACATTCACTTCATTAGAGGATTTTCCAAAGTACATAGTTGCATGGGTGAAGATCCTGAATCTCCCCCATTAATCTTTACACATAGGATTGGCATTTGAGGGCTTGGTCAAGGTAGACTTTCACATTTTAGAGAAAATGAAGAGAAAGTTCACAATGCTTGCAGTTGAAGTCAACACAAGGAGAAACCAAATCCCAATTATACTAATCAATGAGATTGTGTATGAAGTAGGGTAAAACCTCAAAGTTCTATAGAGAGACCGTAAGATCTTTGGACATTAATGGTGAGCAACTAGAAATAGAACAACATGTGGACCCTAGCATATCCATCCATCAAACTAATAATGCTGGAATACACAGAATAGGAGAGGAAATAATAGAAGAGTGCAAAGGAATGCACTTGATCGCAAGGTGATACCACCTCAAACACTAATAGGTTCTCCAATCTAGTTAATGAAGATTTGGTGAGTTCTGGGGGGCACGTAGGAAATGAAAATGAAGGATCATGCAACAACATGAAGGCCATATATACAAGATGAGAAAAGGTTTGGAAGAAGAAGAAGATGACAAGTGTGGAAACAAAAAAACATAAAAGGTTATTCTAGGAAAATTTAGAATAAAATTAGCACACGTCAAGTGGGCAAAGCAAGTGGCAGTAAAGACAAGGATGGGCAGACAAATAAGCACACAATAGCATACCCTAAAGTAGATGAATTTATTGACATGATTGATTAGAAAAACATCACAGAGTTAGACTTATCATCAATTAAAACTCCAAATAAACTTTTGTTTAACATACCTAGTGCCAAGAGTAGTCGAGCTATAAGTAGGAAAGAAACACCTAAAAGGATCATCAGAAGGATTATTAAAGGAAATGGGACAATAATGAAAAGGAGTGGGAAGTCAAGATACACATATGAGAAGACAAGGAAGAACACTGGACTTCTAAGAAAAATGTTAAACAAGAGCAACTAGGTTGATCTGGAGAGGGAGAAGGATATGGATGTGGATATAAGGATAAAGAAAATAACGAATTTATTATGGTCTACTAAATTTAGTGTATAAGTTTACTTTAGTTTTTATCAAAATGGTTAGCATGTTGTGTTGGAATGTTACAGGGATTCGGAATTAAAATACTTGTAGAATCTTGAAAGAGTAAATGACCATTGAAAAACCAAATGTTGTACAGATCCTTGAGCCTCACATAAGTAAACACAATGCTAATACAATCATTTAATGGTTGGGGTTCATAAACTCTCATAGATTAGAAGCCTGTGACATTGTAGGAGGAATTTGGATATGATGGAATGAGGAACACTGCAAGGTACAAATAATTAGCACTCATAGGTAGTTCATCACGTGTAGAATCAACCATTTCATGCTAGCTACTCTCCTTTATGCCAATCCGGATAACACTATGAGAAATCTATTTTTAGAAACATTTAGTAGTTATGGGAAATAGATACAAGGAATTGTTGATCATGTTAGATGAATTAAAAACCACAACCACACCATCTGAAAAGAGTGATGGGAAGACCTATTACTATGCAGAGGCTAGACTCTTCATCAGCACCCTTTTGGAATATAGTCTTTGGAACCTTGGATTTTCTACATAGAAGTTTACTTATAATATTAGGCCACTTACAGAATGCCTAGATAGGGTTGTGGATAGAAATGCATTCATTATCCAATATCCCAATATGGTGGTCACTCACCTTCTTAAGGTGGAGTATGATTACTGCCCCCTTCTTGTCAAGTCATTGAACAAACAAAGGAGGGAATTGAGACTTATGATGAGAGGATATTTGGAATAGTGACTTAAAGTTTATAGAAGGCTTGCATCTGACACAAACCAATATATTCTATTAGCTCTGTTAAATATAGAGGAAGAAATTCTTAAACAAGGATAAACATATTAGAAACATTGATGAGCTGCAATCTAGCCTGGCTAATAAGTACGACTCTACAACTGACCAACTATGTATAGAAATGCAGGTAGAACTCACTTGGATCCTAAGGGAAGAAGAAGAGGACTGGAAACAAAAGGATCCATATCAGCTATCTCACTGTTGGTGACATTAATATGAGATTCTACCATGCCTATGCCAATCAGAGGAAAAGAAGAAATACTATATCCATACCAAAAGATAGAGAAGGTAATTGGATTTTTGATACTGAAAACCTCACGAGTCTTGTCACAAATTACTTAAAAGGAATCATTGCAACACCTAGTAGACTTGATCTATTATGGACCACATACCAGCTACATTCTTCAAGCTATCAGATATTCGAAGGCAATCAATTGGATTCATGCCCTCAAAAGGTTGTTGGACCTGATGGGATCACAACCTTGTTCTTATAAAAAAACAAGGTCGTGATGGATGAATCCCTTTGGTGTACTATTAGAATGTCTTATATGGGAACATTATTGTTGAGAAGCTTTGTAACACAACAATTGTTCTTATAGCTAAATGCTCAAAGCTAGAGACATGCTGACAACTTAGGCCTTTATCACTAAACAACAGGGGGATCAACTTTGCTCAGTGGTGTTTGTTGAATGATTTAAAGAATAGATGACCAGATGAGTATCACCTATCCAAAGAACCTTTGTGCCTGGTAGGAAAGTATAAGATAACATTGTTTTAGTCTAGGAGATTGTTCATGGCATGAAAAGGAAAAATTTGGCAAAATTAAAGTGGATTTAACGAATGCTTATGAAATGATGAACTAAAAGAAAATACTTTGAACAAGCTTGACATCCCTATCAATAAAATGAACTTCATCATGAATTCTATATCTTGAGGTCAAATCACCTTAAATTGGAATAGTCAGAACACTTAACCGTTTAAATTATCTACATGATTGAGAAAGGGAAATCTCTTATATCCTTATATGTATGTTCCTTTGCTTGAAAGACTTAGCCATAATGATAGAATAACAGGTTGTAAAGGAGTGGTGTAATGACCCCATTCACCGACAACCCTCAATTAAGGAAGACCAAGAAACTAGAGCCATTATCCCAAAAATAGGATCAAATAATTTTGCACATAATAAAAAATAATTAATATATTCTACTAAACTAACTAAGTTTGATATTTGATAAAATTCTTTTCATGAAATTTTACAAAATATAAGATTCTAGGACTTTACCCTAAATATATACCAACTAGATATATCCTCCAAATATTAGTTTGTTCGGTTCACTTTCAATGTCTTTTTCATTATTTGTCCAATTTCCATCTTAAAGAAAATTAACCTAAAACACCGACAAATAAAATATCAGTCAATATAACAAGTTATACTGGTATGTGGGGGAAACAAAACTGCACAAGTAATGGTAACAACATAATTCAACAATTATTGTTTAAAAAATCAAATTTAACATTTTCATCATGACTACCCAATCTAGGTGACTCCACCCTCTATCATAACCCCTCAGGAAAACATAATGTAGGATTCACAGTCTTCCCCTATTCAAGGGGATGACTTTATCATGTCTCCCCCTATTTAGGCAGGTGACTTCTCATGTACCCCCTATTCTGGCTAGTACCAATTTGTGCCTTCCCCTATTTAGGCGGATGGCCTTTCCATAGATCCACAGGTGGCCTAGAAATGAGCTAGTCATGTCCATATATATAATGTGATAGCCATAGTCACTTAATAGTTTGCAAGAAAGTAAAGTTCATGCAACAATTATATATTTGCAAACCATGTAGAGAAACCCGAGAAAGCCACATGAAACTAAATTGATTACTCGTAGGCATAACCACATACCTGTATAAGAAGCACTTAAAGTCCAAATAAGAATAACTAAGAATAATCACACAAACAACCAAGCAATTATCCTGAAAATTAAGGCATAACACCCATGTGTCACTGTATGATTCCAAAGTCCACTAATAGGATTGACTTGGGTTCCAAGTTAGGTTAATAAGTCTATTTTATTATTTCATTATCCTCAATATTCATTAGTACATGTACTTTCTTTTATACTCTCTTGGTCCACAAACCCTAACTTTGGTGTTATATACCTGATTGTACTCCAAAAGATGTCCTTCATGCAAAAGTTCCAACTTTTATCCTTTTCAGATCAAGTTAAGATTGATAAGATGAAATAAAATGCATTTGACACTTTTTATGTTGACAAACCCTAATTCCATCATTATACTCTTAATCACTAAGAATCCCTAATCCTTCAAATCTTGGATTATGATGTTCATATGAGTCTTAGGTGTTCCTTTTATTCATAAAAGTTCAATATTTCATTATAAACATCAATTGGACTCATTAGGATCATCAAAACTTAGAACGTAGGGTTCTATTTCTTTAACTAAATTAAAGTTTCTACCTTTAGGTATTTTTAAAATTAGAAGAAGATATAGGATTTGATCATATTTTTATTGCATTCCTTGCATTCTTCTTATGGATTTTCATATATAATTTGTCTTAATCTGAGTTACCAATAATTAATTACAAATTTCACAATATTAATATATCTAAGCCAATAGGGAGTGCCAAGTCAACAGCTTTGATTACACTTTTGGGAGGATGCTATTTCAACAAATTTGGGACTATTCCTCTTAATTTCATCTAGAGGCTTTTTAAGGGGTGCCTCCCCCACTTCATCAGAACATTGCTTTTATCTCCACTAGGCTTGAACGTTAATTTTTTTCAGTTTACGTTATTTTCAACATCTTGTACAGAACCCACATAAGCAGGTGTTTGCTTGCTTCGATGTGTTATTTAATATATGCCATGACTTTTCCTCAAAAAAAAAGGGAGTGCCAAGTCAACATTTAGTTTTCATTACCTCAGCTCCACGCGGATCCAACCTGTCCCAATGTCTCACATTTATATCAGCGCAATGCACCCAAGTTGGAAAGTGCTTGAAGAATGGTTGGAATAACCTATTTACCCTATCACCTTACATGTGCATGAAGGGGTAAAGTCGTCCTTGGATTAGGAAACTCCTTCTTTCTCGCAATCTTCTTTGCCACCCAAGCGATCATCTGTCGGCTCGATTGCCTCACCTCCTTAGGCTCGAAGGTCAGGGAGTGGCTTGGGAAAACTCCACCTACCCCTGAAGGAGGCCATCCGACCCTCTCCCATGAGCCTCGACAACGTCCCTGAAGGCGGCCTTGCAGACTCCTCCTTCCCCGCTGGGCATCATGCCTCGTTGTTCCCACTGTTACACAAATCAGCTGGTGCGAGGTGGCTAAGGCAGGCACTCTGGCGAGCATCTCTATGAAGCCCACCTCTGGGAGGTAACGTCCTCGACTCTAGGAAGGTCTTGGCCACCATGATCAAGCGGTATTGTAGAAGGTTGATGCTAGAACTCTGTTGATGGCTAACGAAGAAAACAACTTGGGTTAGCCTTTCTAGAACCCTACTGCATCTTTTGTCGATGGTGTCGTTCGTGGAGGGGAGGGTTCCCTATACATCCTTAAATAGGTTTATAGCAGACCCTCTTTAGGGTTAGGATGATTAATCAATGTGGGGAAGTGAGAGAGATACATGGTCCTGAGAAGGAAGGCATGGGGTTACTTTCCAATTCCTTTTGTTGGGTGAGAGAGAGTTGTATAAAAAGTAATTCAATTACTTTTCCTAAACTACCACCGTCCATGTATCTTTGTCTCATACTTCTACCATCCATTTATGGTAAATAATTTTACATGACTACTTACTCCTTTCCCAAAATTGGATCTCAGATAAACCAACTCCTTCTCAAAGGAAGAATTTTTCGTAATTCCATCTAGGAAGGTATATGGACTATGGGTCACATATTGGGTAACTAGATCTCTTAGTCTATTAGGAAATCCCTATATGACTTGGGGTCTAGATAGTTTCATCTCTCTCTCTCTCTCTCTTATCCTTTTATTTCCAAATCTTGAAGGAAAGCCTTAAATACTTTTATTTAGGTGTGGGCAAGATTGGAGATCATTATACATAATTTAAAAACAATTTCCTTTGTCTCCATGTCTCCTCTTTATATCCCTTAGTCAAGGCATCAATTTAATTCTTTTCCACTTTATTTCTTTTATAATTTCTTTATTCCTAGTATTTTTCTTTTTAGAAACCATATGCAAATGAAAACTAATTAATATTGGCCATTCACACTACTTTATAGAGAATTCTACACAATTCTCTCAAGTACATTACTTATTATCCATTATCTTTTTGCCGTTTTCTTAATATTGTATTTTCTCGTCATCCTTTTCCCTTACATTCATTATGGGATTAGCAAAATAGTAAGAAACCAAGAAATTCATATCAAAGAAAATCATCCCCTTAAAGAAAAGCATACAATTTGCCAATATGTCCCTTTTATTGAAATAATTTCATTTCAATTTATTTTAAAAAAGCAAAAATTGAGGTTATAACAAGTGGTCACCTATAAAATTTTATGGGTGCAATGTGAGAATAGCTCACATGTGACATTGCAAATGACCTTATACTTTTTTTGAAAGTTGATAAGAGGAACATACATACTACAATGAAATGCTTCACCGAGTTTGGAAAGGCTTTAGGATAAGTGATCTAGATTGATAAAACACACATTTCTTTTCCAAGAGCGTGCCACTTGTTAGAAATGAGATTTATGAAAAAAGGGATTCTTACAAACTAGATATCATGGGAAGTACTTAGGAATCCCAATCACCCTCTTAAGGGTCATCAGAATCATGTATGCTAAAATTTGGAGAAGATCATGAGCAAGATCAATGAGTGGTCATCAAGATCATTATCTCTAGTAGGAAGAGTCTGTATGGATAAGGCTACTTTGACATCTATCCGAACATACATTATGCAAATGGTTGTTCCTATGATCTCTATGATAGAGTTGATGATAGCCAATTTATTTGGGGAGGGAGCAATAACTAGAGACCGGTTTCAATGCTGGCATGGGACAAAGTTACGAGCAAAAAAGACAATGGAGGACTGGGTGTGAAATCCATGAGGTATTGAAGTCATATGTTAATCCTTAGTAATGTATGGTATATCAATAATCTTAGATTGACATTATGGTGTCAGTTTATGCAGAACAAGTATATAGACCGTAGAGAGGGACCCAATCCAAATTTGTCTCGATCGGTAAAGTTGTGGTCGAAGCAAAGGAGTTAATTGAAAAACACTTTTATAAGATAGTGATTAACGGAGAAAATACTATTGTTCTTACGGATTAGTCAGCACTAGAAGATTGTATTCTTAGAGACCGACCATGAAAATGATACATGCAGAACTGATAGATATACATATTAGTTGTCGGGAAGATGGGATCATGAATTTTTGAAAGAATGAGTACTGAACAACATTGTTGTATGCATCCTAAACATCTAGACATGGATCAAAAGTTATACAATGGATGTGTGTACTTGGAAAGATACAACCAATGTCATGTTTTCCACAAAGTTGGCATACACAATTCTTAGTAATCCTAAAGAAAGAAAATAAAATAGTTAATGGAAAATAATATGGGACTCCAAAGTAGTTGCATGGATTAAGATGTTTATGTGACTAGTGGTAATAATGATATTCTTACAAGATCTACTAGACTAAGGAGGAATATGATGATGGATGGCACTTGCAATAGGTGTAATAGTCATTAGGAGACTACCATACATGCTCTAAGAGACTGTATACATGTGAAGAGTATTTTGTCAAAGGTGTTATTAGACATGGACATGACAAAGGTTTAAGATGAGCAACAAATTTCAAGTTGACTCAGACGAACCTGAGAAGAAAGGTTGTAACATACTAAAATCCACTATGTAACTCTTTGTACCCTTTTTCAATAAGATTTGTTCTTCATTTTCTTCCCATATGTCTTTGGAGTTGAATTAGTGGAACTATGATGGTTATTGGATAAATATTTCCCATATATTCTTAATAAAGGGTTTTATTTACAAATACCTCAGTAGAAAACTAAGTAATGAGTATGTTGTGCAAATGTTCACTTAAGTAATAAAAATGATGATGGAATTCATTCTAGAACTTTCTAGGACATTTTAGAGTAGGAAAAAGAAAAGAAAACCCCAAAATATACATGAAGAATATGATAAATGCTATAAATAGATAAAAGGATATAATGTAGAATATATTGTTCCAAAAATCACAAATAGAAATCCCATAAGATAATTTGATACACAATTAAATTTTCTTGAACTAAAAGTTACTTAAGGGCCAAGTATCACCCAATATAGAAAATATAAATATAAATACAAGCCTTTATTGAAGGAAAATAGGAAATAAGACAAGAAAGAGAAATAAAATATCTAGCATTCACAAATTGGAAAAATAACTCCAAATTCGTAATCTATATATAAAAATAAGTCTTTGGGCAAGTTTTCAATCAATTTGGATAATATTTGGATAATGTGAAAAAATAAGAGAGAGAAAGTGTGTAGAACCTTCATTTTGAGAATTAAATAAATAAATGGTACAAACATGATCAAATAATGGTAAAATCATATCTAAGACATTAATTGGGACAAGTGGGTGAAATTTGATCATATTTGGATAATATTAGAGTCATAAATGAAGGAGGAAAGAAAAAATGAGTTTTGAATTAGTAATTCCATTAGATGTCCTCAGAAGGCAAAACTAATTCCATATTCAGATTCTACACCTCAAAATCAATCATGGTGTCAATTTTTATTAATTTTGGAAGTTGTTTGTGCCCTCAAAACTAGAAAGAGAAAATCATTTAATAATATGTGTTATTTTATAATGGAATTGGATTTATAATTGATTTAGGACTTTAGCGCCCGATATGACGGTCCAGATTGACCACGAACGCATGTCTGTAGGATCGGATGGCTGAGGATGCATCTTCTACCTCTATTCAAAGAAGGAAACAATAGTTATGTTGGCTATTTTTCAAAATCAAATATCTCCTTCCACACTCAACCAAATTGAGAAATTTTTGTTTCTCTGCACTCCTCTCTTGAATCTGCACCACCTTATCCCAATATTTTTGTGTTTTGACATGTAATCAAGAAACCCCCAAAGTTTCCGAAGCTTTTCTCTCACCTCATTTTCTAAAACCCTAACCCACGCCTCCTTGCCTATAAATAACTATGCCCCGAGCATCCCCATCGTCTTTGTAACTCAACACACCAATCAATTTCACTTTTCATCATGTTTTAACCCCCTGACCAATGGACAAAGCCTCTAGGCTTGTGGTGGCTCACCCTCTCACCTCTCACCATCTCCGACAAAATCAAAGGTATCTTCAAGTTCAGGTTGTCCTCTACTTTCTATCGCAACTTTCACTTTTGAGTTTGGTCGTATTTTTCTTTTTTGCCCAAATTCTCTAGCTAGCAGTAGTTGTTCTCGGCACCATGGCACGGGCTGACAAGTTGGGGAAGATAACTCCCCATGTTTTGACCATATTGCCCTCACTCAGCTTCTTACTAGCTTTGACTCACGCAAGGACACATTAGTCCTTTTGCCCGATTTTGACCGTCCTGACCCGAATTTGACTGGTGCCAGGATGTGAGGTGGTCCACTAACTTCTCTTGTTGTGATTGGGCCAAGTAGTGGCCCCGACCCCACCCTCTCTCTCTGATTCGAACAACCATGACTACGTGGCATTTTCTCATTTGCTCGTTTTAGAAAATTCATATCTTTTTATTCCATGATCCAAAATAAAAATAAGATAAATTTTAAACTCAGAAAAATAACCTCTATCCATTAAAAATAATTTCAATGCTTGATTCTAATTTTTTCATAAAAGTATTTTTGGGAATGATTTTATTAATTAAAAATCACTAAAAATACCCCTAAAAGTTCATATCTCTAAAATATATAAAATTATATGTAATTTTGATCACAAAACCCTAACAAAGACAGTAGTGATGGTTTCTGGACATAAATCGATGGTTTGTAGAAAAGGTTGGTAACTTTGGGGTTTTAAGTCTTTAATCAATGAATATAGTTCTGATACATGACCATGGTTATGGTATTAGGGCAAGTGGACCCTGATCTCGTTTAAAGGTTCTAAAAAGTGGTTTCTGGGACTCTAAGGAAGAGGTATGTGCATTTAAAACCTTAGTTGGGAATTTTTTTCCGTAACCTACTTTTTCCCTAATGAGGCTTAATTGAATCTAATTCTCTTTTCTTGAAACCCTAATTTCTTGTGCCTCAAATCTGAATATTGTTTCATATTGTTTGGGTATTATACCCCACTACCATGCTTATTGATTCATATGATTATTCTTGTGATGACTACTTTTATAGCATGTAGATTTATGTTCTATTTAATTTAAAGTAGCGGTACTTATGTACAACCACCCACAGAGGGCATGTATTTATTCGCCCTAGGGAATGTTTTTATTCTCCCCATATTATTGTTGGTGACTAGGAATGTCTTATTCTCCCCACACCTAAGGTTAGAGGTACGATAGGTGCCTCAGGCCTACTTGGTTAGGTAGACATAATTATCTTACATGCAAACCCTTTTTAATTTAATTGTTAATGACAAGTTTCTTTTGAATATATCCTCATACTCTTATTATCTTAATCTTATGATGAACCCTAGTCTATTTTTACTTTCTTTACTTATCTTGTAGTCCTAGGCATATTTTGTGACACATACTTTTCTTTTCCCTTTCCCTTTTGTTGGGTACATTCCCAACCACCTAGGTGTTGTTCAAGGAGATGGACAAGACAAGGAGAACATAGCTTTGGCTTGGACGTAGTTGATGGAGATGTTGCTTTGGAGACAAGATTGTAGTAGTTTAGACTTCCCTCTATATAGATCATGTTTGTGTATCTTGATGTAAACCCTAAAGGGAGAATGATGTATTATTGTGTAATCTTTTATGAAATTGAATATAGTCAGTAATTTCTATTCCACTGCTTTCCAATGGTCTTTTGTATACCATATAATTAAAGATTTGAAAATTTTACACCCATTTCAACATACCTTTTGAGTATGTTGTGAATGGAGTTTTGATTCTTCAAATTTTTAGTAAAGGGGTGATTTCATTCTTTTACAACATGGTATCAGAGCCCATGGTAGTCGAAATCTGACTATTTTGGTTTTGTCTCCCTAATTAGAATACATGTCTTACATAGTTCCTTTAGGTGACATGTTCGCCCTAGATCATGAAAGGTTGACTTAGGACCCTATAGTTCCACATTAAAATTTTGATGAATGAAAGCCTAAAATACTCATAACTAAAACATGCATAACTTGATGTTGTTTAGGTTTTCCTTTAGGCAACTATTAGGGCTTGAAGTTGAAGCAAAGGTGTCTAGAAAGGATTAGGTTCTGGGGTTGGCAATATTTTCCTCTGTGCCACTTGCTTGGTTTGCTAGGACTCCTTGATCCATATGATACCAGCTTGGCCTGAGCTGATATGGATTGTCCGAAATATTTTGCTTTTAGGCAATAGTAACCTTAGACTTCTATGTTGTATATCTTTGGGAACCCTAAGTTTCAGGTGTATGATGACTTGTTTGAGGATGGACACCAAGATAGTTTCTTTATGTCCCTTAGGACCACATGCTTGGATAGATTATCCTTAGAACCTAGACTTAGTTTGAGGTTAAATGAGCTATCAGAGTGCGTAATGGAAGCATGATCTTATACATGGTTTAGTTAGACTCATCCTTTAACCCTAGTGTAGTTTGGCTTGATAGGTCGAACCCTTTAAGGGGTGGAGTATAGTTAGTTTGATGATATTGGTGAACGGTCCCTAGTGAAGATGGATGATATGCAGATGATGCTCGAGAAGGTACAACCAATAAAGAAATAGATTAAAGTTACTCAAGACTGACAAAAGATGTATGTTGATAAAAAGAGGTCTGATGTTAGCTTCTTAGTGGGTGACTATGCATTTTTGAATATCAGTCCTATATGTTCTATTGCAAGAACTAAAGTAAAAGGCAAGTTGAGTCCCCACTATATTGGACCATTTGAAATCTTAGATAAAGTTGGAGATTGTGCATACCTCTTAGCCTTACCCCCAACTTATGATAAGATTCATAATGTGTTCCATGTCTTTATGCTGAGGAAGTATGTGAAAGATCCTTCTCATGTGCTCACAATTGAGCCTGTGGAGATTCATGAGAATCTAACCTATGAAGATCCTTAACTCCCGAGTAAAACAGCTGAAGAACAAGGAGATAGATCTGGTGCAGGTTTTGTGAAGATATCATGGTTTGGAAGAAACCACTTGGGAGTTGAGAGATGAGATGTTACATACTCACCCTTCCCTTTTTGTCTGAGATTTTGGGGATGAAATCCTTTTTAAGGGTGAAGTGATGTAATATATTAAAATACACTATGTAACTCATTGTACCCTTTTTCAATAAGATTTGTTCTTCATTTTCGTCCCATATGTCTTTGGAGTTGAATTAGGGGAACTATGATGGTTATTGGATAAATATTTCCCATATATTCTTAATAAAGGGCTTTATGCACAAATACCTCAATAGAAATCTAAGTAATAGATCTTTTGTGCTAATGTCCACTTAAGTAATAAAAATAATAATGGAATTCGTGCTAGAACTTTCTTGGACTTTTTAGAATAGGAAAAAGAAAAGAAAACCCCAAAATATACATAAAGAAGATGATAAATGCTATAAATAGATAAAAGGAGATAATGTGGAACATATTATTCCAAAAACCACAAATAGAAATCCCACAAGATAATTTGATACACAATTTCATTTTCTTGAACGAAAAGTTACTTAAGGGCCAAGTATCACACAATATAGAAAATATAAATACATATAAAAGCCTTTATTAAAGGAAAATACGAAATAAGCCAAGAAAGAGAAAAAATATCTAATATTCTCAAATTGGAAAACTAACTTGAAATTCATAATCTAAATATAAAAATAAGTCTTTGGGAAAGTTTTCAATTAATTTGGATGATATTTGGATAATGTGAAAAAGTAGGAGGGAGAAAGTGTGTAGAACCTTCATTTTGATAATTAATTAAATAAATGGCACAAACATGATCAAATAATGGCAAAATTGTATCTAAGACATTAATTGGGATAAGTAGGTGAAATTTGATCATATTTGGATAATATTAGAGTCATAAATGAAGGAGGAAGGAGAAAATGAGTTTTGAATTATTTAACCCATTAAAAGTCCTCAAAAGGCAAAACTAATTATATATTCGGATTCTACACTTTCAAATCAGTCATGGTGTCAATTTTTATTAAATTTGGAAGTTGTTTGAGCCCTCAAAGTAGAAAGAGAAAATCATTTAATAATATGTGTTACTTTATAATGGAATTGGATTATAATTGATTTAGGACTTTAGCACCCGATTTGACGGTCCAGATCGACCGCAGACGCATGTACGCGGGATCAAACGGTCGAGCATGCATCTTCTACCTCATTTTGAAGACGAAAACAAAAATTATTTTGGCGATTTTTCAAAATCAAATATCTCCTTCCACACTCAACCAAATTGAGAAATTTTTGTTTCTCTAGACTCCTCTCTCAATTACACACCACCTTATCCCAATATTTTAACTTTTTGATGCATAATCAAGAAACCCCCAAAGTTCCTAAAGCTTCTCTCTCACCTCATTTTCTAAAACCCTAACCCACGTCTCCTTGCCTATAAATAACTATGCCTCGAGCATCCCCATCGCCTTTGCAACTCAATGCACCAATCATTTTCACTTTTCATCGCCTTTTAACCCCCGATAAATGGCCGAAGCCTCTGGACTTGCTGTGACTCGCCCTCTCACTTCTCCCCATCTCCGAAGAAATCAAAGGTATCTTCAAGTTTGGGTTGTCCTCTACTTTCTATCGCATCTTTCACTTTCGAGTTTGGTCACATTTTTCGTTTCTCCCAAATTCCCTAGATAGAAGTAGCTGCTCTCAGCGCCATGGCACGGGATGACGAGTTGGGGAAGATAACCCCCACATTTTTACCATATTTCCCATTCTCGACTTCTTTCTGGCTTTGACTCGTGCAAGGACACATTAGTCCTTTTGCCCAGTTTTGACCGCCCTGACCCGGCTTGGACCGGTGCCAGGCGGTGAGGTGGGCCACTGACTTGTCTTGCTATGATTGGGCCAAGCAGTGGGCCCGGCCCCACTCTCTCTCTCTCATTTGAACGACCATGCCTACGTGGCATTTTCTCATTTGCTCATTTTAGAAAATTTGTATCTTTATATTCCATGGTCCAAAAATAAAAATAAGATATGTTTGATATATTCTGAACTCAGAAAAATCCTCTCTATCTAGTAAAAATAATTTTGATGCTTGATTCTGAGTTTTTCGTAAAAGTATTTTTGGGAATGATTTAATTAATTAAAAATCACTAAAAATACCCCTAATAGTCCATATCTCTCAAATATATAAAAGTATATGTTATTTTGATAAAAAAATCCTAACTAAGATAGTACTGATGGTTTTAGGACCTAAAGTGATGGTTTGTAGAAAAAGTTGGTAACGTTGGGGTTTCAAGTCTTTAATGAATGAATATACTTCGAATACATGAATATGGTTATGGTATTAGGACAAGTTGACCCTGATCTTGTTTAAAGGTTTTGAAAAGTGGTTTCTAGGACTCTAAGGAAGAGGTATGTGCATTTAACACCTTAGTTGGGAATTTTATGCCTTAACCTACTTTTTCCCTAATGAGGCTTAATTGAATCTAATTCTCTTTTCTTGAAACCCTAATTTCTTGTACCTCAAATCAGAATATTTTTTCATATTGTTTGGGTCTTATATCATATGATTACTCTTGCCATGACTACTTTTCTAGCATGTAGATTTATGTTCTATTTAATTTAAAGTAGCGGTACTTATGTACAACCACCCACATAGGACATGTATTTATTCACCCTGGGGAATGTTTTTATTCTCCCCATATTATTGTAGGTGACTGGGAATGTCTTATTCTCCCCTCACCTTTTCTTAGAGGTCCGGTAGGTGCCTCAACCCTGCTTAGTTAGGTAGACATAATTATCTTACATGCAAACCCTTTTTCATTTAATTGTTAATGACAAGTTTCTTTTGAATATAGCCTCATACTCTTGTTATCTTCATCATATGATGAACCCTAGCCTATTTTTACTTGGTTTACTTATCTTGTTATTCTAGACATATTTTGTGACACATACTTTTTATTTTCACTTTCCCTTTTGCTGGGTGCCTTCCCAACCACCCAGGTGTTGTTCAAGGAGATGGACAAGACAAGGAGAACATAGCTTTCACTTGGACCTAGTTGATGGAGATGTTTCTTTGAAGACAAGATTGTAGTAGTTTAGACTTCCCTCTATCTAGATCCTATTTGTATATCTTGATGTAAACCCTAAAGGGAGAATGATGTATTCTTATATAATCTTTTATGAAAATGAATATAGTCAGTAATTTCTATTTTGCTACTTTCCAATGGTCTTTTGTATACCATATAATTAAAGATTTGAAAATTTTATACCTGTTTGAACATACCTTTTGAGTATGTTGTGAATGGAGGTTTGATTCTTCAAATTTTTAGTAAAGGGGTGATTTCACTCTTTTACAAAGGCTAAGCATGTGCAAACGTTTCTTATTGTATTTTGGTACATTCATAATGCATGAATTATTGGGTGTTCAAGGAGTAGAACCTGAACACATCTCACCCAGTTAACGTCATCAATAATGAGAAGAGGTTGAGTGAATGTATCTAGGATACCAATTCACTACAAAGCTAGGGAACGTCCAGACAAGAATAGATCCGACCACCGAAGGGATGTATCAAAATCAATATTGATGAAACAGTGAAGGGAAAAAGAGCAGCAATTATGGTAGTTGCAAGAGATATATGGGATCTTTGCAAGGCGGTGTGGGCATTATTAGGAGCACAAAAGACATTCTGGAGGAAGAAATTAGTGATATTAACCTTTATCTTGATGTTGCAAAAGAGAGCAAGTTTAAGGGGGTTGAGGTTGCTACTGACATCCAAGTTGCGGCTCACATTATTTATGAAGACTATTCATTGAACCCTTTTCATTCTAATTGGATAGTGGGTATCCAAAGGAAGTTAAAGGATAACTAAAAGGTAGTGCATGAAAGTTAAGATAGTAATAAGATGGTATTTGGCTTCCCAAAGAATACCTAAGAAACAATTTCAGGACTTACATCTACATAAGACCCCCTAAAGAGGTAATCAACCTACTTTCTAGTGATATGTGTAGTGATAGTAGTACTACTAGGTATAATTTTCTACAATCATCAATCATTTGCAAATATTTTATGTATATGCATGTAAGAGTAGGGCGTGATGAATAGATAGCCTCCCACCTAGCCCCAAAAAACAAATAAGTCCAAATTTAAGGTCATTAGTTCAATAATGGCAAATTTTGGGGAGTTGGGTAAAAGTATGTTCATCTCATATATGTTTGAATCATGTATAATCATGTAAATTAGTTATTTTCCACTATCACTCGTTGGATTTTTCCTACATTGCTTGAATCTAAGTTAACTTAGTCATGATTTTGGAACAAAACACCAAATTTTGATCCTTTAGCAAAACATCAACTCTTCTTGTATGTGGGTTTCACCACGAGGGATCTATATAGGTTTCTACTATTCTCAATATGTTTTCTTGTTTATCACATTTCTCCTTCAAAATCACCCTTTGTAACACTTCTTGAATTAAGGCTTGTAATAGTTGACTATTGATATTGTAAAAAATATTTCAAATCTCATCAAATTTCATTAAATAAAAGTTGAGATATCATGATTTCCATGATTGGCCATGTTGCATCAATCCATTTGGTTGAACTTCTAGTAGAAACAAATGTTGAAGAATACAAAAATACATTATTCATGTATGCTTCAATCGATGTAACTGGTCACAGTAAACTGACATTGGTGGAAGCTACTTACTTAACTGCGTGTATGGAGTTGAAGTTCACTTGCACCTTTTGATTGAAGTGCTCCCACTTTTATTGAAGTGGCCTAGATTTGATCGAGGCTGTCATAAAAGTAGTCTAGAGTTGATTTGAAGAGACATGTTTCTGGTCAAAGGGACCCACTATCAATCAATTGATGGATGCAACCCACTCATTTATGGATTTTACTCTCATGTCGATTGGTGATATACAATTTTAGTATATAGAAAGCATTTTAATTTTTTGACTCAGTTTTACCTTCTTTTAAGTTCATTTTTTAATATAAATAATAACATGTTCTTGACTTAGCCAAATTAAAAATATAGCTATAACCTATCTGAATTATAAAAATATATAGGAAGAAACTACGTAATTTGTAAGCAAAGACTAGGGTTTCCATGACCCTAAGATTACTGGAAAATCTTCATTTTTTTGTAAATATCTTCCTTTCAAAAAAAAATTGATTACAACTCAATAAGTATTTGAAAATATGATCCTTGTGCAAACATATTATGCATTTTATGCAAAAGAAAAGATCAAGACAACAAAACACGGTAGTGAAACTCAATCTTTCTTTGGACTACTATAGGATGAGATCGATCTTCATCCAAGATACATAAACGGAATTCCATATTTAGTAATATTGTGGAGCTTATTGTGAATATCATCACTCTAGAAAGCACCTCATTGGAAAATTTTGGATCCCCTTCCAGTGTCTCTAGAGGGTTCAAGGTTGGGGATTCCCTACCTACAAATACCATTATTTTATTCTTTGATAGGCTCAATCAACCCATCAAGAAGACAAAAGAAGAATGTGAGTAGATTCCTATGAAGATTATATAAGGAGGTTTGAGAGTCTTTCAAGTCTACTTTTCCAAAATATATTATCCTTTTTGGGAGGCTTTCACAACCTAGACAAATATGATGCTTCAATGCCTCAATAATTCTGGGAAAGCACCAAAACATGTCCTAAATAAATAAAACTCTAACATTTCTTACTCTAAGAATATCCTACAACGTATAAGAGGTTGATGAAAGAGAGAAATTATTTTCAAGATTGAGAACTTTGATAAGAACCTTGGCGTGCCTATCCTTCATACAAAATCCAACAAATCTATATACATGGACACACAAAAGAAGATCAAGGAGTATATGTACTTTATGTCTTTGGCAACATGTGTTACCCTAGACAACAAAGTCTTGGACACTCAACCAATTGATCTATTATTATATTTGGAGTGGAAGCAGTGAGATAGATGAACTTGATTAGCTAGAACAAGCTATTTGTAGAGAAATATGAGGGTGTCTAGGGGGTTAAATCTTCCCATCACATGAACAAGGTACCCCTCATGAGAGTATGTGTACATTGCAAGGAGACCAATACTTCTAAAACTATCATGAAATAAAAATATAACATGTTCAAAGATAAAGACAATAATAATAGGATGAGGTTATAGAATTTCATTCATAAATATTGGGATCTCTCTCACTTCGTGTTGGAAAAGTGATCCTGGATGGTAATGACACCTTAGATTGGCATAACAAGAAGATCAATAAATGATGAAATCGGTGACCGATGAAGGATGTGAAATAAGAAAAGTGTTGGAAAATGTAAAGGTCTTCTCTATAACCATGAATGCAAGTGAGATGTCAACTTTGTTGACTATTGGTTTGACGATTCAAGGAAGTGGAAAATTTTATCTAAAGACTCGCCTGATCCTATTATTGGGATATATGAATGAAGTTTTATACCCAGTAAATCAAGTGAATTAAAAAATTGGATAACTTGTAAGATGATAAGAAAGGGTCACAACAACATACATCAACAAAAATGTTCCTAGATATGGAAATTCTAGGTCAAAGGTTCTACAATGGAAAGCACTGCATGACAGCCTAATGACAAACTCCCTCCAATTATCAAGAATATGATCACTAGCAACAACTATCCAAGATGTCACAATTATGATGAAACAACTCTTGGAATGCCTTTATGATTGCAAGTTGGTTGGGGCATCATCTATCTAAGCATGATGCAATAATAGAGCTCAAGTATCTCTAGTTAATATATTTATAAGAAAACAAAGAGATCATCCACCTACCTTGGCTAGACTATTAGGTTTTCTAATATTATGGGGAAACCATGGCAATGCATCTACAATCATAACTTTAATAACTAGATTATTGATATAGATTAAAGAATGGTTTCTATCTGAGGGTAGGTTAGTATGTTCCTCAAGCTCCTATAATGGAACATGTGCTCCTCCAAATAATGGGTCAAACTTGGTCAGCTTGGTGGATGACAGAGGAACCTTCTTATTCTTTGGTATTGTGCTTCTTCTCCTCCTCACTCTATATTGAAACGTTGATGGCTTTTCTATCACCCTTCAGCTTCTTTTGTGAAACACTGTTTCACCTCCTTGCTCTAGATCGAGACACCGTTGCTTCTAGGTAACCTTTCTCCCAACTGAGGCTGGGATATAATGTGAATGTGCATACTCCACGAGGATATATGGCCACTCCACTCTCCTCAAGCTGGGTTTGTTATGTGTTTGGGTTCTATATTAGTAAAATTAGCGTCCATGTTTTTTTCTTTGGAAAGGAACAAGGTTGGGACATGTCTTTTTCTCCACGGTACATGTTTTTTGGTTCACAATAGGTTAGACTCAACGCCGATGTGCATCTGATTTGTCCCAACGTCAGAAGTATAAGTGAATGGTCATGAAAATTTATCCATCCTTCCAGCAGTGACCCTACAAAATAAGTGTGAGGACAACATTCAACCTAAACTAACAAGTACAAGCACACACAAAATGTGGCTTCACTTGAGTGAAGATCTGAGAATAATAATGTACTGTGAGTATGCCTATATGACACCGACATTCTGAATAAATAAAACCTTTGGGCAAAGAAGTCTAACATAGCATCTCATTAAGTTCAGTATATGTTATATGATTTTGTTGTATATGACTCTTACCATACTTTGTAATGTATTCACTAAATGTTGATATGCATATGATCATCCATTTCATGTTTACGAAGATAGTACATTATTTCAGATTCATAGACCTAAAAGTCTTAGTTGAATTATTCAACTTGAATACTAATAACGATTTGGCATCAAAACTAATGAATCTTTGATTAGACTCATTCTAAAAGATCTACATGCATTTAAAAGCCCTAGAAGGTATATTTGATAGTACTATTTTTACTTCATTTAGTTAAATTTAAACGGTCAAGTTAAACTGGTTATTGCTTTGGTAACGATTAAGACTAGTTCAGAAACTTTGCTATGGTTTAGCGCTTGGCTTAACTTTGATACTGCCTTGCCAACTGCTAAGACTAGTTTGGGAAACTTTTAAACAACTATGTGATATAGTATGTGACTTTAGATCCAAGCCATACATGTTGGTACTAAATAGTACTATTTTATTTAATTCAGCAAAAATATAAGCAATCAAATTAAATTGGTTATTGCCTCTTGGAACCATTAAGACTAGTTTGAAAACTTTGCTACAATTTAAAGAGCGCGCGACTTAAATTTGATATTGCCCTGCCAACCGTTAAGACTAATCTAAAACTTTTAAACCACTCTATTATCTAATATGTGACTCGCCCACCCATAGTAGAGCATGATGACAACTTAGAGCCTGTGGTTGGAATGTCAAGATGCAGATCCTAGATATATATAGCAAGTGCTTAAACATTGTGCCTCTTCAAAGGTAATACTTTTTGATAGTGGAGATTTTAAACTCCTTTAGTTTTGTAAATCAAGAGGGGGAACAACTTATCACATAAGTAAATTTAGACATCCCTCTTATAGTGCAATCTAGATCCAGTGTTGAGGAGAAGTTTTCTCAAAAAGTATCGAGAAAAATCACAGTTCTTCGTTTATAAAACCTCTCTCTAGAAATTTGTGTACACATTGAAACACACTATATTTCACTATACACGTGGATATCTAGGGGTATTTTTAACGGTTAAGACCCTAAGCACATTTTGAGACATTCCCATCACCACCAAATACTTTTTTGTTGTAGTGTTTTGACATGATTTAATTTCACAACCTACTTTTTCTACAGCTAGCCGATTTGACTAGTTGAGTTAAATAATAAGTGCTATTCAAGGTCAATAATAACTAATTCTTTTTAAGAACTTTCCAAACAATTACTGCAGAAGAACACCTTCAAGGTGGAATGTATGATTCCCGTTCATAAAAGGATACAACCCATGTCCAATGAGATTTGGACTTGAGTAGGAGTTGACATGTGCTACCACTTCTAATAGGAGTCAAATCTAAAAGTGAAAGAAGATGGTTTCTTATGTGCAACATGGAATTGGACTCGAAGTTAGATATATATTCCTAGTTGCAATCACATATCATGGAAACCTATAAATAATGGCCCTAGGGAGGCCATTGAGATCATCCACTAGTTGAGGTGTGATCACTCCAGTTGTTTGTTGGTGCCTTATGTGGTAAAAGAGCCGGAGAACAAGAATAACCGGAGGAGCTCTCTTGTTTAAATAAGAGAGGGTCAGTGACTTTACCTTGAAGCGAAGTAGCGGCTGACAGTCGGTGACACATTGGGTGCACTGACAGAGCAGATCTCTTGGTTGATAAGAGAGGCATAACAACTTTACCTTGAAGTAAAGTAGCGGTTGATAGTTACAGACGCAGTATTGCCATAGCGACAATGGTCTAACCCATTCAACGATCACAACGGCATCAAGCAAAGTAGTGGCTGACAGTTGGTGACACATTGGGTGCACTGACAGAACAACTATCTTGGTTGAGAGGGCCAAATACTTTGCCTTGAAGCAAAGTAGCAGTTGACAGTTACAAACGCAGTGGTGCCATAGCGACAACAGTCTGACCCATTTAGCAGTCACAACGACATCAAGCAGTCTCCAGCAACGACAGCGGCCTCATGAGAATATCAAGTAAAGAGGGAGGTGTTGTACACAATGGGAGTTATTCTCTTCTTCCTCATCTTTGTTCTCGCATGGGGAGGGCTATATAGATTTATGGATAATTAAATCCAGGCAGTGTGAGTTGTAATATTAATTACATAGTGTTTGTTGGCCGGTATTATCTCGTTGTTTTTCTCTGCTTGTCTTGGGGAGAGTTTTTCTCGTTAAATCTAGTGTTTCTTCTTTGGGTTTATACACTTGTCAGTAATGCTTCCGCAATAAGTTTTCATCACATACGGGACCGTACCGGTACAACATTCCCAACAGGTGGTATCAGAGGTCATGCTGCGGATATTGGTCCAGATGGGAAAGGATGAAGATGCGACGATGATAAAGTTGACAAGTACAAATTGGAAGATTTGAAAACTCAAGATGGAGGATATTCTCTATTACAAAGATCTATACAATCCAATAGAGGGACAAAAGCCATAGAGTATGTCGAATGCAGATTGAAAGAAATTAAATAGGAAGACTGTTGGAATAGTTTGAAAATGACTCGACATTTTCATGTTCCATCATGTCTCAAAAGAGACAAATGCCAACGATCTGTGGGAGAAGCTCAAGAAGTTATATGAGCGGAAGACTGTCACAAATAAAGCTTTCTTGATTATAAAGTTGGTGAACCTCAAGTACCAAGATGATACAAACACCGCCCACCATATGAATGAATTTCAAAGCCTTATAAATCAACTGGGGTCAATAAAGATGGTTCTTGATGATGAACTCCAAGCTTTACTTCTTCTGTGATCATTACCTGACAGTTGGGAGATGCTCGTAGTGGCAGTCAACAATTCTACACAGGAAGGCAAGTTAACACTTGACCTGGTGAAGAGCAGTCTACTGAATGAAGAGACTCGGCAATGAGCCTTAGGAGATAGCGTATCAGATGTTCACTTCAAAGAGAGTAAAGACTTTGATAGAGTGAGAGACCGTGCCAGATCCAAGATCCGCGGTGACTCCTAGAATTGTGAGAAGTCTCATGGCAAATCCAAGTCGAAGAGTAGTAGAGGGTGCTTCTATTGTGGAAAGCCAGGTAATTTCAAAAGGGATTGCAAGGTTTGAAAAAAGAAACATGGATCTGAAGAAAAAGACAAGCAAGATGACGAAAAGAATATTGCAATAGAAATCTCATATGACGGGGACGATGATGACAATGTGGTCTTAACAGTCCAAGAGTAATGTTTGCATGTTGAGGATGATGATTCTGAGTGGGTGGTGGATAATGCTTCACAGTGTAAGGAATTCTCCACTTCATACAGGAGGGGAGACTTCTCGAGGGTGAACATGGGAAATTTCACTTCATCAGAATTATCTGGATTGGAGACATTTGTGTTCAAACAAGTTTCGGTTGCACACTTACACTGAAGGATGTTTGTCACATTCCAAATTTGTGGATGAGTTTGATACCTGGTTCATTCTTTGATAGAGAAGGTTATCATCTGGATTTTAGTGGTGGAAAATACAAGATCACCAAGGGGACCTTGGTTATTATGCGGGGCAAATTATGTCACACATTGTATAAGACCCAGCTTAAAATGCTCAAAGGTTGCGCTATATATGTAGTTGAGGATTACTAGACAGATCTATGGAACAGACGACTACGACAAATGAGCAAGATAGGCTTGAAGCTTTTATCAAAGAAGAGATTGATTCCTTGTGGCAAGGATACTGGTCTTAGTTCATGTGATGCATGTCAGACAGGAAAGTATCAACGTATTTCTTTCAAAATAAGATCAAAGGTTAACTCACAACTTCTACAACTGGTTTATTCAGATGTATGTGGTCCATTTGAGGTGGCTTCACTAGGTGGCAATATGTATTTTTTCACATTCATTGATGATTCATCTAGGAAGGTGTGGGCCTACTTGCTAAAGACTAAGGATCCCATCTTTTAGTATTTTCAAAAATTCCATGCCATGGTGGAGCGGGAGACAAAGAAAAAGCTGAAGTGTCTCCGCACAGACAATGAAGGAGAGTACACCTCCAGGGAGTTCCTGAATTACTATGCACAACACAGAATATGGCATGAAAAGACAGAGCCCAACACACGACAACACAATGGTACAACTAAGAGGATGAACCATACCATAGTGGAGAAAGTTAGATGCATGATGAAGACTGTAAAGTTGCCAAAGACATTTTGGGGTGAGGCAGTGAGTACTGTCTGCTATCTGATTAATTGATCTCCATCGGTTCCTTTAGGTTTTGATATACCTGAGAAGGTATGGACAGGCAAGGATGCATCCTATGCTCATTTGTGAGTATTTGGGTGCAAGGCTTATGCACATGTTCTAAAGGAAAAGAGATAAAAGCTTGATGATAAAGCGGTGCCATATATCTTTCTTGGCTATGGAGATCATCGATTTGGATATAGGGTATGGAATCCTATAAAAAGGACCATGAGTAGACACAAAGATGTGACTTTCTGTGAGAGTCAGACAACTAAAGAGCCTGAGAGTGATGATGTAGAGACTGCAGGATCAGGTGATAGTTCTTTTGATGATGAGTATGAGGATGCTCTAGCTTATTCACCGGTGCAGTCTTCAAATGATGAAGAAGAGACTCAAGATCACCCTGAGCAGTAGAGTGAGAGAATGTCGAGTGTTCCTATTCTAGATGCATAATTGAGTGATTTAGATTCACAGTCAGAGACTTTTATGAAGGGGGATCAAGATCATCACTAGGCAGAGTCCTCAAAGCATCAATTGAGGAGGTCTGATAGAGTTTGTCATCCTTCATCCAAATATCCATCATCTCAGTATATTATCCTTACTGATTTGGGAGAGCCAGAGACTTATCATGAGGCACAAACTCATACAGATAAAGCACAGTGACATCCGTCGATGTAGGAGGAGATGTCTTCTTTATAGAAGAATGATACCTATGAGCTTATAGAGCCTCCCAAGGGTCGGAAAGCACTAAAGAACAAGTGGGACTATAGGATGAAGAGAGATGACATCATCAAGGATCAAGCTTCTAATGAGGAGTTACAAAGACCAGGGAAGCATCATCTGAGGATTTTTGAGCCTTGGTACAAAAGGTCAGAAATAAGGTTTTCATCCAGGACGACTCGACTTACCGGTCAGGGGGAGCCAACAAAGGTCCAGGTCTGGGCATGGAGAGAGAAAAGGCACTGCCAGGATACTTATTCTCAATTGCTTGAGAATAGAGTGAAGTCGGGATTGGACTTGAAGAAGATGGATGAAAATGACAGGATATTGACATGTCTAAGGAGAGTGGATCCATCAAAGATGGTGATAAGGTCCACAATCTACTCTAGATGATTGCTGAAGACAACATCTCCTTCATGGGCCAGAGGGGGAGATTGTTGGGAATAGGAAAATGATTCAGTCCATGTGTAATTAGATTTGGACTTGAGTAGGAGTTGGCTTGTGCTACCAATTCTAATGGGATTCAAATCTAAAAGGGAAAGAAGATAGTTTCCTATGTGCAACATGGAGTTGGATATGGATTCCTAGTTGCAACCATATGTCATGGAGGCCTATAAATAGGGGCCCTGGGGTAGGCCATTGAGATAATCCACCAGTTGAGGTGTGATCTCTCAATTGTTTGTTGGTACCTTCTGTGGTAGAAGAGCCGAAGAATAAGAATAACTGGATGAGCTCTCTTGTTTGAATAAGAGAGGGTCAACAACTTTTCCTTGAAGTGAAGTAGCGATTGACAGTCGGTGACACATTGGTGCACTGACAGAGCAGCTCTCTTGGTTGATAACAGAGGGCTAGTGACTTTGCCTTGAAACAAAGTAGCGGTTGGCAGTTACACACACAATGCTGCCATAAGAGGCAACCGTCCGACCCAGTCAGCGGTCACAACGACATCAAATAGTCCCCTGTAATGACAGTGGCCTCGCGAGGAGATCAAGTAAAGAAGAGGGTTTTATACACACTGAGTGTAATTATCTTCTTCCTCATCTTTATTCTCGTGTGGGGAGGGCTTCATGGATTTATGGATAATTAAATCCAGGCATGTGAGTTGTAATCTTAATTACATAATGCTAGTTGGCCGATATTGCCCCGTGATTTTTCTCTCCTTGTCTTGGAGAGAGTTTTCCACGTGAAATCTAGTGTTTCTTCTTTGAATTTATACGATTGTCGGTAACGCTTTCACAATAAGTTTTCATCCATACGAGACCGTATCGGTACAACATCCCCAACACAACTTATCACAGACGTAGATAAATTTAAACATCCCTCTTGTAGTGCAATCTGGATCAAATATTGAGGAGAAGTTTTCTAAAAATGTATTGAGAAAAATCACACTTGTCCGTTCATAAAACCTCTCTCTAGAAATCTGTGTACACATTGAAACACACTATATTTCACTATACACACGGATCTCTAAGGGAATTTTTAACGGTTGAGACCCTGAGCACATTCTGAGACATTCTCATCACTACCAAATACTTTTTCATTGTAGTGTTCCGACATAATTTAATTTCACAACCCACTTTTTCAACAGCTAGCTGATTTGACCGGTTGAGTTAAAAACGATAAGTGCTATTCGAGGTCAACAATAATTAAATTTTTTGAAGAATTTTCCGAACAATAACTACAGAAGAACACCTTCAAGGTGGAATGTGAATGTACGATTTCCGTTCATACACCCAGCAGAGATCTTTTCCAGCACTACAATTGGAGCTTTATGACCGCACTGATGTCGACTACCAGCCTGTTTTTGGCTTTATCTAATCCAAAAGCCGTGGTTGTAATACATTAGTACGTAAAAGAGCTCATTTCTGACGATAAATAAGCTCTTATGATACCTTGCCAGCCACATGTAAGAAGAAAGGAAAATGTGAGTAGTAAAAAATCCAAGCACCTTACTTGGAAATATATCGCCATTCGCCAAGTTTGAATTAGTGGTTTTTTTGATATAAAATATGATCACAGTTAGAGGCCATAACAGTAATAATAATATCAACCATCGGCACAAACTAATAATGTCGCAAAAAGCTCAAGATCAAGCGCTAGTAGTTTCAGGTTTATGTACTCCGAAGATTTTCCCGACAGTAAAAGTTTTCTTAGAAGATGTTGGGTTCCAAGCATATAGCTGTTGCTCACATGCACGGAAGTTATTGAATGCTAACATTGTATATATGTTGAGGTTGTAAATTTAGCTTGCCACTTTGGCCCCCGCAGCCTTTCAAAGGAGGCTTTCTTGATGGTAGGTACCTGTTACCTTAGTTTCCACTTTCTACATAGTAGCGATTGCTTATTTTAATTATATTATCCTAAGACACGTACTTATCTTCTGTAAACAACATCCCTTCACATCACATTCCTCCACGAAAAGAAAACAGAAGACGTTGCCAGTTGTCACATCAATTGAAACTGCAAGCAGCTGAGAGAGCACGGTTTATACGGCAGGGAGAGGTGTTACGCACGCAACAAACTCAGTTTATCATTGTTTTATGAGGTTTGCTATCTGGATCCACTTTGAAACCCATAAGGAAACCCACTTATTCTCCACCACATGTTTGACAGTTTGAGAGTATAACAAATAAAATATACTCTCAAACATGTGGTGGAGAATGCGTGAGATTTTATTTTAGATTTATACTCTCAAACATGTGGTGGGGAATGTGTGGGATTTTATTTTGGGTTCCAAAATAGTATCCCCCTAACATATTTCTTATTTTATCATGCCAAATTCGAATCATAAGATCAAAATTGAGCAAGATAATAGAAAATAATATAGAGTTAAAAAAGTTCAAATTAAGTCACCCGCTAATATAGCATTTCTTACACAAAAATCAACGCTCCGCTGTCACTCTGTTGTGCATTCTTCTCCAATAGACTTGATTATGATCATGAAGAAAGAATATCTGTTATACATACGAGGCAACATCGAAAATAAACGGGTGCAGCTCAACAAACTTCATATACTGCCACTCAACAGCTCTCAAGGAAGCAAGTAGAACGACGCTCGTACATAAGAAGAATTCTCCACAAGCAACAATCGGGCATGGTGGTGGTGGTAGATGCAAAACAAGCAGTAATGGCCAAGGCTAATCATGGGAGCATAGAGAAAGTTAATTACATTTAAATTACCAAAGAGTCTTATATATAGACCAAATGAGATATCACTTAACACAAGAAAAACTTCTAGGAAGGACACAAACACATGTTTACTGTTGTACTACGATAGATTTACCGTGCGTAGAAATGCAAGTGAACGCGTCGAGTAGTACAGGCCTTTGTGAGGCCCGAGTCGAACTCAGGGATACGTGCAATCGTCGGGGACTCCTACTAACTACTCGCGATCCGCTAATTCGATTAACAAGTTGAGGGGTGTTGTTAAAATTAAAAGAAAAATAAAAACAAAGCAAAACAAGCAATCGATTAAATGTTGGTTTAATCAATTCAAAAGGGAATCTTTAGGGTTACAGTTTCACCGCGGGTTTTCATTGTATTAAATTCTATATAGCTACTCAATTTTATCTCTCTATCCGGGTAGTGGTCTTAAATCAGAATTGCCCACTGTCGTGGTACAATTCACTACCTATGTTTAGGTCGGTTCCACCATCGTAGTAACCTATACCCTAAACTAGGTGCATTATAAACGACCTCTCGGTATCCACCATTAATCTTACACCGCCTTGTTCAAGGGATTTGTCAATTAATGTAAATTTCGTCTCTTTTCAGCCGTTAATCCTTCTTTCAAAGCAATTAAGGGCATTAGGTTATCATTATGGTGATCAGGCATAACAATATATTGGAGAACATGAAACTATACCACGGATTTAAGAGATAAGATATGAATTACTATTATAAAATCGTCATACAATGGATTCCCGGACTACTCTCGGTCCTAAAGATAAAGGGGATTAGCCCTACATGTTCATCTCAAGACAAAGCATGGTAGAGAAAAGGGGAAACATGAGAAAAATGAAATTGAGTGGTGAAACCCCTGAAAGGAGAAGGTCCAATCAATCCTTGGCGTGGAATCCGCGTTCTGCCTCCTTTCGGTGGTGGAATTCGTCTTCTTCAGCGTCCGGATCGGCTGGGGCGTGCTCTCGTGCTTCGTTCTTTTCTCCTTGCTCTCCCGGAATGTGTGCAGCGGCTAATGACGTGATCCTCTTGCTGGGGGCGCCGTCATTAGGTATATCTCCCTCATTAGGTCGCTAATTAACCACAGCCGTCAGATCAAGATCATTCCAAAGCAAACGCATATCTTACGGTGTCGATACCATCGACGCGAGTCGATGGTATCGACTCAGTGTAGTAGCGGCAACCCGTCTTTCCTTTCGTCTGAGCGCCTGATGTAATCTCGATACCATCGACGCGGGTCAATGGTATCGACGAACCTGTAGCGACGGTTTTGTCGTTTTGCGTCGTTGTAGCCTCCGTGTGTCGATAGTATCGACCATCGTGTCGATAGTATCGACTCCTTTCTCGCCAGCAACCTGATGGTATCTCGATACCATCGACATCCCTGTCGATAGTATCGACTCTGTTCTGGTCCTTGCGGCTGGGAACCTGTGGTCCGGTCGATAGTATATCGACTTCCGTCGATAGTATCGACAGAAGCAGATACTTGTTTTCCCTGAAATTCAAACATGAAACCACATAAATCCACACAAAATATATTCTTTTAATAATTGATACTCAAAATGCTTGAATAAAGGGAATTTGACGTAAAGAAGTAGCATAGACCAAAATGAATGAATTATGCAACATTAACCATGAAAATGACTAATAAACACATAAAACACATATCAAACAAGTCTATAAATGCCACTCAAAATCATCGCATCAAACTCCCCTAAGCTTGAACATTGCTCGCCCTCGAGCAACTAAACCTTAGAATAGAATTGCCAGAGTCAACTAAAGAATAAAGCATCACAACAGACATCCCATATGACTCCCACCGGACATTCGCATACCGGCCCTCGCTAACCACAGAATGATAATTACCCTAAAGGCGAAAGTGATCATCCATAAAAGATATTGACCTCAAAACTTATGAACACCATCACATAAGGCAGTTAACATAATAAGATTCGCCGGTCCAGACTTAGTGCATCTTGTGATCTCCTATACTACGTTGCTCGCCCTAACTACCATCTATATGGAAGCAGTTCTCCTGATATTCATAAGTGAGGAGAAATTCACGGTGGCTTACCAATCCGAGCAACAGGTGGATGAAATGGGTGGCTCATGGAAGAAGTAGAAGTATCATACGATTGCAACATGCATAAAACAAAAATTCCCTAAATGATGCAAATGCACATGAGAAATGCCCTAATGCTTGAAATTAGGTGGAATGATGCATGCACTAACCATCCGTCTCAAAATGAGATGGATATCTAATTAAGCTACATCATGTACTCACTTATCTTGCAATACAGGTGAGATTATGTTCCTTCCTCCTTCTTATTCTTGTTGTTTCTGAATAACCTTTTTTTTCAATTTCAATTTTTTTCTTTTTTTCTTTTTTTTTTCATTACAAACCCTTATATCCATGATTGACAAGAATACTTATCGGGCTTATCTTTTCTACATAGCTCAAATATTTGCACTATTTGGAAGGTATAGAACATTTTAATTCACCATTAAAGAATAAATGAGGTACATGACATACTTTATGCATAAAAGTGATGAATGCAACTACATGACATGCACCTAAGGGTAATGTGCATGTATAACTATTCTAATCTTTTTTTTATATATGCAAACATGTGAAGGTGGCTGCAATGCAAGTCCTATCTACATGCCATGCAATCAAAAGAGTTAAAACTGTACTTTACTTCCAAATCTTGGTGGATTGTGAAAACAATGAGGTGGACAGATCACAAGACTAGTTGACTGAACCTTTCAAAAATACTATGTGTCCCTCCTTACTGACTTGTGTAGTAGTTAAAAGGTCTTTTCTCTCTTACTTCAAATTAAAGTCTCATTATCACTTGGTCAGCTTAGGCTCAACAACCATTTCCGTCCACTTTCATGAATCATTAGGAATGTACAATTGTGATTTTCTGTTTTAGAGTTGACAAAACCAATCATTTTCTAAGTTAAGTGACCAGGGTTAAGCAACACTCAAGCTCGCGAAACACTCAAAAATTTTAAGTTTCCCTTTAATTCCATGCACATGCAACTGAGATGACACAACATTAAGGACATCCACGATTACACTAGATAGATTGTGGATCCTAAAACAAACTAAGATTGCAGAAAACAAATGACAGGAAACAAAAGCAATAAAACTAAAAACAGAGAAAATAAAAGATAGAGTTATTCCAACTACCCCCCCCCCAAGCTTGAATTCAACTATGGCCTCATAGTCAAAGACAACCTTAAAGGTTGGAACAGTGATACCAGTTTACTCTTGTGGTGGAGGTGGGTGTTGTGGGGCTGTGGGGTCCCAAGAAGGATACTCCCCTGGAAAGACAGATCATACTGGGGCATGGGTGGAGGTTGTGGATACCCCCCAATGTAGTTCTGGCTCCAGTAATGATCATAAAATGGCTGCTGCTGCATCTCCATCTTGTTCATCCGATCATGCATGAATTGTTGATTGTCGAGGATGAGACGCTCATTTTCAAAGATAGCGCGTTGATTTTCCAGAAGCCGGTTCGTAGTGTCATGAATACCAGCATAAGTCTCGGTATGATGCTGTTGCATCTGTTGTATATTTTGCAGCATAGCATACATACCCTGCATGGAATAGGCATCCTCGCTTGGCTGCGAGGTCAGTGGTGGTGGCGGCGTAGGCTTTGATGATGAAGATGCACCCGGATGCATCCGAGGACGCTTCCGTGGTGCCACTCATGCTCGAAGAGGTGTAAATGCCTCCTCTTCCTCCTCAGCCTCGTCGTCATTTCCGTCGTTGCCGCCTTCTTCATCGGAGTCGGCGATGGCTATGATTGGCCACCGGAAGTGTTGCGCCCCTTCGATGTCGAAGACCGGATCAGGCAACGAGCACTCCTGATAGGCGTGGTTGATGTGGCAATGTGCATACGCCAAACCATCTCGAAGAAGTAGGAGATTGGACCGGTGCAAATGTTGCAAGTTCACCTTGCTCCTAGTAGATAGAGGAGTGAGCGACTATAAATTCAAGCCGAGGTATGAAGCCAGCTTGGTGACGAGCCCACTGAAATGAATCAACGCTTTCCTCATACTCCTCTTCTCCTCCAATACTCTTTGCAGAAAAAAGGCACCTCAATTGCACTCTTGACGCTTCAGGAGCTTATACAAGAAGAAAAGATCCGGCTCCTGGAATTTGCTAAGGGATAGATCGCCCCTAGCAAACAGCGTCGAACAGAGCATCCGGTGCGGTATCCGGACGAAAGGGTGCTCGAAGTCAGCTACCGCAGCATTATGGTAGCTAACGGACTTCCCCGGCGGAACCGTAACTAGCTCGGCAAAGATGGCATCGTAATCGGTGCGGTTGTCCGGCCGTCGGCAGTCGTTTGGCGAATGATGCCAACTAAAAATCACATTGAACTACCGGAGTGTGATGGTGTAGTCGATGTTGAACAGCCGGAACGACACCCGGCCCTTTATCCACTCACGGTCGGTGGCAATAACGTCGTTGGGCACGACGCAGACGTCCAGCGACGCCATGAACTCTGCCACCAACTCCTTATACGTAGGCCACTCGCCGAAGAATGGCTGGCCATCTGCATGAAATTCCAGCTCGTCAGGTCTTCGGTTTGTGTGGCGCGCCTGTCCTTTCAGAACGTAGGCCAAGTTGGCCTGGAACCCTAAGTCGCAGATCAAGTTCCGTTCGACATAACGGGTTGGTTCTATATTCCTCTTTAAGATCTCCTCATAGATCTTCTTCACCTCCGCGGATGGATGAATCAGCCGCGGGCGTGAAACTGACGCGGGAGGAGGTGGCACGAACTCCGGGATATCTGCCGGGTTCGCACGTGAAGATGACGCACCGGCTCCATGCACCATGTTTGCGAGAGAAAGAGGAATAGAGAAAGAGCTCGGTGAAGATTGGAGAATCGAATCTCCGCTCGATGAAGAACTAGCTAGGTGTTGCTCGTCGACGGCTTGCATAGCTCTGGAACTCGCTCGGCACAAGTTGAGGAAGATTGCACTGATGGTGTGATGTCATCTGACGTCAATCCACCTCTTAAATAGATGTTGCCGACGCCACTGTTGACCCATCGATACCATCGACGCGAGTCGATGGTATCAACACCTATCGATGCTATCCGCCCCCTCGTTGGTATCGACGGTCGTCGATGGCTGGATCTTGAAACCCGAATCGCTGACGTGTTGATACCATCGACGCGGGTAGATGGTATCGACGCTGCACCCGGATCGACCGTCTTAATGCCACGATCGCCGTTGATTTGTTCGCGCGGATCGGTGACGTGGATGGTCGATACCATCGACACAAGTCGATAGTATTGACTCTCTGATTAGGGCAAATCCTTGCGAGACCCGGCCGCCGCCTGCTGTGTGAGAAAGTGTCGATACCATCGACAGGCCCGTCGATGGTATCAACTTCACTGAGTTGATTTCTTTTGAAAATCTCCAGAGATCTCGATGGTATCGACTGGCATGTCGATACCATCGACCGTGTCTTGGCGAGCAACCTGTTGGTGGTTCGATACTATCGACGAGGCCGTCGATAGTATCGACGCAGTGCGATTTTGGTAGCCGCCAACCTGTACCACGGTCGATACCATCGACACAAGGGTCGATGGTATCGACTCTGCCTCAGACTTGCACAAGTAGCAAACAATCACGGTATCTTTTTTTTACACTAAAAACTAAGTAAAACCAAATTAAACTACAAATGTAAATGAACTAATCTAAGGTACCAATGGTTGGGTTGCCTCCCAACAAGCGCCCTTATTTAACGTCTTAGGCTAGACGACTTTTGGGCACCTCATGCATCTGAAAGTGAAATGAGTTTTACCTCATTCACCTTCCTCTTGTAATTTTCTCCAAAATATAGCTTCAACCTCTATCCATTCACCAAAAATGTCATCTCACCATCGCGCACCAAGATTGTGCCGTGTGGTTTGACCTCTTCTACTACAAACGACCCACTCCATCGGGATTTGAGCTTCCTGGGATACAACTTCAGTCGTGAATTGAACAACAATACACTATCTCCTTTCTTGAACGTGCACAACTGGATGTGGCGATCGTGGATTAACTTGGTGCGCTCCTTGTATATCCGTGAGTTCTCGTATGCCGTCATCCGTAGCTCATCCAACTCATTCAATTCAAGCAATCTCTTCCTCCCCGCTCCATCGTAACTCAAGTTGAGCCTTCTAAGCACCCAATGTGCTTTGTGCTCTAACTCTACCGGTAAGTGGCAAGCCCGACCATACGCTAACCTAAAAGGTGTGGTGCCTATAGGTGTTTTGTAAGCCGTCCTGTACGCCCACAATGCCTCCCGTAGTAGGGCACTCCAATTCTTTCTCGTGGACGCTACCGTACGCTCCAAAATCTTCTTAATTTCGCGATTGGAGACCTCCACCTGTCCTTGAGTTTGCGGGTGATATGGGGTACCTATGTTATGTTTTACCCCATATTTCTTCAACAATGCCGAGAACTTGTGATTCTTAAAGTGCGTACCCCCATCACTGATGATCATTCGGGGCACTCCAAACCTGCAGAAAATATTTTCTTTTACGAATCTGCACACTACAGAAGAATCATTAGTCCTTGTGGGTATTGCTTCTACCCACTTCGACACATAATCTACAGCTAGAAGAATATATAAATTCGAATTTGAGGACACAAAGGGTCCCATGAAATCTATACCCCACAGGTCAAATACCTCCACCTCTTGGAAGACATTCAGGGGAATCTCCTATCTCTTTGAAATATTACCTACTCATTGGCAGGAATCACATTGCCTTACAAACTCGTAGGCGTCTCAGAACAAGGTTGGCCAATAAAGGCCACTCTCCAGAACTTTAGGTGTCGTACGAGAGCCCGCATGGTGTCCTCTCGTAGGTAGTGTGTGGCAATGATGGAGAATGCTCTCGTACTCCACCTCAGGCACACACCTGCGTAGGATACCATCCCTACATTTCTTAAGAAGAATCGGGTCATCCCAAAAATAATATCGTAAAGAATGGAAAAATCTTTTCTTCTCTTGATATGACCAATCTTCCGGGATGATCCCGCAAGCCAAATAATTCACAATCTCAGCGAACCAAGGGTCTTTCGAATTAACTTTCAAAATCTATTCATCCGGAAATGTCTCGGTTATGGGTATATGTAAATCTTTTTCATCCACCCTTTCTAACCTAGACAGATGATCTGCCACAATATTTTCAATCCCAGCTTTATCCTTGATTTCGATGTCAAATTCTTGTAAGAGCAAAATCCACCTAATTAATCTAGGCTTTGCGTCTTTTTTCTCCATTAGATATTTAATTGCGGCATGGTCAGTCCAAACGACTACTTTAGATCGAACTAAATATTGCCGAAATTTTTCAAAAGTGAAAACAACAGCGAGTAATTCTTTTTCAGTAGTTGTATAATTTAATTGGGCGTCATTCAGAGTCTTTGAAGCGTAGAAAATCACGGCGGGTTTATTGTCCACCCGCTGCCCCAACACGGCTCCTACCACAAAATCAGAAGCGTCACACATGAGTTTGAACGGTTTAGTCCAATCCGGTGTTTGAACAACCGGCGCAGAAATCAGTTTCTCTTTCAACACGTCAAATGCATGTAGACATTTGTCATTGAAATCAAATACAGCATCTTTCTCAAGCAGTTCAGATAGAGGTTTTGCGATTTTTGAAAAATCTTTTATAAACCGACGATAAAATCCGGCATGTCCCAAGAAACTCCTTACCCCTTTAACAGAATTTGGTGGGGGTAACTTGGAAATAACTTCAATTTTTACTGGATCTACCTCTAAACCTTTTCTAGACACCTTGTGTCCTAGCACTATCCCCTCTATCACCATCATATGACATTTTTCCCAGTTGAGGACCAAATGTGTGCCCTCGCAGTGCTGTAAAACTTTATCCAGATTATAGAGACATTCATCAAACGATGCACCATACACCGAAAAGTCATCCATAAACACCTCAAGACAGCGTTCTACCATGTCAAAAAAAAATAGCGAGCATACAACGCTGAAAAGTCACAGGTGCATTGCATAAACCAAAAGGCATTCGGCGATATGCGAAAGTCCCATAGGGACAAGTGAAAGTAGATTTCTCTTGGTCTGAAGGATCAATTGAAATCTGGTTGTACCCCGAGTACCCGTCAAGAAAACAGAAGTGCGATCGGTCGGAAAGACGCTCTAGAATTTGATCGATAAAAGGTAAAGGAAAGTGATCCTTTAGTGTAGAGGCATTCAGACAGCGGTAATCAATACAAACTCGCCACCCGGTTACCAATCGAGTGGTGACAGGTTCATTTAAAATATTTCGGGTGACAGTAATTCCCCCTTTTTAGGGACTACCTGTGTGGGACTCACCCATGTCGAGTCTGATATAGCGTAAATGATACCTGCAGCAAGAAGTTTAATAGCCTCCTTCTTCACAACCTCCATCATGCTTGGATTGAGGCGTCGTTGAGGTTGGATCACGGGCTTGGCTCCCTCCTCGAGCCGAATCTTATGCTGACACAATGTAGGGGAAATCCCCTTGATATCTGCAATAGACCACCCAAAAGCTCCCCGGTGGTTCTTCAGTACTATCAACAATTGTTCCTCCTCATCCACACTCAAATAAGAAGAAATGATCACAGGTAACTTGTCTTCCTCAGCTAGAAAGACATATTTGAGATGCAGTGGCATCAGCTTTAATTCTAACTCCGACGGGATGATCAGAGATGATTGAAGCGGCGGGGGAAGTTCACCTAAATCTTCATAATGCCTCGCATAGAAGCATGGAAGCATCTGAAGCATTTTGGTGCAATCCTTGAGTGATTTGCTCCGCATCCAATCATGTGTAATATTTACCAAGCAAGCCTCCAATGGTAATTCAGGATATGCATCAAAAATAGAAATTGCAATAACATCATCTTCCATAGAAGGCGGAATGTCCTCATCCTCATCATTAGGGAACCCTACAGCTTTACACAGAGATACTACCTTGGTCTTTTCCATGATGTCCACAGCCAAAGTTCCATTGTCCACTTTGCTCATCACATGAGACATGTCCAGAAATGGCTTCCCAAGACAAAGTGAAATGTTATTATCCAGATGTTTTACCACACGGCATTGTTCCTTTGCTTTAGACGACACCGTACTAGAGGGCATGACCAACTCAAATCGGTCATCGGCTATACCCAAGGTCAAACGACCTCTCCCCATCTATAAAATCATGTCGGCTGTAGCTTGGAAAGGACGTCCAAGTAATAGCTCGTTGCCATGTTCATCCTGCATCTCCATGACTACAAAATCTGCTGGAAAAACAAATCTGTCCACTTTCATTAACACATCTTCACAGATTCCATATGGCTTTACCACTGAATTGTCTGCCAATTGAATAGTCATGTTGCTTGGCCGTGACTCCTTCAATCCCAACTTTTTAAATGTAGAAAGGGGCATCAAGTTGATGCTTGCCTCTGAGTCACATAATGCTTCACCAAATTTAATTTTTCCAATATAACAAGAAATGTTAAAACAGCCTGGATCTTTCCTCTTTGGCGGCAAAGTGCCCATGATGAAGGCACTCACTTGCTCCTTGAGCACGACAACCTCTGTATCCGGAATTTTCCTCTTCTTTGTAATGACATCCTTTAGAAATTTCCCGTAAGACGGGATTTGCTCAATGGCTTCCAATAGAGGAATATTGACTGAAAGCTTCCTGAAACTGTCTAAGAACTTCTTAAATTGCGCATCTACCTTCCTTGCCTTAGAACTATTTGGATACGGAACCGGGACCGCTTGTGCCCTCTGATGCGGTGGCACATAGGGTGTCTTTTTCTGAGGTCCTTCCTCCTCTGCAATCGGGTCTTCAGTAGAATCCACAACTGTGTCATTGACTGGATCTATGACCGGTGCGGGATGCTCCTCATTGGCTTCACCTTCTACTTCAGCTTGTGGTGTGCTTGTCTCCTCGGCCCTTGGATTTAACAATTTCTTGCCGCTTCTCAGCAAGAAGGCTTTTACCTACTGGTTTCCCCCTGGAACATTGGTGTTTCCCAGAAAACCTAGATGCACTGGTTTTTTCAAACTGGCTATCTCTGCTGCCATCTGTGCCATAGATATCTCAATGCTCCTCATTTGCGCCCCATGGCTCTGCAGTGTTTGCCCAAACTGATTCATAAACTCCCCTTGCTGTTTAATTTGCTGGCCGAACGTAGTCATGAGTTCTTGATTTTGCTTTATCACCTGATTGAGCAGCTCTGTGCTCTTATCCTCTGCTACTGTCTGGGGTTTGGCATCCGGATCCTGTAGAAAATTGTTTGGATCCTTCCACGAGAACTTCTTGTCTTTTCTCCATGCGTAATCATTGTTCCTGTAACATGGCTGCTGCCTCATAAAATTCACTTGAGCCTCGTCCTCGGACTCAGTATCCTCCTTTGCAAGCAATTTCTTCGCGAGAAGATCCATCTTCTCATTCAGTTCTTTTATTGCTTTAGATTCTCCTACTGCTCGGACTTGCTCCACGACACCTCTTTCGCCCCATGATTGTTTCCTAGCCATGTTCTTTAATATCTCCCAACACCTGGTGTCCGTGTTGTTCAAAAAGAATCCTGACCCAGCTGAATCAAGGTTGCTCCTATCGTGCTTGGAGAGAGCAAAATAGAAGATCTTTACCTGTGTTTCTTTATCCAGCCCGTGATGCGGGCACCGTGTCAGCATGACCTGAAACCTCTCCCAGGTCTCAGAATATGTCTCACCTGCCTGTTGGGTAAAGTTATGGATCTTCCTGATCATGTCGTTGGTCTTCTCAGGAGGAAAGAACCTCTCAAAGAAAACCTCCACCATATGGTCTCAGGACTCCACAAACTCATCATCTAAATTGTGTAGCCATTCTCGCGTGGCTCCTGCCAATGAACTCGGAAAAAGCTTAAGATAAAGTGCATCCTGTGGAAACCTGTCGATTTTAACCATGTCACAGTTCTCAACAAACTGACTTATGTGCGCGACGGGGTCCTCATTCTTGATCCCATGAAAAGCATTTGACTTCACCAGATTTATCAAAGCCGGATCAATCTTATATGTAGGTATGTTGATTGCCTGCTTCTTTATAGGCCCTTTTGACGCAGATGCGGAAGAAGCCTTGATATTCTCCCAGATTGTCTGTGGCTCGTCCATCTCTTCTTGTTCAGGTTCTGACTCTGTTTCTTCTAACTGGTCTTGATTGTGGCTTTCCTCCTCGTCTGGTCCCGGTAGCGGAACCTCTGGTGCACGACCCGCGTAGTCAGTACTACGCGTCTGCACCATGCACAGTACCTGAAAATAAAAAGATCAAATTTAGTACAGTGCTTGACGATTGCAAATATTTAGAAAATAAATTATGAATTTTTGGAATGATAAAAAAAAATAAAAAGGTGGCCTAGAGTGGCCGCTCACAGCACTCGAAGTGCCAATAAATTGCCGTATCCCCGGCAACGACGCCAAAAACTTGACGATAGATTTACCGTGCGTAGAAACGCAAGTGAACGCATCCAGTAGTACAAGCCTTTGTGAGGCCCGAGTCAAACTCAGGGATATGTGCAATCGTCGGGGACTCCTACTAACTACTCGCGATCAGCTAAGCCGATTAACAAGTTGAGAGTTGTGGTTAAAATTAAAAGAAAAATAAAACAAAACAAAACAAGCAATCGATTAAATGTTGGTTTAATCAATTCAAAAGGGAATCTTTAGGGTTACGATTTCACCGCGGGTTTCCATTGTATTAAATTCTATATAGCTACTCAATTTTATCGCTCTATCTGGGTAGTGGCCTGAAATCAAAATTGCCCACTGTCATGGTACAATTCACTACCTATGTTTAGGTCGGTTCCACCGTCGTAGTAACCTATACCCTAAACTAGGTGCATTATAAACGACCTCTCGGTATCCACCATTAATCTTACACCACCTTGTTCAAGGGATTTGTCAATTAATGTAAATTCCGTCTCTTTTCAGCCGTTAATCCTTCTTTCAAAGCAATTAAGGGCATTAGGTTATCATTATGGTGATCAGGCATAACAATATATTGGAGAACACGAAACTATACCACGGATTTAAGAGATAAGATATGAATTACTATTATAAAATTGTCATACAATGGATTCCCGGGCTACTCCCGGTCCTAAAGATAAAGGGGATTAGCCCCGCATGTTCATCTCAAGACAAAGCATGGTAGAGAAAAGGGGAAACATGAGAAAAACGAAATTGAGTGGTGAAACCCATGAACGGAGAAGGTCCAATTGATCCTTGGCGTGGAATCTGCGTTCTGCCGCCTTTCGGTGGTGGAATTCATCTTCTTCAGCGTCCGGATCGGCTGGGGCGTGCTCTCATGCTCCGTTCTTTTCTCCTTGCTCTCCCGGAATGTGTGCAGCGGCTAATGACGTGATCCTCTGGCTGGGGGCGCCGTCATTAGGTATATCTCCCTCATTAGGTCACTAATTAACCACGACCGTCATATTAAGATCATTCCAAAGCAAACGCATATCTTACAGTGTCGATACCATCGACGCGAGTCGATGGTATCGACTCAGTGTGGTAGCGGCAACCCTTCTTTCCTTTCGTCTGAGCGCCTGATGTAATCTTGATACCATCGACGCGGGTCGATGGTATCGACGAACCTGTAGCGACGGTTTTGTCGTTTTGCGTCGTTGTAGCCTCCGTGTGTCGATAGTATCGACCATCGTGTCGATAGTATTGACTCCTTTCTCGCCAGCAACCTGATGGTATCTCGATACCATCGACATCCCTGTCTATAGTATCGACTCTATTCTGGTCCTTGCGGCTGGCAACCTGTGGTCCGGTCGATAGTATCGACTTTCGTCGATAGTATCGACGGAAGGAGATACTTGTTTTCCCTGAAATTCAAACACGAAACCACATAAATCCACACAAAATATATTCTTTTAATAATTGATACTCAAAATGCTTGAATAAAGGGAATTTGACATAAAGAAGTAGCATAGACCAAAATGAATGAATTATGCAACATTAACCATGAAAATGACTAATAAACACATAAAACACATATCAAACAAGTCTATAAATGTGACTCAAAATCATCGCATCATGTACATGAAAGATTTATATGAAAAGACACTTTTCTATTCAATTTTACAAAAAATGTTAGAAAAAATAATACAATCATGATTAAAAAGTAAGTAGCAATTATCTATTGAAGTAAAAATAGATAGAAGACAATTTTCACGACTCACGTATCAGGACTCAGCTCAATCCAGCATGGCGAGATGTGACGTGCACATGCATGTGCGTGTTGTGGTGACCATACCCACCACTAGGTGAGGATACCCCCCTCTAGATCCTTGGGACAATAATATCACATATACTCCCATATAGCAAGTAGTGTTGTATTTTAGAAGTGGTTAATTTAAAAATAAACTTCTCACACTTTGCACAAAAGACAAAAATCATTTTGTCTTCTACTTGCATGTACAAGCCACATCTACTTTGGGTTTAAATTACATACAATTTAACTTAGCTAGAATATAATAAAGCTAATTGTATACCACAAAGTCCAAAATGTAGAGTGCTCTACCAATTAACCCCATATTATGATCTCAACAATGATGTCTTTCACCGTGAACCATGTCTTAGTTATTCAATTTTACTCGTATAAGAACTATGTTAACATATGTCTTGAATCTGAACCTTGGACGTAAGAGATCCATTAACAACAAAACAATAAATTTTATGACAAAATATATTTTGATGTAGTAAAGACTATGCATCCACATCAAGTATCATAATTGATATCATAGAACAACCCAGATCTCATGTTACGGCCATGCAACATCAATCACTTAGTTACACTCTCAAAGGATGTATTGTAGTATTGAGAGATGAATCTATTACTAACTTACAGTCATGATACTAACAAGAATAAAGGAGACAAACACAGAGATGCAAAGAGTATAAACAAGATTACACAGTGACATCCAATTCACCTAACAACTTGTTATCACCACACTAAACCTAGTTTATGTATCCACTCATTTAAGTTGTTGCTACTACATGTGAATTATTGAGGGGTTTTAGCCTCATCCCCTTCCTAAATTTTTCAAATGTGGCTGAGAACCTTTAGCAAAAGGATTGGATGTATTATCTTTAGTACCAACAAAATCCACATGTACAACCCCACTAGACATTAACTCACTTACATACTTGAGAATGATTTTGATGTCTCTATGATGTTTTTATTATAATAAGAAATCCAACTACACAATAGTTGTTGTGATATCACAGTGAACTAAGATTGTATGAAGATCTTCTTTACTAGAGATAAACCAAGAATAAGTAAGAGTATCCAATTATATCTCAATCTAGTTTCATCAAAGCGCAAAATGTAGCATCAAAACTGAGACAATATAGTTTTTTCCTAGACCTCCAAGCAATGGCACCTCCTTCCAATAGAAATATAGATCTTGAGACCCCATTACTCGTAGAGTTCCTGGCAATCTATCTTGAATTACTATAACCCAAAACTATAGAAGGATATATTCCATATCACTACCAAAGGAACAAATTCCCTTAATGTACTTAAATACCATCAAGAGCTTTGAAGTCAGGTCTCTCAGGACAACTTGTGTATCTACTTAACTTCCTAACAAAAAATACCATATTTTGCATGTGTAGCTCACAAAACACATGAAACTTCTAATCATTTGAGAGTATCAAAATCGATACATGGGAACACCATTTTAATTTTTGAACAAGGCCTTGGATGAACCATATGGTGTCTTATGTATTAAGAACATGTATATTTGAGCTTCTCTAATATCTTCTCAACATTTCTAGACTGAGAGAGAAGGACATATATATATATATATATATATATATATATATATATATATATATATATATATATATATATATATATATATATATATATATATATATATATATATATGGAATTATTTTTAATACATGCGCGGTACTGTAGCAATTGCTACCCTACTGTAAAATTCACAGATCTTCTTTACCCGATTAAATTACAAATAGCGGATCTCTCTCCATGGATGAATACACGGTGGCATCAATCGTAAAATTAGAAAATAATAGTGTTCTCAAATATTTGCTCCACTATTCTCCTCCTTCCACCCCCACATCTGAATCCCTAGCTGTACCCTTCCGAATCTACTATCTATCTGCCACATGCTAGCCAGAAACAATGGACTAGTGCCCCTCACGGAGGACCTAATGATTTCTTCGATGCATCTGCACTCAATTCTGAAATCCAAATTATCTAGCAGCTCCAGTCCACACATGATTTATCATGTCATCCGTGGTACCTCAGGGATCCGACTGCATTTATGTCCACCTCCGTCGATGCAATTGTGAAGAAACCTGGAAAAACTTACCCTCTCTCCATTCTGGACATTTCTATGGTGAAGCACAACGTCGTCCTGGTCTTCTACATCCCAGGTCGTCCATACATCACGAACACCTAAAGGAATCCCTCTTCAGCTGGCTTTGGCACTCCCCCACCGCCATCGACTGCGTAGATCGAGACCCCGCTAGTAGAAACTAGTTTGTCCGCTGCAGCGACATGGGAGACTACTGACACATGGGAGAAGCACGAGCTGACGTATTGGGATCCCACACTAGGAAAAGATGATGTCGTATCAATCTAGTCATAGATGTATGTCAGGGATGGACATACTGAACTGTCATGATCCGCGAGTTCAAGGATCAGACCATTCTCACCGTCAGGCTCAACTACCTCTACATGGTCACGAACATCTTGTACGGTGTTATGTTCATGAAGGCATGGGCAGACACAAATCGCCACCATCCACAGAGCTCCTGCTAGGCAAGTTTTGGTTGACGACGACCTCAGCGCCTGCCTTTCATATGGACATGATGATGCTATGCTTTGGATCCCAACTGTGTGTGTGGCACAAAACTTGGTCATAGGGGTTTTTCTTAAGCATCGAGACACCTTCACCACCCTCTTCTCGCAGCAGTTAACACAGAGTCGAGTCCCTATTGTCGTCTGCAACTATTTCCTTAAGGGCATGTATGCCTCTATTCCTACATGGGTTCTCGAGAATCACCATCCATTTCTCCTCAACAGCCATCATCCGAACAAGGGGTGAGGATGAGCAACAACTTACTGTCTCAATGTAAGAAAATTGTAAGACAGAAATGAAGGCGCATGCACAAAAATCATTACTAATGAAAATGATTTCACCTACTTGGGTAGAATATTTTAATCCACATGTCCAGTACTTCATAAATTCTATCAAATTTGTGAGGCTTCTACAATATTATTTTCAGATGTGTGGGTAATGGAATTGGTTGTTCTCCACATACATACAAGTTTGGCTTTCCACAAAAAGTTAAATAAATATAGTGATACCTCTATAGGCACCCTACTTCTTTTCAAGGGTTACACAATGGACAATTTGAGTTGAATCCTCAAGTGATGGAAACAAGTGTTTTAATAAGCTTCTAGGGAATCACTACGCATAAATGACGTACAAAACAAAGGAAAATATATTATGTTACACTTATACAGTTTGTAATCATTTGATTATCTTTTATGATCAAATATTACTTTTCGTGTTAACGAGTTACTTTTCATGCCACATAATTACTTTTTATGTCAACTGGTTACTTTTTGTATCAAATAGTTACTTTTTGTAGCATTAAATTACTTTTTGTGCTAAGTAGTTACTTCTCATCTGTATTAATTTGATTAGTCCAATTCTTACCCAATTGTGGGTTTAGTGTAAGTGTAAGTTTTTTTAGGAAGTATTATGTGAGTTTGTAGTCATTTTGTTACTATTTTTTATCAAATATTATTTTTCATGTCAAATAGTTACTTATCGTACCATGTAATTAGTTTTTATGTCAAGTAGTTACTTTTTGTGTCAAATATTTACTTTTCGTACCGCATAATTACGTTTTGTGTCAAGTGGTTACTTTTTATACTCATCTCAAATGGTGGGAACTAGAATGACAAAATGTTGAAGTTTTTAGCCTAATGTTATTTTTGGTAACTGATTTGTTACATTTCATAACAGTCAAACTCTTGAGTCTATGCATCTCCATACACAGATAAACTTGATACACATATACACAATATGTAATGGCTTGACCGCATCCACTCAATAGAGGCTGAATTATCAATGATATGCCAAACAAGAATTTCCACAAATAGACTTCCAACATACAACATTGACTTGTCAGTTTTATCACGAGCACGTCAAACAAGCATTTACACAAATAGAGGGAGTGCAAACAATAAAATAAAGAGGAGGTTTATAAAGAGGGGAAAATTGATGAATGTGTATACAGATCTCCATTGCACACCACTCTTTTTCTTTGCCTACATTTCACTGGAATGATATGTGTATCATGAAGTTCTTGCTTCCTCCAGTCCTCCCTTTGTTTTTCCTTATCAGACTTCTATACTAGCTGCAAAGCTTTGCTGCTGCTGGCTATGTTGTTGGTAAGAAATTTTTTACTTGAGCCTTATAGTGCCGAGACAAACATGGAGATACTATTGAATACGTACATCAAGAATCAAAGTGGAAGACTGCTTAAACATTTTTCTAAATCGCTTAGTGCCAGCCATTCAGATATACAAAGCAAACCACTGATTGATCAATCAGGCCTCCTTCTATCAATGCTCGTCTATATATAACTCTAATTGAACAAGAGTGGGTGTAGGTGAGTCAGCGGCTATTATTATCTAATCTATTTGCATATGGGGTGTTCTGTCTGGTGTCTATTGATTTCTCGCAAGTAGTTCTACCCGGCGGTTGTTCTGCCTATGGTGCCCTCCTCATAAGCAGTAAGACATGATAGGTGCCCTGCCTCTACCACCATGTTATTCCTCACAAACGTGCTAACCTCGATGAATAGATCCAGTCTGTTTCTGGCCGCATACCCCCTCTGGAGTCTCCTATCGATGGCACGGACCACCGGTGGCCTCAGACCATGTCTTTTTTTAACATACTATACCACTCTTCGTCAACGTTGTAATCATCTTTGTCGGCGGTTTGGATAACAAGGGTCGGGGTCTGTTGATGTGGTGGTAGTGGTTTTCCTGGGGCAATTGTAGGCAATTTGTCATGATGTCCGGAGAACGCTTGCTCTACTATGGGGTTAGGTAGCATGTTTGACGGAAGGAAGTGGGAGAAGACTAAAGGCGGAAAGTGGAAGAAGCGCGGAGTGACCTCCTAGGACTATTTACAATTACTGCTACCGTAAATCCAAGCTGGGTAGCAAAATCTGAATACCCACACGGGCAACAAATGAATGGCATATATATATATATATATATATATATATATATATATATATATAGAGAGAGAGAGAGAGAGAGTCAGGCTAGGATACACTCGAGTGTACGGATCGCACGAATACACTCAAGTGTGTTTGCATATCAAGACTATTTTTTGCAAAATGTAAACTGTTGATCTCCACCGTCATATTATAACTAGGCTACATATAAATTTTGAGCCCATTTGGATGAGTCTAAGTCACTCATCCAAGGGAAAAAAAATTGACGCGCGAAACTAATTTGAAATGTAAATTTTTGCGGTCTTCATAACATGAGCTATACATATCCAAATGTTCTCAAATTTTGCGTATTAGTTGTTCACAAGATGTTTAATAAGATCAACAGATTAGATTTAAAAAAATATTACATCATGAAAAACTACTTGAGTGTATTCCGCTCCGGATACACTCGAGTGTATTCTAGCCTGACTCTCTCTCTCTCTCTCTCTATATATATATATATATATATATATATATATATATATATATATATATATATATATATATATATATATTTATATATATATATAGACACACACACACACACACACACACACACATATATATATATATATATATAGTGAGAGAGAGAGAATCACCATTTAAGAATACAATTCAAACCCATCTAATGGATGAGATTATTAATGGAATCTATTTCTATAAGTACATGAGTCGTGGTCATGTAAAATTATAGGAATATGTATCAATATAGTCTATTCCCTCCCTTTATGTGTACCCCTTGGAAACTAATATGGACTTATATTTATTGGTTGTTCCATTTGTATTATGTTTCTTCTTAAAGATCCATCTACACAAATAATATAACAACCAATAGGTAAACCACCAACTATCAAGTTCCATTTTATAGGATTTAGGATTTAAGAGGCTTCCTTCAAAAAGTTAGCTTCAGATGATGATATAATTTGCTTGAAGGGGACACTAGTATACTTAATATTGTCAGTGAGAGACTCTCTTCAGCATGTTTGATGTCCTTGACTATTTACTTATCATTGGTTCAATTGTTTTCTCATAATCATTAGATTTGGAAATAGTATGATATATGTGTCCTCCTCACAATTGTCATATTTCCACATTTTTGAGAATGGAATATGTGGTATTTTAATTCTCCTTTGGGACTTTCTCGGGGATACCAGATATCATGAGAAAAACACTCAAAGAATGTTGCAAAGTTCCACAATAGTGTTGAAATCTATGCCTAAGTTTGAATATGATAATCAAGAATATATATATGTGGTGCAATTGTTGCATGCACGTATGATCTTTCGATATTTATAGGTTTCCCCAAACTAGGTTCACTCACAACACTAAAATATGGTCCCGCAAGCGCATGGGGTCATGTTATAGCATAGATGAGAGGCAAGTAATATGGGTCAAACCAAGGGATAGAGGGGGCACTAGATCTCAGTTGGTGTTGGCTACGTTCCTAAATTGAAGATTAGGGTTGAATGGTTTAAAAGGGGTTTTGGTTTGATTACACTAAGCAAGCAGGCAAGTAAAGGCAATATGGAAACTAGATAACCAAAAACTAGGTTATCCTAAGTAAGTTAGGTCTAACAAATAGATTAAGCAATCAACTAAGCAAGAGCAAGATGATCTACACTACTCTAGAAAGGCAATTAGCAACTAAGAACTAAGATAAACACTAGAGAAAGCAAGAATCTAGGTTAACCCTAACTAGCAAGACTAAGCAATTAGCTAGAGGAAACAAAGGCAATTAAGCTAAACTAGCATTAACAAGCAAGAAGGCTAAGGTGGGTTTCAAGCAATGGATTGGGGAGGTGGGACATTTGGGAATGTGATTTGATATTAGTTGGGGGTATTAACATGGCATGCAAATCTCACAAATCAATCTAGATTACCAAACCCAACAGCAAGGCAAGTGCTATTAGAATGTACAATATACTACTAGTTGGAGAACTAGGGTTAGGTGTAATTCTAGTAGGACTTGTCAAGTCAAGGTTTCTAGGGTAAGTTGTATTAGGGCAATTGAGAGCCAAGTGTAGGAATGGGAGTAGATATGAGGGTTTTGCACCTCATGTTACTCGGCATATAGCCTTTAGGAAGCTCTAGGCAAATCCACTAATCACACTTACACTAGCTACTTAGATCTCACACTCACTTGTAGAAGGAGGGAGATTTATGTAGGAACAAAGGGGGCTAGCTAGGGATCCACTAATTGGACCTAGGAGCCATTCCTAAGATTGCTACATACATTCCAATTCCTCCTAGGAGCTAAGTGTCATCAAGCATCACAAAGCAAGCAATTTATGTTTAAGAGAGAAAACCACATGCAAGATAGTGGGAAATGAGATAGAAGCAAAGGAAATCATCTTAGAATGAAATTGTGTTCATTACAAATTATTTTTCCCCAACATGGTATCAAAGTCACATTTTAACCCCAAGCATCCCACCACTCGGGGGTTAGCTAGACATAATCAAAGAAAAGATAAAAGAAAGGGGATATGACTCCATGGAGCAAAAGTACATCCTTCTCCTTCACCTCCTAGCTGTTGTAAGGTGACCTCCCTCCTCAAGGTGGATGATGAGCATAAAAATGAAGGGGATTATGGTAGAAAACCTAGAAAACTAGGTTTCTATGGTGGAAATGAGGTGGAAATGGTGGGTGGAGAGCATAAATGTAAGGGGATTGCAATGATAGCTCAAGAGTGGGTGGCGAGGAGTAATGGCAGCTAATCTAGTGTTGTAGCCATCATTCATGTATATATAGGTGGTGGTGGAATCACTAGTGTAAGTAGGGGCATTGTTAGAAAAATAGTGTAGAAAATGGTATGGTTTAGGTGGTAGCACGACCGTGTTGGGCAGAACGACTGTGATGGGTTAAGGTGGGAATGACCATGGTGGTGTAGAACGGTCATTCCCAAAAAGTGGAAAAATTAAAGGTTGAACTGGTGAAATGGAGGCTGGTAGCATGGTCGTGCTGGGCAGCACGACCGAGGTGGAGGCTATCTAGAATGGTCGTGCTAGGTAGCATGGTCGTGGTGGTTGAGTTGGAGGCGAGGTCGTTCCCTTCATTACGACTGTTTTGTCTTCAGTTAGCATGACTGTGATGGGCAGCATGACCATTTTGGAGGCTTCATGGAATGGCCGTGCTGGGTAGCACGATCGTGGTGGTTGAGTTGTTGTAGCTTGCAAATTTTGGGATTTTGCCTATAACTTGTGCATTGTCTAGAACGGTCGTTCCTTGGCACCATGACTGTGTTGGGGTCTTTAGTAGCAAAATCAAATTCCATCTTCATGATCAATGGACTCCTTTGCTTGATGTCAAACCTTGGCCATTAGGGGTAGGTTGAGGGAGCTTTGGGGTCTTCTTTGGATCCCTCAATGAGTGGAGGAACCCTAGAAATCCTTTCTTCTCTCTCATCCATCCAAAGCATGGTCCAAGTACCTGAAAAGTATGCAAAGAATACCATAAGTGCATTTGACAATAATACACATATTGGGGAATTTAATCTGCATTCTACTATTGTTAGATGTGAATAAATAACAAATTGGCACAAGATGTAGCCCTAAAATATGGTTTCATCACCACCCCAAACTTAAAACATACTTTCCCTCAAGTATTCTCCAACTTAATCTCTCTCTTCAATTTTCTTTCAACAAACAAGAATGACAAATGCATAACAAAATATGATTATTGACTAAATGGTCTGAAAGTGACTAAGTGCATGTATTCCACCTCTCTCCTATCCTATTTCACATACTAATCATGAAATGAGCACTGAGCATACAAACTTCAAATATAAAGCATAGAATACACAAGCTTTCCATATGTCCTTCATATCATTCTGGGTAAACCGCTTCATATTGGCATTAATCAAAGATGACTAGTCGTGTTGTTTCACTTTCATGCATTCAATCTTATGCCTTGAACCACACCAAATGACCCACATGGATGTAGTAAGGGTAAAGTGAGCTAGATTTGATGTTTTTTAGCTCAATATGTATGAAAATGTAAGAAAGGATTGCGGTAAGATTTTGGAGTGCTTTTACACACTCATCTTTTCTTTATTTAGATGCTCTCAAATAGAGCATCTTTTTATTTTCTTCTTTTCTTTTCTTTACTTTTACCCTTGGTGTAGGTAGGGCATATGGTGGATAGGGTGAAGCGGGTAGATGTAGATATGGCCACCCCAAGCTTTTGGAGGTGGCCAAGGATGAATATGTACTCTAAGGCATCCTTTCATGAGGCAGAGGGGTATGAAGATGGTGAGAGAAGAGTCGGGTCAAAGGGGGGCCATTAGTGTAGTCCTAAACATAAGATTTCCTTCATGAAAACTAATACAAAACTTCATCAAATGATATCACACCACATGATTGAACAATATGAGATTGACATTTATATCAAGCGATTCCATAGGCTCTAAGCATTTATAGCTTGCTCAATTCACAATTCAATCGAAACATTTACAAACTTGCGAGAAGTGGTGCACATGTAAAAAGTCAACAATCAATACCATGTAGAAATAAACTCTAATAAAAACAACATTCATTTAGGTTAAGGACCAAAATTTTCATTTCAAACAGTGGAGATTAAGTTAAAACATGCTTTTAGGTAAGAACATTCAAATTTGGGAAAAATTGGCCAAAATGGTGCCAAGTTGCATTCAATCACATCTAAACCTAACTTTAGGGAAATTAAAGCATATAGAAGAAAATCCTACTTAAAAGCACACAAATATTACCAAAATCTACATGAGAATGCAATGCATGACATGGAGGAGAAAAAAGAGCAAAATTTTTGAAAATTATGCAAAAATGCATGAAATCAAACTACATGTATGCATGGATGCAAGTAGACACACAAGGTCAGGATAAACAAGTATAAAAGTTAGTCAAACTGTTTGATCATCTTGCAAAAAATTAGCACAAGGTACAAAGGTAAAAATGTGGTGAAAGAAGGGCTTACCGCCCTACCACCCCAAACTTTTAAATCATGTTGTCCTCAGCGTGAAATAGAAGTTTAGAATAGTAGGGACAAGGGTATGGAGTCATGGTAGACAACTTCCAAGAGATGGAGTGATCAATGTAGCACTAGGTGAGTAGGGTAGGACCACCACATCTGTGCTAAGAAACATGGTTGTTCTGTCTTGCTGACCATACAACTATGTTGTATGGTATGGCCGTGATGTGCTCATTCCTATCGATTTTCAGCTATTTTGCAATGTTATCTTGAACTTTGATCTTCTCCTTGTCTAGACCCTTTGTACATCACCTTTCGTTCCTTGTACCTGTACCAATATGATTCACAAATAGAAAACTATCAAGTATAGTGTGTGTGTGTGTGTGTTTCTTGGAAGAAAATGAAAGTGTGATAAAACAACAGGGTTTGAGAATCTCAAACCACATGTGTTGCCTCCCAGTAGCACTAAGTTTATAGCCTTCAGTCGGGCTTGTTTCTTTTTTCACTAAGTGTTGACACCCACGGTGTCTCCTTTCTCTTCCATAGTGATCCTTTCTAGAGTTCTGATGACATGGGCTTCATCCCAAGGAGTGTACATTGATCGAAAGTACAAACTTGATCTCCATTGTTCCAAAGGGTCATAGTAGCCTAGAATGTGTCCAAAATCCTCTTCACCCAACTAATATCTTTCTTCTTTAGTGAATATAAATAAGTCCAAATTTCTCCTTCTATGCATGACCATCAAAGTGCTCGTACGCACATTAATATCCACACCCACAGTAAACAAGAAAGGTCTCTCCAATATGAGGCATTCTTTTCCATCAATAGGTCCAGAATCCATGATCAGAAAATCTGTCAAGTATGTAATGTTTATCCTTTGATCCATTGTTACTGTTTTGTTTAGCAATATTCCCAGGGGTTTCCTCCTAGTTCCATCACCCAAGACAATGACGCAATGCACCAGTTCCATTTTCTTGAGGCCTAGCTGTAAGTACATGCTCAATGGCATACTTCTGGTTCCTATGTCTAGATCTAGGAAAGAGTGCCCAACAGGTCATGCACCGATGTAGCATGTGATAAGAGGAACTCCTGGATCATCCCTTTTTTTTGAGAAACCAATGTCCAAGATGAAGTTCACAGATCTTGTTGCAATGATTTCCTTGGGTGGCAATAACATCAGTTTTCTCCTCCCTGTGTAAGCATCCTTTACCAATGAAAGGAATGCTTTGATACATGTTGTTCCTTGCTTCAAGGTCCCTATGAGAATCATGATATGGCTATTCTTCTCTTTGAGAAAGGGGCCTTCTAAAGCCTCATGGAATTGCTCACCAATTGTATCAAATGTTTCTAAAGAAATTTGTGGGCCTTGAGGAGGTATGATGGTGATTCTTGTCTCATGGGGAGGTTTTGGCTCCCAACAAGGCATTGCATCAAGTGTTACCATGTCAATGGAATGTGTAACAACAAACATGATCTTGTCATAAAAGGATAGAAGAACCAAACCTCTAGCACTTTCGTTACTTCCAAGAAGGGGTAGGACAGTGGATGATGCTTATTCATACACAATGGGAGCATCGAGAGCTTGGGTACACTAAGTATTTTTAAGCAACAAACTCTTTGGTGCGTTTGTGAACTCTACTAGACTCTTCTAGCACTGAGTTTTCATCACAAACCTTAATCATTCCATCCTCCCCTTTTTCAAGACCTTGAGCAGCTTCCCTTCCCCATATGATAGACATCATATTCACTTGTTTATGGGAAGAAGGAGGGGCTTCTGAAGATGAAGGTGGTGGCGGTCGTTGATGTGGTGGGTTAGGATTTTGGGTATGCAAGTTGGTTGTTAGGGAGTTTTTTGTGGAGGTGGTAGTTGATAGGTGTTACAACCCCAATTTTTGGGTTCATTTGGTGAGAAATGTAATTTCTCATAATAAAGATAAATGTACAAATAATGATGTCTTGTGATTGAATGCATGAATTTCAGTTACAATAGCCTTGATGTTTGTGTTGTGGGCTTTATTGGCTATTGGGCCCAATAACAAGGAAATTCAATGAATAATTGAGAATTTGAGAAAAGAAAGATGTGGAAACCTCTAAAAGGCAAAAGAATGTGATCCAAAAAAGGATTTCGTGCCTATTGGGTTCCTTGGGTCCCAAGGAATCCAAAGTTGCATAGAAAATGCAATAAGAAAAGAAAAGATCAATTAAGTATTTCTTTATTAAGAAATTGAAAATAATGATAAAATGTGGGAAATAAGTAGAAAGAGGTATAATTGGGTTATCCTTGGTGGAATTTCGTATCTCAAGGATTTCTAATTTTAAAAGGAATACCAATGAGGAAAATAAAAGAGAAATAAAGAGAAATCCTCAAAAGAGATATTCTTAAGAAAAGATAATGAGAAATAATGGATATAGATGCATCTAGAAGGATAATTAATATCCAATAAAAAGGATTTCTAAATAATAGGGTTCCTTGGGGTCCAAGGAGTCCCAAATAACAAGATAATGGGTTGAGGAAAGAGAAAATAACCCTTAAATGAATTTTATTAATGAGTAACTTGCCTTTGAAGAAATAGTCCTTTTCTTTTGGAGCTTTGGACTCAAATTTGACATTCCAGAAGATAAAGGCAAGAGAGAGAAACCCTTAAATTTTGGTTGGAAAATAGTGCACAGTTTCTAAGTTATGCAATTTGCAAAATTACCTAAAGATTAGGTAATTAATTGCCTAAGGATTTAATGTCACGATGTAATTGGATTATCTTTCCAATTCCCTGGTTTTGGGCTTTATGTGAATCATTGGATCACGATCCAATGATCAGGGATGACTCCCGCAGGTACGAGGAGTCCTGCGCCAGGTAGGTCGGAGAAGATCCAAACTTGGATCATTGTGAAAAGAGGAAAGGGAGTTAGATCGCGTGTTTAGCACCTTTGAACTCGGGAGGAAATTCCGGTGAGAACCAACCCTACTTGTTAAGGGTTTGGTCGCCGTTCAAGAGAATACCCAACCTAGTTGGGACCTGCCCTCGATCCTATATATAGGGGAGGGTAAAGGAGGGAACCGACATGTCTTTTTGCTACCTTGAACACTATGGCGGTGTGAGAGGAGGCTTCCTGAGCGCTCAATTCCAAGATCGACCCTGATCTTTCCTATCTGTAACATGTCGACCTCGCCGGAGAAACGGTGGCTACTTGGCAGTGAAGGAGCAGAGCCCGCCACCAATTAAAGGCCCAGTCAGAATTGAGAGGCTTGGACGGAGCTTTTGGACCAGTCAGCTTGCTCACAGGCGCACAAACGGCCGGAGTCAACCCCTGAGTTGACTCATCTAGGCTGCTCGTGAAGCTAGCCTGAGCTTGAAGATGACCCCCGACAAAATTACTGAAATGCCCTTCTGTGTCTGTTGTTCAAGTATGGGCATATTTGCCTTTTTGGTTTCTTTTGATCGCAAGTAGGTGCACACATCTGTGGAAGTTGGATCCTAAGTGGACCAATGGTCCATGAATCAGACGATCTGTGTTTTTCTAAAATTAGCAAATAAAATAGAAAAAGGAAATTCCCTTGTTAATATCATATCTTTTGATAGAAAACTCAGATGGGGAAAGTTAATACATGAAAAATGATCAGAAAAATAGGAGGGATGCATTAAAAATTGTTTGGAAGCTTAAATTAGTACACTTTTATAAAAGTGTTTTATTTTGAGGGAAAAAGTAATAATTTGTGGTCAGAAACCCTAATCGTTGATAAAGAATAGATTTAATCTTGCAAGTGAATAAATTCGAGCACTATTAACTTGTTTAATGAAATAGATGGATATTAACCTATTTTGAAAAGGGAATTGCAAGAATTAGGGTTTTAAACCTAACAATGTAATTAATACCCTTAGAAACCCTAAGGTGAGGAAAAAGGGAAGAAAAGATATAGTAATCTAAAAATTAGGGTTTTTGTGGTCCCAACCTGATCTTAAAGATCTTAATGGAAAATAAGATAAGATAATTAGGGTTTGATTGATATTTTAATAAAAATAAAGTAAAAGTGGTAAAAAGGAAGTGAAACCCTAATTATGGTCAAAACCCTAAAAAGGGCTAGTAACCCTAGGGCACGATTAGGCCTATTAGACTTGAATACCATGATCCATGATAGAAAATATTGGATGTATATTTCAGGACTGAATTGTGCTTGCTTGCTTGATTCTGGATTACTTGATTATTTGGATTAATTCTGCATTCAAGACAGCTTGACAGGTATGTGGTTACGCCTATGAATATCCTAAATTGGTTTCCCGAGGATTTTTGAGGTTTTATCGATGACTTGAATTAAACTGTTGGTTGCATTAAATTATTGCAAATTATAATGTGGATATGACTATCACCTAAGATATGTGCCCGCTAGCTCAGATCCTAGTCCCCTCTGTAGCTTGATAGATTGACCTAGTATATGGCTACCGATGGGGTAGGTCCATCATGTCATTGAACGACTTAGTACATGGCTACCAATGGGGTAGGACCATCAAGTCATCATGAGTCAAAGATTGGGCTACCTTTGGGTAGGGCCATGCGACTCCATAACCTTAGGTGTTGGCTACCTATGTGGTAGGGCCATGGGGGTAAGGATATACCATATGAGAGAGGTAGTATCCATGTCCACTGCAGGGACACCACAGAGATAGGGGATAGGAAAGGATTGAGTAGTATTGCTTAAAACATAATCTTGGATGTTAAATGATATTTGGATGACTACATTGTTAACATAGTTGTACAATTATTGTTTACCCCACATACCAGCTTTGGATGATCTATGTTTTGTTTGTCGGCATTTTAGGTACAACCCTGAAATGAACAAACAATAAAGTGGCACATTGTGAGAATAAGAAATAAAGTGCAAGGAGGATTAGATAGAGTAGACTCAAGCTTGGATAGATAGATTTCCAAAGTTTTAAAAAGGTAAGAAAAGTTTCTTTTTTTTAAACCAGATTACAGTTTAGTTAGTAGAATTTCATAATTGTTATTGATTATTTGTCGAAACTTTGATCCTCTTTATTGGGATAATGAATCTGACCTTCTGGTCTCCCTTAATTGGGGGTTACTGGGAGGCGGGGTCGTTATATTTGGTATCAGAGCGAAGGTTCCTCATTTAATCCTTAATAATTATTAAATTTTACAAACTCCGTAGAACCCAAGGGAGTTATTAGAGGATTGTCTGAAGGACTGAGGTGTCTAGAAAAGGATCGCGTCCGGGGGATGACAATATTTTCCTCCGCACCGCTAGTCAGAATATGAGGACTCCTGGATTGTGTGACTGCTTGGCCGATGTCTTAGGATATGACTCGAAATAAGATACCTTTAGGACTCTCTCATCTTGTTCATCCCTTCTCAATTCAAATTCTGTTAAGGACCTTAAGGATTAGGGTTTCCTCTCTTCTCCTCACCCTCTTGAGGAATGGGTAAGGTTAATAAGGTCTAATAAATCCTCCACAAAATTAATGAAAAACATGTAAATAAGATGTCATGGACATAAGCTTAATAGATTAAGTGCAAACTAAAGAATAGATACATGCTTAGGTCGTATGATGCGAGTTTTTATTGCTCTCAGGAGAAACCTGAGGATAGACCTCTTTGTCATGAGGATGAGTAGAGAGAGTTAGTCTTGGAGGTAGAGACCTCCATTAAAAGTAGAAACCTAGCACATCCTTCGAGGATGATGTTAACCCTAACCCTAAATGAAGGTTAGAGAGAGAGATGACATGATGAGTTAGATGTCATGGTAGACTAGATGTTTGGATAGACATGCCTTGGATGTCATATGACCCATGAGAGGTTAGATGGCCTAGTACCTTTGGCAACCCAACCCTGGAGAGGGTCGTGTATGTTTGAGCGAAGGATAGCTCCTTCATGGATGAGGTTAGAGAAGAACCTATAGAAACCTTATGGGTTGTTGCAAGTAGGATATAGCTTGCACCCAAAGTGCATCAATAGTATGAGCAGTAAGTTAAAACCAAGGCCAGAAGGACAGGATGGATGGCTTATGAGATAAGCATAAGGGGTTATGGATAATCATGGGAAAACATAAGTTTGAGCAGAGGCTTCACCCACGTAGAGGTATGCCTGTGAGCTTGATCCTTCATGGAGAGAGGACCTCTAGTAGTATGGCTGGATGTGGAGAGAGAAAGTAGGACCCCAACACGGAGGATGGAAGCCTAAAACCCCAAGATATGAGAAATAGCAGGGAGTTGAGGATGATGCGACCTAAGTGGATGATAGTGGTTTCCTTATGCTTGACCCCTAGAGGCTGATGATATCATGGTAGCCTTTATAGGAACCAAACCCTAGAGAGAGGATGAGGCTTCTGGTACCTATGTATAGATGTTTACCTTCAGAGATAGGAAGAAGAGTTCATTAGACCTAGAAAGATTTAGTAACAGGTTGTGAGGCCTTATACCTAGTTGGTTGTCCTTGAGGAGGAATCAACTCTGATGTGTTGCTCATATAAAAGTATCATGGGAGTACATGACATACCTTGGACATGCTTGATTCATGGTTAAGAGATTGAGCATGCAATTGGATACCCAAAGGAGAACCTAGGGTTCCTAGGCCTAAGAGGGGAAACAGTGTATCCGATGCTCATGATGAGATTTGAGTCTCTATAGTTTCGAGCATGGTACTCCTCATGTGTAGAGGTAAAGGAAAGCCCTTAAGTTAAGGGTATGTTTGATGAACCCCTCACAACTAAGTTGGTCTAATGTTGAGGATGAGAACAAGTATGACTTAGCATGGTGGTTTTCTTGTGCCTTAGTAGCTGCTGGGTTAAGAATTCCCAGGTGAATATAAACCTTAAGAATGTTTGTGAGCTTTGTTATTAAGTTGTAGTTTCCTCCAATCCTAGGAGAGGAACCCTTTGGTTGGGTGTTTACCAGTTTTGTTGGTAACCTAAAGAGGTCTCATAGGATCTTGAGAAATTAAGTGAAAAGTATATGGTATGAAAAATGAACCTGTAGACCCATAGATAACCATATCTACGTGCATGTGGATGTGTTACCATGGAGGTAACTGGTATGGGGGCCTGACCAAGGTGGGCAGGTCGCCATGATCCCTGTGAAAGGATGAGAGACAACCCAAGAATGCAGAGAGAGGTGATGAAAGGCTTGGGTAAGGTTCTATGTTGGACATGTACTATTTTAGAATCCTAAGTCTATCCTAGGGTCAGGTAGGGACAAGACCGATGGAAGTAGGAGGTGCCTAATTCCCTAGTTGCACATGACCATAGGGTCGGGAGGTAATAGCTATCATTGTCTGAGGGACATGGGTTAGGATATTGATCACCTTCATGAACTCATGGGACCCAAAGGGAAGATGAGTAGGGCACTCTCTGGATGCATGAGGGAAGAGGGATGTCCCCAAAAAGTGTCAGCACCCTACAGACCTAGAGGAGATGGCCAAGGATTGTGTAGGTGACCCAAGTAGGTTCCAGATCAGTTTTGCATGGAAGTGACTTTGATATCAATATGGTTGTGATGTTGAGACATAAGATGCACGTTTCAACTTAAAGGTGTATTGGCAAGGTGGGATGTACAATCTCTACTCTTGGAATAGGAAGAACTCTATATTTGGGCTCCAGCCAAATGCTTATTTACTCTTGTTATGAGAATGAGAGATAGGACAGTACGCATGCCTTACACCAAGGATAAAAGATGATGGAAGTTGGAATGTTGCTATGAGGTATGAGGATAGAGATGATAACATACCCTTGTGGAGTGAATGATACATGGATGGTTTACAAACAGTAAGAGAAATAAGGATGTTTTGAGCAGAAGCTATGTGGAATTTGCAAGTTATGCAAGGTTGAGTTTGATCACCATGAGGATGAGCTCAGAGTTCTTGATGAGTACAGACTTAGAGTTTGAATACATGGAAGTTTATGTCTTCAACATTACCTAACACCTAAGGATAAGAAGTGGTAATGAATGCTCTGGTTGAGATGTAGATGCCTAGTTTAGCTGGAAGCTAGAAGAAGTTGAGGTTGTTAGGCTAACCTTAAGTTGAGAAAAAGAAATTAGTTTGGCTAACACGAGATCTGTTGAACAAGATTAGTGGTTGTTTGGTTATCCAGCCTAGGCCTTGATGCAATAAAAGGATGGTTATAGAACCTCAGGTACACTTCTTTGGAAAAGAAGGTGATGAGACCTCGACTAAAGAGGTTTAGGGTTTTTAAGGAATCGATCTTAAGGAATCATGAGAGTACCGAAAATCATGATTTTAAGATCACCATACACCATGGTACTACTGAGATAATGGGTGGTAGCAGTAATATGGATGCTAGAGATGAGGCTGCATGTGGTATGTTGCATGCAAGCCAAGAGGTAAAGGACGAACACCAGTAACCTAGTGTATGGATATAGAGGATAAAAGAGTCCCTGAGAGGGAATGGGAGTTCATCACTATGGAGGATGTGAAAAGTCTCCCCTTGACCAAGGAAAGTCATGATGCAATATGGGTTATGGTAGATCGTCTTACCTATATGACATGAGAAAGAAAGAGTACTATCAAGAGACAGATCGGGTTGGACTACACGTGAGAGAGACGCTTCAACTACACCATGATACGAGTTCAAAAGCTCTTGGGTGTGACCTAAAGGTTCACTTCCATGAGGTGGAAGTACATACAGGAAGAACTCGATGTTAGTACCACTTATCACCCCTAACTAATGGTTAGTATGATCCGGACTAGAGGGTCTGATGAGAGCAAGTTTGCTTGTTCAGGGTGATACAAAGAGACAATTCTTAAGATGTGATGTTAACCACCATAGCCTTTATCGGGAGGCAAGAAGTTCTATAGGGAGGTTGTGTCGTCACCACTTCATTAAGATGATGTTGGTGAAGGAGGCCTCACGAAGGTCAGAAAAGAACCACAGTGTGTGCAGATGAAGTCGCTTGATCATGCAATGGCTGAGAGAGAGCACAAGGGTGACATGAGTCATGAGCTGATGCAAAGCAGACTGACATGCAGTTCACTGTGGGAGAATATACTGTGAAAATCCGACTCCTCTAAGCTACATCTGAGAAAGCTAAGTCCCCGATATATGGGTCCATTTGATATGGATTGGTGGAGATGGTTGTGTTTAGCCTTGCCCCTCAGGATAACATGATGTGTGATGTGTTCCATGAGTCTGATCTAGAGCACTATGTGAGGTACCCAAGTCATGTGCTGAGCCTTGAACCTATTTATCTTTTGAGAGGTTGAAATGTCCTGAGTCACCTATGAGGGTATGATATACAAAGGTAAGAAAGAACTCAAATGGAAGAATATGAGATTATGAAGGTTCTTGGGAAGCACCATGGAAAGGGTAAAGCCACATGAGAGCCCTGATGGACATAAGAATGGCTTATCCTGATTTGTTTGCTTGCTTGATGGAATTTTGAGGACAAAATTCTTATAAGAGGAGAATGTTGTTACAACCCCAATTTTTGGGTTCATTTGGTGAGAAATGTAATTTCTCATAATAAAGATAAATGAACAAATAATGATGTCTTGTGATTGAATGCATGAATTTCATTTACAATAGCCTTGATGTTTGTGTTGTGGGCTTTATTGGCTATTGGGCCCAATAACAAGGAAATTCAATGAATAATTGAGAATTTGAGAAAAAAAATATGGAAACCTATAAAAGGAAAAAGAATGTGATCCAAAAAAGGATTTCGTGCCTCTTGGGTTCCTTGGGTCCCAAGGAATCCAAAGTTGCATAGAAAATGCAATAAGAAAAGAAAAGATCAATTAAGTATTTCTTTATTAAGAAAGAAATTGAAAATAATGATAAAATGTGGGAAATAAGTGGAAAGAGGTATAATTGGGTTATCCTTGGTGGAATTTCGTATCCCAAGGATTCCTAATGTTAAAAGGAATACCAATGAGGAAAATAAAAGAGAAATAAAGAGAAATCCTCAAAAAGAGATATTCTTAAGAAAAGATAATGAGAAATAATGGATATAGATGCATCTAGAAAGATGATTAATATCCAATAGAAGGATTTCTAAATAATAGGGTTCCTTGGGGTCTAAGGAATCCCAAATAATAAGATAATGGGTTGAGGAAAGAGAAAATAACCCTTAAATGAATTTTATTAATGAGTAAATTGCCTTTGAAGAAATAGTCCTTTTCTTTTGGAGTTTCAGACTCAAATTTGTCATGCAAAAAGATAAAGGCAAGAGAGAGAACCCCTTAAATTTTGGTTGGAAAATAGTGCACAATTTCTGAGTTATGCAATTTGCAAAATTACCTAAAGATTAGGTAATTAATTGCCTAAGGATTTAATGTCCCGATGTAATTGGATTATCTTTCCAATTCCCTGGTTTCGGGCTTTATGTGAATCGTTGGATCACGATCCAATGATCAGGGATGACTCCCACAGGTACGAGGAGTCCTGTGTCAGGTAGGTTGGAGATGATCTAAACTTGGATCTTTGTGAAAAGAGGAAAGGGAGTTAGATCGCGTGTTTAGCACCTTTGCACTCGGGAGGAAAATCTAGTGAGAACCAACCCTACATGTTAAGGGTTTGGTCGCCATTTAAGAGAATCCCAAACCTAGTTGGGACCTGCCCTCGACCCTATATATAGGGGAGGGTGAAGGAGGGAACTGACATGTCTTTTTTCTACCTTGAACGCTGTAGTGGAGTGAGAAGAGGCTTCCTGAGCACTCAATTCCAAGATCGACCCTGATCTTTCCTATCCATAACATGTCGACCTCACCGGAGAAACGACGACTAGTTGGCGGTGAAGGAGCAGAGCCCACCACCAACTAAAGGCCCGGTCAGAATCGAGAGGCTTGGACGGAGCTTTTGGACCAGTCAGCTTACTCACAGACGCACAAACGGCCGGAGTCAACCCCTGAGTTGACTCGGCTAGGCTGCTCGTGAAGCTAGCCTCAGCTTGAAGACGACCCCCAACAAAATTACTGAAATGCCCTTCTGCGTCTTTTGTTCAGATATGGGCATATTTTCCTTTTTGGTTGCTTTTGACCGCAAGTAGGTGCATGCATCAGTGGACATTGGATCCTAAGTGGACCAGAGGTCCATGAATCAGACGATCTGTGTTTTTCTAAAATTAGCAAATAAACTAGAGAAAGGAAATTCCCTTGTTAAAATCATATCTTTTGATAGAAAACTCAGATGGGGAAAGTTAATACATGAAAAATGATCAGAAAAATACGAGGGATGCATTAAAAATGGTTTGGAAACCTAAATTAGTACACTTTTGTAAAAGTGTTTTATTTTGAGGGAAAAAGTAATAATTTGTGGTTAGAAACCCTAATCGTTGATAAAGAATAGATTTAATCTTGCAAGTGAATAAATTGGAGCACTATTAACTTGTTTAATGAAATAGATGGATATTAACCTATTTTTAAAAGGGAATTGCAAGAATTAGTGTTTTAAACCTAATAATGTAATTAATACCCATAGAAACCCTAAGGTGAGGAAAAAGGGAAGAAAAGATATAGTAATCCGAAAATTAGGGTTTTTGTGGTCCCAACCTGATCTTAAAGATCTTAATGGAAAATAAGATAAGATAATTATGGTTTGATGGATATTTTCATAAAAATAAAGTAAAAGTGGTAAAAAGGAAGTGAAACCCTAATTATGGTCAAAACCCTAAAAAGGGCTAGTAACCCTAGGGCACGATTAGGCCTATTAGACTTGAATACCATGATCCATGATAGAAAATATTGGATGTATATTTCAGGACTGAATTGTGATTGATTTCTTGATTCTAGATTACTTGATTATTTGGATTAATTCTGCATTCAAGACAGCTTGACAGGTATGTGGTTACGCCTATGAATATCCTGAATTGGTTTCCCGAGGATTTTCGAGGTTTTATCGATGACTTGAATTAAATTGTTGGTTGCATTAAATTCTTGCAAATTATAATGTGGATATGACTATCACCTAAGATATGTGCCTACTAGCTCAGATCCTAGTCCCCTCTGTAGCTTGATAGATTGACCTAGTATATGGCTACCAATGGGGTAGGTCAATCAGGTCATTGAACGACTTAGTACATGGCTACCAATGGGGTAGGTCCATCAAGTCATCATGAGTCAGAGATTGGGCTACCTTTGGGTAGGGCCATGTGACTCCATAACCATAGGTATTGGCTACCTGTGTGGTAGGGCCATGGGGGTAAGGATATACCATATGAGAGAGGTAGTATCCATGTCCACTGCAGGGACAACATAGAAATAGGGGATAGGAAAGGATTGATTAGTATTGCTCAAAATGTAATCTTGGATGTTAAATGATATTTGGATGACTATATTGTTAACATAGTTGTACAATTATTGGTTACCCCACATACCATCTTTGGCGGATCGATGTTTTGTTTGTCGGCGTTTTAGGTACAACCCTGAAATGAACAAACAATAAAGTGACACATTGTGAGAATAAGAAATAAAGTTCAAGGAGGATTAGATAGAGTAGACTCAAGATTGGATAGATAGATTTCCAAAGTTTTAAAAAGGTAAGCAAAGTTTCTTTTTTTAAAACCAGATTACAGTTTAGTTAGTAGAATTTCATAATTGTTATTGATTATTTGTCGAACCTTTGATCATGTTTATTGGGATAATGACTCTGACCTTCTGGTCTCCCTTAATTGGGGGTTACCGGGAGGTGGGGTCGTTACAATAGGCGTGTGATGGTGGTGGGCGATATTGATAGTTGAAAGGGGTTGGTGAGGTGGAGGAGCATATGGATGTGGTAGTCCTTGGTAATGGTGAAGTGGGGGCACTTGGCCTTGCGGTGGGACATAAGAACCTTGAGTGGTGCTCACATAACTTCCATAATTGTTGGGATTTTCCATGGGTTGACATGGGAGCCTTCCCTCTTCATGGCAAGCAAGTGAAATGGATATTTGGTCAAGCCTTTATTCAAGGTGTCTAATGTTTTGTCCTTGAGAGGACACCTCTTTCTTAGCCTCGTCGAGGCTTCTTAGCCTTCCTAGAACTTCTTCTTCAAAGTTGGATTTGTGCTTGGGACCATGGTATTGTCTTGGATTCCCTTAACCTTGACCATCCTCATTTTGTTGTTTCCATAAAAAGTTGAGATTGTTTCCCCACTTGGGAGTGTAAGTATTAGACATTTGAGCTTGGTTGCTTTGGTTGCCAAAAGATTGCAAAGAATGAACTTCTTCTTCTTTAGGTTCAACTGCCATGGTGGATTGACTAGAAGAACCACCAGCTTGCTCTTCATCATATTCATCATGTCCATCAACATTTTCATCATGTCGGGGCTGGCGACAGCCTAGGATGGAACTATGAAAGGTGGTGGAGGAATGTAGTTCCGGTCACAGTACTTCCCTTTACTTGAGGCTCAGTGGCAAATATTCTCCACAAGATGCTTGAACAAGGGCCAAGATTCCTTAGGTGGCTTTGCCATTAAGGTGCCTCCACATGACGAATCAACATAGTTTTGGCTCAAATCCACTTGCCCGTTGTAGAAAGCTTGAACCCGCCCCCATAGAGGTACTTCATGATGTAGGCAGTCATAAAGAAGCTTCTGAAATTGTTCCCAAGATTCCTAAAATGGTTCATTCTCTTTCTGTGTGAAGGAAGTGATACATCTTCGCATCTGGGTCAACTTGGAGATCGGATAGAACTTCTTGAGAAACTCATTCTTCACGACATTCCATGTCAACAACTCGAGCTTGGCGATGTACCATTCCTTGGCCTTTTCATTTAGAGAGAATGGGAAGAGAGTCCTCTGGATGGAATCATCGGTGGCAGGGGGTGTGCGGAAGGTGGAACAAGTCTCAAGTAAGCCGTCAATATGATGGTAGAGATTCTCATTCTCCATCCCATAGTAGGTAGGGAGGATTCCAAGAAGTGCGGGTGGAATGGAGAATTGTTGACCTGGCAATTGGTCAATAAGAATGGAAATGGGGGAATTGTAGTTCCCCGGGGTGAAATACTCGTGGAGGGGGCGGTTGGGCTACAGTTGAGCATTTCCATGAGGTATTTTAGCGTTGTGGTCACCCATCTCAGTTTCTCAGTGTTGGTTGTGGCAGCTTTGGCGTCTTCTTTTACCTATCTCGGGGCCGTATAACACCAAGTCAGTACAAGTAAAATGTGTATGACGCATGCACAACTGTTACTTGTGCAATACACAAACAAACAACCAAAAATCAACTTAGAATGAAAATATGCAAAAGTGAACAAAGAATAAAGAATAGCAATGATGACGACATTAGGAAAAGTTAAGCTACACTAACTAGCTAGGCCGAGTGCCTCAATCCCCAGCAACGGTGTGAGAAAGCTTGGTGCAATTGTTGCACACAGGTATGATCTTTTGATATTTATAGGTTTCCCCAAACAATCTTTACTCATGACACTAAAATATGCTCCCAGAAGTGCACATGGCCATGTTATACCATAGATGAGAGGCAAGTATTGGGGGTCGAACCAAGGGATAGAGGGGGCACTAGAGCTTAGTTGGTGTTGGCTATGTTCCTAAAGTGGAAATTAGGGTTGAAGGGTATAAAAGGGGTTTTGGTTTGATTACACTAAGCAAGAAGATAAGTAAAGGTAATATGGAAACTAGATTACCAAAAACTAGGTTATCCTAAGCAAGTTAGGTCTAAGCAACTAGATTAAAAAATCAACTAAATAAGAGCAAGATGATCTACACTACTCTAGCAAGGAAATCAACAACTAAGAACTAAGCTAAACACTAGAGCAAGCAATAATCTAGGTTAACCTTAACTAGCAAGATTAAGCAATTAGCTAGAGGAAACAAAGGCAATTAAGCTAAACTAGCATGAACAAGCAAGAAGGCTAAGGTGGGTTTCAAGTAATGGATTGGGTAGGTGGGACGTTTGGGAATGTGATTTGATATTAGTTAAGGGGTGTTAACATGGCGTGCAACAATCTAAATTACCAAACAAAACAATAAGGAAAATGCTATTAGAATGTACCATATACTACTAGTTGGATAACTAGGGTTAGGTGTAATTCTAGTAGAACTTGTCAAGTCTAGGTTTCTAGGGTAAGTGGTATTAGGGACATTGAGAGCCAAGGGTAGGAATGGGAGTAGAGATACCTCATGTTACTTGTCATATAGCCTTTAGGAAGCTCTAGGCAATTACACTAATCACACTTACACTAGGTACTTAGATCTCACACTCACTTGTAGAAGGAGGGAGATGTATGTAGGAACAAAGGGGGTTAGCTAGGGATCCACTAATTGGACCTAGGAGCCATTCTTAAGATTTCTACATACATTTTGATTCCTCCTTGGAGCTAAGTGTCATCAAGCATCACAAAGTAGGCAATTTATGTTTAAGAGCAAAAACCACATGCAAGATAATGGGAAATGAGATAGAAGAAAAGGAAATCATCACAGAATGAAATTGTGTTCTTTACAAATTATTTTCCCTTAACATGGTATCAAAGTCACATTTTATCCCCAAACAACCCACCACTAGGGGCTTAGCTAGACATAATTAAAGAAAAGATAAAAGAAAGGGGAAGAAGGGTATAGGACTCCATGGATCTCAAAGTAGATCCTTCTCCTTCACCTCCTAGCTACTATAGGGTGACCTCCCTCCTCCAAGGTGGATGTTGGGCATGAAAATGAAGGCGATTATGGTAGAAAACCTAGAAAACTAGGTTTCTATGGTGGAAATGAGGTGGAAATGGTGGGTGGAGAGCATAAATGCAATGGGATTGCAATGAATGCTTAAGAGTGGGTGGAGAGGAGTAATGGCAGCTAACCTAGTGTTGTGACCACAACCCATGTATATATTGGTGGTAGTGGATGCTCTAGGGTAATTAGGGGCATTGTTGGAAAAATAGTGCAGAAAATGGTAGGGTTTAGGTGGTAGCACGGCCGTGGTGGTGTGGAACGGTCGTTCCAAGAAAGTGAAAAAATCACAGGTTGAAGTGGTGAAATGGAGGCTGGTAGCACGGTCGTGCTGGGCTGCACAACTGTGGTGGTGTCTAGGTAGAACGGTCGTGCTGGGTAGCACGACCGTGGTGGTCGAGTTGGAGTCGAGGTCATTCCCTTCAGCATGCCCATTTTATCTTCAGCTAGCACAGCCGTGCTAGGTAGCATGACTATTTTGGGGGCTTCCTGGCATGGTCTTGCGGGGTAACACAGACGTGGTGGTTGAGTTGTTGTAGCTTGCAAATTTTAGGATTTTGCCTGCAACTTGTGCATTGGCTAGGACGGCCGTTCCTTGGCACCACGACTGTGCTGAGGTCTTCACTAGCAAAATCAACTTCCATCTTCATGATCAATGGACTTCTTTGCTTTATGTCGAACCTTGGCCATTAGGGGTAGGTTTAGGGAGCTTTGGGTTCTTTTTTGGACCCCTCCATGAGTGGAGGAACCCTAGAAATCCTTCCTTCTCTCTCATCCATCCAAAGCATGGTCCACATACCTGAAAAGTATGTCCATAAGTGCATTTGACAATAATACACATATTGGGGAATTTAACTTGCATTCTACTATGTTTAGATGTGAATAAAGTATAAAATGGCACAAGATGGAGCCCTAAAATAGGGCTGCATCAATATGCATATCTTTTCTTAACATAACCCAAGAAAATGAGATTGTTGAATGTATATTTATCTAAGTTGTAGCCACATGATTATCTCAGATAGCATGTAGATGATGAATTTTACCTTAGTATAATCTTAAATTAGGTTTTTCTAACTTTATGTTACTTTTATAAGTTTAAAGAAAATTATTTTTCTTCATGATAGGTGGAAGCACATCATTGGGCATTGCATTGCACTAAGTAACATCCTACAACCATTGCACCTTAAATGACCATTTTCTCCATTCCCTGGAACCTTGATTAATTACATCATGGCTCAAAAGCATCAACTGAAAAATTGCATAGATTAGTCTAATCCCAACATCACCTGGTGCCACCTCAGACCCAATACGTCCTCTAGACCAATGGAAATGAGAAATGCACTACATTGGTCAAATCCACGCATTGGTATGCCACATCATAATTACCTCCTAGTATCATGATTTAACCACAAACTTCATCTCTAACTTCACACATGTTCAATGTGCTTATTGCATGAGAGTTGGGTTTTCGAACCTAACTCTCACCAATAAACTTCCAACCACATAATCCATACATGGAGGACTCTCTCAACCATGGTTGTAGATGGGAAATGTCTTCCACTTGAATGTTAGATGCTAGACCCAACCTTGATCCAGATCAACATTGCCACCACCAAAACCTCCAAAGCTAGACCTCAAAGAGGAAAGTCATGTGATCATTATCCATCTCGATTGCCTGCATGTATCCTAAAATGTGTCTCTTGCTGCTTCCTCATTGGACCATAGTAAAACTAGGGGGAAAAACAAGGGAGAAGAATGTGACAATCTGCCACACAAAATGAGATTACTCAAAACCAAAACATCAATCGATCCCTAATTAACCACATTATTAAAAAGGCACATAATTAAAACTGACCAAAAGTTTGAACATTCTGTATGAACATTCGCACAAAGGAGAACTATTTACATATATTTATCTCAGGTTACATTGCATAAGTTCGGAAGCCTTAGCCACAACATGTATACAAAGGATGTGTTCCAAATTTTTACAACATATACATTATACATGTCATACAACCAAAAACTTGAGTTGATACACATTATATACAAATCTCTTTGGCCTAACCAAAGAATACAAGGACGACTACACGATTCTAACCAAGCCATACCAACAACTCATCTTTACTGATCTCCCAACTGAGAATTCTCTCTACTAAAGGTTTGACAACAATGATGATCACCTTAAAGGTGTACAAAAACTTTGGGGGTGAGACCCCAACTCCCAGAGATACAATATAATAGTTCACAAAATTTATTGTTTACTAGTAGGTTATGTAATTATATCTATTAAAGAAGATGATATAACATGTTGGAGAACTAGTTAGAATCTATCCAATAATAATTTACATATAACTGTGCACATATAGGTAATTGAATATGTAAAAATAAGAATCACATGTGATACAAATAGGAAAATCAAAGAAATAGTTATACAATGTGATATGTCAAATAACCTAAACATGTATACTACATGAATGAATTAAATATTTTATTAAACCCTAGGTTGTTCGAGGTGTGCCGCTCAAACTACTACCTGACCGTTGTGAAGTCTCAATAAGCCTTGCATCAGATCTAGGATGATTGGAATCCTAAATATCTCTTTCCCCCAGTCAGTACAAGTGACAAACTGTACTGTCACAATGACCCAACGGAGAAATAGGACCACAACACCCATCCCACTACAAACCTAATCCGTCCTGGGTATACATGCAATGACACCAAGAACCAAGATATACAACCCTCAAATATGAGTTATGACCACAACCTCTCTCTATCACACAAAGTACAAGATACAACCTCAATCTCTCTCTATAGACTTGGTATCTAGATGATGAAGATAACCACTCTTCACACATGCATATACTCAACAATGTACGTCTTTGCTTTCCCTCTCACTGTTGTAATTGATACAAGGATTACTCTTTTTACTATCCATCAAGTATTGAAGATGTGATAGTTATATGGTCACATGACACTATATGATTAATATTACACTTTATTAATTAAGCCATTTATATATTTACAAAATCATCAATCAAGTTATAGACAAGGCACTGATGCAAGAATTATCACACAAGAAAAGTTAGTAGGGATGAAATTCCTAGAGTTTACTGACACGATTTTACCGTGCGTATAATGAAAGTGCACGCGTCAATGTAGTATAGGCCTTTGTGAGGCCCGAGTCAAACTCAGGGACACTAAATTATCAGTAGACTACTACTAACTACTCGCAATCAGCTAGACCAATAAAAAGGTTATGAGAGTTGTTGTAAAATAAAAGAAAAGAAAATAAAACAAAGCAATCGATTAAGTGTTTAGTTTAATCAATTCAAATGGAGATCTTTAGGATTGAGGTTTCACCGCGGGTTTTCATTGTATGAATTTCCATATAATAATTTAGGTTCATCTCTCAAACCGGGTAGTGGCATGTTCAAAATTGTTCACTATCGTGGTACAATTCACTACCTATGTCTAGGTCGGTTCCACCATCATAGTAATATATACCCTAAACTAGGTGCATTAGAATCGACCTCTGGGTTTCCACCATTAACCGTACATCACCTTGTTCAAGGGATTTGTTAATTAATGTGAACTTCGTCTCTTTTCAACCATTAATTCTTCTTTCAAAGTAATTAAAGGAATTAGATTATCATTATGGTGATCAAGCATAACAATATAATTGAGAAAACGAAATCATACCACAGATTTAAGAGACAAATTATAAATTACTATGATAAAAACGTCATATAATGCTTCCCCGGGCTACTCCCGGTCCTAAAGACAAAGGGGATTAGCCCCGCATGTTCATCTCAGAGCAAGACATGGTTGAAGAAAGGGGAAACATGGAGAAAAATTTGAATAAGTAGTGAAACCCCTGAACGGAGATGATTCAATCATTCCTTGGCGTAGAATGCACGATCTACATCCTTTGGGCGGTGGAAAACGTCTTCTTCAGCTTCCAGAATGGATGGGGCGTGCTTATGGGCTCCGTTCTTCTCTCCACACCTTCTCGGGATGTGTGCATCGGCTAATGACGTGATACCCTGCTCTTGGCCATCGTCATTAGGTATAATAACCGAGTTAGGTTGCAAAAATATCACAACCGTCAGATTAGAGCTGATCTGAAACAAACTCTGATCTGACGGTGTCGATACCATCGACGCGGGTCGATGGTATCGGCAAGCCTTCTTTCTTTTCTGTTGTTGCACCTGATGTTGGCTCGATACCATCGACGCGGGTCAATGGTATCCACACCCTTAGGCTTCAGTTTTATCCCTTTTCCGTCGCTGAAACTACACGTGTCGATAGTATCGACTTTGCGGTCGATAGTATCGACTGGCTGGTCGCTGGAAACCTGATGGTGACTCGATACCATCGACTTCCCGGTCGATGGTATCGACTCTGCGATGCTCCTTATGGCTGCCTGCCTGTGGCTGTGTCGATAGTATCGACTGCTGTCGATGGTATCGACAGCTGTAGATATGTGTTTTTCCTAAAATTGCAAAACAAAACCACATCAGCCGAGATAAAACCTATTATTGTAATCATTTATGCTCAAAACAATAAAATTAAAGAGATTTGACATTGAGAAGGATCATAGACTAAAGTAAGTGAATTATGCGATGTTAACCACCAAAATGACCAATAAACGCATCAAACACAAGTAAAACACATCTATAAATGCGACTCAAAATCCTTGCATCATTTACCACAACTAAGTGTACAATAATCCCACCTGCAAGTGAACAAATCATATGATAGTATAGTTCTGGATCAAACCCAAAGGAAAACATATTCTAGAATGGAATGATCAAAGTAACAAAGAAAGAAATAATATTTATCACGAGATTGAGTTTGGTTTAGTTATACTTAGGTTGCAAGAATCAAAATATCTAGATTAAGGTTCTAGTTATTGATGGATGGAAACACTAGGGTGGAGTGGATTTAATTACTGCTACCTATCATTCACTCCCTCACTACATTATATTAAGAATAAAAATAATTATGTTGATATCAGGAAAGTCTGCTTTTTGGCATTAAATTTAATACATGAATAGTTATCACTCTAAGCTCATCGTCATGTTACCTAGAGATCAGTCACCTGCTGTCTTAGAAAGCACCTATTTGAAACACTCATCAAGGGTTTAATAGAAACTAATTGATATCCCGGATCCTAGGTTCAAAGTTCCCTACACTTAAGATCAGATAAACATCTAAACTTGATTATTAAATAAGATTGAAAGCAAGAAAATGATTTATTCCAAAGATTTAATAGTTCATACAATAATCTATGAGGTAAGGAGAATAAAATTAGATAACAAGGCTATTCCTGGCACCCTAACAAGAGGACTACTCATTCATGGAAATAGTAACAAGAATAGAAAAGGAAGAGAGAGACAAGGTCATCATGAACATGGAGGTTGATTCATGGTGTGTGGTATCCCTTCTTCAATCTTAAAATGAGGTCATCAATCTCCTATCCTTGTGAACTCAATCTTCTACTCTAGATACAAAGTAGATGGAAAATGATAATGGATCCATGGAGAAGGACACCCTTGGTCTATATTCTTTTGAAGTCTAGAACCAGTGTCTTGATAGATATTTGGATCCCATCAGTTTTTTAACCAATGGAAAACTAGTGGTTTTTGTAGGTGGATGCTTAGAAATAAAAGTGGAAGCCTATTAGCATAAGTGGTGGATGCTTTTCCTATTAGAAGTGGCGTTGTATATATAGGAAGAGGTTAGGGTTTAGAACCCCACCCTGACCACATTGTACTTAAACCTTTGACCACCATGGAGGTGAGAGACAATTATGGGATGTAGACGAAGGGTCTCCCATGACCCAAAAAACTTATATTGGTTGGTGAAGGATCATGAGGTCCATTGGTAGACTAAAAGTGAGGATAACTATCAGAAGATAAAGTCTAGAGTTTCTACTTTTGTTGACTACATGTTGGCCATCGGTTGGTATGTACAGGAGAAACATCATAAGGCGAGCATCAATAACTGGGTATAGAACTTCCAGCATAAGGTAAGCACAACATAACCCTAAGAAGATATATGATGGGTCACAATCAGAAGAAGATCACATCAGTTCCATTAGAAGGCTATCAGATGATTTCTTTCAACAATTAACATGCAAGACTTTGATCAATTGTTGGCATCGATAGGCAAGCACATGATTTTATCAAAAGGCTACACATATGATTTCCATTAGTTGTTGTCCATCGATAGAGAAGCATAGTAGTTCCATTTCTAGACATGAGCAGTGGATTTCCATCAGAAGGGAGTAAAATATGTCCATGAGAAGGAGAATGGCTTCCATCAGGTATCAATCGATGGAAGGATAGAGTGTGTAAACATATTGCTTTCAAGAGTGATGAAGACCTATGGTTTGGCAAAAGGATGAAGAACGATGGTTTGGTAGAAAAATACTAACTGAAGATGTTGGAATGGTAGAGTGATGCAAACCTAACCCTGAGGGAGTATGGTCATGTATCGTAGGGTGTGTGCATGTGAAACATCAACCGTTGGAGGGACATATTTTCAAAATTATGGTCCAATTATCAAAAATTTATTGGTCCAGAAGACATTCAGCTCAAAACTTCCATGGAAACCAGGTATGTGGATCACAACTCCATAAATTAACATAAAATTAAGAAATATGAAAGGTCATTTAGCTCAAAGGAAAATTATGGAATAATGCCAAGCTGAGTTGGAAGTGCAATTAAAACTAGGATGAATAAGAATCCCTCAGGCACCTAGATGTATTTGTGAAAAAAAAATGATTTATCTCCACTTTGGATGGTATGAAACAGTTCCATATAGTTCAATCATGGCGCATCTAACCATCCTTGGCCATAAGAGGACCAAAAACTCAAATTTGGGCACACACAAGACCAGTTTATTATTAAGAACATAAATTTGGTAACTCTTTACATGAGTCTCATTAGCATCTAAAATTTTATAGGTAGCTTTACAAGGTATATAAAAAAAGCACCCAATATCTCAATGTAAAAATCCAATAGATGTAGAAGTTATGACATTTTCACGATTGAGATAGAGAAAGACTAAAATCAAGCATTATTGAGCTACCTTTCATACTAAGATTTCGTCCAGACACAAGTTCAATAGAATAATGGGTAGGAAAAACTTTAAATTTATCATAGATCATTTTTCAAATACTAAGAATAAGTATGTAGGTCTATTTACCATCTTATGGTACAAAGACACCATAAAAAGCACTTTTAGTAACATGTACACATGTATTACAAATTTCAGCCCATGCATGTATCAAGAGAGGACTTATATTTACAATAAAAAATATTTTTATTGGTTGAGGAAGACATGAAAGTTCATTCGTACATCTTACTTAGAACAAATGGCTGATAAACAAACATATTTTTGCATAAAATGGGTTTATAGAGTAAGATTAATAGTAGGCATGTAGCAGCTAAGAAAGAAATACATCAAATGATCTATCATTCACTATTAGGGTGAAAAAAAGTAAAAATAGTAAGGAACCACAAAAAATAGAAGCAAATATATGAGCATTATCCTTCAATGCACCAATAAAGCTCCTTTCATCTAGAACTAAGTGGATCTAGAGAAAGGAGAGAAAAAAGAAGGATTCTCTAACCATATGCACGAGTTTCCTACTTGAAGAACCATTAATATTGATGATTAAGGAGGATAAAAGTGGGAAACAATAAGAAAAATGGGTTAAAAGAGAAGATCTTACATCTAGGAAGTAAGAGATTGAAGGCTTGGATCTATCTAAGGGAAGCTAGATCCAAGGAATGCATCAACATGAAACCACAATCTTGCAAAATTTCAATGATTTAGAGACCTTGTAGTTGTTTACTGATGGTTCCTTATTAGTCTCTAGAAGCACCAAGGAGTGGTTATATGTGAGTAGGGTTGTCAATTTTTGTCCAAACCCGTGAACCCTATTTTGTCTGACGTAGAAAATTTTGGTTTTGGTTTTGAATTTTACTAATCTGAATTGGTTCTGAGTTTGGATATTGATGTCTGATTTGAAACCAGATCAATTCTGGGTAGTGATTTGATCAACTCCGATTAAATTAGGGTTGAAAAATTTACAAAATACAAGTTTAATCAGGTACAAATTACTACATATCATGTGCAATTTACAAAATTTTATAATTTGGATTTGGTTCTGGGTTACACATTAATAAATCGGGTTCTGTTCTGGACAAGCCACCTTGTATAAAATTTGGTTCGAGGTCAGTTCTAATTTGAGCTATTTTGTATCAACCCTATTGTTGTTTGACCCGGAACTGGTTTTTGGACACCCCTATATGTGAGTAGGGATGGGTAATTACAATAAGGAGAAGTGAGAGAAAGTTAGAAGGATATAATATAGTGTTTCCATTGGTCAAAGCACTAGTTTTCCCATCAGCTTGTGTGTCGAGGACCTCCATCGGTCAACAATCAACAAAAACTAGGACTTCCATCGGTTTGCAACAACCCAGAACAACCATTGTCTTGCAACCACCAAGAAAAATCTACCGATTTACAACCACCTAGAACAACCATTGGAGTGCAACTACCCAAAACAACCATTGGTTTGCAACCAACCAGAACAAGCATTTGGTTTGCAATCACTTAGAAAAACCATGTTTGTTTTGTTCCAAAATTCCATATGTTCACAACCAATGAAAACTAGAATATCCATTGGTTTACAACCACCCAGAACAATAATTGGTTTGCAACCACTCAAAAAAATTATCAGTTTACAATCACCCGAAACAACCATTAGTTTGAAATCACTCAAAAAAACCATAAGTTTGCAACCACCTAGAACAATATCTGATTTTCAACCACCTAGAACAAACCATCAATTTACAACCACTCAGAACAACATTGTTTGCAACCACCCAAAACAACCATCAGTTAGCAATCAATCAGAACAACCATCGATTTCCAACCACCCAGAACAACTATCGATTTGCAACCGCCTAGAACAACCATTAGTTTACAACCACTCAAAAAAACTATGAGCTTGCAACAACCCACAACAACCATTGGTTTACAAACATGTAGAACTTCCATCAGTTTGTAAAGCTAAAAGGACATCCGTAGGTGCACTTACACTCACCACCACACTAGTATATTATAAGGGATTGATACCTTATATAACAAGGTTCAAAAGTTTCCAAATAAGATACAATTTTATGTAATTATAAAAAACACCATGCAACACAATATAGATGTGTTAAAATTTTATTTAGGTCACCATCAAATGGGAAACTTTTATATAAACCCACCAAGTACATAAAATTGCAAAACTAGAGTAAATGAAGTCTGAATTAGCTCAACTTTGAAATAGAGATTTATCAATAGATATTATGACATAAACTAATGTATAGTTAGGGAATTGAAAACCCTTAGAGAAATAAATATGTTTCATCTAGGTTAAGTGTCTTACAATCAAAAATCCATGTCAAAGATTACACCCCTAAAATTCTGCGTGAACAAAGATATGTACTTTCTATGCATGTCATCCTACAACATCCACGTAGATTCCTCTACTCCATGGTGTTGCAACAACACCTTAAGGAAAGCTATATTTTTCACCCACATATCTAAGATCAAGTACATAATCTCAACATATGTAACATCATCATTCAACTCCACTTCCACTGGCTATATTGTCTACTCCATATTAGGGTGACACCTCCTCAACTTGGAAAAGTGGACAACATTATGTATTCTATGCAACTATGGCATTAACTCCAGTCTATATGCTACCTACCCAACTCAAGATGTGATAGCATAAGGTTCCATAAACTTATGATCTATCTTACCTTTCTTCCTAAACCTCAAAACACCTTTACAAGAGGATACTTTGATATACACACAATCTATAACTTAGAATTGTAAAGGTCTATAGTGGTTGTATGGATATGACTTCTTCCTATCTTGTGCCACCTTCAACTATTTCCTAATCACCTTGATTTCTCTATAGACTGGTGAACCATCTTATGACCTTAGAAATGACATTATCCCACATCATAACAACAAAGAGGTGACCTACACTACAAATGCATACAAAGCCTCATAAGGTGCCATATCTATGCTCATTTAGTAATTGTTGTTGTAAAAAAACTTCATCAGGGTAAGATGAATATCCCAACCCCAAGAAACTAAACACACATTCTCTCAACTAATCCTCTAGTGTTTGTATGGTCCTTCCAACTAACCATCTATCTACGAATGGAAGGCTATACTTGACCTCAACTATGTCCCAAAAGTTGCATGTTGACATTCCGACAATCTTCTTATAGAATAAGGACCTCTGTATGATACTATTGTAGTTGGAATTCCATGAATACGAACTATGAATTCCATGAATATGAACTATCTCATCAATATATATATGTTCCAACTTCTCTATAGTGTAGGTAGTCTTGACTGATAAAATGTGAGTTGAGTTTGTCAACTAATCAATGGTCACCCTATGGAATCATGACCCTTGTCTGTCCTAGGAAGATCAACCACAAAGTCCTTCATCAAATGATCCCATTGACACTATATAATAAGCAAAGGATGCAATGTCCCTGCATATTTCTAGTGATAGCCTCGACTTGTTGGAAAACTGGATACTTTGACACAAATTCTTCCATATCACAATTCCAATCCGACCACTAGTACAAGTCTTTGAGATTATGATACATTTTTTAATTCCAGTATGCATCACGTACAGAGAGGAATGAGACTCCTCAAGTACCATCTCTCTCAACTCACCATCATCAGGAACCACCATCTGATTGTGAAACCACACTGTCCCATCATCTGTCTCTTAAAACGCATAATGCCTCCCATTTGCAAACTATGATTCAATGTTCTATATCATAGTATCATCCTTAAATGATGCCATATCAACTATATAAAAGTTGGATTCACCTGTAATTTTACCACCATACCTTCCAACAAAGATACCTCCAATTTTACATTCATTTGTCAAAGTGATACTAACATGTCGCTCTTGGAATAGGCCATATACTACAACTATGCTTTATCTAAAGACAATGGCAAATATGCGGATGACTTTTTCTGAATGCATCAACCACTATATTCGCCTTTCCCAGATGATAGTCTATCATACAGTAATAGTCCTTGATCACCTCCATCCATCACCGTCACCTCATGTACTGTACAAACACCCTTCTCCAAAATGACTTGACCCAGAAAAGACACCTCAGTCAGTAAAAACTCGCACTTACTAAACTTGGTGTATAGTCTATGATGCCTCAACAACTATAATGCCTAGCAGAGATAATTATCATGTTGTTGGATATCTGTGAAGTACATCAAGATATCATCTATGAACACTAAAACAAAGTGGTCAAGGTATGGTCTAAAAAGTATATTTATGAGGTCTATCAATGTTTCCAGTGCATTGGCTATCCCAAACATAATAACCACAAACTCATAATGTTTATACCTAGTTCCAAAAGTAGTCTTGGGTATGTCATTTTCCATGATACTCAACTAATGATACCCCTAACCTTAGATTTATCTTTAAAAACACTATATCACCTCTCAAGTAATCAAACAAGTCAATTATCCTTGATAATGGATACTTGTTCTTCACTGTGATCAAGTTTTCAGTAGGTAGTCTATGCAAAGCCTCATATAACCATTATTCTCATTCACAAACAATATTGGATAACCCCAAGGGGACGTGTGTGCTCGGTCATATGAAACCCTTATCTAACATGTCATGTAACTATTTATTTAACTCCTTCATCTTAGTTGGAGCCATCCTATAAGGTCCCTATCATATGGGTTTCATACCAAGAATTAGATTGATTTTAGAATCAATTTCCCTCTATGGTGGAACATCAAGAAACTTGTTAGAGTAAACATCATCAAATTCACACACCAATAGTACATCTTAGATAGTAGGACTCTCATCTTGATATCTACCACATATTCTCAAAAGTATTCACATCCTTGTCTCATCAGCTTTTTTACTATCACTATTGACACCCGAAATGTGTATAGAATCTTCCTTTCCCTTATAAGGTCCAAGAGATATAAAAATCACAAAACTTAACAACTTGGGAACCACAATCCAAATCAATCTTATACTTGTCTAAGGTATCCATGTATAGCGTCACATAAAGTCCATGTGTATCAAGTGGCATAATATCCACTTGAATGTTTCAAATTGAGAAGGAATGTAGGATGGACACACACTCCACAACACAACATGACCAATAAAGGGGTTTCTAACAAAAAAACATTAGTTCTACTACAAACAATCCAATTACAACCATTTATCACCTCTCTGGTGATAAACGACTGTGTACACCTATGAAAACCAAAACATATACTTATGCATGTGCTAGTAAATCTAAATAAAAAAGTTCCATCTGTCTTATCATGACTCTTGGGTTGACCACTCCTTCTGGCAGACTCATAGAATAGAACCTAGTTTTTGCCAATTTATGTCCTCAACCTTGATTTCTACCTATTGTTCCTGATGACCCTTCCTAATAAGTCTGGCCACATCCTCTTCCACCACCACTACTATACTATTGTGAGATCTTCTAGATCTACATCAATTGTTGCATAACCTCCTGGTTCTTGTGAGGGAAAGACCACCTGACATGCTCAACTTTTCCTCACTTGAAACAAGTCCTTGTATTGTACTACGTTCAAGATGGCCTTGTCACCGATGTCTATCTAAAACTATTCACCCCATCTAGAAAAGAAACGCATTCTCTTCCCTTTCTAGGTGACCATTGTGACGGTACTTGTGTCCTTGGCACATAAACTAATGATCTATGGTGTGCTTGACAATAATATCGATGTTGATGTGGTTCTAAAATCTTTGCTTCTTGAAATTACATGACATTGTCCCTGAAATTGAGTTGATCTCTTCCCTACATTAGCATCTCGTAGGTTCACACTATTATATGTATTCTCCTAACTACCTCCATGAAAGTGGAAAACTTCTCACTCCTCTCCAAAGATGACATCTTCCATGCCAACTTGACATTAACACCCTTCTTAAACCTTCTTACTTGTCCTTCTTCATCAATTCCATGTGAGGATAAAAGCTCAAAAACTCCATAACTTTGCCTCATGGTCATCCACAAACCATAATCCTTGGAACAAAAAAACCAAAAAGCCATCCTCTCCTCCAAATATAACTCGGGAAAGTAACTCCTCACAAACTCTCACTAAAACTCAATCATATGATTACTTCACTAGATTTCTTCTCTTCTTTGATGGCCCTCCAATGAAAATCACTACCCTTCAAAAGGTAAATAACAATATTAACTTTGTCCTCCATGACGATATCCAAGATCTGAAATGCCTTCTCTAGATCTGTTAGCCAAAAGTCCACATCTACTGGGTCTTGTGTGCTCACATTCTCTATGGCTCTCATAGTCTTCAACCTCGTAAAGGTCTTCCCTAAACCCTGTGACTCAGCATTTTGGGAAGGTGCCCTAGGTGGAGGTACATGTGCCCTGGCAGCCAAATGCATTATTATTTAAAGTTGCTATCCAAAGCAGATTGGAAGGTTGGATCATCCATAGTTTTATGATCTAAAAGATGCACTACAAGCTATTCTGGCCCCTTCTCAGGTACTCATTCGACTGGTACCCTCCTAACATCACCTTTAGGTGCCACATAACTACTCTTATCATGTTCTTCATGTTATCTAGGAAAATATGTATAACCAAAAACCATTGTTAAATATTTTGGATACGTGAGTGAAAACACAATGACCTAATTCCTTTATCTCTGCAGACTCAGTTTACATAGAGCTTATACCAAAAAATGTAGCAATCCGCTACACAAAATGGACTACTCAAAACTAAACACCAACAAAACCTAATTAACAACATTACAAAAAGGGAACATAATTGAAACTGAATAAAAGTTTCAAATTCCATATGAATAGTTGCACAAAGGCCTATAATTCACATACATTTATCTCTTAGGTAACTTTACATGGATTTGGTGGCCTTAGACTCAACATGTATAAAAATGGTTTTCCATAATTGCAAGAAATGTATTATGCATGAAAAAAAACTAAAAACTCGAGGTTATATACACAATATACAAATCCCCATGCTTGGACTTGAGAGTACATGATTCTAGGACTCTTATCAAAAGTACACCAACATCTCATCTCTATTGATCATTAAACTGAAACTCCTTGCCACCAAAGTTATAAACACAATGGTGATAACCTAAGAGGTCTAGAAAACAATGACGTGACACCCCAAATCCCAAAAATATGATATAACAATTGATGATGTTTATTTCTTAATAATAGTTTATGAAATTATATATATATATATGATAGAAAATGTTGAAGAAATAACAACAGTCTAATTAGTTAAAAGATACATATAAATGTGTAGATACATGTAACTAAACATGTAAAAACAAGAATTACATGTGATATGAATAGGAAAAATAAATTTATTATTTAGCATACTATATGATCCATAAAATAACTTAAATAGATATACTACATTGCTGAATTACATATTTTATTAAGCTCTACGTAGTTTGAGGCGTACTACTCAAACTATTAACAAACCACTACAAAGTCATAATTATTTTCGCATAAGATCTAAAATGACTAGAAGCATAAATATATATTTTTCCTCAGTCAGTTTCAGTGATAAACTAAAATGGCACAATGGCCAAACCTACAAGTAGGGGCACAATGGAATTCACACTAAAAACTTGATCTTTCGTGGGTACAAATGCCACATCACCAAGAACCAATGTATACAACCCTCAATTATGAATTATGACTATATCCTATTTCAATCACACAAAAATTTGAGACACTAACCTCAATCACTATCAATAAACTTGGAATCTTGATGATAGAGATAAATCATCTCTTCAACCACATATATTAATTATTATTTGACCTTTATCTCCTTCACACAATTATAGAATGATTACTCATTTCACTATCCAACAAGCTATAACATGTGATAGTTCTACAGTTATATGACACTACATCATTAAGGTTACTCTTGATTAGTTAATCCATTTACATATTTTTCAACATCATCAATCGAGTTACATATAAAGAACCTAGATGTATTTGTGAAATAATTATATTGCAACTTCAAAAGGTATAAAACATATAACAAAATTCCATGTCGGTCAATCACAATATATCTATCCGTCCTTGGCCAAAAAAAAGGCCAAACCTCAAATAAAGGCGCATAAAACCCCAACTTGTCATTAAGAATACAACTATGATAACTCCTTGTAGGAATCTCATTAGCATTTGAAATTTTGTAGGTAGATTTAAAAGGAGTACAATAAAAAACACATTAAATTTTTGTCTAAAAATCCAATGAATGTAGAAGTATGCTATTTTCATGATTTAGGTTGAGAAAGATTTAAACCTAGCATTGGTGAGCTACAATAGACAATTTTTTTCAACCCACAAGTTTAGAAGAATAAAAGACCGGAAATGCCCTAAACTTATTATAAAACATTATCAAATACTAGTAGTAGTATGTATGTAAGACCCTTGACCTAGACTTTTTCTTAATTGTGTTTTATTTACAAAATGGATGCCTAAATCTGAATATGATCTCTTGAGATGCTCTCATAACATGTGACATGCTTATGTTTTCCATTTGGTCCAATTTGAATAATGTTTGAGCTATTTTCTTATACATGTGCTTGTTTTGGGCTAGTTTGCAATTTACCCATGAGTAAGGGTTATATTGCAATTTTTCACATATTGAGAATGTTTATTGTGCCTTAGCATGATGAGAGAGAATATGGTGCTATGGGGTTCCTTGTTTGAATCATGGTTGGTGATGTGACATCACATAGTGATATTAGTGTTTCTAGGGTTTGCCTTGTTGATGTGGTGACCTTGGTAGGGTTTGAGTGTTGCGACCACTACATCACTCTTGAGTCAGTGTACAAACCACAACACAAACCTTAGGTTTTGTTGTTTCAACCATGATGAACTAGAGATAGGTTGTTCAAAAGAGTTTGTCGTCTAGTAAAGTGTATCAACCATGTGTATATATTGACCTTGTGTGTTGATCGCTACAAGTGCATAGAGGTGTTTCAACCTAAACAAAGGGTGGTAGCCGACCTAGATGGTCGCTACACTTTTTGGATAAACATTATAATTTGATATATGCATGTGAGAGGGGATAAGGCTATTTTCTTTGATGGGCATGTGCCCCTTGATAACCTCTTATGTTGACACCTCATAACCTCTTACTTCTCTCCGACCTTGTGTATATAATCACTCCTCTTCACTTGCAAGCAGCTTTTTTGGCCCTACTGTCTTCCTTCTCTATTGTGATGATTCTCGAAGCTTTGGGAGCAAAGGAGGTTTGATCTTGAAGCTTGGGTGGCCGATCAACCTTGCTTGTGGAAGATCGTATGCTTGATCAACCCTTTGGTGGTGATTCTTGGTGATTTCTTCCCTTAGTAAGTGATTTTAACTCTTGATCATGTTTCCCCTTTTCTAAAACCTCAATCTTCTTCCTCCTTCTTGGACATGAAAGTATGGATCATACTTTATTGGATATCACTTCTTCACAAGGGTCAGAGACTAAGTTTTGACATGGTGGTACCCGAGTGAGAAGAAGACCTCTTCTTTCTCTCTTAAATTGACCTAGGGTTTGAATTTTTCCATTCCCTAAGCTCTCCTTTGACTATGTCATAATTTTCTCTTTTGGAGGTGATCTTGTGGCCTAAGGATTGAACCAAGTTGGGCTTCCTTCTCTCCTGGAGCTCATAATCTTGGGGTTTGATCTTCAAATCAAAGGCGGGTTATATAACTTTTCCCTCATCTATTATTAGCATCATAAAACCTGATTATATGTGGCTATTCTAAATCTTAAAAATGTTTTTCTTATTAAAGTAGAAGAAGTGATAACATTTTAGGGTTCAATTTTGAAGTATTCTCAATAAGATTACTCTTTCTTATAAACCCTAAATTCTTGTACCGAATCTTGTGGTGATTGGAAGATTGATGTGTTTCTTTGGATCTTTATCTATGGAACTGTGTCACTTTGTGTATGGTTCGTTCATCTTGTTTAATAGGAGGTTTTGAGTAAGTCTATCTGCATAAGAAACTTGGTTTTATCTCTCTAGACATAGTGATTTTGGTAACCTTCGATGCCTCATGCTCTAGGGTTTGATGAACACTTTTGTATGGAGAGTTCCTTTTAGTTGACATTTGGTATTCCCGAGTTTGATCTTCTATTTGATCATGGTTTGGATCAGTTTTGGAGTGGGGGATAACTGACTTAAGGTCTCTACAACCCTTGGTCTTCCCCTTGGTCGAGACACACTTGTGGGAGGCTGTTTCAACCGCAACAACCCTCAACCTAAGGGTTGTTGGTCGCAACTCAGCGTTGCTGCTTGTTTGTTACTCTATTGGTTGACATTGTGGTTATGATGGTGAAGTGTGATTATCATAATACTTGGCTAGGTTCATGTATAGGTTGTAACAAGGTTCTTCAGGAGACATAGTTTCTACATTTGAGTTGGTTTTGGTCTCAACATATCATTGATGGATGGTCGGCACAACTTCGTGTAGTCACGGTCGCAATGCCTCATTTAGGCATTACCTTGTGTCACGACCACATCACAATGTTGGTTGCTACACACCTATGTGTGTTGCAGTTGTAACACCTTGTTGGTGGTCAGGGTTGACACACACATACATGCACATGGTTGCTATATAGTGCATTTCACTTTGTATACTACTCTATCGACTGCAACACATGCCTAATGGTCTACATATGATCAGAAGGTTATGAATGTTTGGTCATAAACAATAGTGCTTAGCCCTAGTACTCTCCAAAAATGTGGGAAGTGATGAAATTAGGGTTTAGTGGTTGAGGGATGTTATGAAATCCTAATTGTCTATATATGAAATCCTAACCCTAATCTTAAGATGTGAGATACATTTTCTTACTTTATTTGAATATTATTATCATGCGATAGTGTTTTGTCTCTCCTGCATGTGTATCCCTAACTTTGCAAGTGAGATGAATGACATAGATATCTGAAAGCTATGGTGATACTTACATGATACATGGTGGTGATTATGAGCATTGTTGAGATAAATGTGATATAGGATGTGTAAGAGTTATGTGATTAGGTCTAATGACCTAATAAGAGCCTTGTACCTAGTTTGAGGTAAATTCCTCTATAGACATGATTAAGGGATTGATATCCCATAGTGATGTGATATCTATGATGGCCTTGTAATGGAAAGTGATATAAGTTTCATGTGATGATGAAACAAGTTCTCACTTTGTATGTTTTATATCTTCTGGAGTTGTATCCTACCCTTAACTTTGTAGAGTTTATTTTACATTGTAACTTGATTTATGCATTAAAAGATACCCAATTGGAATACTAAATCAAGTGAAACCCTAATCATGTAATTTCCCTATACCATAGATCCATCTTCAATGTTAATATATTGTTGGATGGTGAAACGAGTAACTCCTACAGGAAACTCAGAGCGCATATTATTGAATATGCAGGGTGCAAGTCGAGGTATCTCCTTGTATCCTAAAATTGTTGTTTGCAGTAGCATGAGGTCTTCTTTAGAATGGCCATGTGTGAGCCTATTCTCTTGCGTTGTTCCATGTACCAAGGCATGCTAGTTGTTTTACAGGACATAGCTTTGACTATGAGTTGTTGTGTACATGACTATAGCTTTGACTATAAGTTGTTGTTATGTAGTCTAACTGATATGTCATTGTGTTGCAGACTCGAATTGATCGAGTAGTGCATGTGATGGTCATCACGTCTAGCTCTTCCATAGATATTGTATGGTACTTATTTCAACTTAGTAGAGGTCAGTTGGATTTGACTGATATGCCTAAAATCCTTAGCGTATATTAATTAAAAGAATTAAGCAACCATGTAGTATATTTTTAGGGTCAAATATGAATCACATTGGATGACTCCATGCCTTGTTCTTATATTGTATAGTTTATAACAGTTATACATGTTCTGCATATTCCTTCTAAAAGCATAAGATGTTCTAATGCTCAATTCTAAATGCTTAAACTTCTTAAACAATGTTATGTGCTCTACTTAATTGTTCAGTTATATTACTGTCCTTATAATAGACCATGGTGGAGAGTTATATCTCTCGCTGGGACATTTGGTCTCACTTCATGGGTTTCCACATCATTTTAGGTGGCCGTTAATGAGGAAGTAGAAGTCGTGTAGTTAGTGTTGAGAAACAAGGAGAACAGTAGCTGTCAAAAGGTTGGACATGCTACTAGTGTTTTGTAGTAGAGTCCTATGTGTCATCCCTATACTCTCAGGTCCTTGAGGAGGTTTTTATTGTTTTTTACATTGACACAAGGATTTTGGATCTAAGCCATTATTGTGTAGATATAACATGTATACATAAATAGGTTATGATATGTAACAAGTATGGCTTGACAACCTTTGAACATGAAATGTAATATCTTTTGGCATATGTGAAATCCAGGTGGCCCGAGTTTGTGGCCTGTTTATGAATCATTTCACTTGAAATGTATGTTGAGAATGTTTTGAATTTACCCTGTTTAGTGGGAATATGATTATTAGTGATAATTACGCACTTTGTATTGAGTAATCTCGCTTATGTGGTGAAGGGTGTCACAATTTAGGTCTATTTCCCATGTAATGATACCAAGACACCATAAAAAGACATTTTTAGTAATATTCACACATGTGTTACAAATTTTAGCCCATTAGAGTATTAAGAGAGAACTTATATTCATAGTATACAATGTGTTTATGGGTTGAGGAAGACATGAATTTTTTTCTTCATCTTACTTACACAAAATAGTTCTTAAAAGATCATCTTTAAGCATAAAAGGGTTTTTTCAGCAAAATCAAGGAATGAAATAAGTAGGAAAGAATGCATACAAATATGTCACTCACCTCAAAGGTGAGAATACAAATAGAAAGGAACTATGAAAAGGATAAACAAAGATCCGAGTTTTATCCTCAAAAAAATTCTTTCCTCAAGAACAAGGTGAATCTAGAGAAAAGAGAGATTAAAAGAGGGTTTTTTGACTGTATGTACACATTTTCGGCTTGTAGCACCATGGAACTTGACCATGGTAGAGGATAGAAGGGGGGGGAATAAGAAAATAGGGGTTAGTATAGAATATCTTACATGTGGGAAGCAAGAACTAAACTAGAAGGCTTGGATCTATCTAAGGGAAGCTAGATCCATGGCATGAACCAACATGCAACCATGGCCTTGGAAGATTTCAACTTGGAGGCCTTCCAACCATCTACTAATGGTTTTCTATGGGTGTCTAGAAGTAGTAAGGAGTTTAGTAATGTTAGATGGGATTGGGGAGGGGTATTTATAAATGGGGTGGAAAAGGGAAAAATAAAAGTGTCTAAGGTAGTGTTTCCATTGGTCAAAGGGTCAATTTTGCCATCAATTTTTACATTGAGAACCTCCATAAGTTGAAAACATACAAAAACAAAAACCTTTATTAGTTTGAAACCATCCAGAACAATCACTGATTTGCAACCACCCAGAACAATCATCAGTTAATAACCACAAAGTGCAACCATCAGTTTGCAACCACTCAAAACAACCATCGATTTACAAATACCCAGAACAACCATTGGTTTAGAACCTCCTAGAACAACCATCAATATACAACTACCCATAATAACCATTTGTTTGCAACCACCATCAATACCATCAATTTGCTACCACTAGAACAACTAAAAATTTGCAACCATCCAGAACAATCTTTGGTTGGCAACCATCCAGAACAACCATTAGTTTCCAACCGCTTAGAATAACCATCAATTTGTAACTAATTAGAATAAAAAATCAGTTTATAACCTCCAAGAACAACTATCAGTTTACAATCATGTAGAACTTCGATTGGTTTGTAAAGCCAGATAAGAATTAGTACATGCACTTACCCTCACCATCACACTAGGCCAGCACAAGAGATTATTACCTTATTCAAGAAGGTTCAAAAGCATCTAAATTAAATAAAATTTTACCTAATAAAAAAGAAAGCCATACAACAAAATATACATGTGTTAAAAATACAGGTACACCTTATAAATGGGAAAATTGCATATAATCTTGCAAAGAGCATAAAATTATAAAACTAGATAAAACAAATGTTGGTACGTATGCCCAGAGAGCCAATCATATGATGATTATAATGGCATATATTGTAAATAATTTGATTTATAACAAAGGCAATCCTCCATATTTTGTTTTATTAAGTTATGATATAATGATGTAACATAATAAATGTCTAAAGAATGATATTACTCAGTGAGATATGTCTTCGGGTTGAGGACCTAAATGATGAGATCATACAGATGTAAAGAGTATATACATTGTTGTTATGTCCCTAGTCAGATGTTATTGTGGAAGCTACATAGACAACAATAACACATAAGACTAGAATGTGTGTTGGTTGATGACAAAATCTCATTAGTCATGATGTGCGATATGAAATTAAACACATAGATAATTTTTAGAGAATAGTATATTAAATAGACTCACCTTGAAAGTGATACATGGAAATTGTCAAATGGTATTCAAAATAATCTCTCAAAGTGGTCGTGTGATTGTGGTTCTTAGACCTGACATTACTACACTCATCACATGTTGTTTGATGTACTTTGTCATCATCAAATGTGACCTTGAATAAGGGTTGCCATAAATGTGATGTTCAAATGCATTATAACACATGGGGAATGATTGTGAGTGATGTAGATGAGATTTGTCCCTCCTACATGAGTATGATATCCTGACCACTTGATAAGCAAGACTGAGAAATACATGGTCATTCTCATGTGAGTCAATATGTGATATCGAGTTTACATATATCTCAGATAGTATGCTCTAGTTTAAGGAACATGTATTAAATGTTGAAGAGGATGATGATTACATGCCTCCAGTTCAATCTAGATATTAGAGACAAAGGAAATATATAATCACTATAACACCAATCATGAATTGTAGGCTCAAGTTTCTCTCCAACATTCCAAATTACTTGGGTGGAATGATATCTTGCTAGATACCAACCATTACTTGTGATGTCATAAAATAGTTATGGATATTCACTGCCAAAGTAGCTAAAAAACTATAGGGTCACACATATAGGAATGCACTTGGAATAGGAATTTGTTCACACATATAGGAATGCACTTGGAATAGGAATTTGTTCAACCATTTAACAATATTGGCAATATGCACTCTAAAACAACAGGTTCAACAAATGAACTGATAGGCTTAGGTGCATGAAACCGATCAGTTCAGGTTGTGAACTGTCCATTTAGTTGGACAATGAGATGGATCAAGGATTGATGCTGAAGGTTTATTGTGCATTAATCAAATATTACTTTCCAATACAATTTCAATTGGGAAACATAGTAAAATGACCAGTTCAAGGGTTGAACATGTCAGCTCACTTTCCAACTGATCAGTTCACTATTTAACCAACTACTTTGTTGTTCACATGTTACGAAAATTCATGAAATTCCATCTCTTCGACTCCTAGATCGACTGGAAACCCTGACCTTGGACCTTCTATAAATAGTGGGGTATTGGGGGCTTCCTAGATACAACAATAATCTTTGACAATTATTGTCTTCTTTAGTTGTGGTGCCAAGAGAGCCTGAGCAAGTTCTACCCGTCAAAAGGAGGAACAACAAGGGAGAGACAATTGGGAGAGAAAGTCGATGCAAGCACGTTGACTTGAAGGGACAACTCCTTCATGTCCATTCACCTAGAACAACATGAGTTCTCAGTGGTCTATGTAGATTACTTTATAGGTGAGAAGGTGCATGCCCCGCTAGGAGTACACCCTCAGCCATCATTTGTGGTACTAGACCAGGAGTCCGAAGAAGACACTTGCCCAAGTGAAACTCGATGAGCTAACATGATGCAACAAGGGATAGTCGTTGGACTTGCTCCAAGAATAGGTATATACCTTGCAACTCTCTCTCCCATCCCATAGTTATTGATGTGATCTGCCGTATTAGGGGAATATGGCAAGTTAAATTTTTGTTTCTACTTCCTTATCTGACATCATATTTCCCAATAGAGGTATCAGATCCATGTCAATTTACTATGCTTTGGGACTTAACAGATAGGATCAAATTTTTGTTTAAGTATTTATTTATTGTATAATGATGTGGGTACTTAAAATGATTAATGTGCACATATGACTAAATCCCACATACAATCCCAATATATATGGTATGATATATATGCAATATGCATTGCCTTAAAATTGTTTTGACAGTTATTGGAAGCATTCTTGTGGACTTTAGCCCTAGATTTTTTCTGGTTGGTTGGATGGTTGTTGTTCCTATTTATATTCTGGTTTGTATACCGAGCCTCTCTCTTCTTTTCCACATGTAAAAATATTAGTTCCTTCCTTCCTATGCTCCCCTCAAATGTAACTCGAGGTTTCTCAGTTACAATGTAATATGTTGCATAGGATTAGGATAGCTTTTTATTTCCTATTATGAAAAGAGGACATTCTACACCAGGCAAACCGACCCGTTTAGGAGACAAACTGATCGATTGGAGAACTGAGGAGACTAATGATAGGAGGAGCCAACAGATCAACTAGTGGCCAAACCGTTCAGTTGAGGAGTCCATACATCGTGAGAATCATAGACCAAATGACCAATTTGTGAGACTAATCGACTGGCCAGGAGGTGATGACTGGTTCAAGGGTTAAACTGTAACATCCCTGACCTGGGTTATGAAATAACCCTAGGTGTTTTGCTTAATAAAAATGATTATAGGCATGTTCTTATCTTTTGAGAAGTAATTAAGGCTCAAGAGGAACTTATATTACAATTTTAGTCCTTTTTGAATATTGTTGAAAACAATATTTTGTCTGTTTTGGACTAAAGTGCAAATTACCCAAGTTGAGGGGTTCATTTGCAATTTGTGCATGATAATATGTTATTTATGTGTTGAAGCATCATGAGAGTGAATATGATGCATAGGTATGGCTTGTGATAGCCTAAATACCAAGAAAGAGCTGAGAAAGCAATGTTTGTGCATGAAAACCTAGTTTTGGTGTAATGTGCAATTTACCCAAAACCTAGGGTGCAATATGTAAATTACCACTTCAAAAAGGTCCCTAATGTTTCTTGGCATCATGTGGAGCAAAGAAAATGAGAGGGGCGTGTTGGCTAAATGGACATTTGTAAATCCCTTTGTTTTGATAATGACAAACATTTCATTCTTGTTAATCTAACGTGCTACTTGAGTGTTGCAGGAATAAGGTGGATGAAAAAGCAATTAGGGAAATCCATATGCTTACATATTTATATTTTCATGAAATGTAATCGCTTTGTAAAAACTTGTACAAATATATAATGTACAAGTACTTAGATTTCATGTAAATCAAGCGTTAGATTCTCCCTAGCTAAACATCACATTTAGATAGGTCATCCCCTTCAAATAAGTGTCACATATGTACACTCATACACACACTTAGTGCTTTAATTGAAAAATTGAAACAGGGTCAATCTCGGTCGACTAACTCCTCGACCGAGACACTTTCGGTCGACAATCTTCTCGACCGAGAAAGACCCAAGTAGCCGTTAGACACATCTGACAAGGTAGTTGGCAGTTGGAGATATACGTTGCAAAAAACTTGATTCAGAGAGCCTGTCGGTCAACAAAAGTTCGACCGAGTAGGTGTCTCGGTCGACCATTTCTCGACCGAGATGGACTCTGACAACAACTGCAGAATTAATTAATTAGCCGTTGCTAAAGCAACAAACTTGTACCTAACGGCTAGTTAAGCACTTAGAAACCCCTAGAAGGTGTCTAGAACGTCCTTAAGCACTTGTAGAACATTCCTATAAATAGGACATGCCTTAGGACACCTAAACTCACTTGTTACACTTGAGAAATCTTTGAGCATACTTTGAGCAACCTGTTTGTGAGCAAATTGAGCATAGTGACAATTGGCTACTTCTTCTCTTAAGCTCAAAATTCGTGTCCTATAGGCTAGCATCTCCTATCCACTGCAATTACATTTCCATACACTTTGGTTAGGAGATCTACACGCTTGATCTAGGCAAATCAATCCTTGTGCTACAAAAGGATAAGTTGTAATTTCTATTTTCTTTCTTGTTCTCTATTGTTGTTTGTATTCTCCTTGCTACTCCTAGGTTGGAGGCTGCGGATTGGAGAGGTTGAAGATCTTCTTGGTGAAGAAGGGGACCTTGAGCTACTTCAAGAAGGCTGGTGCAACGGGAGGTTACTTCTAGAGAGGAAGGCTACTTCAAGGGGGAGCTTGAAGTTACTTCAAGAAGGCTACCTCAAGTTGGTGCATCTACTTCAAGTGAAGGCTGTTCAAGGGGTGTAAAGAAAGTATTGTATTTTGTGTAATTCCTCGTGAAGGTAATAAAATTAATACTTTCAAAATCCCGGTTGGGTAAGCAACCGGGTAGTGGACTGACAACTTTAGTATTTGCTAAAGTTGGAACCACTCTAAACACCTGTCTCCTTCTTCCATTCTTCAATTGTGGTTGTTTGAGTTAAATAATTGCTAAAATATTGAAAAACTCTATTCACCCCCCTCTAGTGTTTTTCAATTGGTATCAGAGCAGGCTTCAAGGAGCTCTAATCGAGTCTTGAAGTATGAAGGGTGGTGGTGTCTACAACTGCAAACAAAGGAAAAGTATGGGGCAACCTTCAACAAGTTGCAATTGGTGCTTAGGAACAAGCCATGCAACACTTGGTTGCCCGTGGAGGTCAAAGAAGGAAGATACACATAAAGAATGTCTTATTGCTACAATAAGTGAAGAAGAAGAAGAAGAGGTAAGCCTTTTTGATTTATCTAAAGAAGAGCTAGTTGCTTCTCTTGAAGAGACACACAATAAATATATTGAGTGCAAGAAGAAATTAAAGAAATCTAATAAAGCAAATGACGAGTTACATGCTAAGCTTCTTGCTCTTACATCTGAAAATGAAGATCTCAAAAAGGTTATTGAAGATCATGATATTAAGCTAAAATCTGTAGAAGCAAATTGTAATCTTCTTTCTCTAGAAAAGATTAATTTGCAGACTCAAGTGAATGATCTTCAAAAACAACCTGTTTTGTGCTCACAACTAGATTATGATACTATCGTGAAAGAAAGAAATTCATTATCATCTAATCTAGATCAAGCAAAACTAGATATCAAGAAGAGAATGGATGAGATTGCTAAGTTACAACAAAAAAGTTAGTAGTCTAAATAATAATGGCATTCTTGATCAAATCCTAAATGATCCTTACCATCAAGTTGGAAGGAGAGGACTAGGTTACAAGCCTAAAGGAAAATCTTATCATAAACCTAGTTGGAAAAAGACACAAGCACATCAATCTATGTATGTACCTAAAAGCACAAATACAAATATACCCAAGAACAACCTAGACCAAAATCATAGAAAGAGATATGAGGTTGATTCTATATGTTGTCATTATTGTTTGCGCCTTGGTCATTATTCTTTTTCATGTCCGTATAAGAAAAAGGATGTTGAGTTAGTTTGGGTTCCAAAACCTCCAAACTAAATGAACGGAATTAAGTTGAGATATGACCAAGGACCTAAGTTGTATATTTCTATGTCTATCTCAACTCAACATAATGGGATATCAAATTAATTAAAGTATCTAAACATCTAACTTGCATAATTGTGTTTTACTTGGAAGCAATTAACAGTTCAGAAAACATTTCAGAAATATTATCGGTCGAGAAACTGTCGACCGAGAGAACAGTCGGTCGAGAAATAGTCGACCGAGCAGGTTACTGATTTCCAGTCTGAAATAAATCTGCAATTTTCGATTGGTCAAATTGCTATCTACTTGTTATTAATAACTGTTTGTACATGCAAAACAAAGTATACATTCTGGAAATTATCTTTGAGAATGTATATGAGATTAAATTGGTTCATTCTCTAAATGATTTAAAACTGAAAATTATGAATCATATTTAAGTCAAAATTACTACCGACATGGTCCGCTCCAAGTATTCTTTGATTTATTCACATAGAAACCATATGTTAAATTTCATGTTTTATCATTACATCATGGATATATTTTCAACTTTTCATTATTCAACCTTCTATAGATAAACGTTGATGTTTGAATAATGATTATTGCATCCTTGATGACACATAGGCAAACAAAATGATTTGTTGGTTATATGTCGTTTTAATGCTTGCAACACATAAGATAAATATTTCTCAATTGGTATCTTTTAAGAACCGAGATATTACTTAAGAATCTTATGTGGATACAAGAAGTGAAATTTGATATTCATGTAACTACAGCAAAGCTTATATTCTAAGAAAAATCAAGGACACAAATGTTTTCATATTGAGTATTATTTAAAATACTTCAAATTGATATCTTACATGCAGATATTATATACGAGTATTCAATTTGGAAATCTGCAAATTTGCCTCTTGGTTGAAATAAAATTTGACCAAGGGGCGCTATGGTCATAGTCAAAGTCAACCTAAAATAAGTTTGACACAATACTTCTTTGAATATCATTTTCTATATAAATTGTGATTAAAAGAACAATTAATTTATGATCACAAATTTGTCCAAATATTGGTAACAATAATCACAATATTACTCCCTTAGAAAGTATATATGATCTACAAATTTAGTCTATCATTTGCATTAAAAATTAGCTTAAAAATTTCATACCCAGTAAGTCTGTCGGTCGACAAATTCTTCGACTGAAAACATCTCGGGCAGCCTGTTTCTTTCGACCGACAGACCTCAGACAGAAATAACATCGGACACACTTCCGGTCGACAATTGTTTGACCGAGCCATTGTCGGTCGACAATTGTTCAACCGAGAATTGACCGTTGGGATATAACCGTTGCAATCCAACCCATCAGTTGACCGTTGGGGGGGGGGCGAGTGGCGCGTCTGGGATATGACCGTTGTGGTCGATCGGTCGACGAATTGTCGACCGACCTGGTCACTGATTTGCTATAAAAGGGACCAAAAACGGGTCATTGTTGCACACTCTCATATTCTTACTTCCATAGCTTCTCTTTAGTACATTCTTGTGCAATTCTTTAGCTTCTTCATCCCAAAAACTTTTTTGCTTCTTCTCCACCTTAAAGCAAAGAAATGACCTCATCATCTACACGTGGAAAGAAGAAAGTTGCTAGCAAGAAAGGAAGGGAGGCTACTCCACCATTGACGATCATCAACGACATTCCCTTCATCGACGCAGATGCTGGTGATCGCTATCTCAGGCTCTCCTCCAAAACTCCTCTTCCACGACGGCCGGTTGACGTCATGGACTTCCTCAGCATCGTCGACCTCGAAGATCTTTTTGAGGTGAAAATTTTGAAAGAATTTCTTAACCCTTCTTTCCCTTCCTATTCTTCCAAAGTGGTAAATGAGTTCTATGCAAACCTAATCTCCCATTCCGAAAATGAAAATAACTTCTTCTACTCTATGGTCAATGGGCATAGCTTTCGATTTACTGAAGAGGATATTCTTCACATGCTCAACATCGACTTAGATGAATATCAAGACACTCTTGACCTTACAACTGGAAATCCACTTAATATATTTTCCCAAGGTGATAATACCGTCAGTCTTAGTGACATTAAACGAGCCATTTTTCAATCTAATACTACTTGTCACGAAGATCGGGGTACCTACTATGCCATTAATCTCAAACCAGCAGCTAGGATTGTCAATCTTATTGTTTCCACCAACATACATCCTAGAGCAAACAAGTCTGAAGTTCCTATTTTTTGCATGTGTTTAATTTATGCCATTATCAAACGCATTCCCACAAATTTTATCCGCATAATCCTTAAGAACATGCTTGAGTTTTCTAGAAATCCCCCATATGCTGATTTTGTATGCCAAATCACTCAACATTTTCTTAAAACACAAATTGAGGATATGGGATACACATGGGAAAGAAGACCACAAAAAATAAGTAAAAACACAGTAGAGAAAATGGGAATTGATTTTGGTCACAAGAGGGCTAGGACAGAAGGTGAGACATCTACTCAAGATATACCACCACCACCTCCTCCTACCAACCCATCCTATGATCCCATCCAAAACACCCTAACCTATGTTGCTGGGTCACAATATCATCTAAGCAGACAATTAGACTACAACCACCATGCCATGACCTACCTAAATCAAAGGATGCAAACCCTCTCTCCAAATCAACCAGATGAATATCCTTATTCTTTAAATCCTGGCATGCTCAACCCATATAATCCATCTTACAACTACTACCAACCTCCACCTCCACCATCTACAGATCTCACACACACTCAGTTCTCCTCAATACAATTACAAGACATTGCTTCTCATTTCTATTTTGATCGGGTTCCTACCTTCTTGGAAGCATATGCTTTAACCAAGACAGGTGCTTTGGAGTGGCAAACTTTAGTCCAATATTATGGAGCTGAGCCATTTCTTGGAAAAGACCCTGATATTGATGTAATACTCAAGTCTTTCCAGTGAGATTTGGAGTGACCGTTGTATTAGTTGTAATGAAATGATTATCTTTGCATGATTGTAATGAAATGGTTATCCTTGCATGATTGTAATAAAATGGTGATCTTTGAAATGAAATAGTTATTTTTACATGAAATGGTTATATTTACTGATTCTATTGGATATTCCTCTATGGCATCATTCGAATATGGATTGTAAGACTACACTAGTAGAGCATACAAAGTAAGGGGAGTAATAAATATGTCATAAATAAAAAGGGATGGCATTTTTGCAAAACCTGAAATTTAAAAATTGTGGCTAAATTGACTATCTATTCAAAACAGATATGTATTTAAGGGGGAGCAATACTTTTTATACAATATTTATTCTTAAACATATATATTTTTGAAATGACAAAGGGGGAGAAATAAATATAAAACTTAAAACTTAGTATTTGTGCAAAACTCAATCAATGAGTTTCATGAACTCTTGGCTTTACATTGAAAGTTGCTATATGCCCTAAAGGATTGGATTTCATGTTCCATAATTCATGGGGAATAATAAGCACATATTTTATAAACAAGAGAAGAAATTTACAAAGGTAATCTTCAGGTATGAAACTCACATGTTTTATACTTTCTTATTTTATATTTAGGAAATGTTTGTCATCTTCAAAGAGGGGGAGATTGTTGGCTAAATGGACATTTGTAAATCCCTTTGTTTTGATAATGACAACCATTTCATTCTTGTTAATCTAACGTTCTACTTGAGTGTTGCAGGAATAAGGTGGATGTCAAAGCAATTAGGGAAATCCATATGCTTACATATTTATATTTTCATGAAATGTAATTTCTTTGTAAAAACTTGTACAAATATATAATGTACAAGTACTTAGATTTCATGTAAATCAAGAGTTAGATTCTCCCTAGCTAAACATCACATTTAGATAGGTCATCCCCTTCAAATAAGTGTCACATATGCACACTCATACACACACTTAGTGCTTTAATTGAAAAATTGAAACAGGGTCAATCTCGGTCGACTAACTCCTCGACCGAGACACTTTCGGTCGACAATCTTCTCGACCGAGAAAGACCCAAGTAGCCGTTAGACACATCTGACAAGGTAGTTGGTAGTTGGAGATATACGTTGCAAAACACTTGATTCAGAGAGCCTGTCGGTCGACAAAAGTTCGACCGAGTAGGTGTCTCGGTCGACCATTTCTCGACCGAGATGGACTCTGACAGCAACTGCAGAATTAATTAATTAGCCGTTGCTAAAGCAACAAACTTGTACCTAATGGCTAGTTAAGCACTTAGAAACCCCTAGAAGGTGTCTAGAACGTCCTTAAGCACTTGTAGGACATTCCTATAAATAGGACATGCCTTAGGACACCTAAACTCACTTGTTACACTTGAGAAATCTTTGAGCATACTTTGAGCAACCTGTTTGTGAGCAAATTGAGCATAGTGACAATTGGCTACTTCTTCTCTTAAGCTCAAAATTCGTTTCCTATAGGCTAGCATCTCCTATCCATTGCAATTACATTTCCATACACTTTGGTTAGGAGATCTACACGCTTTATCTAGGAAAATCAAGCCTTGTGCTACAAAAGGATAAGTTGTAATTTCTATTTTCTTTCTTGTTCTCTATTGTTGTTTGTACTCTCCTTGCTACTCCTAGGTTGGAGGCTGCGGATTGGAGAGGTTGAAGATCTTCTTGGTGAAGAAGGGGACCTTGAGCTACTTCAAGAAGGCTGGTGCAACAGGAGGTTACTTCTAGAGAGGAAGGCTACTTCAAGGGGGAGCTTGGAGTTACTTCAAGAAGGCTACCTCAAGTTGGTGCATCTACTTCAAGTGAAGGTTGTTCAAGGGGTGTAAAGAAAGTATTGTATTTTGTGTAATTCCTTGTGAAGGTAATAAAATTAATACTTTCAAAATCCCGGTTGGGTAAGCAACCGGGTAGTGGACTGACAACTTTAGTATTTGCTAAAGTTGGAACCACTCTAAACACCTGTCTCCTTCTTCCATTCTTCAATTGTGGTTGTTTGAGTTAAATAATTGCTAAAATATTTAAAAACTATATTCACCCCCCCTCTAGTGTTTTTTAGGGCGCCTCATTTGAATTAAGTTGAAGGAGAGAGAATCTTGATATTAATATAATCAAGATTTAAGCATAATGGAAACATTAATGCAAAAATAAATAAAATAATTGAAGGGCCTTCAACCAAAATTAAAATGGTGGAATTCCGATGTGTGTGGACGTCCTTGAAAGCTTTGCAAGGACCGAAAATATCCTAAGGAGGTGAAATTCCACTCACCTTATTATAAGGAAAAGAATTTCCACTCAAAAATATATATTAATATTATAAGGGATTAAGGTGCTTAATTTCTTTTCCCTTAATCCATGGATAATGGAAGGGAGCTCGGTGGGATTGAGATGCCTTTGCATGTAAGAAAAACAAGGAGAAAGAGGTGGCAACATTTTTGGAATTAATTGATTTTTATAAAGACATTTTCTCTTTCATCAATTTTCTTATAAAAGAACCTTTTCCAACCCACCTAAGGACCCTTCTCGGATTTCTTTCTTCTCCTTGCCTACAAAATCGACCAAGAGAGCTAAGAACAGCAGGAAGCACGTCCCCAACCTGTTGGTAACCCTTTGACCTTCGTTCTTCTTGATTTCATGGTGAAAATCATAAAACAATGTATGATTCCTTCATTTCTTCACTCCATCTTCAACCCTAGCTGATCCTTTCACTCCAAAAGCTTGAGAAATGACCTTGGGAGGTTGCTAGAGCTTCAACCACCATTGGAGCCATGAAGCTTGGAGCTTGGGATCAGATTTGAAGGCGGGTTATATAACTTAAACCCTTAATCTTTGTCATTGAATCTGATTTATTCATGCAATTGAGTTAATTGTTATTATTGCAATAGCCTTGCTTGATTAATGGAGATTCCATGGAAAATGGCAGTAGTTCCGTGAGTTTAAAGGTTTAAGATGATAACCTGTTCATAAGCACACACCTTAATCAAATAACAAAAGCAAACGGTCTTGGACCTTTGGTCCAAACGGTTTCACCAAACCGTTTGAGACCAAACGGTTTGCAAACCGTTTGGTGCCCTAGACTCCAAACCGCATGAAAAGGTTGACCGTTTGGTATAGTTGACCGTTTGAAGTATAAACTTAAGCACAGGTTGGATGATGATCCAATGGACTCAATTGATTGATTCAATGTGTGCATAATCCTTCAAGTGGAAATCCTAATCAAGTTGATTGAAGAAATCCTTGATTTGGTCCTAACGATTTCAAGACATTTTGGGTTAAACGGTCTTGAGACTGTTTGAGCCCAAACGGTCTTGAAACAGTTTGGGACCAAACGGTTTCAAAACCGTTTGGTGGGTTAGTGGTTTATCCTTGACCCATGGATGATGATCTAATGGCTTAGATTGGTGAACCCTTCAATTGAATAATCAATAGTCACTTCAATGGTGCAATTGGAAATCAATTTGATGGATAAATGACCTAGTGAGCCCTTGCAGTTTTGGGACTGATTTGGCCCAAACAGTCTTGAAACCATTTGGGATCAAACGGTCTTAAAACCATTTGGGACAAAACGGTCTTGAAACCGTTTGGGGCCAAAAGGTTTCAAAACCGTTTGGGGTCAAACGGTTTCAAAACCGTTTGGTGGCAAACAGTTTCAAAACTGTTTGGTGATGAAACTTCAAAACCGCATGGAGGTTGATGGTGTTTCAATTACTTGGATATTGAAGGTAATGATAGTTCCAATAATCCAATGATGGTTAATAATGATAATCAATAAAGGTACAAAGGTTAAAACCCTAATAGTACCTAAGTGATTAGTGTCAATTCAGGAAGGAACCCTAATTGCTTACAAGAGCAATGACTTGGTACACTATGCCATTCATAGTTGTATGAACTTGACTAAGGGTTGATATGACCTAATCAAGTTGAGAGGAATGATAGCATGGAGTTGATACATGAGTATGATTCATGTGGTGATTAAGGGTATGATCCTTAAGTAAAGAGATCATGAAACCCAAATCATGAACATAAACTCTAATTGACAAGGTTGTTGAACCTTAACCCTAATCCAGGGCAATTATAATTGAAACCCCAATTCAAGGTATGGATGTAGACCTAATTGGGATGAATAGTAAACCCTAATTATGGGTGATGGAATATGAAACCCTAATTGGGATGAATAGTAAACCCTAATTATGGGTGATGGAATATGAAACCCTAATTGGGATGAATAGTAAACCCTAATTATGGGTAATGGAATATGAAACCCTAATTGGGATGAATAGTAAACCCTAATTATGGGTGATGGAATATGAAACCCTAATTGGGATGAATAGTAAACCCTAATTGTGGATTATTGAATGTAAATCCTTTTCTAGGGTGAAAATTATGTGAAACCCTAACTAAAGATGGTTTCATGAGAAACCCTGATGATTGTTGTTCTGTGGAGCTCAAATCCAGGGTGATACTATGTATTTCTTAATGAATCCTAATTTTGGGCAATATGGTGATAAAACCATAATTATGATGTGGTAATGGGATGATTATCCTTAAGTGACATGAAATGGGAAACCCTAACCATGGTGGGGGAATAGTGGTGTTACCCATTAATAGTGAATTCATATTTGTTGTGCATGGTTCTGTTATGCAATTGATATCACTGTTATCATCTGTGCTAACCATGTAGGTATGTTGAAATGATGATCATGGCCAGGTATGAGCTATGATGTTTAATTCACCATTGTGATTGTACCTTGAGTGCCATAATATACCTTGTTGCCTGGTAAGAGGTAACAAGAGAGTTAATGGGCCTCAAGTACCATGTGTGATGCTTGTAATAGCAAGTATCATGGTTGCCTTGGTCAATTGACCTAAAGGTGATGGTTACCTGGAAAAGTGGTAACAATGTTTAATGATGAATCAAGAGTTTAATTACCCAGGGCCATATGATTATGGTGATGAAATTGTGAAGGGATGAGAATTCCCAGCTTTGAAATAAGGGACTCAGTCCCCAATGCCTTTTTAAAGATTGCTAAGTAATTGACGAAAATAGTACATGTTTCTTTATAGCATTGTCATAATAAGTTTTGTTTGAGAAATTTCCTGATGCTAAAATAATATGAAAATGTACTTAATTAATCAAGTGAAATCATTTCTTGTAGTGCTCTGACCATAGATCCATCATCGTCAGCAATTGGTGATGGTGAAATAGGTTTTCTATGAAATTCCTAGAATTCACATATTTTTAAATTTGTGGGGGTAAATGGGCGTAAATATCCTTACGTCCGAGAGAAGAGATTGAGGGAAGGTAAACACTAAACCTCTCAATCCTTCATGTGTCGGGATAGATGTATCATAAATCTCCCGATGGTTGGGATGGATGTATCATTAATCTCCCAATGTTATTTTATGTCGGGTCGATGGAGATAAACATTAATGCTCTCGATTGCCGATGAAAGTGCAGTTGACGCTGTAACTCTATACCAAAGTTCTAGTATACCCTGGAAAGCTATTTGATCAGTCGACATAGTCCTGCTTGTAGTCCCGTACTGACCGGGATGTGGGAGGTCATGGGAATCCGGCTCTTTCATTGACCTATTTATGGTACCGATTTCGATTCTAGAAATGGTTAGTTGGAGTATGAGCAGTATACCTCATCTCCTCAGAGCTTAAATCTATTTGTAAAATATAATCAGTCGTGTAGCGTATTTTGCATAAGATTGAAATACGAGATTTATTGGTTGATGTTACACTGCTTAGCATGTCCCTGGTACATAAATGTTACCTATGTTCTTTTATTTCATACTGGATATGAGATATGCTGCTTTATCAAGTTTATAACTGAAATGCTTGCATAAGAATGTTGCTCTAATATGTATAGATGTTTATTCATCTCCTACTGATTAATATTATCCCACTGCTCAGTTTATTTCTATTAAACTGCAATGACAATGTTTTGGCAGAGAGTTATATCTCCCACTGGGGCAATTTTTATAATTGTCTCACCCCCGTGGGATTTAATGTTTTTAGGTAGACACAGACATCAAGGCAAAAACTCTTCTGTAGGGGAAGAGCAGTAGCAGTCACAGGGACATCAGTGATCCATCAAGTGGAGTGTCTAGTTTTGTGTAGTTAGTCCTATGAGTCGTCTCTATACTCTCGGGTCCTAGGAGTTAGTGTTTTGACAATTCGATCTGAGATTTTGGCTTGATGCCTCAAGATTTTTATACTGCTGATGTACAGTTTAACGGAGCAGTTAATGTTGTAACTCTTGAGAAGAATAGTACGAGAGATGTACTAATGAGCCAGTATGTACTTGAAATACTTTGGTTCTGAATGAAAGAGTTTTCCTGTGAATGGATCCCTTGATAAATGGTTTTAATTTTTAGTGATTTTCAGTAATTCGCTGCTAGTAATTGCTTCCGCATTAGTTAATCTTGTGTTTTGTAAGTTGGATGTCACAAATTAGTGGTATCAGAGCTCCAGGTTTGCTGAGTCTACAGAGACATAGGATTAAGGTTGTTGAGTTTGTTCTAAGTGTATTCCAATTTATCTGATAGTGTCTTCTGCTCATATAGGAGAAGAAGAACTAAGGATGTCTGGATCACACGATGAACACGCTGCTGAGAGCAGTGTTGCTGCACCAGGAAGGGGTGCAAGAGACTAGGACAGGGAGGAACATGTACATGAACAACCCCAGTTCAACCCAGTTGATATGGGGAACCCAGCCTTCTAGGCTATGTTCGGGCAGTTTATGGCAGCTATGACCCACATGAAGGATAGAATGCCAGTACCTGCACCTAGGGCACCAGACCATGATGAAAGACATGATGCTGGAAAAACTTTTGAAAGGCTGAAGAGGGTAGGAGCCTTAGAGTATGCTGGTACAGCCGATCCAGCAGATGCTGACCAATGGTTGACTGAGTTGGAGAAAGCCTTGAGAATCCTCATGATTCCTGATGATGAGAGGGTCAGACATGCTATATATCTCCTCAAAGGGAGTGCTGGCCACTGGTGGACCATTGAGGAGGGTAAAAGACCTGGAGTTGTGATTGGATGGGATGAATTCAGGCGTGGATTTGTCTCTAGATACTTTCCCAAGACATATCTAGATGAGAAGATCTCTCAGTTTGAGAGGATTAAACAAGGACCTATGAACATTAGCGAGTATGAGGCTAGGTTCATGGAGTTGTTGTGATTCTGTCCGCACATGGCATCAAATGATGAGGAGAGAATTTGGCGGTTCGAGAAGGGGATGAATGCTGAATTAACCACTCCGGTGTCTGCTCTGGAGAACCGAGAGAGGTTTGCAACTTTTGTGGAGTCTGTAAGATGCATAGAGAGGTCTGTAGTTGAGAAGCGGCAGACCAAGGGTAAGAAGGAATACCCACAGTTTCAAGGACAGAGTGCTGGAAGTTTCAAGAAACTAAGGTATTTTGTGCCTACACCACTACCGAGGTTTAATACCCAGATGCAGTGGACGTCAAATAAGGGTAGAGGCCATAGTTTACCACCAAAGGGAGCTCACAGCTCATCCTCTATGTCAGTAACAGGAACACCCAGACCACCGAGGGGGAATGTAACCTGTTATCGATGTGGAAGAGAAGGCCATGTGGTGAGAGACTGTCCTAAAAAGTTAGGAATGTGACCCAGCAACTGAGGCAGAGTCAGCAGGCCTCTCAGAGGCAACAGCCTGGCAGTGGTGCTAGAGGATGTGGACAAGCATCCCAAGCTGGTTCTTCAACATCTAATAATCGAGCACAGGGTCAACAGCAAGCGACAGCTAGATTCGATGCTATGAATCAACCTGAAGCAGTAGTCAACCCACGGATTGTGACAGGTCAGATGGAACTATTTTATTTTGATATGTCTTTATCCTGCTTCGTATCTGTGTTAATTGATCCAGGTGATACACACTCTTTTATCACTCGAGAAGTGATTGATGACTGCAATATGATTATCAGTCACAGAGCAGATAGCTTGTTGTTAGAAACACCTTTAATGGGATCTACAGTATTGCGGGAAGTGTGTTCTGCCTGCAATCGTTTCTTTTCTGATCACCGCATTCAACTGGATCTGATACCACTTGAGATGCACGGGTTTGATATAATCCTTGGGATGGACACCTTAGAAAAGTATAAGGTTGTCTTGGATTGTAGTTCCAAGCATGCTGTATTCACAGATGGTGGTGACACATGGATCTTTCAGGGAGATAGAAAGATTCTTCCAACATGTCTTGTGTCAGCTATGGTAGCTGAGAAGTTGATGAGACAAGGATGCCTTGCATTCTTAGCCCATGTGGTTGATACCACAATGGAGAGTCCTCAACCTTCTAAAGTTTCGATAGTCAGGGAATTTGAAGATGTATTTCCTGAAGAACTTCTAGGTATTCCTCTGTCCCGAGAGATAGATTTAAAGATTAATCTAATCCCAGTCACACAACCAATAGCACAAACGCCGTATAGGATGGCGCCTGCTGAGATGGCAGAGCTCAAGAAACAACTATAAGAGTTGCTTGAGAAGGGTTTTATCCGACCAAGCACTTCACCCATGGGGTGCTCTGGTCCTTTTTGTTAAGAAAAAGGATGGGTCTATGTGTTTATGCATTGAATATAGATAGTTAAACAAAGTAACTATAAAGAACAAATATCCTCTACCAAGGATTGATGACTTGTTTGATCAGTTGTGTGGTGTGACTATCTTTTCTAAGATAGATCTAAGGTCGGGATACCATCAGTTATGTATCAAGGAGGGTGACATACCCAAGTCTGCCTTTAGGATGAGGTATGGTCACTATGAGTTCACAGTTATGTCGTTTGTACTAACTAATGCACCAGTTGCATTTATGGAACTCATGAATAGAATCTTTCGACCTTTTCTGGATCAGTATGTTGTCGTCTTTATAGATGACATCTTTATATATAGTAGAGATGCTCAACAACATGAGCAGCATCTTCGCCAAGCTCTGACTTTGCTAAGGGAGCATAAGTTATATGCTAAGTTTAGCAAATGTGAGTTCTGGTTACCATAAGTTTCCTTTCTTGGACACGTAATATCTTCCTCAGGTATTCGTGTTGATCCCAAGAAGGTAGAATCTATCCTGCAATGGGAACAACTGAAGACACCAACAGAGATAAGAAGTTTCCTAGGATTGGCTGGCTATTACAGAAGGTTCATTAAGAACTTCAGTTCAATAGCCTTACCCCTGACTAAGTTGACAAGGAAGGAGATTCCTTTTGTCTGGAATGACAAGTGTCAACAATCTTTCCAGTTGCTGAAGGAAAGGTTAACATGTGCACCTGTGATGGTGCTACCTGAGCAAGGAAAGGGGTATATAGTTTTCTGTGATGCCTCTAAGAATGGCTTAGGATGTGTGTTGATGTAGGATAAGCAAGTGATTTCTTTTGCTTCTCAACAGCTTAAGAAACATGAGGAGAATTATCTGACACACGATCTAGAGTTAGCTATTGTGGTCCATGCCTTGAAGATCTGGAGACATTATCTCTATGGAGAAACATTCCAGATTTTCACAGACCATAAGAATATGAAGTATATCTTTTCTCAGCATGAGCTTAACATGAGGCAACGCCACTGGATGGAGTTAATCAAGGACTATGATTGTACAATTGATTATCATCTAGGGAAAGCCAATGTGGTTGCTGATGCATTAAGTAGAAAATTAGTAACACCAGCCCTAGATAAAGCACATCTAAAGTCCTTAGTGTGCTCTAAGAGAGATATGTTTATCTCCTTAAGGCAAGACAATGTACAGCTTAAAGTGTCATTGTTAGCCGGGTTGTTAGCTGAGATGCACATAAAACGAACTCTGAGACAGCAGATTAAAGAAGCACAACCGACTGATTCTATGATTCAGCAGATCAAAGAATATGGCAGTGAGAAACGGGATGGTTTCCATGATTCTGATGATCAGGTAGTCTGTTACCATGGTAAGATGGTAGTACCTGATGTTGACAACTTAAGAAAGTTAAACCTGGAGGAAGCTCATTCTTCAATGTATGCTATGCATCCAGGAAGCACCAAGATGTATCATAACTTGAAAGATATGTATTGGTGGCCTAGTTTGAAGAAGGATGTTGCTGAGTTTGTTATGAAGTGTCCAGTGTGTCAGCAAGTTAAAGATGAACACCAGAAGCCCGCAGGAACAATGCAACCCCTACATATACCGCAGTGGAAATGTGATCATGTAACTATGAACTTTGTGGTTTGTTTGCCTAGAATAGCCAAAAGGCAACACATTTCTTACCTGTCAAAACAACCTATACAGCTGAGAAGCTTGCACAAATCTACATAGATGAGATAGTGCATTTGTACGGGGTCCCAGTTACCATAGTTTCTGATAGAGGTCCTCAGTTTACGAGTCATTTTTGGGAACGACTTCATAAAGCTTTGGGCACTCAGCTGAAGTTTAGTACATCCTTTCATCCTCATACAGATGGACAGTCTGAGAGGACGATACAAACCTTGGAGGACTTGCTTAGGGCATGTGTCCTTCAGTTTGTGGGGAGTTGGGATCTACATCTGAGCTTGATAGAGTTTGCTTATAATAACAGCTATCAGCACAGTATTGACATGGCACTATATGAGGCTCTGTATGGTAGACGTTGTAGATCTCCCCTATGTTGGTATGAAACTGGTGAATACCAACTTTTGGGTCTTGAGCTGGTTCAACAAACAACTGAGAAGATAAAGATCATACAACAACAGTTGAAAACAACCCAAGATAGACAAAAATCCTATGCTGACAAGCGTCGTAGACCCTTAGAATTCCAAGTCAGAGACAGGGTGTACCTCAAGGTTTCACCTTGGAAAGGCATCCTGAGATTTGGAAAGAAAGGGAAGTTAGCTCCTACATTTATGGGGCCTTATCCAATCATTGAAAGGATGGGAAAGGTAGCCTATAAGTTGGAGTTACCACCTGAACTGCATAGATTGCATCCGGTGTTCCATATATCTATGATGAGGAAGTGTCATCCTGACACCGAGTTAGTTCTACAACCTGTGGAGGTAGAACTAAATGATGACATGTCTTATGTTGAAGGACCTGTGTTAATTCTTGATAGAAGAATCAAGAAGTTGAAAAAGAAAGACATTAGTCTTGTGAAAGTTCTCTGGGATCACCGTGGCATTGAAGAAGCGACCTGGGAACTAGAGGATGAGATGAGGAGGAAATATCCTACTCTTTTCTCTTAATGTTTTGTTGATGATTTCGGGGACGAAATCATTGTAAGGGGTGGATAAACTTTAAACCAATTGACCCAGAGACAGGTTACATCACAGATCGTCATCAACAACAAGTTGCTATATATGATGTAGATCGTAGGTGGTAGTAGTTCCTTATGGCTCCAATGAATTATAATAGAATGGTCATAACCATTGCGTATGTTTATTATTGCATGTTTTTATGTGGTTGTAACATGTATAAGATACATACTATAAGTATGTGGTGATTGGATATGTATATGTATATAAATATAAAATCCCTCAATATAGTATTAAGTCTTAGATGATTTCCATAAGCAACACACATAAAAACCTGACCAAAAGTGTAAGTTACACCAAAGTATGGTGCGTTGTCCATATCGTAGAAGTGTGATGGTGTAAAAACTCGATCCTTATGGTCAAATATTTACAAAATAATATCAGAAATATAAACAATCTATATTACAATCATGTTTTTACATCAGAGTCATGGAAGCTTTAAACATAATATTACAAGATTAAGAAAAAAGAATTGACTCCTATTTAGTCTTCAATAGTGGACAACTGTTGCACACCTCTTCCTATCCTTCTTTGTATCAGTCGTCCATGAGTTCCTAAAGGAAAAAACCACACATGGAACCCATTGAAGGGAAAATAAAGGTCATCTATGCTGGGACTAAATCCAATTATTGAGCTATTGTAAAAATAAAGAGTTATGAGATCAAAACTAGGTAAGATTGCTTGATGGACTATGTGAATAAAAAGAGATAATCTAGTTACCATGCTAGTTTCAGAAAGGTACAATAATTCAAAGTGGTAACTAGAAAACAATAAAGAGATTCTCAAACTAATATAAAGATATCCAATTATTCAAAATGCAAGGATTTATCAATTGGCACAATCAATCTAATATTTTGTCTTCACCATTGGCTAGGTGCCTAGTGTTCTCCCCTCTATGAGAGAATGACACTTCAACTGTGGGGGTAACCAGTACTAGGGGACCTCCAATTGTCCATTATCCACTATGTAGGGTTGGGGGTCGTGACCCTCCAAATCTAATGAGCCAAAGCTCTTCGCCAATATTTTGAATTTTTGTGCCAATATCAAAATCTAACAATGTTTCAATTTCTAAACAATATTCAATATCCAATTTAGTCGTGGTGAACTTCAAAAAAAAAAGGAAAAGGCTAACAAAATTGGTTCACCACTTTACAATATTATTTATATATAACTCAAGGGGGGGGAATAGTTCAACAAAAGAATAGAGAATTCAGTACCTTAAATTAGAGGTAAGCAAATCCGAGTATTGTAAGTATGGGATTCCAAGAGTCAATCACAAGGGATCTGTAGTGCATAGTAACAAAGACTACGATTGGCTTGGAGTCAATTTCAAGTTTTGTTTTGTTATTCATGACGAGGGCTTTCCATTACTCTCATTTCTAGGATTTCTAATTGCTTTATGTATATAATTGATCTTAAATATAAGTGTATATAACCATAGTATTAATTACGTAAACAGTGCTATCATAATCATATAATTATATCTCATCTTATCAAGGATCATATGTCCATATATACATATAGGTTCCTGGAAGGGGTATATGTATAGTTTAAAGGTAAGAGGTCCATTTAATACAACTTACCATTCTTATCTCTTTATAAGATGGAACTCTCCATTATATGTATCATTAGTAAGAATAGTAAATTTGACACCAACAATTGAATAGTTTAAACCATGGATTCTATTAATTTGATATTTTATTGATTCCCTTTGACTTCTAATGATATATCATTTCCTTTATATAATCATCTAGATCATACATATATGCATTGGATAAGATCATGACATACTTAGGTTATGATATACAATCAAAATTATGGTTTCCATATTGATTTCCTATGTATTTTACTGATCGTGGTGTCATGTGCATACCCTAACGTATTGGATAAAGATGTGAATATGTTTATGGGTCACAACTGGGTGTATTTGATAATTAGGGTAGGTTATAATGTATGTTAAACTATTCACATCCTGCTAGGTATATTTGGGTGAATTCTAACAATGTTAGTTTTCATGTTACTAGTGATTTATCTAAGTTTAAAAAGTTAGCAAGAGATTAAAGGACTAGGTGAGGGATGAAAGTACCTCTTGAATGACATGAGTAGACAGTTATTTCTCTCAGAGTCTGTGAAGACGGGACGAGGCTATGTGATTACAGGGGGGGAGTAGACGTGATTGGAGGTTTGTGGTGTGGCTGGGCTGCGAGGGCAGTAGCACCGATTGGAGACACGACCATTGGTTATTCTTTGTTCATGGTTCATGGAGTCCGGGATGCCAAGGGGTCAGGGCAGATATGAGGTTATGTGGGACCAGTGAGGTCTGGATAGCAAAGGTGTCGGTGTATTGACCCTGCAATGATGCTTGCAGCTCTGATGCTGTCATTGATGAGAAGGTGGAGGAGCATGGATGTAGGGGTCGTGACCTATGGATGGAGACTGCAGTCCAGTGCAGTTCGTTGGTGTAGCAGGTCGGGAAGGGGAAGGAGGAGCAGGTGGCATATTGTAGATCGTCGCTGATGGCCACAGAGTTGTAGGTTGCTGGTTGGTCCCTATGTTAGGGTCTAGGACTTCTTATCGGCGGCGGAGAGCTTGAAATTGGTGTGTAAGCGGGAGAAGAGAGGACTTCTGATGGTCTCCAAAACAAGAAGACTCCAGTTCTGATGGGTGTCGCCGCTGATGGTGATTCCTAGGTGTTGTCGTGGCGATGGGTAGAAGAGGTGCTGGTGAGCTTTGATTTGTCAGAGTTGCAGGCCACTGTCAAGGGATTGAAAGAGTTCAGAAAGGACCGCCATTCCCTGGCGAGGAGGGAAGCAGGGAGCGTCGGGGTAAGGTTGGTGATCGGCGTAGGAGGAAAGGTCTCGCTCGGTTTTCTACTGGTCGGGGTGAGTACAGAGCGTTGCTCTTTCTTATGGTGCATCGGGTTGCTCCCTGCGGTGGCGGTGAAGAATCATTGGGCAATGGTCATTGTGGTGATGGATCGCTGGCTGTCATCTGTAGGTCACCGGGGCTGGGAATACTAGGGCTTTGGGTGTATTTGAGGAGGAGGGATTTGATGTGGGAAAATGGAGGTGTCGGGTCTTTGTAACGGCCGGTGTCAGCGGCGTTACACATAGGGTGCATGAGGATTTTTTTCAGATGGGATAACCAGATCAGTCTCTATATAACTGTCGGTCTTTATCATCATGGAGAGGGAGACGAGTTAGCTTTTACCTCTCAACTCACCGTTTTACTAATTATTAAGTCCTTCATTTTAATCTATTTATGTTTCCTTGAAAATCTTGGTTTAAGGTCCAAGTATTTATGAAGTTATTTGCTAAAGGTTTTAACACCGTAATTAATGAATCCATTTTGATCTCAATATTTAGTATTGCAATTTTAGATCCAAAGCCATTATTTCTAAATTCAAGAGTAAGACATGAATGCAAGGTCAAATTTAAAATATCTACGAACAATTGATTCTAATCAAAATACTTGACATGACATTGGTTCACGGAACAAAACAAAGGGGGCTATTTTGTAAATGTTTCTCATAGAGAGGAAAGATGATTCATTTAGACACAAGGAATTTTATCAAAGACTAATTAAAATTGCATAACATGCTAGTTGATCAAAATGGCCAAATGAGACTTCAAATGAAGGACTAATTTGAAGTTGTGACGAATTCTAGCTCAAATTAGATTTAGTACTAAAAATTGAGTACGTTACAACTGTCCACCCCTTAAAAGGATGTTGTCCTCAAAATCGGCACATACATGGTCTATGTCGAGCAATACTCTCCATTCCTTGAATGGATTCCACTAGGAATCTAAATGGGCACATCAACTACAACACAGTAACTTTCACTCTCTTAAACCCTAACTCTAGGTTTTAAAGGTTCCATATGACTCTCCTCTAAGGGTTTTTTCATACCTCCATGTTTGTGACTTAGCTCGAGAAATTATCGTTAAAATCCAATACATCTCTCCTTTTTGACATATAATATTATAAAGAAAATAACTTTTCGATGAAAAAAAAACATTTCGATGCAAAACTAAAATTGGCAAAAATCAATGCGATTACTAAGTCACAATCATCTCTAACTAACATTCCCCGTACTACCTACTTGACTCAACTATTCACTTATGATATAGGGAATAAGGATCTCATTCACAAATTTGAATTTGGGCTTCTAATTTCATGATCACATTCCCGAATACTAGGTTGTTCATATTTTTGACACCTCAACTCATCTCTACTAATATGGTGATGTTTAATCTTCATCAACTGGTGAGTCATATGACTTTGTGAAAATTACCTCCACCTAGAGATATTATTTCTATTTAACTACACAAGTCTAGAAGGACTGATGTTGGTTCTAAACTACTTGACTAAGTTCTAAGTATGTTAGTTTTTTTAACTCTAACTTTCAAAAGACGTGCATGAGTGTCGACTGTTTATGGCTCTGATACCATGTTATAAAGACTCGATCTTTACAGTCAAATATTTACAAAATAATATAAGAAATATAAACAATCTTTATTACAATCATGAATTTACATCAGAATCGTGGAAGCTTTAAACATAATACTATAAGATTAAGAAAAATGAATTGACTCCTATCTAGTCTTCAATAGAGGACAACTCCTGCACGTCTCTTCCTATCCTTCTTTGTATCACCCATCCATGATTTCGTGAAGGAAAAAAACCACGCACATACCCCATTGAAGGGAAAATAAAGGCCATCTATGCTGGTACTAAATCCAATGATTGAGCTGTTATAAAAAATAAAGAGTTATGAGATCAAAACTAGGTAAGATTGCTTGATGAACTTTGAGAATAACAAGAGATAATCTAGTTACTATGCTATTTTCAGAAAGGTAAAATAATTCAAAGTGGTAACTAGAAAACAATAAAGAGATTCTCAAACTAATATCAAGAAATCCAATTATTCAAAATGCAAGGATTTATCAGTTGGCACAATCAAGCTAATCTTTTGTCTTCGCCAGTGGCTAGGTGCCTAGTGTTCTCCCCTCTATGAGAGAACGACACTTTGCCTGTGGGGGTAACCAGTACTGGGGGACCTCTAATTGTCCATTATCCACTACGCAGGGTTGGAGGTTGTGATCCTCCGAATCTAGTGAGCCAAAGCTCTTAGCCAATATTTCAAATTTTTGTGCCAATATCAAATCTAACAATGTTTCAATTTCTAAACAATAATCAATATCCAATTTAGTCGTGGTGAACTTAAAAAAAAGGCTAACAAAATTGGTTCACAATTTTACAAAATTATATATATAACTCAATAGGGAGGCAAATAGTCCAATAAAAGAATAAAAAATTTCGTACCTTAAATCAAATGTAAGCAAATCTGAGTATTGCAAGTATGGGATTCCAAGAATCAATTACAAGGGATCTGTAGTTCATAATAACAAAGATTACTATTGGCTTGGAGTCTATCAAGTTTTGTTTTGTTAGTCATGACTAGGGTTTTCCATTACTCTCATTTCTAGGATTTCTAATTACTTTATGTATATGATTGATCTTAAATATAAGTGTATATAACCATAGTATTAATCACATAAATAGTGCTATGATGATTATATAATGATATCTCATCTTATCTAGGATCATATTTCCATATATACATATAGGTTCCTAGAAGGGGTATATGTATAGTTTAAAGGTAAAAGGTCCATTTAATTCAACTTACCATGATTATCTCTATATAAGACAAAACTCTCCGTTATATGCATCATTAGTAAGAATAGTAAATTTGACACCAACAATTGAATAGTTTAAACCATGGATTCTATTAATTTGATCTTTTATTGATTCCCTTTGACTTCTAATGATATATCATTTCCTTTATATAATCATGTACGCGGCTGGTTCCAGAGTTTATCCTTGGCTGGGTGGGGTCCAATAGCGGCCGATCCCGGGAGGGGTTACTCGTTATCAAAAAAAAAATCACCACATACTTAGGTTATGATATACATATACAATTATGGTTTCCATATTGATTTCCCTTATATTTTAAGGATCTTGGGGTCATGTGCGTACCCTAACGTACTGGATAGAGATGTGAATATGTGTATGGGTCACGACTGGGTATATTTGATAATTAGGGTAGGTTATGATGTATGTTAAACTATTCACATCCTGCTAGGTATATTTGGGTGAATTCTTACAATGTAATTTTACGTTACTAGTGATTTATCTAATTTTAAAAAGTTAGCAAGAGATTAAACGACTAGGTGAGGGATGAAAGTACCTCTTGAACAACATGAGGAGTAGATAGTTATTGCTCCCGGAGTCTGCAAAGACGGGACGAAGCTGTGTGATTACAGGAGGGGAGTAGACGTGATTGGAGGTTTGTGGTGTGGCTGGGCTGCGAGGGCAGTAGCACCGATTGGAGACACGACCATTGGTTCTTTTTGGTTCAAGGTTCATGGAGACCGGGATGCCAAGGGGTCAGGGCATATATGAGGTTATGGGGGACCAGTGAGGTCAGGATAGCAATGGTGTTGGTGTAGTGACCCTGCAACGATGATTGCAGCTCTGATGTTATCATTGACGAGAAGGTGGAGGAGCATAGATGTAGAGGTCGTGACATGTGGCTGCCGACTGCAATCTAGCGCAGGTCGTTGGCGTAGCAGGTCGGCAAGGGGAAGGAGGAGCAGGTGGCGTATTTCAGATCGTCACTGATGGGCCACAGAGTTGCAAGTTGCTGGTTGGTCCCTATGTTGTGGTCTAGGACTTCTTGTCGGCGGCGGAGAGGTTGAAATTGGTGTGTAGGTGGGAGAAGAGAGTACTTCCGATGGTCTCCAAAACAAGAAGACTCCAGTTCTGATGGATGCCGCCGCTGATGGTGATTCCCAGGTGCTGTCATGGCGACGGGTAGAGGAGGTGCTGGCGAGATTTACTGGGCTGCGGGCTTTTATTTGTCAGAGTTGCAGGCCACCGTCAAGGGAATGAAAGAGTTCAGAAAGGACCGCCATTCCCTGGCGAGGAGGGGAGCAGGGAGCGTCGGGGTTAGATTGGTGATCGGCATATCAGGAAAGGTCTCGCTGGGTTTTCTACCGGTCGGGGTGAGTGCAGAGCGTTGCTCTTTCTTATGGTGCATCGTGTTGCTCCTTGCGGTGGCAGTGAAGAATCATTGGGCAATGGTCATTGTGGTGATGGATCGCTGGCTGTCATCTGTAGGTCGGCGGGGATGGGTATGCTAGGGCTTTGGGTGTATTTGAGGAGGAGGAGGAGGGATTTGATGTGGAAAAAGGGACGTGTCGGGGTCTTTGTAACGGCCGGTGTCAGCGGCGTTACACGGAGGGGCATGAGGTTTTTCTCGGGAGACGGGATAACCAGGTCAGTCTCTATATAACTGTCGTTCTTTATCATCATGGAGAGGGAGACGGGTTAGCTTTTACCTCTCAACCCACCGTTTTACTAATTAAGTCCTTCATTTTAATCTATTTATGTTTCCTAGAAAATCTTGGTTACGGGTTCAAGTATTTATGAAGTTATTTGCTAAAGGTATTAATACCGTAGTTAATGAATCCATTTTGACCTCAATATTTAGTATTGCAAATAGATCCAAAGCCATTATTCCTAAATTCGAGAGTAAGACATGAATGCAAGGTCAAATTAAAATGTCTAGGAACAGTTGATTCAAATCAAAATACTTGACATGACATTGGTTCACGGAACAAAACAAAGGGGCTACTTTGTAAATGTTTCTCATAGAGAGGAAAGTTGATTCATTTAGACACAAGGAATTTAATCAAAGAGTACTTAACATTGCATAACATGTTGGTTGATCAAAATGGCCAAATGAGACTTCAAATGAAGGGATAATTTGCAATTGTAATGAATTCTAGCTCAAATTAGATTTAGTACTCAAAATTGAGTATGTTACAGATGGTAGATATGTAAATTTGCCAAAGTAGGGTGCATATTCTATCGTGTTGGCTTTTGGGTTATGCTTAAATTGGTGATCTTAATGAAATTAAGTACGTAGAAGTATGAAGATAGATTGTGACAAAGAGTTGTGCACAATATATCCGAGAGTTGCATGTAGGAGCAATTGACAAAACTTGCTTACCTAAATAGTCAAGTTGTGGGTGATCAGTCGAAACTGACTCATGATTTGATGAAATATTGATCTTGGCTCAGTAGAAGAATGTACGATACAATTTTCTGAATTTAGACATGAGAGATATCAATTTGAATAAAATATTGCGAGTGATAATTAATTAAAGGCCTAATCAAATATCATCAAATTTTATTTTAATCAAATCAAGTCAAAAGTATTTTGACAAACTATATATTTTCTTTTGTAGAATCAAATGATGACAAATAACATGTTTTCCTTACGATCGGTCCTTGAGAAGGACAAGTTGAATGGGAATAATTTTCATGACTGGTTTAGGATGCTTAGAGCTGTTCTCACACAAGAGCGCAAGCTCTATGTCATAGAAACACTAGACTAGATGAACTTGCTCCAAACTGTGCCTAAGGCTGACAAGGATGCTTATAAGAAGCACTCTGAGGATGTCGTAGATGTCAAATGCATGACAATGTGCTCAATGAACTATGAGTTGTAGAGACAACATGAGAATATGGATGTGATTGAGATGGTAACACATATTAAGTACATGTACCAAGATCAAGCAAGATAGGAGAGATATGATGTCTCCAAGATATTGTTCAAGTGCAACATGGTCGAAGGAGATCCAATAGGTCCCCATGTGTTCAAGCTTATTGGGTATGTGGAGAACCTTGCGAGAGTGGGATTTCCCTTGGGCCAAGAGTTGTCCATTGACGTGATTCTACAGCCATTGCTAGAGTCATATACTCAGTTTGTCATGAGCTATAACATGAATAATTTTGACAAGCCAGTGTCAGAGTTACTTGGCATGTTGAGAACAGTTGAAGTGCAAATGAAGAAAGACAAGCTTAAGGCAAAGGAAAAGCTAACAAGAGTTCTAAAGCTAGCTCGAATCCCAATTCTTCTACACTCAAAGAAAATGGAGGGGTTACCAAGTGTAACGACCCCGCCCCCCGGTAACCCCCAATTAAGGGAGACCCGATGGTCAGAGCCGTTTTCAATTAACAGGATCAAAGGTTCAACATATAATCAACAATAATTATGAAATTCTACTAACTAAACAGGAATTGGGTACAAAAATTAAAACTTTACTTACCTTTTTAAAACTTGGAAATCTAACTATCCACAGCTTGAATTACTCTATCTAATCCTCCTTGCACTTTATTTCTTAATTTCACGATGTGTCACTTTACTGTTTGTGTTTTCAGGATTTTACCTAAAACGCCGACAAACAAAACATCGATCAGCAATTACTGGTATGTGGAGGCAACTGAAATTTCACAATTAAGTCTAACAATTTAAATATTGCAATCAAGATAATTAGCAAGTCAATTTACATTTTCCATGTGTCCATCCCCTTTTTCCCTAACCCTAGAATTGACTTAAGGCCACCTTCTCAATCCTGAGCTTGGTGTCTGGGAGTCACCTCTCATGGTGCTCCATAGTCATGCCTCATTGACCACCTTCTCATTCCCGAGCTTGGTGTCTAGGGTCACCTCTCATGGTGCCCATTGGTCTACCCTCCTGGGCCTGACCTTTATGGCATCTTCCATCAGGGTGGCATGTAGGTACGGGAATACATATTTAATTTAAATTGTGATAGTCATAGTCACTTTATAATTGCAATATGAACATCCAAACAATTTAGTTGCATTCAATGCGATTAAACATCTGAGAATCCGTCGAGAAACTAAAGAATTTATTCATAATTAACCACATACCTGTAAAGCAGACTTGAATGCAGAAATAACCAATCAATCAGGATTCAAGCAAGCACACACACAATTTTCCTGAAAAAGGCATCCTATTTCCCTATCATTAATTTCGTCATCATCATCTATCACTCCTAGTTGTCTTCTAGGGTTATTACTCCTTTTTAGGGTTTTACCCATAATTTAGGGTTTCACTTCCTTTTTATTACTTTTACCTTACTTTTATCAAAAATCCATCAAACCCTAATTATTTTCCATTAAGGTCCTTAAGATCAGGCTTGGACCACTAAAACCCTAATTTTCATATTACTATATCTTTTCTTTTCTTTTTCTCTAATTTAGGGTTTCTAAGCATCTTAACCATTATATTAAGTTTAAAACCCTAAACTTTGCAATTCTATTATCCAAAATAGGTTAACAACCATCTTAATCATTAATCAAGTTAGACATGCTCGAATTAACCTAACTGCAAGATTAAAACCATCTTTAGTTAACAATTAGGGTTTTCTAATTACAAATTAACACTTTTCCCATCAAATTATATACTTTTACAAAGATATACAGATTTAGATGTCCAAACCATTTTTAACACATTCCCCATATTTTCATGATCATTTTTCATGTATTAACTTCCCCCATCCGAGGTTCCTAGCTCAAGATACGATTTTTAACAAGAAAACTCTTTTTATTAATTTACTTGCTATTTTTAGAAAAACGAGAGGCGTCGGATCCGTGGTCCGCTGGTCCACTCAGGATCCAGCATCCTGGATCGCGCGCGCCCACAACGATCAGCAAAAGGATTCAAAAGACGGAATTGTCCTTACCAGATAACGCGGCGCGGAGGGACAAATTTGTAAAAGACCAAGTTGGTCTTCGTCTTCTACCTCGCGCGAGGGTGTAGCTTCGATGGTCAACCTATGAGTTGACTTCGGGCTCCAGACCTCCTGTGGGAAAGCTGAGGGTACAGGGAGCTTCGTCTCCCTCATCCGAAGATGAAGACGCCCCTAATTGTCCACCCGAACCTCGCCAAGGCCACCCCCTGCTCGCCGGATTCCGGCAGGGTCTGCGGTGTCGACGAGAGTCTAGGTTAGGGTCGTTGGCGCAATTGAAAGTGCGGAATCCATCCTTGCCTTCCGCCGTAGAGTTTGGTCTAGCAATTAGGGATGCTGGTTTCCTCTACAACCATCCCCTATATATAGGGTCGAGCAAGATCCTGCCGAGTTAGGCGTTTCCTAAAACGACGACCAAACTCAGCAAAAATAGGGAGGAATCTTCGCGATTTCCTCTCCTGAGTCCAATGGGACCAAAACCAGGCTGGCATGTCCACTAGTTTGTGAGAAAACCAGGTGAGAAAGTCTCCCTGGAACCTGCAGATTCCCAGTCCGGTTGGGACTTTAGATGATGATTGTCCATCGTTGGATTAAGATCCAACGGATCTCATCGCCCACGATCAAACATAAGAGAAACAATTTATTGCTTTTATTCAGAATAATTCCCAAATTGGTGAAATCTTGGAAAATTAATATCTCCCAAACCATAACTCCTATTTATCTCAAATTTTAAGGGAACGTTCCTTTAATTATTGCCTAGCTTTGTACGAAATTTGGGAAACAAAAAGCAATGGATGAGAAGACTTCCTTCTCTCCCAAGTTATCTTATTAATTAATCCAAATTAAATTATATTCCTTCTTCCTTTGTGATTATCTTGTTGTTTTGGGTCCCTTGGACCTCAAGAAATCATAAAGGCACGAATTCCCATATTAGGGAATATTGGTTTGCCTTTATCTTCTTTTAATTGTCAATTTCTCATATTTCTCTTTTATTAATCAATTTCTTTTCCTTTTTATTTCTCTCTTCTTTTCAATTGGGCTCAATGGCCAACAAAGCCCAACATCAATCAATCAAGGCCATTTCATATGAAATCTATTGCAAATCAAATAAAAAGATTCCTTTTATTTATTAAAAGAGAATTACATCCTTCATTACATATTCAAGAAATTGAGGTTATAACACCAAGGGAGACAATTGTTACCATTTTCACCAACTATGACATTGGAAGAGAAATTACCCTCTCTATCTTGAGGAACTACGGAAGAAAGAGGGGATAGAAATCTCCACTTTAGGTATATATGTTATTGAGATAAATCTATCTACATCTTCCTCTTGGGTACTAGATACTGGATGTAGATCTCAAATATGTTCGAATAAGCAGGATCAAAAAAGAAGTAAGCTGTAATACCCAGGCCCACTATCCAAAACACTAGTAGAGTTTTAGGAATGATGACTGGCCCCACACACCACCACTAGCCTTAACTGCACACTTTGTCCTCACTCACACACAAGCTAGGATAAAATTCCCAACTGGTCACCCATCCTAGTACTACTCCAACCCGAGCACGCTTAACTATGGAGTTATTTAGAGATGCACTCCCTAAAAAGGAGGTTTACCTTGGTGATATGGGTAGTCCAATCATCCCTTTTAAGATGATTTTATCCGAGACTTCAAATCCTAGGATGTTACAATCTTCCCCACTAAGAATCTTGACATCCTCGTCATGGCTCAACTATATGGCCTCATAATCTCTCCCCATTCAGTGCAAACCCAAATGGCCCATGTACACCTAGCTTTGAACCACGACTACTAGCGCAAGGGTGGCTCCATCACCTCAGATAGCCCTTTCCAACATGCCTGGACACTATCGGTGCATGGGCAACTCCATCAACTCGGATAGCCCTTTCCAACATGCATGGACCGCATGGCTCAAAGACGGGCATGTTGTAAGCCCATGTGGGCCCCGCCTACTGGAGGAGAATTGGCTCTGATATCATTTGTAACATCCAAGATGATACCATTTGTAACACCCAGGACCACTACCCAAAATTCTAGTAGAGTTTTAGGAATGATGACTGACTCCACAAACCACCACTAGTCTTAACTGCGCACTTTGCCCTCACTCACACACAAGCCAGGAAAGACTTCCTGCCAGTAACCCATCTTGGTACTACTCCAAGCTGAGCACGCTTAACTATGGAGTTCTTTAGAGATGGGCTCCCTGAAAAGGAGGTGCACCTTGGAGATATGGGTAGTCCAAGCATTCCATTTACGGTCATTTTATCTGAAACCTCAAATCATGGGATGTTACATAAGACTTTACAAAAGGGTGAGGCCAAACTGTGCGTTGCAAATGGAGTAAGAGTTGCTGCCACTATAGTTGGATAGAGTTAAAGAAATGATATTTTATACATGCCATAACTTGAAACATTATTTTTGTATCTTTTATGGATAATAATGGATATGAAATTCATATAAATAATGGTCAATGTTCTATTTCAAAAGATGAATTCTTTTATGATAGTGCCCTGATGTCCTATGGTCATTATTTGTTAGATCTTAAGATAAATATCTGTAACATAAATACTAAAAGATTAAAACTCGATAACTAAAATAAAATATATCTTTTGCATTATTATCTAGGGAACATCAATGAGAATCACATCTCTAGACTCAATAAAGATGGATATCTAGGCTTTTCTGATTTTGAATGAATAGAGATGTGAGTCTTGTTTGTTGCGCAAGATGACAAAGAATCCCTTCATTGATAAAAGTGGGAGAGCTAGTGATCTATTAAGACTCATACATGTTGATGTATTTGGCCCTTTTAGAACAAATGCTAGAGGTGGGTATCAGTACTTCATTACCTTCACTAATGACTTCAGTAGGTATGGTTATGTTTAATTGTTGAAACATAAGTCAGAAAATCTAAGAAAATGTTCAAGGATTTCATGAATGATGTACTAGACCAACTTGGTAAAAGTATTAGAGGATTTTTTTCTGATCGAGATGGAGAATGCTTAAGCCAGGAGTTTGAGGACATGCTACGAGACTGTAGTATCCTGTCACAATGGACACCACCTGGAACACCACAACATAATGGTGTGTCATAAAGAAGGAATCACATATTTCAAGATATGGTGCGATCAATGATGGATTTTACCAATCTTCCGACATCTTTCTGGGGTTATTCAATTGAAATTGAAGCATTTACACTAAACTGAGTGCCATCTAAATTGGATCAAAAGACACCATATGAGATATGGACTCGAAAATGTTCCAAAATGTCTTTCATGATGATTTGGGGTGTGAAATTTATGACAAGAAAATGTTTCCTGAAAAGCTTGGCCCTAGATCAAATAAATGATATTTTGTTGGATATCCCAAGGATACTACTTGTATAACACAACTGACAATAAAGTGTTTGTTTTCAGGGATGATGCATTCCTAGAAAAGGAATTTATGTCCAAAGGAATAAGTGGGAGAAAAGTAGAAATCGAAGAAGTTTGAGACCAACAAGAAAGCACTAAACTCATAGAGGTACAAGAGGAACATAAAGAGTCGTAAATCATTGCGGAGTCTCAAATTCCTCAAATAACATAGGAGCCTCACAGATCTAGTAGGAGACGCCTTAACCCATAAAGATTTGGTTATCTGGTGACTCAAGAAGGCAATGAATTGGTCATTGATGATGAGCCAATTACCTACTTAAAAGATATTAAGGGACCAGAATGTGAGAAGTAGCTAGAAGCCATGAGATCTAAGATGGAATCCATGTATACCAACAAGTCATGGACCTTGGTGGATCCACCTGAAGGGGTAAAACCCATAGGCTGCAAGTGGGTCTTCAAGAAGAAGACCGACATGCATGGTAATGTAAAAAATTACAAAGGTCGATTGGTTACAAAGGGTTTCGAACAAGTTCAAGGTTTTGACTATGGTGAAACCTTTTCACCAATTGTCATGGTTAAGTACATCAACATCATGCTTGTCATTATAGCTTATCATGACTATGTGATTTGGCTAATGGATGTTAAAATTGCATTCCTTAATCAGAATCTTCTTAAGGATGTGTATATGACACAGCTTGAGGGTTTAAAAATCCAAAGGATGTGAATAAAGTTTGTAAGCTACAAAGGTCAATCTATGGATTAAAGAAAGCATCTCGGAGCTAGAATCTTTGATTTGAAAAAATAGTCAAAGAGTTTGTCTTAAGTTAAAATTTTGATGAAGCATGTGTTTACAGGAAGGTTAGTGGGAGCAGATTGTATTCCTCATATTTTATGTGGATGACATATTATTGATGGGGAATGACATACCTTATTTACAAATGATAAAGACTTCGCTTGGAAATACATTCTCTATGAAGGACTTGGGCAAAGTATCCTATATCCTAGGAATCAAAATCTATAGAGATATATCTGGAAGGCTTCTTTGACTAAGTCAATTCATATGCATTGACATAGTGTTGAAGAGGTTCAAAATAGAGGACTCCAAGAGAGGAAACCTACCCATATATTATGGTGTTTCTATCTCTAGAGATCAATGTACCAGTTCTTGTTAAGAAAGGGAACACATGAGTAAGACTACATATGCATCAAAAATTGGATCTATTATGTACTCAATGTTATGTATTCATCCTGATGTCTCATATGGCTTGAGCATAACAAGAAGATATTAGTAAGATACCAGTGATGCTCACTACACTGCCATGAAGAACATCCTTAAGTACTTGAAAAGAAATAAGGATTGGTTCCTTATCTACAATGGTGAGGAAAATTTGGTGATAAAAGGTTACATTGATGCGAGCTTCCAAACTTACAAAGATGATTATCGATTGCAATCAGGAATTTTGTTTTACCTCAACAACGATGTTGTAAGTGGAAGAGTTTCAAGCAAGATGCAATTGTAGATTCTAAAATAGAGTCTTAGTATATTGCTACATCCAATGCAGAAATGAAGTTGTATGGAACAAGAAGTTCATTTATGAACTTGGAGTGGTTCCAAGCATCAACAATACAATTGAGCTATATTGTGACAAAAATGGAGCTATTGCACAAGCTAAGGAACATAGATCACATCAATGTTCCAAGGTAGTTCCATCTTGTACAGTGAGGAGATGTGAAGATTTGTAGAGTGCCAACCGAAAGAAATATTGCGGACCTCTTGACAAAAGCACTTTCATAGAAGAAGCTTGATGGTCATGCCAGATCACTTGGGATTAAGTTCATGGGTGATTGGATATAAGTGTAAGTGGGAGTCTGTTAGTATGTATTCACAAAGATCCAATCATATGATGATAGTCATGGCATAGCTTGTAAATGATTTGATTAATATCAAAGGAAATCTTCCAATTTATTCGGTTTTATTCAGCTACAAGATAATTATGTAACATAATATATGTCTAAAGAATGATATTACTCAATGACATATGTCTTTTGGTTGAGGACCTGAACGATGAGATCATACATATGTCAAGAGTATATATATTATTGCTATGTACCTAGTCAGATGTTATTGTGGAAGCTACATAGATAACAATAACACATAAGACTAGTGTGTCTGTTGGTTGATGACAAAATCTCATTAGTCATGATATGCGATATCAAACGGAACACATAGAAACTTTTTAGTGAACAATGTAGATGATGGGATTTGTCCCTCCTAAAGGAGTATGATATCCTGGACACTTGATAAGCGGTTCTTGGAAATGTGTGGCCATGCTCATCTAAGTCAATATGTGATATTGAGCTTTCACATATCTAAGACAGTCTTCTCTGGTTCAAGGAACATGGATTCAATGTTGAAGAGGATGATGATGTAATAACCCTGACCTGGGTTATGGCTTAACCGTAAAAGTTTTTCCTAAGCAAGTTATTTACAAACTATTGTAATCTTTTGAAAAGTAATTAAGGCTCTTTGTGAAGTTTATTTTCAAATTTGAGCTTATTTGCAAACTATGTGTGCATTATATGACAGTCTGTGTGAAAAGTGCAATTTACCCAAGATGACGGGTTACTTTGCAATGTGTCACATGTTGAATGTGTCCTAAGTGTTTTAATATCATAAGAGAGAGAATGATGCTAAGTGGTAGCTTGTGGAAAGCTTAATTTTCAAGTATTAAGCTTGTTCGAACAATGCTAGTGGCTTGTGTACCAATTTTGGTACAAATTGTAATTCACCCAAATTGTAGGGTTGATATGCAAATTACCACCTCTAGTGTGCCCTACTCCCTCTATGTATAATTTAGAGGAGAGATAAACAAGGAGGTGCCATGATTGAACCACTTTTGAGTGATGGTACTCTTAGTGATGAAAAGACCAAGAAAGAATTGAAGGTGAAGCCCATACTTGAGCTATATCGAGTTGTAGACTTGGAGTGGGAGTCCCTATCAGCCAAGAGGCCATAGAGGGAGTCTCATATCAGTTTTTGGACTCTTGAAAAAGTCCATGACGACCTAAGAACCTCAGGGAGGTAATCCATGATGGGTTATGTGATGGAGTGGACTTTTAGAATCCTAAAATGTCCAATGATTTAAGTGAAAGCATAAGGTTGAGATAGATTGAGGGTTCCAAGCTTTTGACAAAGTAGGTGTGTTGTTTGATGTTGATATTATGATTAGGATCCTTAATTTTATGTCTTTTTGAGGTATTTAATGGAATGGTATAATAGATGAGTTTTGTCACCAAACTTGAATAGAAGGTAGATCGATAGGTATGGAAGCCATGGTTAAAATTTGGTGGCATTTGGATGTTCCTAGAGGACGTTATTTAGGTTGAAATTCGTGAAATAATGTGTACATGTGAGGATTCATTGACCTAAGTCATGGAATTAATGCAGTGTCACACACCACTAGTTGAGCCGGGATTCATGGCCGAATCCTAGACCTTTCTTCTTTCGATCTAGCGATTGTCAGGAGCTGCAGACTGGCTAAGTGAAGGGGCTATCCTCAGCCCTTAGATTATGATCTGAGGGCAACCAGATTGTCTCCTACCTTGTGGTTAGAGCAAGGTAGTGGGGCAGCTGACCCCGCGACCACCTCGGCCACCACTCGTCCAGATCGCGGGTTGAGGGGGGTGGGTAGTAGCCGAGGAGTTGGGTTTGTCTCCCCCTTACAAATCGTTTGACACCCGGAGCAGCTCATTTGGCAAAGAGATCAGGGAGAAAGAGCTCCCGCTCCTCTCCATCTCTCCACTGAGATGAGCAAGTTTGGTCAAGAGGAAGGGAATGGAGTTAGAAGGTTATCTGAGGAAGTCAAAGAAGGAGAAAGCAAGCACGAAGTCAGGGGAGTTCGCCCAGGTATCTGTGTGCCCAAATCGTGAAGCTTTTCATGGTGGACGAAGCCAACCTGGCCAGAAAAGAAGGCGGATCTCGGAGACAGGTACACTGAGATCCTCGATATAATTTAGGGCCTAAGGCAAGTTCATGGAGGAGTTTTGAAGCTTTTGGAAGCTTTGGATGTGTGAGAGGATGAGAGGGGTGCCTTTTCCCTTCGTGCTCCACCACAGAAGCAGCTAGCAGCGGCGCTCCTGCCCAGATGGAGGTTTAGAGCCGCAATCAAGGGGAAAAGTAGCCGTGGAGGCTTGTCCTAAGTTGGCGAAGTTGATCATGGCATTGGAAGCGGTAGAGGATCCCTGCAACTCTACTGCTTGCACGCCGGAGCCAAGCTGCGCGGCGGTGCCCGCGTGAAACAGAGTCCCGCTGGGACTCAGCGAGCGCGTGAGAAAGGAACGGAGGAAAACAGAGCCCGACTGGCTGAAAGAGATGTGAACCGGGTCTAAGACGAGAAGGCCGGACCGACTCAGGCCATGAGCAGCGCCAAACCTGAAGGCCACGTGGCGGCACGGGATTCGTCCGAAAAGGTAAATATCTCAGAAATGTTCAGATCTTCGATAATTTGTAGAAATTAGCTCGAGTATCAAAAAAATACAAACAAGATACCATTTTTCTCAGAAAAATGAGTAGAACACATTAAAAAGATCATATCAGCCTTTTTATGCTTAAATCACAATGATATCATGTAATATGTGTAATGCTTGTTTAATGGATAATAAATATCAAACGATGATAGACAATTATGAGAAAATGTCAATAAGTCTATAATCATGTCTATAATGCATATGATGTTAGATATGGTCATGATGATGCACGAAATCATATAATATGCTCAATATGGATAATTAGGGCAAATAACCCTAAAGAAAATGTAGAAAATACATTAATGATCAATAAATGATGAAATTTATAGAGTAAGCTCATATCCATATTTGGAACCTCAGATTTAATGATGAGATCATGATGATGCATATAATTCATGTTATATGAAGTTGACCTTTAATACATGGTTTAAAACCCTAATCTTGGTTAATGGTGTAACCTAGGGTTAATTAATGTGCACAAAAATGCTATGGAAGATAATGTTCAGATAATGAATCATAATCTGGAAAATGACATCAGTATGATAATTCTAAGACAGGAATGCAAGTAATGATGAGAATATCCTAATGAGTTAAGTAAACCCTAAAATGGATACGATTAGGGTTAAGATGAGAGGTAAGATGATAAGAACCTGATGATAGTATATGATCTTGTCTTGATCAGGTTTAGAAAAGATATGGCTGACATCAGGAATGTGGTATAGATTAGGATATCTCTTTGGAAGGTACGCCATTACCTTTTACCTGGCTTATTATACAATATGTCTGTGTTATATGTGTAGTAAAATACTTGGCATATGATATTGGATGAAATGATTGTTCTTGTATGATATGTTGCATGATCTTCCATACTTATTGCTATGAACACATGAAACATAATATATCTGTTCCATTATATCTAAGCACTTCAACTCTTTGGTAGTAAAGTGCTGGAAAACAAGTACTTCAACTCTTTGGTAGTAAAGTACTTGGAAGTGATCCAACTCTTTGGTAGTAGATCACATTGTGAAATGATCCAACTCTTTGGTAGTAGATCACATTGTGAAATGATCCAACTCTTTGGTAGTAGATCATAAAGGCCTTAATGCATTCAACTCTCAGGTAGTAAATGTGTCACGACCATCTCACGAAAACAAGATTAACTAATGCGGAAGCGTTCATCAAGAAGCGGATTAGCAAAAATCACTAAAAATTAAAACTTTTTGCAAAGAGATCGACACATAGGAAATCTTTTCCAAAAAATGCCATTGTATATCATATACATTCTATTTCAAACGTACATATCCTGTACCATCTCTTTCCAGAGACTACAGCGTCAGCTGCCTTATAAACATATATGCAGGCAACATACAAATCTCGAGGCATCAAGCCAAAACCTCAGACTGATATATCAAAAACACTGACTAAAAACTCCGAGGACCTGAGAGTACAGAGACGACACGTAGGACTACTATGTATATGACTAGACAGACAATATCTCCACCTGAGATCTTATTGCTGTCCCTGCTATTGTTGTTGCTATTGCTGCTGCTCTTTCCCTGTTCTAGGGTTTCTGCTCTGCCTTTCATGCATACCTAAAAATGTTTCCCACGGGGGTGAGACAATTGTAAATTGCCCCAGCGAGAGATATAACTCTCCGCCAGAAACATTGTTATAGCAGATTATGAAATTAAACTGAGCAGGGGTTACTTTTACATTAATAGGCATAATTATTCTTCATAGAACAGAATAAGATAATCTCCATTTTCAATAAGAGCATTGCATATACCCATGGTAGACTCATAGTTCATCCATCTACATGTAATGAATACAACAGATATCAATAATCATCAATGAACTATAGATATATAACATAAATGTAACATCAGCCAAGTTCTCTAGCATAACTTATTAACACAAATGCTACAAAGAAACATGATACTTGTTACCCAAGCATCACACATGGCTCACAAGGCCATTCATATCTTGTCACCTCTCACTAGGCAACAACTTATTCACATGGTTCATAAAATCCGTACACATTGTTACTTTTATAAAGCAACAACAACATCAACGCACAAAAAGCCAATCAACATTTATTATATAAATGTCACAGCCCAAACTTGGCTATATTCATCATCTCATCATACCTGCATGGTTATTAGGCATGATAACAGTCATACAAGATATTCATCACATCATGTGATACAATAGTAACACCATCATTCCTTAACCAGGAATTTGGGTTCACTATCAAACATGATTTATCATTCCCTTTTCCCCAAATTAGGGTTAGGGTTCCCCATTTCTCATTAATTCAGACCCTCTTGAGTTAACCAACTTTATCTTGTATTAAGGTATTTGCCCTCTTAATACATTCCATCACAGAATACTTATCTCACGTGATATGGACTTATCTTAGTTTAAGGCATAACTTTATTATAAAGTTGCCTATAAACAATCGCAATGATACGCCCTCAACTAGGGTTTCACAAGGATACACCCTCAACCAGGGTTCATAAGGATACACCCTCAACTAGGGTTTCACAAGGATACACCCTCAACCAGGGTTCATAAGGATACACCGTCAACTAGGGTTTACTAATCATATATTGGATCCATGCATTTGTTATGCATTATTTATTAGTACCATTAAGGGTATCTCTCACCTAATTACATTAGGTTTCCAAAAAGGTTTGATCAATTGGACCTTCAATGACATTAGGTTTCCAATTGAATTGGGGTTTTCAATGTTGATTCCTTCAATCATTGAATTCATGGAACCAATCATCAATTGGACCTATACTCATACTTCAATTGAGTTTAATAGGTCAACCTTAAACTTATTTGACCCTCAATTGATCATCAATTAGAGTTTGATTCAATTGAATTAGGGTTTGGAATCGAAGATCCAACAACACTCATCAATGCAAGATTGGTTACTTTGAAACTATTGAACCATTATCCAAATTAGGTATGACCTGACCCCAAACGGTCTTGAGGTCGTTTGGATGACCTCCAAACGGTCTTGAGACCGTTTGCCCATCATATCACTCAAATCCAAGCCATCCAATTAAGGTTTAGATCATTGGATTGATCACCAAATCAGCATTGCATTGAATAACAACTTGGTACCTTTAGACCTTCAAACACCTAACCATACTCAACCCTAGACCTCCAAACGGTCTTGGGTGACCACCAAACGGTCTTGAGACCATTTGGATGAGCTCCAAACGGTCTTGAGACCGTTTGTCCCATCCAACCTTTGGATTCTAGTGAAAAATCACCATGGATTGGTCTATCGAGTTGATCAACAAATCAGCACTACATTGCAATATGATTAGTACCTTTGGACCTTCAATTGGTCAACTATACTTGACCCCAGACCTCAAAACGGTCTTGGGGTGACCCCCAAACGGTCTTGAGACCGTTTGGGTGATCCCCAAACGGTCTTGAAACCGTTTGGGCTAATCAGCCCAAAATCTCAACTTAACTCATTGGAATTTCAGCACTGTTTTCAATTAGGGTTTTCCTAATTGAATAGCCTTCAACTCATGATTCCTTGGGATTTAATCCCTCAAATTCGGTGAGTCAGTAGACCACATCATTAGGAACAGTAATCCCAAACGGTCAACGCTTGGTCAACGCACTCAAACGGTCTTGAGACCGTTTTCCCAAAAAGTTCAATTAAATCAGATTGAAAATCAGCACTTAATCCAATTAGGTTTCCCTAATTGATTAGGCTTCAACTCACGATTCCTTTGGAGTTAATCCCTCAAATTTGGAGGGTTATTAATAAACATAATTATGAACAGGAATCCCAAACGTTCAACGCTTGGTCAACCATGTAAAACGGTCTTGAAACCGTTTTCTCAACCAGGTCAAGTTAATCAGGTTGAAAATCAGCACATAATTCAATTCGATTGCCTAATTGATTGGCCTTCAACTCTCGATTCCTTTGGAGTTAATCCCTCAAATTTGGAGGGTTATCAGCCTACATAATTAGGAACAAAATTCCCAAACGGTAAACGCTTGGTCAACCATCTCAAACGGTCTTGAAACCGTTTTCTCCCAAACGGTTTCAAACCGTTTGCCCTTAAACGGTTTGCTGAAACCGCATAGCCAATCAAATTAAAACGATTTGGAGTAGCTATCAAAACGGTTTTGCTTGGTAATTTTCTTTGGATAAGCATATAGGATGATGTCATCGTCCCCTTCCTTCGAACAACCAAGAACAGCAACCGTTCTTTATGGAAATTGCAGCAAAGAAACAAGAGTGTATCAAATTGAAGAAATCAATCAACAAAGCATAGAGAATTGATGCAATAGCAATGTTTAAGGGTTTGAGTTATAAAACCCGCCTCCAATTGAGCTCGAAAGCTCCAATATCACGCAATCAATGGTGGATGAAGCTCTAGCAACTCCCCCTAGGCTCGTCCTCAATCTTTTGATTGCAAAAGTTGGCTAGGGTTGAAGAGGAGATCGAAATAAGAAGGAATCCATAATTTATTTTCGATTTCCACCATGAAATCAAGGAGAACGAAGGTCAAGAGCTTACCAACAGGTAGGGAGTCGTCCTCCTGCTCCTCTCTAGCTCCTTGGTCGGTTTTGCAAGCAAAGGAAAGAAGAAAATCCGAAATAGCCTTTCATTTGGCTTGAAAAAGGCACTTTTATAAGGAAATTGATGAGAGAGAAAATGCATTATTAAAATGCATTAAATTCCAAAAAAAACTTGGCCGCCTCTTCCCCCTAAACTCCATAGATACGAGGCACCTTCCTCTGCCTTTAATTACCCTTCATTATCCTCAATTTAAAGAAAAGCAAATTAAGCACCTTAATGCTTATTATATTAATATCCCATATGTGAGTGGAATTACTTTTCTTTATAATAAGGTGAGTGGAATTTCACCTACTTAAGATATTTTCGTTCCTTATCTTGGCAAAGGAACGTCCATCCTTATTCAAAATCAACCCAAAACATTTTGGTTGAAATCCCTTCCTTTATTTTTATTCATTTTTTGCCCTAAATTGGATTAGGGTTTCACTTAGGATTAAATCTTGATTATTTTAATATCAAGATTCTCTCTCCTCCAACTTAATTCCAATGAGATGCCCCTCTCATTTTCTTTGTTCTACATGATGCCAAGAAACATTAGGGACCTTATTGAAGTGGTAATTTGCATATTGAACCCTAGGTTTTGGGTAAATTGCACTTTACACCAAAATTGGGTTTTAATGCACAACATTGTCCAACAAGCTCTATCTTGGTGTCCAGACTTGTAGAAACCTTACCACTACATCATATTCATTCTTATGATGTCACAACATTAGAGGAACATCTTATCATGCAACATTTGTAATTTAACCCCTTGACTTGGGTAATTTGCACTTTAGTCCAAAATAAGCAAACATTGCTTCAACATTGCTCAAATAGGACCAAAATTGAAACATAAGTTTCTTATGAGGCCTAATTACTTTTCCCAAGATAAGATTAAGAATTTACTCAAACTTATTAGACAAAATATCTAGGGTTAATTCATAACCCATGTCAGGGATGTTAAAAAATGCATGGATGATATAATGGAAAATATGCTTAAAATATGTGTTCTCTTTTGTTGATGAACACCTTTGTTCAAGTATATGATTTTCTCATATTTCTTTATAACTGCCAAGTATTAGTTTTATCTTATTGCCAAGATATGATGACAGGTATATAAAAGACACGTAGGCGTACTCAGTACAATATTCTTGAATATTGTGCTGACGTGTACCGCATGTAATCTTTTGTTTAGGTTGTGGTTATGCTCTTGAAGATCCAGGATAGTGAGAGTTGTGTGGCGAGCTGATGTACAGGTGGACCTGTTGTCTTAAGATCCTGTAGTTTAGTTGTAGTACATGTATATGTATAGTCTGTTGTTCAATATGTAATATCAAGTGATGTAAAAATTCATATTGTAACTATATGTGGAATGGTGAACATGTGTGTATGGATTTATTATTGTTCATGTACATGTGCTACTGATTGTTTCCTTCTGACTTCCTCTGATTTTCTTCTTCTTAGCCTAGTGTGTGGGGTTTAAATTGGGATTCTCGCTGAGGTGAGGGTTTCAATTTGGATGTCACACATCAGATTAAGTTTTATAAAATCCGGGGATGTCAGAGGTGGTATCAGAGCATGAACAATAGCAAAGCTTGACATTTGCTCATTATGAAACTCAAAACTAAAGAACCTTGAACATAATAATCTTTTAGGGTTAGATAAGTCATCTTTTAGAGTTTAGATCTGACCTAGCCTCTAGGTTAGCACCTAAATGTCGGAGAACTAGGTCTAGACTGGTGCTTGTTGAGTAGCAAGTCCTTAGATGTTGTTCTTTCCTTGTAGTGCAGTGGTATGGGACGTTGCACTATTTGGAAATGATGTGCATCAAGGGAAGAGAAGCTTTAGACATATTGTGCACGTTTTCTAGAGTAGATACACTAGTCTACCCCTTGTTCTCACCCTTTTCACTAGTTTTCATGACACTGTACTCTCTACTATGTGTGGGACACTCGTTTTCAGGATTTGGTTTTGGTATCCAATCGGATCGAACTGTGATAGTTTTCTCTGACACTTGTTTTATCAGAGAAAAACTATATACTATTTTATTATATATGTATTATAGAAATGTGTTCCCACACATGTACGAGTAGGAGGTGGTCATGTAACCTACGTGAAAGTGAATGACATCAGTCTAGAAGAGAGTGTAGTTCTAGATTAGATGTCTAGAGCCTTTTTGATATATATGATAGATGAACAGATGGAATAAGTTTTGATGATATGATGTAAGCCTTATATAGATGACATAAGATGGTTCTGATGATCTATGTTTGTCTTCAAGGACTTAAGTACAGTTTTGAGGATTTGAGATAAGCTTTGATAATGCAAGTAACTAGGCTTTTATGAGATAAGATAAGCTAAGTTAAGACAAGGTTGTGAGTCAGCATGAGCCTCAAGCTCTTTTATAAAGGAGAACCTCTAGTGTTAGGACCAGTTTTGGGGTTAGCTCAAGAGAGAGAGAAACCCACAGGGAGAAGGTTAGAGAACCTAAACTCCAAGATATGAGAATTATGAGAAATATGTGATATGATATGTCCTAAACTAGACTACTCCTAAGTGATTGAGTTGAGTCACTTTATGCATGATTCCTATAGTCTTATTGAACCCTAGATGTCCTTGGGAGGACCAAACCCTAGAGACAGAAAGAGGCTGGTTATATATGTGCATATGTGAATAAGAATAGGAGTGCCTACCATCTAGGTTAGGGAGAGAGCACAAGACCCTAGAGGAGGAAGTATGTTAGTTTCTGTGAAGCCTCATGCTCGGGTTGGTGGTTTCCCACATAGGAATCTAGTGGAGTATATAAAAGAGTTTTGGGTAAGCATGTTTCATAGGTAGAGATCTATGATGAGAATATCATAGCATGTTTTGGTTTGTGCTTATGTGGCTAGAGCTAATGAAGCTATTATCTAGTGCCAATGAGGTAGATCTAAGAACCCTAGACCGAGAGGGAATATATAGTTTGTACATATGAGATACTCATATAGTATAGTGAGCTCAGAGGGACTAAGCATGGTACTACCCTCATGGTATGGGTTAGGAGAACCTCAATTGGACTAGATGAAGTTTTGATATATGTTTGACAAGCCACTCACATAGTTTGTTTAGCACAACTATGATATAATATGTGTAAGGATGTGATCTAATGTTGAGATGTTACACAGACATGCTGTGATGGAACCCTAGACATGGTTTAATAGATATCAATGTATAAATGGTTAACCATATACATGAATAAAGATGACAATGTGATTTTGTTGGTTAACTTGTGATGAATTCACTACTAAATGTTGAAATTTATTTTGAGCAATGAAATAAGATCATATGAACAGAACATGTAACATGAGGTGTCAATCTTAGTGCTTAATAAAGATGAAAAATATAGTTTGATAGTTATCACAACATAATGTTGATGACACCTTGATGTATGAGTTAATCTTAGTTAACTCCTTTAGAACATGGTAATATGATGTGGGAACCTTAATGCATGGTTAAAGATAAGGAAGCAAATCTAACATATGAGATATGTAATGACATAACCTAAGCTTCTAAACCCTTGTTTGAGCCTTCTATGGAGTGAGGTTTCACCCTCGATGCCTTTGAAACCTCGTAATAGTGCTTTGGATACATGGTTCTAGGTAACCTTTGTGGATATGTTACACATAAAATGGTGCCTACATGTGTATGATGGCAAGATAAGGTTTTCCCTGGAAGTATGAGTATGGTGTACTTTCGAGGACGAAAGTTCTTTTAAGATGTATATAATGTGAAAGATTGGATTTCTGGCTTAATTCCAAGGACGGAATTTCTTTTAAGGTGTGTAGGATGTGATGGAGTGGACTTTTGGAATCCTAAAATGTCCAATGATTTAAGTGAAAGCATAAGGTTGAGATAGATTGAGGGTTCCAAGCTTTTGACAAAGTAGGTGTGTTGTTTGATGTTGATATTATGATTAGGATCCTTAATTTTATGTCTTTTTGAGGTATTTAATGGAATGGTCTAATAGATGAGTTTTGTCACCAAACCTGAATAGAAGGTAGATCGATAGGTAAGGAAGCTATGGTTAAAATTTGGTGGCATTTGGATGTTCCTAGAGGAAGTTATTTAGGTTGAAATTCGTGAAATAATGTGTACATGTGAGGATTCATTGACCTAAGTTATAGAATTAATGTAGTGTCACGTACCACTAGTTGAGTTGGGCTACGTGGCTAAATCCTAGCCCTTTCTTCTTTCGATCTAGCGATTGTCAGAAGCCGCAGACTGGCTAAGTGAAGGGGCTATCCTCAGCCCTTAGATTATGATCTGAGGGCGACTAGATTGTCTCCTACCTTGCGGTTAGAGCAAGGTAGTGGGGCAGCTGACCCCGCGACCACCTCAACCACCACTTGTCCAGATTGCGGGATGAGGGGGTGGGGAGTAGCCGAGGAGTTGGGTTTGTCTCCCCCTTACAAATCGTTTGACACCCGGAGTAGTTCATTTGGCATAGAGATCTGGGAGAAAGATCTCCCGCTCCTCTCCATCTCTCCACTGAGACGAGAAAGTCAGGTCAAGAGGAAGGGAATGGAGTTAGAAGGTCATTCTGAGGAAGTTAAAGAAGGAGAAAGCAAGCACGAAGTCAGGGGAGTTCGCCCAGGTATCTGTGTGCCCAAATCGTGAAGCTTTTCATGGTGGATGAAGCCAACCTGGCCGGAGAAGAAGGCGGATCTCGAAGACAGGTACACTGAGATCCTCGCTATGATTTAGGGCCTGAGGCAAGTTCGTGGAGGAGTTTTGAAGCTTTAAGAAGCTTTGGATGTGTGAGAGGATGAGAGGGGTTCCTTTTCTCTTCGTGCTCCACCACAAAAGCAGCTGGCGGCGGCGCTCCTGCCCAGATGGAGGTTTAGAGCCGCAATCAAGGGGAAAAGTAGCCGTGGAGGCTTGTCCTAAGTTGGCGAAGCTGATTGTGGCATTGGAAGCGGTAGAGGATCCCTACAACTCTGTTGCTTGCTCGCCAGAGCCAAGCTGCATGGCGGCGCCCACGTGAAACAGAGTCCTGCTGGGACTCAGCGAGCGCGTGAGAAAGGAAGGGAGGAAAAGAGAGCCCGACCGACTGAAAGAGATGTGAACCGGGTCTAAGCCAAGAAGGCCAGACCGACTCAGGCCATGAGAAGCGCCAAACCTGAAGGCCACGTGGCGGCACAGGATTCGTCTGAAAAGGTAAATATCTCAAAAAAGTTCAGATCTTCGATAATTCGTAGAAATTAGCTTGAGTATCAGAAAAATACAAACAAGATACCATTTTTCTCAGAAAAATGAGTAGAACACATTAAAATGATCACATCATCCTTTTTATGCTTAAATCACAATGATATCATGTAAGATGTGTAATGCTTGTTTAATGGATAATAAATATCAAACGATGATATAAAATTATGAGAAAATGTCAATAAGTCTATAATCATGTCTATAATGCATATGATGTCAGATATGGTCATGATGATGCACGAAATCATATAATATGCTCAATATGGATAATTAGGGCTAATAACCCTAAAGAAAATGTAGAAAATACATTAATGATCAATAAATGATGAAATTTACAGAGTAATCTCATATCCATATTTGGAACCTCAGATTTAATGATGAGATCATGATGATGCATATAATTCATGTTATATGAAGTTGACCTTTAATACATGGTTTAAAACCCTAATCTTGGTTAATGGTGTAACCTAGGGTTAATTAATGTGCACAAAAATGCTATGGAAGATAATGTTCATATAATGAATCATAATCTGGAAAATGACATTAGTATGATAATTCTAAGATAGGAATGCAAGTAATGATGAGAATATCCTAATGACTTAAGTAAACCCTAAAATGGATACGATTAGGGTTAAGATGAGATGTAATATGATAAGAACCTGATGATAGTATATGATCTTGTCTTGATCAGGTTTAGAAAAGATATGGCTGACATCAAGAATGTGGTATAGATTAGGATATCTCTTTGGAAGGTATGCCATTACCTCTTACTTGGCTTATTATACAATATGTCTGTGTTATTTGTGTAGTAAAATACTTGGCATATGATATTGGATGAAATGATTGTTCTTGTATGATATGTTGCATGATCTTCCATACTTATTGCTATGAACACATGAAACATAATATATCTGTTCCATTATATCTAAGCACTTCAACTCTTTGGTAGTAAAGTGTTGGAAAACAAATACTTCAACTCTTTGGTAGTAAAGTCTTGGAAGTGATCCAACTCTTTGGTAGTAGATCACATTGTGAAATGATCCAACTCTTTGGTAGTAGATCATAAAGGCCTTAATGCATTCAACTCTCAGGTAGTAAATGCATGGATGATATAATAGAAAATATGCTTAAAATATGTGTTCTCTTTTATTGATGAACATCTTTGTGCAAGTATATGATTTTCTCATATTTCTTTATAACTGCCAAGTATTAGTTTTATATTATTGCCAAGATATGATGAGAGGTATATAAAAGACATGTAGGCGTACTCAGTACAATATTCTTGAATATTGTGCTGACGTGTACCGCATGTAATCTTTTGTTTAGGTTGTGGTTATGCTCTTGAAGATCCGGGATAGTGAGAGTTGTGTGGCGAGCTGATGTACAGGTGAACCTGTTGTCTTAAGATCCTGTAGTTTAGTTGTAGTACATGTATATGTATAGTTTGCTATTCAATATATAATATCAAGTGATGTAACAATTCATGTTATAACTATATGTTGAATGGTGAACATGTGTGTATGGTTTTATTATTGTTCATGTACATGTGCTACTGATTGTTTCCTTCCGACTTCCTCTGATTTTCTTCTTCTTAGCCTAGTGTGTGGGGTTTAAATTGGGATTCTCGCTGAGGTGAGGGTTTCAATTTGGATGTCACACATCAGATTAAGTTTTAGAAAATCCTGGGATGTCACAGGTTAGATGTTCCTTGCAAAAAGTATATCAGTTTTCTTTATTTGTGAGATAAAGATGAGATATCTTATTCAATAAGAAGGAATGGTCGAGATATTATCCCTAGATTATCCTCTAGACCTTTTCATATCAAGATAATTGTGTGTGCATGCATGGACATGTGTCAACTATGCATGACCATGTGTCACCGAGTAGCATATGGTGAAGATACCTCTTATACACCTTTTCTCATGAACCCAAATATATATACCTCTCCTTCCACCTACTAATGAAAATTTATGAACCCCACAACTCTCTTTCCTTGGGATATCGTGGATAGACTCTTAGATATCGTACATACCACTTTTGTATCATGCACAAGTGAAGGAGTGTCGAGTTTAGAGCTTGGTATCGGCCATAGAGGAAGGATATCAGCCAAGCAAGGTGATATCAGTCAAGCAAGGTGATATCGGCCACAAAAGGTGAAGATATCGTGCAAATTGCTAAGAATCTCAAGACTTGGACTTTAATTAGCTCATCTTCAACCTTAGGAACTTGAACCTTTGGATCTTGGAGCTTTGAATTTTTTCTTGAGGCGGGTTATATAACTTGAACCCAACTATGTTATTGTTCACCTTCAATATTGTTGGACTTGTTGATCTATTTTCAATTTTGAATTCCTTTGATAAATTAATGATCCTTTGAATTGAAAAAGTATCTTAGGACTATTTTCCATGAACTAGAATAGTGAGAATAAGAATCTAGAGGTTGATGATGACGACATCATCAAGGTCCAACCCGATATGGGTTGAAGCACCTCTAACCCGATATGAAGAAGTAAATACACCATTAACTCGATATGGTGATGGGTAGGTACCTCTTGCACGTTATGATCATGAAGTGCACACCTTGAGCATGATATGTTGTTAAACAATTACTATGTGAACGATATGAGATCAAGTCATGCACCCTATGCACGATAGGAAACCAAGCATGGACTCTAAACCGATATAGCAAAACCCTAGAGGACAAGTAATCTGAATTGTTGATATGAACCCACCTCAAAATGATATAGTGAGAAGTGTATATCTCATGAGTAATATGAGTAATACATATACACCCCTTGAACACAATATGGGGTCATAGATTTACTTTATGCACGATATGATGTTAGGTTTATATCGTAACCCGATAAGGGTTGAAAACCTTAGATGGTGATATGAAATCAGAGATGATGGGTAACCCAATATAGTAGTGAGTGATACCACATGGATGATATGATTAATATTTCATGGACGATAGGGATAGCACCTACTTCTACTTTGTGAACAATGTGAGTTCAAACTCCTACCTCATGAATGATATGGCATACTCCACCTGATATGGTTGAAACCCTAGATGAAGAAAGGGAACCTGAGATGAATTGCCTTTGAAACACGACATACCCTAATATCTTGTGATGGGTTGAAGAGCAACTAGGTATCTAGCTTGTCGTGTAACTATAATGAAAGAACTGATCCTTGAATGTATAAAAGGTTATGAGCTTAAGGGTTTATCTAACATAGGTAACCCAATATGATACCCAAGATGGGAAAGTGATATGATACCCAAGATGGGAAACTGATATGATACCCAAGATGGGAAATCGATATGGAAACCCAAGATGGGAAACCGATAAATGGCAACCCAATATGGGAAACCAATATGGTACCTTGTATATACTACTTGAAGAATACCATGATGATGCATACATCCTATGCCCGATATGGTGCACACTTTGTGCTCAATAAGAATCAAATACACTCCTATTACTCGATATGAGGTCAAGCATCTAGCCCATACATGATATGAGTTTCATTTGAGATGAATAAGAACTAAGTGATAGCTAACCCGAGATGGATACAAGATATGGTCTTAGGGGGTACACCCTACACGATATATACATTAGGATGCCTGATATGGTAGGTATGCTTCAATCTAATTTGACTAAGTGACATATGACGTGTGATGAAATTAAATGTAACATTAAGGTGCAATAAACTAATGCAACTGGATAGTTGTAACTAAGTGCTCTCAATATACTAGAAGGGGATGAGAGAGAATCTAAGATTCGAATGATACTCATATAATGAGTATATAATGATACTCCTGGTATGAAAGAAGTATGAATTAGGGTTAACTTTTGGTTATGTGACTTTGAAACTCTAAGTGATTATTAAAGGTAAATCTTAAATGAAAGGTGATGTTATATACTTACAACCTTAATCAGTTAAATTGAGAAATTCTAACCCTAATAATGGGAAGGATGTATTTCTATCACATAGTGATGATGTGAATTTGAAACCCTATTTGGTTAAAATAGGAAATCCTAACCCTAATAATGGGAAGGATGTAATTCTCTTGAATTGCATAGTGATGACATTTATTGTTAGAGTTTTTATCGTGAAATGCAAACTATTCAAGAATCACAAAAGGATGAACATAGCCAGGTATGAGCTATGATGTTTTTTTATGGTACAAATTTAAATGATCATTGTGAGCCATTTTAAATACCTGTAAAACAATTATAATGATTATACAGTCTGATATCTTAAAAGATAATTGTTTCCTAGTGAGAGGTGACAAGATATTTAATGAACCATGTGAGCTATGTGAAATATTTGCACAACAATTGCGTTGAATACCTTGGTCTGAGGACCTAGAGGTAATAATGCTAAGTGATGATATAAGGGTTTGAATACCCAGGTCCAATAATCATGATGATGATGATGTGAAAGGATGAGAATTTCCAGTAACTGAGATACCAAGTATTATACATTCAAAGTGTTTCAAAGATCTTAAAAAGTACTACACCCTTCTTTATAGCATCTATTATAATTCATGTTTGAAACTTGGTTGATGCTAAAAGAATACTGTAATGTACCTAATTAATCAAGATAAATCTCATAATGTAGTGCCCTGACCATAGATCCATTCAGTGTCATAAATTGCTGATGGTGAAATGAGTTTGACTTGGAAAGCATATTTTTTGAATATGCGGGGGTGAAGGACGAAGTATATCCAAACGTCCCAATGAAGAATCGGTGTCACACCTTCCTTATTTATCATGGGATGATGTGAATCTCCCGACCAAATAAGAAATTGATGTGTAAATCCTTCTTCATTTCTAAGTGTTACCAGGACTGAAGTATAAAATCTCTTGACCAGGAGAGGAATTGATGTTTAATCTTCCTTATCCTTATATTATAATATGGGAAAGCTTAGTGGTCTTCTCCCGAAGAGAGTACATGCTATGGCAGTAACTCTATAGTGAAGATGCTACTATACCCTAGCATGCTATTTGCAGATGACATGAGATGTCCTGCTAGCAGCTGACATGAGATGTCCTGCTAAATCTAAGTTGTCTTGTACTAACCAAGACATGGGAGGTCTTGATAGACGGCTCTGCCATTGACCTTGTATGGTACCGATTTAGACTAACTAGTGGTTGATTGGAGCATGAATGATATACTTCATCTCCTCAGGGCATAAGTGTGATTGTAATATGTAATTAGTCGTGTAGCATATTTGCTTAAGGATTGAATACGGAAAGACATTGGTTGATGTACACTCCTTTTATACATCTTAGTTGGATATATGTTATTCATGTTTCTTTATATTCCTTGCAAAGTGAATAAATGATTTATTTCTCTACCATAGATAGATGCATCATTTATTTTAAGCAAAAGAGATTACTCTGTTATGCTTATAACAATGATTAATCTTGCACGTTAATATAAAAAGAACCTCTGCTCAGTTTTATACTGCTTAACTGTGATAATAATATAGTCGGCTGAGAATTATATCTCTTGCTGGGACAATTGTCTCACCCTGTGGGATCCACAATTTTTAGGTGGACATGCACGAAGCGGTAGAGACCTTTCTACAAAAGGAGAACAACAACTGGGACCGTAGTGACAACTCAGGTTCAATGTACTGCCTGTCATGTCTTGTAGGTAGAATTCCTATGTGCCATGTCTGTATTCTCAGGTCCTTGGAGTCAATACGTAATGTTTTCATGAACAATATGAGATTTTGGCTTGTATGCCTCAAGGTTTTATGTTGCTTCAGTATATGTTTTAACAAAGCAATTGTTATATGTTGTTCTCTAGATGAGATGAAACAATGTATATACTATGTGAACCATGATATATATATATAAGTTTTGGATCTCTCGATGAGAGTTTCTTGGTAATGGATCTCCTTGCCGAATGGTTTTAATTCTTAGTGATTTTTGTTAATACACTATTTTTGGTAATTCTGCAATTATTTACTGGTGATGGCTTGATTTTTTTCGGGTCATCACAAAGTTTTGGTATCAGAGCTTAAGGTTCGCTGAGTCTACAGAGACATAGGACTAAGGTGTTGAGTCTATTCTAGTGTCCTCCGGTATATCTTATAGTGACTTTTTATTATGTAGAAGATAGAGTAAAGCTTAAGGATGTCTAGAGAACATAAGGGACACATTGCTGAAAGCAATGTTGTTGCACCAGGAGAAGGTGTAAGGGATCAGGCGAGAGAAGAACGACTTCCTGAGGATCCCCAGATTGATCCAATCATGATAGAGAATCCTGCTTCTTATGCTCTTGTTGGGCAGGTTGTGACAACAGTAATGCATATAGTGGACCAGATACTAGCAACACAACCTAGATTACAAGTCCCCAATAATGAAATTTTGGGCTCTAACAGGATTTATGATCAACATAGTTATGTTGGAACAGTGGAAAATGCTGAAAGGATTAGAAAACGACACAAAATCAGAGTCTGCAATAGGTGTAGGCAGGTAGGACATCTTATAAAGGAATGTCCAGGAAAGGATAATGAGGTAGGAATTAAGAAAAGATCTGTCCAAACTCGGGAACTGATGCCTAGTAGCCCTAAAAAGGGGAAGTTTTTGGTGCCACCAATACAACCAACATCTAATGCACCAGGGCAGTGGCTCCCAAGAGAAGGCAAAGGACCTGATAAAACTCTTGATTTAGCTTCTACATCAGTAATAAGGCCGACAAGATCAGGGAGTACATATAAGAAATGTCATAAATGTAGACAAGTCAGATGAAATTGTGTCATACTGATATATCATTTCATGATTTTGTCCATTAAGTAAGAGAAAGTAGATATTTGTGAAGCTTCCTTTGATTAGTCCTATAAGGACATAAGTAAGATTAGAATTTACATTCTTCTCAGTAATCTTTAAAATGCTTTGTAATTTCTTTTATCTGTGTGAAAGAGGATGAGGTGTAAAGGTGATGCCTGGAAGAAAATCCAAGGATGCTAAGTCCTATGAGTTGGATGATATGAAAAGTAAGGAATATGATATTAAACAAGGTGCATAATACCTAATCTCAGTACTTGTATACCCTAGCCAGGTATTAAATTATTGAAGGAAAGGTAAGTATGGGACTCTTAGATTGTTATCTTTCTGATTACTCTGATCAAGTAGTCATTTTGAGACAATCTAAAGAGCATAGTGAAAATAGAAATATGGCATGGATTTTTTTATCACATCCTAAGTGCAATAAAATGGAATCTGAGATGATCTCAGATCAATCTGTGTGTATGGGGAAGTAAAAAGTATAATCCTCATGATTAGAGAAAAGGAACAAGGGAGGTCATCCCTGTTCGATAAAGACTATGTGAATAGTAAAGATCTTTTCTATAATGTGAAAAATGAGAAATGTGATAAAATCATAAAATGTTCATAAACATGTTAGAAAATAACAAAGAAATGAGTGATGACATGTAATCATCCTTATAATTCCTATGCTGATGGCAAGGAACCTAGGATGAAACAAGAGTAAATGACTCATGAATAGTTGAAAGCTCATGCAATAATTAGAGGAGATGATAATCTCTTCTCTTTGATAAACAACCCTGGGTGATGATGGGTGATAAGAGGAATGTGTTTCCATATGTTATTTCCTTATAGGGACATGATAATTAAGTAAGTCTTATGACACTTGAAGTACATGAGTTAGAAGTGTTCTTTTGATGGATACTTAGAAAAGTATTATTTAATCCTGGATTTTTCATTCCAAGATAAAGTTATATGTGATAAGTGATGTCCCAAGATGAAAGAAAGATCCTTTTATATGTTTGTCTATGGTAATAACAACAAGAGAGATGGATATAATGAGGATATGATGTATTTTTGGCACATGTAATGGATGCCAAGGTAAGGAATCCTGGTATCCAAGAACTTTCAATGCTATATGAAAATAAGAACATGACTCCTGATAAGATGAATCATGTTTGGTTACCTAGAAGGGCCATATTTGAAATAACTATAGTATGGATATCATATGTTAGGGGTTTATGCTCTACATAAACATGACATCATTAAGGATGTATCAATTGAAGGAACAAATGTAGAATCATTTTGGGAAAAATCTAATCAAGCTAAAAATAATTCCTTAGAATATCCCTATCTAGATCTGTTGAGGCAGTTTATTCATGACATCTGGAGATACCTCAGAGATAAGTTCTCATTTGTTAAGTAGACTCTCCTTATGACAATAAATAAGACCACTAAAATAAGTCATAAGAAAGTTTAGTATTGTGTCAGCAGATTAGAATGGCACAACAAAAGTATGATAAGACTGGTAGTCCCAAACAAGTGACGGAATGAAATTCTAGTCTTCCCTTAGAGAAGAAATGTTAAACTAAGGGGTATGGTAAACTCCCTAGAGTCAAGAATCTTATGACATAAAAGATGTAATATGAGAAGGTGATAAGGAAATAAGGTTTGAAACTTGAATTATTCGAAGTATGAATAGTACTGCTCTGACTTAGAAAGTGTTACCTGACACAGAATTGACACTACAATCATTAATAAAAAGTACAGTTGAGTATGTATCCTACATGGCAGATTCTATGATAACTCTGAGTGGAAGGACTTTATACTGGTCCAAGTTCTATGGCATCTTCATGACAATGAGATGTTATGTTGAAACATGATGATATGATGCATGAATAACGATTGTCTTCCTTCATCTGGGATTTTGGGGACAAAATTCTTGTTAGGGATTTATAATTGTAACATCCCTGACCTAGGTTATGGCTTAACCCTAGAAGTTTTTCCTAATCAAGTTATTTACAAACTTGTTCTAATATTTTGAAAAGTAATTAAGGCTCTTTGTGAAGTTTATTTTCAAATGTGAGCTTATTTGCAAACTATGTGTGCATTATATGATAGTCTGAGTGAAAAGTGCAATTTTCCCAATATGAGGGGTTACATTGCAATATGTCACATGTTGAATGTGTCCTAAGTGTTTTAACATCATAAGAGAGAGAATGATGCTAAGTGGTGGCTTGTGGAAATCCTAAATTTCAAGTATTAAGCTTGTTTGAACAATGCTAGTGCCTTGCGTACCAATTTTGGTACAAATTGTAATTTACCCAAATTGTAGGGTTTATATGCAAATTACCACCTCTAGTGTGTCCCTACTCCCTCTATGTATCATTTAGATGAGAGATAAAGAATGAGGCTCCATCATTGAACCATCTTTGAGTGATGGTACTCTTATGATGAAAAGACCAAGAAAGAATTGAAGGTGAAGCCCTTACTTGAGCTATATTGAGTTGTAGACTTGGAATGGGAGTCCCTATCAAACAAGGGGCCATAGAGGGAGTCTCCTATCAGTTTGTGGACTCTTGAAAAAGGCCATGATGACCTAAGAACCTCAGGGAGGTAATCCATGATGGGTTAGATGTTCCTTGCAAAAAGTGTATCGATCTGCTTTATTTGTTAGATAAAGATGAGATATCTTATTCAATAAGATAAGGAATGGCCGAGATATTATCCCTAGATTATCCTCTATACTTTTTCATGTCACGATAAGTGTGTGTGCATGCATGGACATGTTTCAACCATGCATGGCCATGTGTCACCGAGTAGCATATTGTGAAGATACCTCTTATACACCTTTTCTCATGAACCCAATTATATATACCGCTCCTTCCACTTATTAATGAAAATTTACAAACCTCACAACTCTCTTTCCTTGATATATCGTACATATAATCTTATATATCATGCATACCACTTTGGTATCATGCACAAGTGAGGGAGTGCCGAGTTTAGAGCTTGGTATCGGCCATAGAGGAAGGACATCAGCTAAGCAAGGTGATATCAGTCAATCAAGGTGAATTCGGCCACAAAAGGTGAAGATATCATGCAAAGTGCTAAGAAGCTCAAGCCTTGGACTTTAATTAACTCATCTTCAACCTTAGGAGCATGAAGCTTTGGAGATTGGAGCTTTGAAGTTGTTCTTGAAGCGGGTTATATCACTTGAACCCAACTATTATATTGTTCACATTCAATATTATTGAACTTGTTGATCTATTTTCAATTTCAAATTCCTTTGATAAATTAATGATCCTTTCAGCTCCAAAAGTATCTTAGGACTATTTTCAATGAACTAGAACAGTGAGAATAAGAATCTATAGGTTGATGATAATGACATCATCAAGGTCCAACCCGATATGGGTTGAAGCACCTCTAACCCAATATGAAGAAGTAAATACACCATTAACTCGATATGGTGATGGGTAGGTACCTCTTGCACGTTATGATCATGAAGTGCACACCTTGTGCATGATATGTTGTTAAACAAATACTATGTGAACGATATAAGATCAAGTCATGCACCATATGCACGATAGGAAACCAAGCATGGACTCTAAACTGATATAACAAAACCCTAGAGGATAAGTAATCCGATATGTTGATGTGAACCCACCTCAAAATGATATAGTGAGAAGTGTATATCTCATGAGCAATATTAGTAATACATATACACCCCTTGAACATGATATGGGGTCATATATTCACTTATGCATGATATAATGTTAGGTTTATATCCTAACCCGATTAGGGTTGAAAACCTTAGATGGTGATATGAAATCCAAGACGATGGGTAACCCGATATAGTGGTGAGTGATGCCACATGTATGTTATTATTAATATTTCATGGATGATAGGGATAGAACCTACTTCTACTTTGTGAACAATTTGAGGTCAAACTCCTACCTCATGAACGATATGGCTTACTCCACCCGATATGGTTGAAACCCTAGATGAAGAAAGGGAACCTGAGATGAATTTCCTTTGAAAGCCGCCATACCTTAATATCTTGTGATGGGTTGAAGAGAAACTATTTATCTAGATTTTCGTGTAACTATAATGAAAGAATTGATCCTTGAAAGTATAAAAGATTATGAGCGTAAGGGTTTATCTAACATTGGTAACCCAATATGATACCCAAGATGGGAAACTGATATGTTACCCAAGATGGGAAACTGATATGATAACCAAGATGGGAAATAAATATGGCAACCCAAGATGGTAAACCGATATATGGCAACCCAAGATGGGAAACCAATATGGTACCTTGTATATACAACTTGAACGATACCATGATGAGGCATATTGTAAGGCCCCTAGACTTGCTTAATGAGTTGAATAAGCTTAATTACCATAATTTTACTCTTAGATACCTAAAATAACCTTGTGATATGCTTTTAAATCATAATACAAGCTTAAGTTTCAAATTTGGTCCAATTTGGACACTGTTTGAGCAAGTTATGCAATTTTATGTACATTTTGGACTTTTCTACAATTTACCCAATTGAGAGGTTTTCTTTGCAATTTATCACTTGAATTATGTTCCTTGGATATTATATCATTATTCATGAGCTTTTTGAGCCATGGGGATCCTATTTAAACCTTGGTTTGAAGGTGTTTTCTTCAAGGGTATTTTAGGGTTTACCCCTTCATGGATGAGCTACCTTTAGTAGCTATCAACTAATGAATTATGTGATTGGCTGGGAAATTTGACAAAGGAAAGCTAATCAGGTCTATAAGTATGGTGGGGTAGATTCTTGTGTGTGTTCTTGTATATTATTAATAGTATAAGGCCATAGAAACATGGGGAAGCTACTTTTACACCTCATGCTTGCTCACATCCTTATCCATGGGCTATATTTACCTCTTCCTTGCCCAAGTATGAATCTTTGCTTGCTTTATCTTTCCTATAAACTGGAGCAATGATTCCACTCTATTTTTATTCGGAACCAAGTGCTCTAAGGTAGAAGACAACCTCTTTTTGGAGAAGAAGGTCTCCTAGAGCTCCATTTAGCCCTACCTAGGGTTTCCAAGGTTATCTTCTAGGGATTTCGATCAAGGAAAGTTATTTTCTTTCTTCCTTTTCTGTTTCTCTCTCTCTTATCCTTCCTTAGACCTTCCACCTAGTCAGAACCTTTCTATTCCATGGTAGAAATTTCTCTAAAGCTCTAAAACCCTACCTTTCTTGCTCCTTATGCTTAGGGTTTGCTCATTTGATGAAGAAAAGTGCTAGATGGACGAGTTCATAGCTTATGAAAGGATTTTCTACCCTACCTGCTCGAGATTTCTTCTGTGTGGGGTTTTATATTCTCATTATAGGTAAGTTTTATAACTTTCTCCACATTTATTGCTTACCATAAGCTTTCTAGATCATGTTATTGCTTGAAAATGATGATCCATGCACTAAAAAGCTATGCTTGACTTGGATTTCGATTTTTATAGTGTTCCCTGTTCTGATTTCAGTTATATCTGAACCTGTGATCATGTGTACATTGTTCCTAAGGTATAATATGACTTGGATCAGGTTGGTTTGACAACCTATGGTGCTAAGCACGTATCAACCAATGGTCAATTTTAGGGCTTTAAGCTGATTTCTTCTATAAACCCATACCCGATGATGGTACCATTGCAACAATCCTATGGTGTTGTCATCATGACAATTGATGGTGGTAACCAAGGTTTTCAACTGACGTTCACCCCTTAGGTCATGTTTTGGCCTAATTAGTAGCCTAGTGATTAACAACTGAGTACCCTAATGATGCTATCAATCAATGGTGATATTAGTTTGATATTTGATGCTGATTAATGAATATAGTGTTGATCTAACAACCTATGGTGACTTAATGGTCACTAATGATGATGGATCAGGTTTCCAAAACCTATGGTGAGTTAATAATATAGTAGTAGCATCAATTAAGTGTTAGACCAATGGTTTCTTGGGTAACTTGATGCAATGGTCGGACCTATACTGTAACTGATGGTTTTAATATATGAACTTGACCCAACGGTCAAGATATAATGTTTATTCCTCCAATAAAGTGGAATGATGGTTAATGTAATATTTTTTTCATAATAATGTGATTTAGATGGTTTCCTGTATATGATCAACTTAAGGAGCTTACTTGGTGACAATGGATGGCTGGTTTAAATGAACAGTCGATTGTGGGTTTTACCCTACTTTCAATGGAACTTTTTGTGTTGTTAATCAAGGGATGTCTAGGGTTAGATGGTGACTCTTTATAGAGAACAAATAAAGAACTTCAAGGTGGTTTATCCAAGGTGTTTGCTTATGTAAACAACCAATGGTCTTACCTTTTAAACATCTAATGGTTCTGGGTGACATTGTGGTATGGTGATATGGGTTGAATGATGATGGAACAAATGGAGGGCTACCCTTAACAAGGTAGTGTTACCTATTCACTCATATGAATAGAAGGGATGATAACCATATTGTATGGATATGTAACCTTAATGAGGTATAGATTGTTATACCTAGCTTTAATATAACTAAATTATGGTAATTGGGTATGAATAGTCCTTGAATGACTAATACAATCATGAAGTACTATGTTAATGTTGTTGAAACCCTAGTATGCTATAACCCAATGGTTACACCTTGATTTTTGTGTGGGTTCATACTTGAGAGTATTATGGAATGTGATGGTGATGCTTCACCTTATGCATCCATGATCCAATGAGGATTCCATGAGTTAGGGTTTGGGTATAAGTGTAGATTAATAACATTAATATAATTTATCTTGTTGAACCTAACTCTAATGCAAATAGATAAAAATGAGTATTCATGTTTAAAATTCTTATATGATGGAATGATGGTGAAATAACCTCCTTAACATGATCATAACCTTAATGTGTTAACTCGTGGTTGTCATAGCCACATGGTTGATACTTGTTTATGAGAAACATGTGCATTATGAATATGATGAGGGTTAATCATTTATAGATTCCTTGCATGTTGATTTAATAAAGGAATGTTCTTAATGTTAATATAACCCTACTATGAATGTTTATGAATATCTCCTAGCTCATTAATGAAATATTGTGCTGATCTAGTGTATTATATGTAAGTGATGTTGTTGAGCCTTATTATAAGGCATGCAAAGATAATGATGATCTTGTAGGGAATAGTATGATGGTCTTAATGACCTTTGGGAATGGTTGAGCCCTGAATGAGGTGTATCCCTCTTATGTTGATAAGGGTTGATACCCTATGATATTGTGAAATGGATTTATATCTTGTGATAGTATGATGACTAGTGTGATCTCATGAATGGCAAGTGAATAGTACCATGTGATGATGAGATGAGAAATTATGTTTCACATGTTTTATATCTTTTCAAAGTTGTGATATTTATATGCTTGCTATAAGTGAATTAGGGTTTGTATGTCCACTTGTTTGATGCAGCCGTAATTCACCCAATTGGAATAACTAATCAAGTGCAACTCTAATCATGTAGTTCCCTGTGCCGTAGAACCATCTTCAGTGTCAGAACTTGCTGGATGGTGAAACGAGTATTCCTAAGGGAAACTCGGAGTGCATACTGTTGGGTATGTGGGGCTGGTAGGTTGAGGATATATCCTTGTCATCCATAATGTAGATTGTAGAGGTTGGCTATGGTCATGCCTCATACATCTGATGTGATTGAGAATGGTTGTGGTCGTCTCTCAATGATTATAACATGATGTGATTAGAGGACAACTACAGTTGTACCTCAATGATTGGGTTTGAATACCCTGGTTTCTAGTGCCATGACCTGTACCAAGGGCGGACTAGTGGTTAGCAGCTTGACTATGTGTCATTGTGGTGGCAAATTTGACTGATATGTCACTTCCTTTTTACTCGTACTGACCTAGGAGAAGAGATCGTAGGATACTGGAACTCCTAGATCTTGTACGGAACCAAATAGCCCTTCGAAGTGGTAGGGTTGGACTTTGGATGGTACGATTCAAAATCTCCAAGGTGTAATAAAGATGTAATAAAGTCATGTAGCATATTTGTTTAGGGTTATACACAACATTTCACATTGGATGATAACCCTTATTTGTTATATTTACATAAAGATGATGCTTAGTGCAATTAAGAGATAGTAGATACATTAAGGTTGTGGATATTCTTAAGAGTGTAGATGCATACATATAGTAGTTATGTTTGTGTTGATAACTATATTGCTACTACTAATTATAATCATGATGCTAGCTATCTCATGTTGTTAGTTATGTTTAGCATGCTAGCCATGCCTTTGTAACTAGAGATCCATATACTAATAATCATGCTTATCCAGATAGTTGTGCTTATGTTTCTTAGCTCTTCTTATGATGTTGATATGTTAAACTAATTAGACATGCTCATGTTGTTAGCTATGCTATGTTACTAGACTTGCTCATGATGCTAGATATGCATATGCTACTGAATTTCTTATATTGTCAACAAGATAAAGGATGATAGTCTGGCTAATGATGATAGTTATTATCTGCTCCTTTATGTATTTTGTTAATCATCATTACTACTGATCTTATTTGTTATATCTGATTAAACTGATTAACTATTTAATTACTTTAAAATGTTGAAATCAATAAATGTTGTTGGAGGTTATATCTCTTGCTAGGACATGAGTCTCACCCTTGTGGTTCGCCACATTTTTTTAGGTAATCAGAAGTGACAAAAACAAACATGTGGCAGCAAAGAGGAGGTATAGTAATGAATCTTTGAGAAAGTTGATTAGATGTCTAGTGTGTCCTAGAGTTGTTCCTTTACTCTCAGGTCCGGGCAGGAAAAGTTGTATATGGTGTTTCAAATAAATTGGACTTTCGTTAGCATATTAATGCTTGTTTGTGTGGCATATACGATTATTGTTCTCCTGTATATATATGTTGTGGCTAAGACGATAGAACAATTTGTATCAAATTCTTGGCATAATATGGATACAAGAATGATGTTGGGCTCTTATGCAAATGTTTTTGAGTGGGTGTTGATGTTGAAATCGGTTTTAATTTACCTATATTTTTGGGTATGTGATTAATTAGTGATTGATTGTGTTTTATGTTTTGAGTAATCTCATTTAGTGTAATATGTTCTCACACATACATCCTATGCCCGATATGGTGCAGACTTTGTGCACAATAAGAACCAAGTACATTCCTATTACCTGATATGAGGTCAAGCATCTAGCCCATACACGATATGAGGTTCATTTGAGATGAATAAGAACTAAGTGATAGCTAACCCGAGATGGATACAAGATATGGTCTTAGGGGGTACACCCTACATGATATATACACCAGTATGCCTGATATGGTAGGTATGCTTCAATCCAATTTGGCTAAGTGACATATGATGTGTGATGAAATTAAATGTAACATTAAGGTGCAAAAAATTAATGCAATTGGATAGTTGTATGTAAGTGCTCTCAGTATCCTAGAAGAGGATGAGAGAGAATCTAATATTTGAATGATACTCATATAATGAGTATATAATGATACTCGTGGTATGAAAGAAGTATGAATTAGGGTTAACCTTTTGTTATGTGAATTTGAAACTCTAAGTGATTATTAAAGGTAAATTATAAATGAAGGGTGATGTTATATACTTACAACCTTAATAGATTAAATTGAGAAATCCTAACCCTCATAATGGGAAGGATGTATTTCTATTATATCACACAGTGATTATGTGAATTTGAAACCCTATTTGGTTAAAATAGGCAATCCTAACCCTAATAATGGAAAGGATGTAATTCTCTTGAATTGCATAGTGATGACATATATTGTTAGAGTTTTTATCATGAAATGCAAACTATTCAAGAATCACGAAAGGATGAACATAGCCAGGTATGAACTATGATGTTTTTTTATGGTACAGATTTAAATGAGCCTTGTGAGCCATGTTAAATACCTGTATAACAAGTATAATGATTATATAGTTTGATATCTTAAAAGATAATTTTTTCCTAGTGAGAGGTGACAAGATATTTAATTAACCATGTGAGCTATGTGAAATATTTGTACAACAAATGTGTTGAATACCTTGGTCTGAGGACCTAGAGGTAATAGTTACTTGTTACAGGGGTAACAATGCTAAGTGATGATCTAAGAGTTTGAATACCCAGATCCAGTAGTCGTAATGATGATGATGTGAAAGGATGATAATTTCCAGTATTGTGACAAGGGACTAAGATCCCAAGTATTATACATTCAAAGTGTTCCAAAGATCTTAAAAAGTACTACACCCTTCTTTATAGAATCTGTTATAATTCATGTTTGAAACATGGTTGATGCTAAAACAATACTGTAATGTACCTAATTAATCAAGATAAATCTCATCATGTAGTGCCCTGACCATAGATCCATTCCATTTCAAAAATTGCTGATGGTGAAATGAGTTTAACTCGGAAAGCATATTTTTGAATATGTGGGGGTGAAGGACGAAGTATATCCAAATGTCTCAATGAAGAATCGGTGTCACACCTTCCTTATTTATCATGGGATGATGTGAATCTCCCAACCAAATAAGAAATTGATGTGTAAATCCTTCTTCATTTCTAAGTGGTATCGGGATTGAAGTATAAAATCTCCCAACCAGGAGAGGAATTGATGTTTAATCTTCCTTGTCATTATATTATAATCCGGGAAAGCTCAGTGGTCTTCTCCCAAAGAGAGTACATGCTACGGTAGTAACTCTATAGTGAAGATGCCGATATACACCGGCATGCTATTTGCAGATGACACGAGATGTCCTGTTAGCAGCTGACACGAGATGTCCTGCTAAATCTAAGTGGTCTCATACTGACCAAGACATGTGAGGTCTTGACAGTTGGCTCTGCCATTAACCTTGTATGGTACCAATTTCGAATTACTAGTGGTCAGTTGGAGCATGAATGATATACTTCATCTCCTCAGGGCATAAGTGTGATTGTAATATGTAATCAGTCATGTAGCGTATTTGCTTAAGGACCGAATACGAAAAGACATTGGTTGATGTACACTCCTTTTATACATCTTAGTTGGATAGATGTTATTCATGTTTCTTTATATTCCTTGCAAAGTGAATAAATGATTTATTGCTCTACCGTAGATAGATGCATCATTTATTTTAAGCAAAAGAGATTACTGTGTTCTGTTGATAACAGTGATTTATCCTGCATGTTAATATAAAAAGAACCTCTGCTCAGTTTTTTACTGCTTAACTATGATAATAATATAGTCAGTGGAGAGTTATATCTCTCGTTGGGACAATTTTCTCACCTCGTGGGATCCACAATTTTTAGGTGGACGTGCACGAAGCAGTAGAGACCTTTCTGCAGAAGGAGAACAACAACTGGGATAGCAGTGACATCTCAGGTTGAGTATACTATCTGTCGTGTCTTGTAGTAGAAGTCCTATCTGTCGTGTCTGAATTCTCAGGTCCTTGGAGTCAGTACATAATGGTTTCATGAACAATCTGAGATTTTGGCTTGTATGCCTCGAGGTTTTATGTTGCTTCAGTATATGTTTTGACAAAACAACTATTATATGTTGTTCTCGGGATGATATGAAACAATGTATGTACTATGCGAACCATGATATATATAAGTTTTGGATCTCTCAGTAAGAGTTTCCTGGTAATGGATCTCCTTGCAAAATGGTTTTAATTCTTAGTGATTTTTGTTAATCCACTATTTTTGGTAATTCTGCAATTATTTACTGGTGATGGCTTGATTTGTTTCGGGTCATCACAGATGATTCCATGCCTTAAGTTCAATCTAAATATAAGAGAGAAAGGAACTATACAATCACTATAACACCAATGGTAGATTGTAGGTTTAAGTTGTTCTCCAACTTTCCAAATTACTTGGGTAGCAATGATGTCTTTCTAGATACTAATCATTTGTTTTGATGTCATAAAATTGTTATGGACATTCACTGTCAAAGGGTCACACAATAGGAATACACTTGGAATTGGATTTTATTCATGAATTATGTTTAAACTTGATTACTAAAGTGTGAGGTATCTGATTTTAACAATATTGGCAACCTGCACTCTGAAACAACCGATTCAGCAAATGAACTGATTGGCTCAAGTGCATGAATCGATCAGCTCAGGTTATGAATCATTTATTTGGTTGATCAATGAGACTGGATCAAGGATTGATGCTGACGTCATGTTGTGCATTAATTGAATATTAATTGCCAATACAATTGTGATTGAGAAACATAGTGAAATGAACAGTTCAAGGGTTGAACCAATTGGTTTACTATTGAAATGATTATTTCATTGTTCATAGGTTACACAAATTCATGAAATTCTATCTCTTCGACTCTCATATCAATTGGAAACCTTGACCCTGATCCCTCCTATAAATAGAGGGGTATTGGGAGCTTCCTAGACATGATAATAAGCTCTGACAATTGTTGTCTTCTCTTGTTATGGTAACTAAGAGAGCCCGATCAATTTCTACTTATCAAATGGAGGAACAACAAGAGGGAGACAAGTGGAAGAGAAAGTTGATTCTAGCACATTGACTAGAAGGGACAACTTCTTCTCGTCCGTTCAACTAGAATGATTGGAGTTCTCGGTGGTCCACGTGGGCTACTCTAGAGATGAGGAGGTGTTTTCCCTACTGTGAGTACTCCGTCAGTCATCATTTATGGTGCCAGACCAGGTGGTCAACAACGACAGCCGTCTAGGTGCAACTTGCTGAGCTAGCATGCTTAAACAAGGGATAGTCACTAGAATTTCTCCAAGACCAGGTATACACCTTGAAACTCTCTTTGCCATCTCATAGTTGTTGACGTGATCTGCTGCATTAGTCAAATATGCAAGTTAAACATATGTTTCCGCTGCCATATGCCATATTTCACAACAACAAAGTACAAAGTGGCTCAAATTTGGAACATAGATTTATCAATGGATATTATTACATAAACTAATGTTCAAATAGAAAATTTGACACACAACTAAGACAAACAACACATCTAAGCATTAATCCAGGTCAAAAGTTTTAAGAAGAAGACATACAACTCAGGACAATGAAAATAAGATTATATCCTCCCTTCCTTGTTCATGTTGATCTTGATATGAAGAGCGAGTAATCCCCTTTCTAAGACACAAGGAGTATCCCCATTACCCATGTTTTGTTCTTTTCTATGCATTAAATCTTGTATGAACCTTCATACTTTTTAAATCACCCTTTTTTGCTTAAAACTTATATGACAAACATATTTGCGTGTTATTAGATTTTGTATGTAGATAAAATTGAATCAAAGATCTAGGATATTATTTGTTTATTTATTAATTCCTCATATGAGAACTTTGGATGGGTTATTTCTAAGGTTATGTGCACATGAACCCTAGATAACATGAGAACGAGCCTAGGGTAATATTTATATGGGTTGAAACCTCATTCCGTTAGGATAGTATATACCAAACATCAGAGTTCATGCGTTCATTATTGTGAAGATATAGCTTGAGAATGAACCTAGGTAGTGGCGGTGAAACCCACTCATCCTAGTGCTTCCTTCTATTAATTTATCATTCTTAATATATCTTTTTCTAATCTTTAAATCTAGTTTAATTTGATAACTCCAACATTGTGATAAATACCATTTCATGGTTAAGTTGATTAGTTCAATTATTAAAAAAGTCATCTCTTAAGATTTAATCCAAATTATACATCAATAAAATTCATCTGCTTAGGGGTGATTTGTCATGATCCTAGTGCATTTGAGATTTGAGAAGAAAGTAAACTTAGACATGAGACATATTTTGTCCCAATATTTCTTTTCTGTTCACAGACAAGTACATTTATGAGACACACCACACTTAAAGATATTTAAGAATCTCCTTGGATCTTCTACACAAATCAAACGAGCTATTTTCCTTATGTTTATGAGGAACTCTATTCAGAATATGGCAAGCCATTTAGAAATATTCCACCCACATAATGTTAGGTAGATCAAGCATTGGAGAAGGGCATTTGCCATGTCTATTAAGGTATAAGGTTTATTTTTAACAATCCCATTTGATTGGGGTGAACTTAGATCAGTCCACCATATGTACTATACCATGGAATTGAAAAAATTCCAAGAACATGTTTGAGATTTACTCTTGATCCCTATCAAACCTTAATCATTTTAGTACGTTGTAACTTTGAGTTTCTCCTTCTTTCATAGAAATTTTAAATGTATCTAAAGGTACGTGTTTACCTTACAATAAATAAAAGTAGTAGTATTGAATACAATCACAAACAAAGGTTATGAAATAATGATTTTGATTGTAGCATATTCACACTGACTTCAAAAATATTAGTATGTACTAAATAAAAAATCTTTAAGTTCTTATCAACAATGTGAAATTTTTTTGCATGTAATTAATAAGCCACATAGATTTCAGAGGTATATTTATATCATTGGAAAGTTTAGGAATTATGATGAGATCCATCATATGTTTCATTGATTCATCATTCACATGACCTGAACACACATATCACAAACCATATAATATCATATTATAGCTAAACATATTTTCATTCACATTTAAAATATGATTTGAAATAGGTTCTACATTGGTCTAGAAAACTACTCCAAATCACATAATTATCCTTTCCAAAATATAAAATTGTCACAAACTTATGCAACAACTACTTCATTACAATTGTAATCTATTCACATACCTTCCCTAACTAAAACAACTCTGCTAGTAGTATCACATTGAATTATTGGAATATTTCTGATTATGTGAAGCATAAAACCGTTTGCAAAGGAAATTATAATAACAACCATCCTTTTCCTTTGAATCCTACAATGTCAGAATCTTCCAAAATCACATATCTTCCTAAACAGGATTGGTAACATAGAGATAGGGACTTGTCATCACATACATAAAAATTAGACTCAGTATCTACAATCTAGTACAATAGTTCAAGAATAGAAATATCTTCAAGTTTAATAGAATCATACCCATGGTCAAAGTTGAAGGAAATAGTCATCATGTTGCCTACGACCTCCTTACTTTTGTATGACACATATTTTTGTCTTTCATTGTGGGATAATTTTATAGCAATTGCCAAACTATCCACAACTCAAATGTAGTTTGTTCTTTGGTTTCTATTGGATCTTATCCATAGGTTTATGTGATTTCTTATGTTTCTTATCTTGATAAGGTTTTTTTCAGGGGTAATATTAACATTAGAGTGAACATCAATAGGACTATTAGTATTCTCTTTAAAATTATCTTCTTCTATTGAGATATCAATGATAATTTTATTTTGGGACAAGTCAACCTTCTTGTGCTTGAAATCCATGTCAATGTCACCTATTTGTTAGGAATCTTTTTAATATTTGACATCACAATAATATATCAAGATTCATATCCACTTCCTAAAGACCATTGAATAAGAGTTTAAATTTATACATATGTTCAGAAATGGATCTCTCCTATACCAAATTAAAATTCAAGAATTTTTAATATAGAGTACTTTTCAAAACCTCAATCCTCGATATTATAATTCTTATTCATAACCCATCATAAAACATTCACATTTGTGACAGGAGGTGAACTACATATGCTATACATGACAATGAATAATGCAAGACGGAACATCCTTTTCATTATGGTCCTCCTCATTTTCTCAATCATTGCCTCTAAACAATTTGTGTCAATTTCATCAGGTAGAGTGGGATCATGTTCCGTAAAGTCAACCAACCCAACTATTATTGGCTAGATTGTTATTGGATGTTGCCACCGTTTAAAATTGGATCCACTGAACTTATTAATAATTCAAGATATGTCACACTTAGGATGCATAGATCTTTGGTTATCCATGCTAATGATTACATTAAATGAGTTACTTAGTATGCTTCAATTAGGTTTTCATTCAGGAAATATCATATAACAATAATAAAGTTATTTTTTTATATCAGGACAAGTTAATTACTCCAAATTAGTAGCCATAAGATCAATCAGAGTATAAGAACAATTAATAAAATAGAGTTAGAAAACTAAAATTAGATTCCTGGCACAGTAGTTATTGTACCCTCTTGAAAGTTTACCAATGATAAGAAAAATCAATAAAAATGGACAAACTTGTAGACATCACCATGTTTTATTGGTAAATTAGGAAAAATAAGACAAATATTTAACCATAAACAAAATACACAAACGTTGATTTTTTGACTCCACCCAAGGGTGAATAAGAAAAAGGATGGAAAGCATGGCCAAAAAATCATATTCAACAATCTTGTTACAGATTTGGAAGGTATTTGCACCCCCATCTCACCCTATAAATTAGTATTGAACCATTATTCTTAATGATCTCAAATTATGTTGGTTAAGTTGGATTAAATGAACATAGAATGGTTAAAAAGTGATTAAAAATAGGTTTTTATGTTTTTGGATCTTTGGGTCTGAAGACAATTGTGGCTCTCTTGTGACTCCCAATAGATCATGTTTGTTTAGATGTTGGGTCCTAATCAACTCAGGATTTCTCATGGCAAAGATACACCAAGGGTAGTTAGGACCTAAGCATAGCAAAAAGGAAGAGGTGGTATGAAAATAATTTTGTTAAGATTAAGATTCAATTCTATTTAAGTAACTAGATCAAGCTATATGAATGGATCACATGAAAACACACCCATTCATATAGGTATTTAGATAAGAAATTTTTAATGGATTGATGTAGTCATGTGCAGACAATATCAATTATTAGTAGTTTGAGATGAGTACATTAGATATCAAAATTATTTTTATTCATCCTAATGATGGTCAGATTTTTGTTGTGTTAGAGGATAAATCCTCTATTCATGAGATAAATAGAAATTAAAGAGAAGGATAGTTGATCCTCGGGCTTTAGGAGAATAAAAAAGGGCCTTAAAATGTGGTGGATTGGGGGTCCATTCATAAGGTAGAATTAGGGTTTGAGAGCTGTTGATTGAGGTGTTTGGAAAGGGCAGTGGACTGCAGCAATGTGCCATGGTGGGCATGATGACAGATCGTGGAAATTTTCCATGGGACACATGACATGTGGCTATGATCTGTTAAGTTCCCAGGCATGATAAGGCCTAACTGTTTATTCTAATTTTCTAGATATTTCAAGAAATACTAGAGAAAATAAGAATAAATCAATTAAAAGTGTGATTTGAATAAAATATATTAAATAATAAAGGAAAAAATCAGACATTAATTCAACATTATTCTTCATTGTTGTTCAAATAGATTGGAACTTTGTGAGAATAAAGGCAAATTCCATAAGCTTTTAAATGGAGATATTACAAATAATGTTAGAGACTCGTGTGACATGAACATAAGAGATATCATTTACACACGAAGAGTTTCACCATTTGAGGTCAAGAATTCTTTGAAGAAGATGAAAATGAGAAAGGCATGTGGACCAGAAACTATTCCCATTTATGTGTGGAAGAGTATGGGGGAAGAAGGAGCTATGTGGTTAACAAAGCTCTTAAACAAGATCATGAAGACCAAGAAAATGTCAGATGAGTGGAGGAATAGTACTATATTCTCCATCTACAAGAACAAAGGTGATGTTCAGAGATTCACAAACTACAGAGGTATAAAGTTGATGAGTCATAAAATGAAGCTTTGGGAGAGGATTATTGAGTAGAGGCTAAGATCTATAACGCATATATCAAACAACCAATTTGGTTTCAAGCCTGGAAGATCAACAACATATGCTATTTTTCTGATAAGGAGGCTTATGGAGAAGTATAGAGAAAGCAAAAGAGATCTTCATAAGGTGTTTATTGATTTGGAAAAGGCTTATGATCGAGTACCCAGAGGAGTATCGTGGATGGTTTTGAAGATAAAGGGTGTGCTAATCCAATATATTGACATGATCGAATACATGTATGGTAGATCTACTGCAAGTGTGAAGACTCCTAGGGGAGAGACACCAACTTTTCCTATCATAGTTGGGGTACACCAAGGATCCACACTCAACCCATATATGTTCGTTCTTGTTATGCATTAGCTGACAAAGAATGTTCAAGATGATATTCCTTGGTGTATGTTATTTGCTGATGATATTGTTTTGATTGAAGAAACTAAAGATGGATTAAATGATAAAGTTGAACGGTGAAGAGAGGCATTGGAATCAAATGGATTGATGATTAGTAGGATCAAAACTGAGTATATGCATTGCAATTTCAGCCAATCTCATAGTGTGAATGATGGAGCCAAGTTGGACAGAGTAGATATACCAATATGTGATAAATTTTGTTACTTGGGTTCTATTATTCAAGTAGATGGTTATGTATAAAATGACGTTTGTCACAAGATCATTGCACAATGGTTGAAATGGAGGAGTGCAACTGCAGTTTTATGTGATCTAAAGATCCCTCTCAGGTTAAAAAGTAAGTTTTATAGAACATCTATATGGCCAACCATGCTTTATGGGAGTGAATTTAGGCGGTGAAGAAATAAGGTCTCAACAAGATTGAACGTGGCTGAAATGCGTATGTTGATATGGATGTGTGTCAAGACAAGAAAAGACACTTGAGAAATGATTATATCAGGAATAAAGTGGGGGTGGCGAGCATTGAGTACAAGTTGCATGAGGGCCGACTCAGATGGTACAGACATGTGTAACACAGACTGAATAATGTGCCTATACGAAGCAATGCTATTGAGTCAATCACATTTAATAGAAGAAGAGGAAGACCTAAATGAACATGGGATGAGCTTATAAAGAGAGATTTTGAATCTCTGCATCTCAACCAGAATATGGCCCATGATAGAGCTGAGTGGGAACAAAGGATCCATGTAGCCGACCCCAACATAGTTCAGACTAAGGCTTAGATGATGATGATGATGATGAAATATCTATTAAAAAGAAAAAAAGAAAATTTTCTTTTCATGATAATCCAATTGGGAAAATTATGGTGCAAGGCTTATAAATAGCAGAAGTAAGGGGTATTTTACACTTAAATCTAGAGAGGACTACTTTAAAGAAGAAGCTTCCAAACAAGATCAAATGAAGAGTGAGTGGATTAAATAGGTTGGAAAATGTGGAAAATATAGGAAAACAGGAAAAATGGAATGAACTATATCATTATCTAGAGAATGAACTTTATCATGCATTAATTCTGAGTGATAAAAGATGAAGTGTCAATAGTTGGCCCCTCTCAAGACAAGGTTAAAGGTAAGTGTGAGAACCACATGCTTGAGTCAAGTCTAAATGCCATTGTTAGTCATGAGGGCCCAAAAGTCTAGACTTGTCAAGGACGCTCCAATGAACCTCATGGAGGGTGGAAAGTGTAGGTGATGTCTTTTACTATAAACGATAGATGACAAAGATAACCATGCATTAAAGGAATCATGTTAGGTGCAAACCACTAAATGGGGATTAGAATAGCCTCCACGAATAGAGTAATTGTTTGTCCCTCTAGGGTGTCAGCAAGTAGAAGAAGGGTTCTAGACCACCTAGCTTCAAAAGCATGACTTCCTCTACTCTAGTCCTTATTCAATACATTTGGGATTATCTCATTATTTCTTGTCCTAGTGAGGGAAAGGTGAAAGTGAAAGTGGTGATGGGGTGAAGAAGTGTAAGTGGCCTCCTTTCCTTGTAGGTATGAATTGAGAAGATAACTATTCATATAAAGAATACATAAAAGTGATTAATATGTGATGAGTATAGCCTCTGCGACATTGATACTCATTTTCTCCTCTAGTGTGTTAGTGATATACTAAAGGGTTGCAGACCTTTAGTCTCTAAAAGAATCTATATTTCTTATCTAGTCCTTATTCAATATCTTTTCCATTCGATCAATTTCTTCTATCCCTAGTGAGCAATAAAAAGTGGAACATGAGTGAGCTTGATCAAGGTTTATCCCATGAAATCAATAGTTTGTAACCATCAAAGATAATGACAAGTTCTTAATTTTGAAAAGGTCTTTGGAAAACTACCATCTCTCTCTCTTTATCCACTGTAGGGACAACACAGAGATAGAGGATAGGCAAGGATTGAGTAGTATTGCTTAAAACGTAATTTTGGATGTTAAATGAGATTTGGATGACTACATTATTAACAAAGTTGCACAATTATTGTTTCCCCCACATACCAGCTTCTTGCTGACTGACGTTTTGTTTATCGGCGTTTTAGGTACAAGTGAAAAGAACAAACAATAAAGTGGCATATGTGGAATTAAATGAGGATTAACGTACACAGGAGGATTAGTTAGATTAGCATCTTCATGGATAGAAGTTTAGAAATCCCAGTTTTTAAAAGGTAAGAAAAGTTTTATTTTATACCATTTTTCAGTTTAGTTGGTAAAGTTTATTAATTGTTATTGATTAGTTGTCGAACCTTTGATCTACATCTTTTTAGGTCCCAAATCATGACATAAAAGTGAACCAATCCCTCCTTTCATCTTCAAATCTTCAAGGTCCTAGATTATGGCCTAAAATGGAATCATTCTGAATTTCGTTTCCAAATCCTTACAGTCCTAGAACATGACCTAAATCTAGTCTAGTACCCTACCTTTATTTTTATATCTTTTCATAGTCCTAGATCATGACCTAAAATTGAACCAATTAGAGGTTCTAATTTCTAAATCTTCCTCTGCGGTCATGGATTATGACCTAAATTGGAACTAATCACACTTTAGCTTCCACATGTCTTTTTGATCCTGGATCATGACCTAAAGTGGAGCCACTTTAGGATTTGGGTTTCCTTGGTCGGGGATAGTGACATAGAATGCAATAAACCATATTCTTTATTTCCAAAATAATTTTTACAATCCTCAAAAATTGGAAGTCTCAGTTTTTCATATATTTTCATCCCTAGATCTTGGTAGGAATTTTTAGTAACCACATGTGCTCATCATCATGTGAGAACTAGAAAGTCAGGGATAATTGCTCATTGATAATCTAGGGGAATGAATGATGAAGTAGTATAGGAAGAAATCCCAGAGACCACCTTTTCACAGGATAGTCACCTAATGGTTGATCTCAACTTGTTTTGGCACTATACCTATGAACTTTTTACTACAAGATTACACATGCTCTAAGGAGTAAGAAATCGACTAGCACATTCACTAGTTGTAAAGGTTACATTATAATTAGGATCTTTGCTAACGCCAAATCTTCAATATTGAGTGATCAAAGCCCTAACACAGACAGGCAAACTCATCACATTTTACATTTTTAGGAACGTGATACTAACCCTAGAATTCAAAATGAAAATAAAATATATAGAAAAGTCAAAACCAAAAATTTATGAAGAAGAAGAGAGAAGATGATTATATTCTAAGACAATTTCTAGCATTTTCCATGATTTTCAATGATTGAAAAATCCTTATTCTAAATATGTCTAACAAACATATATCATATTTGCTTTTTTCCAACCCACTTTTCTCACAAAGGCATGAGTTAGTGAGATAATTGGACAAATACTAATGTACGAACTAGAATGATGATATGAGAAGATCCCATCACAGACGAAATTTGGATGGCAATTAACACTCTAGGGGAATGAATGATTGGTCAGATGTAGGTAAACACCTAGTGCATTGGCTATCCTTATTTTTTAGATATCATATATCCAATCTTATTTTAGTTATGAATGATAATTTCATCAGCTCATCTTAAGAAGGAAAAAATCACCTATGCTTTCAACCCTCCACAAGGTTTATCCAAACACCTTTGATGAGTATCACCTTTTTTAGCTTTTGTGACAAAAAATGGGGTCATACTAGGCTCAAGAATGTGGTTTTCACTCTCATTTTGAGCCTAGTCTTGAGAGGGGTAAACTTTTGACATCCCATTTTTGCTCACTCAGCAAAAATACATCATTTATGCTAATTCTCTGGATAATAATGGAGTTCACTTCCACATTTTCCACATCATTCTATTTTCCACCTTTTAACCATTATTCACCTTTTTTCCATATTTTCCACTGGTTTGACCCATTCATTTTCACCCGCTTTTACCAAGTATGGGACTTTTTGAATAGAAATGTTTTTATTTAGACTCAAGTGCAATTTGTCCACCAATTCTTCTTTATTATAAGCCTTTTATAAATTTCCCAGTTGAATATCCTTAATAATGTGTTCTCTTCTTACTCAAAAATATATAATATCCCTTTTGTTTGATTTTGATGAGGAATAATCTTGAATTTTTGTGATCCTTTATTATTTTATTTAGCTTCATTCGTAATCTTCGTTTCTACGGTTTTCTTTTCCTAAAATATCTATAAAATTATAAGGCATGCATAACCCTAGCCGAGCCACTCGGTAGATGGAAGCAATATGCCAGTGACACGTGGTGGATTGCCTCAATCTGCATGTCACACCTATGTGGCACATTGCTTCAATGCAACACCATTCCCAGAGACTATTATTCAAAGTAACAAACCCTAAAATCTATCTATAAATACCCCCCATATCCACCATATTTTAGGCCCTTTTAAACTCTACTCAATCCAGAGAGTGATTATACCCCCTTTACTATTTGTATTATTTGTGTTTGGAAGATCCTTCCTCTGACATCACCTGCTTCTAAAAGTTGTTAGGCTACACAAATGGTAATCTAGTTTTTCCCCTAACTTTTGATTTGGATACTATCTTTTTTAATGCTTCAACTAATTTAATATATATATATATATATATATATATATATATATATATATAGAGAGAGAGAGAGAGAGAGAGAGAGAGTTAGGCAAGAATACACTCGAGTGTATCCGGAGTGGGATACACTCAAGTAGTTTATCATGATGCAATATTTTTTTGAAATTATAATCCATTGATCTTCTTAAACATCTCGTGAACAACTCATATGCAAAATTTGAGCACATTTGGATATGCATAGCTCATGTTATGAAGACTGCAAAAATTATGCATTTCAAATTAGTTTCACGCATTGATTTTGTTGCCCTTGGATGAGTGACTTACACTCATCCAAATGGGTTAAAATTTTGTATGTAGCCTATTTATAGTATGAGTGTGAAGATCAACTATTTACATTTTGCAAAAAATAGTCTTGATATACAAACACACTTGAGTGTATTCGTGTGATCCGTACACTCGAGTGTATTCTAGCCTGACTCTCTCTCTCTCTCTCTCTCTATATATATATATATATATATGTATATATATGTATGTATATATATATATATATATATATATATATATATATATATATATATAATACATACACACATACATACATACATACATACTCGACTACTTATTCCTCATGTAACCTGGTTGCATAAACTCATTTTTTGTGATCATATAGAGTTTGAATATTGCTTCTAATGTATACCTTTATATCATTATTCTCTAATATTCCTACACATCAGTCCTAACTACTCATGAGGGATCTCTACCATTAGAGTTATTGAGACTTCAGGATCCCAAGTACACCTAAAAATTAGGACCTTTAGGATTATGGTGGAAAAGACGTGGACAACACCAACCCAAAAGGCCGACAAACCATAAATATGATTCTTATTTCTTTTTTATGATGTCTTTTTCGTTAACCTTAAATCATCATTTTTTAAAAATGCTTAGAAATGGTTCAATATTGATTCACTAGGATGGATGGGGTGCTAATCCTTCCCCACTCATAATAAGATCGTTGGATCTGAATTTTTAGTCGTGTTTCATTTAGTTTATCAATCAAAATCAACTAAGTCTTCATTGTGGATTCATATTTTTTTTATCTTATTTTCCTCATTTCTCAAATAAAATGCGGTGGAAACTTCAAAGTCATGTTTTCTTATTTTCCACATGACCTCTACTTAAATTTCACTACCAAAGATATGTACTTGATATATATTTTTTGGGCAAAGTGTGACACATATATTACAAATTCATGAATAAGATCTTACTAGCCATACAATATACAAGCCTAAGAACTTGAGATTAACATTTAAACTATAATGTATTTTAAGAACCTAGTATGTTGCAAAATTTGATACTCTTTATCGAATATTTTACAGATATTCTGGGAGCACAACTTCACTTCTTTCAGCAACACCCACTTCCTATCATTTCTTAGAAGAATAAAAAACATGCATGAGAATATGTACTCCTTTAAATAGTTCTATGAAAGTGGAATATTTAGAATGTGTTGTTTATTAAAAGAAGTAGTGTCGTATGTTTTAGAGTTATTTTGAATGTGATATTCTCCCTTCAAACTTATTCTTCTCTAAATGAATGTCATATTTAAATATTTCCATGTCTCTCATATAAAATTGATGTCCTTTAGATACTCCTAAACTATACATACAAAATGCAAGTGTATGTGTTGTGTAATAGAGGCCTCTGAGAATGGAGTGTTGAACTCAGGGAAATTTTTTCTAGAAACTACTGCTAATTGTAACTTAATCAGCAAGGCCTAGAAAAAGTGGTTGAATTCTTTCTTTATGACTAAGAGTAAATATTTAAATCTAAATTAAATAATTGTGATAAGAATTGGAAGGATTCCTTAGGACTGTGGTTACACCACAACATGCATTACATTCAAATTTCATTATATTAATAATTGTTCACCCTTAACTTTGGACAAAAAACTTGTATAAAGTATTACCCACTATAGTAGCATAATACATTACCTAATTTAATATAAACCCCACAACCATAGAAGTTTAGGAATTAGCTAGGTGCATTATCGATATCTATATTTTGTTTTTTCACTGTGTTAAACCCTCTCCCCAGGCACAGTATGAGTTGTGTAAATTATAATTTTTCCAACCACTAATCCCTCTCCTGAAGAAATTAATGGTCTATTAGTTTGGTTATGGTGATCAAGCATAACAAAATCAATAAGAGATCATATGTTCAAGTCCAAAATGAAGGAAATAAATTATTTGTTCACAAAATATAAATATAAAGCAATATCGGGCTACTCTTAGGTTCTAAGGCATATGGGGTTTAGTCCTACATGATTTCATGCATCATATAAAGAGAGGAAGAGGGAGAAAATGAGATAAACATTATAAAACAAATGAAAAACTGCTAGAGAAGTGTGATTTGGAAATCCCTTCTAGAGAAAACCTTGATCTACAACATTCTGGGTGTAAATGTACCCTCAACAAATTCTCAGAGAATCTGATCCGTGGCTATCTCCTTTGTCTCCTCTGCTCTCAACTCTGGGCTATGTTGTAAGGTGACTGAGCGTGTTCTTTATTTTTGAGCAAACTTTCCTTAGGTCATAAGTGGGGCTTTGGCCGTCATCAAGTTGCAATTGTTGGATCTAATGTGATTTTCAACTTGTATTGATCATGTAAAATTAGTACCATAGACAACGTGTCAATGGCACTAAGTTGTTGTCAAACTCAAAACCATGGAACTGTGTTGGTACTATCGACATATCTATCAATAGCATCGATTTGCATTCTAGGAGTTCTAATTTGATCTGGGTGCTAAAGTTGGTACCACCAATAGGCATGTCGGTGGCACCAAAGCAATTAATCTCAATTACTAATGCTCTTTGGATCGTAAGTCAATAGCACTGACTCTTATCTTTGGTAGCATCGACTCAATGCTTGGTAGAACCAAGATTTCTGAATTTCCTTGTTGAACTTTCATCCCATATCGGTACCACCAGTGTAGATGGTGTCACCGAGTTTTCATATAAGTGCTCGATTAACCTGAAATAAGGGAAAGTAACATAAGTCCAAATTATAAATGGTAATTTGGCATGATTCAGTAAAAATACTCAAAAATTTATGCAATAGTGACTCACGGGCTAACAAATGATAAAAATGCATAATATATCTCAAACGAATATGCAATAAGTGCTTGGAATAATAGCCTATGAAAAGAGACTGAAATTCGATGCATCAAAATCCCCTAATTTGAATGTTGCTTGCCCTCAAGCCACACTACCTTTGGATCTATTTGAAATAGTTAGCAAGAGGAATTCTTAATTACCCCCACCTAGAGGTCCCGAATCAGAACTTACCAACCAATGAACAAATAACTGCTCTGCAATAACCAAAAATGTTCATTAAAGATGTCCATACTTAGATCAATGAAACGCTATTAATAAAGAGAAGTTAACATCATATTCAATAGGGCATATTCTTGATTCACCATGTGATTCCCTATCTACATTGCTCTGATCTACCAATACAACTATGTTAGAGAAGTTCCCCATGTAGACATGAATGAGGGGATCAATCATATTTCTGGCCTACCATATAAATAATGGGTGGAAAGAAGATAGGTGACTATGAAACAAGAATTACAAGTAATATCTAAATCACTTATGCATAAATAAAATATGATGAACCTACAACATGAGGGAAATTAATACGACTCATATTGTATACTATTGTGGCAGAATGATGAATGTAGTGAATTCCTCATCTTAGTGATGAGTGTAGGTGGAAGAATGCATAAATGTAAACTATTTTCACCTTCTCCATGATGAAAATTTATTTTTGAGTTCAAAGCATGATTTCCTCCTTAATGCAATTTCTCCCTTCTATTTTCCCTTCCATCTTATATTAGCATGATTTATGATTAATGCTCAGGATGTCTTCATCATTTCATTCTTTTGATATTTCCTTTTTTTAATTGGGAGGGATATGGATGTAGATCCTTCCACTCTTTATTGGCGGAGAAGGCTACATAGATATATTTTGCACACAATATGTAAAAACTAATGATGCAGATAGAAGATGAAATCTATATGAAGTTTGTTTTACAAATGAATCATATGCACATCTCTTTTTTTCTCTTTTTTCTAATGCACTACAAAGAAGCTAGCTATCATGCTACCTATTATGCTATGTAATGAAGTCTATAGGAAATTATTTAGAATGCTTGATCATCTTGTGGTGGTGAATGGAATATCATGAAATGTGGATGGAATTAGATGACTAAGATACAAATCCTTTCTTCACTATGATATATCCCACTCCAATCAACTTGTGTATGTGGTGACTGATGTGGAAATTAATGCACTACAAATTCACTAGGAATGCAATTCCTAGAGTTCACTAAAACTAACATGTAATAATGCCACCTATAAGTGGACGGATCTTATTGCAGTACAATTTAGGATTGAATCCTAAAGGACAACATTTTTAAGATTTATCATATCAAAGTAACTTATTAAGAACTAGTACTTATCGCAAGATTTGAGTTGGTTTGTTTAACTAAGATTGCAAGAATAAAAAGAGCTAGATTAAGGTTCTAGATATTAATGGATGGAAACACTAGGGTGGAATTAGGTTTCACCACCACTACTCAATCTTATACATTCATTCAAATACAAACATGTATGAAGATATAATTGGATTTATGCAAGTTTCCCCTTTCGACATTAGAAACTTTCATGAGTAGATATATGTGCAAGCTTGATGTCTTATTACTTATATATCATATATCACTACTCTGAGGACTTCCCATCAGAATTTATCCTTAGGTCATCAATCAAATCTAATCGGTATTCAAATCTTAAATGTTGAACTTCTCATGGCATAAGATTATAAGAAATCAAGTAAAATAGGTGAGAAATCCACAAAACATGTGATAAATGGTTAGCATTGAATTAAAAAAGTCCATAAAAGAATTGGAATATGAATGAAATAGCAAGAAATAAGCAGTGGGGTTAATCCCCACACCCCAGTGAAAGGACTACTCCATTATCATGGTGAGATTAGAAACACTAGTAGAGGAAGAGGACACAATCATGGCCATGAGGGTATCAGAAGTAGTTTGGCATGACATGCAATGATAGACGTCATTCCTTCTCTGTCTTTCAAGTATTAACCCTAACTTGTGGTTGAAGTAGGTGGTTGAACATTGGCTCTTTGAAGATCAATCGCCTTGGAAAGGGAGGTTGATGGTTGTAAGTTTGTGGAGGTTGAGGGAAGTAGACAAGTCTTTAGGATGATGGAAGTAGCTATGTCGATGGCACTAGTTAGATACATTGATGGATCTAGAATTTGGATCTGATCACGACATCAACCTTTTGGCTAATTCATCTCAAAACTTGAGATTCTTAAAAGTGATGTCCTTGGGGTTTATTTACAGGTTTGCAATTGTCAGCCAATGGTGTTGAACCTTAGGCTCCCAGTCATCAGCCTAGGAGGTCAATGGGACATCGACCTTGAAGGTCAATGGTATGCTTGAGTTGTGGCCATTGATTTATGGTTGTCTTCATGTCGGCTGTAGACCGATGATAGATGTATGATTTTGGTCGATAGAGCAAGGTCGATGGGTCATAGAATTTGATCATAAATGGGCTTGGATATCGAGCTTCTATATGTCGACCAGGGTGGTCGATGGGTCATCGAACTTTATCATCAATGGGTCTGGATGTCAAGATTTTTTATGTTGACCAGGGGGTTTGTGGATCATCGACCTTGAAGGTAGACAAGATTCTTGAGCAATGAGGTCGATGGACAAGAGTCAATCATAAAATATTTACAATAATTGATTGTCAACTGGCAGGTAAGTTGACAGGTTGACTTTGGCCTTAGACACAAAAATTGTTGATTGATCTACCTATTAGAAGTGCTCAAAATTTATTTCGGTCCGGTGTGTTTCTTCGTACCCCGCAAGAGGCATCCTCCTCTTCACTCCTACCTACTGAAGGGTAGTGGGACCCCTAGGAATTCTTGTTTTATAGTGATAAGACTCAAAACCTACAAGAGGAGTCAAGAAAAGTATAAAATTCCTACAAATTAGCACAAAACCCTAAGTAGATCAAACAAAGCTAATTCTAGTGAAAATCAAGAGATTTGAATGCTAAACTAGAGTAAGAATGCAACTAAAATTGGGATGAATGTGTATTCTTCATTGATCTTAGAATTTCTTTCTAGAATCCCATTTAAGGTATTGTTACTTGTTTGGTTGGTTTGGGCTTAAATCTCATCATCATACACAAGTCTTAGATAAATTAAGATTTTCATTCATATCAACTATCCTCAAGTTGACTGCCCAAACATTTCCTCTGATTGGTGTTCTCTTAGACTTCACAAATAATCTTAACAAGATGTGATCCATTAAAAATTTTCAACAACATGAAACAAATTATTTTAAATGATATATGCAATCATGATAAACTAAGATCCACACTTACACTATAAAAGATTGTGGATCCTATTACTTGGAATTAAGAAAAAAACTAAAACAAAATATAAAAGAAAGAGAGATAAAGAGATTCTATCACCCCCCAAAATTGAATTTGACTATGTCCTCATAGTAAAAAAACAAAATAAGAGGTGGAACGGGGGTGCCAAGTGCTCAGAATGGTGGTGGTTGAAACATTCCTAGGGGCGTTTGTGGATCAGGAGTGTAGAAAGTTCTACTAGACTTCAGTGGGTTGGGTGTCATATATGGTGGTTGTGGGTAACCAACAAAGTTTCCTTGACTCCAACAGTTGTTGTAGAGGCATTAATGATGATACTCGATGTGCTGTAAGTTTGTGTGCATGTTCTCCTGGTTGATCAGGAGAAGGTGATCATTGGCATATATTGCCTACTACTGGTGAAGAAGTTGATCTTAGATGCCTTGAATCTGGGTCAAGGTGGTTGACTATTACTGATGACCATATTGAATGGATTTTAACATCATGTATGTTCCCTCCATGGAGAAGGAGTCTCCAGGCAGTAGAGGTGGTGGATCTTTGGAGATTTGTGTTTCATAATGACCCAGAATGTGGTGTAGATGTCACCTACATGTATAAGGCATGGTAGCCTCCTCCTCTCCTTATTATTATTCTTCATCCTTGTCCTTGGAGTCTTCCCTCTCTACTATGGCCTCTGCATCGTCTACATGACATTGAAGGTACCACACTCCCTGTAGACAAAAGATGGGGTCAAGAAGTTCCCTTTCCTTCTCTTCTCGTCTATAGTGCAGTAGGTATATACCCTACCCTCATACTTGGTGAGAAGGTGTGCCGACTTAAAGTGCTTGAAATCAAGTGTAGAAGATGTCTTTTATGTGTTGTCCTTGGATAGATCAAAGTGGAGGTCTAGGGCAAGTGGCATAAGCATTATTCCAAAGTGAATTGGGGGTTTTCACTGGGCTTACCTCTTCACCACCAACATGTGTTGAAGGAAGAACTATTTGAGGTTGATCATCACCTTCCCCAAGGTAAGAAATGACCAAAAATTGAAAAGGTCCTCCTTTTGGACCTTCCCTTGCCCATGAGTGGACCTGGAAAAGATGATGTTTGTAAGGTATTGATCTAGGATCTGGGCAAACATATGCTCGATGTCCATGATGGATATTGGTTCCAATTGATGGTAAACCCTTGAGGAAGAGTTGTCATCTATCGCCAAGCCATGTTGTAGTCAAAATCCCCTAGTGTGAAGCGTGACCAACCCATTGGCATTGTAGATCCAAAACTTGACCCAACCTTCCTCCCAATCTTCCCCATGCATAGGCATGTAGTAGATCGCCATGGTTGCAAGGACCTTGCAAATTGTCTCCTAGTATGTTACACCCACATCCCACGATTACCACTAATCATGATATTGGGGTATAAGTTTGGGGATTATACTTAATACAAAGTTCACTCCCAATTTTTTCTTTTTTTCCTTTATTTCAATTTATTTGTTTTCTCGCATTCAATCACATTAACAAACTTTACAAGAGAATTAAACTTTGATTACTCTAATGTGATCTCACAATTAATGATACACATCCATACATTCATTCTATTTCTCACACTTCCATGTACATATGACATGCTAATCAGATACATTCTCTCTTATTAAGGAAACAAAGATAGACAACATCATTTAGAACTCTCTCTCAACTCTATACAAGGACCTAGAGTGACAGGGACTGACTAAACTCATCTCATTCTGATACTTATCTCTTGTGGCAGATCTACTCTGGCATTAACATTCTTCAAGTCCATGTGGTCATCCCTAAAAACTGTGAGTAGAGGGGTGAGCCTACTCTCTCAGTGAATGCGTACTTCATAGAAATAGTTTAAAGAACTTATATAATTATAGATATATTGTCGAGCAACTGATATCAATTATAACAATAGTAAGCTTTTAAGAGTCTAATCATTGAAAATCATAAATATGACAAGATACTCTACATATCTACAAGAGTGAATCAATATATGAACATGCTTGATTGATCATAAAGAGAACTGATAATTCAGAAACATACAATGAATAATTGAATAACTACACACACTTTTTTAACCTCTCATTCATCATATTATGCCCCAAACCCACATGAGGTGTACCACAACATGTGAAAGAATTGCAGCAAGCTATGATCTCACTGTACAAGGCATAGAAGCATGTTTGGGTTTCAAAGCCTATCTCTTGAGTAAGACCCGGTCTACAGCGGGCCTCGGCACGCCTGCCTCTCGGTGGCTAATGGGAGCGGACGGATATCTCAGACTCCACCTCTCAACCTGGGTACTTAGGCGGTGAGTCAAAGCCCTCAGGCTTATTGTGCATCAGTGGACCTACTGATCACTGATTTCTCAACATGTAACACAGGTACCACCGGAATCCCTGGTTTATGTTGGGTATTACACAACTGTAAGGAGTTTGTCCTACCAGTCAAGACCCCCACACCCTACTGGTGTGCTCCAGCTTACCTCGATATGGACTACCTCCAGTCAGGAAACCATTTCCTCCTCACAATCCAGGCCTCATCCTGTGAGGATTCTATAGTGTTCAGGGCATCTCCATGAATAATTCACTCTTTAAATTCACAATTCGATCATCACATCAACATATCTTTGTTCATCTTTGTAAACCATTCCTTTCATAAACCATCTGATAACATTTATCACACTTGAACTGTTAAGCATAACCACATCTCAAACTGAGAAACATTAATATCACAATACTTGATTAACTGAACACCTTATCCTTATGGTTTCATTTACCTTATTCACTTATCAAATGACTCACATAAGGATTTAATACTTCATAACATCATTCAATTAAGTTTTCTTTCAGCAGTTCACATATAATCAAATATATATATGAAACCCTGTAATGAACTGAACTAGGGTTTCCACACCATTTACTAAAGCATCATACATCAAGAATAACATTGAATCAAGATGTCTATTTGCAAACCTCCAGCTTTCCATTCATTTAGGGTTTCACCCTCTTACTGATATATCAAACAAACATTGATATCATCAAATGTAATCCAAGATCTTATCTGGCATATATGTAATACACACATAAATAAAACAACCATTTGTAACGAAGGAGATTCAACTAGGCAAACTTCTTTATTCAATTATACAACAATTTCAGTCATAGCCAAAAATCTTAGATTTTAGTATATTCATGTAATCTCTACAATTACTTTAAGAATTCTCATTTAGATGGATTGCAATGTTTTCTAATGTGATTTCATAATCTGAAATTCATCACAACAGAGAAATAATCCATTTCATATCATCTTGCAAAAGCTAGAACAAAAAGGCAGCTTAGTGCTTGTACTCGCATACCAAGCAATCGAATATTTTTGATGATTTAACTAATTTTTGTGCTATCTACTATTTAAAGGAAGTACCCACTCACCCCAAGGTATGAAAACACCTTAAAAATGTAGTCCATCTTTGAAAATCTCAAATCCATATCAAAACTCTAGCAAATCACTGATTTCTTCTTTCTTTCAACCCTAAAGATGGTTTGTTGTAGGTAGAAGATGAAAATTGAAGGTTAAGACAAACCTCAGATTCATTGGATTAGGGATTCCGAGCAAGTAGAAATGAGGAGGAGGAAGAATCGACGGTTAAAACTACTTACCAAGTCAAATTTATGACAACCCTTTTGGATTTTCAACATTCTTCATGTTCTTCCACAATTATTGTCCCAAAAATAACCTTCTAGGTCTCCCTCTTATTGAGCAAGGTATCTGAGATGATAGAGGATCTAATTGTGGTTCCAACGCACTTCATTTCGTTGAAAACATATAAGTATAGCTGGAGATATGATCATTTTACGATTGGTTGTCATGGGCGGAATCTGTTGGGGTCACGACGTAGCGTCGTGGTCGCGGCACACGACACAGTGTCTTGGTCACGGCCCACGACACAGCGTCAGAGTTGCGACACTTTGTACGTGTTTACTAAAAAGGGCATAACTCTTTCATTTTAACTCCGATTTGATTCATTCTTTTTTGTTGGATTTGTAATTGAATTCTCTACAATCCTAAAATATTATTTTGATAATATCATAAAATCAAAAGTTATATATTAATTATTGTCTCCAATAACATTAACTCTCTTCTTGCATACATGTATGGGTTAATGCTATATTAACTCCAACTCGGATCTTTATAGTATGCTTAAGTCATGATTATGTTTTATCCAAACAAGTATTTAAGGTTACTAAAGTTAATATAATGCACAACATAGATTATTACTATCAAAAACATGACAAGCATTAAGTTTATCTTAAATCTCTAGGATTATTAGAAAAACTAGAAATGGGTTGTAACAATTCTCCCCCTCTCATAAAAAATTCTTCTCAAACTTTTAAAAGAGGAAAGGATACTTGTTAAGGATCTTCGATTCTACTTTCCAAATAGCTTCTTCTACACATTGATTCCTCCAAAGAACCTTTACTAAGGGTATCTCTCTCTTTTTAAGCTTTGAAATTTTGTGGTCTAGAATTTTATTTTCAACATTGAGTCATTTATTCTTCTTCTAATCATAATAGATGTTAAGAAAGCCTTCTCAATGATAACAAAAGAATTCTCTATGCCACAATCAATCATAGGAATGAGAAAGAGAAACAACCATTTTCAATATTTTCATGCTCTTGAGGTGTTATCGCAACATTGATAATCTTATCCAACTATCTCAATTCATATGGCTCAATGTGTGCTATTGTTTTGTATTACCTTTGAGTTACAAAAGAGAGTCCACTATGTTGTTTTGAATTTTACTATTGTGCTACTCAAATAGCAAAGCACTCATGAGTTGGATGACTAGATTCAACAACAATTATACAATACAAAGCTAGATTATTGGTATAAAGGACTAAAACTATTAGACACCTTTAATTAACATATTTCTTGCACATGTACACTGAAATCATGCATAGAACCAATTTACATCCCTTAATATACCTTCAACAAATTATACTTCTAAAAACAAATTCACATATTACTGAAAGCAATTTTTTTCTCTTCTTTCTCTCCTCATTCATTACTACTTACTTCTCATTACTTATCCTTCTCATTTTGATCATATAGAATAAACATCCCTAACATTGAAACATTCAAGGTAAGAATATATTATTCATCATTCTTTCTATTTCTATAAGAATTTATTTTATATTACACTTTGCTCATGTTGCACTTCTCCTTTTGTTCAAAGCACACCTCTTATATTTCGATTCTATTTCTTATCCTCTACCCTAAATCATTTCCATATTTTTTATCTACCTTTTAGATTAGCTACCTTTAAACCATGGATTACTATCAGTTCTAGTTTACTTCTCATAGTGAAAATCTCATGATGTTGTTTTATAGAGATGCTAGTATTCAAGGTCAAATCACTAGTGACATTCCTTGAACTACTACAACTCTAAACATTCTAGGGTTTTATCCTTATTAGTAGCATGATTTTATTTTGATTTGACTTTGATCCCTTAATTTGAAATTCAAACTTTGGATCTCATAAGTTTTACTAAATTTTTCCTTATCTTATCAATTGAATTTTCTTTCTCTTACTTGGCCATTTAGATAGATTACATTCTCAATTTACCCTGCTTATAACACTCACTAGATGTCTCTACTATGGTGGTTATGCATAATATATGTTTCATTTACTTATCATTTCATTCCCACATTGCTCTCATTAAGGAAGATATGAAAGACAAGATGATTATGAGACTTAGAATTCTTATCTCCAAACATTCCCTTATTACATTTCTCGTATGTAGGTGTAGTTAGTTATCAACAAGGATACTTGACTAATTAGCACTTGCTTGAATCCCGCAACCTCTTTCTTTCATAATCTATATTACTCCATCATGTTTCAAACCCTTCCTTACTTTCCATAATCCTCTTACCATATACTACTCTTCCACATGTCATCTTTAACTTCTAATTTTCTCTAATGATAATGTTTCTTATTCATGTGTATGATCATGTATACCATGTTGCACATATTTCTTTTTGTCCTTCTTCTAATGTGAAGTTAAAATTTTAAATAAATAATCTCTCTACTAGTTTCACCTCATGTTTAATACATTACATATCCTTCATTTTAAATCAAATGGCTCATGCATGGGTCAAACTTAGTTTCTCTTTCAATCAAGTTTTTCCTTCCTAAATATAGTCTACCTTTGTATGACTTATTCATTTGTTAAGCTAAACTTTTATTCTTCTTTTAGAAACTAGTTTGTTTTTTTATAGAGACTTGGAATCTAAGGGTAGTAAGGATGAATGTATTAAACTTCATAATAAAGGTATACATTCCATGCTCTCAATTATATCATAACCCTCATTCCTTAAGCAAGCTCATCATCTCTAACATTTCTCTTTGTTTCAACTAAGTTTGTTATCCTAGTCTTATGATTTACATTTTCATCTAATTCTCTTTACTTTAACTCTTCTGAAGATTCTTCACTTCTATGTAATTATCGTATACTTAACTCTTTTCTTCTATTTTCCCTTTTCTTTGGAGTACATTAAAGAATTTTACTCAATTATATGATCCATTTCTTATAGTTGATTCTTACTATCTTGGCCCTTACATACTTTTCTCATATCTTTTCCATATTTCATATTTAGAGTTCATATAATACTAATCATTAAACTTAATATGAACCTTATGTCATGTTCCTTTATTCCCAATTAAGGGTTTTTCATATGATGCCCAAAACTGGATCTCAGATATCAGTTCCAACTTCCCCATATGTTTCAACATCTTAGTTATGTACTTTCTCACTATAATGTGGGTCTAATTTATCTAGAGTCTACTCTTATTATATTGTTAATAGGAGTCATTAGATCCCAGTAATGCATCTTGTCAGCCGGACCAGGCCGAACCTACATTCCTGAAGCTAAGAGCTACTCAGGATTAACCGACTTCTATATATCTCAAACATATAGAAAGAATATCCACTCAGGGTAAACTAATTTAAAGATGACTTCTGGTCTAGTTGATACAAAGAATGTAAACAATAACTGAATTAACTTCATAGTGTACAAGAATCTTAAAGGACCACATATATTTCTAAGAACTAAATATTTGAAATCAAATATATGAGAGCATTTCCATTGATATCCAATCAAAGAAACAATATAAAACAAGAGTTACATCACATTCTATTCTTATGCTCAATTCATTCATTTCTTTCTGGTCTTCTAACCCTAATATTTCTAGGGTTTCTCTCTAGCCCATGCTCCCATTGCATACCTGGCCAGGGCATACAGAGAAGAATAGATAGAGTAGCTTGATATTGGTCAACCTAAGTATTCAGATACCAAGCCAGGGGATCTAAATACTCAAACCTCCCAGAGCTATAAACACATCACCTCTTATCTTCCACACTTATAACTCTAACTTTCTATCCTACTAGTCCCAGCCAACTCAGCATAAACTCTGATACCAAGTTGTTACACCCACATCCCATGAACCACTAATCATGAGATTAGGGCACAAGTTTGAGGATTATACTTAATACAAAGTTCACACCCAATTTTTTCTTTTTTCCTTTATTTCAAACTCTTTTTTTTCTCGCATTCAATCACATAAACAAACTTTATAAGAGAACTAAACTTTGATTACTCTAATATGATCTCAACATTAATGATACACATTCATACATTCTCTCTATTTCTCACACTTCCATGTACATACGACATGCTAACCTGATACATTCTCTCTTATGAAGGAAACAAAGATAGACGACATCATTTAGAACTCTCTCTCAACTCTATACAAGGACCTAGAGTGACAGGGACTGACTGAACTCATCTAATTCTGATACTTAGCTCTTGTGGCAGATCTACTTTGGCATTAACATTCTTCAAGTCCATGTGGTCGTCCGTAAAATTGTGAGTAGAGGGGTGAGCCTACTCTCTTAGTGAATGAGTACTTCATAGAAATAGTTTAAAGCACTTATATAATTATAGATGTATTATCGAGAAACTAATATCAATTATAACAATAGTAAGGTTTAAAGATTCTAATTATTAAAAATCATAAATATGGTAGGATACTCTATATATTTACAAGAGTGAATCAATATATGAACATGCTTGATTGATCATAAAGAGAACTAATAATTCAGAAAGATACAATGAATAATTGAATAATTGTGCACACTTGTTTAACCTCTCATTCATCTTATTATGTCCTGAACCCACATGAGGTGTACCACAACATGTGAAAGAATCACCGCAAGATACGATCTCACTTTGCAAGGCTTAGAAGCATGCCCGAGTTCCTAAGCCTATCTCTTGAGCAAGACCCCATCTGCAACGGGCCTCGGCACGTCTTCCTCTTGGTGGATAATGGGAGCGGACAGATATCTCAGACTCCACCTCTCAACCTGGGTACTCAGGCGGTGAGTCAAAGCCCTCAGGCTTATTGTGCATTAGTGGACCTACTGACCACTGATCACTAAACATGTAACACAGGTACCACTGGCATCCCCGATTGGTGTTGGGTACCACACAACTGTAAGGACTCTTCCCTACTCGTCAAGACCCCCACACCCTACTGGTGTGCTCTAGCTTACCTCGATCTAGACTACCTCTAGTCGGGAAATTGTTTCCTTCTCACAACGCAGGCCTCATCCTGTGAGGATTCTACAATGTTCAGGGCATCTACATGTCTAATTCACTCTTTAAATTCACAATTCAATCATCACATCAACACATCTTTGTTCAGCTTAGTAAACTGTTCATTTCATAAACCATCTAATTACATTTATCACAACTAAACTATTAAGCATAACCACATCTCATATTGAGAAACATTAATATCACAATATTCGATTCACTGAACACCCTATCCTTAAGGTTTCATTTACCTCATTCACATATCACATGACTCACATAAGGATTTAATACTTCATAACATCATTCAATTAAGATTTCTTTCAACAGTTCACATATATTCAAATATATATATATATATGAAACCCTATAATGAACTAAACTAGGGTTTCCATGCCATTTACTAAAGTATCATACATCAAGAATAACATTGAATCAAGATGTCTATTTACAAACCTCCAACTTTCCATTCATTTAGGGTTTCACCCTCTTACTGATATATCAAGCAAACATTGATATCATCAAATGAAATCCAAGATCTTATCTGACATATATGTAATATGCACACAAATAAAACAATCATTCGTAACCAAGGAGATTCAACTAGGCAAACTTCTTTATTCAATTATACAATAATTTCAGTCAAAGCCAAAAATTTTAGATTTCAGTATATTCATGTAACCTCTACAATTACTTTAAGAATTCTCATTTAGATGGATTGCAATTATTTCTAATGTGATTTTATAATTTGAAATTCATCACAATAGAAAAATAGACCATTTCATATCATCTTACAAAAGCTAGATCAAAAAGGCAACTTAGTGTTTGTACTCACATACCAAGCAATTGAAGATTTTTGATGATTTAACTCATTTTTGTGCAATGTACTATTTAAAGGAAGTACCCACTCACCCTAAGGTGTGAAAACACCTTAAAAACGTAGTCCATCTCTGAAAATCTTGAATCCATATCAAAACTCTAGCAAATCACCAATTTTTTCTTTCTTTCAACCCTAAAGATGGTCTACTGTAGGTAGAAGATGAAAATCAAAGGTTAAACCAAACCTTAGATTTGTTGGATTAGGGATTCCGAGCAAGGGGAAATGAGGAGGAGGAAGAATCGATGGTTAAAACTACTTACCAAGTCGAATATATGACAACCCTTTTGGATTTCTGTCATTCTTCACGTTCTTTCCCAGAAATCACCTTCTATGTCACCCTCTCATTGAGCAAGGTGTCTATGATGATAGAGGATTGATTCCCAATTCCAACACACTTCGTTTCGTTGAAAATAGATAAGTATAGTCAGAGATATGATCATTTTGCGATTGGTTGTCATGGGCGGCATCCGTCGCGGTCGCGACCACGGTCGCAGCACATGACACAGCGTTGTGGTCACAAGACTCTGTACATGTTTACTAAAAAGGGCATAACTCTCTCATTTTAACTCCTATTTGGTTCATTCTTTTTTTTCATAATTAACTTCTCTACAATGCTACAATATTATTTTGATAATATCCTCAAATCTAAAGTTATTTATAAATTATTTCCTCCAATATCATTTACTCTCTTCTTGCATACATGTATGGGTTAATGCTATATTAACTCTAACTCAGATCTTTATAGTATGCTTAAGTCATGATTATGAGTTGTCCAAACAAGTATTTAAGGTTACTAAAGTTAATATAAAGCACAACATAGAATATTACTAACAAAATCCTGACAAGCATTAAGATTATGTTAAATCTCTAGGATTATTAGCAAAGCTAGAAATGGGTTGTAACCTAGTAGGTGGGCCAATCACCAAAGAATGGGTTATCACCCACCATACCTTGCTCGGTATAGATTTTTCAGAGGTTGTCAGCAAAAATGGTATCATTGAGTAATCCATGATCACCATACCTCATCTGTATAATCTCCCACTTCATCATGGTAGCATATAGCTTCTTCTCGTATTCATCTAGGAAGGAAATCCAAGATGGAATTGGCACCATCTAGTTGGTGCACCTACAGAGGAAGTTTGTTTCCTTGATGATGTTATTGTAGAGAATATAAGAGAGATGGAGAAAATGAGCTTGAAGTAGACTTGGCTATGTTGGTATGCTTGTGAAGTATCCACTAGTTTGCAGGCACCTTCTGAATGAGAGAGGATGCTTTGGGTGTGATTTGAGATCACCCATAGACTCACCTTATATAGTTGAAATATTTCTTGGTCACACTATGTCGGTGCCACTGACTTTTTGGATTAGTAGTGGGTGTTAGTGTCATCCATTGATATGGGCTATCATGGGACATCAATGAATCAACCCTCTAATCCTCCTGACTCGATGGTACCATCAGATGTCAATGGCACCGACTCAATAAAACACACATATGGATCAGTGCCACCAATTGTTGGATGATTAAGACCCTACACGTCATTTTCACTTCCATAGATTATGGGCTTCTGATGTCAGTTCCAACAATGGAATGTTGGTGGTACTGAGTTGTTAATGGTGTGCCTTTCATGTTTGAGTCGATACATTCTCCATGGAACTAAGTTGTGTCTAACCTTATAATCTAAGTCCATACCATCGAGAACCCTCTAAGTGTATCATCAGTTAATTTTTGGAGCTATGTGAGTTTTCTTGAATCTTTTTGGGTGCTACTAACAATGTTGTTGGTGGTACCAAGTTCTTGTAGACTTCAACCTGTTAGGGGTTCGGTTCCACTGACTATCCGTTCAGTGGTACCAAATTTTTTTGAAATTCATGTTCAAAAATTGTAGCATATCAATTCCACTAAAAATGGTGTCAGTAGTACCAACATTTACTCTGCCTTCACACCACACAAAACATCAAGGCACCTTTTTTATACTTTTTTAAAAATCTAAAAAGACAAATACTGAACTTACCTATTGATAACACCTAAACAGAAGATAGATAAAACAATTACTAAATGGGTTGCCTCTCATAAACGCCCTTGTTTAAAGACTTAGGCTCGATAATCAATCTCGCTCTACTACTCAATGAAGCTCAATGAGCTTCAAATCCTCCTCATGGACCACCTCTCCTCCATTATAGTGATTGAGGAAATGTCCATTTGTCAAAAAAGGTCTTGGCGACATCATTCATTTCAACTGTGACATGAGGGAATGCATTGACTATCACATTAGGTCCACTCCACTGAGACCTCAACTTCCTAGCATGTAATTTCATCCTTGAGTTAAACAATAAAACATGTTGACTTGATAGAAACACTCTATGAAGAATGTGATGGTCATGGATCTTCTTAGTTTTATATTTTTAGATTCTAAAGTTTTCATAGCCATCTAGCCAAACCTTATCTAATTCTTTTAATTCTAGTATATGCTTCTTCCTTACACTCAATACATCAAAGTTGAGTTTTCTCAAGATCCACTTGTCTCTATCATATAGTTCCAAGGGCAAGTGACAAGCCCACCCATAGACTAGCCAATAAAGAGCATGCATATGGGTGTCTTAAAAGACATTCTATAGGCCCATCGAGCATCATTCAGTTCCATACTCCAGTTCATCTTATTGATTGAAATGGTCTTTCCTAATATCATCTTGGTTTCCCTATTTGACAACTTAACTTGGCCTCGAGTCTGGGATGGTAGGGGGTTCTTACTCTATGCTTCACTCCATATTTTCTCAGTAATGCTCCAAATTTCCTATCAGTGAAGTGAGAGACCCCATCACCTATGACCACTCTGAGTACCCCCAAACCTATGGAATATATAATCCTTCATAAATTGAATTACAAACTATGCATCATTGGTGTGGAATGGAATTGTTTCCACCCATTTTGACACATATTCGACTTCCAACACAATGTAAAAGTAAGAGTTAGCTGACACAAAGAGTCCCATAGATTATAGAATTCTACTTCCTAAAATTTATTGAGAGGCATTTCATGTTGTAGAGATATTTCATGATCATTGACATGCATCACACATCCACAAAATCATAAGCATCCTTGAATAACGATGGGAAATATAAGTCACTCACTAAAACCTTCATCATCATCCTTGATTTAGCCCAGTGTCCCCTGATAGGTAAGGAGTGACACTGTGAAAGTATGCTCTCGTAATCGCATTAAGGAACACATTTCTTCAAGATTCCACTCTTACATTGCTTAAGCAAGATAGGATCATCCCACACATAGAACCTCAAGGAATGGAAGAACCTTTTCTTCTCTTGATATCCCCAATCTTCTGGTATTTCCCCACATGCCAAATAATTCTCTATGTGTGAAAACTAGGGAACTTTTTCTTTCATAGAAAAAAGTTTCTCATCTGGGAAATCATCAACAACTGGTATCTCAAGTCCCAACTTATCCACCCTCTCTAACCAAGAAAAACAATCCGCTATTGCATTCTTTACCCCAACCTTATCCTTAATTTCTATGCCAAATTTGTCTAATAACAAAAACCATCAAATCATCCACACTTTAGCATCCTTCTTCTACAAAAGGTCCTTAATAGTAGCATGGTTAGTCCATAGTATCACCTTTGCCCCTATTAAATATTTCAAACTTCATTAATGGAAGAAATAATGGATAAAAGTTCCTATTTCGTGGTGGTATAATTGAGTTGGGCATCATTCTGGACACGTAATAAATAATAGAAAGTGCAAGATCTTTGTGTTGTCTTAGAACAGATCCAACCACAATCCAATATGTCACACGTTAATCCAAAATGTTGGCTCCAATATGGAGCCACCACCACAGGTGTGAAGCTCAGCTTCTTTATAAAATATCAAATTCTTTCAAAGAACAATCGTCAAAATTAAATTCAATATTTTTTTCTAACAACTTGGGAAGAGGCTTGGCAATCTTCGAAAAGTCCTTTATGAAGCATCAATAAACTCCAAAATGGCCTAGAAAACTTCTAACTCCTTTCATTGAGGATGGTGAAGTTAGTTTAGAGATCATTTCTATTTTGACACCTTGTGTCCCAGAAAGGAGTTAGAAGTTTTCTAGGTTAGAAAGGAGTTAGAAGTTTAGAGATCAATTTCCATCCCTTTTTTGGACACCTTGTGTCCCAGAAAAATCCCTTCACTGACCATCATATGGCATTTCTCCCAGTTTAAAACTATAAAAGTGTCGTTACATCTTTGTAAAACTTTGTTAAGACTGGAAAGGAAGTCCTCAAATTATTTTACATATACCAAAAATCATCCATAAAGAGATCAAGACATAGCTCTACCATATTCAACAAATAGCGAGCATAAGTCTTTTAAATGTCGTTGGAGCATTACAAAGACCAAACGACATACAAAAATATGCAGAAGTGCCATAGAGACAAGTGAAGGTAGAATTATCTTGATCATGTTGTTTGATAGAAATCTGATTGTAGATGGAATAACCACCTAAAAAGAAAAAATGTGAACGGCCAGTGAGCCTCTCAAGGATTTGATCAATAAAGGGGAGAGGAAAATGATCTTCAAAGTAGTGACATTTAAATGATGAGAATCAATACAAGCTTGCCACCTAGTCAAAACATACTCTCATAGAAGTTATAGTAATTGTGATTCCTCCTTTATTAAGAACAATTTGAGTTTGGCTAACCCACTTTATCTCAATCCAGTCATCCTAAATACTCAGTGTCAGTCTTCCTCTACCCATATCAAAGAGTTTTGGCTTGGAAGGTCCTATTAGGAGTATCTCATTGCCATAATCATCCTACATTTCCATAACTACAAAATTAGTTGGAAATATAAATTTATCCACCTTTATGAAAACATATTTACAAATTCCTATTAGCCTCACCATTGAATTATATACCAACAAAATTGTCATGTTTCTCTTCCTCGATTGTTGGAGTCCTAGATTCTTGAATGTAATTCATGGCATGAGATTGATGCTTGCCCCATATTCACATAGTGTGTCTCCAAACTTGACCTTGCCAATGTAGCATGGTATGCTGAAGTATCGTGGTCTTCTCTTCGATGACACCTTTCTCTGTATCAAAGCACTGACTTCTTCCCTTAAGACCACTACATCAGATTTTCTATACTCCTCTTTTTTTTATAATTTCTTTTAAGAACTTGCCATAAGAGGAAATCTACACAATAGCATCAGTGAGGTTGATATGAAGCTTCTTGAATGTCTATAAATTTCTTGAACTACTCATCAACCTTTTTGGCTTCCAAGATATTAGGAAATGGTACTAGAGTCATGGTTTTTCACTAATGGGGTGGGACTTATGACTCCTTCTTGGCCTCTGACTGCTCAATGAATTCCAATTCAGTGGCTCCCTCCTGGGATGTGGTGTCTTGTGGTTGCTCTAGAGAGATAGTGTTGTATTGCCCAAGTGTCATATGGTGTGGCACTCTGCTCCGGAGTTGCTTTATGTTCCTTCATCAACACCTTTTCACTATGGAAAAGTACTACCTTCGCCTATTGGTTACATTATGAGGTGTTTGTGTTTCTTGGAAATCCTTACTGGTTGGGCTTCTTAGTGGATTCCACTTCTGCTGCTAGCTGAGAGATTTCATCAATGTTGCGTATATGATCCCATTGATTGTGTTGTTCTATTTTTGTCTGGTGCAATAAGGCCTCATTCTAACTCAATACTCTTCCTAGTATGTCTTCAATTTTGTCTATGTTACTAGGACCCCTATCTTATTGAGACTGTTGTGATATGCTACCTTGATCTTGTTTAGGTTGTTGATCCTGTGATGAGACCTACTAAAAATTAAGAAGATTCTTCCACGTGTATTTGGAATCCCTCCTCCATGAATACTCAATGATGCCCATATTATTCTACTTTCATATAAGCATGCACCCCTCTTATTCACCTATAGATGAAGTGCCAAATTTTGATCAAGATTCTTTGTGAGATTGTCCATATGAGCCTTCAGTTCAATGATTTCTCTTTATTTCATATCACTCTTTATTGTTGTTTTTGCTTCTCTCTCTTCTCCCCTAAGTCTGGTTCTTAACCATATTTGTCAAGATCTCATGCCATATTGTAGCCTTGTTATTTAGAAAGAATCATGCCCCTAAACTATGAAAAGTAGTCATCCCCCCTTCGTGTAGACCATAATAGAATATCTTCATCTAGATGTACAGATCAATCATGTGATGAGATACCTTCCTAAGCATATTATGAGATCTCTCCCAATCTTCTGAATATGACTCATCTGCATGCTTCTTGAAGTTATGGATTGTTCCCACTAGTTCATTTGTCTTTGAAATATCACACAAAGAACACATCTATCATCTCATCCCAAGTTTTTATGGACTCCGGTGATAGACTGAGGAACCACACGTTGGCTTTATCTCTAAAGAGTATGAGAATAGCTTCAGATAAATGACCATGCTTGGAACCCTATCTGATTTCAGCAAACACAACTTTCCACAAAGTTGTTAATGTGCACTAGTGGTTCGTCCATGTTGTGTCCTTAAAGTGATTGTGATTTGATTAATTCCACCACTACGGGGTCTATCTTGTAGATGTCAACATTAACATCTTGAACTTTGATTGGTCCTAACTAATTGTGGTTGAAGATGCCTTTATCTTCTCCCAAACAGTCTGTTCCTCGGCTAAGTCATCCAGATTGCCACCACCATTTTTTGACATGATTTTCACATGTTCTTGCTTTGTCTTTGGTGGTGGAGTTTGGATAAGATTTTTAGTTGAAGCCCCAAACTCTTGAACCTTTCACAATATTTCTTCTAGGCTCGTACTCGATAGAGGTTACTCTTTGTAATTTGTAGTATGAGTATGCACCATGTACTAGTACCTGAAAATAAATAGCAATATGAGGTATTGAGTACTAAAAACTAAAAAAAGAAAGGTTTTTAATTATTATCTTATTTAAGTAAAAAAATTGAAAATAAGTAAAACAAATAAAAATAGCCTAGAGTGGTTAGTCGTAGAACTCATAGTGATGCTCTTACCATTTCCCCGGTGACGGTGCCAAAAACTTGACATGATAAAACTATGCATGTAAAACACAAGTATACACATTGTGTAATACAGTCTTATGAGGATTGAGTGTCAGATGTAGGGAAACATATTCCAAAAACTACTACTCATTGTAACCTAATAAGCTAGGTCGAGAAAAAGATTTTAATGGTTGTTTAAACACTAAGAGAAAATAATTAAATCTAAATTTATTAATTGTAATCATAATTAGAAGGATGGTTTCACTATGGCATGCATTTCATTACGTTTTCATTTCATTTATAATTATTCAATGTTAAACTTGAAATAAAGACTTGTAGCAAGTATTACCCACTCTTGTAGCTTAATACACTACCTAGTCTAAAACAAACAATGTTTCTGTAACAGTTTAGGAATTACCTAGGTGCATTATCGAAATCTCTAGGTTGTTCTTTCATAGCCATAAGTCCTTTGTCTAAATCTACAATTTTTCAAGCCACTAATCCCTCTCCCAAAGCAATTAGTGGTCTATTAGTTTGGTTATGGTGATGAAGCATAAGTAAATTGATAATAGGTCACAGAATCAAGTCCAAAATGAACTTAATAAATTATTTATCTATAAAATTTGAATACAAAGCAATATAGGGCTACTCCCGGGTCCTAAAGAATATGGGGTTTATCCTCGCAAAATTTCAATCATCATACAAGAAGAGGAAGAGGGTGTAAAAAAAGCTAAACATTCAAAAATCAATAAAAACCCCTAGAGAAGCATGATTCATCAATCTCTCCTGGTGAAAATCTTGATCAACATCGTTCCAACCAAAAATCTACCAACTAGAAGTGTCTAGAGCATCCAATCTATGACTATCTTTTTCACCTCCTCCTTGTAAGAAGTGGGACCCAAGAGGGGGGTCCACTCCCTACTAAAAAAAGAATTTGAAGAAAAAAAAATCCATTCCAAACACAGTCAAAGGTATGCTCGAATAGGTGTAAGATTTTCAAATTTCAATAAATGGTACTAAAAAAAACCAAAGTGTAGCAACGGAATTAAACAAATGATTATATTCAATTTTCACAAAAGTATATCAGAATATCCCATAAGGGTTTACATGTATGATACAACATAAGGATCTAAGTAGAGGGAAGTATAAACTACTTTAAATCTGTCTCCAGGCAACATCTCTAAGAGCTAGTTCCATGTTGGAAGACTATGTTCTCCTTGGTCATGTTCAACACCTCGATCTATACCTAGGTGGGAAATCACCCAGCAAGAGAGAGAAACAAGATATGTATCAAATAATGAACAAGAACAAAAGATAAGGAAATAACATGAAAATAAAGTGTAAGATTTCATCATAAGATTAAGAGAACAAGAGTATGAGGCATAGTTAAAATAGATGATTGTCATAACATTAAAATAGTAAAGGAATCACATGCATGATTAATATTGACTACATTAACTAAGTAAGGTTGATGCACCTACCGGACCTCAACCTATAGGTGAGGGGAGAATTAATACATTCCTAGTCACCTACACATTTTTATGGGGAAGAATAAGACATTCCCCAGGGTGAATTAATACATGCCCTATGTATGGCTGGTTGTACATAAGTACCACTACTATAGATAAATAATCCATAAAATCAACATGCTAGAAAAGAATTCATGGCAAGTCAAAGCATCATATCAATTAGAATATGGCAGTGGGATACAAGACCCAAGAAAAAGAATATCATTACTTATTTTGAGGCAATTTAACAAAAGAATCATGAATAGAGGAAATAGGGTTCATATAGTGCCTCATTAGGGAATATAGGGATTGGTTTGCAAATATCCCAACTTAGGGTGTAAGAATGCACATACATAAATAGGGTTTGCACATTCATAAATAGAAATTTCACATACCTCTCTTACTAATATCAATTACTAACTTTCACCACTTTAATTGAGTCCAAGTTCCACGTTGCCTATTTTCAATGTATTAACATGTATTAGAGTACATAATGCACATTAATGTATAGAAACCCTAATTTTATACCTTGTTAGAAAAATTGAGATTTAGACTCTAAAAACCTCATCAATGAGCTTATTAGGTTCTTCTGATCAAGAAAACATATTTTTATGTTAATCTTGGAGTTATGATGATTAAGACGTACTTTTTTATGGATTTTATGCATTGAATTCATTTTCCAAAAATCACACTTCGTCAAACCTCAAAATCATATGTTGAAAATATTTTTTTAAAATAGAGATTAATTTTCCAATTCTAAAACATATTTATTTTTCCAATTTGGATTAGAGGATTACAAGATATGAATTTTTCAACTTGAACCAATCACGAAATGACAAGTCAGGAATCATCGAGAGATAGGAAGAGGGGGAGAGAGAGAAAGAAAAAACACCATTTGACCAAATATCAGGGTTAGAGATGCATAGGTAACCAAAATTGATCTTCTAGAGAAGGTAAAATAGCAAGAAACCAAAACCCTAGAAGAACATGGTAAATAGAGATGGAGATCATCGATTTTAAACATAGAAGCATGAGTTTCAAGCATGTAGTAAGCAATATATGAGAATGAGTTAACAAAACTTGCCTCTCGGAAAGGTCTACAAGTTAAATCAGAAAGATTCTCGAGCTAGAGAGGCTAGTTTCTCCAACAAATCTCCTATCTTGAGCAAGAAGTACCTTCTCCACTTTAGAGGTGAAAAACCCTAGCAAAAGACCATGGAGATGAGGTGTTTAAGGCTCTAGGTGGGGTTTCACCATGGAAGGCCATGGTTCTGACCTATAAGAAGGTGGGAAGAACACTAAAAGCATGAATACATGGAAGGAAAGGAGGAAAATTACTATTTTTGTCAAAATCACCAAGAACGAGCTTTAGAAACCCTAAATAGAGCAAATTTGGAACCCTAGGAGCCTTCTTCACCAAGGTAAGCACTATCTTTTACCTTGGGACAGCACCTTCATGTACAAACAAAGTAGGAATTATGCTCTAAGATATAGGAAAGATAAGGACAAGATTTCTTCTTGGATTGGGAGGTGGGAAGGGTTAGATAGGGCTTTATAAAGAAGGGGGCAAGCATGAGGTGTCTGTGGGACTTTCCATGTGTTCTTAGCCTAGGGCTTCATTGATATGCAAGTGAACAGCTCATAGAGACTTCTTGTATATCAAATTTCGGTCCTAAAACCCCATGGAGACTTCTAGGCCATCCCCTCCGTCCTCCAATCAAACAAATAACCCCATTGGTTGATAGCTTTTTAAAGATAAACTCATTTATAAAGAGGGTACTCCCTAAAATGACCTTGGAGAGAAACACCTTCAAACCAAGGTGCAACTAGGTGATGCATGGTTCAAAATCTTGATAATGGTAAGGGAATATCTAAGGATAATAATTCATGTGATAATTTGCAAAGAAAACCTCCTAATTGGGTAAATAGCATAAAAGTCTAGAATGTACCTAAAATTGCATAGCTTGCACAAACAACATCCAAATTGAACCAAATTTGAAACTTAGGCATATTTTATGATTTCAAAACACATCAAAAAGTTATATTAAGGTTTATAACACCTAAATAAGGTCCTTAAATAGACTTTCACTGAGGTATTTGTGCATGAACCCTTTTATTGGTACAAATAGTGAATAAATGTTCACCAAACCACTATAAATTCCACTAATTAAACATCAAGGACATAAATGATAGAAATGAAAAGAAAAACTTGGGAAAAAGAATTATATGGATATTACATCTAAGATTCAATATGTTACAGTAATCTACCCCTTAAAAAGGATTTCGTCCTCAAAATCTCAAACAAAAAGAGTAGGGTGAGTATGCAACATCCCAACACTAAACTCCCAGGTTGTTTCGATAAAGCTTCCACCAAAACTTTCACTAACACAAACTCCTTTTTTTTAACTTGGGAGTCCAAATTCCTCACAAGGAACTCCTCATAGGTTTGATTGTCATGAATCACTAAGGGTTCCACTATTAAGATTTCTTTTTATTAAATATAACATAGTTAACATTTTAGGCCTATTCATATTGTGTTCATTATGATATAATATCATCCTTATTATTATTTAAATTGTGTCATGTTATATTTACTTTATTGTCAAAAGAGTTATATTTTATTATGCAAAAAGTCCTATATATTTCTTATTTATCTCATTAAGAGTTTTAACACAATTAGGGTTTATTCATTTATCTCAACATATTTGATTAATATCCTAAATAATTTGAATTTAGTCTCCGTTATCAACATATTGTATTGTCATAGATTTTTTTATTGAAATAAGACATTTTAGCCAATTTGGTACAATTAATCTAAATAATATCACACTAATTACTTATGTCTATATTAAACATTGTCACATTACCTTTTTTTGACATTTATGTCATCATTAATAATTTTTTCATATTCATTCACTTTTTAGTATTGATAATGCACATTTATGTGAATCAATTACTTCTTATCCACATTGAAGTCTTTATATGTATTTTAGCGATCAAGGTGGGACATATTACATATTGATGATTGGATTCACATACTAATTAATTATTAGGTGATTAATTAGGTGTGTATTAGAGAACAAGGTGATATGCATTTCATATTGATGACTTGATTAATCTATGATTAGGTGATTATATATCATTTATGTGTATTAAAATGTGTTATCTGATTATGACACCTAATGTCACTAATGTATCAAGAATGTCATTAAGGATGTATAGATTAAATTTAGATGATTACAACTTAGGGTTTAGGTCAATATGATCATTATTCTTCATATATACATTCTTAGTATGTATTAAATACAAGATTAAGTTACAATTATGTTTCTCATCATATCATTAGAGTTTATTTGTCCAAGAAATGTTTAGCCTCATGTGTACCCACTATTAGTATTATATGTGAGTTACTCATATTATGTGCATTAGATATACATTAGGGCTCAAACATGTAAACTATTCATTAGATGACCACTATATGTTCTTTAGTATATAAACAAGCATGTCATGTTATAACTATGACTTGTTTGGTCAAAACTAAGGATCCAAGAAAACTATCCTCCTAATCATGGAGTTAAGGTTTCTAGAGTCAGTGTAGCTAGATTTCGGTATGTTACAAGACTCCATCCTCTTAAAAGGGATTTCATCCTCAAAATCTAATGACCCAAACATCATCAAACCAGCTACTCTCCACCCCTTAAAAGTGTTCGCCTACCAAGACAAACTAATCTAGAGGAAAAAGGGTGAGTCAACTAAGCCATGTACAAGACCCATCATGCTTCCACTGTGCACTCTGATTGCTTATTAAACAGCAAACTTCAAAGTCTAGGTTATTAGGGATAGACTATCCAAACATGTGGTTCTAGGGGACATAAGAGAACTATATTTGGTATCTATCCTCAAATAAGTCATTACACCTAAAAGACAAGGTCAATATATTAGGTTCTTAGGATTATCAACTTAGGTGACTAAGGCTACTACTGTCTATAGGCATGCCATTTTGGAAAGTCAGTATCATCTCAGGCCAGGCAGGTATCATATGGATCTTGGAGTCTTCGTAAACCAAGCTAGGGGTGCAGAGGAAAATCTAGCCAGCCCCCGAACCCTGAACCTTTCTAGACACCTTTTCTTTCCACTTATGCCCCAATAGCTACCTAATAGGCTCATCACATTATGTTTAACTAAACAAGTTTCTAGTGCAAAACTCTTATGATCTGAAATCAATCCTTCATCCTCTCAAGAGTAGATCAATTCTAGGGAAAACATATCACTTAAAGAGGAACTAAATGAGGCGATATTTTTAATTAGGGAGAAAAAATTTAAATAGTCAGATTCTGACTACCATGGGCTCTAATACCATGTTGTAAGGAGTGGGACTCCCTACTAAAAATTTGAATTTGAAGAATAAAACATCCATTCCAAACACACTCAAAGGTGTTCTGGAATAGGTGTCAGATTTTCAACTTTCAATAAATGGTATTCAAAAAAACCAAAGTGTAGCAACGGAATTAAACAAATGACTTTATTCAATTTTCACAAAAGAATAAAAAAGTACATCATAATATCCCATAAGGGTTTACATGTATGATACAACATAAGGACCTAAGTAGAGGGAAGTGTAAACTACTTTAAATCTATCTCCAAGAAACATCTCCAAGAGCTAGTTCCTTGTTGGAAGACTATGTTCTCCTTAGTCATGTTCAACACCTCGATCTAAACCTTAGTGGTTGGAAAATCGCCCAACAAGATAGAGGAACAATGTATGTGTCAAATAATGAACAAGAACAAAAGATAAGGAAATAACATGAAAGTAAAGGCTAAGATTTCATCATAAGATGAGGGTAAAAAGAGTATGAGGCATAATCAAAATAGATGCTTGTCATAACATTAAAATAGTAAAGGAATTGCATGCATGACTAATATTGACTACATTAACTAAGTAGGGTTGAGGCACCTACCGAACCTCAATCTATAGGTAAGGGGAGAATTAATACATTCCCTTTCACCTACACACATTTTATGGGGGAGAATAAGACATTCCCTAGGGCGAATTAATACATGCCCTATCTATGGGTGGTTGTACATAAGTACCACTACTATAGCTAAATAGTCCATGAAATAAACATGCTAGAAAAGAATTCATGGAAAGTGAAAATCATATCAATTAGAATATGGCAGTGGGGTACAAGACCCAAGAAAAAGAATATCATTACTAATTTTGAGGCAATTTAACAAATGAATCATGAATAGAGGAAATAAGGTTCATATAATGCCTCATTAGGGAATATAGGGTTTGGTTTGCAAATATCCCAACTTCGGCTGTAAGAATGAACATACATTAATAGGGTTTGCACATACATAAATAGGAATTGCACATACCTCTCTTATTGATATCAATTACTCACTTTCACCACTTTAATTAAGTCCAAGTTCCACTTTGCCTATTTTCTATGTATTAACATGTATTAGAGTACATAATGCACATTAATGTATAGAAATCCTAATTTTAGACCTTGTTAGAAAAACTTAGATTTATATTCTAAAAACCTCACCAATGAACTTATTAGGTTCTTCTGATCAAGAAAACATATTTTTATGTTAATTTTGGAGTTATGATGATTAAGATGTACTTTTATGGATTTTATGCATTGAATTCATTTTCCAAAAATCACACTCCGTCAAACCTCGAAATAAGATGTTGAAAATATTTTTATTAGATAGAGATTAATTTTCCAATACCAAAACATATTTATTTGTCAAATTTGGATAAGTGGATTAAAAGATATGAATTTTTCAATTTGAGCCAATAAGAAAATGACAAGTCATAAATCATTGAGAGAGAGGAAGAGGGAGAGAGAGAGAAAGAGAAAACACCATTTGACCCAATATCAGGGTTGGAGATGCATAGGTAACCAAACTAGATCTTCTACATAAGGTTAAACAACAAGAAATAAAAACCCTAGAAGAACATGGTAAATAGAGATGGAGATCATCAATTTTAAACATAGAAGCATGAGGTTTAAGCATGTAGTAAGCAATATATGAGAAGGGGGTTAACAAAATTCACCTCTAGGGAAGGTGGACAAGTTCAAGCAGAAAGATTCTCGAGCTAGAGAGGCTAGTTTCTCCAACAAATCTCCTATCCCGAGCAAGAAGTACCTTCTCCACTTTAGAGGTGAAAAACCCTAGTAAAAGAACATGGAGATGAGGTGTTTAAGGCTCTAGGTGGGGTTTCACCATGGAAGGCCATGGTTATGACCTGTAAGAAGGTGGGAGGAAGAATAATTGTATGAAAATAGGGAAGGAAAGGAGGAAACTTATTATTTTTGGTCTAAATCACCAAGAAAGAGCTTTAAAAACCCTAAGTAGAGCAAATATGGAACCCTAGGAGCCTTCTTCACCAAGGTAAGCACTATCTTTTACCTTGGGACAGAACCTTCACGGCCAAACAGAGTAGGAACGTTTCTCTAAGCTGTAGGAAATATAAGGAGAGGATTGATTTTTGGATTGGGATGTGGGAAGGGGTAGATATGGCTTTATAAAGAAGGGGGCAAACATGAGGTGTCTATGGGACTTTCCATGTGTCCTTAGCCTAGGGCTTCATTGACATGAAAGAGGACAGCTCATAGATACTTCTTGTATATAAAATTTTGGTCCTAAAAGCCCATGGAGACTTCTAGGCCATCCCCACCATCTTCCTATCAAATAAATAACCCCATTGGTTGATAGCTATTAAAGATAAGCTCATTTATAAAGAGGGTAATCCCTCAAATGCCCTTGGAGAGAAACACCTTCAAACGAAGGTGTAACTAGGTTCCCCATGGTTCAAAATATCGAGAATGGTAAGGGAATATCTAAGGATTATAATGCATGTGATAATTTGCAAAGAAAACCTCCTAATTGGGTAAATTGCATAAAAGTCCAGAATGTACATAAAATTGCATAGCTTGCACAAACAACATCCAAATTGAACCAAATTTGACACTTAGGAATATTTTATGATTTAAAAACACATAAAAAGTTATATTAAGGTTTGGAATACCTAACCAAGGTCCTTAAATAGACTTTCACTGAGGTATTTGTGCATAAACCCTTTTATTGGTACAAATAGTGAATAAATGTTCACCAAACCACTATAAATTCCACTAATTAAACATCAAGGACATAAAGCATAGAAATGAAAAGGGAAACTTGGGAAAAATAACTATATGGATATTACATCTAAGATTCAGTATGTTACACTCTCCCAACTTCATGCTCTTTTCTAAGGCAACTGAGCGTGTTCTTTCTTTTTGCCCGAACTCCCCTTAGGTCATAAGTGGGGTTTTTGCCGTCATTAAGTCATAGCTTTTGGATTAATGTGATTTTCAACATGTACTTATCGCATAAAATTGGTACTGCAAACAAGGTGTCAGTGGCACTGAGTTGTTGATTGACTCAAACCCTCAAACCATGTCGGTACTATTGAAAAATATGTCGATAGAACTGAGTTGCATTATGCATTCTGACTTGATCTAGGTGCTAAAGTCCATACCATCGACAGGCATTTGGGTGGCACCAAAGAAATTAAAATTGGTTACAGATACTCTCTAGACCGTAAGTTGGTAGAACTGACTCCTAGCTTCAGTAGCATCAACTCAAGACTCAATAACATTGAGATTTCTAAATTTTCTTGTTGAACTTATGCCCCACGTCGGTACCACAAATGCAGATGTCTATGGAATTGAGTTCTCATATAAGTGATCAATTAACTTCAAACAAGGGAAAAATGACACAAGTTTGAATTATACATGGTAATTTGTCATGATTCAGTAAAATTACTCAAGAATTGATGCAATAGTGACTCGCATGATAACAAATGATAAAAATGCATAGTGTATCTCAAAGTGAACGAATATGCAATAAATGCATGGAAAAATAGCCTACGACAATATACTAAAAATTAGTGCATCACCTTCCCAAAAAATTTCCCCTTTTCTTAACAAAACTTCAAATATTGTCTACTACTTAGTATGCTAAAAATTATCCTTCTATTTCATGCACATATGTTTATCTGTTGGCTTGTGCAATGTTAATTCATTTCTATCTTGGGAGTAAATTATCCTGAAATAGATCATGTATTTGAGTTATTATGAACAAGATGGATGGGTTATTGCATTGTATACATGTAGCTATTATGGAGTTGAAATCTTGGCTTGGATTCTTCAACAAACTTGTGACATGAAACAATCTGAATAAATTCAGTTATTGAGAGACTCAATACTGAAAAAGTGTTCAATATCGATAGGAAATCATAGATAAAAAACAAAATAATTCTTTCTTACTAAGACGATATAGGAATATTCTACAATGTTAATGACTAGGTCAAACACAAATGCCCAAATTTTATAATTCACATCTCTTCTACATATTGTTTCCTAAATAATTGCATTTTATATTCATTTTTCTCCCCTTCCTTAAACTAATGAACTAATTAATTTTCTTTGTTTGTTGTCGATGATAGTTAGACTCTTACCTTGAACCTTTCTAATTTTATTCTAAAGTCCCATGATTAGCTTCCTTGATGTAATCTAGGTACACTATAGCATAACAATAATTATGGAATGTAGAAAAATGGTTAAACTCATTGAAAAGACGGACATAATTCTCAATACAAATTCTAGTTATTTTTATTCACTTTTAATTATCTTTTGGTCATGTTATTCTGAGGAACTTAAATAGACACCTCAAATAACTTGATACTAAAAATCTTTCAAAAGAGGCTTTGGTGGTCTTGGGGAAGTTTCCATTTATTTGGTAGAATGAGGTTTCTTTGTTTAATGTATCATTAGGGAATGTGGGCTGTATTTGAGTGGAGGAAAATTTGTTGTGGATTAAGGATTGAAGTCTGTAGATGGATACTTTATGTGGGAGGAGAGAGTGCAGTCAAGTCATGTGTTAATTATAGAGATAAGAGTGTCAAATTTATAGGGGGTGTTGTAAGCTAGGAAGGGTTCCATTTTAAATTAATGATAAAGCATCTTGTACTGCTAAGGAACATATGTGTCCTTGTCTCTGGGATCACCACCTTGTTAATGAATTCCAAAAAGGATATGTGGTTTCATGTGGAGACTCTAAGAGATCGATTCTAAGGGATTCATGGGGCAATCAATATACCCATCATGTTTAGTATGAATGTTCCATCAAGGTAAAACCAACATATTTCTTAAAAAGGAATATATGAGGATTGAGTGGTGGTCAATGAGAATGTTGGGGATTTTTTTAAAGGATCTACAATGACAAGGTTTGTGCAAAGGTGATGAAATGAAGCTATGTCTAGGTCCTCACTCACATAAGTTCCTGAACAATGCCACAAATTATTTGTTGTGACATTCATGGAAGGCAATATGCCTTGGTAAGATTTGATGGAAAAGATTTAATAGTGCCATTACAAGGGGAATACTAGGAATTCTCGCAGAGGAGGTGGAAAAGTAAATGTGGATCTTGGAGCCTATTGTAACACTTATGGATTTTATTGTCTCTCACTGCATTTTTTATAATTACCTCTACATTGTGAGTGGATTTGGTGATATTTCCAGGTCAGTTGATTTTGGTTTGTTACATTTTGGTATAAAATTACTTTTCTTAACTCATTCTCTCATGCCATTTTGTGTTGGTTGTTTTATTTATAGATAAATATATACATATTATTTTTAGTATTTGTTCATGTGTTCCATAAAACTGACACGAATAGGCAGAATTCGGGAATTTTAATCTTGGCTTAGTAATCCACTCTTTGTGAGTTTGTTGGTTTATTTTATTTACATGCATTATGCCTTATCTTGTGATAGAATATGCATATAGATATGTTTCACCTTTTTACTTGTGTTTTAGTAGAGTTTTTCATTAAATTTACAAAGTGGAGGATGTATTCACAAAGTTGAAGAGGGGATATTCTCCTTATAGATATATGATGAATGAGTGTTGATCCTAGTTTTAATGGTATTTTTAGCCTAGTTTTGCATTCAGATCTCTTTGTTTTCATTAGAAATAACTTCATATCATTCTAGTCAGATTTAATTTAATTTGTTGGATTTTGATACTTTCTTGACTCATCTTGCAAATTTGAATCTAATCATGTGCACCGGAGAGGTCTAGGGGTTCCCTCTACCCTTCATCCAGTGGGAGTTGATAGGATGACACATCTCATGGGGTGTGGGGAAGTGCCCGAGATTGAAATGGATTATAAACATATCCATAAGGTCGATTGATCAACAAAATTAGTTCATGACCCTTGTTGACCACCTAGATTTTAATGACAACTGGCCTCCAAAGGTCGATGTTATAAACAATCAAACTCCATTGATCGATCAAGACTGGTCGACCTACATGTTGATAAAAATTTACCAAAATCTTAAGAAGGCAACTAACCTTCATGCTCGAGCCTCTAAATTATTGACCTTTGGGTCAATAGCTAGGCAAACGACCTTCACATCCTTCAAGATCTCGAAGCTCAGGCTACCATGGTTGATTGCCCAGCTAAAGTGAAATTAAGACCTATTGGCCTTTGAGGTAGATATCCAAAGCTTGAGAAAAGTGACAAAAGCCATCAAGGGAAATAGCTAGAGATTAAGCACCAACAAAACAACCTCAAGTGTTCAAGTTGTATTGCTTGACCTTCATCGCAAGCAGAAGATGATCAACCTCAGTGGTTGATCATAAAGATATTGACATCTATTATTTTCATACCTTCCAATCAAATAATCTCAACCATCTACATGGTGCAAATTTGTCTACTTACACTCTAGGTACAGAGGCTTATAAATATCCATCATACAACCACACAAAATCCCTATGGGACCCATCACCAGTCAATTCATACTTGTTTATCCACAACAAGACAAGGGATCCGCCTATTTCTACTTGGAGTTAACGACCTCTCCAATGAGAGTGATCAAGCTCTAGAGTTCTTGAGTGATCAACCTTCTTATTTGCCACAAGCGATCGACCTTTCTATGAAAAGAGTGATCAACCTACACCAATATAGCAATGATCAATCACCAAGAACTAAGAAATGATCGACCTCCAATAGATTGACCTCTTTGATCTTGACCATTTGGAATGAATATCTTCAAGTCAAAAGCTATCCACTTCCCTCTTCGGGGCGATTGACCTCTTCACTGAGAAATTATTCATTCACCTACTCCAACTGCAAATTATTGTTAATAATTAGAAGAGAGGGGAGGAAGGGAGTTTGTTGTAACACACCACATCAAGCTACCTTTACTAAAGTCATGACCATCATTGTGTCCTCTTCCTCTCTAGTTGTATTAATTTCTCCATGTATAGGAAGTAGTCCTTTCATTAGGGTGTGGGGACTGGCCTCACTATCCATTTCTTGCAATTTCATTCTTGTTTCAATTCTTTTATGAGCTCATTTAATTCATTGTCAATCATTTAATGCATGTTTTGTGGATTGATCACCCTCTTTATGTGATTTTTTATAATCTTAGGCAACAAGAACTTCAACATTTTAGATTTGAATAAATTAGCTTTGGCTAACACCATGATGAGAACTTCTTTTGGAATGTCTCCAGAGTAGTGGGCATATGATCTATAAGACATCAATCTTATAGGGATATCTACTCATGCAAATTTCTAATGCAGAAAGTGGAAACTCGCATAACACCAATTATATCTTCATACAAAGTTTGGATTTGGATGAATGCATAGATTTGACTAATAATGGTGAAACTTGATTCCACCCTAGTGTCTTCATCCATTAATAATTAGAACCTTAATATAGTTCTTTTAATTCTTGAATCCTTATTTAATTAAACCAACTCAATCTTGTGATAAATACTAGTTGTTGACTGGTTACCTTGATTTGATAATTCTTATAAGTTTTTCCCTTTGGGTTCGATCCTTAACTATACTGCGATAAGACCCTTCTTCTTATGGGTGGGGTTATCCTATACTAGTTAAGGTGAACTCTAGAAATTTATTCCTAGTGAATATTTTGTGTGATAAATCACACATCAATAGAACCTAGATCCTCCTCCTAAAAGTACCTATTGGTAAATTAAAAAAAAACCATGGATGGGTTAACATAATGCCTACGTGAAACATTTATATACAAATAAGGCATACATTTTTGCTATGGGTATTTTGATTATCTACAATAGTCTTTTAATTATTGATGAAGAACCACTTAGTCCACTAATGATAATTTTTTGTTGAAATCAACTCCACATTATATATTGATTAGAGTATGGTACTGAATGGTCAGTAGAGTCAAAGGGGAAATCACATAGACATACACAACCTTGGGTATCATCTAAATCAGTTTTAGAAAGTTTGTGATGTTCTGAGTTGCCTAGTCTATATGTGTGGGAGAAGCATATTTTAGAGAAGCTCTGGAATAGAAAATCCATCTCATAATGTGTTTATAATCAAATTTTATCCCCTTTCTATTGATGTTAGTTTGTTATCAATGCTATCAAAATAAATGTCCATCTCAATATTTTTGAGATGTTGTCTTTTAGCCACTTGCAAACAATATAGAATTGTTGAAATTTAGGATTTAAAAAGAGATTTGTTAGTGTCCATATTAAAGCATATGTGATCACTATCAATCAACTCATTCAATGATACAGGAATATTTTCTACAAAACTCTCAAGATTTAAGATCTAAATGTATGTCACATATCATCCCTTCCAGTAACAATTCTTTTGCTTCCCATATACTTTACCAAGTAGAACTCAAATTATATCTCCTAGAAACCCCCAAGGCATATCATCTTCTAAAATACCTATATATACTCTTATAAACGAAATAATTGGGCCTTTGGAATACTATCCATGCTTGTTTAGCACTCAGTATACCAAGTTGTTCCAACCTATGTTTATCTAGATGCATGATTGTAATTTTGAATTTATTGGTCTACGATGCATGTAACGGTTCTCTACGTACTTCTACATGGTTTTTGTGATAATGTGTGCTTGAATTTACTTGATTCAGATCATATCACTTAAATAAATTTTTTCTATACTTATTTCACTAGTCAAGGAAAAATCTTAACAATTATAAAGGCAATGAAGATTGTAGTGTAAGCACATGGTCTATATTAACCTCTCATCTTGTTATTAATCATAAAGTTCATGATAGATCATGAATTGATTGATTAAGAGAAATCCCTAATTTTGTTCTATTTGCACTTAGTTTGCCCTTATTTCTTATTTCCTATATTAATTGAAAGTATGAGAACATGAAAAAATTGTGAAAAATATCCAATTTCATGTTTTACTTGATGTATGTATCTTGTTTAATGAAGTTGGATATAAATGGTTTAAGTAGGATTTGTACCTCTATGGATAATGAGGGAACTTTGATGCCTTTGAGCCTCAATGGGATGACCCTTTATAGATGATATAAATATTCCCCTTCATGGATGGGATTGTGGTGAGCCTCGATGGCTTGTTGAGTGGAATATTTATGGGTGAAGTTGGAGGTACCTAGATGGGTGAGGTTGAGGATACCTAGATGCGTGAAAGTGTTTTGAACCCTGATGGGTCATATTTGGGGCACCTCAATGCGTCTAGAGTATAGGAGTCTTAGTGTATTGGATCTTAGATGAATTACTCTCTATGTATTGGAATTTGAAGTTTGTTGAATAGTCTCTTTGCATGGGGGTTTGATGGATGTACTTATAAGGGTTGTTTTAGACATTTGACTATGATTTCCTATACATACTGGAAAGCCCATCATTGACACTATGACTCATTTGAAACCATGAGCTTCTACAAAATATTAAGGAGGAGTCGAGAAACCAAGGAGGATGAAGGGATCTTCAAGGACCTCGATGGCCACATTTTGAAAGTTGCATGTGCATGAAAGTTAAAGTTCTAGCTCTCCTTTGTGGGTAAAAAGCAAGATATATTCGTGTCTAACCAATTTTATGTAATGTCTATTTATTTTGTTTTCATTTCTTTCTTTTCCATTTGTTCTCTCTCCTTAGTTGAGATCCATGGAAAACCTTGGTGGTTTTAGCTTCCTAGAGCTAAAAATCCTTCTCTCTCTCTCTCTCTTTGTCATAGTTGTGCATAGAATATTTCTTAGAGGATCTTTCTCGGAGCTTTGGTGGGCTTCTTTGAGATTTTTTTCGCTTGGATAGTGGTTGTCTTTTTGGATCACATTTTCTCCATCTCTGAGGCCAGTGATATAACTTCATTTAGCATTCTTTACCTACAATCTTCCATGAAAACCTTAAAAATGTTTAATATGTGTTTAAGATGCCTAAAGTGAAGTCTTTGTGGAATTTTTTGCTAACATGGGATATAATTGTGAATTTATTTCACTCCTGTGTCATCTAATGACGATCCAAGGTAATGTTATGAAGACTTGTTACGTACATAAGGCTGAAAATTATTCAAATGCCTAAGAGTGGAGCCTTTGTCAGTTTCTTTGTTAAAATGAGATGTAAGTATGAATTTTATTTCCCTCTCCTATATTCTAAGATGAACCATAGTAATAATATGAAGTATTCTGGTGTATATAAGGCTGAAATTTGAAATATATGTGTTCTCAATCTAAAAAGGGAGTTTTTATGGGGAAATTTGGTACTGTGTTGAGTATAATATGTAACACTAATCTTCCTTAATGTTTACATGACCTCATATGGTGAAAATAACATATTTACCAAACTTTCATGATGCTAAATTTTTGTGGAAATTAGTTTTCATACATAGAGGTAGCTCATTTATATCCAAAATGTCATATCAATGGACAATCTTATTTTTGTAATATCTTCTTCGTACTTTGAAATTTACACACATAATTTGTTATGGTGTTATAGATATGTAATTTGAAGACAAATTATCCCATGTATTTAAAGTTGTATTTTAAAAATGCATGGCCTTTTTAAGGTCAAATGTTTTAATTTTTTCTATGTATGGGCACTTTGATACCCAATATGAGATGTTTTGTATCTTCTGGAGTTACTTATACTCGATTAATACTATGATACATATATATGTCCTATTATGACCCTTGGTTCATTCAAAATGAAAGACAAGTAAGTTGATAATTAATTGAGTGAAACCCTAATCTTGTAGTACCCTATAACTGTAGCAACTAACCCAATGTAAAAAGAGGTTGGATATTGAAATGGTAACCTTGTAGAAATTTTTTCTTGTTGAGAATGTACTCAAAGTACACTTTTGGGTATATGCGAGTGAATGGGGGCTACTTTTCTCGATACTCATTGATGGATATGTATCTGAGTGTGGTTGAGGTTGTGTCTCCAATGATGTGTAATCATGTGTTTAAGAATAGTGATATGATGATATGATAATTATGGATTTGATCCCTAAGAGATGAGGTGGCATGGCTTTATAACCCATGATGGACCAAATATTTTAGGTTGGCTTTTGAGCCCCTACTATTATATCTATGCTTGTCGAGCCCCTACTTGTTATACCTAACACCAACCAAGGCGTGGAGAGATACTATGGAGATTGGTAATCCATAAATCTTAGAAATAGAGGACTTCTTAGTTACTAGCTAGTGGTTTCAGTGTTACACTTCAAACTACCAAGGGCTTACTGATAAAACAAGTAATCAAGCAGTGTATTATATCATATTAGGGTTTCTTTAGAAAACCACATGTGAAGCTTTTAGATCTCATCCATTCTACAAAGTATTATTTGTTACTCTTATCCTACACTTGTTATAGTTTCATAACTTATGAAGGTTGGTATCTATTATTTAGTCTAACTTTATTACTCTATTAATAATAGGCACATAAGAATATAACACTATCTATTGCCATGCTACATTGTTGGCTCATGGGTCACACCTTGTGGTTCTCCACATCTTTAAGATGTTCAGAAGTGAACCTTCAAATTTCAGTATTGAGTATTCTCCTTTTGAAGAATAGCAATATGTAGTGGTTGGTGGAGTCCTAGATTCTTCCTTGTACACTTAGGTTCGGGATAGGTGATTTGTTATAAGATGTATGTATGACTCAAGTATTTGGCTTGCATATATTGTATATAAAGCGCTCATGTGAGAGAGTTTGGCATAGATATATTTTTTGTACATGCAGTGACATAGGTCGCTCAGTGATAAATTTGTATAGTTAATTATTTATTAAAGACAAGTTGGCCCTTTCATGTGTATCTTGTTCATAATAATAGAAATTTTCATTTTGTGTTTCCATAATCTAATGGTTGATGATGTTGATTAATGTGGATAGGTACATTTATTTTGAGTATCTCAATTTTGTGGCAAGTTGTTAATGTTATAATATGTACGATTCTTTCCAAAGTTGTGTCACCTAGTGATTTGCTCAAATTTTTAGGGAGTGTAAAAGGAGTGTCTAGTTTGGAACCATTTTCTTATGATATGATATGATTTTTTTAATGGTTCTCTACATGGTTGAGTAATGCTTCTTTTGATACATGCTTCTGCATTTGAAGTTATTGATTTAGGATGTATAAATCATTATATTTGTATTTCTTCTTTGCTTCTTATCATCACAAATTCTCATCTTTACTTAGTTCACATCATATTATTTGATTTAAAATATATCTAATAATTAAAGATAAGATAAATATTTTTTTAGCATTTCACACACAATGATCGATGCTACTCTATTGAAGGTTGCAGTCAAAATTATACAATATGTTGTTCTTTCCATAGGTGTGACACCTTGTTTGATTAGATGAATGAGGAATGCTAGAAAATTTTCATGTAGTCCTTGGTGAATGCATCTCCTTGGTGCTGCTCATCTGACTTACCTAGCATGATGTTTCTATCTTTTGGCATCATCCATAAACTCCCACTGATGGCTGTAGAATTACAAGTGAAGCCCAAGAAGTAGTTCCTATGCAATACCATTATATCCAAAAAAAAATACCATCTATATTTCTCTTGCAATTCCACATAGCATCTACAACATGTATTTTGCATCATGTAACGAATAGATTGCCTTCTATATTCTCATTCATTTAAAATAACATGATTGAACTAGATGTGATAAATCTATGTATCTTATATTATGTATGAACTTTGTATATGAACAATGATAAATGGACATGCCATTCCTATGTAAAAAAGTATTTTATGAATTAATAATTTACTCAAGTTTAATTTTTATCCTGAGTTGTTTACATTTTTGTTGTATATCAATGGAACTGGAAGACATTTATCAAATAAACAAATTGTCACTAAAGTAGCGGTCCTTGGAAATGGTATATCACTTTCTCTCATGATAAAGCATACTCAAATGGATTGTTGGACACAAATTCAACAGGCTTTGCCATTTATTTATGTTCTTTGTTTAAGTATTCATTGATATTTAAATTAGATGGTTAGAAGTTTATTTCAGAAATGACAATCAATATCACATTGAATATTGATGAAGATATAGAGGACATAACATATTTGATGCATGTCATTACATGTATTGTCCAACCTGTCCATTTTGTTCTAAACCAGACCACAATTTTTGTCAAAGATGCCTAGTATTATACTAGTATTATATGAGCGCATACCAAAATTTTATTGGATGCTATCTCGCAAGTGGGATAGAGAGCAAAAGGTACACTCAGGGGTGTTTCTATACTATAGACACATCAATTTTCACACTACAAAAATCTTTTTCGAGAATTTATGCTATTATAACTATTCAAAATATCACACTAGTCACTTCAGCTACATTTTTCGGCTCTATATATACTTGTCTTGATGAGAAAACATTGCCTTAGGGCTTTATGGATACAATATTCAAATAAGCTCAATTTATTACATTATATATTTTTATTATTTTGAAAAAGATTGTTGGTTTTTAATCTCTAAAGTTTTAATGTTTCTCAAGTAACAGTATACAACACCATCTGTATAGCGAGGCAGGCATAGCAAGTGAAGCACTTCTAAACGAGTTTAAGTTTTTCCAAAGTTTGATTGTATGTATGAAAAGAACTCTTTAAGATTAACTTGTGTGTGTACATCCATATATGTGCACACACACATGCAATGTAGTGAGAAACACATTTTAAATCATTGCATTCCTAGTAATAAACTTTGCATATCGAAAATATACCACTATTCTACTTATGACTAGTTTGGTTTCATCAAATTAAAACTAGTGCACTTAACACTCCACCAATATTCCATCATTTCCTATTTAGTTTGTTTGGTTTTGTCCTTTTCTAAAAAAGAGACTACAAATAAACGAAAAAAATTTCCTATCTCTAATGTTATGCCTCAAAGACTCCTATTTATGATCCTAATCATGAATGGTGTGGAAGTCTTAGTTTGGGTCTTTCCTTGGTTCAATTCCAACCCATATTTCTAACAAGATTTGAATTAGCATTCCTAATTTGACTTGGAGATGGCTCTCTATAAACAACATGGGTCTCTATTGTGTTTTGGACTTCTATTAGGATTGTATATTCCTTGTGGAAGTCTTATCTCTTGGATCCTATATGCAGGTCCCTTGGGGCATTGAGTTTTCTTTACCCAAGAGTACCAAAGAGCTCCTTCTCAACTTTGGGTGTATCCTTTTTGAGGTTTTTATGTTCTCTATTTATGAGAAAATCCACTATGTAATCATCTTGGACTACTAAAATTTATTTCTCCTCTTGTGAAGTACATAAACTAGGTTTAACCATGTAAATCATGAGTTCATTATTTTTGCATATTTTTGTTCTTCTTCTAATTGTGCATGTTGCTCCTTGCTCATTGTTATTGTATATGCTAATTTGAGAAATTGGTGTCAAAGCTTATCGATCCTGAATGATAATGAGAAACTATGACATCAAGAAGCTTGACTGCACAAATTACTTTGGGTTGTGGCACATTAAGATGCAATACATGCTAGTGTAGTAGGGCGTTCTTAAGACGCTTGTATGATTGAAGTATATGACAACTTTCTTGACATTTGAGAAAAAGCAAGATATGAATGAGAAATCACTAATTGACATCCAATTGTCATTTTCATTGATGGTCCATGGTGAAGTTGCTAAAGATACGATGATGTAGGCTTGTGGCAGAAACTTTAATAAATTTACATGATAAAGACTCTTCAAACAAAATTGCATCATAAGAAATGCCTATATCTATTATTCATGGAGGAAGGTATATCTATTTGTGATCAAATTGATGAGTTTAACTCAATCATTATAGATCTAGAAAATATTAACATAAAAGTGGAAGATCTAGATAAATCATTGATTCTTTGACTCTCTCTTTCCCCTTTTCACAAGCAATTATATAGACTATCTATAGAATAGACTTCATCAAGATAGAAGAACAAATGTATTCTCTCATACCTAAATTTTTGATGGACAAGGAATTGGTTATTTTTTAGAGATAGTAAAGAAAAGGCTCGACTAGTATATAACCATCCTTTAGTGTCGGTTATTTAAGGCCTTTAGTGTCGGTTTTAATGTGACACCTATGTGGGCGCCGCTAAAAGGCCAACCATTAGGCGTCGGTTCTCAAACCGATGCCACAACCCTTCGCGCGCCACCAAAAATGCGCCATCAGGGGGGTATAGGCGTCGGTTATTAGCTTTGAAACTGATGCCATAAACCTTCGCACCACAGAAAGGGCACCATCTGGGGCACTATCAGCGTCGGTTTATTAGTGATAACCGACGCCATCTCACCCGCTGCCACGGTCATGCTGGCCAACATGGCCATGTTGTGGTTCGCTGCCACGGCCGTGCTGGCCAGCACGACTGTGGTGTCTGGTCTGATGCCACGACTGTGCTGGCCAGCACGCCCGTGGTGTCTGGCCTCATTTGGAAAATCGACGTCGGTTATTGATAACTGACGCCACATCACATGCATTAGGCGTCAGTTGTAATTATTTAACATACGTTGTAATTAGTTGTCGTCGATTTTAAACAAATAACTGACGCCTATTGCAAGTTTTTTTTTTCTATCAGTCTGCAGACCTGTTGTGGCTGGTCGCAGGATGAGAAACTTGTAGTTCAGTTATGAACTGTAGGTTTTACGATATCCATTCATATCAGCCAACAACATGCCACAAACCTACAAAATTAACAACATTAATTTTCACACATTTAGCAACCTGCAGTTCCATTCGATTTTCACACATGTAGAAATATTCATGTAGCAATATACAGTTCCATTCATTTTCACATTCACACATGTAGAAACATTCATATAGCAACCAGTAGTTTCATTCATTTTCACATTCACACATGTATAAACATTCAGACACATGTAGAAACATTCAGACATGTAGAAACATTCACACATATTATAATTCAGAAATTCATTTACAAAATATCATTTTTAGTCATTATTCACTATCAACATCCCAATTATATGTTCAAACCCCCACTACTTGTATGGTTGTTGCCCATTCTTCTCTTACATCATTTAATTCTCCCGTCGTATAGGGAGCATGAACATCTGGTAAGGCCTTTCATGTAGTGTGGTCAGTTTTAAATACCTACAAAGAGAATGATGTATATATATCATTAATAATATATAAATAAGATTGATATATTTCATATTATCTAATGAGACTATATATAATACCTCAGGAATGGTATCGATGTCCACTGCGGCATATTTGATAATCATGTGCATAAATTGCATCACATAGTATGCACATGCCCATCCGTTGTCTTGTGTAACACACTATAAATTGAAACATACAAATATTAAAAAATACTACTAATTAATCACTATTCACATAAATAATATATACATTGCAGTCGGGAACTTACTTCCACGTTCTTCCAAATTATTTGCTGGTTCTTTTTCCTGGGGACCTTTCCTCCAGCCTTTTTGAACTCATCTAAACCCCTACATGTTAATGTAACACAGTACATTGCATAATTAAATAGTAATGTAATAACATATGTTAACGGATATGAAAATGAAATATTTCTCACCGGAATAATGCCATTTTCATTTTGTGTCCATATTTTGAATTCAATTTAGTCCCCTTAGGATCTAGATAATAGACAGTGAACGTCTCAGGGACAATAACTAGTAACTCCCAATGCATACCACTAGAGGTAAAAAAGTTAAAAATTAATAACTCAAAATCCACAATAAAAATATAATTTATTTAAGTCCAAATTATAAGCAAAGTAAACTTACTCCACATTGAATGGAGCTATTATCACCATCTTCTTATTTTGAGAAAAATTTGTAAAAGCATCACAGTAGTATTGTTGAATTGACGAAGGGTCTTTAGCTACTAGACTAATCAAAGATGGAATCAAAAATCCTACATGTTTGAATGAAAAATTTGCACATATCTTGTCTAAGTAGCTGCAAAAAATGTATTACGTATGCATTAATAAATAAGAAACTAGATCACCAGATCCTACACAAGGGATATGGATGTATAAAGAAGATCTCACCTTATCCATAGCTCTATCACAGATGTATTTAGCCAATCATATCGAAACAACTCCAAAATATCTTGTATAAATAGTTTGCTTTCGTATGATTGACCTGCAGCATCCGCATCTATAAAAACAGTTATAGGGCAATTTATATCATGTTCGCCGAACCATATTGCCATATCCCTACAATTAGGACCTAACGGGACAGGTAGGTCATGTGGAACCCAACTTGGTAATGTACTAGGTGGAGGTGGAGGCCTAGGTGCTCTAGGTGTCTTCTTTTTAACCTATATATATATATATATATATATATATATATATATATATATATATATAATTTCAGATCAATTGACATCATATATACACACTAACAATTTAGCGTAATGTAAATTTACCATACAGTTTCAGTATAGAGGATATCCACTTTTAGCCACAATATCACTCTACCTTCTGTCTCACCAAGCATTTCACAATCTGGGTGGACATATGGCAATGGAAGATCCATCCAATTGGGGAATATACGTACCAGGCTCACACGAACCCAACCAGATGGTAATGGAGACCCATGAAACATTTCCCCTGGTAGGGATGGGTAAGCCGACGCCTCTACAACAACAAATTCTTTACTTTTTAGACAACATGGATTCAACCCCTATAAATTTTTGTGTAAAGAATGTTATATACATATATACATATCATCTTGAAAACATATCATCTTGAAAAGACTAGTTACTGTGTCATAAAAATACTTACAGCGGATGTGCTAGGTGGTGGGTCTACAGGATTACTCCCAACCTCTGTAGTAGGAGTAGATAGGGACGCCATAGGTACTGTCTGCTGAGTGGAAGTCAGAGTTGCCTGCCACTTGCTCATTACTTCTTCGAGTTTCCTATCAACTATCTTATCTACCTATACATGGATAAAAGAAATGTTAGCTTATGACTATTGAATTGTCTTTTACAGTAACATTATAAAGAAAGAATATGTTAACTCTTCTTATGAAATTCCCGCTTTTAGGACATGTTTGTGCTGGGATGGCCCAAAGAACTCTTTGATGCCCACACCAGCGCCTGCAGCCCTAACACATCCAGGATGTTGTGGGTTACCCAGAGCAACTGTCAATTCATCCCTTGTGCCCTCAGGGATGAACTTTCCTTGTTTCCTCAGCTCGTGCAGCGCCCGCTAATCTCCAAAACAAAAATTTGTAATTAAGTAAACACCACAAATAATCAATATTCGAACGATTACTCTAAGAGTTGTATTTTACCATTTTTGTAGTCGCCTCAGCAGTTGCGTGATTCCTTATTTCTCCCTTCTTATTTTGCCTCCCATCTATCCAAACATCATGGCGAGGCAGAGGTGTGCTACCCATAGTAGAGGACTCCTGAGTAGCAGCAGACTGAGTAGTAGACTCATCCTGTAGTCTTTGGCGAATGCCTGCATACCCTTTTGGACCCATTGTGTGGTCATGCACATTCAGTGCACGCCTTGCTTTTTGCACCACACTGAGGGCCTAGTTAGTATGCACATTAATGATTTGGTTAGTAACACTAAATGTTAATCTTGAATAGGTGAATACAACATATATTAATTAAATTGGGAGTGACGCCTAATACCTTGAATTCATCAGTTTGTCTTGAAGCAACAAATGCGTCCCATTCTTCTTGGTCCAGGAAGTTCCACTGTTCAGTGGTTGTCTTCTTCCTCTTGTCACCTTCTTTTATGTATTCTTGGGTGAGATTTGTCCTATAGTTCCTTAGGACTCTCCCACAGAGTTGCATCATGCATTTACAATGCAACTTTTCATCCAATTCAAATATACTCTGCAAAATAGAATTGCTATTAACTTGTATCCAAAAAATTAGTAATCTTCACAATAGAATTGCAAATTAATAATAACTCACACATAAATCCTTCCATATTACGTCTTTCTTCCCCTTAGGAACTTTATGCCAAGAATCTAGCTTACAACCGCAATGGCTACGAGTAACATACCCAAGATATGAAACAAATGAATTGTGATTCACTCCAATTACATTTCCTGCATTATCAAAATCCACAACAAATTTGGGTCCATTGCCCCTTTGCACTATTAACTTCTTCATCATAGTGATGCCCCTTCTCTTGTCAACTTTTTGGTGCTTCTCATCAAGTGCCTCAAGTGCTTTAGAGGGTACATGTGCATCATCAACCTAAAATTTGATAAAATAAACACACTTATAGGATATAACTATAAATGGACATGTAGATATAAATATATGATATATTTTTAAAACTTACATTGTGAGGCAGTGCATTGATGTCCTCACCCTCACGGTAATCATCAGCATGGTCATCAGGAGAATGCTCAGCCATCTGAAAGTCCACATTCACATTGTAAAGTTCACATTATATAGTAATTCACATTGTAAAGCTCACACAGCCAGGGAGGAAGATTGTATATAACAATCATGACTGGCCAAGTGCTATGTTGGCTGCTCAATGTCCCGTATGGATTCATCCCATCTATACAAAGCCCAAGTCTTAGATTCCTGACTTCTTCACCAAATTCAAGGTACAATATATCAATCTTCTTCCATTGTGGGGAATCAGATGCATGTCGTAGGATCCCATCATTATTTTTCTTAACATCTGCATGCCACCTCAAATTCTTCGCATCTATCAGATTGGAAAACAAGCGTTGAAGCCGTGATATTATAGGTAGATACCACATCACCTTGGCAGGAGAACCAATTTTGGACTCCCCCGAAGTCATCAATTTATACCGTGGCGCACCACATTTTGGATAATCTTTCAAATCCACATAGTCCTTTTGAAATAATACACAATCATTCGGGCATGCGTGTATCTTCTTGGCATCCATTCCCATTGGGCACAACAATTTCTTTACCTGGTATGTTGAGATTTGCAGCTCATTTCCTTCAGGAAGCATTTCTTTCAACAAAGACAACAATGACGTGAAGCTTTTGTCGCTCCATCTATTGTTAGCTTTCAGCTTATACAATCTCAACACAATGCTAAGCTTCGTAAACTTAGTACAACCTATGTATAATGATATCTCAGCATCATGCACAATGTTTCTAAAAATGGGAGGTGGATCGGTGTGCTCTACCCCACAACTATCCAGCATCACATCAACGATGTCTACTGGAACTGGTTCATTCACATCTACGTCATCGGAGGCAATTTCTTCTTCCATACAAGCACTGCTATCAACATCCACTGGTTTTGGTTTTGAAATCTCTCCATGCCAATGCCATTCTATATAGCCTTGTATAATCATGTTGCACATGACATGACTTTTGATTTCATCACCAGTGCTGACTTTCAAGTTGTTACCGCAATGCCTACATGGACAGTAGAACCTATCTCCAGGTTGTTTCCTATGTTCCTCAGAAAATCTAATAAACTGGTCAAGACCAGAAATAAACTCTGAGGTGCAGTGATTGCGAATGGACATCCATGATCTATCCATTCTATGATCAAAGAGAAAACAAGTATATATTACAACAAGATTAGGGTCTAGGATTAGAGTTTTTGCATGGTTAAAACTTTAGGCCAACAAATACATGTGTTGTCATTCTTATATATAATAAATGTGTACCACCTATCCCATTCTTGAACACCTAATCTCACTAGTAACTGTATAATGTGTATTGGGTTTTCAAGAAAATTTCGGCAGCATTTCCCCGCTGTTATTTAAGTACATATGTACTTAGAGAAAAAATGGGGAAATGTTGCCGAAATTTTCTTGAAAACTAAATACACATTATACACTTACATCCTAAGTGAGATTAGGTGTTCAAGAACAATCCCAAACTGGGGACTATCCTAGCTTTACTCCTAATGAGTAAATCTTGGATGGGTTTCTAGGCCAACAAATACATGTGTTGTCATTCTTATATATAATAAATGTGTACCACCTATCCCATTCTTGAACACCTAATCTCACTAGTAAGTGTATAATGTGTATTGGGTTTTCAAGAAAATTTCAGCAGCATTTCCCCATTGTTCTCCAAGTACAGATGTACTTAGAGAACAAATGGGGAAATGCTACCGGAATTTTCTTGAAAACCAAATACACATTATACACTTACATCCTAAGTGAGATTAGGTGTTCAAGAATAGTCCCAAACTGGGGACTATCTAAGATTTACTCCTAATGAGTAAATCTTAGACGGGTTTCTAGGCCAACAAATACATGTGTTGTCATTCTATAACATTGATTTCAACATTTTGTGTGTCCATGCATGTTCATCATCAAGATAAAGATTACACATAAATTAGTATGACCTAGGGATGGAGAGATTCATAATTGATTTCAAAATTTCACACTAGCTCATGCATTATCATCAATCTACATCATACAATAGGGATTCATGTAGATGTTAGGGTGACACATCACTACAAAATTAGAGATTTAACATTAGGGTTTTAATATCTTACATAGATTGATCACAAGATTTCAGCAATATAGTTAATTTAAGATTATGGTGAAATGTGTATTACAGTTTTAATATCTTAATTCAACATGCATCAAAATTTACAGAATTAGGTCAAGCATTAGTATTCAATTGCAAATGTATCATGCTCCCTCCTTACCAAATGGATAAAAGCAAGGCCACGACCGTTTGGGCTGGCCACAGTCGTGGCTGTGTTGGCCTACCACGGCGGTGCAACACAGCCACGGTCGTGTTGCCTAAGGGCAGCACGGCCGTGGTCGGCCAACACAGTCACAGCCGTGACCAGCCCACACAGTCGTGGCCTTGCTTTGATCCATTTGGTAAGGAGTGGGAGCAGGAAGCGGAAGAAGAGGTGGAGGAAAAAGAAGGGAAGCGGCCTACCTGGGCAGGAAAGAAGCGACTTGGAGAGAAGGGGCAGGCTCAGGCGGCCGACGAGGAGCTCCAGATCAGAGTGGCTGTGTCGACCAGAAGCTAGGTGCAGAGCAGACGCGGCGAGCAGAGAGGGTGGGCGAGCACCTGATCGAGCTAGGGTGGCGGCCGGCCTGGAGCGCAGTGGCCGAAGGAGCAGCAAACGGCGGCTGTGGAGGCGAGCGGCGGCACAGGAGCAGTGAGCAGAGGAATCGTCATCGGACCTTAAACCCTCAATCAAGATGAATGAAATAGAGAAAGGGGAAGAGTCTGGCTTGTGCGGGTGTTGTTAAGTTAACAATAGGTGTTAGTTATTCAAAAAAATTGACACATCAAACTAAAGGTGTCGGTTCTCCAAAAACACTGAAACTTATTCTCAATTATAGTCGTCGGTTTTTACTAGAAGAAAAACCAACGTCTATCTACATATGTCGATTAAAAAAATTGTTCTCAATTAATGACCATAGTCGTCGGTTTCTTTAGAAAACCGACGCTCAAAGGATGTGAAAATTTTCCCGGGAACAACATGGGAAAACCCATAAGCGTCGGTCATTGTAGTAAAACCGACGACCAAAATGTGCCCAATTTCTGTCTCGCGAATAACCTTTCGTCGTCAGTTTAATAGTTAATAACCGACGCCATATGTTAAATTTTGGAGGTAATTTTTTCGCTAGAAATTGTGGATTTGGCGGTTAATTTTAGGCGTTGGTTTATTATTAGGGAACCGACACTGAATAAAAGTGATACCCGTGTCTGGTCGCCCTTCACAGATAGATGTTGGTTTTTTTATGAAACTGACACTTTAGGTTTTAGGTGTCGGTGTATTTGTACAACTGACGCCTTTAAAAGTGACGTTATAAGCCATTTCTGTAGTAGTTCTCACTATTAGGGTTCGATCAAAGTAAAAAGAAAAGAAAAAAATAATACAAAAGATATAAGTACATGCCTAAGAACAACAAGTCATGGAAATACTACAAAAAGAAGGATCATACAATTGAAGAATGCTACGAGTTATAAAATAAACATAAGTGTGAGAGCAAAAATCTACATGAAAAACATGGTGGTTCTAATGTCACACAAGAATATGGTGATCGTATCCTAATGGCATCCTCTACTACAAGGTATTAGAATTCATGAATTCTTAACTCTGGATAATCCTATCACATGTGTCCTAGGAGGGATTGGTTCTCTACATATGAGTTGTTCAAAGTGAATTTGTTAGTATCACAAATAATTCTACCTACAATACTTTTAGAAGTGGATCTTTCCACATCAAGATGTTTGATGTGTTGGTATGTTTGCCCAGAGGCCAATCATATGATGATTGTAATGGCATAACTTGTAAATGATTTGATTAATAATAACAGCAAGCTTCCAATTTTTTTTTATTTAGTTATGACATAATGAATCAATATAATAAATGTCTAGAGAATGATATTACTCAATGATCTATGTCTTCAGGTGTGTGACCAGAACAATGAGATCATACAGATGTTAAGAGTATATACATTCTTGTAATGTCCCTAGTTGGACATTATTGTGGAAGACTGATAGATAGAAATACCACTTAAGACTAGAGTGTGTGTTTGTTGATGATAGAATGTCATCAGTCATGATATGTGATATCAAACCCAGGACATAAATACTTGTTTGATAACAGTGTATCAGACAAACCCACCATAAGAGTAATACATGGAAACCATAATTGGTAGTCAAAATCATCTCTTATAGTGTTGGTGGTGATTGTGGTTCTTAGACCTAAAGTCACTATACTCATTACATGTCGTTCGGTGTACTTTGACATCATCCACTGTGATTCTGAATAAGCGTTCTCATAAAGGTAATGATCAGATACACTGTGACACATGGGGATGACTGTGAGTGATGTAGATGGGATGTGTTCCTCTTATATGAGTGTGATATCTTGGTCGCCTGATAATAGAGACTGAGAAATACATGGCCATCCACATGTAAGTCAATATGTGATATTGAGCTTACATGTATCTCAAACAGTCTGCTCTTGTACAAGGAACATGGATTGAACAATTGGAGAGGATGAAGATTCCATGCCTTGAGTTCACTTTGAATATTAGTGACAAAGGAACTACACAAACATTATAACGCCAATACAGATTGTAGGTTGAAGTTGTTCTCCAACTTTTTATTTACTTGGGTAGTAATGATATGTGACTCGGCACCTCTCTTTTCATGTGATGTCATAAAGTAGTTATGGACATTCACCTCCTACGTAATATGGAACCTATAGTGTCACACATATAGGATTCACTTGAAATAGGAGTTCAATCATGAAAGATAATTAAATTGATTAGTACAAGTGTTTAGGTAATCTTCTTTAGATGTCGTGTTTGAACGGGAGCGTGGTGGGAAGGGTGCCAAGAAGGTGCCCTCACCGGAGAAGGGGGCGAGGGTCTCGGAAGCATACCCTGGTAGCTCGAGACCTTGCGCGGATGGTGCGTCGCGGTCGGAGATTCCTCTGGTAGACGGAGATCTGGTGTCTGGTGCCTTATGATATGATATGATTTTTTTAATGGTTGATGATGTTGATTAATGTGGATAGGTAAATTTATTTTGTGTATCTCAATTTTGTGGCAAGTTGTTAATGTTATAATATGTACGATTCTTTCCAAAGTTGTGTCACCTAGTGATTTGCTCAAATTTTTAGGGAGTGTAAAAGGAGTGTCTAGTTTGGAACCATTTTCTTATGATATGATATGATTTTTTTAATGGTTCTCTACATGGTTGAGTAACGCTTCTTTTGATACATGCTTCTGCATTTGAAGTTATTGATTTAGGATGTATAAATCATTCTATTTGTATTTCTTCTTTGCTTCTTATCATCACAAATTCTCATCTTTACTTAGTTCACATCATATTATTTGATTTAAAATATATCTAATAATTAAAGATAAGATAAATATTTTTTTAGCATTTCACACACAATGATCGATGCTACTCTATTGAAGGTTGCAGTCAAAATTATACAATATGTTGTTCTTTCCATAGGTGTGACACCTTGTTTGATTAGATGAATGAGGAATGCTAGAAAATTTTCATGTAGTCCTTGGTGAATGCATCTCCTTGGTGCTGCTCATCTGACTTACCTAGCATGATGTTTCTATCTTTTGGCATCATCCATAAACTCCCACTGATGGCTGTAGAATTACAAGTGAAGCCCAAGAAGTAGTTCCTATGCAATACCATTATATCCAAAAAAAAATACCATCTATATTTCTCTTGCAATTCCACATAGCATCTACAACATGTATTTTGCATCATGTAACGAATAGATTGCCTTCTATATTCTCATTCATTTAAAATAACATGATTGAACTCGATGTGATAAATCTATGTATCTTATATTATGTATGAACTTTGTATATGAACAATGATAAATGGACATGCCATTCCTATGTAAAAAAGTATTTTATGAATTAATAATTTACTCAAGTTTAATTTTTATCCTGAGTTGTTTACATTTTTGTTGTATATCAATGGAACTGGAAGACATTTATCAAATAAACAAATTGTCACTAAAGTAGCGGTCCTTGGAAATGGTATATCACTTTCTCTCATGATAAAGCATACTCAAATGGATTGTTGGACACAAATTCAACAGGCTTTGCCATTTATTTATGTTCTTTGTTTAAGTATTCATTGATATTTAAATTAGATGGTTAGAAGTTTATTTCAGAAATGACAATCAATATCACATTGAATATTGATGAAGATATAGAGGACATAACATATTTGATGCATGTCATTACATGTATTGTCCAACCTGTCCATTTTGTTCTAAACCAGACCACAATTTTTGTCAAAGATGCCTAGTATTATACTAGTATTATATGAGCGCATACCAAAATTTTATTGGATGCTATCTCGCAAGTGGGATAGGGAGCAAAAGGTACACTCAGGGGTGTTTCTATACTATAGACACATCAATTTTCACACTACAAAAATCTTTTTCGAGAATTTATGCTATTATAACTATTCAAAATATCACACTAGTCACTTCAGCTACATTTTTCGGCTCTATATATACTTGTCTTGATGAGAAAACATTGCCTTAGGGCTTTATGGATACAATATTCAAATAAGCTCAATTTATTACATTATATATTTATATTATTTTGAAAAAGATTGTTGGTTTTTAATCTCTAAAGTTTTAATGTTTCTCAAGTAACAGTATACAACATCATCTGTATAGCGAGGCAGGCATAGCAAGTGAAGCACTTCTAAACGAGTTTAAGTTTTTCCAAAGTTTGATTGTATGTATGAAAAGAACTCTTTAAGCTTAACTTGTGTGTGTACATCCATATATGTGCACACACACATGCAATGTAGTGAGAAACACATTTTAAATCATTGCATTCCTAGTAATAAACTTTGCATATCGAAAATATACCACTATTCTACTTATGACTAGTTTGGTTTCATCAAATTAAAACTAGTGCACTTAACACTCCACCAATATTCCATCATTTCCTATTTAGTTTGTTTGGTTTTGTCCTTTTCTAAAAAAGAGACTACAAATAAACGAAAAAAATTTCCTATCTCTAATGTTATGCCTCAAAGACTCCTATTGATGATCCTAATCATGAATGGTGTGGCAGTCTTAGTTTGGGTCTTTCCTTGGTTCAATTCCAACCCATATTTCTAACAAGATTTGAATTAGCATTCCTAATTTGACTTGGAGATGGCTCTCTATAAACAACATGGGTCTCTATTGTGTTTTGGACTTCTATTAGGATTGTATATTCCTTGTGGAAGTCTTATCTCTTGGATCCTATATGCAGGTCCCTTGGGGCATTGAGTTTTCTTTACCCAAGAGTACCAAAGAGCTCCTTCTCAACTTTGGGTGTATCCTTTTTGAGGTTTTTATGTTCTCTATTTATGAGAAAATCCACTATGTAATCATCTTGGACTACTAAAATTTATTTCTCCTCTTGTGAAGTACATAAACTAGGTTTAACCATGTAAATCATGAGTTCATTATTTTTGCATATTTTTGTTCTTCTTCTAATTGTGCATGTTGCTCCTTGCTCATTGTTATTGGATATGCTAATTTGAAAAATTGGTGTCAAAGCTTATCGATCCTGAATGATAATGAGAAACTATGACATCAAGAAGCTTGACTGCACAAATTACTTTGGGTTGTGGCACATTAAGATGCAATACATGCTAGTGTAGTAGGGCGTTCTTAAGACGCTTGTATGATTGAAGTATATGACAACCTTCTTGACATTTGAGAAAAAGCAAGATATGAATGAGAAATCACTAATTGACATCCAATTGTCATTTTCATTGATGGTCCATGGTGAAGTTGCTAAAGATACGATGATGTAGGCTTGTGGCAGAAACTTTAATAAATTTACATGATAAAGACTCTTCAAACAAAATTGCATCATAAGAAATGCCTATATCTATTATTCATGGAGGAAGGTATATCTATTTGTGATCAAATTGATGAGTTTAACTCAATCATTATAGATCTAGAAAATATTAACATAAAAGTGGAAGATCTAGATAAATCATTGATTCTTTGACTCTCTCTTTCCCCTTTTCACAAGCAATTATATAGACTATCTATAGAATAGACTTCATCAAGATAGAAGAACAAATGTATTCTCTCATACCTAAATTTTTGATGGACAAGGAATTGGTTATTTTTTAGAGATAGTAAAGAAAAGGCTCGACTAGTATATAACCATCCTTTAGTGTCGGTTATTTAAGGCCTTTAGTGTCAGTTTTAATGTGACACCTATGTGGGCGCCGCTAAAAGGCCAACCATTAGGCGTCGGTTCTCAAACCGATGCCACAACCCTTCGCGCGCCACCAAAAATGCGCCATCAGGGGGGTATAGGCGTCGGTTATTAGCTTTGAAACCGATGCCATAAACCTTCGCACCACAGAAAGGGCACCATCTGGGGCACTATCAGCGTCGGTTTATTAGTGATAACCGACGCCATCTCACCCGCTGCCACGGTCATGCTGGCCAACATGGCCATGTTGTGGTTCGCTGCCACGGCCGTGCTGGCCAGCACGACTGTGGTGTCTGGTCTGATGCCACGACTGTGCTGGCCAGCACGCCCGTGGTGTCTGGCCTCATTTGGAAAATCGACGTCGGTTATTGATAACTGACGCCACATCACATGCATTAGGCGTCAGTTGTAATTATTTAACATACGCTGTAATTAGTTGTCGTCGATTTTAAACAAATAACTGACGCCTATTGCAAGTTTTTTTTTCTATCAGTCTGCAGACCTGTTGTGGCTGGTCGCAGGATGAGAAACTTGTAGTTCAGTTATGAACTGTAGGTTTTACGATATCCATTCATATCAGCCAACAACATGCCACAAACCTACAAAATTAACAACATTAATTTTCACACATTTAGCAACCTACAGTTCCATTCGATTTTCACACATGTAGAAACATTCATGTAGCAATATACAGTTCCATTCATTTTCACATTCACACATGTAGAAACATTCATATAGCAACCAGTAGTTTCATTCATTTTCACATTCACACATGTATAAACATTCAGACACATGTAGAAACATTCAGACATGTAGAAACATTCACACATATTATAATTCAGAAATTCATTTACAAAATATCATTTTTAGTCATTATTCACTATCAACATCCCAATTATATGTTCAAACCCCCACTACTTGTATGTTTGTTGCCCATTCTTCTCTTACATCATTTAATTCTCCCGTCGTATAGGGAGCATGAACATCTGGTAAGGCATTTCATGTAGTGTGGTCAGTTTTAAATACCTACAAAGAGAATGATGTATATATATCATTAATAATATATAAATAAGATTGATATATTTCATATTATCTAATGAGACTATATATAATACCTCAGGAATGGTATCGATGTCCACTGCGGCATATTTGATAATCATGTGCATAAATTGCATCACATAGTATGCACATGCCCATCCGTTGTCTTGTGTAACACACTATAAATTGAAACATACAAATATTAAAAAATACTACTAATTAATCACTATTCACATAAATAATATATACATTGCAGTCGGGAACTTACTTCCACGTTCTTCCAAATTATTTGCTGGTTCTTTTTCCTGGGGACCTTTCCTCCAGCCTTTTTGAACTCATCTAAACCCCTACATGTTAATGTAACACAGTACATTGCATAATTAAATAGTAATGTAATAACATATGTTAACGGATATGAAAATGAAATATTTCTCACCGGAATAATGCCATTTTCATTTTGTGTCCATATTTTGAATTCAATTTAGTCCCCTTAGGATCTAGATAATAGACAGTGAACGTCTCAGGGACAATAACTAGTAACTCCCAATGCATACCACTAGAGGTAAAAAAGTTAAAAATTAATAACTCAAAATCCACAATAAAAATATAATTTATTTAAGTCCGAATTATAAGCAAAGTAAACTTACTCCACATTGAATGGAGCTATTATCACCATCTTCTTATTTTGAGAAAAATTTGTAAAAGCATCACAGTAGTATTGTTGAATTGACGAAGGGTCTTTAGCTACTAGACTAATCAAAGATGGAATCAAAAATCCTACATGTTTGAATGAAAAATTTGCACATATCTTGTCTAAGTAGCTGCAAAAAATGTATTACGTATGCATTAATAAATAAGAAACTAGATCACCAGATCCTACACAAGGGATATGGATGTATAAAGAAGATCTCACCTTATCCATAGCTCTATCACAGATGTATTCAGCCAATCATATCGAAACAACTCCAAAATATCTTGTATAAATAGTTTGCTTTCGTATGATTGACCTGCAGCATCCGCATCTATAAAAACAGTTATAGGGCAATTTATATCATGTTCGCCGAACCATATTGCCATATCCCTACAATTAGGACCTAACGGGACAGGTAGGTCATGTGGAACCCAACTTGGTAATGTAGGAGGTGGAGGTGGAGGCCTAGGTGCTCAAGGTGTCTTCTTTTTAACCTGTATATATATATATATATATATATATATATATATATATATATATATATATAATTTCAGATCAATTGACATCATATATACACACTAACAATTTAGCGTAATGTAAATTTACCATACAGTTTCAGTATAGAGGACATCCACTTTTAGCCACAATATCACTCTACCTTCTGTCTCACCAAGCATTTCACAATCTGGGTGGACATATGGCAATGGAAGATCCATCCAATTGGGGAATATACGTACCAGGCTCACACGAACCCAACCAGATGGTAATGGAGACCCATGAAACATTTCCCCTGGTAGGGATGGGTAAGCCGACGCCTCTACAACAACAAATTCTTTACTTTTTAGACAACATGGATTCAACCCCTATAAATTTTTGTGTAAAGAATGTTATATACATATATACATATCATCTTGAAAACATATCATCTTGAAAAGACTAGTTACTATGTCATAAAAATACTTACAGCGGATGTGTTAGGTGGTGGGTCTACAGGATTACTCCCAACCTCTGTAGTAGGAGTAGATAGGGACGCCATAGGTACTGTCTGCTGAGTGGAAGTCAGAGTTGCCTGCCACTTGCTCATTACTTCTTCGAGTTTCCTATCAACTATCTTATCTACCTATACATGGATAAAAGAAATGTTAGCTTATGACTATTGAATTGTCTTTTACAGTAACATTATAAAGAAAGAATATGTTACCTCTTCTTATGAAATTCCCGCTTTTGGGACATGTTTGTGTTGGGATGGCCCAAAGAACTCTTTGATGCCCACACCAGCGCCTACAGCCCTAACACATCCAGGATATTGTGGGTTACCCAGAGCAACTGTCAATTCATCCCTTGTGCCCTCAGGGATGAACTTGCCTTGTTTCCTCAGCTCGTGCAGCGCCCGCTAATCTCCAAAACAAAAATTTGTAATTAAGTAAACACCACAAATAATCAATATTCGAACGATTACTCTAAGAGTTGTATTTTACCATTTTTGTAGTCGCCTCAGCAGTTGCGGGCTTCCTTATTTCTCCCTTCTTATTTTGCCTCCCATCTATCCAAACATCATGGCGAGGCAGAGGTGTGCTACCCATAGTAGAGGACTCCTGAGTAGCAGCAAACTGAGTAGTAGACTCATCCTGTAGTCTTTGGCGAATGCTTGCATACCCTTTTGGACCCATTGTGTGGTCATGCACATTCAGTGCACGCCTTGCTTTTTGCACCACACTGAGGGCCTAGTTGGTATGCACATTAATGATTTGGTTAGTAACACTAAATGTTAATCTTGAATAGGTGAATACAACATATATTAATTAAATTGGGAGTGACGCCTAATACCTTGAATTCATCAGTTTGTCTTGAAGCAACAAATGCGTCCCATTCTTCTTGGTCCAGGAAGTTCCACTGTTCAGTGGTTGTCTTCTTCCTCTTGTCACCTTCTTTTATGTATTCTTGGGTGAGATTTGTCCTATAGTTCCTTAGGACTCTCCCACAGAGTTGCATCATGCATTTACAATGCAACTTTTCATCCAATTCAAATATACTCTGCAAAATAGAATTGCTATTAACTTGTATCCAAAAAATTAGTAATCTTCACAATAGAATTGCAAATTAATAATAACTCACACATAAATCCTTCCATATTACGTCTTTCTTCCCCTTAGGAACTTTATGCCAAGAATCTATCTTACAACCGCAATGGATACGAGTAACATACCCAAGATATGAAACAAACGAATTGTGATTCACTCCAATTACATTTCCTGCATTATCAAAATCCACAACAAATTTGGGTCCATTGCCCCTTTGCACTATTAACTTCTTCATCATAGTGATGCCCCTTCTCTTGTCAACTTTTTGGTGCTTCTCATCAAGTGCCTCAAGTGCTTCAGAGGGTACATGTGCATCATCAACCTAAAATTTGATAAAATAAACACACTTATAGGATATAACTATAAATGGACATGTAGATATAAATATATGATATATTTTTAAAACTTACATTGTGAGGCAGTGCATTGATGTCCTCACCCTCACGGTAATCATCAGCATGGTCATCAGGAGAATGCTCAGCCATCTGAAAGTCCACATTCACATTGTAAAGTTCACATTATATAGTAATTCACATTGTAAAGCTCACACAGCCAGGGAGGAAGATTGTATATAACAATCATGACTGGCCAAGTGCTATGTTGGCTGCTCAATGTCCCGTATGGATTCATCCCATCTATACAAAGCCCAAGTCTTAGATTCCTGACTTCTTCACCAAATTCAAGGTACAATATATCAATCTTCTTCCACTGTGGGGAATCAGATGCATGTCGTAGGATCCCATCATTATTTTTCTTAACATCTGCATGCCACCTCAAATTCTTCGCATCTATCAGATTGGCAAACAAGCGTTGAATCCGTGATATTATAGGTAGATACCACATCACCTTGGCAGGAGAACCAATTTTGGACTCCCCCGAAGTCATCAATTTATACCGTGGCGCACCACATTTTGGATAATCTTTCAAATCCACATAGTCCTTTTGAAATAATACACAATCATTCGGGCATGCGTGTATCTTCTTGGCATCCATTCCCATTGGGCACAACAATTTCTTTACCTGGTATGTTGAGATTTGTAGCTCATTTCCTTCAGGAAGCATTTCTTTCAACAAAGACAACAATGACGTGAAGCTTTTGTCGCTCCATCTATTGTTAGCTTTCAGCTTATACAATCTCAACACAATGCTAAGCTTCGTAAACTTAGTACAACCTATGTATAATGATATCTCAGCATCATGCACAATGTTTCTAAAAATGGGAGGTGGATCGGTGTGCTCTACCCCACAACTATCCAGCATCACATCAACGATGTCTACTGGAACTGGTTCATTCACATCTACGTCATCGGAGGCAATTTCTTCTTCCATACAAGCACTGCTATCAACATCCACTGGTTTTGGTTTTGAAATCTCTCCATGCCAATGCCATTCTATATAGCCTTGTATAATCATGTTGCACATGACATGACTTTTGATTTCATCACCAGTGCTGACTTTCAAGTTGTTACCGCAATGCCTACATGGACAGTAGAACCTATCTCCAGGTTGTTTCCTATGTTCCTCAGAAAATCTAATAAACTGGTCAAGACCAGAAATAAACTCTGAGGTGCAGCGATTGCGAATGGACATCCATGATCTATCCATTCTATGATCAAAGAGAAAACAAGTATATATTACAACAAGATTAGGGTCTAGGATTAGAGTTTTTGCATGGTTAAAACTTTAGGCCAACAAATACATGTGTTGTCATTCTTATATATAATAAATGTGTACCACCTATCCCATTCTTGAACACCTAATCTCACTAGTAACTGTATAATGTGTATTGGGTTTTCAAGAAAATTTCGGCAGCATTTCCCCGTTGTTATTTAAGTACATATGTACTTAGAGAAAAAATGGGGAAATGTTGCCGAAATTTTCTTGAAAACTAAATACACATTATACACTTACATCCTAAGTGAGATTAGGTGTTCAAGAACAATCCCAAACTGGGGACTATCCTAGCTTTACTCCTAATGAGTAAATCTTGGATGGGTTTCTAGGCCAACAAATACATGTGTTGTCATTCTTATATATAATAAATGTGTACCACCTATCCCATTCTTGAACACCTAATCTCACTAGTAAGTGTATAATGTGTATTGGGTTTTCAAGAAAATTTCAGCAGCATTTCCCCATTGTTCTCCAAGTACAGATGTACTTAGAGAACAAATGGGGAAATGCTACCGGAATTTTCTTGAAAACCAAATACACATTATACACTTACATCCTAAGTGAGATTAGGTGTTCAAGAATAGTCCCAAACTGGGGACTATCTAAGATTTACTCCTAATGAGTAAATCTTAGATGGGTTTCTAGGCCAACAAATACATGTGTTGTCATTCTATAACATTGATTTCAACATTTTGAGTGTCCATGCATGTTCATCATCAAGATAAAGATTACACATAAATTATTATGACCTAGGGATGGAGAGATTCATAATTGATTTCAAAATTTCACACTAGCTCATGCATTATCATCAATCTACATCATACAATAGGGATTCATGTAGATGTTAGGGTGACACATCACTACAAAATTAGAGATTTAACATTAGGGTTTTAATATCTTACATAGATTGATCACAAGATTTCAACAATATAGTTAATTCAAGATTATGGTGAAATGTGTATTACAGTTTTAATATCTTAATTCAACATGCATCAAAATTTACAGAATTAGGTCAAGCATTAGTATTCAATTGCAAATGTATCATGCTCCCTCCTTACCAAATGGATAAAAGCAAGGCCACGACCGTTTGGGCTGGCCACAGCCGTGGCTGTGTTGGCCTACCACGGCGGTGCAACACAGCCACGGCCGTGCTGGCCAGCACGGCCGTGTTGCCTAAGGGCAGCACGGCCGTGGTCGGCCAACACAGTCATAGCCGTGACCAGCCCACACAGTCGTGGCCTTGCTTTGATCCATTTGGTAAGGAGTGGGAGCAGGAAGCGGAAGAAGAGGTGGAGGAAAAAGAAGGGAAGTGGCCTACCTGGGCAGGAAAGAAGCGACTTGGAGAGAAGGGGCAGGCACTGGAGCAACGCATGAACCACGACGAGCAGGAGAAGTAGCAGGAGCAGGCTCAGGAGGCCGACGAGGAGCTCCAGATCAGAGTGGCTGTGTCGACCAGCAGCTAGGTGCAGAGCAGACGCGGCGATTAGAGAGGGTGGGCGAGCACCTGATCGAGCTAGGGTGGCGGCCGGCCTGGAGCGCAGTGGCCGAAGGAGCAGCAAACGGCGGCTGTGGAGGCGAGCGGCGGCACAGGAGCAGTGAGCAGAGGAATCGTCATCGGACCTTAAACCCTCAATCAAGATGAATGAAATAGAGAAAGGGGAAGAGTCTGGCTCGTGCGGGTGTTGTTAAGTTAACAATAGGTGTTAGTTATTCAAAAAAATCGACACATCAAACTAAAGGTGTCGGTTCTCCAAAAACACCGAAACTTATTCTCAATTATAGTCATCGGTTTTTACTAGAAGAAAAACCAACGTCTATCTACAGATGTCGATTAAAAAAATTGTTCTCAATTAATGACCATAGTCGTCGGTTTCTTTAGAAAACCGACGCTCAAAGGATGTGAAAATTTTCTCGGGAACAACATGGGAAAACCCATAAGCGTCGGTCATTGTAGTAAAACCGACGACCAAAATGTGCCCAATTTCTGTCTCGCGAATAACCTTTCGTCGTCAGTTTAATAGTTAATAACCGACGCCATATGTTAAATTTTGGAGGTAATTTTTTCGCTAGAAATTGTGGATTTGGCGGTTAATTTTAGGCGTTGGTTTATTATTAGGGAACTGACACTGAATAAAAGTGATACCCGTGTCTGGTCGCCCTTCACAGATAGATGTTGGTTTTTTTATGAAACTGACACTTTAGGTTTTAGGTGTCGGTGTATTTTTACAACTGACGCCTTTAAAAGTGACGTTATAAGCCATTTCTGTAGTAGTTCTCACTATTAGGGTTCGATCAAAGTAAAAAGAAAAGAAAAAAATAATACAAAAGATATAAGTACATGCCTAAGAACAACAAGTCATGGAAATACTACAAAAAGAAGGATCATACAATTGAAGAATGCTACGAGTTATAAAATAAACATAAGTGTGAGAGCAAAAATCTACATGAAAAATATGGTGGTTCTAATGTCACACAAGAATATGGTGATCGTATCCTAATGGCATCCTCTACTACAAGGTATTAGAATTCATGAATTCTTAACTCTGGATAATCCTATCACATGTGTCCTAGGAGGGATTGGTTCTCTACATATGAGTTGTTCAAAGTGAATTTGTTAGTATCACAAATAATTCTACCTACAATACTTTTAGAAGTGGATCTTTCCACATCAAGATGTTTGATGTGTTGGTATGTTTTCCCAGAGGCCAATCATATGATGATTGTAATGGCATAACTTGTAAATGATTTGATTAATAATTACAGCAAGCTTCCAATTTTTTTTTATTCAGTTATGACATAATGAATCAATATAATAAATGTCTAGAGAATGATATTACTCAATGATCTATGTCTTCAGGTGTGTGACCAGAACAATGAGATCATACAGATGTTAAGAGTATATACATTCTTGTAATGTCCCTAGTTGGACATTATTGTGGAAGACTGATAGATAGAAATACCACTTAAGACTAGAGTGTGTGTTTGTTGATGATAGAATGTCATCATTCATGATATGTGATATCAAACCCAGGACATAAATACTTGTTTGATAACAATGTATCAGACAAACCCACCATAAGAGTAATACATGGAAACCATAATTGGTAGTCAAAATCATCTCTTATAGTGTTGGTGGTGATTGTGGTTCTTAGACCTAAAGTCACTATACTCATTACATGTCGTTCGGTGTACTTTGACATCATCCACTGTGATTCTGAATAAGCGTTCTCATAAAGGTAATGATCAGATACACTGTGACACATGGGGATGACTGTGAGTGATGTAGATGGGATGTGTTCCTCTTATATGAGTATGATATCTTGGTCGCCTGATAATAGAGACTGAGAAATACATGGCCATCCACATGTAAGTCAATATGTGATATTGAGCTTACATGTATCTCAAACAGTCTGCTCTTGTACAAGGAACATGGATTGAACAATTGGAGAGGATGAAGATTCCATGCCTTGAGTTCACTTTGAATATTAGTGACAAAGGAACTACACAAACATTATAACGCCAATACAGATTGTAGGTTGAAGTTGTTCTCCAACTTTTTATTTACTTGGGTAGTAATGATATGTGACTCGGCACCTCTCTTTTCATGTGATGTCATAAAGTAGTTATGGACATTCACCTCCTACGTAATATGGAACCTATAGTGTCACACATATAGGATTCACTTGAAATAGGAGTTCAATAATGAAAGATAATTAAATTGATTAGTACAAGTGTTTAGGTAATCTTATTTAGATGTCGTGTTTGAACGGGAGCGTGGTGGGAAGGGTGCCAAGAAGGTGCCCTCACCGGAGAAGGGGGTGAGGGTCTCGGAAGCATACCCTGGTAGCTCGAGACCTTGCGCGGATGGTGCGTCGCGGTCGGAGATTCCTCTGGTAGACAGAGATCTGGTGTCTGGTGCCATTAATCCCATCTCCGAGGAGCCTATGTGACCAGAAGGTTCGAAGCATCCTGGCAAAATTGAGGCTACGAGGGCAAGACTTGGCAGATCGAGTAGTAGTTCTCGTTCCCCCTGGGCAGATCTCTTCAAGGATGGAAGGGGCTCGTTGGCTGGTACATTTGAGAGGTGGCTTAGTGCTGTTCCATTGGAGGTATCGGAAGGAAGGATCATTTATCCACAGGCGAAGGCGGAGGAAAATGCAAGGAGGTGGAGAAATGTTGTTGCGGGATACGTCATTGATCTGAAGGTTCGTCTCCCCACACTTGAGAAGCACCTGGCTTGGCTTTGGAAGGTTAGAGGTCTGATTCACATCCTATCGTGCCCACACAGCTTCTTCATTATCAAGTTCTGTGATGAATTAGATATGCAACATGCGCTTGAGGATGGACCGTGGTTCATTAAGGGGAAGCCCCTGGTTCTTAAGCAGTGGCAGATTGGGGATAATCTTGAGAAAGAAGCCCTGACGGAGGTCCCAGTGTGGGTTAGACTCCATAATTTTCCGCTGGAACTCTGGGGGGAGTCGATGTTCAGTCAGATTGGAAGCTTCCTAGGGAAGCCGATTGATGTTGACAAGGCTACGAAGGAAGGGATGAGAATTGAGTTTGCTCGAATCTTTGTCCTCATGTTTGTCCATTCTGACTTCCCCAAATTCATTGATCTGGTTAGTGATACTGGAGTGGAACATAGGGTTTCCTTTTAGTATGAATGGGTCCCAAGAAGGTGTGATATGTGTGGTTCTTTTGGGCATGAGAAATCCTCGTGTCCTTCCATCCCTCAGGATACCAGAGCCCCAGAGAAGAAGAAGGTAACAAGGAAGCAATGGGTACCGAAGAACAAAATTGTGAGAAAGGAATGGCTAAAGGAGGTGGCTGTGGATTCTGGTCAGAAAGTTGATGGGGTGGAAGTCCTGGATAGGGTGGTGTTGCCTGAAGATCTGACTCTAGCCCAGGAGAAGGTGGACCCATGTTGTTTCCCATCGTGTGAAAGTGTTTATAACCCTGATAATGTGATAGAGCAAGATGAGGGTAGCTACTCTAAAGAAAGGAAGGCTCTTGAATTGATAATTCTGCTGAATAATCAGTCTATCTCCCCTCTTGGTGTTGAGCTCCTGAATAACACACCAGTGGATGATGGATTCCAGGTGGTGAGGACGAAGTCGAGGCCCCCCCAAAGCTTACAAAAACCAATAAATCCCAGGTTTCGTTTGTTGCTAGGTTGGTAGGGTCAGGTGCTAATAAGTTTCAGGGACTTGAGCTCCTAGAAGATGAAGAGTATGTTGTTACTGTTGCTAGTAGGTCTCTAGCCCCTGTGGTCCTAAATGAATAAAACCATCTCGATTACTTCCTGGAATGTGAGGGGCCTCAACAAAGGAGGTCACCAACATCTAGTCCAGGAAGAATTGGAGAGGGTGAAGTCGAGTGTTTCCTATTTGTTAGAATCCAAAGTTAGAAGAAAGAAAATATGGAAGATCGTTAATAGGCTTTGGCCTAGTTTTAAGTGGTTTTTTAACCATGATCATCACCCTTTGGGTAGAGTCATTGTTGTGTGGGATCCTAACTATGTTGATGTTAAAGTGTTCTTGTCAATGGGTTCACTGTGTTTGTGAACATGATGGGGCTTGTTATTTTTTCACTGCTATGTATGGGTTCAATGAAGACAACAAGAGATCGGCTCTCTGGAAGGATCTTAGGGATAAGTCTAATCGCGTGGATGGGCCTTGGGTTATCTTTGGAGACTTCAATTGTGTCAGATTGACGGAAGAGAGGCAAGGGAGGTCGAATCCTAGTCATCTCTCAATGGAGGAGTTTAATTCTTTTATGACTGATATTGGTCTTTATGAAGCTAAAATGCATGGGTCATGGTTTACCTGGGATAACAGGCAGGAGGGGAGGAACTTTACTGCCTCCAAGATCGATAGAGTTATCTTCAATGATTGTTTTCTTAATGAATGGTCTAATTACATTGGAGAGGTGGTCTCCACTATCCATAGTGATCACATGATTCTCAGAATTTCTATGAACTGTAGAGGTAGAAGGATGCATATCCCTTTTCATTTTATTAATGCTTGGACTGAATGTGATGGTTTTATGGAAGTGATTTAGAAGGGGTGGGATATTGAAGTTAAAGGGTGCCCTATGTACAGAGTTGTGAAGAAACTCAAAAATGTTAAGTCGGAGCTTATAACCTGGAATAAGAAAAAGGTGGGTAATCTCAGTAGCCATGCTAAGAAGATGGAGGGAGAGGCTCTTAGAGTGGAGGAGTTGGCTGATCTTAATCCTAATGATCTTTCTCTTAGAAGTGAGGCTTCAAAAGCTAGGAAGGAAGCTCTGAAATCTCTGGATCTTGAAGAGAGTCTTGTCATGCAAAAATCAAGAGTGCAGTGGGTGAAGCTTGGCAATAAGAACACTAAGTTCTTTTATTCCTCTTTACACACCATGAGATAAAGGAATTCTATCAATTCATTGATGATTTATGGGGCCCCTTCCTCTGATTTGAATAGCATCAGAAAGCAAGTGGTAGGATTTTATACTAGTCTATTTTGTAAAAAGTATGCTCATAACAAATATTGGGATGATAAATGGCAGCTCCCTAAGCTTTCTCAGGCTCATATAAACACCTTAGTGAAGAAGGTGACTAGAGAATAGGTGAATGAGGTTGTTAAAAATTCTAATGATAACAAGGCCCCTGGCCCTGATGGGTTTAATGCACATTTCTTTAAGAAAGCTTGGCCTATTATTGGTGATGATGTATCAAAAGTTGTTCTGGACTTCTTTGAAAAAAGTTGCATGCTTAAAGAGATTAATAGAATGTTTATCACTTTTATTCCTAAATTCAAAAGTTCTGCTGATATTAAAGATTGGAGGCCTATTTCTCTTTGTAATTTTCTCTATAAGATCATCTCAAAAATTTTGGCTAATAGGCTTAGCCTTATTCTGCCTGATATCATTAGCAATTGTCAGTTTGCCTTTATGAAAGATAGAAAGATTTCTGATGCTATCCTCCTAGATAATGAGCTTATTAGTTATTTCTTGACTCTGAAGGGTGGTGAAAAATTTTGTGTTAAAGCTGATATTACAAAAGCTTACGATTCCATTAAGTGGAGCTACCTTTTGTATATCCTACATGCTATGAACTTTCACTATTGTTGGATTTCTTAGATCAATGCGATTCTTAGCTCAACTAGTTATCAAGTTCTTATCAATGGAGAACCGACTGAGGTGATTTATCCCCTGAATGGGTTGAGACAAGGGGATCCCCTTGCTCCCCTTCTTTTTGTCATATGTATGAAGGGGTTTACTGCCATTATGGATTTTAATATTGCTCAAGGATTCTTCAAACCCCTGAAGGTCTCGAATGATATCTCTGTGTCTCATACCATTTTCACGGATGATCTTATAATTTATGGTAAGAATGACTACTGCAATGCCAGATGCCTTAGTCAGATCTTGAGTGACTTTGGCAGAGTGTCAGGCCTCATTATTAACTCTAACAAAAGCTTGGTTTACTTCAGTGGTAATGCTTCAAAAGAAATATTCATGGACTATGTGGGAATTAAAGAAGGGTCTTTACCCTCCACTTACTTGGGAGTTCCTCTATTTGGTGGTAAGATCACCAGAAGTATGTGCGGGCCTTTGATTGATAAACTCAAAACTAAAATTGAGTGTTGGAAGATGAAGCTCTTGTCCTTTGTCGGGAGAGTTGAATTGGTGAGATCGACCTTGTCTGCATACATCCTCTACTGGACTGCTATTTTCCTCTCCCTAGTTCTGTTGTGGATAAGGTGGATAGGATTTGCAGGTATTTTATCTGGGGAGATAAGGAGGATAAGAAGGTTGTTCATCATGTTAGTTGGGATAACATCTGCAGACCCAAGAAGGAAGGGGGTCTTGGGGTCAGAAGCACTGCGGATGTAAATAAAGTTGGGTTGGTTATCAACTTCTGGAACATAGCTTGTGAAAAAGATAACTTGTGGGTTAAGTGGATACATGGAAAGTACTTAAGGAAAAATTCCATTTGGAATCTTGATTGTAAGCCATATTACTCATGGATATGGAGAAGTATTCTGAAGGTTTGTAGCATGATGATGAAGTTTGTGTCCTTTCATCTTGGAAATGGAGATAAATTCCTCTTGTGGGGTGACCCCTGGGTGAAAGGAAATATGTTCCTCAAAGAGTGTGTGGATGAGAGAATGTGCTTGATGTTAGGGAAAGGAAGGATGATTAAAGTAAGTGATGTTTTATAGAATGGTAAATGGAGCATTATTCCTAATAGGAGGTTAAGCGCTCTGTTGAGTTTCCTGACCAATAATGTTGTTGTTACTGATAAGCCTGAAATTGTTTTTTTTAATGGTAAAAGGAGGGTTAAACTCAAGGATGTCTGGGATTGCATGAGGCTCAAACATCCCACTCTAATCTGGGCTAGAAATTTGTGGAAGCTCAGAATCCCTGAGAATTACAAGGTCATTTGTTGGAAGTTCGCTCTGGGATGTGTTCCTGTTATTGATTGGATGAGAAAGAAAGGGTTCTACCTAACCTCGATTTGTATAATGTGCAAGAGGGGGGAGGAATCCATAAAACACATATTTCATGATTGTTGTTTTGCTCGTTATGTTTGGGGGAAGGGTATTTAGGATGGGTTTCTCTCTTTTGAACATGATGTTCTTGTTCCACGGACTTGCTGGAGCCACCCTGAAAAAAAGAAAGCTTTCTTTGTGTCTATTGCCATTTATCATATTTGGCAAGCTCGTAATATGACCATCTTTGAGAATTGGTCATTGGATAAAGAGAAGATCTGGGACAGAATTAGTAAAGATTTGAGTATCCTACTGGACTACTGATCCTACCTCATGGGTTTCTTTTCTCTGTTATTTCAGAAGCTCTAGAAGGGGTGCCTTCTATGCAGTATGTAATCCTGTGTGGATGTTTCTTTTTTTATTTCTTTTTACCTCGGGGTTAGCCCCTATAGCTAGCTTTCCCCTCTCTATTTCTTTCTTTTCCCTTCTCCTATTTCTTCTTGGTTTGGTGTGGTGTTTTGGGACCCACCATGAACTCTTTATAATTAATAAGAAGGTACCATGCTTGCTTGAGCAAAAAAAAATACAAGTGTTTAGGTACTCAATTTAAACAACATTTGACTGACTGGACATTGAACCTACCGATTCAAGTGTTGAACTGACCGGTTGGAGTGTTAGGCTAGTTGGATATTGCATTGATTGGATTTTGGATGAACCAAGCCATGAACTGACTAGTTCATTGAGTGAACCGATCGGCTCAAGGTCGCCAAACGATCAGTTCATGAGATGAACTGCCCTTTTCACAAAGTAATTCAACTGCATCAATGATTAGTGTTGACGTCATGTATGCATTAATTGAATTAGAATTACCAATATGATTGTGATTGGGAAACATGATGAAATAGTTGGTTCACTGGGTGAACCAATCGGCTCACATGCCAACCAATCAGTTCACCTGCGAACGAATCATTTTATCACTCACAGGTTGTGAAAATCTATGAAATTTTGGTCTCTTCTACTCCCATACAGATTGGGAACCCTGACCCTCTTATAAATAGAGTGGTACTGGGAACTTCCTAGAGGCACAACTCAATTGCTTCTGACAATTGTTTATCTTCTCTGGTTGTGGTAACTGAGAGAACCTGAGTAAGTCCTACCCATAAAAGGGAGGAATAGAAAGAGATAACAATTGTGGGCGAGAAAGTTGGTGACTAGTACACAAACATGAAGGAACAACTCCTTCTTGTTTGTTATATAAGAATGAAAAGAGTTCTCAGTGGTCTGTCTGGACTACTCTAGAGGCATGGGGCTTTTCCCGCTAGGAGGACAACATCAACCTATTGTCTGTGGTGATCAACCACGAGGCCGACGGAGATGTTATTCAAGTGGGACTTAAAAAAAGGACGCACAATATGATGAGGATATTTTTGTTGGACTTGCTCCAAGACCATGTATATCCTCTAAACCATCCTTCCCATTACATAGTTATTGACACATTCTATTGGTTTACTAAACCATCCTTCCCATTACATAGTTATTGACGCATTCTATTGGTTTAAGGGGAATATGGTAGTTAAATTTTTATTTCTACTGCTCATTTTGTTGCCATATTTCCCTACATGATGATGTTACTAGAACTATCTCTAATGTTCATCGTGTTTAAGGTCTTGCTAAAAATCTCATATCTATATGAACACTTGAAGAAAAAGGGTTTTTGCTATGCTGAAAGAGATGAAATCATGTCTATTTTTAAATATGAAACTATTATGATCAAGGATCAAACATATCCTAGAAATATATATTCTCTTATTGGTGAAATTAGGACCATTGTCATTTCTTCTTCATCATCCACTTCTGATTTGGATACCACCAAGCTCTAGAAACATGAGACTTGGACACAAGAGTGAGAAAGGTTGTGCTATCTTTAGCAAGAGATGACTCTTAATTGGCGATAGTATTAGGAAGTTAGATTTGTGTGAAAATTGTGTAATGAGAAAATAAAAGAAAGTTAGATTCTTAGCAGAGTTGTAAAGAGTGTGAACCGATAGTAGACCAACTCAATGGTACAAACATCATCCATTTAAGCAGCGGAAAATATAACTATTTACAAAGTTACAAAATGTTTCCATATACATAACTTTCTCACCCTAATGGTGGTACATAAAATAAAATTTTTATATCTATATACACATACGTCCATATGCAGAGGGTAACAAGGTTACCTCAAGCTGTCTGTAAGTTCACCAATGAGCTCGCAATCATCCTGAGTCTCTATCATATAAAGCACCTACGCTTGGGTGGAGGGAACACCCAAAAAATAGGAAATAAAAGAGTATGTGTCAGAAAAAGTTGAGTATGTACATTTAACAATACTTTGGGTATTTAAATGGGTTAAAAGAGTAAAACAGATTTTCTCATAAGAAGGAGGGTCAACAAAAGATACGTAAGTTCCAACAAGAGATATATCAAGAAAATCAATTCGAAAAGAATGAGGCATATGAATGTCAAGTAAGATAAAAAATCTTACCATTAACCATTCACAATATCACAACAATCATAATCATTTGCATACATATATATATTGACAAAAGATAGCTATAGTAGGGCCAAGACAACATTGAGTCATTGGCCTAAGTAAAATGGGTGCAAAAGCACACCCTAGGCATAAAATCATGCCTCTATATATATAAGGGTAGAAAAGCATACCCCGGGAAGAAAAGTGTAATGACCCTAACCTGGGTTATGAGGTAACCCTTTTTTTTTGGCTAATAAAGTTTCTTGGAACTTTAATATAATTCTCTAATGTGTTTTGTTATCATGTGACACACTTATGTTCCAAGTTTGGTCCTGATTGAATGTTGTTTGAGCAATGTTCCTTTGTTTTGGACCAAAGTGCAATTTACGAAAGTTGAGGGGTTATATTGCAATATGTCATATGTTGAACATGCCTCATGTGTTTTAGCATCATTATAGATAGAATGAAAAGGTGGTGGCTTTTGGAAAGCCCAAATTCCAAGTTTGAACTTGTTTGAACATTGTTGGTACCTTGTGCACCAATTTTGGTACAAATTGTAATTTACCCAAAATGTGGGGTTGATATGCAAATTACCACCTCTAGAGTGTCCCTACTCCCTCCGAGTATCATGTAGAGGAGATATAAATAAGGATACACCATGTTTGATTCCATTATGAATGATGGTTATCTTGGTGATGAAATGACCAAGAAAGGGGTTGAATATGAAAGCTTAACTTGAGTTGTATCAAGTTGAAAAGCTTATACATGAGTGCCTATCGGCCAAGGATCCATAGGAGGAGACTCATATCGTTTTGTGAACTCTTGGAAAAGGTCATTTCGTGCAAATCACCTCAAGGGGGTGAGTTGTGTCGGGTTACAACTTCCTTAGTAAAGTTGTGACGAGTTGTGCATAAAGTGACGAATTAATTGCTATATTTTAATCAAAGGGATATGTAATGGACGAATCTTTATCCCTAGATCACCCTCAACTATTTTGGATGTCAAGATAAATGTTGATGAATTCATGTACATGTGTCATCCATGCATGGACACATGGCACCTACTAGCTCAAATTGATGACACCTCATTTTCACACTCCTTCATGAACAACAAGTATATATACCCCTAGTTTCACCCCTTAGTGGAATTTTTCGAATCTTACCACCCTCCTTCCCTAAGGTATCGTGCATAGGGTCCTTGTATCATGCAGTAGTTAAGTGGTATCATGCATATGGCCTTGGATATCGTCCATAGTAAGATCTTATCGGCCAAGTAAAGTGGTATCGGCCAAGAAGGGTTATATCGCCCATAGTGAAGAGTTTTGATCATAAGTGAGTGGCATATCCTACAGGTGAGTGGAATATCGTGCATGGGTGGTGGCATATCGTGCATGGGTGGTGGCATATCGTGCAAGAGTAGTAGGGTATCGTGCAAGGGTGCTAAGTAGAAAGAAGGAGATCATACTTAACCCTAAGGTGAGACCATGATCATCTTCAATCTTGGAATGAAGCATGATTTTAGGGTTATGATCTTCCTTTCTTTTCTTCTTCACCAATTGCTTATCCATGGTGATTCTTTACATATAGAGGATTTTTGAAGTTCATCTTCAACCTTAGGAATGTGGAGCTTTAGAGCTTGGATCTTTGAAGTTGTTCTTAAGGTGGGTTATATAACTTGAACTCAACCACGTTATTATTCATCACCTAAATTGCTATATTTAATGATCTACTTTTAAATTCCAAAATTTCCTGAAATAGTTGATGAAATTATGAGTTCTAGTAGTTTCTTAGACCTGTGTCCATGAACTATAACAATTGGAACTAAGGTATAGAGCTTGAAGATGATGGTATCAATTTATAAAAGTGATATCAGGTGCAAGCACACAAGCAAGCACCTCTAACCCGATATGATGATGCACCTACTCACTAAAACAATATGGATATGATTGTATACCTTCTTGCACGATATGGGAGTGTAGTATACACCTCTTGCATGATAGGGAGTCATGTATAGACTCCATGCATGATACAAGGTTAAATGTATACTTGTAAGTTGATATGAAACCCTAATTTGGGTAACCCGAGATGAGTAAAGAATAGCAAGTGTTATTGCATGATATGATATTATAATATATCATTGGTACTTGGTATCATGAAGTACACACATCTGGTGCACGATAGGAACAATTAAGTAAACCCTATTGCACAATCTGAGGTATGGATTCAAGATTAAGAGGTAACCCGATATGGCAAACCCAATACCTGACTGTCACAGGATTGGTAATAACCCAATACATGGCTATTAATCACAGGATTGGTAGAGTCCAATACCTAGCTATTAATCATAGGATTGGTAATAACCCAATGTCTGGATGTTAATCACAGGATTGGTAGAGTCCAATACATGGCTGTTAATCACAGGATTGGTAATAACCCAATGCCTGGATGTTAATCACAGGATTGGTAGAGTCCAATACCTGGCTGTTAATCACAAGATTGGTAATAACCCAATACTTGGTTGTCACAGGATTGGTAATAACCCAATGCCTTGTTGTTAATCACATGATTGGTAGAGTCCAATACCTGGTTGTTAATCATAGGATTGGTAATAACCCAATACCTGGAAGAGGCATGAAGCCTATAATAATCACTGGATTGGTAATAACCCAATGCCTGGTTGTTAATCACAGGATTGGTAGAGTCCAATACATGGTTGTTAATCACAGGATTAGTAATAACCCAATGCCTGACTGTTATCACAGGGTTTGTAATAACCCAACACCCGGTTGTTATCAAAGGATAGGCATAGTCCAATACCTAGAATAGTTCTACAGGATTGGTAAAGCCAATACCTGGAACTGATTATGATGATGTACATTCACATGACTGGTACAATTCAATATCTGATTAGCATATTAGTTGAGGTCAACAAATAGAAATGAGAATGATTCATGGATGACATACCATGATAATGAGCATCACAAGATAAGCTTGAGATGATGATATAGTATGATGGGTAAATGATATACATGTTCTTCATATTCCTTATAAAGTGAATAGATGATTTAATGATCTATCATAGATAGTTGCAATGCTTTAAAAGATGAGAATATTCTAAACTGCTTATCCTCTACTCAGTATAATACTATTTAACTATGATAATAACATTGTTGGCGGAGAGTTATATTTCTTGCTGGGACAATTGTCTCACCCTGTGGGATCCACATTTTTTTTAGGTGGACGTGTACGAGGGGGAATGAGACTCTATTGCAGAGAAAGAACAATAGCAACAGGGACAGCAGTGATAGCTCAGGTTGAGTGTACTGTCTGTCGTGTCTTGTAGATAGGAGTCCTATGTGTCGTCTCTGTACTCTCAGGTCCATGAAGTTGGTTCGTACTGGTTTCATGAATAATATGAGATTTTGGCTTGAATGCCTTGAGGTTTTATGTTGCTCCAGTATGTGTTTTGATAGAGCAATTGTTATATGTTGTCCTCGAGATAATATGAAACAATGTTGTACAATATAAATCATGATATGTACAAGTTTTGGATCTTTCAGTAAAATTTTTCTGGACAAGGATCTCCTTGCAAAAATGGTTTTAAATTTTAGTGATTTTTTTGTTAATTCGTTGTTTATGTTTATTCCTCTTAATTAGTAACGATTTGTTTTTCGATTTGGCGACGGTCATTACAAGTTTGGTATCATAGCTTAAGGTTTGCTGAGTCTACAGAGACATAGGACTAAGGTGTTGAGTCTGTGTTAGTGTCCTCCAGTATACCCTATAGTGACTTCCGCTTATGCAGAAGAAAGGGTAAAGTTTATAAATGACTGGGGAACACGAGGAACACATTGCTGAGAGAAATGTTGTTACACCAGGAGAGGGTGTAAGGGATCAGACAAGAGAAGGATGAGTGCCTAAGAATTCCCATTTTGACCCAATCAGGATAGAGAATCCTACTTTTTATGCTCTTGTGAGACAAGTTAGGACAACATTGATGCATATAATAGATTGGATACTAGCATTACAACTGAGGTTACCAATCCTCAATATAGAAACTTTGGGTTTTGAAAAGGTTCTTGAATGACATAGTCATGTTGGAACAGTGGAAAATGTGGGAAGGAATGGCATATGGCAAGAAAGTAGACTCTACCATAAGTATAGACAGATAGTACATCTGTAATGGCAGTACCCAAGGAGGGGCACTAAGCTGAGAATGAAGGAAAGGTCTCTACAATTCTAGAGACATTTTCCTAGTTGTTCTAAAAAGCCAAAGTTTTTGGTGCTACTAGTGCAATAAATGCCTAGTGCACCAGGGCAGTAGTCATTATGTGAGGGCAAAAGTCCTAACTTTCCACCTATAAGAACTCCTGACTTAGCTTCTACATCAGCAATGAGACCGATAAGACTATGGTATGAGGATAAGACATGGACATGTTAAGCATACTAAACCCTTTTATTCAAAAAGAAGGGAGTAAATGACCCAACAACCGAGGTAGACTCGGCAGGGCTTACGAAAGTTACAACCTAATAGTATAAAAGAGGCAAAAGAAACAACATGAAACAGCTAGACTCTATGTTTGAGTCAATTTGAAGTGGTGGATGACTGCGAGGGATGATAGTTAGATATAGATTTCTCATTCTGATACGTCTTCTCTAGATTTCATTCGATAATTATAAGAAGGTAGTTTTTGTTGAGCTTCCTTCGATAAGTCCTATGAGTACATGAGGAAGAGATAAAAAGGATTAGAACCTATATTCAGTCTAATATTCTCTTATATGTTTTGAAATTTCTCTCTTCATGATGAAAGGAAGAGATGTAATAGAAACACCCGTAGAAAATTTGAGATACTAAGTAGTTAAAAAAAATTAAAGAGATGAAACATAATATAAAACAAATGCATACTACCTAATTTCAGTCCTTGAATACCCTGGCCAGGTATTCATCTATTGAAGGCGAGGTAAGTATGGAACTCTTAGATTGTTATCTTTCTGATTACTCTGATCAAGTAATCATTTTGAGACAATCTAAAGAGCTTAATGAGGTAGAAGATGTGGCATGGATATTTCTACCACATCCTAATTGATATATGGGTGAATCTGAGTTAATCAACAGATCAACTTTTAAACAAAAGAAGATGTTTAGTATAATGTATGCATTGGTCTGAGGACCTTGAGGTAATAGTTACCCGGTGAGAGGTAACAATGTTCAGTAATGAACTAAGGGTTGGAATACCCAGATCTAGTAATCATGATGATTATAATACTGAGAGGTGGTGACATGTAATCATCACTATAATTCCTATACTGAAGGCAAGGAACATAGGATGAAATAAGGGTAAATGACTCATGAACAGTTGAAAGTTCATGCTATAATTAGAGGAAATGATAATCCCTTCTCTTTGATAAACCACCCAAGGTAATTATGGGGTGATAAGAGGAATATGTTTATTTGTGTTCTTTCCTTTCAGGGACATGGCAATCAAGTGAGTCTTATGACACTTGATTTGCATGAGTTAAAAGTGTTCAATTGATGGATACATAGAAAAGTATGAGTTCATCTTGGACTTTGGTTCCGAGATAAAGATATGTGTGATAAATAATGTCCCAAGTATGAAAGAAAGATCCTTTTATATGTGTAGCTTTGGTAATAACAACAGAGAGATGGAACTAATGAGAATGTAATGTGTTTTTGACACATATGATGGATACCAAAGTAAGGAATTCGGGTATCTAAGAAATATCAGGTGGTATGGGAAAATAAAAACATAACTCCTAATCAGATGATTTATGTTGGTTACCTGGAATGGCCAACTGTGAAATCAGTGTAGTTACATAAAATAGTATGGACATCATATATTAGGGGTTTATGCTCTGCATAAACATAACATAGATAAGGATGTACTAATTGAAGGAACAATTGTAAAATCATTGTGGGAAAATCTTATCAATCTAAAAATAATTCCTTAGAATACCCTTATCTAGATATGTTAAGGCAACTTATACATAACATCTAAAGATACCTCTAAAATAAGTTCTTAATTGATAAGTAACCTCCCCTTATGAAAAGAGAATGTACAAATAAAGAGATAGTTGGTACAAGTAGTAAGAAATTTTAGTGTTGTGTCAATAGGTTAGATGGGACAGTAGATGTATGATAATAATTGTAGTCCCAAGTGGGTGACATAACGTAAATCTGGTCTTTCCTAGGAAGTGAAATGATAAACTGAATAAGGAGTATGGAAGACTCCCCAAAATCAAGAATCTTGTCACACAAATTTGTAAGTTGATAAAGGTGACAAATCAGTGAGGTTTGACACCTGAGTTAAATAGGTTATGTATAATGTTTCTCTGATAAGAAAAGTGTTACCTGACACAGAGTTGACTCTACAGTCAATAATGAAAAAGACAGTGGAGTATGTGTCATGTGTGATAGATTCTATGATAACCCTATATGGAAGGACTTTGTGTTGGTCAAAGTTCTATGGCATCTCCATAACATTAATATGTTATGTGGAGGCTTGATGATATGATGAATGAATAATATATGTCTCCCTTTACCTGGGATTTTGGGGACAAAATCCTTATTAGGGGTTTATAACTTGTAATGACCCTGACCTGGGTTATGAGTTAAACCTATTTGTTTTGGATAATAAAGTTGCTTAGAACTTTAATATAATCCTCTAAGGTGTTTTTCTATCATGTGACACACTTATGTTCTAAGTTTGGTCCTGATTGAATGATGTTTGAGCAATGTTCCTTTGTTTTGGACCAAAGTGCAATTTATACAAGTTGAGGGGTTTTTATTGCAATATGTCATATGTTGAACATGAATCATGTGTTTTAACATCATTATAGAGAGAATGATGCAAGGTGGTGGCTTGTGGAAATCCCAAATTCCAAGTTTGAACTTGTTTGACCAATGTTGGTACCTTGTGCACCAATTTCGGTACAAATTGTAATTTACCCAAAATGTGGGGTTGATATGCAAATTACCACCTCTAGAGTGTCCCTACTCCCTCCTAGTATCATGTAGAGTAGAGACAAATAATGAGACACCATGTTTGATTCCATTATGAATTATGGTTATCTTGGTGATGAAATGACCAAGAAAAGGGTTGAATATGAAAGCTTAACTTGAGTTGTATCAAGTTGAAAAGCTTATATATGAGTGCCTATCGGCCAAGGAGACATAGGAGGAGCCTCATATCATTTTGTGAACTCTTGGAAAAGGTCATGTCGTGTAAAGCACCTCAAGGAGGTGAGTTGTGTTGGGTTACAACTTCCTTAGTAAAGTTGTGACGAGTTGTGCATAAAGTGATGAATTAATTGATATATTTTAATAAAAGGGAGATGTAATGGACGAATCTTTATCCCTAGATCACCCTCAACTGCTTTGAATGTCAAGATAAATGTTGATGCATGCATGTACATGTGTCATCCATGCATTGACATGTGGCACCTACTAGCTCAAATTGATGACACCTCATTTTTACACTCCTTCATGAACAACAAGTATATATACCCCTAGTTTCACCCTTTAGTGGAATTTTTCAAATCTTACCACCCTCCTTACCTAAGGTATCATGCATAGGGTCCTTTTATCATGCAGGAGTGAAGTGGTATCGTGCATAGGGCCTTGGATATCATCCATAGCAAGATCTTATCGGCCAAGTAAAGTGGTATCGGCCAAGAAGGGTTATATCGCCCATAGTGAAGCGTTTTGATCATAAGTGAGTGGCATATCGTGCAAGTGAGTGGCATATCGTGCATGGGTGGTGGCATATCGTGCAAGAATAGTAGTGTATCGTGCAAGGGTGCTAAGGAGCAAGAAGGAGCTCATACTTAACCCTAAGGTGAGACCATGATCATCTTCAACCTTGGAATGAAGCATGATTTTAGGGTTATGATCTTCCTTTCTTTTCTTCTTCACCAATTGCTTATCCATGGTGATTATTTACATATATAGGAGTTTTGAAGTTCATCTTTAACCTTAGTAACGTGGAGCTTTGGACTTGGAGCTTTGAAGTTGTTCTTAAGGCAGGTTATATAACTTGAACTCAACCATGTTATTATTCATCACCTAAATTGCTATATTTAATGATCTACTTTTAAATTCCGAAATTTCCTAAAATAGTTGATGAAATTATGAGTTCTAGTAGTTGATTAGACCTGTTTCCATGAACTATAACAATTAGAACTAAGGTCTAGAGCTTGAAGATGATGGTATCACTTTATAAAAGTGATATCGGGTGCAAGCACACAAGAAAGCACCTCTAACCTGATTTGATGATGCACCTACTTCACTAAAATGATATGGATATGATTGTATACCTTCTTGCACGATACGGGGGTGTAGTATACACCTCTTGCATGATAGGGAGTCAAGTATAGACTCCATGCACGATACAACGTTAAATGTATACTTGTAAGTTGATATGAAACCCTAATTTGGGTAACCCGAGATGAGTAAAGAATAGCAAGTGCTATTGCATGATATGATCTTATAATATATCATTGGTACTTGGTATCATGAAGTACACACATTTGGTGCACAATAGGAATAATTAAGTAAACCCTATTGCACGATATGAGGTATGGATTCAAGAGTAAGAGGTAACCCAATATGGCAAACCCAATACCTGAATATCACAGGATTGGTTATAACCCAATACCTGGATGTTAATCACAGGATTGGTAGAGTCCAATACCTGGCTATTAATCACAGGATTTGTAATAACCCAATGTCTGGCTGTTAATCACAGGATTGGTAGAGTCCAATACCTGGTTGTTAATCACAGGATTGGTAATAACTTAATACCTGGCAGAGGCATGAAGCCTATAATAATCATAGGATTGGTAATAACCCAATGTCTGGCTGTTAATCACAGGATTGGTAGAGTCCAATACCTGGTTGTTAATCACAGGATTGGTAATAACCCAATGCCTGACTGTTATCACAGGGTTGGTAATAACCCAATGTCTGGTTGTTAATCACAGGATTGGTAGAGTCCAATACATGGATGTTAATCACAGGATTAGTAATAACCCAATACCTGGCAGAGGCATGAAGCCTATAATAATCACAAGATTGGTAATAACCCAATGCCTGGTTGTTAATCATAGGATTGGTAGAGTCTAATACCTGGTTGTTAATCGCAGGATTTGCAATAACCCAATGCCTGACTATTATCACAGGGTTGGTAATAACCCAACACCTGGTTGTTATCAAAGGATTGGCATAGTCCAATACCTAGAATAGTTTCACAGGATTGGCAAAACCAATACCTAGAACTAATTATGATGATGTACATTCACATGACTGGTACAATTCAAAATATGATTAGCAGATTAGTTGAGGCCAACAAATAGAAATGAGAATGATTCAAGGATGACATACCAAGATAATGAGAATCACAGGATAAGCTTGAGATGTTGATATAGTATGATGGGTAAATGATATACATGTTCTTCATATTCCTTATAAAGTGAATAGATGATTTACTACTCTATCATAGATACTTGCAATGCTTAAAAAGATGAGAATATTCTAAATTGCTTATCCTCTACTCAGTATAATACTATTTAACTGTGATAATAACATTGTTGGTGGAGAGTTATATCTCTCGCTAGGATAATTGTCTCACCTTGTGGGATCCACATTTTTTTAGGTGGACGTACACGAGGGGGATTGAGACCGTACTACAGAGAAAGAACAACAGCAATAGGGACAGCAGTAACATCTCAGGTTGAGTGTATTGTCTGTCGTATCTTATAGATAGGAGTCATATGTGTCGTCTCTGTACTCTCAGGTCCTTGAAGTTGGTTCGTACTGGTTTCATGAATAATATGAGATTTTGGCTTGAATACCTCAAGGTTTTATGTTGCTCCAGTATGTGTTTTGATAGAGTAACTGTTATATGTTGTCCTCGAGATAAGATGAAACGATGTTGTACAATGTAAATCATGATATGTACGAGTTTTGGATCTTTCAGTAAAAGTTTTCTGGACAAGGATCTCCTTGCAAAAATGGTTTTAAATTTTAGTGATTTTTTTGTTAATTTGTTGTTTATGTTTATTCCGCTTAACTAGTAACAATTTGTTTGTCAGTATGGCGAATGTCATTACAAAAAGCATACCCTAATGGTTACGCATAAGCATCTACGATAGTTATCTAGTCAAATTATGTAACATGCATAATAGAGTAGCAAGATAATTTGCATTCACCATTCACATTTCCATATACAACAACAAGCATGTGAGGTCATAGGCCCAAGGAAACAAAGCACTCATCAAGCCAAGTGGAATCAAATGAGTCAATATCATGAAATAAAGAATTTGCAACATGGTTGAATAAAAGGAGATAATATTCAAAAGGATGCCTCATTATAAAAAGATTTACTCAATTTATGCCCATAATTAAAAAGAGAGGAGTACATACCTGGTCTTTACAACTAATGGTTTACTAATAGTTATGCTTGGCCCCTAAATGTTGAGTATTCATCCTAGGAACACATTATGTATGTTAGTTAAACCATAGTATACAAATTTGTACACTCCTAGTATAGGTATGTATATAGCTTTTATGCCAATTCTAATCATCCAATGGCATGTTAGGGGTTTTAAACATATTACATGCTGATATGATCATTGGATATGTACTTTAATTATAATATTTAACTCTAGTAACATAGGTTTGATTATGTCTAGGGTATATGTGTGGTTTTTAATATGCATTCTTTCAACTTGGGTTTTGTAATGTCATTCTCTCCATATACCATGTGAATCAAATGTGAATGTCAAAATGTTTATAAAGTACTTTTTTTTGTTATATGTCCTTTCTCTTTAATTTTCTATAGTTCAAACAAGGGAAACTTAGATAAATTTTCTAGTGTCATGTGAATCTAAGGTTTTCAATTATTTATATATGAAAAATGCAACATGTATTTCATTTCCAAGCATAGGTTTACCAATAATCATATAGGTTTCTATTTAATTTAATCAAATAGATTGACATAGATTAACATACTTCTTAAGTCAATATTGTCCCTTCATATAAATAATCCTAGGGTTTTGAACATGCCAAAATGATATGGTTCATCTTTATCTAGGTAGGTCTAAACATGTCTAGGCTACCCATACTTACATTACAAAAGAATTTTACTTGAATGTATTCTCCTGCTTAGATATTGAATTATTCAAATTAAATCCAACTATAGTTGTATACTTCCTTGTATTCACGTTTCTCTTACTTTATTACTTCATTTACTATCTAATTAATTATAAGTCCAAATATGTGTTAGTAAGTTTGTTCGATGTGTTCAACTATTCAGATTCCCATTGAAGAAACTAAGAAAGTTGAGGATAACTTTCCGTATGGTTCATATGCTATTAATATTGGATTCTTAATCCATGTATGAGTCCTTGTGGTTTGATATGTTTGCTCGCTAGTCCATGTGGTTCACTAGAATCAAATCAAAGATGGTCCTCTTTTCTCCATGTTTTTAAGATGGCAGTAGAGGATTCATTTAGGTGGTTGACAGTTCTATAGTTCCTTTCAATGTAGATATGAAGAGTAGGTCGGGATCTTCTAGGTGAATACAAGATTGGTATAACTCTTGAATCTCATAGATTGGCTGCAAGATGGCCAAGCGGTACAGAAGATGTAGAGGTTCTGAGCGGTAGGGATGAGGGGTGAATAGAGGAAATGAGGTTTGTTGTTCTAGGCGCCAGCAATTATAGGAGGCATTGAATCTTCTTCCATGTCTTCTGGAGATGAGAGGATGATGGCTTCATGATCTGGTGGTGGCTATGGAAGTAGATCACTGTGGCTTCTTGATGTCGTTCTATGGCACCAAGAATGATGGGAGGATAGGCAGTTGGGACTTAGTGGCAAAAAGCAACCCAGCGCATGTTGTCATCACTAACCACCCACCCCAGACTAGTGGTATCCCTAGTGATGGAGCATGGTGAAGGCGGACCTCCAGAATGGAAAGGCTTGATATATCTGAGGCTACAATGGAGGATATGGGTGACGACTTGGTGCTGGTGGTTGAGATGGTTCCACTGATGGAAGCGGATTTGTTGGTGACAAAACCATCATCTCATAACACCACAAGAGTCCACGACGTCAAGGCCATAGATGGAGGAAAGTTTCTTGTTAGCTAGTTGATGGGTGCATGGAAGTGGTGATGGCAGCTAGGGTTTAGGGGAAGTGTTGTGGAAAGGAGGGAGGAGAAGAAATAAGTAAAGGAGTGGAATAGAGGAGAGAGAGAGAAGGGAAAGGGAGAGGAGGAGAAACGTCTGTCGTTACAACAGTTGTGGTCCTTGTGAGACATACGACTGCAAATGAGCGGGTGTTACCTGGTTGGGGTTAAGAGAAAAAAAGGCCAATAAATTTAGTTATTGCAAATGTAATAATGTAAATGAAAGCTATTATCTTCAACTGATAAATTGAATGGTCAAATGATGTTTGATTGACTAAAAACTTCTATATAATCTAATTATGATGTTTTGAATCCAATTTTATTATTAATTTCTTCTTATAGAATTATTTAGTATTTTATCTCTTTATTTGATTGATAAGTACACATTTAATACATTTATGCTCTTTTTAAGCAATTTGAAATCGTATTTTGTATTTTAATTATTTCCTTTCATTCTTGGACTTAATATGAATCTAGAGTGATAAACTAAGGTCAAAGCTAATTAATAGGTGAATTTACATATCATCTATTCCCAATTCAGACATAATTAAGTAATTAATCATTAACATCACATAATAGTTATTTGATGAAACATCATATTTTCTTGACTCTAATTACTATTCTTTTATCTAATTTGATGAAATATAATTTAATGTTATATTATTACAAATGGTCCCAATTAGGGGGATGTTTGAGTTGGATTTGAGATTCGACTATGTTACAGAAGTCCATATCACAAAGGGTATGGTTGATTACATTCATTCAGATATTTGGTATCCTTCTCAAGTTCTATCCAAGGGTAGTTCCAAATACATGATCACTTTTATTGTTGACTTTTTAAGGGAAGTTTGGGTCTTCTTCTTGAAGCATAAGTCTAAAACATTTGAGAAATTTAAGAAGTAGAAGATTTGATTGAAAAACAAACCAGAAATTGTATCAATATATTGAGGAGTAACAATAATTAAGATTTCTTCTCATCTGAGTTCAAAATTTTTTTCCAATCTAAATGAATTACTAGACATAACACGACTACATATACACCATAACAAATGTTTTGCAGAGTGTAAGAATAGAGCACTCTTGGAGTGATTGAGATGCATGATGATTCATACTGGACATGGGAGAGATTTTTGGGTTGAAGCTATTTCTACTTCTAGTTATATTATTAACCTCTCTCAATTTACTATGCTCAGCTTCAAAACTCCTTGAGAGGTTTGGTCTGATCATCCTGTGAACTACTCTGGTTTTCATATTTTTGGTTGTCCTATTTAAATCTACTCAAAGGATGATAAGCTTGACCTTAGGGCCAAGAAATGTATTTTTTTCAGGTTATGTTGGAGGTATAAAAGGGTACACATTCCGGTGTCCTAATCCTATGTCTTAAAAATTATCAATTGAAATAAATGTTATCTTTGATGAGTCTGTTATGTTCTCTAAAAAAGTTACATTACCACTTCTTATACATGTCCTTCTCCTAGTATCACCAATTAGGTTGGGCTAAAGATTGATGATGTGTCATCATCACATGGCAGCTTTACACATCCTACTGCAAACTATAAAGATACCTCACATAATGTTGAAGATGAGGTAAATGATGTGTAATCCTATAGTGTTTCTCATGGAAGAGAAAGAACATAAATTAAGCTACTAATAAGAAATTCAAATTAGGTTGTTTCTTATACTTAGCCACTGTCGAAGAGATCATTAATTTTGGTGAGCCATCTACCTATATTGAAGTTGTGGCGTCTCAAAATTTTTCTATTTGGGTTGCTTATATGAATGAAGAGATGGAATATCTTCATTTGAATTAGACTTGCGAGTTTTTCAAGCGTCATGTTGACAAAAAAGATTGTCAAAAAAGATAATCTTATTGCTATAATGACAAAGCCATTATCACTTACCAAATTCAGGATCTGTCTAAACTTGGTTAGCCTTCACAAATGATAGTGATTCCCCTACGAGTTGGAGGAGATGAAGTTTTCTATTTGTTTTTATAAGATTTTTAATTCAAGTCAAGGTGAAGATTTGCTATGCATTGAAGACTCTTAATCCTAATTCTACATAATGTGGTAGTCCTAGTCTGGGTCTTTCCTTAGTGTGAGTCTATCACATGTTTCTACTTGGATCAGGATTAGTATTCCCGATTGGATTTGAAGATGGCTCTCTATATGCAACTTGGATCCCTATTGTGATTTAGACTTCTTTTAGGATTGTGTATTCCTCATGGAAGCCTTATGTCTTGGAGGTTATATACAGGGCTCTTGGGGCATTGAGTTTTCTTGTATCAAGGAGTTCCTTCTCTTCTTTGAGTGTAGTTTAGCTTCATAAGGTTTTTTGGTTCTCTTTGAGAGAAACTTCGCTTTGTAATTCTCTTGCAATAGGGAAAAAAATATCCTCTCATCATCTAGATTGAACCACATAAATCTTAAGTTTATTGTTTGTGTGAATTGTTATCCTTCTCTTAACTACATATATTGCTCATTGTGCTTTACATTGTGCCGACTCAACAACTAATGGAGTGGGTTTTCCATGTTCATTGTCAGTGGGACCCCTACGATGCATGTCGATCAATTATCATTTCTACTTCAAATTACACTATATATCAACAAGTGGATACATTTGGATTTCCTTACGCCAAATAAAACCGTTAGAATTCGAATTCATGTCTCTGTACTTTCAATTTTTAAGATTTTGAATTCATGTCTTTCTACATTCTATTTTGCAGCTACATGTGTGAGTTGATTTTACTCCCAATGAAACTAGGCTCTTACACACAAAATTCATGACCATTATGGTCAAAAGTATTATTTATAGAAATGTGAGAAAAAAGGGTTATATATGCAAATGATGTACACTAATCAAGATGGCACTGGTTCGCATCCTCCGCCTGATCAGTATCATCTGATGACATGGATCGATCAGCCATAAAGGATGGTCGATTAAAAAACATAACAGCAGATATCATGTCTCTTCTCTTCGTCACTAGTTGGGGATATCCACGCGAGGTTGCTTCTTTACATTTAATTTCACGCCTGAAACTAGACGAGGAGGCAGCAACGAGGAGGTTTACCTCAGTTTATATGTATACTACTATAAAAAGAGCGAGTTTGATGCTACGCTCTCCTTGATTCACTCTCTTCTCTCCTTTTTTTAAAGAATTTTGCTCATACAAATATTTATTTTCACACTCTCCTATTAACTTTTATTTTCTTTGATTTAGTATTTCTCTCTCCATCTCACGGAAACGGTTCCTTGATTATCTCCTTTCAAACAATCAATACAAATATCTTTTACCGTAAGAACTCTTTCACGGACGAGTCATCTCTCCGCACATTTTTAATAAATTTTATATGTCACGTGCATGTGCCGTTCACTAGTTTTTGCAAAAGAGGAAGTTTTGTTTTGCGAGTAGTTTCCGGCTTAGGCCGTTTCTTCCACCACCAATGTAAAAATACATATGCTTTGCATACTTTACGTCGATCGAAACTTAATTATTGACTCAGCATTGACAAACTGATTCAGCGCCGTGCACTTACATCGGCCTGGTGATATCAAATATGTTCCGGTGACGTGGATTCACCCGCTTTTTTCTCTACGCATTGTCCTCATTTGCGACTCATCAAAGAGACAGATGGATAGTGGGTGATAAATTTAAAACATAAACAGCAGTTGCTGAATTCAGCGTCTATGTTTGTGATCTTGGTCTCTCTTCTTCATCACCTGTCGACGTGGGGTTGCTTCTTTTGAATTAATAGAACGTTCACAAAAGTACAATGCATACGCTTTTTATACATGTCGATCGAAACTTAATCAATACTTAGCATCTATTATCCAAGACGTAAATTGCGGTGCACTTACATCAGCCAGCGACTGACACTTGGCATCGCTGCCTGACACAAACTCCCCGCCGTATACGCCAAGAACCCTGAAGTTTTGAATGAATGCGACAGGAAGGGATGTCCGCTTACATGTGAGATAATTACGTGTCTACAGAGATCATGTATAATAGATACTTTATATAGGATTAAAGTGGCAAAAATCGACTGGTGGATGAGGAAGCAAACAGAATACTATGAGCAATCAAAACAATTACAAATAGTCTACAGTTGCATGACAAATTGACAATATCGCTTGACATGGGAACACCGGTCAAGCTTAGGAAATAATATATATGGAGCTTGAAGTATCTTCATGAGAAAATAGGCCAATGGATAATTATCAAAAGCTGGATTTCAAACTAGTGTTACTTCTTATGTGTGACAAGTATTGTAAGTCCCTATAACGTGAGTCTCATGCCATTTTTATATAGCAATTTGGTTCGTATATACTCTCCCCTTTCTTTTTGGGGTCTGATTACAACTGTTGGCACAACAAATGACATGGATACAAATGCTTATGAAACAAGACAAAAATTAATTAAGACCAGTCAGAAGCTGACAGTTGAAATCGGTAGTGAGGAGCTGTTGTGAAACAGAGCTTCAATTATGCTCGTATTGGACCAAGTATTTTATGTTCACAACAAATTTGTATTCAACCCCGCACGTACGTTGGCCTCAGTTATTGCAGCGATGACAGGATACTGGAACCAGCTTGAGAACCTCTCAGACTTGAGAGTGCAGGTTGCAGCTTCATCTCTACATTCACACTGGAATCTGGTCACTGGAAGCAAAAGCATATTATATGGACAAAGACCATATGTTGGCGTGTGAAAATGAAATCAGGAATGGAACAGAAGAACTGCGTTTGACATGTCGATGGTTATTGTTCTGCGGAAGATAAATGATGGACATAACTTGCATCATTGCCTGTGAAGTAAAAATAATATAGGAGACTTTATGCTCCACATCTGCTGAAGCCCTTGCTGTTGGGTGATGAATAGATTTGCAAGGAGCCAAATTAATACCAAGGTGACACCTCGCAATGCATTCCTCCCTATCATGCAATGAAAATGCAACCAATGTGGAAATCTTTTTAGTTTGACTATTATGGTCACCCAGATTCGATCAGCATGGCAAAAAGTTTTTCATCTAGTGAAAAATTCAATCATAGAGCATCACTAGCAAAATATAATTTGGATAATGCTCCGTGGAAAGTAGCAGCAGATGTAGACCACTGGTGTAGCAACCATGTATACACACTCACGCTTGGCTTTTTTTTTTTAGTTAACCCTCCTGACTAATTGTAGATATCGTCATCTGAACTTCCTGACTTGTGGTAATGTAACTATCTGTAAATTGCTACTTCTTGACATATGCGGAGGTCGTCAGGTGTTGCTGTCTGCTGTATAAAAATCCCAACAGAAGACAGAGTAGTCCCTTCCTACTTGCTAGACAGTAAAGGATGCAACAAAACAAAGTTACATGCTTGTCTAAATGTTTGCAGTTTCATCTCCACATGCGCTAATGAATGAGTATGATCAGATGTCAGACAAATAGACAATGAGCACCAGATGAAAATGGCTTTTGACAGAATTAAACAAAAAAACAAAGTTGCACCAGCCGGGAATCGAACCCGGGTCTGTACCGTGGCAGGGTACTATTCTACCACTAGACCACTGGTGCTCTCGTCCAACGTCCATCGAATTAACACATAAATATTAAAACAAAAAAGGTCATCAATTGGGGGCAGTTGATGATTTTTTTAACTTCAATTCATGGGTCCATCTGTATTCATCCCACACCCAAAGCATGCAAGCAGAACAAGTTACGGGGATCAGTTCATCTGCAAACATCCTCGCAAACTCTCTCCAAAAACAAGACCCCAGCCACAGTAAGAAAAAACCGTCAAAGAAGTAACACCGTATACCAAACACGAACAACAGTCGAGTAGGAACACGGCAGCAACAACAGGACACCTTTCACTCATCTGGTAGGAATGCTGTAGCATTACCGCCAGCGTAAGCGTCAACCAACACAGAAGCTACGACTCACAACCGCATCCTTCAGGCTACATCACCAGTATGACCACCCAACGGGAGGTCAACCACAAGAAGAACGAACTCACCAGCGAGCCCAGACCACCAAACCAAGAACAGCAACACCCCAGAGGTCATCTAAAGAGCCACACGACCTCAGAGCATGTAACCACCGCTGCAATTCAAAATCTTGTACTGGTGATGGAATATGAACCCAATACAAACATGGACAGAGGTAAGACTAAACGTTAAAAAGACAACAAATAGCATAATAGAAATAAATTACCATAAGGAAATGCAATTTAAATATACACTATAAAAGTGTGTCATTCGACTGTTAATAAACAAAACGATATAAGAACAAACTAGACCAGTGGTCGTCGCCAGAATTTTTATCTTGAGGGGCACCATACATTTAAGCTCATAAAATTAAGCACCCACATATTTAAATTTAGGGGATGATAGTCGGTTTATACATCTCTATATGAAAATATTGAAAATGTGTGTTTATATGTCTAATGGAAACATAATGGAATAAAAGTTATAAATGAACAAGAATGCCATGAACAAATAATAAAGTAATGAACCGTACACACTACTTGGACTTTCATCCCCATATATCCTTAGGCACAATAGTTTGAAAATGAAGTACAAAAATGAAAATATGTGAAACTATGACTTTATACTTGTACCAACAACTCATATGATCCAAATATAACTTATCTTTCTCTTTACATATACATTAACAATATAACTAGCATCCAATAAGAGGTAAATAAATAAATGTATGGTGTTGTAACAAGATGAGTACTTTTCTAAAAAAAGGTACCCATGAATATAGGGACTGGGATCTCATATAGTCATGTTATGGTAAATGGGAATTCTTTCCTAGACAAAAAATATGTATCAAATAAAAGTATAGCCTTATACCATACATATGTAAAACATAGATCATCAATCCTAGGCTACTTAATCTAATATTGCGATCATCCTCATTTATATGTAAAACATAGATCGTCATACCTAAGGTGTTTAAACAAATTAACCTAATCTTCCTCCCTTTTTTCCTACATCTCATTTCCAACCATGCATAGGTTATCTACATAGATCCCTCTTTTTCATTCAACTATGTTATGGTGTCATATTATCATTGATCCATATAAATTTTAAATATCTTCTTATAAGATATACCAAATTAATTCATGTGTGCTTCTTTGTTTTTTTAACTTAGCTTTTCTTTTGGTGTACTAGTCAATCTATTTTGTACACGTTGTACATCTGAGGCGGCCCTCACCTAGCTTGGCCTTAGTATTTTTTATTGAAAATTATAGACATTTCAATACCAAATATATGTATACATCTTCATAGCATGTGTTTAGTTTGAGAATAACAATAAATAGAAGAAAAAAATCAAACAACAAGATGTTGGTATTAACTCCAATGAGTTAGCAATATCACTCAAGATTAGTCATCTATATTTCGATGCCCTTTTGTAGTTTGAAGGCACTCTTGCCTCCAAAGCAGGCCTTTGATTTTGGCAACCTTTTTCTTATACTGGGTTGAATAGTTTGTAGTGCTTACTTTGGCAAGTATGATAGAGGGGGACCACAAGAGCAGATTATCAGGCTATGGCCTACAAATTCATATGATAGACATGTATTGTGTTGTCTATCCCAAAACAAGTTCATAAAATGAAATAAATTGTACTATAATTTCCTTATAGTAATAGATATATAAAACATTAATTCCAAACTTAAAGTAGAAAAGTATAGATATGTCAGTACCACTCTTAAGATATGCATCATCTTTTCCAAACGCATTTCAATTGGAGTTGTAAAACAAAAAGTTGAACTATATTTATATAATTGAACATACGTAGTATACCTATCTTTCGGCGTAGCTACTCAAATAAATGTAGTCCTTTGCAAGTGAAAACGATACAGCTTTGCAAAACAACAAAAGAAATCCAGTGCTGATTGGAAAGTATTAGATATATGGTTGTTAGTCATTTATTTAACATGGGTTAAGCCCAATGTAGTGCATCTATACATAGAGGAAAAGTTAGTGTGTTGTTTTGTGCAAATGGGAAGAGTTTTAGTCTCACATTGCTCATTTTTAGAACTTTGTGGTCTTTATATGTAGGATCACATGTAATACTATCGTCCCAAGGGTCTTAGGGGAGAGTATGCTCACTTCTTTGGTGGATATGGTGACCACAATATACACACATGCATGCACACGTGTGTGTCACGCCTCGTCTAGCCTAGTTTGGCTCGGCTCGGGTTTTTGGGTTGTGGGTTGTGGGAATTATCTTCCGTCTTCTATCTTATTTTCCACTAGGATACAACTACGTAATTAATTATTAATTTATTTAATTCTTTCTTTCCAAATCAAATTTATTAATCCTAATTGGAAAATATTTGTCTTGTGGATTTTTTTGCAATGTGTACTAGAGCGGTCGAGTGATTGCATCTTAAGTGGTACTAGGATTCTAGTGCGTGAAAGGCTGTAAATAAGCCTCTGGTCATTAGGATTAAATAAAACCTTCAACCATCAGTCATCATTCGTTTGAGTACGTGTTTTGGAAGCCCTAAATCGGCTTCTTCTTCTTGTTGCTCATGATATTCTACGTGAAGACCTTCTCTTGTGCGTAGAGACTTCATCCTTCCCCTCTTCCAAGACATGGTCTGTCATGCAGTGGTTCCTGCGATCGTTGGATTGTACTGGTAGTATGATCGATCGTCATCAAGCACGAGTGAGATGACAACCTTCTACAGGTTTGTGACTGAGTCGATTAGAAGAACAACGCCTGTCCAAAAGGATTGTGGGCTGCTTATTTCTTTAAATAACACATTTGTTTTTCAAACAATGATTTGGTCTAACTTTCTAACTTTATTTTTATGTTGTCGTGCTTTTTTCATTCTTCTACTTCTTATATAGATCTGGCCCGAACATGTTATTAAATTGCATATGTTTGTTACTGCATGTAATGACCTAAATGAAATTTACATTAGTCTTAATGAAATCATTACTGACGTCAATTAACAATGATCGGTCATGTTGGTTCTAGAAATAAAATTGATAGTGCTAATATGCCTAAGGAATTTATTGGTACCAACTTTGCCTGTTGGGATAATAGGATGCAAATTTGTCTTAATATGGTGGATTATGATTAGTACATAGAAGAGGATGAACCTAAATCTGATGAGTTTGTCTATGATAATGCAAATATAATTCATAACTGGAAGAAGGTTGATAAGACATGTTGATGGTTGATTCTATTTGCTTTAAATAATAAATTATATGATTCATACCTTAATCTGCATGTTACTACTTCTATGCTTCTGTGAGAAGCATTAGTTGAGAATTTTAGTACTGAAAAGTGGGGTGTTGAAAAATAATATGTGTCTAAATTTCTTAAATTTCAGATAGTGGAGAGTAAATATGTGTCTGATCAAAGTACGACTTCCACCTCTTATGTCATGAACTCTCTGATGCGATCATAGATTTATCTGAGAAGTTTGTTGTTACGTATGTGATAGAAAAATCCCCATAATCATGGGAATTTTTTAGCATGGCTGTTAAGCATTACAAAGGAGACTTGTCAATGAATGATTTAATGAGGGATATTAATATACATGAAAAACACTTGAAAGAGAAGTTTGTCAAACTACCCACTGAGGCAAGACCTAGTGTCAATCTTACTTCTGCTAAAACCAAAGATAAGAAATCAAATAATATGCATAAACCTAAGGCCAAGCCCCAGAAGAAACTAAAGAACAAACCTTATTGGACTTGCGGACAAGTCGACCACTAGAGAAAGGATTGTCCCTCAAAGAAGGGAAAGAAATTTGCCACATCTACAACTGAGGAGGTCGTGGTCAACATGATGATTGCATCCTTAAACCTCAATGATGGGTACATTTCTATAAAGCCCTGAAATCTTTCTATTTTTAAACCACTTATTTGATAATTGACATTGGGGCTAATGTACATGTTTATGATGATAAGTCCATGTTTGTGTCTTACCATGCCTCTATAGGTCGCTCAGTAACTTCATCTGATTATAGCTCTACATAAGTCAAAGACAAAGGACAGCTGGATCCAAAGTTCCTTTCTGCGAAGGTTCTGACACTTCATAGAGCCAAACATGTTCCAACCATTCGACGCAATATCCATAGTGGCATAATTTTAGTTAAGGATGGTTTTAGAGTAGATTGCAAATGTAATAAGACTAATATTACTTATCTTCATGATTCTTTATTCTTTTGCAAGGGGTATTTATGTGATGTGGAGAACTTATTTGAGATTCTTGTTGAATCAATTTCAAATTCAGATTTAAATTTGAATGATAACAATTTTTCATGAATCTTGTATTGTCTGATGTATTATCATTCTCATTTGGGTCATGTAAATTTTGGCTCAATGAAACGAAATCCTAGTTTAATTGCTAAGTATGAAATTAATATTAGTAGATGTGAAATATGTGTGCAAGCTAAACTACCTAGAAAACCTTTTCATTCTATAAATGTGAATTTGGAAATTCTTGATTTAGTACACACTGATATCTGCAAATTTTATGAAACAACTACTAGGGATCAAAAGCATTATTTCAATACTTTTATTGACAATGCCAATAGATATTGTTATGTCTATCTACTTAAAAGTAAAGATGAGGCATTGGATAAAGTTTATAAGAAAGAAACAAAAACTCAAATTATTAAAGTACTTCAACGATTAAGGTCTGTTAGGGGAGGAGAATACACCTCAAACTGATTTTTAGAATTTTTCAATTCCATGGTATAGTTGATGAGGCTATCATTCCTTATTCACCACAATCTATTGGGATAGTTGAACTAAAATAACTGAACCATAATAGATATGGTAAATACCTTACTCTAAACCTCAGACCTACCCAACTTTATGTGAGGGGAATCTTCGAATACGGCTTGCCATATTCTGAATAGAGTTCCCCATAAACATAAAGAAAGTTGTCCATTTGAGAAATGGAAAGGGATAAAACTGAGTCTCAAATATCTTCGAGTGTGGGGTGCCTTGTTATGGTACTTGTATCTAAACACAAAGCGAAGAAATTTGGGCCGAAAATGGTTGATACCATATCCCCGATTATGTAGAGACAAATTATGCCTGCAAATTCTTGATTGATACGATATCTCAGGCATTAATGTCAATACAATTGTGGAACTACCTGATGTTACATTCTAAGAGGATGTGTTTCCCATGAAATCTGGTGTGCCCAAAGAAGTATCTCAAGAAGATCCATTCACCACAGGCTCCATTCCCGAGCATGTAGAAAGGATGACACATGTGGGGGGGAAATCAAAACATGTTATTTCATAATCTAATGATTCTGAATAAATGGTTGTACCAAGGAAAAGTAAACGACCTAGGACATCTAAAGATTTTGGAAGTGAGTTTCTCACTTACAACATTGAGGATGATCATGTATCTTTCAAACAAGCTATGGATTCTCCATAAGCTAAGTTTTGGAAAGAAGTCGGGAATGATGAAATCCAATCAATTCTCTCAAATGGAACTTGGGAATCAGTAGATATACCTCCTAGCTGTTCTATAGTTGGATGTAAATGTATCTTTAAGAAGAAACTTAATGTAGATGGGACAATTAATAAGTATAAGGATAGCTTAGTTGCTAAACATTTACACATAGAGGGAAGGAATAAATTATTTTGATGCCCATTCTCATGTTTCCCATATGACCACAATCTGAGTGCTTATAGCATTGGCTTCCATTTATAATCTATGTATCCATGAGATGGATGTGAAGACTGTGTTCTTATACAGTGATCATTAGGAGGAGATATATATGGAACAACCTGAGGGATTTATGGGTCATGGGAAACAGTCTAAAGTGTGTAAACTTGTTAAGTCAATATATTTCTTGAAACAAACCCCTAAGAAAAGGCAAGAGAAGTTTGATTCTATGATTTCATCATTTGTCTTTCCTAATGAATTTGATGAGCATCTCTACTACGAAGTTGTCAGTGATGGATTCATTTTGTTTTTCTAATATATTGATGATATCCTATTTTTTATTCCAATATGAAAGTAGTAAATTAGATAAAGTCATTCTTATGTAGAAAGTTTGATATGAAGGATATGGGTGTAGCTGATGTAATTTTAGGGCTTAAAATCATATGGTCCACTGATGGTATAACTTTCTCTCAGTCTCACCATGTTGAGAAGATATTGAAGAGGTTTGAGTGCACATTATGTAAACCTATTAAGACTCCATATGATTCATCCAAGGCCTTATTCAAGAATGAGATTAGAGTTCTAGTGTCTCAATTATGATACTCTTAGATTATCAGAAGTTTGATGTATCTTATGAACTGCACACGTACAGACATTGTGTTTGTTGTGAGTGTTGGTAAGGCATGCCCAGAGAGACAATCATGTGATGATTGACATGGAATATATCATAAGGGATTTGATTAATACTCACAAATTCAAGATTCCAATTCATTCTATTTCATCCAGCTATATGATAATGAGGAAACATCATGAATGTCTAAAGAATGACAATACTCAATGACGTATGTCTTCAAGTACGTGACTTGGAAGAATGAGATCATACAAATGCTAAGAGTGTGTACATTTTTTATTATGTCCCTAGTCGGTTGTTACTGTGGAAGGTAGATAGACACCAGTAACACATAAGACTAGAGTGTGGGTTGGTTGATGATAGAATCTCATTAGTCATGATATGGCAATATCAAACCAAGCACACAAATACATGATAGGCAACAGTGTATCAGACAGACCCACCTTGAGAGTGACACATGGAAACCATCATTGGTGGTCATAGTCATTTCCTCATAGTGAAGGTGGTGATTGTGATTCTTAGACCTGAAATCACTGCACTTGTCACATGTCGTTGGGTACACTTTGACATCATCAAACAAAGTCCTGAAACATGGGTTGTTATAACAGTGATGATTGGGTGACTTTGACGCATGGGGATAGACGGTGAGTGATAGAGATGGGATTTGTCCCTCCTATAAGAGTGTGATATCCTGGCCATTTGATAAGTGAGACTGAGAAATGCATGCTCATGCACATGTGAATTAATATATTCTATTGAGGTCACATTATCTCAGACAGTCTACTCTTGGTTCAAGGAACATAGATTGAACATTGACAGGGTGACAATTCCATGCCTTAAGTTCATCCTGGATATCAAAGACAAAGGAATTATACAATCACTGCAACACCTTACACAGATTGTAGGTTGAAGCTGTTCTCCAACTTTCCATTCACTTGGGTAGCACTAGTGTGCGACTAGGTACCACTCTCTGCTTGTGATGTCATAAGTTAGTTTTGGACATTCACTGCCAACATGATATGGGACCTATAGGATCACACACATAGGAACTCATTAGAAGAGGAGTTTGATCTCGAATGATGGTTGGATTGATTACTAAAGTGTTTAGGTATTCAATTCATACAACAGATTGGTTGATTGCACTGGAAAATGATCATCTCACAGGGTGAGATGGCCCTTTGGGAAGCCATATGAGAGTCTCAAGTTTTAAGACAGTCATTTGGATTGTCAGGCTAATCATGAATCGAATTGGCTAAGTTCTGTCCAAACTAAGGTGTGAACAAACTGGTTTATTCCATTGAACCAATCGCCTCAGCTCTACGCACTAGATGGCTGTCTGGTTGAGCGAGACCAGAGTCTCACCTATGCAAGACGGATCAGTTGGGGGTGAAGGAACATTTTAGAAGTTTCCCAAACTCATTTTGATTACAAAATACTTATGGTGCAAGGAATTAATGTTTAGCATTAATTGGAATCGAATTGCCAATTTCATAAGAGAATGGAAAACTACCAAACTTCTATTTGGCAGTGTGATACGACCATCTATTGTGACCATACGACCATCTGGGTCACTAGACGGCCATTTTAATGTTTGCAGTTTGCAAAATTTTAAGATCTTTTGGTCCCTTCCACTGCCACACAGATCCCGAACAGAGTAGGAACCCTGGCCCAAACCATGCCTGTAAATAGAGGGGTACTGTGGGCTTCCCAGAACACAATGACATCAACTAGAATCAATTTCTATGACGATTGTTATCCTCTCTAGTTGTGGTAACTGAGAGAGCCCAAGAAAGTCCTACCCAACTAGAGAGAGATAGCGACGGGAGAGAATAATTGAGGATCATTGTTGTGGGAGAGCAAGTTGGTGACTAGTACACCAACGGGAGGGACAACTCCTTCCTCTATGTTCTAGTTGAACGATAGGAGTTCTAGTTGGTCTATGTGAACTACTCTAGAGGAAGGAGTCCTTTGGTTGTTTCTAGGAGAGAAAAGTCAGCATGTAGTATGTGGCGAGACCACAGAAGTTATTGCAGAATTTGTCATGTTCATTGTTCGTGGTGAAGACTAGGAGCTGCATAGCCACCGTCTAAGAGAAACTAGAGACAGTTGCATTGAGGTGAGTTGTCATCACTGGACTTACTCCAGGACCAAGTATAACTCGTTAAACCATCCTTCCCATTTCATAGTAGTTGACACTATCTTATTGGTATGGAATTATGGATAGGTAATTTTTTTGTTTTTGCTGCTTTACACTGTGCTCGTATTTCCCAACAGTGGTATCAGAGCTAGGTTAATTTACTATGTTTTAGGGTAATCGATATGATCTAATTCTTGGTTTAATTGTTTATTTATTGCATATGATTCCAAATATTTGAATTGTCTCATATGCATATCCAATTAAAGACCACGTAATCCCAAACTAATATATATATATATATATGTAATTTGCACTCATCACCCTAAAAGCAGTTTTGATGGTGGATGTGTAGTGTGTTTATATCCTAAACCCTATATATGTGTATGGTTGGATGGTTTGGTTTTATTCATATTTATCTTGGTCTATGTATCGAGCCTCTACCTCCCTCTTCCCGGTGTAAAGTTAATTGCTTCCTACCTTTTCTCCCCTTGATTGTAACTCGAGGTTTTTCTTTACAATGTAATAGTTTAATATCAATAGGATAGTTTCTTTTCTAGAAATGATGAGGAAGATGATCATCATCATATGAGACGGCCAGTTCGTGAGATGAGCCAACCGTCTAGAGGACCATATAGGACAGATCGATGGAGCCAGACAACTGTCTGGTGGACCCAACAGACCATTTGGAAGGAATCCAATCATTGGTTGGACTGGAGGCCATACGAGCATCTGTGATGACCAACCAACCAGCCAAGAGGCGAGATGACCGGTTCAAGGGTTGAACCAATCTACCCAGATTGGCAAGCATAGATCTACACCAACAACAGGTTCATACATGAGCTGTGATGATTGACCTAGGTGGTAGTAATTCCTTGTGGCTCCAAGTAATTACAAGTAGACATGGCCATAACCATCGCTTTTTGTTTTATATTGCATGTTTACGTTGTGGGATATATCATGTATATGATATGTACTATATATGTGGTGATTGGATATAGTATATGTATAAATCCCTCAATCAAACATATTAAGTCTAAGATGCTTTCCAATAGAAATACACATGAAAAACTTGTTTCACCAAGCACAGGTTATGCCAAAGTGTGGTGTGTCATCTACCTCATGGAAGTGTGTTGGCAGTAATGTAGGCTCCACCAAAGTGGGGTGCATTATTATCATATTGGCTATTGGGTCAGTCTTAACTGGTAATTTGTAGAGAATCTAAGCCCAAAAGCATGCAGATGATTATGGCAAAGAGTTGCACATATTGATTATGGCAAAGAGTTACATATATATATATATATATATATATATATATATATATATATCGAAGAGTTGCATATGATGCAATGGCATGATTGTCTACATTAATGATTGATTATGGTGTAGGACGGGTAATAATTGGATCATTTTGGATCTTGGCTCATTAGAAAATTGTTCGTTGTAGTTTTCCAAATTGATATTTGAGGGTTGTCAATTTAAACAAAATAAAGAGAACGGTAATGAATTAAAGACTTAATTATTATCGCCCAGATTCTAATCAAATCAAAAATGTGTTTTTGACAAAATTGCAATTCTTTTATATACTCAAATGACAACAAACAACAAATACTTTTCTCTGTGATAAGTCCTTACGAGGCACAAACTGACTAGGAACAACTTCCATGACTTGTTCAGGACGTTGAGAATCGTTATCAAATAGTAGCACAAGCTCTATGTCCTGGAAACACCCGAACTAAAGGAACCACCTCAAAATGCACCAATGGATGACATGGATGCTTAAAAGAAGCATAATGAAGATGTTGTGGATGTCAGGTGTTTGATGCTATGCTCCATGAATTATGAGCTGTAGAGGTAGCATGAGAACATGGATGTGATTGAGATGGTCACTCATCATTAAGAACATGTTCCAAGATTAGGCAAAACAAGAGAGATATGATGTCTCCAAGGCACTATTCAAATGTAACATGGCCGAAGGAGATCCAGTAGGACCTCATGTGCTCAAGATAATTGGGTATGTAGAGAACCTAGATAGACTGGGATTCCCCTTGGGTCAAGAGTTGGCCACAAATGTGATTCTGTAGTCTCTTCTAGAATCTTACAGTCAGTTTGTCATGAACTACAACATGAACGACTTTGACAAGTTGTTGACAGAGTTGTTCGGCATGTTGATATTAGATGACACACAAATGAAGAAAGACAAGACCAATTTTGTGACGACGATTAGCAAAATAAAGGGGAAGTCTAAAGGTAAAGGCAAATCTAAGAAGGGTTCTAAAGCATGCCAGAAGCCCAAGTCTTCATATATTAAGGAAAAAGGAGGTGTGAAGAAAATAAGAGGTGATTGTCACCATTGTCACCAGCCTAGACATTGAAAAAGAAATTGCCCACTCTAGTTAGAGGAACTAAACAATAAGAAGGAGGGCATTGAGGCCTCCACTTCACGTATAAAAGTTATAAGATAAATTTGATTACTTCTTCATTTTGGCAGTGACACCAAACAAAGACCTGACATACTTGATGTGCAGGATCTGACAAGAAGTAAAATCCTTCATGGATGGACAAAGATGGACAAGGTAGAGTAAGAGTTTCAGAAGCTTTGGTCTACATTTAAATTTGTCTTAGCTCAATGGGCATGTAATAGAGTTAGTAGAACAGATATTTCATTACCCCATCAAATAGAAACATTGACTTTAAATCATCTTGTATGACAAGGATGATAAATCAATAAAGTGAGATATTAATGTTTCTATTTCAAAATATATGATCTTGCATGACAATGCCCAAATATCTAATGTTCTTTGCTTTGAAAGAATCATGGGTAAATTTTTCAATGTTAATACCAAAGGATTGTAATTGATAAATCAAGAGTATCATTAGCAATAGTCACCTTGGACGTATATATAAGACATGAACATCTAGAATACTATTGATGTTAATATAGACTCCCTTGGTTGGAAGCATGTAATTCTTACTTGTACATAACGTGACGTAACATCCTTCACTATATGTAGTGGGAGGATAAGTCTTCCATCAGACCTCATACATATGATGCATGAATATCGTATGGAAAGAATGTTATATATAATAACTTATACCTCATTTCATTTACTGGTAATATGATGATATGTACTCAGTAAAGTCAAAATGAAAATCTCTTGAAACGTTCAAGTATATTATAAATGAAGTATAACCTAGATGAAAGTATTGAGAAACTTTAGTGAGATCAAATGTTGAAATACTTTACATCAAGATCTTGAGATCCTTCATGAAAGAATTGTGATAATGTATCATAAGTTAATCTGAACATGATGATATGTTAGAATGAAGGAATTGTACCATGATGAATCATGATATGATTATCAATTAATCTAATCTTCTTACCCTAATATATATACCTATCACTAAATAATGTACCATTTGAATGGTTTATAAGACATTATATATGATATTATTTGGGAATGTCCCAATATGTCTAAAGGATTAAAACATACATTAAGAAAATAGTTTCTTGAAGAAGGTTTATCCATAAACTATGAGTTTTGAATATTACTATTAATCCCAATCCAATAACAAAAGGTGTTTTGTTGAGAGGATAATTGAGTTCCAAAAGAATCACTGGGAGTAATAGTAGAACTCGAAATGTCTGAGGTCAACAAAGAGGTACAATGAGAACTAAGAGAATCACAAGTTGTTTTGGAATCTTGAGTTCGTCATATAACACATAATAAAAATAGTTCTAGTAGAACACATCTGAGATTGGAGGTTTGTGAATCCAACAATTCAGATAGGTTGGTCATAACAGGATGAGCCCACTAGTCAACTAGAAGTTGTTGAGAACCATAATCTGAGTAATGGATCAAAGGCCATTATGGGATCCATGTAAGCTAACAAGGCATGATCTTTATAGAGCCACCTAAAGGTATAATAGCTAAAGGGTGCAATAGGGTCTTGAGACAAAGACCTACATGGATAACATAAAAGGACAAATTGGTTGAATAAGTTTTTCAAATCAGTTCAAGTTGTTGAGAAATTCCTTTACCAATCGTCATGCTAGTTGTTGTAGTTAAAATAGACTATGATATTTAGCATATGAAGATAAAACTAAATTCCTTAAAGGGAATACATCAAAGGATGTGTACGTGACACAAACTATAAGGTTTTATGACTTCAAGAATGCAAATAAAGTCTATAAACTAAAAAGTTCAGTCTATATTGAAACAAGCATCTAGAGATGGGATCTTATGACTTGACAAGATAGTTGGTGTGTCCCACCAGAGGTGCACACACTAATCAATTAGATCTGACTAGATTCACCCCACGAGATCGAGACTCATGATTGGATCACTTTCAAAATTCATAAAGACCTAGACCAAGACACCTACTTCTTAGTATAGGAGAGCGGCAAGAATAGGTTCGATCCACAGGGAGAAAAGGGGGAACTAGAGCTAGGTTAGTTTTTGGGCTAGGTTCCTACTACTTCTAATAGGGTTGAAGGGTTTTATGGTTGATTTTTTTGATTAAACTAAGGTTTGAGAAAACAAGAAAGTAAAGGAAGGCAAACAAGAACAAAACCTAAATTACCCTAGATAGTGAATTCTACTGAGCAAGAAAAGACGAGGTAAGAAAAAAGATGAGCAAGCTACACCAAAGAAGGAAAGAAGAGGAATACACTAAACTAAGCTAGAAAACATGGCAAAATAGTAAGTGAAGACCCAAACTAGAAAGAACAAAGAAATAACAAGGCAAGAAGCTAACTAAGTAGGTAAAGAGCTAACTAAGCTAACACTAGGTAAGCAAGAAGGCAATTAGGTTTTAAAGCAATAAAGCGATGTGTGGGCTGTTTGGGGGATGCACTTATCAATTAGGTTGTGGGGTGACATGTGAACATTATACTTTCATTTAGATCACCAAACCAAACAACAAGTTAGAGTCTAATTAATTGCCCTAGACTACTAACTAGCCATGGATAGGATAGGTTGTGTATAATGGAACCAGTCCCTAAAACCTCCTACTATCCTTATAAGACTCAATTGGGTTAGGGTTTAGGTGCAATTCAAATAGAGCCTAAACAAGTCTAGGTTTATAGTTTAGAGAATCCTAGGCTGATTAGGGGCTAAGGTTAGTAATGGGAGTGGAAGTGAGGTTTTAGGTCTCCCATCACCCACATTCTAGCCTTGAGAAATCTCTAAGATAATCACACTAAATTCATCTAAACTAGCTACTTAGATCTCTCAAATAGGATTAGGGGAATTGATTAGCATGTAGGAGGATGGGTATCTAGCCAGGGATCCATGAATTGGACCTAGGAGCAAATATCAAAATTCACACATATAAGCAATTTCCCTAAATTCCTAGGTGATTTCAAGCACAAACCAACAAGAAATTCATGAAGAGTGGGATTGAAATAGAACATAATCATTAGCAAATGAAATTACAATGCTTACATATCATTCCCCCAACATGGTTTCAAAGTGACATTTTTCCCCAAACAGCCCACCACAAGGGGCTTTAGCTACTCATGGAAATGGAAAGTACAAAAAGAAAGGAAGAAGAATGAGTAATGAGTGAAAAGTCATGATGATCACGGTGAAGACTCCTCCTTCTACACCTCCTAGCAGTTGTAGCTCAAGCTCCTCCCTCCAAGGTAGGTGAATGGCATGGATGTATGGTGGAAAGTGGCTAAAACACTAGAAAACTAAGATTTTAGTGGTGTAAATGGTGGAATGGATGTGGAGTGAGGTGAGAATGGATTTCAATGAATGGAATGCAAAAATGGGGTGATAGAAGGTATCTAGGGGTGGCTTACCTCACGCTAGAGCTTCCAACCAAGTATATATAGATGGTGGGGAAGCACTAGGTCAAGTAGGGGTAAAGTGGAAAATGTAGTGGAGAAATAGCTTGATTTTTGTGAGTAGCACGGCCGTGGCGGTCACCACGGACGTGGTGGGTAAGGCTGACCATGTCCGTGGTGGGGTGGAATAGCCGAGGTGAAAAATGGTGAAAATGACAGTAATGGTGGTGGATTTGTACATGAACTGGCATGGTTGTGGTGGTCACCATGGTCGTGGTGAAGCAAGGGTAGCACAGTCATGGTGGTGACCATAGTCGTGTTGTCTTGGGATGTTCTGTCTGTTCTTGGCTCCATAGTCATTTTGCAAGGTATTCTACATGGTTGTGCAAGGTGGCACGGCCATTCTTCTATCTTATACCACGACCATGCTACATAGCACGATTGTGCTGCTGAGTGTAGTCTTAAATCTTCAACTATGTTGGTTTTGAGTGAGCTAGCACGGCCGTTCGGTGGCACCACAACTGTGTTGGTCTCTGTATCAACAATTTGACTTGAATCTTTGTGTTTCATTGGACATCTTTGCTTCAATTGATATTTGCCCACTAGAGGTAGGTTGAGGGACCCTCAGACTTCACTTTGGGCCTCTCTAAGGGTATAGAAACACTAGGATCACTCATTCTCTCTCTCTTCCATCTAAGAATAGTCCAAATGCCTAAAAAACATGCAAATAATGTCCATAAGTGCATTTTACATGAAATCACATATTAGGGGAAATTACATGTAATTGAACAGGTATAAATGTGCTTGAAATGCAATATGACACAATATGAAGCCCTAAAATAGGGTTGCATCAATAGTCAAAGAGTTTGACTTGAATCAAGATAAAAGAGGAAATTTGTGATTAGAAAAGATTTAGTGGGAGCATATATGAATATTCCACATATAATGAGGAATAACATTTCAATAATGTGAATATTGAGAGTTGGTATGAAAAAACCCTTCAGCAATGGAGGATAAGATGAAACTTCTATTGAGATAAGCATCAAGACATATGAGATAGTTCTTGAATGTTTCACAATGGAAGTTTGAGCACATATAATAGAAATGTGTTAAAGGAGTTCAACACGGAAGGATTCAATGAAAGATAATCTGGATTGGTCTCTCATGAACCATAAGTTCCAATTCTTGTAAAGAATGGAAATGACATGATTAAGATGCCATAGGATGTAGAAATGGATCTATCATGAATGCTATAAGTGTACTTATCCCACACAATCTTATATGTATTGGTCATGACAAGATGATGGTAAATTCCAATAAGGGTTATTGGAAGGCCATTAAAGATATCCATTAGTACTTGAGAAGTATTTAAGGATAGAATGCTAGTCAATAAGGATATCAATAAAAGGAAGAGTTGGGTGTAAACAATTACATCGGTGCAAGCTTTTCAAATGACATAAAATGGTAGCAAAATTAAAATATTTTGATTTAAAAGGAGAAATGTTGTTAGTTGGAAGGGTTTTGAACTAATAGCCATTAATTATATTCTACAATAGATGTCGAGTATACTTTTGTTGTGAACACAAAGTGATACTATATAGATCTAAAGGTTCATATGATGAACTTATTGATGTTCCAACCATTGATGACTCAGTATTGATATTATGACATCGATGGAGCTAATTGTTAAGCATGGAATATCAGATACCATATTACAGAAGTTCTGTCTCATATGAGAAATCATACAACGAAGAGATAAGGAAACATGCAATATACCAACTATAAGCAACATGTTGCTAACCCGCTGGATTAAGCACTTGTGCAGCAAAAACATGGTGGATTTGTTTGGATCACTCAGAATAAGATTCATGGGTGATTGTCTCTAAGTGCAAGTGGGAGTCTATTGGTAAGGTATGCCCAGAGAACCAATCATGTGATGTTTGACATGATATATACCATAAAGTATTTGATTAATAGTCTTAAAGGCAAGCTTCCAATTCATTCTATTTTATTCAGTTATGAGATAATGAGGAAACATTATGAATGTCTAAAGAATGACAATACTCAATGTTGTATGTCTTCAAGTACGTGACTTGGAAGAATGAGATCATATGAATTCTAAGAGTTTGTACATTCTTATTATGTCCCTAGTTGGTTGTTACTGTGGAAGGTAGATAGACACCAGTAACCCATAAAACTAGAGTGTGGGTTGTTTGATGATAGAATCTCATTAGTCATGACATGGCATTTTCAAACCAAGCACATAGATACATGTTAAGGAATAGTGTATTAGACAGACCAACCTTGAGAGTGACATAGGGAAACCATCTTTGGTGGTCATAGTCATCTCTCATAGTAAAGGTGGTGATTGTGATTCTTAATCTGGAAATCACTAAACTCGTCACCTATCGTTGGGTATGCTTTGACATCATGAAATGCAGTCTTGAAACATGGGTTGTTATAACAGTGATGACTAGGTGACTTTGACACATGGGGAAAGAATGTGAGTAATAGAGATGGTATTTGTCCCACCTACTAGAGTAGTATATCCTGGCTTCTTGATAAGTGAGACTGAGAAATGCATGCACATGCACATGTGAATCAATATATGATATTGAGGTCACATTATCTCAGTCAGTCTGCTCTTGGTTCAAGGAACATGGATTGAATGATGAGAAGGTGATGATTCCATGCCTCGAGTTCATCCTGGATATCACAAAAAAAGGAATTATAGAATCACTACAACACGTTACACAGATTGTAGGTTGAAGATGTTCTCTAACTTTCCATTCACTTGGGTAGCACTGATGTGTGTCTAGGTACCACTCTCTACTTTTGATGTCATAAGTTAGTTATGGACATTCACTACCAATGTGATATGGGACCTATAGGGTCACACACATAGGAACTCATCTAGAAGAGTTTGATCTTGAATGATTATTAGATTGATTACTAAAGTGTTTAGGTACTCAATTCACACAACAGATTGGTTGACTGCACTGCCAAACGACCATCTCATAGGGTGAGATGGCCGTTTGGGCAGCCATACGAGCATCTCAAGTGTTGAGATGGCCGTTTGGCTTGTCATGCTAATCAGGAATCGATTTGGCTAAGTTCTTCCCAAACTGAGGCATGAACTGACTAATTCATTCTGTTGAACCGATCGACTCGGCTCAACTCACCAGGAAGTCATCTGGGTGAGCAAGATGGGTGTCTCGCATGTGTGAGACATCTCAGTTGAGGGAGAATGAACATTCTAGAAATTTTTTGAACTCGTTTTGATTGAACAATACTTGTGGTGCAAGGAATCAATGTTTAGCATTAATTGGAATCCAATTACCAATTTCATAAGTGATTGGGAAACTGCCAAATGTCTGTTTGGTAGTGTGATATGACCGTCTCGTGTAACCACATGACCTTCTAGGTCACCAGAGGAACATTTTGGTATTTCCAAGTTGTGACAACTCTAGATCTTTCTATCCCTTACACTCCCATATAGATCCCAAACAGATTGGGAATCTTGGCCCAAACCCCGCCTATAAATAGAGGGGTATTGGAGGCTTCCCAGAATAGAACAACATCAACTGAGAAACATTACTCAGACAATTGTTATCATCTCTAGTTGTGATAATCGAGAGATCCCAAGCAAGTCCTTCCTGACTAGGGAGGGATAGCGACAGGAGAGAACAATTGAGGATCATTGTTGTGGGAGAGCAAGTTGGTGACTAGTACACCAACGGGAGGGACAACTCCTTTCTTTCTATTCTAGTTGAATGACATGAGTTCTACTTGGTCCATGTGGATTAATCTAGAGGAAAGAGTCCTTTGGTTGCTTCTAGGAGATCAAAGTCATCCTACAGTCTGTGGCGAGACCATATGAGTCACTTCAGAAGTTGTCATGTTCATTGTTAGTGGTGAAGACCAGGAGTTGCATAGCCACCGTCCAAGACAAACTACAGATAGTTTCATTGAAGCGAGTTGTTGTCACTGTACTTGCTTCAGGACTAGGTATAACTCGTTAAACCCTCCTTCCTATTTCATAGTAGTTGGTGTGATCTTGCTATTACAGGAATGCATATAGATATAAAATTTGTTTCTACTACTTTACTCTGTGCCCGTATTTCCCAACAATGAGAAAGTTAAGTAGATACAACAATTGTCCCTACAAGACCCATTGGAAAGCTCTTGATAGAGTTTTAAGGTATATCCAGGGAACTTGTTCTCTTGGGCTGCATTACGGAAAATATCCTTCTATAGTCGAAGGATGTAGTGATGCAAGATGGATTGCCATGAACTCTGGGAGTAATGGTGTCTCAGTATATGTATTTCTATTGGGAGGAGGTGTTGTTTCTTGGAGGTCTAAGAAACTGACCATATTGTCTAAGTCTACTTTTGAGGTTGAGTTGTTTGATTTAGATGAAATCGGATTAGAAGATAAATGGCTACATGGACATATGTCTAGTTTCCTATGGTCAAGAAGTTGCTTCCTACAATTTCTTTTCACTGTAATAGCACTACAAGTATTTCTAAGATAAAGAGTTCCAATTATAATCAAAAGTAGGATAGACAATATCCAAGTCAGACTCAAGTCTATAAGGGAATTAGTGTCTAATGGGATCATAGATGTAGACTACGTGGGTACCAAAGATAATAAAGTTGATCCTTTCACTAAAGGTCTTAGTCTTGTTTTTGTTGAGCAATCTAGGTTGGGGATGGGACTGGAACCCCTTTAGATTTGCAGGCAATAGCAACCCAACCCAAAAGAGTAGAGATCACAAAAACTGGGTTCAATATAGTAATAAGAAGTTGTCAGGTGAATCATATGACACTATGTTTTCATTTGATGCTTCTTGCATGTGTGTGTCTATCTCCTGGGAAACCTATTAGTGCCATGTCTGCAATTTAGTAAGAGATTAGTTTATGAATGGTGTCAAGTCTTAGGACAAGATGTTAGTAGTACATCGTTGTAGACTCCAACTAAATGATTGATGTTGTATAGGATGCAATAGGGGAATTGTGTTGTTCCCTTATATCAATCATGATATATCTTTTGGATGCATGGACTTAATGCATTGTATTTCTTTTCTGCCATGTCTCAACATATACTCTTGCACCCAAGGTTCAGGTTCAAGACTTTTGTTCACCTAGTTTCTGCAAAGGTCATAGTTGGATAACTCATGTAGATTCAAACTGAAAGGTGTCTGAAAGCACAATATGGAGGAATGATTGGCAGAGCACACTACACATTGGACTTTGTGGGGGTTCGTTAGATATATGGATTCTTTAGATATATGGTTTCTAGCCATTTGTTTAACATGGGTTAAGCATAATGTAGTGTATCTAGTATATAGAGAAAAAGGTTATGTGTTGTCTTGTGCAAATGGGAAGAGTTTTAGTCCCACATTGATCACTCCTAGAACTTTTATGGTCGTTATATGTAGGATCACATGTGACACTAGGGTCCAAAGGGTCCTAGAGGAGAGTATTCTCACCTCCTTGGTGGGTATGGTGACCACCACACACCCATGTGCACATGTCACGTCATGCCTCACTTTGCCTGGCCTGGCCGGGCTGGGCCAAGCATGGGCTCGAACTTGTGTCTTGTGGGTTCTGGGAATTTTCTTCTATCTTACATTTTTTTTGCACTAGAATGCAATTACGTAATTAATTATTAATTTAATTAATTTTTCAAGTCAGATTTATTAATTAGAATTGGAAAGTATTTTCCTCGTGAACTTTTCTGTGACGTGCACAAGAGCGATCGAGTGATTACATCTTAATGGGAATAGAATTTCGATGCGTGAAAGGCTATAAATAAGCCTCCAATAAGTAGTGTTAAATACAACTTTTAATCATCAGTCATCAACCGCTTGAGTATTTTTTTCCAAACCCTAAACCAATGTCTTCTCATCATCACTCTCGAGCTCCTTCGTGGAGACTTTCTATTATGTGTAGCAAGTTCATCCTTCCTCTCTTCTGGGAGCGTTTTGCCAGGTAGTGGTTCCTGCACTAGCAGTGCAACCAATCGTCAGCAAGCACAAGCAAGATGAAAACCTTCTACAGATCCTTGATCGGGTCGACTAGAAGAATAGTGCCCATCCAAAAGGATAGCAGACTGCTGATTTCTTTAAGTAACATGTTTGTTTTTTACTAAACGGTTTGGTTTGAGTTCCTAACTTCATTAAAGGATGTGTACGTGACACAACCTATAAGGTTTTATGACTTCAAGAATGCAAATAAAGTCTATAAACTACAAAGTTCAGTCTACATTGAAACAAGCATCTAGAGATGGGATCTTTTGACTTGACAAGATAGTTGGTGTGTCCCACCAGAGGTGCGCACACTAATCAATTAGATCTGACTAGATTCACCCCACAAGATCAGGACTCATGATTGGATCACTTTCAAAATTCATGAAGACCTAGACCAAGACACCTACTTCTTAGTATAGGAGAGCGGCAAGAATCGGTTCGATCCACAGGGAGAAAAGGGGGCACTAGAGCTAGGTTAGTTTTTGGGCTAGGTTCCTACTACTTCGAATAGGGTTGAAGGGTTTGATGGTTGATTTTTTTGATTAAACTAAGGTTTGAGAAAATAAGAAAGTAAAGGAAGGCAAACAAGAACAAAACCTAAATTACCCTAGACAGTGAATTATACTGAGCAAGAAAAGACGAGGCAAGAAAAAAGATGAGCAAGCTACACCAAAGAAGGAAAGAAGAGGTATACACTACACTAAGCTAGAAAACATGGCAAAATAGTAAGTGAAGACCCAAACTAGAAAGAACAAAGCAATAACAAGGCAAGAAGCTAACTAAGTAGGTAAAGAGCTAACTAAGCTAACACTAGGTAAGCAAGAAGGCAATTAGGTTTTAAAGCAATAAAGTGATGTGTGGGCTGTTTGGGGGATGCACTTATCAATTAGGTTGTGGGGTGACATGTGAACATTATACTTTCATTTAGATCACCAAACCAAACAACAAGTTAGAGTCTAATTAATTGCCCTAGACTACTAACTAGCCATGGATAGGATAGGTTGTGTATAGTGGAACTAGTCCCTAAAACCTCCTACTATCCTTATAAGACTCAATTGGGTGAGGGTTTAGGTGCAATTCAAATAGAGCCTAAACAAGTCTAGGTTTATAGTTTAGAGGATCCTAGGCTGATTAGGGGCTAAGGTTAGTAATGGGAGTGGAAGTGAGGTTTTAGGTCTCCCATCACCCACATTCTAGCCTTGAGAAATCTCTAAGATAATCACACTAAATTCATCTAAACTAGCTACTTAGATCTCTCAAATAGGATTAGGGGAATTGATTAGCATGTAGGAGGATGGGTATCTAGCCAGGCATCCATGAATTGGACCTAGGAGCAAATATCAAAATTCACACATATAAGCAATTTCCCTAAATTCCTAGGTGATTTCAAGCACAAACCAACAAGAAATTCATGAAGAGTGGGATTGAAATAGAACATAATCATTAGCAAATGAAATTACAATGCTTACATATCATTCCCCCAACATGGTTTCAAAGTGACATTTTTGCCCCAAACAACCCACCACAAGGGGCTTAGCTACTCATGGAAATGGAAAGTACAAAAAGAAAGGAAGAAGAATGAGTAATGAGTGAAAAGTCATGATGATCACGGTGAAGACTCCTCCTTCTACACCTCCTAGCAGTTGTAGCTCAAGATCCTCCCTCCAAGGTAGGTGAATGGCATGGATGTATGGTGGAAAGTGGCTAAAACACTAGAAAACTAAGATTTTAGTGGTGTAAATGGTGGAATGGATGTGGAGTGAGGTGAGAATGGATTTCAATTAATGGAATGCAAAAATGGGGTGATAGAAGGTATCTAGGGGTGGCTTACCTCACGCTAGAGCTTCCAACCAAGTATATATAGATGGTGGGGAAGCACTAGGTCAAGTAGGGGTAAAGTGGAAAATGTAGTGGAGAAATAGCTTGATTTTTGTGAGTAGCACGGCCGTGGCGGTCACCACGGACGTGATGGGTAAGGCTGACCATGTCCGTGGTGGGGTGGAATAGCCGAGGTGAAAAATGGTGAAAATGACAGTAATGGTGGTCGATTTGTACATGAACTGGTATGGTCGTGGTGGTCACCATGGTCGTGGTGAAGCAAGGGTAGCACAGTCATGGTGGTGACCATAGTCGTGTTGTCTTGGGATGTTCTGTCTGTTCTTGGCTCCATAGTCATTTTGCAAGGTATTCTACGTGGCTGTGAAAGGTGGAACGGCCATTCTTCTATCTTATGCCACGACCACGCTACATAGCACGATTGTGCTGCTGAGTGTAGTCTTAAATCTTCAACTATGTTGGTTTTAAGTGAGCTAGCACGGCCGTTCGGTGGCACCACAACTGTGTTGGTCTCTGTATCAACAATTTGACTTGAATCTTTGTGTTTCATTGGACATCTTTGCTTCAATTGATATTTGCCCACTAGAGGTAGGTTGAGGGACCCTCAGACTTCACTTTGGGCCTCTATAAGGGTAGAGAAACCCTAGGATCACTCATTCTCTCTCTCTTCCATCTAAGAATAGTCCAAATGCCTAAAAAACATGCAAATAATGTCCATAAGTGCATTTTACATGAAATCACATATTAGGGGAAATTACATGTAATTGAACAGGTATAAATGTGCTTGAAATGCAATATGACACAATATGAAGCCCTAAAATAGGGTTGCATCAATAGTCAAAGAGTTTGACTTGAATCAAGATAAAAGAGGAAATTTGTGATTAGAAAAGATTTAGTGGGAGCATATATGAATATTCCACATATAATGAGGAATAAAATTTCAGTAATGTGAATATTGAGAGTTGGTATGAAAAACCCCTTCAGCAATGGAGGATAAGATGAAACTTCTATTGAGATAAGGATCAAGACATATGAGATAGTTCTTGAATGTTTCACAATGGAAGTTTGAGCACATGTAATAGAAATGTGTTAAAGGAGTTCAACACGGAAGGATTCAATGAAAGATAATTTGGATTGGTCTCTCATGAACCATAAGTTCCAATTCTTGTAAAGAATGGAAATGACATGATTAAGATGCCATAGGATGTAGAAATGGATCTATCATGAATGCTATAAGTGTACTTATCCCACACAATCTTATATGTATTGGTCATGACAAGATGATGGTAAATTCCAATAAGGGTTATTGGAAGGCCATTAAAGATATCCATTAGTACTTGAGAAGTATTTAAGGATAGAATGCTAGTCAATAAGGATATCAATAAAAGGAAGAGTTGGGTGTAAACAATTACATCGGTGCAAGCTTTTCAAATGACATAAAATGGTAGCAAAATTAAAATATTTTGATTTAAAAGGAGAAATGTTGTTAGTTGGAAGGGTTTTGAACTAATAGCCATTAATTATATTCTACAATAGATGTCGAGTATACTTTTGTTGTGAACACAAAGTGATACTATATAGATCTAAAGGTTCATATGATGAACTTATTGATGTTCCAACCATTGATGACTCAGTAGTGATATTGTGACAACGATGGAGCTAATTGTTAAGCATGGAATATCAGATACCATATTACAGAAGTTCTGTCTCATATGAGAAATCATACAACGAAGAGATAAGGAAACATACAATATACCAACTATAAGCAAAATGTTGCTAACCCGCTGGATTAAGCACTTGTGCAGCAAAAACATGGTGGATTTGTTTGGATCACTCAGAATAAGATTCATGGGTGATTGTCTCTAAGTGCAAGTGGGAGTCTATTGGTAAGGTATGCTCAGAGAACCAATCATGTGATGTTTGACATGATATATACCATAAAGTATTTGATTAATAGTCTTAAAGGCAAGCTTCCAATTCATTCTATTTTATTCAGTAATGAGATAATGAGGAAACATTATGAATGTCTAAAGAATGACAATACTCAATGTTGTATGTCTTCAAGTACGTGACTTGGAAGAATGAGATCATATGAATGCTAAGAGTTTGTACATTCTTATTATGTCCCTATTTGGTTGTTACTGTGGAAGGTAGATAGACACCAGTAACCCATAAAACTAGAGTGTGGGTTGTTTGATGATAGAATCTCATTAGTCATGACATGGCATTTTCAAACCAAGCACATAGATACATGTTAAGGAATAGTGTATTAGACAGACCAACCTTGAGAGTGACATAGGGAAACCATCTTTGGTGGTCATAGTCATCTCTCATAGTGAAGTTGGTGATTGTGATTCTTAATCCGGAAATCACTACACTCGTCACCTATCGTTGGCTATGCTTTGACATCATGAAATGCAGTCCTGAAACATGGGTTGTTATAACAGTGATGACTAGGTGACTTTTACACATGGGGAAAGAATGTGAGTAATAGAGATGGTATTTGTCCCTCCTACTAGAGTATTATATCCCGGCTTCTTGATAAGTGAGACTGAGAAATGCATGCACATGCACATGTGAATCAATATATGATATTGAGGTCACATTATCTCAGTCAGTCTGCTCTTAGTTCAAGGAACATGGATTGAATGATGAGAAGGTGATGATTCCATGCCTCGAGTTCATCCTGGATATCACAAAAAAAGGAATTATAGAATCACTACAACACGTTACATAGATTGTAGGTTGAAGATGTTCTCTAACTTTCCATTCACTTGGGTAGCACTGATGTGTGTCTAGGTACCACTCTCTACTTTTGATGTCATAAGTTAGTTATGGACATTCACTACCAACGTGATATGGGACCTATAGGGTCACACACATAGGAACTCATATAGAAGAGTTTGATCTTGAATGATTATTAGATTGATTACTAAAGTGTTTAGGTATTCAATTCACACAACAGATTGGTTGACTGCACTGCCAAACGACCATCTCATAGAGTGAGATGGCCGTTTGGGAAGCCATACGAGCATCTCAAGTGTTGAGATGGCCGTTTGGCTTGTCATGCTAATTAGGAATCGATTTGGCTAAGTTCTTCCCAAACTGAGGCATGAACCGACTAATTCATTCTGTTGAACCGATCGACTCGTCTCAACTCACCAGGAAGTCATCTGGGTGAGCAAGATGGGTGTCTCGCCTGTGTGAGACATCTCAGTTGAGGGAGAATGAACATTCTAGAAATTTTTCGAACTCGTTTTGATTTCACAATACTTGTGGTGCAAGGAATCAATGTTTAGCATTAATTGGAATTCAATTACCAATTTCATAAGTGATTGGGAAACTGCCAAATGTCTGTTTGGTAGTGTGATATGACCGTCTCATGTAACCACATGACCTTCTAGGTCACCAGAGGAACATTTTGGTATTTCCAAGTTGTGACAACTCTAGATCTTTCTATCCCTTACACTCCCATATAGATCCCAAACAGATTGGGAATGTTGTCCCAAACCCCACCTATAAATAGAGGGGTATTGGAGGCTTCCCAGAATAGAACAACATCAATTGAGAAACATTACTCAGACAATTGTTATCATCTCTAGTTGTGATAATCGATAGATCCCAAGCAAGTCCTTCCTGACTAGGGAGGGATAGCGACAGGAGAGAACAATTGAGGATCATTGTTGTGGGAGAGCAAGTTGGTGACTAGTACACCAACGGGAGGGACAACTCCTTTCTTTCTGTTCTAGTTGAATGACATGAGTTCTACTTGGTCCATGTGGATTAATCTAGAGGAAAGAGTCCTTTGGTTGCTTCTAGGAGAGCAAAGTCATCCTACAGTCTGTGGCGAGACCATAGGAGTCACTTCAGAAGTTGTCATGTTCATTGTTAGTGGTGAAGACCAGGAGTTGCATAGCCACCGTCCAAGAAAAACTACAGATAGTTTCATTGAAGTGAGTTGTTGTCACTGTACTTGCTTCAGGACTAGGTATAACTCGTTAAACCCTCCTTCCTATTTCATAGTAGTTGATGTGATCTTGCTATTACAGGAATGCATATATATATAAAATTTGTTTCTACTACTTTACTATGTGCCCGTATTTCCCAACAATGAGAAATTTAAGTAGATACAACAATTGTCCCTACAAGACCCATTGGAAAGCTCTTGATAGAGTTTTAAGGTATATCCAGGGAACTTGTTCTCTTGGGCTGCATTATGGAAAATATCCTTCTATAGTCGAAGGATGTAGTGATGCAAGATGGATTTCCATGAACTCTGGGAGTAACGGTGTCTCAGTATATGTATTTCTATTGGGAGGAGGTGTTGTTTCTTGGAGGTCTAAGAAACTGACCATATTGTCTAAGTCTACTTTTGAGGTTGAGTTGTTTGCTTTAGATGAAATCAGATTAGAAGATGAATGGCTACATGGACATATGTCTAGTTTCCTATGGTCAAGAAGTTGCTTCGTACAATTTCTTTTCACTGTAATAGCACTACAAGTATTTCTAAGATAAAGAGTTCCAATTATAATCAAAAGTAGGATAGACAATATCCAAGTCAGACTCAAGTCTATAAGGGAATTAGTGTCTAATGGGATCATAGATGTAGACTATGTGGGTACCAAAGATAATAAAGTTGATCCTTTCACTAAAGGTCTTAGTCTTGTTTTCGTGGAGCAATCTAGGTTGGGGATGGGACTGGAACCCCTTTAGATTTGCAGGCAATAGCAACCCAACCCAAAAGAGTAGAGATCACAAAAACTGGGTTCAATATAGTAATAAGAAGTTGTCATGTGAATCATATGACACTATGTTTTCATTTGATGCTTCTTGCATGTGTGTGTCTATCTCCTGGGAAACCTATTAGTGTCATGACTGCAAGTTAGTAAGAGATTAGTTTATGAATGGTGTCAAGTCTTAGGACAAGATGTTAGTAGTACATCGTTGTAGACTCCAACTAAATGATTGATGTTGTATAGGATGCAATAGGGGAATTGTGTTGTTCCCTTATATCAATCACGATATATCTTTTGGATGCATGGACTTAATGCAATGTATTTCTTTTCTGCCATGTCTCAACATATACTCTTGCACCCAAGGTTCAGGTTCAAGACTTTTGTTCACCTAGTTTCTGCAAAGGTCATAGTTGGATAACTCATGTAGATTCAAACTGAAAGGTGTCTGAAAGCACAATATGGAGGAATGATTGGCAGAGCACACTACACATTGGACTTTGTGGGGGTTCGTTAGATATATGGATTCTTTAGATATATGGTTTCTAGCCATTTGTTTAACATGGGTTAAGCATAATGTAGTGTATCTAGTATATAGAGAAAAAGGTAATGTGTTGTCTTGTGCAAATGGGAAGAGTTTTAGTCCCACATTGATCACTCCTAGAACTTTTGTGGTCGTTATATGTAGGATCACATGTGACACTAGGGTCCAAAGGGTCCTAGAGGAGAGTATTCTCACCTCCTTGGTGGGTATGGTGACCACCACACACCCATGTGCACATGTCACGTCATGCCTCACTTTGCCTGGCCTGGCCGGGCTGGGCCAAGCATGGGCTCAAACTTGTGTCTTGTGGGTTCTGGGAATTTTCTTCTATCTTACATTTTTTTGCACTAGAATGCAATTACGTAATTAATTATTAATTTAATTAATTTTTCAAGTCAGATTTATTAATTATAATTGGAAAGTTTTTTCCTCGTGAACTTTTCTGTGACGTGCACAAGAGCGATCGAGTGATTGCATCTTAATGGGAATAGAATTTCGATGCGTGAAAGGCTATAAATAAGCCTCCAATCAGTAGTGTTAAATACAACTTTTATTCATCAGTCATTAACCGCTTGAGTATTTTTTTTCCAAACCCTAAACCAATGTCTTCTCATCATCACCCTCGAGCTCCTTTGTGGAGACTTTCTATTATGTGTAGCAAGTTCATCCTTCCTCTCTTCTGGGAGCATTCTGCCAGGAAGTGGTTCCTGCACTAGCAGTGCAACCAATCGTCAGCAAGCACAAGCAAGATGAAAACCTTCTACAGATCCTTGATCGGGTCGACTAGAAGAATAGTGCCCATCCAAAAGGATAGCGGACTGCTGATTTCTTTAAGTAGCATGTTTGTTTTTTACTAAACAGTTTGGTTTGAGTTCCTAACTTCATTCTTTTTCTCCTACTCTATTTATTCTTCTACTTCTTATCTAGATCTAGCCTGAACATATTAATTATATTACATATGTTTGCTACTACATGTAACGACATAAATAAAATTTATAAAGGAAAATACGTACAAGTTGAACCACAAGGCTAGATATAGTGATAGTCATAGATAATCTTCATCATTACTATCTTTTCATTTCGCATCCCTTTGTGTCATTGTCATGGTTACATAATTTCATCGAGCGGTGGATATGTGTATGAAGGCTAGTAGTATCCATTGACTATACCATCAACTTCACGGTGCTAGTCATAGCCCTTGTTAGAATTAGTCAGTTGGAGCATAGGAAATTTTGTTCATCCTCCTATTTGTTGTTATCTCAGGGAAATTGGATTAGGCCTTATCATATTGCACACCCTATCATATCTATTGATTGGTTCCTAGCATGATTAGTAGCCTGGGCAATTGAATCCTCCTGTCAGGCATGGATGTAAACATTGACAAGGTACCTACAATGCTATAGTGAGATGATTGTGAGGCCATGCTTGGTTTGAATTATGGCTTGTTTCTATGATAGCTAGCTGGTGGTAGCTTAAGGAAAGAGATCCATGGAGAATGACAACACCTTCCAACTATCCTTCTGCTCAATGAAATAACCTAGGGAGTACACCTTTTTGGACAACAAAATAGAGCGAAAAGATTTAGTGATGGGATATTTGTCTAGACGTCCTGAATCCGATCCTGGGTTCTCAAAAAGTCTACTTTGTAGCAGACAGGTGGATTAAACCCATGGGGCATTTCCTGAATGGGGATAGTATGTTTTTGACGTCAAGGATTCGGAAAGCATCTGCCAACCCTCTCCATGCATACAAAAAAAAATTCACTCACTCAATCCTGCTCCTACTCCCGCTCCCGCTCCCGCTCCCTCTCCTATTCTCTCCCTCTCATTTTTCCTCTCTGATTGTAACCTAGATCCATCCACGCTCTTCAGAAGTGGCAGCACTAATCGTTGGTGATGTTTGTTATTTTAGGGTTTAGGTCTATCAACATCCTATTCATCCTAACCAAATGGCCTTTGATGCCTCACGTGGCCTATGCTCGATTTTTTTGTTGTTACATAATTCTACAAATATCGTCCTCTTGTTCCCTTATCCCTACTCTAATGTCCTCTTGGACACTTCTCTCTACCCTACTTCACATAAAAATATATTATTTCATTTATTTTGCATGTACACTAATTGTAAACATCATCCTCTTGTTTTCTTCTACCTACTCTAATGTCCTCTTGATCTCTTCTCCCTGTCCTACTTCTCATAAAAATATACTACTTCATTTATTTTTTATGTACACTAACTGTATTTCTTTAAAAAGTTGGCTTTTGTGGTGAAAGGAAGCTCATTTATTCATAGTGTCGGTGAAAGGAAGCCTTTTTTCCATAGTGTATCTAGTTAAATTTGTAAAGGAGTGATTTTTAATAGGTTAAATATCACATATATACATGACGTTTGCATGTTTTAACAATTTGGTCATGATGTTTCAAAAATTACATAATGAAACAAAGTTTATACTTTCTATTTTCTTTTATATCAAGTCTTACATCCTTGTGAGAGACCAAGCAATAAATGTGTTAGTTGTTTGGAGATTGTAGCACTTCTTTGTATCAGGTTAGTTCTACATGCCCGAGATCACATGGGGATGAGTCGATGGCCATTGGGGCATCGTCGAGTGTGAGTGAGTACACATTCTCATATAAAAGGTATCACATGCTGGACTGACTAGGCAAATATTTTAAAAACAAAGGGATGGATCCTCGCGTTTGATGACTGGTTTACCTAAGAGCTTCTGGGGCTGATCCAATCTGTGACAGCCACCTCTTCAGGCGGTCAGCTCTTGACACCTTCGGCAGCTCCTTATGTTCATGTATTTTCTTCCGATCTTCTCACTACTCTCCATCAGTTCATATGTTTTCTCATAGGTATCCGTGGTTTCTTATTCCCCTTCCATAATACTTGTTAGATATCGGCAATTCGGAACATCGACAGTCCGAGACATCCGCTGAGCGACATCATACCAATATATCATCATTAAGTAATGCATTGTATGTGTGGTTCTCATATTTCTCACAAGGCTATATTAGAAATATTGATTCATGATTCTATATCTTATGTTTCATCACACAGAAAATAAACTAACCTATATGTCTTTCTATTTATCAGTATGGTTGGTCATGATGTGTTATGCATTCAGGTTCTTGTGGGACATATGTTTGTATCTAATTGGATTTTCACCTGGTGGTGGATGAAATACACCTTTATGAGTTGCTTGCAAGGGAATAGTTTTATTGAGCAGAGACTTTACACAGTTGTTGATGTACTTTAATTAGTAAGGTAGTGACTCAAAAATTCCTTGGTTGTTAGGATATGATGACAATAACCAGAATGATGCTACATCTTCCATATAGAAATAAGTCATATGAGTTGTTGTTGTGCAAGGGAAATGTCCTGTATATAGAAGAGATTTGATAGAATTGTTAAACGTAGACATAATACATGTATAGTTATGTAATTTGCAAAACATCATGATAGAATTGTTAAAATGAGCAAACCTTTTGTATTTCTGTGAAATTTTCCCTTTTTAATATCATGTATATCATTATTTCATTTTTCTTAGACTATATATTTTATAGAAGGAATATATAATGGGTGTGACTGTGGTCAAATGGATAAAGGAGATGGACATAGCTTAAAGAAACTTTAAAAGATTCAATCATTGGTGTGTCATCCTCAGTGTGCCAACATACTCATCAAGGTTCAGTCGCTGGTGTACCATCATCACCTCGCCAAGGTGATACTCAACAAGGTTCATTCGTAGGTGTGCCATCGTCACCACGCCAAGATATTCAACAGAGAAACTATGTAGACAATACATATTTGGTTTACGTAGATCTAAATAGGTGGTTTCTCAAGAACAAGGTTGGCAAGGAATATTGTAGGAAGTTCCATTGGTTTCTAATGATAGGCATGCTTACATAGAGAATACAGAAGAAATTCATTTTGAGAGAAGGCATATTATGATTTCTCATAGAGACATCTCTCTTAAGGATACATAGCTCCCGCGCATTACTCAGAGAATCCAGCAGAAATTGATTTTGAAGATCAGGCATATTATGATTTCTCATGGAGAGATCTCTCACAAGGAGACACAGCTACTGCAAATCAGTATTGCATAAGCATTCCTGATATGGAGTCACAGGATTTTGAGAGGACTCGAATAGATCTATATGAGACTTGTGCGGCTTCTAAAAGAACCGAAGAGGATATTGGTTTTGAAGATATTCATATAAATGTCTTCAATGGTTAGTCCATAAACTGTCCTTTATCAATAATGTTGTTCATTTTTTTCTTATTCAACTATCCTCTTATCCACTTATTGTTCATGTTCTCCTAATCCTTCTTCCTCTTCTCTGTATCATTCTTGCTTTTCTAAAGCTCCCTATTGTTCTTCCTATACTCACAATCCTTGTTCCTTTTTACATGATCATTGTTCCTTTTCTTCTTCCTTTTCTCCCTATCCTTGTTTCTTTTTACCTCCTTCTTATTCCTTTTCTCAAATAGTGTGTTCCTCTTCTCCTTAACCTCATTCCTTTTCTCCTATATTTGGGTTCCCCTTTCTCCCTAACCTTGTTCCTTTTGTCATGTATTCTTCTCAATCTTTCGTACTATCCTACTCGTCCTTGTTCATTTTCACCTTCTCCTTACTCCTTTCCTCAAGATTGTTCTTCCTTTTCTCCCTATCCTTCTTTCCTTTTCACCTCCTCCTTATTCCTTTTCTCAAGCTATTTATTCCTCTTCTCCCTAACCTTGTTCCTAAGCTCGTTCTTCCTTTCTCCCTATTCTCTTTCCTTTTCACCTCCTCCTTATTCTTTTTGTCAATCTCTTTATTCCTCTTCTCCCTACCTTGTTCCTAAGCTCTTTCTTCCTTTTATCCCTATCATTCTTTCCTTTTCACCTCCTTCCTATTCCTTTCATCAAGCTATTTGTATCTCTTCTCCCTAACCTCGCTCCTAATCTCATTCTTACTTTTCTTCCTATCCCCGTTCCTTTTCACCTCCTCCTTATTCATTTTCTCAAGCTCTTTGTTAATCTTCTCCCTAACCTTGTTCCTAAGCTTGTTCTTCCTTTTCTCCCTATCCTTCTTTCCTTTTTACCTCCTCCTTATTCCTTTTGTCAAGCTATTTGTAGCTATTCTCCCTGACATCGTTCCTAATATTGTTCTTCATTTTATCCCTATCCTCATTCCTTTTCACATCCTCCTTATTCCTTTTCTCAAGCTCTCTATTCCTCTTCTCCCTAACCTCCTTCTTTTTCTCATGTATTCATGTTCCCATTTCTCCCTAACCTTGTTCTTCCTTTTCTCATGCTCTCTGTTCCTCTTCTCCCTAAGATCGTTCCTTTTCTCTTGTATTCATGTTCCCCTTACTCTCTAAGCTCGTTCTTCATTTTCTCAAGCTCTTTGTTCCTCTTCTCCCCAACCTCATTCCTTTTTTCATGTACTCATGATCTCCTTTCTCCCTAAGCGCGTTCTTCCTTTTCTTAAGCTCTTTGTTCCTCTTCTCCCTAACCTCATTCCTTTTCTCTTGTATTCATTTTTCCCTTTCTCCCTTTACTCATGGTCCCTTAATCACGTTGCCTTTCATTGTCACAAATGAACTTGATAAGTAAGATTACTGAAAAACCTTGAATTTTGCTCTCCACATGAAGCTCATCAATATTATAATGACTATGCTCAATAGAAAGGGTTTGCCACCAGGCTTTACTGGGAGAAGAAGTGGAGGCAAGAACACAGATCAGGAAAAGTTTAATATATGTGATATGTCTATAATAAACAAGGATATTTTAAGGGACGTTAAGTGAATCACATTGGTTCTGAAATAATAGAAGAATTAGTAGATTGCCAAACCGGAATAGAGAGGCACCATAGAGAAGAAAGGACTGGGTGCAAAGCATATCTTAATCTAAATCTTGATCGCTAACTTAATCTTTACAAGATAACTAGTTGGGTTGCTGATCATAACCATGCACTTCACTCACAAGATTATGCACACCTTCTCAAATCCAACCGCATTGTTTCAAACATGTAAGGAGTTGTAGAAGAGATGAAACAAAGATGCTAGAATTCAATTAATAAATTCCTACGATGCAATGTCTTTGGTCGTCGATGGATAGGAGTGCATCGAATTTCTTTGACTATATTTAAATAATCATATGAGCATAGGAGACAGAAGACAATGATATCTGGTGAGGCCACTGCTTTGCAAGAGTACTTCTGTAATGAATCATACATCAACCCATCATTTTACTATGAGATTGATGTTGATAATTAAGAGATAATTGTAAACATCTTCTGGGTCGATGGGAGAATGAATCTTGATTACTGATTATTTGGTGAAGTGATTTCTTTTGATACAAATTTCAAACAAATAAGAGCTACCGACCATTAGGTACTCAATAGAATCATGTGTTCCAGCATTTGATATCTAGTATTTGACATCTTCTCATCCATTAATCAACATTTGTGTTTTAGAATTTAATATATTTTATTCCATTACTTGCATTTTTATTCCAATATTCTACTATTTGTGCTACAGTATTGAACAATATGTGTTCCAGTATTGAGCCATTTGGTATTTTATAGAATCATGTGTTTCATCGTTTTATATCTTGTGTTCTAGAATTTGATGTCTTGTGTGATAGTACTCAACATTTGTGTGCCAGTATTGAACAATATTGTTCTAGTTTTGAGCAATATGTGTTCCAGTATTGAACCATTTTTGTTCCATTATTCGTAACTGACATCTAATTTTTTCTATGTAGCTTTATTTATTGGTTTTAACCAGCACCGTTAGAGTGTCATATTCGGTGAAACCCTCCTCTATGATGAAACTATTGAGTCCTTTAAATGGTTATTCTAGACATTTCTTAAATGCATGTCAGAAAAAAAAGCACCTTTAACTTTTTTCATAGATCAAGACACCACAATGGCTTCTTCTATAGTGATAGTTCTCCCCGATATGCTCCACACACTATTTACATGGCATATATTACAAAATAGTTGTTCACTCCTATTTTGTGAAACCATCTTACTCTCCTCATGTATGATGTTGAGACTGAACATGAATTTGAATTTGCTTGTACAAAGATGATTGAAGAATGCTTCCATGTTGGATCACATCTTTGGATTGAGATAATATATGGTTATTGAAAATAATGGCCCTTGACTTGGGTAAAACAACATTTTACTACTAGAAATGAAATGACTCAGCTTAATGAATCATGCAATGGTGTAATGAGGCTCTTCCTTCAACCAAATCACAACTTGGTCCAGCTCTTCACACACTTCAATAGAATGCTTTCAAGCAAGAGGAGTAACAAAAAGAATAAGAGTTTTAAGTTGTTGATAAATCTACAAACAATATCTTTTCCTACAGTCCTATCGCAAAAAGGGGCGCTGAGGTTTATACATCTAATATGTTTGCAATCTTCAAATTGGAGTTCAAAAAGATGATGAAGCATGTAATCAAGTTCAGACCAAAAAATAACATTGGATGTAAGCTTGCATATATTATTTTCAAAAGCAAAAACAACAATAGAGTAGATGAAAGGATTGTGTTAGTCCAACTGGATAATATGAAGTTTGAATGTTCCTGTCATATGTATGAAATCATGGAAATTCTCTGTAGACAGATTCTCAAAGTTTTGGATGTTCTAGGCTCTTTTGTAAGAAAAACAATTTGCAAACAATTCCCCCACACTAAATAGCATGGTGTTGGACAAAGCTTTTTTTTTGGTCGGCCAAAAAATGTGTTACTATAAACCAAAACTTTAGGTACAAAGTGCCTCAGAAAAAAACTAGATCTATGTGTCTCCACGCAGGAAGAACACATCAGATCTGAACGAAAGAAAGAAAACCCCAAATATCCAAAACCTAAGAGTAGAAAAAAGACTAACACGAGGAAAACAACTTCAGATGAAACCGAGAGGTGACACACAGGATCATTGAGCACACCCACAAAAGTACCTATGATGACACCTCTCCTCTCTACTGCAAACCATTCACCAGGATTAGACATAGACCTGCAACATAGGACAAAAGATAACTGGGAACACAAAGAAATCAATGAGAAATGCTGAATCTGCCACATCCAAGCATTCTCCCTGGAGCACGCATGATCTGCCACACCAAACTAAGCTCCAACAAATTGAAGAAAAAAACCTCCAAGCCAGAAAAAAACCTGATTGGGGAAAGACCACCTTTGGTTCACCTAGCGTCTGTGTAGCCAATCATCATCCAACATGTACCACTACGATAACAGCACCCACAAATTTGTGTTACTGGAGAGGAATCCAACCAACCACAAAGGAGCTAAATGAGCCAGGAAAAAAAATGGACATCCCAGCCAGGATAATTCCTCAGCTCAGAAATCTGCACATAAGCACAACCAGCAGAGAAACCTTAGATGGACTCGGACAAGCCTAACATGGGAATCTCTTCAGCACCAGTCCTCTTATGTCTTTTCTTCTTTTTCTTTGATCTTGGCTCCTTGTTCACACTGAAATTGTCAGTTAGTTCCTGATCAAACTCATAAGAGAAAACCGAGGACCCTTCATCAGAATTACAAGTGAGCCTCTGCTGGAATTCCATAGAAATCCCAGTATCTTGTGTGAGATGCTTCAAATAGGGAGGAGTAGCAACTGGTTTGGAGGATGTAATCTCCCATTCCAAATTCAAAGCACCCGCAACCTCAGTTGGAGAGCACCTCCTCATATCAGGTTCTAACTGAACTCCAAGGAGGTTAGCTTCCGCCCTTTTCTCTGCTTCTGAACTAGGCCCAGAAACTTCACCGCAGTTGGGACTCTTCTCCTCGACATACTGTCGAACATATACACGCCTTCTGTTCTTTCCCGCTCTCAGTTGCAGCTGACTCTGCATCGGCTTGCCCCCTGTGACCTTGGGGAAAGAGGGCAGACGATGACCAAATTGAGAACAACCTGAACATACCTGAGATTTCACCACAAATCCAACCCTCAAGTTCCTGGGACTCCCGTCTATATTGACCATCACTGACTTTGGGAAGACAGAGCCAGCTGCAATCTCCACGCACGTCGTGGCTTCACCCAAACAATGAACGGAGAGGCTGGAGTCTTCAACATCAAGGGGCTTACCAATGAGGCTGGCGACACCGCTGGTCCTTCTCGATGTCCAGTGCAACCCTGGATTTTCAATTTTGATCCACACGGGGAGCTTCGGGAATGAGAGAGGCTGGAGAGGGGAACCAGGTTCCCATGCCTGGACAATAGTCAGAGAACCGTCCATCATCCAAGGTGCCTCGCACAATATTCTCCCTCTTTCCTTTGCCGTGGGCAGCTTCACGATGAATCCCTTATTTTCCTCCGTGATGATGTTGAAGGCATTACTTGGCCTCCACTGACGGCAAATCCATCCTTGTAGCTGGCTTTGAAAGGGCTTTCTCCCCGTGAATCTAATCGAAACATACTCCTGCCAAGATGGAAGTGGTTCTTCCTCACTCGAAATGGAGAAACACTTCACCCCGTCGACGATAACTGGTTCGATGTAGTTGACATAGGAGATGTCCTCATAGGGCAACCCTGCTCTACTAACAGAAATCCAGTCACTCACCTTGTTTCCTACCAAGGTATCCCCAGTCTCATCAGGCGGGCGAGTTGGAGAGGAAGGTGGAGTTGCGGGCTTGGTTGAGGAGGACGACGCCTCTGAGCTGCCTCCAACCTGGGTCGACTGGTCTATCTTTGCTCCCTCCGCTGCACTTGAGCTATCAGGAGGAGCCAAAGCAGGCTCTGGAGATGGAACCCTTGCCCCATTGATGGCGCCGCCCCTAGGGTTATCCCCCTTCCCGCGACCTCGACCTCCTCTTCCGCCTCTCCATGACATCTCAGCATAGTGTTGTAATGCTATCAAGCCCGTAATAGTGGGATTAATATACTTGACTCCATTTCTAGCGTCAATAAGCCATCTGAATATGGAGAAGGCTATCAAGATCTATGTCGCAAAATGGTTCATCTAGCCACATCAATTTGCATGGATGATGATGTCTACCAAATTGTAGACAACGAGATTAATTTGTTATGCTCTAAGGCTGACTTACTAAGGGCCAGCCAAAATGAAAATCGTGATTTAGTTCCTATTTCACAATGAACTCCAGTTGAAGATCTAACAACTCCTTAAATTTAGTTTAAAGCCAAGTCAATAAAGGTGTGTGAAGTGACAAATTGATCCAGAAAAAGATTGGTAAGCATTGTGGAGACTGCAAGATAGAATGCACGGGTGAAGATACGTTGACAAGAAGAAATAGAGACTAGATCTGGAGCAATACCTAATTTATATTGGGGATTTACTAGTGTTAAAATACTCCAGCATTCAAATTGATGCATCATGTCTTATACACCAACATTCATATACATATTGTTGTATCATATTTTCTTTTATTCAATAAGGTCTTATCGTATTGAATCATATGTGCTCTAGTATTCAATCTTATGTGTTCCAGTATTGAAATTATTTATTCCATTATTCAAATAATTGAGTAGGAGAAAAGGAACAATGAATAGGAGAAATGAAACATAAAGGACTGCTAAAGGAACAATGGTAAGAAAAATGGAACCCGTTGGACTAGTGAAAGAACAATGGGTAAGAGAAATGGAATATCAAGGACTACTAGTAAAGGAACAATGAGTAAGATAAATGAAACAATGCGTAGTAGAAACAAAACAATGAGACATCTTTTCATTAATGATAATACGGAAATAGATATGCATACAACAACCTACACATACATATAGATATGGAATGGTCGACGGTTTAACATTCCACCTATTGTTCCTTTACTCTACCTATTTGATCCTTTACTCCCCATTCTTATTCCTATAAACATCATCCTTATTCCATTTCTCAAACATGTATAACAAGAATGGCCAGAAAATGGGACAATGTGTAGTAGAAAAGGATCAAGGACAATGACTAAAGCAACAAGAATGAGGAGTAAAGGATTAATGAGGGGTAGTAAAGGAACAACCTAGTTCTTGTTCCTATAGTCATCACCTTTATTCCTTTTCTCATTACAAATATGGTTGCAATATAGAGAAATAGAAACAACAACCATCATTGATTGTGGCGTCATAGCTATAAGACGCATGGCATGCACCCAAACCTAATGCACCAAGATTAGACGCCATGCTCCCCAACTTCCATGTTACAATAGTAACACCCACTATCATCGGCCTCTGATTGTAGCAACATAGCTAGAGGTTGCACCAAGCTCCCTCTACTGCACTCAACCGACCTGTTTGAATCCCAAAATCAGTATCTTCCCCATTAGGCCCAAAATTTGTATCTTCCCCATTAGGTTTGGAAGGTTTGGAAATGGTTTATCTTCCAAAGAGGTATGGTTCCCCATTAGGTTTGGAAGGATTGGAAAAGGTGTGGCGTTACAATGAGGAACAGATGAAATATTCCATTTACATGATCTACAATCGACCAATTTTGTGGTTGTGATAATACACTTTCAAGACTTCACCATTTCTTCAATACATATTAGGCGGTAGAGTAAGGGGAGAGTTAATTTTGGTAGTGGTTGTGGCTATCGCAGATTAGTAGGTTGTGTTATCCTTCTCTAAGATGATATTGCCCTAAATTTATAGTCAGTCAACGATTCCCTTTGAAGTTGGGGTTTCCCAAGCTCACCTTCCCTTGAGTAGTAGTAGTGGTCAAAAGGTATTGGCTCACCTTTTGGTGCCTGCCTGTGAGCAGCAATAGTAAATGCACCTGTGACAGCGAAAACTTGTGACGGGCCACTAGCATTGGAGGTGAACATATGAGAAAATTAAAAGTTTATTTGGCTCTTATCCACCTCATTAATCATGTTCTCCCTCCTCCCTTTCTCTTGTTCACAAGATCATTTTCTTCTACTGTCATTCCTCTTTTGCAGCCATTCCTTTACTACCCTTGATCTTGTTCATGTACACATCATCATTGTTCCTTTTCTCCTAGTGTCTTTTCCTTTACTCCTCATTCTTATTTTTGTAGTCATTGTCAATGGTCCTTTTCTCCTAGTCATTGTTCCTATTCTCCTCATTCTTGTTCATGTAGTCATTATCATTGTTCCTTTTCTCCCAGTACCTGTTCCTTTACTCCTTATTCTTATTCTTGAAGTCATTGTCATTGTTCCTTTTCTCCCAGTCCCTATTCATATACTCCCCATTGATGTTCTTGTAGTCATCATTTTTCCTTTTCTCATAGTACTTGTTCTTATACTCCCCATTCTTGTTCTTTAATTTGTGGTATGGTCACCTCATGTGCCAGTGTCTAGGAATAGGTTGTCGTTGTCACAAGCGCACTTATTGTTGTTGCTCACAGGCAGGCGTTGAAAGGTGAACCAATACCTTTTTACCACTGCTACTACTCAAGGGAAGGCAAGCTTGAGAAACTCTAGCTTCAAAGGGAATCGTCGACTATCTATAAATTAAGGCCAGTGGTGGTACCAATACCAACACAAAGCAGGGCATCACCAAATATTAATCTGTTATAGGCACAACCACCGCCACAACCAACTTTCCTCCTAAAGTGGTCGATTTGAGATCATGGAAATGAGAGATTTTATATGTTCCTCATCATAACTCCAAATATTTTCCAATCCTTTCAAACCTAATGGGGAATCATGCGGGTGGTGGAAGCCAAACCGTGTGGGTGTGGAAGAATTGTATGACACTTCTCTTTTGGGGCTTGGACTCCAACCCTTCCCCATGATCAGATTTGGTACTGGCATGGAATTTCTAGGCATTCAAGCTGATCACTTGGTGGTATTGGGACACATCCCAAACACTACCAGTGGTAACTACTAGTGATAACAGCCAACCAATGTAGAAGCTTCACCTCTAAGCCTTACACGGTTAGTTGCATGGCATGTCCAAAAATTGGAAACCTTGAAGGCTTACTACTCGGCGACCGAGTCCACGAGAAGGGGCAAGGGCGATCCACGTTGTCACAATTCTCCTCCGATCCGTGCTTTTGTGATTCTCCATTACTTTCATGGCATCTCCAGACATCCAAGCCTTATACAGTTCCTTGCATGGCATACACTTTACTCTGACACTATGATACTTTTCACTGACATGTTATTTCTTTACTACCCATTCTTGTTCCTATTGTAGAAATGTACTTTTAGAATTAACTATGATACTTTTTGGGATTCAAATTATGTGTCTTACGTGTCAGTGTATAATAAACTATGTTACTGGACAATGATAAAAAGAACAGGAAGAATAAGGGGAGAGAGGGAAAAACAAATAAGGTATGAAAAAGAAACAATAATGGGGAGAAATAAAAGACGAGAATAGGAACAAGTAGGTCGAGAATAGTAGCATGGATGAGAGGAGAAAAGGGACATGAATCTTATGTATTCCGATTTTTCTCAAACACATAAAATGTAGTAATGATAATACATATTTGTTTCATTAATCAATAATGTTTGTTACATCAGCTCCAGGAGGGGTAAGGGCAATTGCCTTGTCGGTCTACTTGTATCACCGTCAAATGCATGCTTTATCATGCCATCTCTAACTTCATTATCGGTGGCTAGAAGGAGTCTGGCTGCCAAAGTCCTTCGTAGAGATGACAAGTAATTGAGGGTCCACAACTCACAGTTCTCCTTTAGGATTTGTCTTTTCCAATGATGAATGAATAGAATACAAAACAATCCACAACTAAAATGACCTGGTTACTCAGGAACTGATGCTTGCTGCAAATTCCATTTCTCCCAATTTGTTATCCCTCTTGTAACTTCCATGTTGGGAGTTAGTACTTTCTTCAATTGGTTTGCTAGCGGTTTTTTATCCACTTTGTACGAAGCTTCACTTGGCATGCTATCAAGTATGAAGAACTTCTTCTATGATAAATCAATATCGATCATGTAGAAATGATTCTCGCTTCCAACTAGGAAGAAATATTGCACAGTAATCAAAGGAACAAAGAGGATGAGTAAAGGAACAATGACAACATGGAAGGGAACAATGACGGTGAGAAAATGAACAATAATGGTGAGAAAAGGAACAAAAAACTCAAGAAAAGGAACCATGATGTTGTCTATGATCACATAATAATATATATGCTATATCAATACTTACGTAATCGCCTTCAGAAGTGTTGATGTTTCCCTCTATAAAATAATCATATTGGAAGACATCTTCTATTAGTTTGAATTTTGCCCCAAGCTTGTGGTTCTTTTTCTAGTCAGGATTCTTCAAGTCTTCTTGACAATTTTTTTGTGAATACGAAACGACAGGACCAGTGTTTATGAAAATGGGTGCATAGTTTGTTGTAAAATGGAATAAGGGATAACTTACACTTTTGTTGAATGGGAGGAAAATGTGTTTTACTTTGCCTGAGTTAATATTCACTTCTTGTATGTTGATTACATGTTTGTATGATTTGACTATATTATCTACCAACCATTCTCTTTGTCTGAGAGTATCTAGATCCTTGTCGTGTAGTTTGATCATTCCGTCATCATAAAGGATGAGAGACATATTTACCATCGCGTTCAATGCAAAATCGCAAATGATCTTCACAACCTCTTTGGTGGTGAGGTATGCATCATTGATAGCAAGGCTTGCATCTTTGCATGTTTAGGATGATGTCCTTGGCTTCTTAGGTACTGAGATAATAATTTCATCAACATTAGTATGTGGATTTCTCTTAATGGGTGGATCGATAGTTGTCCTAGATAGATGGTGATCTTTGACCCTTGCATTTCGTCAAATCTCAAGCTTCCCTACTCTCTAAGTTGTGATCTTCTTTGGCATGAATGTGAAAAATGACATAAGATTTTAGAGATATAATAATGAACACCTAGTAAAATCAACACAACATGACATACTAATTTGTCATGCTTGATCTTCCGCATTTTTTGGTGGGTGATAAGTGGCTTAGCATCATCATCTGAACTCTCCTCTTTCACCTTCTTCTTCTTTGTAGAAACCTTATTCTTGTTCTCCTCCTCCTTGTTAATCCCTTTCTCCCCCTCTCTGATTCTCTTGTCCTCCTCCTTGATCGGTGTTTCCCCCTCCCTACTCCCATCTTCCTCCTCCTTCTTCCTCTTCTACTCTTCCTTGTACATGTGCTCCCCCTCCTTGCTATTGTCCTCCTCCTCCCATCTCTTCTCCTCCACCTACTTCGGTGTCTCCCCTTAATTGCACTTTTTCTACCCCTCGTTGTTTTACTACTCCTCCTTGCTCTTCTCCTCCACCTACATCAGTGTCTCCCCCTCATTGCACCTGTTCTCCCCTTCCCTACTCCTGTCCTCCTCCTCCTTTCTCTTCTCCTCCACCTACATCAGTGTCTTCCCCTCCTTACTCCTATCCTCCTCGTCCTCCTTTTTCCTCTTCTCCCCCTCCTTATAGTTATCCTGCTCCTTGCTCTTCTCCTCCACCTACATCAGTGTCCCCCCCTCTTTGCACGTGTTCTCCCCCTTCTTGTTATTGTCCTCCTCCTCATTGCTCTTCACCTCTATTTCAATCAATATCTCTCCCTCATTACACCTCTTCTCCTTCTCCCTACTCATATCCTCCTCCTTGATCTTCTCCTCCTCCTGGATTGGTGTCTCCCTCATCCTTCTCTTGTCATCCTCCTCATTCCTCTTCTCTTCCTCCTTTCACATGTACTCTTCTCCTTGTTGATGCCCTTCTCCTTGCTCTTCTCTTCCACCTGCATTTGTGTCTCCCCCCTCATTGAACCTATTCTCCCCCTCCTTGCTCTTCTCCTCCACCTGCATCAATGTCTCCCTCTTATTGTGCATGTTATCCCCCCTCACTCTTCTCCTCCACTTGCATCAGTGTCTCCCCCTCATTGCATCTGTTCTCCCCCTCCTTGGTCATCTCTTCCACCTACATCATTGTCTCCCCCTCATTGCACATGTGCTCCCCCTCATTGATCTCCTCCTCCTCCTGGATCGGTGTCTCTCCCTCCCTTCTCATGTCCTCCTCCTCCTTTTTCCTCTTCTCCCCTCCTTGTTGATGTCCTCCTCCTCCTTGCTCTTCTTCTATGCCTGAATCAGGGTCTCCTTCTCCTCATTTCCCCTACTATCCTCCTACACAATACCAATATTACTTTCCTTGTCCACAATATTCCTCTTCACAACCTTTTCGATTCCTTTCTCACCCTCTGTGATCCTCCCTTCCACCTTCTCTCTTGCCTCTAGCTTCCTCTTTGGCATAGCCTTCCTCCTCTCCTGTGGCACTTCTGAAGTCTTTTTCTTCTTCTCTATTGCAGCCTTTTTCTGAAACAACGCAACACATTCATCCACTTTCATTTTATGTACATCAACAATAAATGCTCAACTGAAACACATTTTAACGATAAACTTGTTTGACTTACAAAAATAGATGTTGTGCTCTCTTCATGCTTCCTCTTCTCAACCTTTTTGTCCTCACAACCACTCTTGTTGAAGTCACCCTCATTCTCTTGCTAACTTCTCTTTCTACTTTTGCATCCGTTAATTTTACATCCTTTACAATTTGAAGGACATCAACCATTCTTACGTCGAGGGGAATACGTTCTAATTTTTCCAGAGTTGGAATGAGATTCTTAGGCAACTTCATCTTCTTTCTTCTTGCTTTCATGGTCTGGAATTCTTAAAAAATGGCTTGTCATCCACACCAACTAGAAAAGATTCAATTAAACCCTGAGGTTGTCGTTGAAGTTCTTCAAGTTTACATGTAGCCTCATTCTTCTTATTCAAGAAATAAAGAGAACTTTTACCAAATATCTTAATTATTGCACACAACTGTTGTTTACAACTATTACAAGGGAACACATACTATGGTTTCAAAATTGGGTGACGAGTAATAATTACCTCATGAATCCTTTCTTCTATTGGTTTACAAACATCACCATCTTCATCGTCTTCTATATCTTCTATATCGATGAGCAGGTGTTCAGAGGCGTCTATATGGTGTTCAAGAGCAATTTGCTTTCCTTTAATGAATTCTCTAGGATTTGGTACAAAAGTCCATATTTTGCATGTGGGTGGAGGAGAAAATCATCCCTCATCAAAGGTTGAATCAAATTAATGCACCTAAAAGGAACAAGAAATGAGTCTTATGGAGTAGAAATGACAGTATTAAAGTGAATTGAAGTATGCTCTAAAAATGTTTACATACCATTAGAAGGTGCAAATATCCATATGGTTTTCTGACAAAATTGTTGTTTTTGTAAGTCAGCAAATGAGTCTTCAAATGTGTCAACATGTAACATGCCCATTTCAGTTTTTGTATCACATCAAACTCATAGAGGTATTTGGGGTAGTAAACTGAAATGGGTCCCACAGTTGGCACAAGAACACATCCTATTACATATAAAATATACAGTTAGGCTATATCTTCAGGATTGCTTAACTCAAATATCTTGGCATCCATATCTTTAAGCTCGACAAAGTTTAGCCTATTAGGTGATAGACACATCCTTGTAGTCATCTCAGTAACTTTTATATTAGTTTCTCAGACTCTTTTTTTTATATCGAGCATGATTGAAACTATAGGGATGTTGTAAACTTGGTGGATGTCATGTTCCATCATCTTCATCCTCTCACCACTGAGGGTTAGCTAGTACATATTCTCAGGATCAAAGTTGGATACTAAAAAATGGAGAACCTACAGAGTGAGAGTCTTCATCTTAATATGTGGGAGTTCAAGAAAAACTTGCTCTTTTCATATGCTTCTTGATGTTTTCAATTCTGGCCAGCTGGTTCATTCTATTGTTCAGGTCAACAACAAAGGTAGTGCTCATCCAGTGCTAGAATCAGCTTTCCATTTGAAAATAAAGAAAAGAGAAACGAATGAGAAGATTTTATGGAAGAATCACAGTTGGTGACTTACTATTACTGAAACCCCTTTTGAGAGTTGGTGATTTGGGAATTCCTTAGCAAGTTTGTTATTGGAGGAGGCCAAAATGTTGGCTAAATGGACATCTATAAAATCCCTTTGTTTTGATTATGACAAACATTTCATTCTTATTTATCTGACGAGCTACTTGAGTGTGCAGGATGACAAAACTATAAGGGAAATTCAACAAGAAGTATTTATATTTTCATGCAAATGTAATCATTGTAAAAACTTGTACTGAAATATAATGTACAAGTACTTAGAATCGCATGTAAATCAAGCATTGGATTTTCCCTAGCTAAACACCTTAGTCATCCATTCAATAGGATCACCTATGCACACTCACACACATAATTAATGCCTAACTTGAAATCTTAAAACAGGATCTATCTCGGTCGACCAACTCCTCGACCGAGACACTCTCGGTCGACAAACTCCTCGACCGAGAAAGATCCAAAGTAGTCGTTAGACACAACTGACAAGTTAGTTGGCAGATTGAAAATAGACGTTGATCCAGAGAGCCTGTCGGTCGACAAAACTTCGACCGAGTAGGTGTCTCGGTCGACAATTTCTCGACCGAGACGATCTCTGAAAGAAACTGCAGAGTAAAGTAATTAGCCGTTGCAAAAGCAACAAACTTGTACCTAACGGCTAGTTAAGCACTTAGAAACCCCTAGAAGTTATCTAGAACGTCCTTAAGCATACTTAGGCCATTTCTATAAATAGGACAAGCCATAGGACACTAGAACTTACTTGATACACTTGCTATACTTGAGAAAATACTTGAGCCCTCTTGTGCAATCTGTTGTGAATTGAGCATTGTGATAAATTGGCCACTTTCCTCTTAGCTCAAGCTCGTCCTATAGGCTAGATTTTCCTAACCCTAACAATCACAAGTCCATCATCTTGGCTAGGAAAATCCAAACGCTTGATCTAGGCAAATCAAGCCTTGAGCTTCAAGGATAAGTTGTATTTTCTCTTATTTCTTTCTTGTTCCTAGTATTCCTTGTACTCTCCTTGCTACTCCAGGTAGGAGGCTGCGGATTGGAGAGGGTGAAGCTCTTCGTGGTGAAGAGGAGGAACTTTGGACTACTTCAGAAGGCTGTCTTGACGGGAAGCTACTTCGGGAGGAAGGCTACTTCAAGGGGGAGCTTGAAGTTACTTCAAGGAAGGCTGCTTCGAGGTTGGCAAGACTACTTCAAGGTGAAGGCTGTCCAAAGGGTGTTTGGAAAGTATTGTAAATTTTATGTAATATCCTTGAGAGGTAATAAAATTTAGTACTTTCAAAATCCCGGTTGGGTAAGCAACTGGGTAGTGGATTGACTCCTTAGTATTTGCTAAGGTGGAACCACTCTAAACACCTGTGTTCCTCTTCTTAATCTTTACTTTGGTTGTTTGAGTTTAAATTACTTTAAAATCTATATAAAACTCTATTCACCCCCCCTCTAGAGGTTTTCAATTGGTATCAGAGCAGGGCTTCAAGGAACCTTAACACGGTCTTGAAGAAATGGGTGATGGAGTGCTCAACCACCTCAACATTGAAGGAACGCTCGTTGCTAGACCTCCGGCATTCGACGGGACAAACTATCAATACTGGAAGAGAAGGATGCAATTCTACTTCCAAGGAATCAACTGGGATCTTTGGAGAATGGTATCTACACCATACACACTCCCACAAGACGATTTCGCAGTATGGGATGCTAATACGGTAAAAATGGCCCAAATGAATGCAAAGGCAGTAAGCATTTTATATTGTTCCATTTCAGTAGGTGAATTTAATAGAGTATCAAACTGTGATACCGCATATGACATTTGGCATAGATTATCTATAACATATGAGGGTACTGTTCAAGTTAAAAACTCTAAAGTTAGTTTGCTTAAAACCAAGTTTGAACATTTTCGTATGGATCCAAACGAAACTATTAGTGAAATGTATTCAAAATTTTCTACTATTGTTAATGGTTTGAGTGCTTTAGGGAAACCTATTCTTGAGGAAGATCAGGTATCAAAAATACTTCGATCTCTTCCTCCAAAGTACAAACCAAAGGTGACAGCTATTGCAGAAGCAAACGACCTCACTCGCCTCAAAATGGAGCAGCTCATCGGAAACTTAGAAGCTCATGAGGCAGACCTAGAAGAGGAAGAGAGAAGAGAACATGAGCATCAACGTGGGCCAAAGAAAGACGTGGCTCTCAAAGCATCAAAAGCTCTCTCACAAGAGAGTGAGGAATCCAGTGAAGAAGAAGGAGAAGAAGCATTGATAGTCAACGGTAAGAAATACAGAAGGTTTAAATCTAATAAAATTTCTAGTTCTTCTTCCACTCCCAGGTGCTTCGAATGTGGAAAGAAAGGACATTTCAAAAATGAATGTCCCAAAGCTAAGAAGGGAAAGAAAAGCTCACATAAGAAGAAAGAAAAAGCTTATAAAGCGGCATGGGATGAAACGAGTGAAAGTGAAAGTGGAGATGAAAATGTGGAATGTCTAATGGCAAGAGAAGACAATGAAGACTCTCAAGAGGAATGGGTAGTTGACAGTGGCTGCTCCAAACATATGACCGGAAACAAGGACGCATTTCAAACTTTTGAAGAAAAGAAAAGTGGAACGGTCACCTTTGGAGACAATGGTAAGGGCAAGATCGTTGGAATAGGTAATGTTGGAACAAATCTTGAAATCAAAAATGTTCTACTTGTTGATGGATTGCATCACAATTTAATTAGCGTAAGTCAACTATGTGATAGTGGTTATGATGTGTTATTTAACAAAACCTGCTGCAAGTTGTTGATAGAAAACACTACAAATGTCATTTATGAAGGAAATAGAGTTGGAAATCTTTATATCCTTAAACCAAACTCTATGAAATCAGTAATAGGCAAATGCTTGCTTGCAAATGAAAATACTTTACAGCTATGGCATAAAAAGTTAGGACATGCTAGTTCACACACTATTAAAAAGTTAGTGAAATATAATCTTGTTCGTGGATTACCTGCTCTGTCTTTTGATCAAGCTGAAAACTGTGAACCTTGCACAATGGGAAAGCAAACCAAAACATCTTTTAAATCAAAACATGTACTTAGCACCAGTAGATCCTTAGAATTAATTCATATGGACTTATTTGGACCAATGAGGACACAATCTATTGGTGGTAAAAGATATTGTTTTGTTATTGTTGATGATTATAGTAGATTTACATGGGTACATTTTATTGCAACTAAAGATGATACTATTCATGTCTTTATGCAATTTTGTTCTAAGATTGAAAATCTTTTACAACATAAAATATGTACCATTAGAAGTGATCATGGTGGCGAATTTGAAAATCATACATTTGAGACCTTTTGTACATCTCAAGGATATACTCATAATTTTTCTGCTCCACGTACCCCACAACAAAATGGTATAGTAGAACGGAAAAATCGATCCCTACAGGAAATGGCTAGGACCATGATGCTTGAACACAACACACCTAAAACCTTTTGGGCTGAAGCCGTAAACACTGCTTGTTATGTGCTTAATAGAGTAACTATTCACTCTCATTTGAAGAAAACTCCATATGAAATACTACACTCTAAGAAACCTCGAGTTGACTACTTTCATACTTTTGGCTCCACATGCTACATTTTAAATACCAAAGATGATAGAGACAAGTTTGATTCTAAATCACACAAAGCATTCTTCTTGGGATATTCCACTTCTAGCAAAGCCTTTAGAGTATATAACACTATCTCTAGAAAAGTTGAGGAATCCATTCATATTTCTTTTCATGAAGAATCAAAATCTGAAAATCTAGATATCATTGATCTCACTAATCAATTCGAAAATACAAGCATTTCCAATGATAGTGAGAAAATTCCTATATCGGAACCCCAAGTTGAAACACAACCTACACCTAGGCTTATCAAGGATCATCCCCAAGAACAAATTATTGGAGATCCAAATGATAAAGTCAAAACTCGGTCTTCCTTTAAAGATGTTGCAAACATGGCTTTCGTTTCTATCATTGCACCTAAGAAGATATCCGAAGCTCTTAAGGATGATTACTGGATAATAGCCATGCAAGAAGAATTAAATCAATTCACTAAAAATGATGTATGGGATTTAGTTCCTAAACCACAAGACAAAACCATCATAGGAACTAAATGGGTTTTTAGGAATAAGCTCAATGAAGCAGGAGAAGTCATAAGGAATAAAGCTCGATTAGTAGCACAAGGATATAATCAACAAGAAGGAATAGATTTTGATGAAACATATGCACCCGTAGCTAGACTTGAAGCTATTAGGATGTTACTAGCTATTGCTGCCCATAAAAACATTAAGCTATATCAAATGGATGTCAAAAGTGCATTTCTAAATGGCATCATACAAGAAGAAGTTTATGTTGCTCAACCACCGGGCTTTGAAATACCAGAAAAAGGTGACCATGTTTATAAACTTAAAAAGGCACTTTATGGTCTAAAGCAAGCACCTAGGAATTGGTATGAACGGCTCAAGACATATCTTTTTGATAATGGTTTCTCTATTGGAAATTCAGATTCTACTTTATTCTTCAAAACATATGCATCTGATTTCCTAGTTGTGCAAATATATGTTGATGATATTATTTTTGGAGCTTCAAATGATTTATTATGCACACAATTCAGTGACATTATGCAAAAAGAATTTGAAATGAGCCTTATGGGTGAATTAACATTTTTTCTTGGTTTTCAAATTAAGCAAACGCCTGCAGGAATTTTCATAAGCCAAGATAAATACACTAAAGAACTTTTAAAATGCTTTGGGATGGATCAATGCAAACATGCTACTACTCCTATGGCTACTTCTATCAAAATTGATAAGGATGAAAATGGGGAACCTATTGATGATTCCTTATATAGAGCTATGATTGGTAGTTTGCTATATTTAACCGCTTCTCGACCGGACATTATGTTTTCCGTTGGTCTTTGTGCTCGATTTCAATCCCAACCTATGCAATCTCATTTTCTTGCGGTCAAACGAATTCTTCGATATCTAGCTGGCACTACTTGTTTCGGTTTATGGTATCCAAAAGGACAATCCTTGGATTTTAAAGCATATACTGATGCGGATTATGCTGGTTGTCGACTTGATCGCAAAAGTACTAGTGGTGGATGTTTCTTATTAGGAAGAGCCTTAGTATCTTGGTTTAGTAAGAAACAAAATACGGTTGCCCTATCTACAACTGAAGCTGAATATATGGCAGCTGGGTCTTGTTGTGCTCAAGTACTTTATATGCAACAGGTTTTAAGCGATTATGGTTTTAAACTTTCATCTACACCTATTTTTTGTGATAACACGAGCGCCATAAACTTAGCACATAATCCTATTTTACACAGTCGGGCAAAACACATTGAAATCCGTCATCACTTCTTAAGGGATCACATATCAAAGAATCATGTTTCTCTTCATCATGTTGATACGGAAAATCAATTGGCTGATATTTTTACAAAACCGCTTCCATTAGATCAATTCAACAGCATTAGGAAGCAACTGCTTATTACTCCTTTGGAAGATGTTTTCTTTGATATCTGCGGTTCTTAACACGAATACTTGTTTAATTATATCATTTTGGCTTTTCAATGGACATTTTTTTTAGATTTGATGGGATATCTAATTAAGGGGGAGTTTTTATTAAAACGGTTATCTTTTTGAAATGACAAAGGGGGAGAGATATATAAAACTATAACTTAGTATTTATGACAAATTCAATCAATAAGTTTCATAAATATACTCTTGGCTTTACATTGAAAGTTGCTATATTCCCAAATGAACTGGATTTCATGTTCCATAATTCATTGGGAATAATAAGCACACATTTTATAAACAAGAGGAAAAGTTACAAATGGCAATCTAAAGGTATGACATTTATATGTTTTATATTTCCTTTATTTATATTTTGGAAATGTTTGTCATCTTCAAAAAGGGGGAGATTGTTGGCTAAATGGACATCTATAAAATCCCTTTGTTTTGATTATGACAAACATTTCATTCTTATTTATCTGACGAGCTACTTGAGTGTGCAGGATGACAAAACTATAAGGGAAATTCAACAAGAAGTATTTATATTTTCATGCAAATGTAATCATTGTAAAAACTTGTACTGAAATATAATGTACAAGTACTTAGAATCGCATGTAAATCAAGCATTGGATTTTCCCTAGCTAAACACCTTAGTCATCCATTCAATAGGATCACCTATGCACACTCACACACATAATTAATGCCTAACTTGAAATCTTAAAACAGGATCTATCTCGGTCGACCAACTCCTCGACCGAGACACTCTCGGTCGACAAACTCCTCGACCGAGAAAGATCCAAAGTAGCCGTTAGACACAACTGACAAGTTAGTTGGCAGATTGAAAATAGACGTTGATCCAGAGAGCCTGTCGGTCGACAAAACTTCGACCGAGTAGGTGTCTCGGTCGACAATTTCTCGACCGAGACGATCTCTGACAGAAACTGCAGAGTAAAGTAATTACCCGTTGCAAAAGCAACAAACTTGTACCTAACGGCTAGTTAAGCACTTAGAAACCCCTAGAAGTTATCTAGAATGTCCTTAAGCATACTTAGGCCATTTCTATAAATAGGACAAGCCATAGGACACTAGAACTTACTTGATACACTTGCTATACTTGAGAAAATACTTGAGCCCTCTTGTGCAATCTGTTGTGAATTGAGCATTGTGATAAATTGGCCACTTTCCTCTTAGCTCAAGCTCGTCCTATAGGCTAGATTTTCCTAACCCTAACAATCACAAGTCCATCATCTTGGCTAGGAAAATCCAAACGCTTGATCTAGGCAAATCAAGCCTTGAGCTTCAAGGATAAGTTGTATTTTCTCTTATTTCTTTCTTGTTCCTAGTATTCCTTGTACTCTCCTTGCTACTCCAGGTAGGAGGCTGCGGATTGGAGAGGGTGAAGCTCTTCGTGGTGAAGAGGAGGAACTTTGGACTACTTCAGAAGGCTGTCTTGACGGGAAGCTACTTCGGGAGGAAGGCTACTTCAAGGGGGAGCTTGAAGTTACTTCAAGGAAGGCTGCTTCGAGGTTGGCAAGACTACTTCAAGGCGAAGGCTGTCCAAAGGGTGTTTGGAAAGTATTGTAAATTTTATGTAATATCCTTGAGAGGTAATAAAATTTAGTACTTTCAAAATCCCGGTTGGGTAAGCAACCGGGTAGTGGATTGACTCCTTAGTATTTGCTAAGGTGGAACCACTCTAAACACCTGTGTTCCTCTTCTTAATCTTTACTTTGGTTGTTTGAGTTTAAATTACTTTAAAATCTATATAAAACTCTATTCACCCCCCCTCTAGAGGTTTTCACAAAAAAGAGGAAGACAACAATACTTGGATACAACAAGAAGAGATCAAGAATGCAATCATGTGCTTGGAGACGGCGTGTAAAGATCAAGTAGAAAAAGGAAGGAAGTGAATCATTGAGTGTTGCAACTGAGTTTATATCAGTCATTCGGTTAGTTCTTGATATGTCATTTTTATAGTTGTCTATAAGTAACCGTTGGATTGGAGGAACCCACATAAAATAAATAGTAGAAAACCTTATTTTTTGTTATTATTTTAAAATTGGTTGAGGTTACATAATCAAAATAAACAGGTATATGGAAGACGAAATAGGTTTTCTTTTACAGTATTGTCTGATACCTACATGTATTTAAAATTGCACAATTGGATTTTATAATGCCGATATTTTCTTTTTTCTCCCATCCTTACATGTCATTCTCTATCTCTCCATCATTGAACATGTTCTCCCCCAACTTGTTCATGTTCTCCTTCTCATTCCTATTGTTCTTCTCCTCATCTTGATTCTCTTTCTCATCCTGTTCTCCCATTCTCCTCCTCCTTGATCATGTTCTCCTTTCAAAAATTCCTTTTCTCCTGCTATTATTCATTTTTCCCTATCTCCCCATCATTGATCATGTTCTTCCACTACATGTTTCCGTTCTCCTCCTCAATTCGACTGTTCTCCTCCCCATCCTCATTCTCTTTCCCATCGTGTTCTCCCATTCTCCTCCTCATTGATCATGTTCTCCTTTCAATAGTTGCTTTTCTCTTGCTATTATTTGCTTTTCTCTATTTCTCCATCATTGATCATGTTATCTCCCTACTTGTTCTTGGTCTCCTCCTCAATGTTATTGTTCTCCTCCTCATCGTCGTTCTCTTTCTCATCTCTTCTCCCTTTATCCTCCTCCTTGGTCATGTTCTTCTTTTGAAGGATCCTTTTATCCTACTCTTATTCACTTTTCCCTATCTCCCCATCTTTGATCACATGTTCCTCCCCTACTTGTTTTCTTTCTCCTCCTCAATGATACCTCTCTCCTTCTCATCTTCATTCTCTTTCTCATACCATTCTCCCTTTCTCCTCCTCCTTGATCCTGGATTATTTTCTCATGTCCGTATTTGTTGATCCTCACATATACAAAATTTGACACACTTACAGATCACAAATGACACTTAAGCATAATAAAAATTATAGAAATACACGTCGAGCATGACCACACACTTTCATTCCAAAAAATTATCATAGTTTCATTATAAAAGGAGAATAGTATATGACATTGATAGTCTCTTTCTCGGGCTTTGCTTGTATGGTCTTATACAAAATTGAATAGTACATTTCTACGACTATAGAGTATCTTTGTATCCATCTTCATACATATTTGTGAAATATACTGTAGATCATTCCATTGGATGGATTTATTCAGCTCAATTTCACCATTCCAATGTTTTATGAATAGCACGATAAAGACCATGCATGCATATATGTCCCTCTATTCAGGAACAATTGGAGTATTCCATTTTCACATGCTCCAATCTGCAACTTCTCTGGTGATAGTGAGAAAGATCATCATGTACTTCAGCACCACCTTCCAAATTGGTTTGTAAAGAGTCTATTTTTCTCGCTCCTGAGTGTCTACGTTGTTCAGTAAGACGAATCACTCCATAGGGAAGTCAAAGCAAATAGCAAAGAAATGTTCGTGGTCATAGATAGGAATCATGTACTGTATTTTAAATTCAAACAATTAGAGTAAAAGTGAGAATAGACACCAAATTGCAAAGAGGTTATATAGATGAAGAAATGACTTACATAATCACAAATTCTATGATCTAGGTTGCGTTGATTACTGAAGTCGTATAAATGGAATATGTCACAGATAATGTTGACTTCATGCTCCTCGTTAACTGTCTCAGATGAGATAAATTTGAAAATATCATTTTGTTGCAAAATAAGGCAACATCGACAACAAACAAGAGGCACTTATAAAATCAAAATGGGAGCACAATAACTAGAATATAGTAGTGAATGAAAATTAGAACAAGAGTCATGCCAACCTGAATAAGGAGTGGGAGAAAAGGAACAACAGATAAGAAAAAAGGAACAGTGAGTGGGAGTAAAGGAAGAAGGAGAAAAGGAACAAGAATTGTGCATGAGAAGGAAAGAAACAAGGAAGAAGAGGAAAGGAATAAGGAATGAGGGTAAAGGAAGGAGGAGGAGGGGTAGAAAGGAACAGAGAGTGGGAGTGAAGGAATAAGGAGGAGTAGTAGAAAGGAACATAGAGTGGGAGTATATGAAGAAGGATAAGGAGGGAAGGAACAAGGAAGGGAAGAAAAGGAAGAAGGATGAGGAGAACATGGACAAGGAGGGGAGAAAAGAATAATGAACACGAGAACATGAATAAGGAGCGGGATCAAAGGAACGAAGACGATGAGAAAAGGAACAAGGATTGGGTGAAAAGGAACAAGGAAGGGGTGAAAAGGAACAATAAAGGGGAGAAAAGGAGTTAGCACAATGAGAAAAGGAACAAGGAGGGGGAAAAGGGATGTGCACATAGAAACATCAAAAAATTGAATCCCTTCACCCTTCCGTTCGTCTACTCGATATTTCTTCTATTCATTGCCCGAATGTGTGCGTCGATGATGTCGTTGGTGATCAAGCATCCTTCCATTCAAGAACGGATATCTTCCACCGTTAAGTTATTATATCCTTTTCCTCCTTGTAGCAGACGTAATCACTGCAAAAAAGTAATAATATAAGTATACTTACTGATTTTTCAAAACAAAGGTAAGTTGAGACCAAAGATGCACGGCATGAACTTTGTAATGTTGTTGTGTCATGTCCAGTTCAGCATTTCAATGTGCATGGGTTGGATAGCTGGTAACTCATTATGTATGGGTTCAGAAAAACATCATGTGGAACGCCGCTTCAAGACTAAACTATGGGATTTCTGATGACGTGGTTCAGTGTATCACGGGTACGATCGGCGCTTCGATTTTGGTCAACTGTGCATCTTGTTAAGCTCCTCCTCATCTTTGTTGGATACAACAAAACACAATTTTTGCCTAGGGTGCCTACCACTACCCTTGATCTCAAGCCGCTTCCCCTCCTCATCGCTGGAGACTATGGCGTAATGCTTACACTCTGGCGTGTTGCTGACCTCGGGCGCCCGTCGTTTTAAGAGGCTTCTCAGCGGCGCGAGTGGAGACATAACCGAAAAAACATCGCTTTCCTTCGAACTCGAGTGGGGGCCTGGAGAAATCTTTTTGAGTCTGACTAAGCTCCTCATCCTCGCTTGAAAGAAATATTAAATAGGGGGTTTTTTTCTCCGGCCAAGCTCATGGTAGATGTTGTTGTTGTGGTTGTTGATTCTTGGTAGGGCGTCGTTGATGTTGTTGCTTGAAAGGCAGTGAGAGAACAGTAGGATAAAATGTAATTATCGTAATCTTTTGAAACCGAAGGCAAATGATCACCGTCTAGTGAAGCAATGGCAATCGAGTCCAGTGAGGCTTCCTTGACAGTCAAAACGGCGCTACGATGTGGGTGTGAGAGTTGATGGGAGTAGCCAATGACTAAGTTACCGCCGCGAAGATCAGGCAGCTACGCAGGCGAGCAGACCAGCCAGAATCTCAAATTCCAATCATGTGGCCAAAACATTATTCGAGACGTCCTGGTGAAACGGGCTGTCAACACTGAATCCGGGTTGCATAGACAATCAACTGATATTTGATTACTTTTATGGATGAACAAAATATACGATCAACCGTTATCGGCAGTCAGTGATTACCGCAGGCTTGGAGTTGACGCCGCAGATCTGAGGTGGTGTAAATCCGACAGACAAACGAATCTGCTAGTTGTACAGTTAAAACAAACGATTAACTGATATTTGGCAGTCTGTGGTTGTGGAGGTGCGCCGACAGTTCACTAAAAAAGATTGCTTGCTGGCTGATTTTTACAACAGGCAATTCCAATTTGTTTACTGGTTGTTCCGACGATCTGATTTGAAAGGCAAAGGTTGCAGTATGCACCTTTCCGGAAGGTAACAATGGAACTGACTACGAAACATATATTCTATGGGGAGAAGTAGGGCGGGAATGTTACAAAGATAAAAGCATGGTGGTCACATTCAGGTACCCTTCCCAAATAAGGAAATCACGGTGACCGAAAGAAGTAGCATGATGATTTTGTTCAGGAATTCCAATTACAGGAATTAAGATGACGGTAATGTCGGTCAAGTCCAAACAAGATAAGGGTTTAAGTTTTTTTTACTTATGGATAGAGATAAGAGTCTAGGTTCTTTACTCTAGGGAGTGGTTGGAACGAATAATACAAGAGTTCGCACGTTGTTATCATAAATCAAAAGATGGAAACAACAAATATACGACACAGTTGAACATGAACATCGGGCCAGGTTTTCTATATATGCACAAAGACGGGTTATTTTTTTTCTGACGTGTTGATCATATATGAAGATAATATTTCAAATTCTTTTATCGTATGCATAGAGATCGGAGTCCAGTTCTTTACGACAAATAGTGGTACGATCATATTATATAAGGGTTCACATTTTCGTACGTATGAATACAGATCAGTGTCCAGGTTAGTTACGGTAAGGAGTGGTACGATCAGATAACTTAATAGTTCGCACTTTTTATAATAACAAGCAGAAGATGCGTGCAATTGAAGTGGGGGAGTTCAACAGCTCGACCACTTAAAGGTGCGTGTTACACAATTAAATAATTCGACTAATTTTATAAGAGACACATCCTAACTTGTATTGTTTCATTAGTAAAATTATATGTACTTCTCTTCTTGAGCATGTGCACGTGTTGACGATTCACTAACAGGTGACTCCCTCCATTTGTAGCATGTGATCATTAAAATTACTTATGTGCCGACGAGCAGTAGCTCAACTGGTCGCAGCTCGGGGTCCCTTAAGAAGGATCTCGGGTTCAACTCCCGCGGGAAGTACTGCTCGGCAATGAATTTCCCGCAGCGTAACTTTTAACTTCCTCATAGAAAATGAAAATAAAGATATAAAGCGCATAGGAAAAGTCTAATAAAGAATTAAGAATGTGCAAATACCTAATTAACCATATGTACATATGTATGTATGTATGTATGTATGTATGCCTACTCGTGCTGGCAATTAATGCATAACTTATACTCATAACAATTTACATACAGCTCCCTAAAAGATAATAACCCAAATAAGTATCAGTTGAGTTCCTATGACCTATAGCATGTGATTGATAAAAATTTATGTGCTTCTCTTCTCAGATATGTACATGTTGACACTAATATATAGTTAATACATAATACTTTTATATAATCCTCTAAAAGAAATAATTAATTAATTGGTAGTTGATTCTCTCCAAACTGTAACGTGTAGTACCAAAATTACTTACTCAACTACTTAAAATGTGCACATTGATGGCTAATATATAGTTAGACTGACAATTATTTATGTACAACATGTCAAAAGAGAACAACTCATTTAATTACCAACTAACTCCCTCGAACATGTAGCGTATGATTATCAAAATTACCTCTATTATAAAAAAATAATAAGTGAAAAGTATAAAACTATAAATGAATAAAATAATCTAATAAATGAGTACTAAATATGTGTGTGAGTATTTAATATAAAAAATGAAATTAAGCTAATAGTTGGTTCATGACCAGTATTGCATCAATATATACATTAATTTTACACTTAATTAGTATACATCTTAAAATAAAAATAAATATATAGACACCACAAATGAAAAATAAATCTTTAAAATAATGAAACAATTATATGAACCTACTAACAATATGTTGGTATGTATGTCCAAAGAGTCAATCATATGATGATTGTTATGGCATATCTTGTAAACCATTTGATTAATAATAAAGGCAATCTTTCAACTTATTATATTTTATTCAGTTATAAGATAATGATAAAACATACTAAATGTCTAAAGAATGATATTACTCAATAACGTATGACTTCGGGTTGAGGACATGAACGATGAAATCATACGAATGTCAAGAGTATATACATTCTTGTTATGTCCATAGTCATATGTTACTGTGGAAGGCTAATAGACATCAATAACACTTAAGACTAGAGTTTGTATTGGTTGATGACAAAATCTCATTAGTCATGATATGTGATATCAAACCAAGAACCTAGATACTTATTAGAGAACAGTGTATCAGACATATCTACCTTGAGAGTTACACATGGAATCATGATTGATAGTCAGAGTCATCTCTCATAGTGATGGTGGTGATTGGGGTTGTTAGACTTGAAATCACTACACTCATCGCATGTCGTTCGGTGTACTTTGACATCATACATCATGATCTTGAATAAGGGTTTCCATAAAGGTGGTGCTCGGGTGCATTGTGATACAGGGATGATTGTGAGTGATGTGGATGGGACTGTCCCTCCTACAGAAGATTGATATCTCAGTCACTTGATAAGCGAGACTAAGAAATGCATGGCCATGTTGTTGTGAGTCAATATGTGATATTCATCTTACACATATCTCAAGTAGTCTGCTCGAGTTCAAGTAATATAGATTGAACGTTGAAGAGGATGATGATTTCATGCCTCGAGTTCAATCTAGATATCAGAGACAAAAGAACTATTAGAGACAAAAGAACTATGCAATCATTGTAACACCAATCACATATTGTAGGTTGAAGTTGTTCTCCAACTTCTTCAATTACTTGGGTAGCAATGAAGTCTTGTTAGATATCAATCATTGTTTGTCAAATCATAATATGATTATGAATATAACTTCCAACGTAATTTGGAGCCTACCGGGTCACACACATAGGATGTATTAGAATAGGAGTATAATTATGGGTGTGATTAGAAATGTTCTGAATCGATTATTAAAATATTTAGGTAATCTACTAAATTAATATTAGAATATAATATGAGTTAATTGGCTAAAATATTTAGGTCAATTAATATGATTCCTTTTTTTAATTTGGCTGGCTAATCTGGAGTGATTGACTAGAGCCGGATGATAAATATTAGTTAAACAATTAATATAATTAATTGGTTAATTAATTGATTCTAGGATATTCTTTTAATAGTCCATGAGTGGCCCGTTTTAAAAGAAAATGCAGTCCTTTTGTTCACCTAAGGATTTTGGAAAACCCTACTTCTTTTTGTCTCCTATTTATATGGCCATGACGGATGGACCATGAAGATAACACTCTTGCATGTGAACCCTAGTCGTCATCATCCCCAAGAGAAATAGAAGGAGAGAGACACAATGCTAGCATGTGGTCAAGCAGAAGGCTACTCCTTTCCATCGGCTTGAGAAGGGAGACATGGAGTTCTAATCCATCTGCGTGAACAAAGTAGAGATGTAGATGCTGATTTGTCTGCATTCAGAGGACACTGATGGCGATTGTCTACATACGCAAGGGTATATGCATGTGACCACGTTAAGAGACGTCGTGGGACTTGCTCCCCGATGAGGTATATCACGTGCACCCTCATTCTGAACACATTGTTATCAACGAGATCTTCTAGTAGGGTATGTGTGGAGAAAATTTTATTGTTGCTT